>JAMYCR010000001.1:28278994-29570678 GCA_028830335.1 Eucera pruinosa | reverse complement strand
CGCTGCGATTCGGACAATATGTAGATACCTTTTACGCAAATGAAAACTGCATACACACGCGGTGCACGGCTCCTGCGAATCGCGCACGCGTATATCAAAAATACAGAGGGGTCACGAAGGGCGTAAGGTTCGCGGTTAATATGGAAAGTTAATAAGAAGCTTAACACGACTGATTCGCTAAATTACTGGATTTTTCATTTCCACGAAATATACGGTGCGTTGGTGGCATGGAAATTGCAGTGGATGAAAAATATAATTTGCCGTGATAATTCGTCTACAAGTGCATAATTCCAATTCTTTTCGGCGATATTTATTTTCTGAATGACTCCCAGATCGTTTTATAGAGAATAGAAGATTTTTAAGAATAAGGTTTTTAATTGTACGTTATATCAATATGCCATTAGATTAAAATTAATCAATAATTAGACTGCGGATCTTTATGCAAATTCATACTTTTACTAACTAGATTAAAGAAGCGACACTGAAGTAAAGAATTATTTAACTATTTATGTACCCTAAGTCATACTGTATTTTTAATATTTTGAACGTGTTTACATATCCCAAACATTTTGCGTATTTAATAATAACAAATGAAAATGCACAGGATCCGCAGTCTGCTAATAACTAAGCAATTAATGCAACACTAAAAGTCCACCAAAATTGAAAACAGGAAAAGATCGTCGAATGTTCCATTATTTTAAACTAATTTAAAAGAAATCTCGCTAAGAAGCGACGTTTACTATGCAACAACTCCTCCCACTATCCTAATTACAAAATGCATTAAATTTTCCTATTGTTCCGTAAAGGGAGGGAGACTTTTATAAATCACTGAATTGAAGCTAATCATTGCGTCACGGGTAACGATCTGCGCACGACGGGTTTCACTCTCTCCACGGGCGCCCCATGCGCTTTCTAGGGCATGAATCCTGCACAGTTACAATGTTACACGAAGGTAATGACCCCGAGGTCTGCTATTAACATGAAAATGCTTGTCATACAAGGTGATAAATAATGCATCGACGTCAAAGACCCTGCTACTTTCCTCCCTTCGTATTCTCCCCCTTCTTTCCATTGCAGGCAACCTTCTGAATACAGTTCAGCCGCAATAATTCGTGCTGCAACGCCTGCATACAATACCCGAAACATGCGAACCAGTCACGTTTTTCGTTTAATCAAAATCTTTTTTTCCATCTAGACTTGGGCTTGCTTTGAAAAGAAGGGAGACAATGCTTATTGGTGACAAGAGAAGTTAATTAGTAGGGTGCAACATTTTCACGTTTTCTTAACTCTTCCGGATACAAGATTCATTTTCTTTTTTTTTCTGTAATTATAAAATTTGTTAGTAGGTATAAAAGAAAGGTGCGACATTTTCTATACCGTTGGGCGTCAAGGAGTTAATTAATTAGAATACAATGGAACTTGAATTATTGTCAGAAATAATTGGGAGACGAATGCGTTTGCATAATAGAGCAACGCCTTTTACTATACTGAATTTAATATGTATTTTTATACCATCAACTGTGATGGACGAATAATGTGACATAAATTACAATAATAGATTTAGGAAAACTTCTAAACAATGGCTGCAATCTTTTAACGAAATGCTGTCAGGTGTTCCTCTTTTATTTGCAAATCCACGATCTACAACATATTGACAGCATCTGGCAAAAGAATCCCTAGGGCGCATCTCGCGTAATTTGTACCTTTTAACAAATTCACAAGCGAAACCGCAAACTAATGAACGCACGATCACGAAAGCAGCTCGTGTCAAGACGTGAAAGGAAGCGCAAAACGGTGTTTAACAAAGCCCATATTCTAGCGTTATATGTTTCGCCGCCGATATTCATGAAAGCGATGCGAAATGTCTGAAAGAGGATCTCGTGAGAGGATCCGTTGTCATTTTCCAAAGGAATAATGCCGAAAGGCTTGGCCGTAATATCCCGCGGCAATACTAACCGGTTTCACGGTGATTTCTGGTTCAAGTGGCGGCGATGCACTTCTTGCTGCGTCCCATATGTCAGCCTGGAAGTTCGGACTTTTGAGCATCGGTAGATACAAAATTCACCGGCATTTTTCCAAACGAACCACGTCCATTGATCGTTTCTATTGCATGACGCATTCAACGCGATCACTCGGAAATTTGAGCCTTTCGCAGGCTAAAATAATTAACTTGTATTCTTTTCAAATTTTGGTGGGAAAGTACTTACTTGAATGTTACTTAACTTTTTTATACTTGAAACAAATTTCCTCAACAGCTGAGCATCTTAACACTACGAAATGAGAAAAATGTTTTTAGGCATGGAATAATAAACAATTATATAGTTATGAAAATAATAACGATTATTCCAAGTATATATTATTCTGTTCATTTTATGTATCCTCAGATAACAGCTATGCTAGTCATTATACATTATTATTTATTTATTTATTTGTTTCTACGGGCAAAAACTCACTTCATATAAACAAAGATACCGTACAGAGCATACAGTGAGCGAGCACAAATCGTTTAACGTAAAAAAAAAGAACGATAAAGTTCAGACAAAAATACATTAATATTCCGAGAAAAAAAGTTAATATTTTGACAAATATTGTTAACAGATGATTGATTTATACATAAAGAATTTATAAAAAGAGTAACGATTATTCCAAAGATATAATATTCTATTAATTTTATGTGTCTTTAATGAATGCATAAATTTCATAAAAATTTAAAGTTCAAGTTTCTTGAATTAAACTTTCATTCCTTGGGAATAAAAGCTACTTTCTCCTTTTCGAAATACGAAACACAAGAATCAGAAAAGTGTATTGAAGTTGTTGTTATATCATATTAAAGAAAGTTTGGAGTGCAAAGAGTTAATATTTATATCACCTAATATTTTCTAACATTTCTACGTTCACATGTGATTACTTTGATGCATTGAAGCTGGCTTCTATTTGCTTGATATCGTTAATAGCAATACTGTTGGTTCTCCCACGTACTCGATAAAAAATCGATACGGATGTGTGAATTATGTCGCACACCAACCTCATGAGACCATTTGATTCTGTCCTATCCTAAATTCAACGTCCATCGTAACAAATACAAAATAGGAACCACAATTAAAGTTAACATCGAAACCAACAAGATTATTGATCTCCTTGAGTTCATTAAAGAAACCAAAATTGCCGATCGAATAGTATAATTTAACGACACGAATTTGCATAAAGATCCGCGGTTCACCGATTAAAAAGTAGAAATTCGTCATATTTATCTCTCGCCGGTTACAGAATCGATGTTATGTCGCCTGGTTTCACGAACAGCGGTGCATCTTTCTCTTTTCCCGACTTTTACTTCAGAAGATAATCCTTTAAATTTACCGAGCCCCAGGAGATAAAGCACGGTTACCGGATTGCGCTTTTCTACTGGATAAAATGTTCCAGCGGCGTGTCTCAAATTCGCCACTCTTCTAAAATTCATACGATACCCCATTGTTTCGTATCTTTGTGCGAACTCCCTTATGAATTTTTAAACCGGCCAGACCGTTGCCGCTCGTCCACGCAAAATTTGTACCTGTTTATCCGTTGAAAAATAGTAGCTGCGTGCTGCAGTTTCCGCAAGTTCGTTTCTCCAACGAAGACGAATGGCCTATCCGAACGAATAATTCCTACCAGAAATACACAAAATAGGGACGCCGCGTTCAACGTTCAAACGTTGACATTTTCGCATAAAACGGGCCATCTAATTATCTTCTATATCGCACGGTTGCACGTAACATATGTTCGAGCTTTGGAAAATGCCACAGAAATAGTCAAGAAATAATGTCACTGTAATGTATTCTATATTTATTAGCATTATATTGTGACAAGAATTTTCTTCTTTGCTCACATTAATAATAATTTTATATTGACAATCTTGAACGTATTTTTTAATCAATGTTTATGTTCATAATGAAAATTGTTTTTTCGTCGAAAGGATTGACTTTAAGACCTATGTTAATTCGACATACTTTACTCCTCATGGTGAGTAATATAAGTCCTTAAAGTTTTGAAACACTTTTTTGTTAACACTCTTTATAATCAATTATCCAATTTTATTATTATATATTTATATAGTAGCTTACATATTTATGCTTAAGAAGCGATTGATAAGCGGTTGAATTTCCAATCGTTTAAATCCATAAGTATTCGAATTTTCAAGCTTTTGAATTCACATGCATTTTAATTACCAAGCCTTTGCATTTCAGAGCTTCTCAAGTCCAAGCTTTTGTATTAGCATCCATCAAATTTTGAAGTCGTTCGAATAATTACGAGCGGTACCGTAAGTGTCCAAGTTTTACTTTGAGCCACTGTATCTACATCACAGTTAATTTCATCCTCCTCAATGTGGCTCATTGCAATTACCAATCTTACAAAGCAGAAAGTATCCATCAGTTACTCTGAAGTTGCGGAAAAGTGACGTTTCGAATTCACCAAAGCTAACGTGACTTGCCCAGGAGGATTAGACGGAAGCTTGCTCTCTAAAGTGCACTCTTACTCGGCGAATGATCCTCCGTAAACATTTTCCAGTTATTTTAGCAGATAGATCAACATCGCGGCGTTTCGGGTAAATCATTTTTCTCCCATACCCCTTAGGTATTTCGAAGGGACAAGCGTTTCCCGTGGGCTGTGTGTATTCACAGGGTCACCGTGTGTGCACGCGCGACAACGCCAGTAAAAATAACACGATAACCTCGCAGATGTCACCTGCCAGAGCACTCGCGCTCCCGACAACTGCATCTGGGCAATGGGAGAAAAAAAGAAGGAAAAAAAAAATGGGGAAAAATGGGGGAAAGAAAAATGCATGGCACGGCCCACTTATGAAAAAATCCTTCACGCGTTTCCCACTCTCTCTCTTCCTTCTTCTCCGCGGTTGGCCGGGCTTCATTGCGATTTTTAATTAGCGATTATCGAGTCCCAGGTGCTGGTGACGTAGCTGACTTCGATCGAAATTCGATTGCGCCCCGCTGTCGAATATATTGCGCGCGACGAGCCTCGGCTGCAGCACGCATGAGTTATAACTTTAATTATATAATAAATCCTTCAATTTCGGGTGATAACGGTCGTTGCGCGTGACCGGCAAACTCGTTGCGCAATAATACGGGAAACCGATTGGCTGGCTGGTGATTTCAACTTAATTTTAGGCGCATTAGACGCGATGGTTTCGCGAGAAGGTGGATGAAGTTACCGCTGCGTTAAGCGGACGTAACAATTATTGTAAGGCTAATCTTGAAAGCTATGGTTAGTGCGCGGATCTTTGTGCATTTATAGAGACGTGAAACTTTCGAAGAAGCACATCCGGCCACAGAAGTCGAGGTAGATATTCAAAATTTCATATAATTAAATAATTTAGGGCACATTTTAGGAGAATACAAATGAAATAAAAATAAAAACTCATAGAGTACAGAATTGCAAGTGAGAAAGATTTCTAAAAAATGTGTCATAAAGGAAGGAATAATTACAACTACTTTCTAATATCAATAACGACAGCATATAACTAATAAAGGCGGTATAATAAAAACAATAAAAAAGGGGAAGATCATTGAATATATGAATAAACGTGCATCCAAAAGTGTAGAAGCTATTAATGATCGATAGTATATTTATATACAGGGTGTCTCAGCCGATATTCACATCTTGATAACTTCAGTATTGTGGCATGTAGCGAAAAATGTTTCATAGGAAACTTAAATGGTATCGAGTGGGGCATATTTTGGTGTTATTAGTTTTTCCGTAGGTGGACGCGTCAAGGATATATGAAGGTCAACTTTGTTGTTTTTAAATAGAATGAGGTACTTTTTTATGCATCAAGAGATGCAGCTAGACATTCTTTATAAAAAAAGTATTGGCCTACGTATGTCGAAAAGCTAATCGTTTAGGAGATATTTCAATTTAAATAATTCTAAAATTCGTAATTACATAAGCGTTTATTTACAAGTATGGTTCAATATAACGACCATTTGCATCACAGCATTTTTGAAATCGATGAAGTAAGGACTGGCCTACGTTATTTAACGTATCGGCTGATATTTTGCCACATTCATCGATAATATGCTGCTTCGTACCACTCACTGTAGTTGAAACTTTCGCGTAAACTTTATCCTTTAAATAGCCCCATAAGAAACAGTCGAGCGGCGTTAAATCAGGTGACCGTGCTGGAAATTGAATGGGACCACCTCTCCCAATCCAACGATTTGGAAATTGTTAGTTTAAAGCATTTCTTGCTATCAAAGAATAATGTGCAGGGGATCCATGTTGCTGCATCCACATTCCTAAACGAACATGCAGTGGAACCTCTTCCAATAATGTGGGTAAAATTTCCATTATAAAATGTTTGTACTTCGGTCCAGTCAGTGGTCCATCGATAAAATATGGGCCAATAATATGAGTATCGATTATGCCAATCCATACGTTCAAACTCCATCGATGTTGATAGTCTATTTATCTGAAACAATGTGGGTTTTGTGTGGACCAAGAATGTGTGTTTCTTAAATTAATGGTTCCGTCCTTTGTGAACGTCGCTTCGTCCGTAAACATCACTTTTTCAAAAAAATTAGTATTTTGGCGAAGAGCAGATTCACAAAATTCTAAACGACGATGACAATCACTCTGAGTGAGGTCTTGAACTTTTGATAAGTGATATGAGTGATATCTGTGCCTATGCAGTGTACGTATGATACTAGACCGACTAATACTAGATTCTCTTTCAAGCTGACGACAGCTCACAGACGGATTTACTGTCACTGCAGCCAACATAGCAATTTCATTTGCACTATGCGTCGCTGTTCTCTGTCGATTAGGCGTCTTACGTGACAAATTTCCAGTTTCATGAAATTTTTCGAAGACATAACTGAATGTATTACGAGATGGTTGATTTCTATTAGAAAATCTCTCTTCATACAACTGTTTTGCGCGCACTGCACTCTTTCCTGCTTCCAAATACGCGGCAACCATATCTACTTTTTCGGCTCTTGAATATTTCATTTTAGAACAAACAGATAGAACGATCAGATGTCTACAGATAGTGAACCCAAATTGAAGAAGGATTGTCATAACTGAATAATTCTCAAATGTTTACATTTCAATCCAAACAATCTCAATTAGTCGTCTCTGTTAGCCTTACATTGGTATAAACAGAGCTCACGTCTTACTGCGGCGGAAATGATGCCTTTGTATTTAAATTATTTAAATTGAAATATCTCCTAAAGGATTAGCTTTTCGACATACGTAGGCCAATACTTTTTTATAAAGAATGTCTAGCTGCATCTCTTGATGCATAAAAAAGTACCTCATTCTATTTAAAAAAACAAAGTTGACCTTCATATATCCTTGACGCGTCCACCTACGGAAAAACTAATAACACCAGAATATGCCCCACTCGATACCATTTAAGTTTCCTATGAAACATTTTTCGCTACATGTCATAATACCGAAGTTATCAAGATGTCAAAAACGGCTGAGACACCCTGCATAATAATAAGATTATATAAGAAAATTGAAGAAACGGAACCTGGAGAATTTTTTCTCATATATATTAAACCGATATATAAATATATATAGTTAAATATTATATTACAAATATATAATTATTTGATGGATTTAATATATACATATATATATATATAAATTTGTATATATATATATATATTACTATTAATATATATATATATATATATTTGTATATATATATATATATATATATATATATATTACTAATTATATGTATATTATTTACGGTGACTACAAAACGTATCTGTACATACCGAATTTTTCAATAAATCACTTTCCAATCGTGTTCTATATTTCGTTTCCCTATCAATAAATATTTACACTAGCATAATACTACAATTAAATGACAGTTAATAAATTCTGCCTTAATCAATAAGTAGCTACCTAGTTACCAAAATAAGTACAACGGTGTGCAAATACTTTTTGCAGCTACTAAGAACACACACACACACACACACACACACACATATATATATATATATATATATAGATACAACCTCCCACAATAAATCAATTTAATTCCGACCAAAAAAAAAAAAGAGAAAACGTCACGCAGTAACAGGTGAAATCAAAATCTCAGCCAAACGTTTCGCTCGTTTTCTCCTTAATCGTCGCACCAATAAAAACAAGCCAAGCACCTTTCGAATCTGACGAAATTACCATAAAAAAAGGAACAACTCACGAAACTGATAAAAAGTAGAAGGGGGTTAAATAAGAAGGGCGAGGAGAGCTGTGCGAGAGACTTTGTCGCGATTTCCCAAGCGGTCGTGCACCTGCTCCGCTTGGCCGCTCCATTTCCCGTGGTACACACGATGCAGATCGTCCTGAGAGATTCTGTCGCCTCCGGACACGCTACGCGTGTTTTCTACCTGTTTCGGGGCTCCTTATGAACACCTGATTGCTCGCATATGTGTCGCGAGGTACGAAGAAGAGAAGAACGAGTCCGCATGTGGTGATGCGCGTGTATCGCGAACTGCACCGAGCTCTGGATGACCAGGTGGCTCCCAGGTGACTGCAATTTCGATAAAGGCGAGATGCTGAATCCGTGAATTATGATTGCGAGAGATGATGAAGGGGCGAGAGGTTCCGATGCGTCGCGTGACTCTCGCTCGTGACTCGCTTCTGATGGATTATTCCTCTGCGCGAGTTTGGAAAAATGCGCGCCATCAGCAAGAAGGTTCATCTTGATTGTTTGGATTATTAATCGTGATAAGGTAAATCGTTGGTTGGTGAAAGATGGTTGGTGATATATATATATATATAAACTTTTGGGAAACGGTGCTTTTGTGTTTTGATTTAGTGAAGGTTTATTTGGAAATGAATGATTTTGGCTGTTTGGATTGCAATTGATAATTGAGTTAGGTTCGAGTTAGGTTTAATTATAATTAGACTAAGGAGTTTTATGCTTTTACGGAGCATTTAATTATGGCGAAAATTAAAGAATGCATGTAGCAAGCGAAAATGTATGAAATATGCGAAGTAAAGCACTAAGTAATAATTATATTTAGAGAATAAAACTAATTTCTATTTATGTTTTACACTCTCATGCAATAACACAATCAAAATGTTCATAATTGTTCAAAGCTTCAATACTGAACATATTGTACATATGTTACTATTATTGTTTTATTGTCATTATTGTAATTTAATGTTATTATTGTATATATTGCGTATATGTTCAATAATGAATATATACATGAACATATAATATGTATTTTAAAAGCATAAATTGATGAAGATAAATTCAAATAATGAGGATCTAGAATGATATTGAGATCTCTTCAGCAGATCATAAGGAATTGTTAAGGGAAATTATAAAAATTACTCCCACAATTGTTAATGATACAAATTTGCATAAATGTCCCCAGTCGAAGTATAATATTTCCATATTTTTAAATGAATATAATTATAAGTAGACTGCGGATTTTTCTTTGAATATTTTATACATTTTTGTACATATTATGTGTATTCTGTATCTTTTTGCCGATTTTAATATTCCACAAGTGCATAAAAATCTGCAATCTAATTATAAGTAAGAAATTAATTGTGTATAGGTTTTTTAAGTATTAATGGTTTAGTTTATCAAACCAAAATTCCTTTATGCGAATAATTTTTATTATTTGTTTCGTTTGTCACAAAATCTGCTACCTTTGGTAATAAAATTTTAAAAGCGTTAAACGAACAAAGCTCTCGGCAAATTAATTTCGTGCAATAGCTTGAAATATAAAGTGGAGAATCAAAGAAGTTAAAGGGTTGAAACTTCACCTATTCCATAAAAGTTTAACATTTCAACACGAGAGAATCGGCATTCGAGAAGGATAACGTGGAAACTAATGGACTCTTGTCACTAGCATAAATTGGAAATTGGAAAATCTAGGTCAGAGTGGCAATCTTCTTTTTATCGAATGACCAAAGTTATTAGCTCGGACTTTTCAGATAAAAATACTAAAGGTAATGGGCGTATTCCGGGTGACCTGCGCTTAAAGGGGAAACCAGATGAAACGTGCGAAAATCGACGATTGCCAGCCGCTGAAATTTTTCTTCAATTACACGACGTACGAATTTCTCAAAGAATACTTAAAGCAATGTTAGCTGTTTATTACTTTAACACTATATTGCTGGACGTTAATTGCATCATTTGGCAGGCTTCCGGAAAAACACGTATCCTGCATATAAATATTCGAAATTGGAAGCGTGAGAATGAAGAGAATCAATTACAATACATATTCATACCATTTTATTAATTAAAGTTAACATAAAGTACTGAAAAATAATATTTATGGTCTCTATAATATTAGGTATGAAATCTGAAATGACTCAAATTAACTCTCACCGGCAATCTAGTGTTAACAGTTGCGACGAATACAAAACACCAAAATATCGTACGTAATCTATGCTTACAATAATCAATCTTACAAACTGAAATTACAGATAGAATTAAAATTGAAATTATATACCATATAATTGTACTGAAACATAACTAATTGTGACGCAAAATCTCTACATTTGTGGTTTCTCGTCTTACACCAATTTCACATAATCACCGGCACGCGTAAAACCGGAAAACTGAGAAATTTGCCACGACGCTAGCAATGCAGCAGCGGAGAACTCTATAATAGGGAGCACCGTTCAAGTGCAAACGCGCAATGCGGATCGTTCTTGCAGTTGGAGAATTAATCGTATTAACTAGAAGGCAATCTTAAATTACCTATTCGCTGGCTTATTGCAAGCGAGGCAGGAGGTTGTTTCAGATTGGCCAGGATAGCCAATGTTACCTGTTGTCCCGGTAAGCTGTAGTATGTATGTATATACATAAGCGCAGCATTCTGATGAGGAGGGGGGGGGGGGGAGAGCAAAGGGATGGCGTAGGTGAAACACGAGGAAAGGGAAGGAAAGCAACAAGATACCGGTCACCCGTATAATCTGTAGATCTGACCGCGCGTGTTCTGCCCACGAATCCCGTGGGTGGTAACCGCCTCGGGGGTCTGATTTACAGGTGTAACCTGCAATAACGATTCACAGAAACGATCGAGAGAAAGGAGCACCACGATCTTCAAACGTATAGAAGAATCGATTCTCTGTTTTTCTAGTAGGCCTTAGTACCAAACAAGTAAGGTTTTATTTAAGGTTTCTTTTTAAATAACTGTACAAAGATGTTTGTCTTTTTAATTTAATTTAATTTATTCAATATAAAGGGGTGTGCATTTTAATGTGTACTAAGGGAAAAGAATATAATGTAGGCTTAGAGTAGATTGTATAGAAAAAAGGCAAAGGAGGAGAGAAATAAGTAATACGTCAAATTATGTGAAATACATAAAATAAGTAACATACATAAAGTACATAAAATACATAAAATACATAAAATATATAGGATATATAAAATACATGAAATACATTAAATATATAAAATTTACAAGGTACATAAAATATATAAAATATACAAAATATAGGTATATAATGTATATTAAATACGTAAAATTCATAAAGTACATTATATCTATAAAATACATTGAATATATCAAATATATAAAATACACGAAATACATAAAATTCATAAAATACATGAAACACGAAATACGTAAAATACATAAAATACATGAAATACGTAAAATACATAAAATACATAAAATACATGAAATACATAAAATACATCGAATTCATAAAACACATAAAATATAAAATTAATCTAAGAATGATAGTGATTATAGTACTTGACGCTTGTCTAGAAGAATCGGTAATTAGACAATCCTAATTATTTCATATCACTAATTTTGATCTGAACAATGTCGTATTTTATTGAATTCTTAAACATTTCAACGTTGTTACTTCGTTACTTTCTTTATCATTATTGCATACCAAAGGGTTACTAAACCCATACATGAATAAATGAAACGAAATACAGGTATAATTTTAAAGTTACTCACGACGAGAAATCCTCGTGACGTCGGATTGACAGATGCAAATCCCTTGGCGCATTCGCGACAGGTATTACGTGATTCCACGATGTACGATCGCATTACTATGCAAGATCGAAGATGCGTCTAATCGATAATCACCGATCACGTTCACCTGATGAAAGCACTGGAGCGCGATCGGTTGAAACGTACGTGACCAATTCACGTGTAGACGTGTGTCGATATAACAGGCCCGACCGTAAATCAAGACAGTTTACCGGATCCGTCTACACTATTTTCCTTAACTGTTCGCGCATACATACATATAGGACAGCCTGTGATGCAATAACTTCAAACTGCTTTTGCAAGAGTTCCAAGTTATCCGAAAATGAGTCATAATTTCGGTGGAAGTATGAAGCTCCCCGTGATCTAGTTTGCCCAAGTTTCCACCAGCTACCGCGCGCTTCCGTTCGATTAATCTTCCTCTTCTCCCGGCATCAATATATCCTCTCGAGCAGGAAGAAGTTCGAAAATTGGCTTAAATTTTAGTTTACTATGACTCTAATTATCGGTCCTCGCTTACCAGAGGAATAATGAGAGCACTGATAAATGAAAATTGCCCTTGAAGAGGTAGGATAGTCGTCGAATTGTTCATAATATCTATTAATATACAAGAATACACCCTTTAACACTCGAAAACAATTTGTTTTTATTGAATCTAATAAGGAAATGATTGTCCCTATTTATATGCTCGCCACTGTGCATATTGTTACATTTAAAGGATGAAAGTAGTCTCCATTAAGATTCCATTTTTTAGAGGTGCCTTTAAACATATAAAATTGCATAAAAATTCTTAGTCCGCTAATAACGATATACAAGACGTTCTATTATACTTTGAAACTTATTCGATACATATTCGTATTCGTAATCTTATGAGAAGGTAAGTTCATCAACCTAGTTGAAAATAATGCATTACCATTGGTATACCTAATAATAGACAAAGACATTCGATTAATTTCGTGCGACATTGTACATTTTATTGTACAATATTGTAGGGATTAATTTAATTAAATCCCACGTGGATGGTTTCAAGGTACGGGGAGGTAGAAAAATCTCTTTAAACGATAAATAATAGTTTATTAAGTAATAAAATAACCATAATGCAAAGTCTCTCTCACTCACACAACACTCTCACTACTCGCAACGTCCTATCTCTCTGAACTGTCTTTCTGGACTCTCGTACCTACGCATTCTCTACCCTTGCACGCATTCATTCTCTCTCATTCTGTCTCTCTATTTCTTTCACTCATCTCAGATATTCGTAAGACCCAGTCAGTCACGTTCACCCGAAATTTTGCGCGACCATACACCCTTCGTCCATACGTCAACTCAATCGCTCTGTCCCAAACACTTTTCATTCGCGCCTCAGCCAATCTTAACTAAACATACCATTCGCTCAGCAATCGCTCTAGTTCAAAACCATTCACACGACATTCTGTCTCCCGCAATATTCTTCTTGTAACGAAGAATGAAAACAGCAATGAATATTGGACAAACAATAATAAGCATTCAATTGGCACAATTAATCAGGACTTGTATCATTTTTTATCGGTGATGTCTTCGGTTTAATTAACAACACGATGCTTGGAAATTTGATAATTGGCGACACGTTTAATGCGTGACGGAATTGGTCGCATCGCGAGCATTAAGTAAGTAGTTAAACGCATCGTTCCTACGTAATTATTGCACTGTCTTCTCTTACATTCATGCGCTAGGTAGCGGGTTATTATCGTGCTATTTTCGCGCGAGCAATTACGGAGACCACGAAATCTCTACTTTCTTCCCTTGCCTCGCCGCGTTTAGGACAGGCCTGCATAAAATTGCAGATTACGCAATAGCCGACGGCGCCATCGCTTACCGCTGCAACAGGGCTTAATGCAGTGACGTTCGTTATACGCGATAAAGCGAGCTTCGGATTCGTTACGAAGAATCCACTCGGGGATTCGTACCACATTCTCCTTTTTGCCCTTGTTGCGAATCTACCCCAACGCCTCATGCGAAAAAGAAAGTATTATTTATATCGTGAGAATTCTCCTACTAATTCGCGCTGTTTAAACCAACCTCCAGCGAACTCCACGATACAGAGTGGCAAATAATTTACGAAGCGGTTACAAGTTGTTGTAACTTTTTTATTTGATAATTTAACTCGTTAAACTACGGAACATTTGAAATTACGTTACCAATTGGTGAAGAATACAATAGAGGATTAAACAAACGAGGACTCGTTAAACCTAAAGCAGCATCTTTATTTCTCTCTATAGTAACATAATCGGGTGTTAATTTTATAAATCGAATTCTACGATTTCTTTAAAACGCGATTTTAAATCTTGTAAAATTCTTTTTAAGAAATAACAATGACACATGATGTAATGATTATTTATAGAATGGGTGAATCAACGTGTAAACGCTATAATCATTGGTAATCATATTTGTTTAGCCTAAAATAAATAAATTTTTCCCGAATTATCGTTGACTCTAGTGTTAAAATCAACCCCGATCGCGATTATAAAAATTACCTATCCACAAATTTCCGGTAGAATTCCCCCGCAAGTTCCACTTACAGCGCACACGAAACCTCATTAACGAGCAGCTATATTAAATCAAACTTTCTAACAAGCCTGCAGATCGTCGTTCGTTCTATCGAAATGCTTAAGCTGGCTCAACGTTCCTCTCGGTTTCGCGAACAACAAAGTTGAGGCAGAACTTAGACAAAAATATCCGCGAGCTTGCCGGCCGTGTGGCATCAAAAGGGGCAAACGAGGGCGAGGGGGGATAGAGGGGAAACGGCCGAACGTGAAATAGCATAGAATTCCAAAACAGGGTTTAGTCTGTGGCGAGTAGCAGGGTGGTCGGCCCTATCGATGCAACGACGAATGGCCGGGAGGAGGAGTTCATTACGCATGGAAAAATAAACTAAAGGGAACTACTCGACTGCGGGACCGGTAGAGGAAGGCCGGTGCAGCATTCAATGCCACGGCCCTCTCCTCTGCCCCCGTCTTCCTCTTTCTCTTTGTGCCCCACGGCGGGATACCTCATCGAGAGTACCTCCATGGCCCTTATCCTCCTTTGCCTCTTCCTCCTTCGTATTGTGTCCGCCTTTCCACCCTTCTCTTGCTCGCCGTCTCATTGCTCTGCCTTATGCCCACGCGAGCCGCGTAATCATTTAACCTCTCTTCCTATTAATCATTCAAATTAACTCTGCTGCTCTGCCTTACTTCGCTGCGACATTTCGTTCGGGCTTATATCGAGTTGGAATACTTTTTTTTTTTTTTTTTTTGTTAGAGGTTTCGTTGCATATTTTTGGGGGATGGGGCTACGACTTGTTAAGGGTGAAGTTTGGTAAATTGAGATATAAGAAATGGGATAAAATTAACGTGTGATAACGAAGGGAAATATGGGAAATATTTAGTGTATATATTTTTTAAATCGGTGTTTGTGTTTGTTAAATAAGAATGGATGAAGGAGCTCTTGCTGTACGTCTTTACAATGCTGCGCTTCATTGTTGTTCCATAAAGCTACGTATGTGTAGCCGATATTTCATATTAATGCAGCTACAATATTTCTATGTTAATTAGAGACATATGTGGTTCATACATATACTCCATATTATGGAAGCAAATGAATAAGCGAACATAATGGACAATTTTCACTGTAAGCCACTGCACTTAGGATTGTAGCAATATATTAGGTGTACTAATGAGTGATCCACTTATTTTGTTAAATTCAGTCATGGCTGTAAAGAAAGTCAAACACCTATCCTATCTTAAATATGATCACAGTTATTTAGTCGATCATTATTCATACTTATTCATACTTACATATATATACCAATATATTAGGTGTACCAATAAGTAATTCACTTATTTTTTTAAATTCAATATTGACTCTTAAAGAAAATCAAATATGAACCCAATCTCAAATATAATTGCAGTTATTCAGTCGATCATTACTCATACTTATTCATACACCTATGAATTCCTGCTCGAATGAGTGCTTCATATTTTAACAAAACAAATTCACCCATCCATTTAAAAATACTCGGTGGATTACTCATTAGTAAACCTAATAACATTGTTTCGATGATTTCATACCTGTATTCACCATATTCGGTTTCTTTAGAGGCAACAGAGAATAATTACCAAAAAATACCACGTATTTTATCGGAATTCGTAATACCGATTCAATCCCGGTAAATTGGTGATCAAGGCATGGAGAAAATAAACTAGCAACAAAAAGGGTGGCAGTAAATTTCACAAAACAGTTGAGCTTCCGTCACACAACGTATCTCTCTTGCGATATAAATATAAATACCGTCCCGTCAAGGGAGAGAGAGATTTTTGCAAATGGAGACTATAAATACAGAGCAGCGCAGGTGTCGCTGGTTCTCTATCCGCTGATGTCATCGATTATTGACGTGGGACGTTATCAACGATTGATCGGGAGCAATTAACACGACATTACAGAGGTAGTCGGGCACCGAATACCCGATGTACCGCCATGGGTAGCCCTCTCTCTGTAAAACATGATAAACACGTTTCGTATTGACGTTATCGATTCACGTGTCAATTTCAAACATCGTACTTCTGCCCCCGAATGTACATAAGTGCGTCCCTGGGGGCTAGAAAACGGTTATCGCGACAGTTCGCGTTGCGAACTTCGCCGAGATCAATCTGTACGCGAGCGATATTTCACTGATGTCCAACGCGCATCTCGCGGTTGATACGCTACTACCAATCGATACTCAAGTGTACTTGGGACGTTCGGGTTCGAGAATCGTATTTTCAGATTCGTCAGAGTGGTCAGAGAATAGGGGCGGAGATAGAGAAAGGCAGAAGGAAGGGAAAATAGACAATAATGATGCGTTTCATTGGATCCATTGTATCCCGAATTCAAGTTCACAGGTACAATTGATGTGTATCTATTACGGGCCACTGTTGAGCGACGCCATTCAATCGACTTTCAATCTCTCCCGGATAGTGTCGGCTCACGGAACTCAACGGAAAGAGGACCCCCCTATTTCCAGCAGACATTAGGCACATTGTATCTATCGATTTGGGACATGGTCGTACTTGAAACCTTTGTGGTATCTCCTTCGTGTCATCTCGTTTCGCTACCCTTTTTTCTATCGTGCTTTCATCTTGCTTCGATCAATTTGCTTTTGTACGTCTGAGATGTGCTTATGTGTGTGCGTATTGGTGGAATTTGGTGAGGTATTT
The DNA here is from genome assembly GCA_028830335.1 of Eucera pruinosa. Classification (NCBI taxonomy): domain Eukaryota; kingdom Metazoa; phylum Arthropoda; class Insecta; order Hymenoptera; family Apidae; genus Eucera; species Eucera pruinosa. The sequence continues at coordinate 29,553,484 of JAMYCR010000001.1, read as the reverse complement.
GTCGTGGTTACCAAACGATTAATTATCAACTTATGATACTTATGTACATACCTCATTTGTATAGGTACAATTATTAGATTGAAGATTTTTATGCAAAGTCAAATATTTTTGACCATGATTAAAAGAATAAAATCAGGATAGAGATTAATTGTACCATTTAATTATTATAACGAGTGTCTTGCTTTGAGTATTTGGTACAATTGTACACGTTGTTTGCATTGTGTCTTTTTACAAATTCAGATTACTCAATAGTATTTATACTCATAAATACATAAACATCCACAGTCCTACAATTATTTATTCATAGGACATCGTGCTAAATTTTGGATCGAAGATTTGTGAACGAGAAAAATGCTTTGATTAAATTTCAGTCAAATATTGATATATGTTTAATGCAAGAATACAAAATTTAAAAGATAGACATGAACTTTGCCTTGTGGTTAGTGATTTCACTTGTTGCTGCTACTTTTTCATACTTATATAATTGCATTACATATTTGAATACTTATATTGCATCTGGAATTATGAAAAAGTAATGCAATGCTCAATAATCGTATAAAGAGAAATTGTACTTTACCTCGAATTATTATTCTTTATTAAAAAAAGAAAAGTAAATATTGTATAATACGAAGTACGCTGCTTCCCTTTTCTTTTATTGCGACTGTATTTAATTGAATTACTTAATAAGCTTTGGTATGGATAAACGGATAGAAATGTGTTGAATAATTACAGAGTTTGCTTCCAAAAACGAATATTTATTAAAGTAATACAAAATAGAACAGAACTATGTATAAATGTTCAGTTGTGGGCGACGCTATCAACTCAGCAACCGTTCTTTCTAATTGTAAGTGCTCGTACAGAACTGGCAACAGAGCGTGGTTCGGTATATTCTGTGCCGAGGAAAATTTTACCTGCTTACCCTTCTGTGGGGGAAAACCAGCAATTACACAGGTAAACGACGGCAGTGACACGAAATGCGGACTGACCATTTTTTTTCTACATTGTCCCTCGGTAATGCCAGAGCGTCATCGAAAGCACGTTTGTAACTTCGTGTGCTATTACCCCACATTTACACAAGAAAAACGTACAAAAGGAAGCGTTTAACATTGTTTCAAAATCTGAACTAGGGATTTATGCAAAAATCCAACAAAATGTTATGAAATCTGCTATGTAAACATTCGAAGCTTACTTGTGCCAGTGATTATGAAAGTGATGGAAATCAAATGAGAAGAGCTTCCATGTTTTTGTAATAAAAATCAACGCAACGCAAAGTAAGTGAGAAGCTCGATTCTTTTGATTTTCTTAAGTTACATCACTTCCTTAACCTTTTTTAATTATTTGCAAACGTTGTACGTACTGATTCTCTATCACGCAGTACTATTTCTATTACGATTGATGCATACTCTACCATAATTAATTATATAGAGTATATAAATATTTCCACTCATAATAAAAATTTCTCTTGTCTATGCGTTGAGAATTCTTCTACTTTTAAAGTGTCGTATCGAAAGGGTTAACTACCAACACATTTCTGTATTTTTATTTTTATTGTTTAGGAAGGTTTATCCGAAAGAACTTATGCAAATATGTAGGGTGCAATTATTTTTATATGGATGAAGTTCCTTCAAATTATTGCCCTACAATCTGCAAGCACTCATCGCAGTCTAATTCCATTATAATGCTTTTGTTTTATTATCACGTGCACACAGGATAATATTATAAGGCTGCAGGCCTTTATTACGTTTGAAACTTCTCCATTTTTTTCTTTTTTACGTTCTTTTCTAGCAATATTCTTCCTTCCTGTAATGACTACAGGAAAAAGGTGGAGACGTCGAGCACAATAAGCAGTATTCCCTCCTACACAGCGGGATGATTTCCTTTTACGCCGGCTAAAATCGTCACATCTCCATAGAATGCTGTTGGAAATAATTCCAGGCGAAAGTTCGTCTGATTATATGATGATAGACTATTATGTAAAACATAACCATCAGTTTGTATGGCAACTTTCAATCCGGACATCGCCGCTTATAATAATATCTATCAGTAATTAATTCAGAGCCATGGCGTTATTATTATTATTGTTTCTATTATTCATTAATAAATAGGCGAGTAACCTTTTACATGTATAAAATATTACTTCAAAATATTATATAATGTTACTTCACTAATATGTATTACTAATATATTAATAATACATATTACTTCAAAGTATTGCCCACTTTTATGGAGACAAATTTGATATTGATCGATTAATGAATTTAATGCAACAAAAATTATGATTCTAATCTTACGTGTTGGAGCGTAAATATTAATCAGACCAAGGAGGGGTGGACAGTTAATGCGATTATTAATTATTCAGTTATCCCATAAGTAATGTTGTGTTTTTATTCAATTTTAAGTACAAGATTTATAGAACATTAATTTCAGGAAATTCAGGAAATTTTTGGATTCCTTTTTCAAATAATTCTGAATGTACCGATTTAAAGAAATCCGGAAAACAACATTATTCGTGGGACAACCTAAGAGATTCAAAATGGAACTTTGGTATATAATATTTCTACGCACCAACAATGTTTCCAAGTCGACCACGTTAAGTATAATTATTTCGCACAAATGGCATTTTATGTTCAGTTGGAATATCGATGAACGTAAGAAGTGGACCTGTTTTGGTACATTCCTGCGCACCAGCTGCTTTCACATACTTTCCGTGTCTCGATTAAATCCGAGATTACAACTGGTTGCATGAGCATATTTGCGCGGTGAAAGTATGGCATAATTGATTTTCTGTTAAGTATACAGACATTGCAACCGATTATATATCGACTCAGAGCAATCCAATAAGAACAGTATCGTTTTGGTTGCAATCAGAATGTTAATGGATGATTGTGTAATGTCATGTAAAATGCGTATTTATTGATGTGTCACGCATTTCAAGTCATAATATGAATAATTATTATACCCTTTTCCTTGCTGTCTTCTCATTATAATGTAAGATTTGATTAATGAATAATCTTCAGTACGAGATTAATCCTGGAACTCAAATATTTCCTACTTTTATGACTGGATAAAATTTCGACAATTGTTACAATGTGACTTATTATTAGACTGCGGATTTTTAGACATTTATAGGAAACTTGACTATGTATAAAGATGCAGAATGCAAAGACAGGTATAAAAAGAATAGAGAAAATATTGGAAATATAATACAAATTGTAGTATTTAAAGCGTGAAGCAATATTCTATTTGATCTATAAATCTAAACAACAGATGAATAGATTTAGATAAATCTAAACAATACTCTAAATAAGATTAGGTAAAATATAAAAACTAATACTACAAATGTAAAAATTGGTACAAGCGATGATTGCGAAATTTAATCCACCAAATTTCAATATTCATTCATGAAAACTAAACTTATAATTGGTAGATTTGAATATACGAATTCTTTATTGTTTACAATTCTGAAGCAGATAATTCTTAAACGTTTTAGTAATTTCTTTATGATTTCCAGACTTGCCTAACTTTCTGCAAGTGTCCTAATAGTTTCTCCAAAAATAACGGAACAATTAAAATACTAAATGCTACCTTTTATGGAATGTTTAATTGTGCAAATCACATTGTACAAAATTAATATTATCAAATATCGTAACCTGTATATATTAAAGAATATAAAGAATTATTCTCACCAATTTGGTAATTCTAGCGTTAAATACATTTGTAAAATAACGAAAGATATTACTTGTAGCCTGTATATATTAAAGAATAAGTCATTCTGACTACTTTAATAATTCTACCGTTAAACACATTTCTGAAATAACGAAACATATTTTTTGGTAGATGGCCCAAGATTTTTGTACATTACCGTTGCCTGCTGCGTTCAGCCGAGGCTTTTAAGGAAATGTGTAGCAAGCAACGTGCATCAAGAATCATGGTACACATTCACTCGGAGAAGTAGTGGACGAGAGGCGCGCGCGTTTCGTCCGAAATTACGAGCGATCCGTGCTTTTTGATCTAAAAAGCAGAGGGGTCGGGATACAGAGAATCCCTAGGCATTCACGAACCTATTGTCACGAGGAGATCACGTGTGTGATGCGTGAGAGTGGAACTCAGCCGGCCTCGGGACACCGAATAATAGACATTACCACAAAAGCGGCGTGTCCCGTCACGTTGAAAATTGATTGGATATGTACCGGTGCGGTGGCTGATAAGGCAGCCTCTTGTTACACGTGCCGTGGATATATGCACTTGTCAACCACGCAGCCGAGAGCAAACGTAAATCGCAAATACTTCGCTTTTCTGTTCGCTGGCGAATGGAACTGTATGCGAATGGAAACGCAATCCACAAGTCCACGCGCTCATTACCTTTAAGTTCCGCCGACTTCTGTTGCGGTTCGCTGCGATGCGATTGTTTGGAAACCTTTAAGTTGTACTGGGAAGTTATTGCGTTAACCCTTTGAGACGTATGAACGTTACCGATTGTTTCTATTTTATAAACGCGATTTGACTAATGCACAAATAATAATACACGTGTGATGTAAGTATATAATAAGTAACATAAGTGCAATTAAGTAACATAAGGAAGATGTAGTGTAACTGGAAGTCATCCTAAGCCGCAAGGCAAAGGATTATAATAAATGATAAATATAGATTTGACCATAATAATGAACTTCTAAAGGACTCACAAAATATTATTTCTCTAGATACTAGGAGAACTATAGCAGATCTATGATTCTTTTGTAATATTATTCATGGTCTTGTGAATAATCCATTGGTTACATCTTGTATTAGCTTTAATGCCCCTTCTAGATTCTCTAAACATCCGTTATTGCTTCACCCTTCCTTCTACTCGTCCAATCTAAGTAAGTCACATCGATACGTTTTGCCGATTATGTACATATGCTAATTATATTTGTCAAAATATTAACTTCTTTTTCTCGGAATATTAATGTACTTGAGTCTGAATTTTATCGTTCTTTTTATGTTAAACGATCTGTGCTCGCTCACTGTATGCTCTCTTTATGTTATCTTTGTTTATATGAAATGGGGTTTTCGCCCGTAGAAATAAATACAATAAAATAAATAAGAACGAAAAACGACAGTCGACTTGGTCTCATTTTGAAGCTTAAAGTTTCTACTTTCACAAAGGTGAACAATTTTATCAACATTTTCTTACATCAAAGGGTAGAAGTGAAAAACTGTTGAACTGAAAAGAAGTTTAATAAGTTCAAAGGACTCTATGTAGCTTAATGACTTCCTCTTGCGATTTTACAATACTTTTGTAGAGGAAAGCCTCGCTTTTACAACAGAGAAGATGCAAATATTGCTATAATTTGAAGAATAAGCTAGACCATTTATTGAATCACCTTCAAAAAAAAAGTATTCGCTATACCATTGTACCTTTCGATTTAACTACTACTTAATTAGTTTCAACTACACCAAATTTTGTATCATTGAACGTAAATGTAGTCACATAAGATACTACTAAACAAATATATACAATATGATACAATATAAATGTATACAAATATTTTACAATATAGTTAATTTTTCATAATTAAGTCTGACTAATCAGTATTTAAATGTAAAGATACAGTGCTAACACTTTTCGTAACCACTGTATCTCAACGGGAACTCCGGTTGTCTGGCCAAAGCCTCGTGAGTAGTATAGGAAATTACGCGACCGACTTTGTTGCACAAAACACTCGTCCTCTTTTCGAGTTCATATAAACGTTCAAGGAATCTCGATAAAATGTTTGCGTAACTCGCAATCAACGGGAGAAGCCTACTAGACTCAATACTCGTTAATACGTTCGGAGCGAAGTCGCTTGGCTGGACCTGGATGCTGGTGCGATTTTTCCCAACGAATTATCAAACACATGGCTGCTCGTTACAGCGGCGTCGTTCTTGCGGTATGGATGCTTCGTTTTCCTGTCTCCATGTCTACGTGAATTCTGCCGCTCGTCCAGCGTGCGGATAATCTAATTATCCTGGACGACAAATCTCGTTAGTCGTGCTATGCCCATAGCCGACGACGCGGCACGACGACGAGGACAATGTCGTCCTCGACGATGTAAACGCAACGGCGTAACGCAGTGGCTCGTTGCAGTTGGAATAGAAGAAAAACGAGAAAGAGGGAGAGAAAGGTAGATCTGTCCCGAGTGAGAAAGAGAAGCCGAAGGAAAAACGAACGAAGACAGAGGATCGGGAAGCAACAGAGAGGCGGATATCGTTAACGTAATCACGAATTTCTTCGTGAAAATTATTCGTCCGCCTCTCCTCTCTCGTTGCTCCGCCAGAGGAGGCACAGTAGAAAAGAAAAACGTTTACGGGGGCTTATGCAAATGCAGGTAATTAATTTCGCGAATCCTATTAGCCCTGCCCAATGGACGTAGGTGCAGGAAGGCGGAAATTTTCTACCTGCCCTCTCTTCTACCCTACCTACCTTCGACTCCCCCCCTTTCTCGCGATACTCGAATTTTCGAGATCCCCGACTTTCGAACGAGGTAGCCCTGCGTGTCCTGCAACGAGGGTTAATTTCGAGGCGAACGACGATTATACGTTTCGGAAGTGTTCGCTTAATTGGATCGCTCTTGAAACTCGCGCGTGGCGTCGATTTTATTACCCGATCTGCGATTCCTACGCGTAGATTCATTGTTCCGCGCAGGTAATTTAGCGAGAGAATTTAATTATTGTTATTATAGACACATTGTACGTTAGACGAACTTTGTTGAACGTTGACAATTAAATATGTTAAAGAGAATCTAGAAATCTGAAAATTCTTGGACTTTTCAACACACAATAAATCATGTGAAATTATTATTGAATTTATATAAAAAGGCACTGTACCTTTTTATATTTGGCGGGATTGATGTTTGGGACTTTCGTGCAAAGGATATTTTGTTGATAATTATTTTTTATTTTTTTACATATATTGGTGAGAAAAAGTTTGGAATCCGTATATGTATTTTACGGTACAGAATAATGAAAAAAATGGGACTGCTTAACCACTTAACGCACAAGTTTTTGATTCCTTTATATAATTGCGCGCTATGGCTATTAACAATGTGCGTTTCTTTTTATTTTCTTCTTAACTTCCTCTACGTTGATGGCACGCCATTAAAATTGATGGAAATATGTCATAATATCATCAAGTTATGAATTCATGCCATGAAAGTTGGTTACTTTAGTACGTACATAAAAGCAATAAGTTTTAAGTTGATATGTTTGAGGAAGATCTCTTAATATTTCGATGATGAGATGAATTTACTCAGCACTGTATTTTCGCTTGCAAAATATTGTATCGTTAAACTATTTGCAAAAAGAATTTTATTAAAACGATTCAGAAAAGTTGGATCAATTAAATCAGAGTTATATTATGAAACAATGAAGTGAATTTCGTTACTAAAGTGATGCATAAATATTGCTATTTGATAGCAATCACTATCGTGTACTTGTAGTTCTGAGCAAAGACTTCTTATACTACTAACTTTCACTCTTAAACGAAGTATATATCTTTTAACATAGTATTAAACTGAATGTAATATATAAAATTTCCATAGTATTACCGCTAGTATTAAATTTAATGAAGTTCTTCCAGGAAAACTTAATCAAATTAAACCTAATGATAAATTACACAGTAAAATATTATTTTTACAACGATATATTAAAATTGTAATTTGACTTGATATGTTTCGATCTGATTAAACATTTTTATACTAATAACATTCCTGGTAAAATATTACATATTTGGGATATTAAATTACAAGAAAAATTGTACCAAATTGTTCCGTGAAAATTTTTGAAACAAATCAAAACTTAATTACAGGACGTACTGACATATTATTGTTAAAGCGATGTATTGAAATTATAATTTGTCTTAATTCTTTTATTAGTAGCTGTGCAGTATATTGTATACGGTTATGGCTGACCAACAACGTTTTACGCTACTTAGTACCTTGCACAGTGGTAAAGATTAGATACTTTTACAATATAGATTATTTAACCTATTTTAAAAGTATCTATTTGTTCTTGCGTTTGTTAATTATAATTCAATTTAATAAATTTTAGCGAAATGGGAACTACGCGTATTTCTGACTACTAACGTCTTATACTATTAGGTATATTTCATAGGTGAAGATTAGATATTTCTACAATATAGATTACTTATTACATCTACTGTTACTTTCTTAGTTATTTATTTATTTATTATTAACGGGCAAAAGCCCAATAAGTACAAGAGAAAGAATATATACAATAGCGTTAATATATAGTTATAACTCAATTGGATTAAATTTGATCCATCAGCTCAAGGTTTGTTCATTTTGAGATTAATACAAATATGTCGCATCCTCTAAAAAGTATAACATCCACTGTACTTCCGCCATTTCACATATTTTTGCCTATTACGGCTATTCTGCAATTTTTTGCACGTCCAAATTTCCCACAAACGCATAAAAATCCGCAATCAGTTTATCATTCGTATTTCTATTAAAACTCTGCCCGCGCAACTAATATTGTTACCCATCGTACATCACCCGTGACAATCTTCGTAGAGAAACTTTTCCAAAAAAGAAAAAAAAATTAAAGCGAGAAAAAGGGAAAATAAAATGAAATACAAAAAATAGGGACCGTTTCCCGTATTCGACACATTGTTTGCAACCGTTGAATCGCGAATCGCGAGATTCGGTTTTGTACAATTTCCCATGCACGCAGCGACCACCGCACCGCGTCGCGCCGCATCAAAATTGCAACCGCGTGTAATTTTTCTTTCTTCCCCCCTTTTTTTTTTTTTTGATTTTTCGTTAGCCCAGCCCACGGAAAACCCATTCGATTGTATTTCTGTCATTCCGCGGGATCGGTCGCATCATTGTCATAAACGGTTCGACGCTTCTGCTGACGCAACCGGCAGCAGTTAATGTGCCTATCGTGAAAAATTCGTTAATTTCACAGTGACTGCGCCCGACTGGCTCCTCTACCATTTGTGTACCAGCCCTTTTGTCTGTACGTGTCGCCCTCGCGTTTGTAACACGTATCTATATACGCGTACAAGTGAATCTGTATGGAGGCAGGGCCAAAACCAGGACGACACCGCTCTCGCAGCAGCTTTTCGAGTTCCCACCGGGCAGAGTTCCTGCCGCCCTTCCGGCGTCACGTATTATCGACGGCTTTAATTCATTAGATTCTCTCGCAGAAAGAGAGTCAGCTGAAAGAGGAACAACGGAAACGGGCAAGGGGAAAACGGAGGGTGCACAATATTTAGCCACTGAGATTGTTCAATTACTAGGGGAAACCAAAAAAGGGAGGGTAAGGGGTTTTCAAAAAGTTTCCCATTGTGTTACCTTTTACTCGGACATCGTAACTATTATACGACAAATTTTAAACGGTACGGCGGAAGAATTAATATCTCTGATTAAATTATTTCTGTTACAAATGATCATTATAAGTGATTGGAATTTTTTCCTGGTTAAATATAATCGTTAATCGATGACTGAACTTTTCTCTGATTGCAGGTAACTAATATAAATTAATAGAGTTTTATATTGGTTACCGATAATCGTTATCAAGGACTCGAATTTTATTTTGGTTGATGTTCACCAATATGGAGGTTAAATGTGTGTTGTATATATATATATGTGTGTACATATACTTTGTATATGTGGGATTGGAAGGTTTTGCAAAATCAAGCTCGCGTATAGCGTAACGCAATATATATATTTAACTAAATGAAACTAAATGAAAGCAACTAAAGTAAACTACGCTAAATATCCTATATACGGCCACTCGATACCACGCTGTTCTACGCTATGCCTTTCCGTTCTACTCTCTTTGACTTCTCAAAAGACACTCCTCACTTTTCCCTCGACGACCACCCTTGTCGCCAACCATTCCTCTGTTTCTCTCTCTCTCACTCTCTCTCTCTCTCTCTCTCTCTCTCACACACTCTCTCACTCACCCTCGCACTCTAAACCTAAACAATACACTTAGCCTAACTAAACTATTCCCGAATGCTTGGGACGCGGTTCCGCAGGTCATCGTCGCTCGCCTGCAAACCATCCGCGTCCCACACGGCCCGGTCTTGCATTGCTTAAACCTAAACACTCTTAACCATAATACGTCATAATTCTATCCGGACCCCACATATATATATATATTATGTATATATATTGTATAAATATATATTGTACAAATATATATTGTGTATGTATATTGTGTATATATATTATATATATATATATATATATATATATATATATATATATATTGTATAATTATATTGTTTTTATATATTGCTTCGCATAAATGTATAAAAATATTCTGAACATCTCATAAAATATATAAAAGTATTAATAAACCAAAGTGAGTAGTACAATTTCTATCCCACTTCGCTAGTTTCCAATAATAATCAACCTAGTCATTCAATTTGCAGAAGTGTATTAATTTAACACCAATGTGCAGTATTCACGGATGTTGTCGAATCAACATCAGCTAATAAAGAGCCGAATAAAATATTCCGCAGGCGAATGCGCCTATCGGAGATCCGATTAAATTACAGGCTGCACGAATCAAAGCGGTTTCTACTAAAAGATGCGCGTTGAAGATCGCGCGAAAGACACGATCGCGTAGAAAGGGAATGCCGACGATAAGGTTTAATCCTGAAGAGCAAGGGTGAATGGTTTGCGGGGAAAACCGGGGATGAGTTAGGTGTGAATGAGATGGTAAAAGGGGGGGGGGGGACAGGCGACGTACCTCCATCCATCTTTATCCTCGTTGCCTTGGTATTAATTTCACGATTATTAATTGTGGGGACATTATTAACTCGAGGCTCGACAGACTTTCATAGAAAGGGTAAGGTGTGATATAACCGGAGGGGATGAGACGGTTTAAAATGCGACAGGAATGCGCGAGAACGCTTCACGAGGCATGGAAGAGACCGTCGCGTCGGATACGACGAAGGTCACGAATACTACGTTAATGAAAGGGAAGTTAATCACTCCGACCAGACGATAAAGACGATGCTGAGAGACGATAGTGGGGGGCAGCGCACTTTCCGCTTCACAGTTTAAAGCCCTTTAAACGGCTACCAGCTCGCTCGAATCTTTTTTAATTCCGCCCTTTTAATAGAACAAATTTAACCCCTCTAATTTTGCGCGCTTATTTAGAATTTAATAGTAAAACTACCAACGAGGCCAAGGTATGCTTATTGTACCAAAGAAATGGAAATGATAGACACTTGAAGAGAATATATGAAATTTTGTATAATATAATAGTACTGCTACTATTAACCCCTTAGGGACGATGCGGTACATGGTACGCACCTTAATGTCGTTCTGTGTCCGAAATTATTGCAAAAATTGCAAAAATCAAACTTTATATTTGATTTGATTTATCAGGGTTTAAAGATTATTATAAAATACAATCAAGTGCGTCGAAAGAAACAGGAAAATTTGCATCGTCCCTGAAGTGTTACTAAATGGACTTAATAAACGTATGCTTAAGTGAGGAAACTAAAATATGATTTTCATTATTATATTACTCAATATTAATTCAACGTTATATTAGTAGTGAAATATGTGTACAAACATAGGCAATAATTTTTTAATGTATTTATTCAAAGCGGCCTACTGATATAAATGAATATAGGTACGATTATTACAAAATTACAAAGGATTAGTACAAAGTAACATGAAATATTTGAAGTGATACTACTTCAGCAACTCTCCCTTAGGGACCAGGCGCAGATAAGATTTCTTAATTCTATAGAAGCGTTTGGGTCGACGAAATTTCTCGTAAATATAACAAATCGAAAGATGAAATGGTATCGTCGATGATACCTTACCCCTCGAAGACTTTCGTGGCATTGAACTAAAGAAATAACTTACGCTGTTCCCACCGTCGTCTCTTGGTATCGGAAGAAAAATGCGTTTGCACCAGACTCGCGATTGGAGGGTACAAAATGGATGATGGAGATATAATTCTAAGAATGCCGACGGAATCTTAAATCACTTCTTTTATGGTAAATTGAAGGAGGCTCGTCTGTGCGAGGTTCGCGAAAATCCTCTAAATTCCCATAGAAAGTAATTTCTAAAGGGGGTTGAAACTTGTTTGTGAGATGAATTAAAGATCGTCGACAAAGTTGAATTTATTCTTAGGGTGAAGCTTCGGGGTAAATATAAATATTCTCTATAAGAAAAGGCTTGCGATCTTTAAGGAAACTTTGAAGAATTTGTTATTTATTTATTATACAGCTGTTTAAATATATTAGCTTATCAGAAAAATTCTTTTGATAGGCAAAATAGCATCACGAGACTTTAAAAAAATGGCCTCAAAAGTATCTAAAAAAATAGAATAAGATTTTATGAGCAGAATAAATCTATGCACTTTAATAAATTGTATTCTTGGTGAAATTTTGTGCACATAATATTCGGTAAACGATAGGAATAACTATTATTTGTATTTGTTGAACACACGTCGACTTTTAAAACAGGAAATTCAATCTAGCATCATTAATAAACGCTTCTATTAATAACTCGACGAATATTCTATAATTTCCATTCTTAAATTCTATTCTTTTAAAATTTCTTACGTCTCCGCGCTTATAGGGCGGAAAAATTTTAATTAAAATTTACATAAAGGATGTTATAAAATGCCTTGCCAAAAGAATGAACTAAATATTCGTTAATCAGTGAAAGAATTGCAAAGTTTCGATAAATTACGATGCAGCGAGTATCTAGGTAAAATTGCAGCGACCGATTTTGAAAGGAGGGTGAAAGTTGCAGCGACTATGAACCTCCGGGTCGACGAATGTCCATTTTCGAATCGTGAAACGTAATCCCCGGACGTTATACGTGGATAATACAAAGAAAAAGTACGGAGTCACGGAGAATTTGTTGGACCTCCTTTCAGCCATCGATTTATTTATCCATCCAGATTGAAAGACCACGACGAGAGTCGATAACCTATCCTACTTTTAAATCAATTGCTCGCTACGTGGGAACGCGCATCCGATGAAAAGCCAGCCATAGCCATAGACCTGGGGTTCGATGAAATCAAACCTTGAGCTCGCCAAATTCGCTTCGGAGAGCACTCGTGCGGCTTGTTCATCGCGCAAACAGGATCGAGAAAGATGCAATCCGAAAGGATTGCACGATTGCGTTGCATATGAATTAATTCTTTCAATCAACCGTTCAGTCGAGTCAAAATATGCTGCTGCTGGAAACTTGCGACATAGGGACGATGTAACCTGGAAAATATTCCATGGCAAATATATTTGATAACTTTGATCGATAGACTTTACCGTGGAATTATTTCATTAAAGAAGATGTGCTAAATATTTCGAAGCACAGTAAAAAAAGTGGAATCTATATATAATATTTTAGTTCAGATATTAGTTGCATTCCATTAACCCTTTCGCTACGAAGGGCGTATATATACGCTCTTATAAATGAAACATCATTTGTTGAAAGTGTACGTATACTTTTTTTGATACTTATAATTAGTATTACATCTATGGCGATTCGTGTATATTGTAATACAATTATTCAGATTATTTAAATATTTGTACTCACAGAATTTTCATATTAATAAAACGTGATCCCATTTATGCGTTGGAAATGCTTGCAATTTTTAAGTGCCATAGCGAAAGGGTTAACTTTGTAAACGATTAAATTAATCGTGTTAAACTTCTGATTATTTGAATCTGTATAATTTTAAACAAAGGATGAACCTAAATTTAGCAATGCACTTTAAAAGTCAATATTTTTTGGGACGTAATAAAATGTAGGAAAAATGTATATTTAATCTTAAAAGTACAGTGATTTGGGAACTTTTAAGTTTCTCTATTGAATTTGGTAGATTTCTTTGCTGTTTCTATATCGAATTTTTAACACCATCTTAGGTTTCATCTATTTCTGTTAATTAACAGTATATAAATTACGACACCCATGGAAATCTATACAAATCTACCAAATCATTCTTTGTATATTTAACCATATATTACATTATATCAATACATATAATTGTAAAAATAAATTCGTTGCTGATTGAAAATAATAATTAATCTACGAAACCCTACGCAAATCTAAGAAAATAGCTGCAACCACAATAACCTGATATCTAGCAGATAAAAATGAAAGCAAAGATTGTTAATTTCTGCAGGATAACTCGTAAAAGACCCAGTTTCGATTCACCAGAGGTTCGTTAAAGCGTTTTCTAACACTATTTCGGTTCAGATCGCATAGAAACGAAGGAGGGCGAGTGGTATGACAGTGTAACCATGCGATTCCACGCACTCTACCAGCGACAACTCGTTCGCGGTATGAATAATCATGCACGCAAGCGTATGCGCGGATTGTAGAGCTACAAGCCGTGCGCAATTATACAAAATGTAACCGGTGCTCGTACGAGAGCTAATTCGGAAATGCGCGAGCACATCGTCAAAGAGGAAAATACGTTTCTTTAACACACCGCGAATCGCGGGCGGATAGAAAATCTGCCAGATATTCAACGTCGAGCTTGCAGCTTCAATATTTTAACATAGAATTTTCTTTGATAATGCAGCGGAACCTCTGTATCCGCGACAAATGCATCCCCTGGAATTACCGTCAACTCTGCGCGCCACGTGTGTGGAAATGCGTCGAGGATGGACGAAAAGGCACGCGAGGAAATCGAGTTACGTATTGTCAAACATTTACATAGTTAGATACGTGGAAACATTAAATCGTGTCCCTTCGTTTACGTCTATGACGAAGTAGAAATGCCTACGCTCGTGTCAAAATGGATTCGCCGTTTCTTTTTGCTTCTGTTAGCTTCTTTTCTTTTTCCATTGAAAAGCTCGGGAACAGGTGATACACCATATTTTGTTTAATTTATTGACTATTGACTGCTTCGAAGCAAATGTTGTATAATTAGGATAGATGAACCAATTACTGTCACTGCTCCTATAACTGTCACTTTAATTATCTTATTAAATAACAAAGTAATGTATAAAGAATCATTTTCATACTAAATTTGGACTTCGGTTTACGTAACAACGCATAGACATTGTATATTCATTTACACTTAATATTTATAAATAAATATTAGGAGGTAAATGTGCTGTTGAACATTAGAACGTGATCAATATAATTAAAAAGTATGGAACGTATCATAATTCAGTAAGGCGATACGTTTACTATATACCTCGTATCTGTTAAACTAACTGACGTGTTAATATATGTAAAAATTGTTTCTATTTAAATGGGAACTTTTTAAATGACAGTAATAGGGACATGGGATTTTGTTATATATTTTCAATGAATTAGTAATTAATTCATTATATTTAACATATAAAAAGATGTTCATAAATAAAAGAAAATGTTGAACAATGTTATGCTCCAACCTGAAACGATTATTAGGTTAAATACGTTCTAAAATAGTTAAATAAATTTACGCGATAACCTTAAAGTGGCCGTAATTGATACATCCACCCTAGTCGTACATTCTTCTCTCCGTATGCCGTATTATTGCGGAATTTAGAAAATACATTAAGATTCTCTAACTCAGGCTAACCAATGTATTTTATCTTATTTTATTTTATTTTACTTTATAAGATCTTCCCCGTCTATAACACTTTCACTACCATGGACGTATATATACGCCCTCAAGAATTAAACTGACATTTATTAAAAGCATACGTATGTTGTTTCTATAGCACAATATAATTTCTGGTATTTAATTAAATTAATTAGTTACGTAGAATATCCAAATATTTATACCTATGTTGTTTCTATATTAATAATTAATAATCCATTAATCTACGCTTTTAGTATTCGGTTCCAAGGGGCTGGTAACGAAAGGGTTAACATACACGCTACTTCATACGGTCTTACAGTTTAAAGCTGCTACTTTTATAACAATTCTATAGCACTAGTTATATATATAAGGGGAAATCCGTTAACGATAAATAAATCAATCAAAACTAGAATAAATTTACACCCTTTACAAACATGAACGCATCATACCCTTAATTCCTGGCGCGTCAAGCGTAACCAAAAGTAGCGCGTAAGAAAATGACAAAGGCGGCAAAGTTCGTGGAAGTATTCTACGTGGTGCGTAAGAAGCGTTGTAACCTGCGGACAGGTCTCTTCGCACTGCAAGGTCGTTTCGCGCTCAGCATCCACCTTTTCCATTCCCCAGCGAATGGAAAGTGTTCGCCAGGTCGCGAGTGCAATTAACTGCAGCACGGACAAGCGCGCGCCGAGCACAGCACTGGAACTCATGCCTGTAACTCGTAAGGTATTTCGTGCGGTTAGACGGAACTTGGTAACTTTTGGCGCGTGACACCTGCCGCGCGTAATCAAGCTGCCAAGTTAACTGGGTTTCTCGTTCTCTCGGCCATGCTAACCGTTGCATTCTGCTTCTACGTGCATTCCTTCTGCAAGTGCGCCGCCAGCCGACGCGTATTGTCTCAATTTGACCCGTTACTCGCCGGTTTAAACGTGGATTCATGCTCGATCGGCCAATGAGAAGAACGACACGTGCGGGCGCGCCCCCGTGCTTTTCACGTTTATCTCAACATTCCCCGCGCGCATGGAGCCAGGTTTCAGATGATTTCCGGGTGTAATCGTTCGGGTAATAGTTTCGAGTAATTGAAAAAATCGCGAAAGAACGGTGGTGCGAAAATTCGTAGCGGTTCACGGTAATGAATCGTTCTCGATGGATACGCGATACCGCGGAATGCACGCGGGAATGCTTTCATTCGAAACAAACGGGTAATCGAATACGAACGCCCCCAATTGAAGGCCGATACACAAGACTCTGTGTTAGAATGTTACCTTTGCTGTGTTCTCCTTCCTCGCGATTGCTGGTTGACACGATTAACCCTTTCGCTACCGGTGCATTAGAAATGAGAACCGAAGGCGTAGATAATGATAATGTTCAATAACGTGGCAATGATATAGGTGTAAATATTTGGACACGCTATGTAACTAATTGTACCGTTATATCGACGTACGAATGATTCCAGAAATTCTGTTATAGGAAACATATACGTATGGCTTCAACGCTTTCGCTGCGACTTCTTTCACCAATGAAACGGGAAGTTTGTAGCGATATGTGGAAAATATTCAGAAGCCATACAGAATAATGAATATGTTTTGTATCATTGTATAATGTTGTATATATTGCCAAGAAATTTTACAGACCTCTTCCCTATCAAAAATTGTCATGTTTCTCAGAAATGAATTTTACCAAATTCTACCAATTCTACCAGCTTCTCTATTTCTCAATTCTCCGTTTGCTTAAAATATATTATCCATATGTTAGTTATAGAAAGAGATATGGAAAAGATGTTAGCCATATATTAATTATAAATGAAATATACGATAGCTGTTCACTCGTGGTAGAATTTGCAACGTATTCCGCGAAATGAAATGAAACTTTCGACACGATACCTATTAGAGCAAGATCAAGCAGCATGCTTAAACATGTAACGCATCCGCAGAGAATGCGAGCAGAAATGTAACAAGAGCAAGAGCAACAAGTGCTCAAGACGTAATTACCTCTCAACTTTGCTTCAGAGACCGTTACCCGACTAACAAATTTGTGTCCTGCAGAGACAGCAAAATAAATCGTCAAACTCCCAGCGAAGGATTCACGTCGAAGCAACTCATTAAATTCCTTCTCCTAATCCACCGTCAGTGAACGGAGGGAAAACGTTCCAAAGATATACGTGTCCTCATCCGGAAATAAATTCAATTTGGATCGTTAAACGAATCGAGAAGCGAAACGCTTCGTAAACGCGAAACGACGAATCTTTCCCTTCGAAATTCTTCCACTTCACGTTTCTTGCATTAATGATGCCCTAAAAAGGAAAACAAAAGAGGATACAGTGGATTAACTATCGGAAGAGAAATCTCTTGTACCGATTTGTATTAATCGCGACACTTTATTTATCGCTCAACTTTTAAGATATGCAAATAAGCTTCGAGCTCTGATACTTCAAAATAGTATTGAAAATAAATGATACGAATTTCTGTTAATTTGTTTTCGTCTCTATCAATAGTTAGGTAGTAAATGTAAGCAGAAGATTAAGACGGAGAAATTGAGGACAAAATAGTTTCCATGCATAAACGTAAACACGAGGAAATAATAACGTATAAAGAAATGAAAGATCGTGTCGAATACTGGAAACGTAGGCAATACTGCGTCAACATGGTCTTCGTTTTGGTTTTATCCTGTCATGTTTCGTTTGTTTTATCAGACGTGTTATCGCGATTACAAGTGTCCAAAATATAGTTCATCTTCTGCCTATAGAAATACAGACAAAATAAGTAAGAAACCAATCTAGGACTCTATAACCTTCCAGTTCAACAGTATCTTATAACAAACTCGTTCATTCTAGAAGCTAATTCATTCTTAAAAAGAAACGGCATTCAGCAATCTAAATTGATCGATAAAAGTTTCAACTAAAATATTACGTTCCTTAACGTCGGTCCTTAATCATTGCCAAATTAATCAATCCTAAGTCGATTAATGAGAAAACCTTAAAGTATTCTTTACAAAATCTATTCATTACAAGATCATTCGTTATAAAATATCTCACTGTAGAAGAAACAACAAAATCGTCACCAGACAAAATACACGCCCGCACAAACAGCATCCAAAGTCTCAGCGATACACGCAGCATCGAAAGTGGTGCTAGTTTGATCGCTGGCGAACATTGGTCTCGATCACGTGACGAGGGTGCCGTGCAGACAAGGGTGCAAAGTGTAACGAGCGTCGGACGAAGACCGGAGAAAGACGACGCGACGGAAGGAGACAAAAGTTGGAAGGAAAAGACGAAAAAAAGGAGGCCCCTGGAACCCCTTGGCAACTAACCCTCCCGTGGATGCACCTCCGCGAGTAGCAGGAACAGCACCAGAGAGAAGCCTCCCTCCAAAGCGTGGAACGTGGCGCATGCCCATCCGGGAATCGAACCCGCGGAGGGCACAACGTCACCGGCGAACCAGCCGCCGGGATCGTCAGTGCGTTTGGCGAACAGTTCGCGAACGGACGTGTTCCTTGTCGCCTCTTGGAGAACGCTCTGGTCCAAGTATAAACAGACGAGAACGTGACTCGCTGGAACCCAAGCGTGAACACACACTGTGACTGGTTCGAATTCGCTGGTGAACAGCAGCCAGCAGAAGCGTGCGATGCTGAAAGACTTCGGTTCATCGAACACGTTTCTTCATGGTCGACGATAACGCCGGAGAAGTTCGACGAGATCGCGTGTTCTCGTCGTAGAAATCTTCCTCGTCGTAAATCGTCGACGACTAGTTTCATTGGTTTTTCCTCCACGCTCCTATTAAGAGACGATCCATATGCACGCGTTGTTGACCTTCTCGGAGGAACGTGCAACGAAACACCAAGGTCGTGCACGATCAAAGGGTGTCGCGTTTGCAGCCACGTGACGCAACTCGCGGTGTACCCTTAAGCCGATTCCTTTAGCCTAAGGGAGCTGCTTTCGCTATTAAAGAGGACACCTGGAAATTCCCACCTCACGTGTTACGTAATTGCTTCGACACTCGCCCCGATGTTACGAAGCGAGTGGCGATTCTCAGAATCGTCGACCGTTCGTTCGGATTATTCGTTTCGGGAATTCGTTGCTCGTTTGATTTGACTTCTAGCGACGTTTGTTGGCGATCGAAACCTTCCAGCTACGCGCACACGTGGCTCGTCGTCGCTTCCGATAAGACGTCTAGCCGAGTCGAGCCGAGAACTATTTCTCAAACCGATTGCGTGATCGTGAATAGAGTGCGAAGAAAAAGAGTTGCATCGTTTGCTAGTGAACTTTATATCGTAATCGTACGCCGTATATCTCTTCTACCGAGTGGTTAAGACACGGATAGCAAGCCATAGGGAGAGAGTGAGAATAAGAAAGAAAGACGAGAGAATAAAGCAGAGGAGAAGAGACAGAAGTGAGGTGCAGTGTGCGATCTGTGGTAAGGAGACTCCGGGGACCACGCGAAGGACTACAACGTGACATGACGGGGAAATCATAAAGTAGGAGGGAGAAGAGAGAAGAGAGAAGAGTCGGAAAGAAGGCGCGAGATTCGGTGGATGTTCCTGATACGGGAGGATTTTCGTCAACGTGGCTGGTGAGTTTCGTTTATTTATTATTAAACGGTTGTCTTATACGCGAGGGTAGCCGGAGGACTGGCAACGCGCAATTTTCAAGCGATTCATGAATGAAAATGCACCGCGCTGAATGTGAAATGGAAACATCTATCTTTAGTAAGGAGTTCCGTGAAAGAGCAACAAGTGTTGCCGCTGATATTGCACCGCGGAGACAATCTTTGATATGAATTCGTAAACACGGGAAACACACGCGGACGTTCGCATGTGAACGGCCAATAAAATCGCGCGCGACGTTTTCGCTGATTTCCTATTCGACGTGTAACGCGTTCGATCGCGACAATTTCGCGTTTGATAAATTCATTGAAAACGGTCTTGCAAGCAGCGAAATTTAGGGGATTCATTAACAAAATATTGTTGAGTTTAACGAGTCAACGGGAGTTAATGTAAAAAGTTACAGGATGCAAATGGTATTCAAAAATACAGGTAACAATGGAAGTAAAATACAAAGTATGGTATACTTACTATAATTGTAAATTAAGTACAACAGTAAATTTGGGGGGTGAAATCATCCCTTATTTGTATCTTGTTTCTTTGATTTTATTTGTTGAAATCTGAATCTACGTAAAGATTCGCAGCCTATTAATTACGTGTAAAATTGTTGCCAAACACGGTCCTTGGAAAAATATGGAAATATTCGTATTACGACTTGCATATACGTATTTTAAAGGCAGATGTAAAATATTTAGAAATGCGAACTAGTTTATAGAAAGTAAAATAAAGTATTTCCTACTTCATTTTCATATTATCTTTATTTTATTCTAACTTAGTATTCTTCATTTTTGGTGGAATTAAAATAACCAAATTTACCTTCAACTTCGACAATAAAATATGCACGGGTATCATAAGCAATTAAAGTTTCTTAACACCGTACTACGATCAGTCTTAAAATGTTTGATTTAAGATTCCACTCTCATTATTATTTCTTTCGTTCATTTATCTTCATGGCAATTCTTGTATTGTCCAACTAATAAGTTTCCCACAATTTGTACTTCTTTTTGCTTCTTTTTTCACCGATGAAAATATATTGAATAAGTGTATGCAAAATGCTTCTACGGTTAGTACCAAATACCTCTGCAAGAATTCAACGACTACATAAATTTTCCCAACAATTTTTCATCGAACTCGGAACAACCGGATTCATAATTACCAATCCAATGAAATCCAATGAAAACGACTGGTTAATCGATAGCTCTACGATGAACAGTATTAAGAAGTTTGATCTCAAACGTCCATAATTATGTACTCGAAGGAATGCAATTCTGAAGTCTCCATCCACGTGATAATAGACTTACGCGACTCACACGCACGCACACACACACGCACACACGCACACACCTACACTCACTTATTTACAGACAAACGATTACAATAGAACGGTTGGCTGACGTTTCATTTACTTCTCGCCTTTGAAGGCGAGCAAGAAGCAGGAATCAGGAAGTCGGTAACAAAAAAGCGTTCAGGGAACGGGAGTAGCGTTAAGGTGACAAGAATGAAGGTGCCGAGGCGAAGCCATGGGTGGTCCGCGTAAGTGTGAGAACGATGGAAAAGGCAGCTGATAAAACGGGGAGAAGACAGACGGCTAGACGAGCAGTAACGATGTTATACGGGAACAGAACTAGACGCTGTCTCCTAAGAAATATGTGTTTGTGAGATGCCGAGATGCCAACCCTCGCACTGCAACATTGCAGCCAAGCTGTGTATAACTCGACTCAGCTATATCTTAACCCTTTCGGTCCATGGATTGTTTCCGATCACCTATAGAACAATATTCGTGTCATAGATGCGGTATTCCGCAAGGTTCCCGTCTGTCTAACTGTCTACTACTATTTTGGATTGATAACCGTGACAATAAATAGCATAGCGACGCGCTAAATAGATTTCAGTTAGCGTCTTATCGTTTTTAATTGTTTCTAATATTTCTAGCGCATTCAATAGAATAGCAACGCGTGCAAAATTTTTTGTGCAATTTTCCCCTATTTGTATATTTTGAAATCATTCATATTAACCCTTTACACTTCAACCTTTTCTTAGTAACATGATATAACAACAAATATAACTCCAATACAGTTTTCTAGCGTTTTGAGAACACTTAATGTGTTACGTATTTCGGAAACGAGAAATTTGCTTTGATTTCAAAGAAATGAAAATTGAATGGGTGAAAATGGAATTAAAGAAACTTGAACCTTAACTTATGGTGAAATTTATGCATGTCTCCATAACGGCGTAAACGGAGTGCAAAGGGATAATATAACATATGCATTTGATTTGAAGTACGTTCTTGAAATTAATGAATTTCGAATCTTAGAAGTGGCGAAGCAAAATCACAATTTTCTGTAATTGCAGAATTTATTAGAGATTCTGGTAACTCGGAGAATTTGAACAGTAGAACGTTTGATTACCGTCGGTACTAATTATAAATTAATACATACAACTTCGTCCTAGCTTTAATTATTGCTGTGTAATTAATTACAAATTACACAATAGTCCGTTTTAAATTTGGAAAGTGATTTTGCGCGTACATTCGATAAAACTTGTACAAGCATAAAATAATTATACATCGAGAAGCATAAATAACTTTACTAAACATTTATTATATTAAAGTTGAGGCTCTTTTCGTTAATGTGCCAAACATTAAACGCAATATGTGTCAAGTGTTACCAATTCGTGTATTTTTATATAATGAGACGTTGTTAGGTTGTAAAGAATTTTCTCTTGCGCTGGTTCGCTTGCACGAAATTCAATCTCTCCGTGTAGCACGCAATGTTATTTTCGTGAAAACTCTCCTTTACCATCCACCAGAAGGAGAAGTAAATATCGATAACTGCTGACATAAAGTTAAGAAACGAGGAAAATCAGAAATTAAAGGGCAAACAGCTTTCGTGGTAGGCAATTTTGTTCAATTACGAAGTTGTATCTGAAAGGTTCTTCTTCTGAACTAAGCAACGAGGATGGAGAGAAATTATTCGACTAGAAAAGTTTTAATAGCTTTGGAAATTTTTTCTAAATGCTTCTGCTTTCACATCCGTTTCTTAAGCTTCGCTTTTTAGCTACTATAGATATAATTGACATTTGAGCTTGTTAAAAATGAATATTGGATTTAACGCTAAAAGTGGATTATTCATTGGTACACCTAATATTTATATAAAGCTCGTAAAAAATAATACCCTTCCAGTTCCACTAATTATACGATAGAAGTGGATATTATCGAAAACACTATGAATTTTTTGAACAACCCAATATTTATAAAGGGTTCGTATCTATCTCGCGTAGCTTTCAGTATATTTGAAATAACTGTCTCTTTTTATCAAGGTACTTATAATGGGTTCGAACCTATTTCGTAAAGATTTGAACATACTTAAATTATATTGATACAGAAGTTTCGTTGGATTCGATCATAAATGGATAGATTGTGTTCTGTTTTCAACATTCTTTTTATTTAGTAAATCAGATAACTTTTGTAAATTATTCTACGTGTAGTCGGATTTTTCTATCACAAAAATCTTATAATTTTTTTTAGAAGAAAACGACACGTAGCTTATCACAAATTTATTGAAAAGCGATTAAAACTTTCACACTTATCTGTTGTACGTCTGTTTTCATATTTTCATAATATTTATTGACATATTTATTAGCTGAGTGCAAAAGTTAATAATCGGTTCTTGATAAATTACATAAGAACCATGTGTTATTATTTTTCGAAAGTTTAAGTAATTTTCGTTATAGAGAGATGCGATTGTTACCAGAATCGCTTTGAAATATAAAAGTTGTTGAAAATACTAGTGATTTTCTACATAATTGATTACATAAATTACTTCCAATATAATGATACAATCATTTATCGTCGAAACTATAGAAACTTTTGCATTAATAATTAATCCCATTTCTAGTCAATGCGATCAGATGTGCTTTCATAAAACTATCACGGCGTCAAACGTGCAAACGACAGGCCATAACTGTCACTTATGCGGCTTATAGCGGCATTATCTACTTCATTAATTTAAATTATAATGAAAAAATTAAGGATCGCTCAAGTGGATGGGGTTACTTTAGGTCGCGGAGGGTGGATCGATGTGGCGCGATCACGCGAGGACCGTTTCCTTTATCGTGGCTTATCGCGGTTGCTTGGAATGAAGTCGAAAGAATTCAGAGTCTCCTCTGAAATGGCCCAGAAAATATTTGCACGGGATTCCAGCTGCGACATCTTTCATTTGCCTTCGGTCGGCGACGCGTCGCGTTGTTTTTTGCGACGCAACACTTGCCACAATGGCATGTCGTTAGACATTACAAGTCCCATTACGCGGGAATTTTCTCCGATAATGAAGTCTAGCTACGATGAACAGCTTTTCTTTTCCTCGACGTAGACGGATAATTCAACCGGTTCAGAGAATTGTTTCGGAGGGTACTGCCCTCCTATGTCAAAATGTCGTATCTTGCATTTCTCCTTTTTTCCGAGATATACAGGGTGTTCACGCTATTACCACAGACGAGGTACAGGATAGACCGATCATCTTATGGGACTTCGTATCATTAACTAAGAACAGGATAGACCACTTATCCAATGCCTTTCTTTGACACCCGGATTTGGGGCTCATTAGCCCCAAATCCGTTTTCATTTTTACCTTTTCGACTGTCTGAAATGTATAACCTTTGCGTTTGCACTTACATTTTGTATATTAAAATACTTTAAATACTACGAAATCCCATAAGATGATCGGTCTATCCTGTACCTCGTCTGTGTTCGTGTCACATGCTCTGAAATATCGGTAACTTAAAAATTCAGACTTTTCGGAAGAATATCTTTCGTTTTATTATCCGACAAAGAATTTAAACAGTTCTAAAGTATTTTAATATACAAAATGTGAGAGCAAACGCAAAGGTTATACATTTTAGACAATCGAAAAGGTAAAAATGAAAACGGGTGATAAAGGAAAGCATTGGCTAAGTGATTTATCCTGTCCTTAGTCAATGCTATTACTAACCAACGATTTTTTCGAAAACTATTGTGATTAGAAAAAATGAGAAAGGAAAAAGTTTTACAGTTTTTTATGGTCAATAGGACAATGTACATCAATTTTGCATATTTACCTCTGTGTTTTTCCTCTTAAACAAAATTTGGAAGCCCTAAGTACTTCTTGGATTATTATGGTTGATTTTTATTTTATTATTATTATGATTCATTTATTATTTGTATTATTATGTTACATTTATTTTTGTTATATTATTATTATTATCTTTTAGTTGTATATTTAGAAATATGAAATAGATACGAGTTCAAATGTTTCTCATATTAAAATGTCCTATTTCAATATCTCTATAAAGTTAAAATGTCGTGTATAAGGTATTTAGTTAATTCATAATCCTTTAAACCTTTATTGTTAGCGTTAATAAACCTAGCCCCTTGGCAGAGTAGATATCGAGATGTTAGTTTATCGTTTTATTTCGAGGTATTTAGAATAAAGGACACGAGACAAGCACTTGTCACGCGCGCGTGTGGATGTCACGGTGACATTACAACCGCAAAATAATTTTTTGCTAGGGATAGGGATTGTTACATTAATGGGACAGGGGGCGAGGAAGAGCAAAAACGAGTAATACAGTCCGAAACGTTGGATGACAGCCGGTAAACCCCCATCCCAATGGGGCTTATACTCCATTGGACAAATTGCCGCCAATCATAAATAATTGACAGACAATCACGAGGGATTTAGATTTTCCAGCTCGGGTTGTCCACAAATTTGATACCGGTTTTCGTGACAATTCCGGGACTCTAATTTACAATGCGTTTCTCGTATTTGCGTCATCTTTTTTTTTCGCCTCCGATCTGTCAGCCCTGAAAAGCAACTAATAATGTTCGTTGAATTATTTGATGACCGATGTTCCGCGCATCTTACTGAAAGTGTGTCCATAAATTATTACGTTGCGTGTATTCGGAAATTTATGACGCGGTGAATCGGTGGGTTGGAAGTTTTGATGATTTATCGATGGGGAAAAATTAATGGTGTTAAGAATTTATATACACGTATTTAGTAATACCTTAAATTTGCGTATCAATTCGTTCTAATATAACTGACGTAAGTTGAAGAATACATAAGTTTAGCTAGATTTTATGTACGTATTTATATATGTACTTTTTCAACGTGATTTTTACTTTAATTTATTTTTTACTAATTTTATAAGCTCGCAATTCTTCATTAAAAAGCTTTACGACGTTTCTATGTTTCATTTGGAAATTGAGATTAGGTTGCCCTAAATGTCTTTCTTCACTTGTTATAACTTTGTATTCTTCTAATCTAAGTCTTGTTATATTATCGATACGGGAAAGTAACGTAGTTTGTTCTCAATAAACTTCGTTGTAACTTTGCAAACACATATGAATTCTAATCATTCGACTGATGATTATTAATCCAGTTTCCGCGTGTTCGTATTTTTGCAATTTTCTGTAATTTCGTAATTTTGTATTCATAGAAAAGCGGCTATCATGGTTTACGAAACAAACGGGTAAACTTTCCGAAGCATTCGCTTGTGTTTTTTGCGGAAAAATCGCCGGCAGTTTGTTCGCGTGTGACTCGGGAATTTGTACGGATAGCGCGTGATTCGAGGAACAGAAGTCACGGACACACGTATACATCAAGATCGCGAATACCTGGGAGTAGCATGCCTCCTGTAATCAGATAACAAGGTTTGCAAACGAAATACCACGATGGTATTTTTACCTTTATACGCCCGACAAAATGCCGCCCACGTATATTCAAACGGGCACGTATCGTCGTAATTTGTAAAGTAAGCGTTCAGATTGCCATCAACGAAGAGCGAATTTAATATACCGCACCGTTGTTGCTTTTAATTCGAAAATGTTACTCCACGCACCAACCCTTTTTTTATTTCCTTTACAGATATCACGAGTTGCTCGAATATTTGTACAGTTACACAGTTGATTGAGTCATTTTCACGTGTACATTAATTTCTGTCACGTTTCCTGCGAGCTCGAAAGAAATTTCATTCTATAACTTTATGTTTTTTCTTTTTTTTTTAATGCAGATTAACGTTGCATCAACGGCTTGGTTATTAACGACAGCGATGCTTAATCATTAGCGTTATTACATTATTAGATCAATAATCGTTGAATCGTTGATGAAATCAAGTAAGTCGTCGATTTAGCGAGGTTTGGTCCACAAACAAATACAACATCCAGGACTCAAATCTATAATAATGTACGTAGGTATATACTTGTGGACAAAATTATAAGACACCTTGAAAATTTCTGGGATCAGGACTAACTTTTATATTTATATCAAAGAGTTTAGCGTGTGAAATAAAACTATTTACCATTAACCGATACCTACGTAAATTAAACAAATATTACAACAAACGTCCACGCGAAATCAAACGAATACACGTTCATTTGGACGAAATAATAAGACGCTATCTTTGGTAACTAAAAAAGCATATACAACTAATCAGAAGTAGGTTTCATTTTTTTCTATTAATAATGAGTAGACTCCCCCCTTTATTTTATACTACTTCACGCATTGGATTTGCTAAACTTTTGCACAACTTCTGTCTATAAATTTGATCCTAATCTGGCTAGACACGCACGTGTTACGATATTTTCCATAAACGAATAGTCTATCCTTTACTTTTAGTCAATGATACGACCAAGGCGAAGTACAATACCAAAGGAGGAGTGAAGCTGTCTCGAAATGAGGTCGACACAGTTGCACCCGTAGTCATAGCGAAGGCAGATGGTGGTAGGTGAACAAGAGATGAAGGAGGCAAGGATTGCAAGAGAGATAGTTACAGGAGCTGGGGAATAGGCTGAAGGGGGGAAGGTTGGTTGGTCGCCATCTATTGTCTCTCGTAGACTCGACTCGGCCCTGATTAAATACTTGACACATCTCCGCCCGATCCAGGCCGGCATAACTTTGTTCGAATTGTAATTACGGCTCGGATCGGACTCCGGTTTACGAACGAGTTCTAGGAGCTCTCCGAAAACCCCCGGAAACTTCGTCGTTTTTCCCCCCCCCCCCCCCCCCTGCTGAATGTCGCGCGCGCGGTCTACTCTCCTGTCTCACGATCCTGAGGCTCCGACTTTCCATTCAACCGAACCTGCTTGATTCCGCGTTGCGTTCGCCTCGAAATAGAAATCTGTGTGTCTTATCTTTCGCAATTATACGCGGAAATGTATCTTGTCTGTTGCGGAGGAAGTTCCTATGTGCTCTGTATACACAGCAAGGGAATTGCCATTTCCGTCGTTCTTTGTGCGATCCGTGCGAACGCGCGGGTGTGTAGGTATGTTAAAGTTCGTGGCTTTCAGACTAGTTACCAGGGAGGGTTTTGTGATAAATTGGCTATGTGTCATTAGTACAGCGATGTATCCTTATAACGAAGTAATTTGTTCTACGAAGAGTGGATAAAGAAGCTTTTTTCAGGATAGGTGAAATGTGTAAAAGTAATTATAGTACTGTTCGTAAGTATTCGATCGCTCAGAAATGATCTGATAATCTTTATGCAGGGTCGTATTGTCACAAACGCAAGAGAAATTCTGTAGAAATTCGTTTCATCCCCTAAATAGGCTCATGAGCAAAATCAATCCATTAGCTTATTAGCAATTTTGCTTAGTGTGTTAGTTCAGTTTAGATGACAACTTTAAAGAAATAAGACCTCAATTAGGGGTTGCTTTATCTTCTAATAAATATCATAATTTCTATTACACTTTGAATAGACGTTAGGTAAAGCTTTGCAGATGTGTGTGCAAGCATAGTAAAAGGTTATTAATTAGTAAGAAGTACTAGCTTTCATTATTAAACAACTGTAATGAAAGATGGCACAAAGAAGCCTCAAAGGAGTAAAATAGGCAAAGTATTATGTTTTAATTATAAACGCAAAGATTTCAGTATCGTTTAAAAGGGGGCTTAAAAGGAAACAGGGAGATAAATTTAGAAAAAGAATTCCGAGTTCTGCATGCGCTGTCTTTTGGCCTATAGCGCAGTCTTAGTCGGCTTAAAGAGGATTTACCTAATTATGTAGAAATACCTACTACTATGTGTGGGGCTGTTTTTGCGAGAAAAAGATAAGAGGCTGAAGGCAAGACTAATTAAGAGTAACAAAATCTACGACGTGAAATGAAACCAACGTATTGCAAACAAAGAAAAACTTAACTTCTTTTGCTCTGCTTAGCGTATTCCGACTTGTTTACTCATCGTTTGTTAACAACATTTATAATCAGTGAAAAAATACACCCTTTCATAAATATTAGTGTCCTAAAAAATATGGTGGCCCATAATTCGTGAACTAGTTGAAAATTGTTACAACCTTTTCGTTCGATAGATTTTTCATTGCATTATTTACAAGTATTGAAATGATATTAGGGAGATTAATTACGGGGAGGAATTCGCTAATAATTTGTCCATCTTCGAAGTGGAATAACTTGCACCCATTTATTATCAATTATTGTATAATATTGCGATAATATTGTACAAGTATCAATTTATTGTACATATGTATAAAATTTGAATATTTCGTACATGTATACAATTTTTATGCACACTATAATTTTCCTCGCATCTAAATTCCCTATAAATGCATAAAAATGCTCGGTCTATTTATCAGTTCGCATTCGGAAGAGTGTTTCTCTTGGAGAAATAATTTCAACATAGCCACAAATTTTAGCGTAGCCCAGCAAACGAAGTTCTTGATAATAATAGTTAGCGAGCATCTCGTATCATGATTAATTCAGACATTTATGTTCTTTCTCGCCATTTTGAATTAAACAGGTGAAACGAAATGTGTTTTTGTTGTTGCCGCGCAGGATTGCCGCTACCCCCATAAAGATAACAAATGCGCTACATCTTTTTCCCTCATGAATTGCAAATTTTCGTCCTCATGCTTCTTCTGCTTTCTTCATCAGCTCTACCATGTGTGTATCTTTGAAACTTTAAATCCGCTTTCCCTCGTGTACTACAGTACATAAATTCAAACTCCTTTCGGTCTAACGATGATGTTCACACGCTTTATATATACAGTTTTATTCCGGTTAATGGTAATTTTGCATAAAAAAAAGAACGCTGCTCTCATGGAGAGACTAATGGATATCGACGTAGCAGCTGTTTAATAAAAACGGTCTTATTATCGATAATCGATTATTCTACGCGGCAAATCGCTTATGTAATCGGAAAACACAATTTTAAGCGAAAGATTAACGAGTTTTCTATTATGATCTCTTATTTAATACAGTGGACGAAATTTTTATATGAACATCAAAGAATGAGCGATACAACGATATTAAAAAATTAGAGAATAATTCGCAATAAAACGCGAATAATAATTAAATTTTGTTCTTATTTAACCCATTGCCTTATAACGAATTAAACTCGTGATGTACCCTATGTATCAATTATGATAAAAACACGCTGCATTTTTTAATAAACTTTAATCAACTTCGTTTCAACTTGTAAGACTGTAAGTTTAAAGATTACTAACATAAGTACAAATTGAGTGTAACATTTTAGTATTTTGTATTCGATTCGGTGTTACAGTAAGGAATAGCCGACATTCTAGTAGATTATCTTCGAAAAATTCTTAAGGCAAGGGGTTAAGGCAATCTCGCTTCCTGTTGAATTAATTAACTTCGATGCGTGTTGTAAATCGTTTAGAAATAATTCGACTTTTCGCGTTGCTTCTTGCGGTAGCAATTTTAAATTCATCGATCCCTTTATTAGAAATATTTAGTATTTGATAAAACAATTCCGAATCAAATTGACTTTTCCAGGGTTAGTTATAAATTGTAGCAATATGGTTTCAAAAGCCATAAGTACATATGATGTAGAGTAGCTTGATACTATTGTAATACTTGTGACTACTACTGTAATATGCCTATTATTATTCTCATTATTCCTATTATCTTTAAAAATAGTAATCAACTAACGCTAGCTTAACCAAATAATAAAATAATCGTATGGCAAGGGGTTAAAATGTCACTTCGATTCAGTCTTCCTTCAACTTCTCGATTTCCACCGCAACAATCGATCATTCCTAACTCGCCACAGTCAAACAACCAAAACGCACGATCGATTCTTAAACATTCTACAAAATCACCGCTGAAATAACGCGTCGTCGACCGTTTAAGCCGTAAGGTATATTAACGAACGAATTTTCCGGCCGCGGAACCGCGTCGCCGGATTATGCAATTTAAAACGAGTTAATTGAAGTGCAATAAGTCGTTAAAACTCTTGAGCAAATTAATTAATATAAAAGCCGTTTAGAATAGCGCGCGCACAGCTAAAGCTTTACCCCCTTCGTTCTATCGTTGTTCCCCTCTCTCTAACCAACTCTCTTGGTCCCCTTGCCTAACCCTCCCCCTCCTCGACATCCCTTTCTAGGTCCAAACCCTCTTCTCTCTCTTTCTCGCTTTCTGACTCTCTCTCGAGAGAGAAAGAGAGAGAGAGAGAGAGAGAGAGCAGCGTGGTAACGACGATGGCAACGATCAGGTCAGGGGAAAGAGGATGGCGGAGGCCGACGAGGAAAAGTACGGTTAATGAAATAATGTACGCCCGATGTAGTCCTCGAGTACGCAGCGCGCGCGCAGGATTTAACTTTTCCACGAAAATACTTGCGCAAGCTAAAGGGGCGACACCCCATCCCTTCGCCTCGCTACCGGCTACCCTCTTGCCGCTTTGAGCTTGCAATCGTGGCGCGGCGAGGGTGGCGGCGCGGTGGGTGACTCGATCGTTGAGAAATCAAAGGAAACGCGAGACGTAACCTGTTTAATTAAGAACTTCGTACGATAGAATTGGTATGTAGCGACGTTAATGATTTAGTCACGGCGCAGCGCCGCTGCTATGCACAGCTTTCCGCTGCTGGCTGGCTTTTTAAATATTACGTATCGAAGTATGGAATATATACATACGTAGATAATGGAAAAGTGAAGGTAATTGCGTTGAGTAATTGTTAGTATATTATTATGGTATGGATTGTATGTATTTGCATATTTTTGTATAGTTCATTTTATATAATAGAGTGACAGGGTAGATTAACCCTTTCACTATCGGCACCTTAGAATCGAAAACTAAAAGCGTAGATTAGGGTGGCATTTATTAATACAGAAATAATATTTGGATACTCTACATAACTAATTGTACGGTAACATTGATGTACGAATAGAACTAGAAATTATATTGTGTTGTAGAAAAAGCGTACGTTGTCAATTGAATTCTTGTAGACGTACATATATATACGTCCATGGTAGTGAAAGGATTAAGTTACTATTAGGTATCAGGTTTATTTAGGTTTTAAATTCAGGATCGCGCTTGTCTCCCAAAATTTCTTACCGCTCAAACGGTTAACCCCTTGCACTACAATAAGTAGTATAATATACAACAGTATAGTAGTAGTATAGTATATATAATAGTTCTATGAATTATGGTGCAGATTTGACAAAAATCGATACTGCTGACGAGAAAATTTCATTCGAACGATAATATCAGCTTTGTATTATAATATTGGGGATTATTATGTAGCGACCCACGCTATCGCGTGGTACAGGTGGAGTGGTACAGGTCCATGACTCACGATATGTAAACGACCTTTGGAACGATCGCCGCAGTTAGGCGATAGCTCGAATCTAGTGCGTTTTCGTTTGATCGACTGAAGGGCCCCGAACCTTCCCGACAAAGGAAGCAAGTCGGTGAAATAAAGGCCGTTGAGAAGGAAAGATGTTCACATATTAATTTTCCCAACCACGCATCACAATTAAATAAAAGTTGCCCATAATATTCAAATAATTCATAATTCATAATGTATTATAATAAGAAAGCAGTGTTTCTGGTTAACGCTAGCCGAGGTAAGTAACAAAATAACCGTAGCGCAAGGGGTTAACTTAGGTTGAAGAGAAGAAAAAATGGTCCAGCCACTTGGCAGTTGTCTCGCGTTACGTAATTTCGCTAAATCTATAACGGGTTTGAGAAGTGTCCCTGCTTGGGTTCCATTCTCGTTTCACCCTTTCATCAATCGGGTTCAGTTATGCGCCCGTCGACGTTCACTGGAATCATTTAGTCCTGGGAACCCGGTTTTAAAAGGTCTAACGAACTGTGAAGCCGAGCTAATTGTTGCCGAGACTGTTGCAAAACGTAGCGGTGTCTCTCTCTCTAGAGCGGAACCAGTTTACAAGCGCAGAGACAGATGTAACGCGAGGTTGTTTCATTGTTTCACGAGTGCTAATTATCTTAAGCGGAGGCGGAGCAAGATGTTCGAGGGAGAAAAAAAGTAATTTGCAAATCATTTGTCTCTGCTTCGTCTTCCTCTGTCCTCTTTACTCGCACCTGATTATTTCGTCTGCCAACGTACAATTAGACACAATTTATCTGCTTTGAAAACAAGTTTCATGAATTCCTTTTCTATGTAGAATATCGATATATATACAGAATGAGTCGTGTAAATATTTCAGCCAAATTTACTTGCAAACTATATGCTTATTAATTCTTTATCTCATACACCTTAATCCTCATGTCAGAATTGTTAGAATCGGAAACAATATATTTGGGAGAGTTCTTTGAATTCAATTTTGACCAAGTATAATTGTCTGTATCAAAGTAATAAATATTTGAGAAAGATATATGTATGGTGCAAGCAAATTAAATCTTTAGATATATTTTATTATACAGAAAATAATGCAATAATGCATTGTCAAAAATGCACCGCTGCAAGTTTATATTATAATCTTTGTGATGTATTATCATTCAGTCATTTTGGTCGCCTTGGTAGTTTTAGTATTAAAAGGTTACTGTGCATTCTATCTTTTGCCTTTAGAATTCAAGTTAAGTTGCTTAAACATTGTTCGAAAATATTAAAAAAAAATTGTTTAATAGTAATTTTACAATCGTAGTGTAGTTTTAACTGTTTTGGTTACACCTTAGAAAAATCCATGACGGATCCAAATAATCCAGCTTAGATGTTTACGTAAACATTCTGACTTAGAGCCATTAAGGCTTAATTACGTCAAAATATCGGATTGAGTTAATAAACCAGAATTTGCAACGCAATTACCAGAGTTTCAATTTCGTTGTGAGTTTAACGCCATTCGCTATCTCGCATGTCAACAGATTTACATCCGTAGGTATTTAGTTATACGAAATAGGACGAAATCAAAGCTTTCCAATAGGAAAAATGAAAAAAGAGAAGGAGGCAGTGATAAACCGTGCATGGAACCGCGTACAAGGTACGATATTCCAACGCGCAAATTGAAAATCGAGTTGTGAATATTTTCGAGCGATTGTAAAGAGCAGTATGCGCCGTAGGCGGATGTAAAAGGACGTAATACGATGCACGGCCTGCATCAAAAGCTGTATTTTCGATTTCTTTTGAATAGCGCGATATTGAATTTCGTGTCAAATTGGATTTAATATTCCTTCCTGCTTGGCGGCGTTCGCTTCATCGCACAAGATCTAGCATCGAGAATCTTGATCGTATGTTCCATTTATGAACTGTTGAGGATGCGCAATAAAATTATACTTTGTGACAGGAAAGTCGAGCGAATGCAGAGTGTTTTGCTTAAAAGGAACCACCTAATTGTCTTCTTTAGTTGCGATAGTGCAGCGAATATTTCCTATTCAGAAGCATTCTTAATACAGCGTCATTTTCTTGAAATTTTCGACTTTCTACACGAGCAGATAATATGAAAGATATTTCGTTCATTTAAATCTTCAAGCACTGTAAATGACAAATCTGTTTGTTGCAAAGAATATCAAAATATAGATAATATAAGCAACCAAAAACATACTCTAATGGTAAATATATTTTGTTTAATATGATCGTTTCGTTTTCTATTAGGAGGTATTGCAAGAATTTATTTCATTATATCTGACAGGTAAATTACTATACAATTCATGACAGTTGATATCCATATATTTGACGCTAGTATTGACACTTACATTGTCTTTTTTAAAAATTACGTTTGACATCCATTAGCATTATTTATAGCTATTTACAAGAAGATGAAGTATTTAAATTGTATACTACCATATCCTCATTGACATACAGAATATTTTATGAAGAAAGAACAAAATTTTCTCAACTAAGAAAACAAGGACAGATATACGATCGCAATATGTACCTTCAATGGATGACAGAAACTTTTTGAGATGAGAAATGCTACTGTATAAATGAAAAACATATGGGGAAATTAAACTTAATTTAAAATAAGTGAGAGAAGAAAAGGAATAGAAAAAGGGCAGGGAGGAAAGATTATTCAGTAAATTTTCCATAAATATTGGAAAAGGTATTTGATACCATAAATCTACAAACAGATAAACGATACTTCACTTAATATTTAAATTACCTAATCATTTTTCTACTATTTTTATGTCCACCTATGATTATAGGCATTGATACGAAGGAAGGTTAAAGGCGGTATATATATATGGACAATATAATTGGAGCGAGTGCTTTCGAGAAAGTCCTACTTCGTATGTCCCTCTAGTTGTAGGTGCAGGATAGCCGCCACACTACTATGAGATTTCCATAATCCGTACATGATATTTCTTTTCACGGTAACTTTACTACTTCTCGAAACTTATATTCACTACTAGCCACATTTTTATTAATTACTTTGTAGTCTATAAATTCTTCATTAAGTTTCACATTTACGCAATATCACTTTGCACCACAAGAATCTTAGCCTTTCTAATTAACTGTATATTACTACGTTTAATCAAAAACATTCAGCCAAGCGTAGCAATAGTAGCACGTGGCAATAAACAAACAATAAGCGTCAGCGTGTAGGGCAATCGGCAGGGCATGTAAATCGGGCTTTCGTTGAAGCAAAGATCCGACCTCCCCCGGTAATCTTCCCTTATCAGAATGGATCGTATAATGCCTCGTAACGAGGATGCAATGTCATCTGAAATCCCTGCCACGTAGGGGCGGCTCTGCGGAGGATCGTTGGATTCACAGGAATGACGAAACGCATCCTCCGTATGTAACACTGTTACAGGTGCACACGCGTACATGCAATTCGGCCACGAGTAAGAAGCGCCACGATCCATAGGGGGCGACGGTGGAACGAGGATAGGGTGACGCGAAACAGTGCGAGTGGGATGCCAACAGAGGAGAGGAAGGGAGCGTAAACGGGCGAGCATGCGAGGCAAACGCAACCAAGCGGGGAATCGGCGGGAGCTAGAGCTGAATTAGCATGGCTATCTGGGTAATATATTGGACTGTATCGTTGGACACGACCAGCCAGAGCCACGTGATATACTGACACCCCGGCTTTTATTGGCAGTACGTAGTCCACCCTCTCCCTTTTCAGCTAGCTTCACCTCTGGCCGGCCCTTGACGCCCGGCTTATCCACTTTCCCCGTTAATCTGGCAATCCGAATCCCACCGCCGACGCTAAAAAATGTATTCTCTTTCCATTACTTTTTCCATGACGACGTGCGCGATTCTGCAACGACAACCAGCTCCCGCGTCTACTGATTCTCGCTAGGTCAATTATATTCGATGCTGTTGCACGCAGTAGAATGGAGAATAAATTTAAGCGTCTTTGTGGGGATTCTTCCGAATCAGATTAATTCGTACCGCGTTATATAGAAACCATTGCCGTGTTATATGGAAACCGTGCTATAAGAAACTCGGAATTAATACAAATCAGATTAATTCGTACCGTGTTATATAGAAACCACGTTAAGTGAATTTCAGAAATGAATAAATTGTACATAAATCAGACCGATTTGTTTCGCTTTACATATATAAAAATTTCATTCTCAAAGCACCAAGTTTTGAAGGCGATGTTTTATAAATAAAATTTTATAATACAAATGGCAATGAATATTTGTATTTTTACATATTTGTGTTTAGATTTATTGAATATGATACATAGTTCATGTAATGAACTGAGGCAAATTGAACACAGCTATTGATAAACGTGATGCGCACTCACTACAAAAAGGGAGTTTTTCATTAATTTCAACCGCAAGAATTTAATACATCGAACAAGTAATGCAATAGATAAACTTTTTAAGCCATTTAAGTTGTTGGAATGTTGTCTTGTACGAAAAACGCGTTATAAAAGTACCGCGTTACAGGAAGGTCGTCGCAATTTTCGCTTCGCGTTATATGGAAACCGCGTTATAAGAACACCGCGTTATAGGAGGGTTGACTGTATTTCAGGTGATGGATTAGAGAAATAGTAGTGATAAAGTTTGTGCAGAATTGGGTAAATATGTGGATATATGTTTTGGTAGGTTTTCTTGGTGCATACATTAAGTTAGAGAACTATTGGCACAAGCTGAGATTTAACAGAAATATAAAAAATAAGGAACGAATAAAGTAGTTTCCTATGTTTGTTATTTGCAAACGTATGGTTCAGGATTTGAGCCAATAAAACTAGTAAATAGAACAAAATTATGATTTACAGTCATGGAAGAATAAAGTGTAATCATTTTTTGCAGTGATTTTAATCCCGAAATTATTAAATGTACCGATAAGTAATTATTTCAACTAGCTTGATGAATTAATATTATCAAGAGATCGAATTATAAATTATAAGGCATGTGTAAAGCAAGTACATAACGTTAAGCAACAACAGTGATTATATTTGAGACTATATTTATCATATTTAAAATATTTGGTTTTGTTGAGAATAAATGTTGAGTTTAACCAATAAAGTCGATTACTTATTGGTACACCTAACATTAGCACATTTTCTAAAGCTTATTAATGTTGACATAATTAATATTTTCTGGTGTATCCTTTCTGTATAATTATTCGGTATCGACTCTATTATTTTTTCTAAAATACGTTTCAATATTTGGATATTCTTCTACCAATTTATTTAGTAGGTCTGTTACTTTACCAGTAACAAAGTTTAGCCGTACATCTTTGAAAGTTGAATGCTTAACGTATAAATGACGTACAAATGTTTGAAATAAAACGTCCAGTTTTTCTCTTTGATTGTACGAAATTCCGATTATAGTCAGTTAAAAGAAATTGTTGACGATTATTAAAAGAAGCGAGCGAAATGGCGTGAAAAAGTTAACTAAGAGCACGCGTAGCCGCGATCTCGAGACTGGTAGCTGAATATCGATCGCGGACGGTAATTAACGCGCGGTACACCCGAGAAAAATTGAAAGCGATCAAGCGTCGGTACGCGCAGCTAACTAATTACCCGCTGTGGATCGTGATTGCATCGCTTTGTCAGTCTCTCTGACCAGCCCCTCGTCTCACCTGCTGGATTTGCATTCCGATATTTGTTTCACCAAAGCACTGTACTATTTTTAACCGATATCTCGCGATCACGCTTGAACACTTTAATAGTTTACCATGACTTTTGCTACCCGTCCGTCAGTGCTCGGCCGTCGTTGAGATTCGTACTTTTATCTATGTCACTTGTGTTAAACTACTAATTAGAAAATTTGTGTCACCATGATAAACTGATGCATTCCTCTTATCTACGCCACTTTATACTCCTGTTATCAGCTATGTATAGTAATATTTATGAGAAATTTGTATAGCAAACGAGACTAATTTTGAGTAAAATATTTAACTATATTTTACTTTTAATTTCTCTGCCAAAATAATATTATAAGACTCTCACTTTTCAATGAAAATGCGATAACTCGGCAACGAAAAATCGTACATCGACTTTTAGGAGCTCGTTTTAAAGAGGAGACTTTTCTCTACAAAATCTATGGAATAGGAATAGCAAAAAAAAAATTATTAAAGTCTGTAGAGGCATTTGAACTTATCACACATTTTAAAAAAAGGACTAACTTCAGTTTTACACTCTACTCTTTAAAGTAAGAAAATCTTCGAAAAATATCTGTTCACTTGTGTAAAAGTAGAGACTTCAAGCTTTAAAACGAGCCCAAGTTGATCGTCGTACGATTTTTCTTAACGAAATTACAGCAGTTCGGAAAATGGCAATTTTTGCATAAAAATTATTGATCCTATAATTCAGCTCAGCAGTGTACTTATAATACTAATACTTTATGTAGGTGTTATAATGTAACCTACACCTTAATTTATGCATTTCAGAAAAATGCAAAGAGCTTCCACTCTCGGAAATCTTAACACATCCGAAAAAGGAGTTCCATTGTGAAAGAAACGAGCGGAAAGAAATCCGCTAAGCTCGAAGTGACTCGTAAAGTTTTAGTGGATCATGCGAGAGTCCGAGTATAATCATGCGATCGTGCGTTTCTCAAAAGTGGCTATTCCGTCGCCGATTCTCCGCTAGCGGCGTGAATTCGTTCGGGTTTTAACGAACAACGAAGGAACTTTGAATCGTAAAACTTGCACTGGATGGCGAGAAAGCGAGAAAGAACGGTACGCGACGTCGACGACAGCGAAGTCGAAGCGTTTCGGTACCATTTTAAAACGAAGTAAATCTCGGGGATAAATCGATCGCGTCGAAGAGCAGATCGCAATAACGTGAGAGTTGTGTGACACCGGAGACGTAAAGTTGCGCACCTGCGACGAACAATTTACCAGGATAGATGCACTAGTAAATGAATAAAATGAAAACACGTCAGTGAATGAACATTAAATACAAAACCGAGTAAAGTAAACTATTAACCCCTTGACCTGTAACGACGAGTCAAACGCGTGGCATAAATTGTAGATAGATTTATTAAAGGTAAATTGTAGGGTGTTATTTCTATATTAGCTTCAATTTCATTTATTTCTAATATTTAATTAGATTTATCTAATTAAGATTTATCTATTGCTTTAACTTCTTTGATAGAAAACAATTTAATCTCTTGGCTTACGAATTTTTCAAAAGTTATCCACTGAAATGTTGACTATTTGTTACCATAACACTATGTCGAATGCAAAACACTAAAATATTATACGTAATTCTTATCTAGTAATCCTCAATCTCACAAGCTTACAAATTGAAATAAGTTAAATTCAAATTTATTACAAAATACAGTATGCTTTTATTGTAATTGGTCCATAGGCTAAACCACGAGTGTAACTCGTTGTTATAAGCCAAAGGGTTAATTCTATCTAATTTTAATTTCTATATCAATTTTGCTTATTAACAATTTATCGTACTGATTTTTCCACTGCTAGAAAATCTAAGTTGGTTATTTACAGCTTTAACATTGCATCGAGTACAAAACGCTGAAGTACTAGCGTGAAATAACGCTATAATAGTTAGGTTACGTGGCACATCAGAGGTGACAAGAATAGTTAATCGATAAGCGTCATTGAATAAATCATTCCGCACCATTCACGTCTTTCAGTTTTTCAAATTCGATACTTTTTGAAGTGAAACTTCTTTAGGCACGGTAGAACAAATTGGCCTGGATTAGACGAAAAGTGAAACGCTTTCCCTTCTCCGACTTCAACCGACAGTTGAAAAGAAAGAGTGGGCGAATCGTTTCTACTCTCTCGGTCAATGCGTCATACGCACTTTATACGCATACGCAGCGGACGTACTGTGTGTATATGTAGCATTTTCTCTAGCCACGGTAACGTGAATTGGCCTGATCGAGACGAGAATTGAAACGGTTCTCCTTCTCCGACTCCAATCAACATTTGGACCGTTTATTTTGAAAGTGGTTTAAGTCCATTTTCTCTTGTTTCGAGAAAATTAAAGGTTAACATATCTGTTAATTAAAAAATTAAGGCAAATTATATGAAGTCTGGCAATGTTTCTACTGTTTTATCAATGTGTAATTTGGTTATATAAATTTCTTTTAGGCGTATTTTACTAAAATGATGTATACTTACGGGCTGCAAATGGACTTACACCACTTTCAAAATTAGACAATTGTAAAAATCGTTTAATTTCAATTTTGAAAAATCAAATATCACTTAAAATATACTTCATATTAATCCAATTTTGTGTACAAATAATGACACGATATAAAATAGAAGTAGTATTTTAAATTTTAGACGCTAATTACATTGTTAAAATTACAAGATATTGATAGTATTTACTTATGCTCTGCATGTAGCAGTGTTTCGAAATATGCATGATGCTCCGGAGGTATATAAGGTAATAACTGCTTGATATCTTTATATTTTTCATAAGTAATAGGCCTGGCATCTTGGTACCACCTACCTCTGTTAATTGGACTTACACCACTTTCATAATCGATGATTATGCAATTTCATTTACCGACCAATTTTAAATTGTACAAAACATGGAAATTTTTTAAGAAATTAAACACGGACTAGTTATACATAAAAAATTTACATTAAATTAAGCATGAATTACGTGATATCTCATTTTTTTCAAAAATGGACTTACACCACTTTCAAAATAAACGGTCCATTTGAGAAGAAAGAGTGGGAGAATCATTTTTACTCTCTCCGTCGCATACATCATAGATGCGCCTACGCACATGCACCGCGTGTCAGTGTTAATACGTACTATAGAGAATCAGTAAACGCTTACGTATTATACAGTGCATCAGCTAAACACGTTTTAATATTTTTTTTTAGAAAATTTACAGTCTAAATTATTTGTATCATACTTCAGCTATCATAAACCTATAATTTCTTTCTTAGAGTATGAATTAATGGAAAGTGATGAATAAAAGAGATATTTCATTTAATTAAGAGAGATTTCCCTCAGTCAAATTCCATTTCCTAATCCTGAAATAATAAAAATCGTCAAGAAATGCTAGAACCTAAAAAATTTCACTTCTAACGCGCGAGAGTCTCACGCAATTTTTTTTTTTTTTGTTTAACAATTCGAATATTATATTAATAACAAAGAGTTTCGCGCGATACCTTCTAACAAAAAGTTTTTTGTTTCGTCACAATGGTTCATGGCACGCTTTTAATGGCAGATTTTTTTCGGTCACCGCTTTTATCACTATATTAATCATCGACGAGCGGAAACGTTGCACCGAAAATCTATTGCTGTACGAAAGACGAGAATAGTTCACCGAGTAATCGATGGAATCGAAAATAAGTGGCGGTAATGGTGGTTAATAACAGGGGGGATAATAACGCTAATAAGTATTTGCTTTTACTATTTTAGACTCCAATAATTTCTCAATTATTGATACCACCTATCTTAATTGATCATAAGGTGCTGGCTTTGGTTAATTAACTCTGTACTACGAAAAGCAACTATTTCGACGTCAGTCATTATTATAGCCTCTACGTCAACGCTGCGAGTAGAAGGTGTTTTAATTGAATAGTTGATCGATATACCATGGAGTTTGGGAATGGCTGCTTATGATCATTTTTGGGACTTGCGATCTTTGATAAGAATAGCAAAATGATAACGTTACATAGATGATACAAAAGTTTCATTATTGATGCCAATTTATTACGAGCAGATATAAATCTTTATGCATTTATGGCAAATTTACATTTGTAATAAGTAACGTTACACAGGTGATACAAAAGTTTCATTATTGAGGTCAATTTGTTACTAAAAATGAAGACAATTGTACACGATTTAACGGGTTTACTATTTTTGTCTTTGTTTTGGGAAGATAAAGAGGCCGCTTAAAAATAAGGATGTGTTAAATATAGTTATTATTGTTCTATAATACTTTGTCATATTATTCCCCATTTTCTTAACAGTAGAACTACCAAAGTATAAAGTATATAAATAAAACGATCCATTCGTAATTTCCTCTAAAAGTTGTATAAATTTATGCCCACGAATTTTTGTAAATTCCTCGTATACAGATCGTATATATACATAATATTACTCGAAAAGCAACATCGCTAGAAGAACTTATTACGCAGCCAGGAATATGTAACGATGTTTTGCAACATAAACATCCAAACAAGCGTAAAGAGAAGCATAGAGTGAGGGCAAAGAAGAAACCGACGAATATAGAGCGTATCGACAGATAAGATTGCAAAGAATGTTT
This sequence comes from Eucera pruinosa, assembly GCA_028830335.1. Taxonomy (NCBI): domain Eukaryota; kingdom Metazoa; phylum Arthropoda; class Insecta; order Hymenoptera; family Apidae; genus Eucera; species Eucera pruinosa. Next base: position 29,510,492 of record JAMYCR010000001.1, on the reverse strand, counting down.
ATTTAACCCCTGTCTTGCCCGAAGCCGAGTGTGCAAGTTGTCTAAAGCTCTCAGATCGACGTAGCAGAAGCTAAAAAACGAAGCAAGGGGAAAAACGAAGATCCGCAATACAAACACGCGGAGCACAGCGGAGACACAATGAATGAAGAGATTGTGCGTGTACACGACAGAAGACAAACGAAAAGGAAGGAAGGAAACGAAGAAAACAGGTGGAAAAATGACAAGAATAGAGAAAAAGGGGGAAGGACGCAAAAGCGATAGAGTCAGGTGGAAAGATGCAGCCCTGTTCAGAGACTAACAGTGGTTTTTACACGCGACCTGTTTACACGGCAATACCTTTGACACACTCGACTCTGTGGTATCACGACTTCAAGCGACATTTCTATCTACCGTGCGTTCTCCTTTAAATTGTACGTCTCCTGCACCGAGAGACATTGTATTCTTTAGCGTGGAACCTTGCAAGGGGGGCGTTTTCAAGGAAAGTCCACTGCTAGGCAACATTGAATCGTCTAGAATGTCTCTCGATTTTCAAGCTTCCCCGGCAAGCACCGGGAATTATTCTCACGATGTTTACGAATCGGCTCGAATGATGCTCGCTATTAGAAAAGGGGATGGGAATTGATGTTACTTTATTTTGTTAATCCATTATTATGTCGCATAAACTGACTCGATTTGTAAATACAGCGAATGAACTTAACGAATTGTATTGCTTGGTCGATATGCAGGTTATTATTCTATTTCTCTTTAATGTCTCGTTGCTTTGTTGTTTAATGATATATGTATATATTAATTATAAAATACAGTGAAATGAAATAAACAATTCTGAACGTAAAGGTGCATTATTAGTATGCTGCGAATTTTTATGCAAATTCGTAATTTTGCGAACATAAAAGAATGAAACATAAATAGAGAATGTTTTTTCCTAAAAAATTGTAACTACTTTGCTTCTGATATTTTGTTCCTATATATTTGCATATTATACGCACGTTACACTTTTTCGCATAGTTAAATTTCCCATAATTGCATAAAAATTCACAGCCTAGTTATGAGTTATTGTAAACAACATTTTTCCCCATCGTACGCAAGCAATTTAAAAATTACATTCGCATCAATCGCATTACCTATTAAAAATTCTATTGTATACAGATTAAAAACAATTTTGAAAGATAAAGTTCTACACAAAAGCAAGTAGTTCTCAGGTAAAAATGTGCAAAGGTTCTGGTTTATACGGGAAGCAACATTCTTATGCGCATCTTGTTAACACGTAAAATGTATTCGATTCGGTAGCAGCCGGAGGTTAATAAACATTTGTATCCGGTTCTCGTTGCATTGTGCGCTTCCTATATGTTACACCATTGTATTCTTTAGCAGCGTACTTGCAAAGAGGATCTAACTACACGCGCTACATCGCGCTGGTGTCACTTCCCGTGTGAAAGCAACGTATTTATTCCGAAAGCAAACAATAGCTCTATTACCTTTTTTTTCCATAGTTTGTATTATTACCGGTATCAAATTTTTCAATGTGCAGAATATATTTTTTTGTTGCCGATACGTATGCACAAAAATACTATTAACAGCGAAAGAAAAAAACAATCGTATAAAAATATTTCAAAATATAACAGATGAAACGGAACGCGTAATAAAAATTCGGTATCGAGACTAAAACAAAAGATATATGGATAAAGTGAAGCAAAACAGAACTTTTATAATAATCGAATTCACAGTGATCGAAGCGAATACATTTTACTGAAGAAACATTTTACGATTGTGACATATAGTAACGCCTTATAATAATAATAATATTTATTTCTTAATAACGGGAAAAAATTAACGCGTTTTTAATATTTCGTATTGTAGATAAACATTCTTATCAATTACATTGTAAGCAGATTGCAATGATGGATAGAAAGAAAAAGGAAGTTATTCTATTTCTGTTACTCACAATAAGGAAAAAGTGTTCTTTGTATTGCAACCGAGGTTGCGATCTGCTTCGCGATGTGACATTTGACTTCGTCTACGTCGTCTTATCGTGATTCACGGACGATCGTAACACGACTGAAGTTCTGTCGAGACCAGGCAATACACTTTGCTTGAATCTTCAATCCATTTTGCAATTCAGCTCGCCGTTTGGTTTACAGAATTGTAAGAATCGATGCACTGTAGTGTTTTAAATTTCGACAGTTATTATTACTACAATGTGAAATAATTAAGAATCAAAAATAGAGTGCCAATTGCATTTTCTGATAAGTAATCTCTGTTACAAATAACGTAGAAGATTTAGTTCCCTTTAATAATTAGACTTGGGACCTTTATGCATTTACGAGAAATTTGAGTATACAAAAAATTAGGGGAAGCACATAATATGCATATAGAAGGTATCCAAAGTAAAATGAATATTACTTTGCATGCAAAGTGAAACAATTTTCTACTTAGATTTTGTTTCTTTAATTTTATTAATAGATATCTGAATTTTTATCAATGTCTACAGTCCAACGATAATTATCTTCAAGATTTACAAGATTTCAAACATTTTCGGGATCCTTCGCAATCCTGACACACAGACAAATATAAATAGAGATATTTATATTACAAACGACAAGATACGAGATACAACAAAGAAACGACGCGATTCTATTTACACGATACGAGATGAATCAAACTGTGTGTCCCCCTATTCGAGGATTAAATTAACTGCCATCGAAACAGAGGAAAGGTTTAGCTTGTTATTAAGTGAATCCTCTTCCGTTTGACGTATTTATACAGTTCGTTTTTTGCTTCGTCGTTTGTCGAGGCCGTCGTGCACCTGTAATATATCCACGGTCAAACGAAATTTGTGAGCGCACATCCGGAGCCGGTATCGAACATTTCGCTCTAGTAAAACGATACACAAGCAAACCAGAGAGAGAGAGAGAGAGAGAGGGTGGTCTGTGACATCGGAGCCAGCTTGTCGAGTTTGTTCCCGATGTTTGCCGAATGCAGTCAAAGTGCATGTGAATTACCGCATTAACCTGAACTCAACCTTTACGCTGTCAACGTGCCACGTAATTAAAACATTCTTGTCACTGGGCAAAACGTCACGGCAAATAGCGAGTTCGATCATTTCGATTTGAATTCATTTGTCGGCCAAATAAATTAGCGCCACGAGGCGTTGCGTCACGATCTCCATTCGATTGCTGCGAATCGAAAGCGGGACTAACAACTGTTGAACGTTGTTCTCGTCCAAAGAGCATGAAAATGGCGAGATATTAGTAGGTTGTTCGGTAAGTTCGTTGCCGTGATACGTTCATCTAGGCTGTTTATCGAGAGAGTAGATGAAGGTTCTGCGTAATCACGTAGGACAGAGTTGAATTCACTTATGTATATAGGCTTTTGAGTTGTAAATGAATTTGGGGAAAGGAGAACCAAAAAATTCAGAATAAACCTCTACATTATATCACGTTTATTTACTATTTTTAGAATCATTCATTATTATAGAACTGTTTCAGCTTCTGCCAATTTTTCCCCATTTATAATATTCACAATATTAATAATATCCCTCATTCCTTAATCATGCTGCAGTCTTTAAGATTCCATTCAATTCAATCACATTATTTTCCCTTTAGAAGAGTTTTATAATTCTGAGAATATGCATCTTCAATATAGAGATTGTTACTCAAATTAAGGAAAATTAATAACAAGTTTATATATACCAATAACAGTAACAAAAATAGAAACGTGTTGGGGTAAAAAATGCAGTAGGATTAATCATAATATTGTAGACCTATAGCGGTAAAAGGCCAGGTACAAGCGGTACCCCCGCTGATCGAAGGCGCGAGACCGGGAAAACCCTAAGCCGACCGTGGTCTGGCTGGCTCGTCCCAGTCCTCTGCCGCGTGTATTTTGGAGGCGCGGAATTGCTAAAAATGGGAAAAGGTGAAGGTGCGAGGAAGCGCTGCGTCGCTTCGAGATGTAATAGAGTCAGTCACAGCGTAGACCCAGGCCGTGAAGGGTCGTTCTTTGAGTATTGCCGCGCCCGTACGACGAAGCCATCACCTGACGACAAAATATATATATCTATACACAGTAGTAGAAACGGACGCTGTCTTGTGTGTTATTTCTAATCCTGTCGGCATCCTGCATTTCCTTCCGTCGTTTAACTTTGATAACACAAATCCTACAATATTCTTCAAAAAATAACATCATCTTAAAGAGAACGAATTTCTTACTGGACCTAATATTATTCGTAATATTTCTACGATCTAAACTGTAGGATTTAAGGACCGAATAATAGAAATTATTTTAAACGTCAAAATTGTTTTCGACTTGCCATAAATACGTACCGAATTTCATGAAACGATACTAAATTAATTTCTACACATAATAATCCATCACTTCCCCTATTATTATTCGTAACATTTCTAAAATCCAAGGTGTACGGCTTAAGGAGCGAAACGTTGCCGTTGGTGGCTTAAAGGGAATCCATCTGTCTTCCGGAAATATATGTCCGGTATCTTGGAATCGTTTGGACGTCGGTAACGATACCGTGAGTTAAGGAGCTGCTCGACCCGGTCCAAATCGATTCTGGATTTCGTCCGCGAACGTAGCCCGCGCGTTTCCCATGGCCAATAAATAGCGAGAAAACGACCATCGAGCAAAGAGGTTGCGCATAAATAATCCCATGGCTCTGACAGTGTACTACTCAGACTGCATGGTGGTTTAGTGCGTGCTCTAGCCATGACGAGTGCCATGTTTTATGGAATGTTGAACAGCATTTAAAGCCTGGCGCGACAAGTCTGTCTCGAGGGCGTTTTATGTGTTGCGAATAGTCCGACTGTGGCTGTTCCAAGGATTAATGAGGACTGTTTTTATCCTCCTTCCATTGCGTATATACTGCTCGCGTAAGATTTTTATACCTTCAATATTTTTCCTGCTAAAAGCCTGGCGTATCGCGGCGACACTGAAATTAGATGGAATAACATTACATCTTCATGTTTGTACGAAGCACGGGTTTAATGGGGTTCGCCAATACTATTAGATTGTTGCACGTGAACGTGAAATATGATACATTCAAGAATGGAATTTAAATTAGTATCACGCTGTGGATACAAAATTTGGTTAATTAAAATAAGCTTCGATGGATTAATAATGTTCCAGGTAGGTTTATTTTTGGCACTTTCTCGTTGACTAATTTTGCCCCGTGATTAAATTACTCTTTACAGTAGCTATATAAGAAATACACAGAATATTAAATTCTTCAGTAATACTAAGGTAAAATTAACCACGGATGAAATTTCTCTCAGAAAAGCTTTTATTTACATTTGTCAAACTTAATACTCCTATTTCTGATTTCATTTACACATTTCAATGTGCAATTTGGAAAATGCATAGACATCTGCATTCAAACTTTCAGCAACTCAATTGATGTATTCCCAACAATGTCTGTTAATATTTGTCCTTACTTCTAAACTAACTAATGTTTCAAATTCCCACCACCATTAATTTTGCTATCAAATAATTCCAAATAGAGAAAGAAAATAAATAATAATATACTGGCTATTTTCTATTTTCCGATTAATCGAAAAATTTGATATTAATGCAAAGATGATTCGCGATATTTTTAAACCACGAAGCGGTAAAAGAGCTGGAATGGTTATCAGAGAGTCGTATCATATTTTATAGAAGTTTCCACGCTAAACGCGAAATTAGAATTCTCCGTGGCTCGCGAAATACAGTCACGTGCGCGAGTTTCGAGCGTTTCTTCGAAAGGATAGAGAAACGGGGTTTAGAAAAATCGAACATGAAGAAGGGAACGTCCGAATGTCGAATCGAATTCGTTGGCTTTATCGGAGTATAACGTTGAACTCGATAGAAGATAGCCAAGGTACAACAAGCGAATTTCAATCTGAAGTCTTTTGTTTCCTGAATCAAAGAAGCGAAAAGCCTTTCGGACTCTTGCAGATAAGAAGAACGAGCCAATAGTGGATGAGAAAACCCGTCGGAGAATAGTAACTTGACCTTTGTGAGCAGGAAATAGAAAAGACGGAACTCCGAGGGCAAAGAATTTCGTAGATTTGTCTTTCATTGACCACAAAACTTTTCCCATTGCCATTAATTAAATTACCAATCGGATGTTTGCTCACACTGCTGAACGTAAAAATAAAATAAGAGTGGATAATATCAAAGAACAAAACAGCTGTTGTAAGTTAGAGTAATTACAAAATGATAAAAGTTTATTTTCTATAGGGAAGGCTGTTTTTTACTGAATTAAAAATTAGAAGAAAATTTTGCATATCATACTTTTTCTATTTCTTATAATATTAAAAGGACTTCATCCTTTTTTTTATTTATCTTGAGAAGTGAATTGTATTAATATACTTTGCAAAATACTGAAGGTTTTCAAGGTTGAATAATTCTAGGTAATATTCTCATCCTTTAAAGTCAGTCTTTTTCAATTAGAATACTTTATACTAATCATATCACTAAAATGTTCTAATTGGAAATAGGTGCAAGTGTTACGTCAGTACATATAAAATGTCGTCACGCGAAATTATGGAGAGTTTAAGCCACCATTTTGCCAATAATGAAATTGTTTAAAAATTGCAGGCCATTGAAATTTACAAATTGCAGCGATTTTCACGAAAACTACCTTCATAAAAGTATTTTTAATTCTGAAACTATTAAAGATACGAACTTCATTTCTTTTCGTTTTAACCGTAAAGGTACGGCCTATTCAAATAAATTTTTTTTAAGTTGAGGAAGTTTGCTTTTAATACTGCAAATTATAAACAAACTCTTATGTCGCGAATTGAGGTTCAAGGTCACGATGACGGCTTAAACCCCTCCATAACTTCACAAAGACTACAACATATTTCAATTTGAACAAAATCCCAGACTTCGAGGCAAAAAAGTGATCGATTTGGCGAGGATTGGCCCAGGGATCAAAACATTCTGATGGAAACATTAGCAATATTTGAATTGCTGTAACTTCGTGAAAAAACATCGTATGGTGATCAACTTGGGCTCATTTTAAAGCTTAAAGCCTCTACTTCTACACGTGTGAGCAGATATTCTTCGAAAATTTTTTTACTTCAAAAAGTAGAATGAAAAGCTGAAAGTCCCTTTGTTTATAAAAAGTATGTTAAATACGAATGACTTTGCGGATCTTAATATTCTTTTGTTGCAATTTATTTTAAATTGATTTTGTATAGGAAAGTCTCCCCTTTACAACGAGACCCGAAAAGTTTAAAAAGTCTAAAAGTTTTTTATGAGTTATTGAAGTTTTAGTGAAAAATGTGCCAATCGCATTTGCATGATCTGCGGTAGACAACGAGGAGGTGGCTCACTTTTCACAAAAAATGCGATAACTCGGCAAAAGAAAATCGGACATCGACTTTTTGGGGCTCATTGTAAAGGGAAGACCTCATTCTATAATAACAATAGAAAATTAATTACGAAAAAAAATTATTACGGTTCGTAAAGTTATTTGAAGTTATCATACTTTTTGAAAAAAAGACTACTTTCAGTTTTTCACTCTACTGTTTGATGTAAAAAATTTTTCGAAAAACATCAGTTCCCTTTTATAAAAGTAGAGACTTCAGGCTTTAAAATGAGCCAAAGTTGATTATCGTACGACTTTTTTTTACGAAGTTACAGCTATTCAAAGATTGACAATTTTTCCCTCAAGATTATTTGATCCTTTAATTTTGCTCACGAGAATAATAGTTATGAATTGTAATAATTCATCCTTTATAACAAATTTGCATACTTGTACATACTTATATTTACACGTTCTATGCATCATAAATCATCTACAAGCTATAGGAATGAATAAATACACCAGCAATCATTAAAGTAGTATAAGTAAAAAATCGCTACACTTCATCTTTCCACTTATTTTGCATTACACACTATTTTACATAACAAAAATATGCGAACCACATTCCCATTCATTATTTTAACTTACATTACTTCCACGATTACCGGCACAGATAATTTTGCCACTTATTTTTCTTGCCAAAGAATATATGTTGAAATATACACCTATGTTTCCTTCTCCAAATATAAGCCTTAAAAAACATATTTATAAACAATTATGACAAATCTGGCTTACGTGGTAAGGGGCGCAGAAGCTTGCCCTTTAAAATGCTTTTTGTTTCATCCCGATATGACGTTCCGTTTCCGAGATACGGCAGGTTGAAATAATGCATAATTTTCCCTATTTTACTCTTCTATCCTTGTCGCACTGTCGGACCTCTTTCTCGCTCGCGCCGTCACTGACGTACCGAAACCCCCCACTACTTGCGTTGGTCAGTGCTAGACGCCGACTCAGCGTCTTTTTGCTATTACTACGCGACGTACGCACTTCTTAGAAAAAAGTAGGTCACACCGCTTTCTCCATTGATTCATAATATTCGGAGCGCGCTGATACAATTGCTTGTATCTTCGGAACCAATTGAAATATCGACTTGCGGCAAAAAGCATTTTCAAGGGCGAGTTGTCTTCTATCTATTGGGTTACGTTTTATTTGCAATTTTGCAATTGTTCATATAGTTTGTTCATATGTCAATTTAGTGCTACTTGGTCATTTGGTATAAAAGATTATGCCTTGGGAACTAATTGAGGTATCGAGTTGCGGCAAAAAGCATTCTTAATGATAAATTATTCTCCATTAAAAGATGGGGTTTGGTTTGCAATTTTGCAATTGTTCATATAGTTTGTTAATACGTTGATTTAATGCTACTTGGTTATTTGGTATAAAAGATTGTATCTTGAGAACAAATTGAGATATCGAGTTGCGGTAAAAAGCATTTTCAACGACAAATTATTCTCTATTAAATAGGTCAGGTTAGGTTTGGAATTTTGCAATTGTTCATATAGTTTCTCCATACGTCATTTTACTGCTATTTTTCTTGCTGGTCATTAGGGTGTAGATTGATATAAAAGATTGTATTTTGAGAACTAATTGAGACATCGATTTGTGACAAACAGCATTTTCAATGACAAATTATTCTGTATTAAATAGGTTAGGTTATCCTTGGAATTTTGCAATTGTTCAGATAGTTTCTCCATACGTAGGTTTAATACCACTCTGCTTTTTCATCATCCCTTGTAGTTTGGAAAAATGGGTTATATGTTCAGAATTAATTAAGATATCAACTTGAGACAAAAAGCATTTTTAATGTTAAATTATTCTCCATTCATTAGGTACTCTTTTGTTTTATATTTTATAGTTATTCATATCATTTTTTCTACACAATATTTAACGCCAGTTTTCTTCTTACGTTAGTCGTTAAGGTGTAGTTTGGTATGAAAGATTGAATCTTGGGAATCAATTAAGATATCGATTTGCGACAAAAAGCATTTTCAATGAAAAATTATTCTCTATTAAATAGATTAGGTTAGGTTTGGAATTTTGCAGTCGTTCATATAGTTTTTTATACCCTACATTTGACCTTGCTGTTCTCCTCGAGTCTATGTGTCTCAATAAGAAGATGATGTTTTATTAAGTAGATATTATATTTCTAAATATTTCTTCATGATATTTAATGTATTTGAAATTTCTATAAGTTTCAATTTGTAAGAATACTCCTGAATTGTCGTAGGTATATTCGTCCATTCTTTTACTGTAAATCAATGAAGTAGGTATTAGGTAACTTGTAAAGTAGGTGAGAAGAACAACAGGTTTAACTTTCTCTTTTTAGTCAGAAGAAAGGTAAAATAGGACTGAGATTGTTTAATATCAAGCTTAATAATGAAATTTTGTTTCAAACTAAGTTTACGAAAGCTCGTCTTACATTTGAAACAATAATAATGGTTGCCAGATAGAATATCGAAAGAAACAATTGCAGATGTTATTTAGCAGGGAGTAATTAAAAATGTTCCCTTAATTAAATTATAGAAAGATAATAATATTATATTCATCCGCTACGTATTGCTGTTTTGATTGATAAGGACCTCAGTTAACAGGAGTTTAATTAATAGTGAAATCATAAAATCAAATTTCAGTTAATTAAACCCCACGCAGCTGAAACTTTCGTGTTTACACTTCCTTGTTACACGTACAGTAACAGTTATGATATTACATTATATTACAATTACACTACTAAGAAAATTTATGAACAATTATGATATGCTGCAGAATATCAGGTAATTAACATGGTAAGTAGATAATCGAATAATAATTGTATCATATATTTACTGTATGCGAAACTTCAAACCATTAAACGTTTTATTCGTCACTTAAAAAGCATAGGTAGGTATATTTTAATTAGCTTCAACAACACAGAGCTACGTACTAATTATTTTCTATGCTCGTGATAATTTAAGACAGGTGTTATATTTAACTTAAATACTATAAAGTATGGAACACATTGCAAGATTATTTTGTCTTTTTTTCCGAATTTTCAAAGGGTTTTGACGTTTTGGACACGTATAATAGGTACGTAAAATAACCTCAACTTTTCAACGAGGCAATTTTTTATGAGATCCTATACTTCAATTGCAAAGTAATACATTTGTATATAGTCGCATAAGAATGGAGAAAGGTTGGGCAAAATGGGATAGCGAATGTCGTAATCTTTGCACGTAATTGCTTTCGTGGTACACACGTTTTATCGTCTTCAATCATTTGCAGTACGTTTGTTTTGCAAATATTAAATATAGAAAATTATCAATAACATAGCAGCAGGGGCAGAAATTAACAAATTCGCAGCCCATGTTGTCCGCTGAAGAATTTTGTTAATAATTGCGTGGTTAATATAAAAATCATCGTCTTTCAACCAAAATTTAACGCAATGACAAAATTGTCCGCCACATAAAAGTTATCATTGGACTTTGTTATATATTTTCGATGAATTAGTAATTAATACATCATCTTTAACATACAAAAATATCACCATAAATAAAAGAGATGTTAACTAATGTTGTGCTGCAAACCACAACAATTATTACGTCAAATAAATTCTAAAATAATTAAATGAAGTTGCTTAAAGCGATAAGGTTAAAGTGGCAGTAATTGGAACATTTACCCTACACCTAAAATATATCCTATCGCATGGAAAAAAAAAATCGAAGAGTGCATTTGCATCGAAATCCACGCTTCAGCAGCCAAGCGATATGAAACATCGGATATATATACGAAACGTCGGAATCGGAAGTACGAGGATCGCTTATGACCGACGCGACTCTAAAATTTCTTCTCCTCTGCCTTTGGTGCAAGAGATTGAAAGGCAAGTGACGCGGAAGAAAGAGGGATGCAAGAAGGGTGGGCATATTGGCGGGTCGAATAAATAACGTCGATTCCGGATGCTGGTGGAAATTCGAAGCGGATGGCAAGGTTTGTCTATGCTAATTTATCGTCCCGTCGCTGTGCTCTTGATCTTTGTATCCGAATGTCCCTCTTTATCTCCTTTATCTTCTTCTCTGTCCCCCTTCCCCACCTTTTTTCCATTCGCCTCCACTTCGACGTCTTATTAGAATATTTTATGTTCGAAACGATGAAGGGCTCACGGCTCGATGTCGGATCGCTCGGATTTAGCATAGCCTAGACTGAAAAGAAGAAGTTTTTATCATTATAGAATAGGATCCCTTCGGTCGGGCTAAACTTTTAGGAGGTCCGTGAATTTTTGCAATGGCACAAAATTCCTTCGAACGCCGCCGCCGCCGCGTTTCGCGTTTCGCTGTGCGAACTTTCGAATCTTGGAATTTTACTTTTACGATTCTTTCTCCTCGGCGAATTGCCGAATTCGAGCGATTCCCAGTTGGATCGGTGGAAATTTCGTTTTTAGGAAAGTTATCAAATTTTTTACCGCCCATTATGATAATAGGAGAACGATTGCTTTAAAGTTTTCGTCGATTATTTTTAATAATCGAAATTATGGAATTGGTAGAGTTGAGCAAAATGTGCAGTTGGACAAATGACTAATTATTGTGACTCGAATAATTTTATAGAGTAATGACAGATAATTATAAAATATTAATTGCAGTTAGAATTATATGGGACTAATGATTATGCATAAGTCTGTGTATTTGTATGCAAATTCCTACTTTTATTAACGAAATTGAGAAATGGAATCTGAGCTTTCAAGCATAATTAAAAGACTAGAATCTGTTTCTAATATTCTATATTATTCTATTCTAATAATAATAGTTCTATAATATTCCATTCTAATATTATAACGTGTGCTTTATTTTGACTATTTTGCATACTTTTCCATTTTGCATGTAATTCTTCAAAAATTCCAATTTCCTATAAACGTATAAAAATCGGCAGTCTAATTGTAATACTTCACTTTATCTAAAAAATATCTTACTTTTAAATGTTATTAATATCTCATTATCTTACTTCACTTTAACTTAATTGTTTCGTGTACTTTTGCACATTATTTGTATTCTGTATCATTTTAAAAATTTAATTTTCCCATAAATTCATAAATATCCACAGTCTACTATCCATTTATTCTGACTATTGGTCGATCATAGTTTTAGCCATTAATCAGATTTATTTAAACGTATCTAACTCTGACAGCTGGCGATTTCATTCAAGTATGTAGATGTTGCTTTATCCGTAGCGATTGTTCGGTTGTACGCGACTTGGTTGCCCGTGGTTCGATACAAAGGAAAGGTTCCCGAGTTGCGGGTAGAAAAATAGGTTAAGCAAACTGAGTTAGTAGCAAGACTGGTTGCGAACAAAATAGTAGAATTCGCAACGAGTTTTCTCTGATTTCGAAATAAAACTTACGTTGATCGATCGAGCACGTGACTTGGTTAATTTGAACGCCAGCCATTGTAGATTAACTATAACAACTCGACCAATGTTACTTTGCGAAACAATAAGTCGAGTGAGAATTTTTATCATTATAATTTTCATGTTGACATTTTGATATAATTATTGGTATATTAATTAATGGTACATATTTCTTAAGTTCTTAGAACTAGGAACTAGTCTAGAACATTTTCAAGTTCTTGTATGTGACTGAAACAATAATTTGGACATTAAAGAAATTGGTTCAAGCCAATCGAATGTTTATGGATAATATCAATTCCTCAAATTTGATTTACAATGTCAAGGATTTGCCTAAGTGTTCATTTATTCGTGCATGAATTGTATTTACAGAAAATTGGATACAATTTTGATACTCGAAATAATTTCCATAGTTCAATCTCCATTGTCCTCAACTTGTAAATTCCATTTCAACAAAAAAATTGATGCTATTAAGTGAACGAAATTTGTAAGATTTCAAACATAAAAGAACTGAATTATTCAGTGTACAGATTAATTCAGACAAATATACATACATATATATATATATATATACAAATTAATTTTTAAATTCTTGACATCTTTATCAAATCGAAGTTGCAACATTATTATTTTCCAAGCGACAAATTAGCTTCATAAAAATATTGAAACGCAGCAGCTTGCAGAAAATTAAATATTAACACGCTACTTAATTCTTTACATATTACACATTTCAAATGTTCAAACTCATGAAATTCTAGAAGCTCAGAATTAATTCGCGCACCTATTGAAACATCGCGATTTTTAATTATGTAGTATTCTCGGTCCATAATCTCTAAGATTTAGCTGAATAATTTCTTCGAGTATTTCAAGCAACCGTTTTACTTATTCACCAAGAGAATGAAGGAGCTTAAATAACCAAAAGAAAAAAGAAAAAGGAAAAATTCAGGAAAAGCTGCGCGGAATACATGAATGTATACATTCCGTGTGCACGTATTACGTACTACGTACATACTTATATACATACTCGAATCTTTTTCTCTTCTATTCGATTAACGAGTCACTCGAGCATGTTCATCGAATAATAAGATGCTCCTTTCTTCGGCGGACATAAATCTCATATTTTCGCAAATACGGGATACCCTTCAATTCCCGAGCTTAAGAGCGCAGAAAAAGCAAAACGTAATATACGTATATAATGGAAGCTTTGAGCAACACGTGAAATCTTCTCAACATTGAAATACGTCTCTCCGTACGTTCGGATCTTCTTACATCGTAGCTAAGGCCAAAGAGCAAAGCTTCGGCTCTGCATAGCTTACAACAACGTTTTATCCTAGCCGAAGTCTGTGTGTCGAAAGACTGTGGACACAAGGAGAATCCGGCATCTTCGGATACACGCGCGCAACGACATTCTTTATGGCGGCCATTCGTTCCAGTCGCCCACTGTCCACTGTCTTTTGGCAAATGTTTCCGCTTTCCACGCCGCCGGAACGTCTTTCGAACCGCGCTGACGAAATATACGAGCGAATCACCGGAAATTGTTACTCTGAGCCGTTGCTCGTTCGTACGATTCAATGGATGCTGACGTATCATTTTATCGACCTATCGGAGGCGTTTATTGATAGTTTACGATCGCGCGGATTTATTCGGCAATTATTGTACAGGCTGCTTAGTTTAACCCCTTGCCTTATGAATTTTTCACGCTGCGTAAAATGCGAAACATTGAAATATTGCGAAGAATTTGTATTTGGAAATGCTGAATCTTGGGTACTGAAGTTACAATGAGAATTACAATTGAAATTCATCGATACGTACAGTATGTTTTATTGTATTTATTTGGTCCATAATTTTAGCCACGAGTGTGGACAGTGGTATGTTTACGCTTCTTGCGATTTAGAATGGTTATTTTAAGAATTATATCAAAGTTGATAAAGTAAACCCTCTAACCATGCGCTAAATACAATTATACATTTGTTCATATCATTAAAGTAAATGAATTTCAGGCCATAGAAGATTAAATGGTAGAAGTTCAACACATATGAAGATATACTTCTATGCACGTTATTATGAATCTAGCTATTACAGATCGATTATGTCGGAAACAATTATTTCGCCCAGTATTTAGTTATAATTCCCATCGTTTTAAAAGCGCTGTTGTCTTATTTTCGTAAGATGATGATTTCATATAAGAATGCTTCGTCAATGATTCTACCTACTCTAGATTTAGCAACGATATTGAAACAAAATTCGCCTGTGGTAGAATTTCACCCATGGGGAAGTTTCAACCCTTTATTTAACCTGTTACCTAGAGATGGCGAGTTAACTCCGTCTTACGGATTACCAATGCTTTAGAATTACTACTCTAGTTTCTCAGAAATTTCTTATTTTCCAAAGCATCTTTCTATTCGTATCAGAAACAGGTTGTCTCACATTCATATTCGCAGCAGTTAAAATCCCCCCAAACGATATCAATTCTTTTTTATTCATTTCTATTTCTGCGTATAAAGAAGATTCCGACTGAAAAATTCCACAGCTAACAGGTTAGGGGTTTGTTGAGTTTATGGTAAATGTACGTATATTTGTATACCGCCTAGATGCCGATGGGTATATATATAGGACGAAGAGTAGCAGGGAAGATATTTGGTAAGAAAGACTGGTCACATGTGTAAACATTTATTCAATCAGTTATATTCCAGAATGTATATAATAAACTTAGTAATAATTAAAACCGTGTTAAGTGATTTCTACAGGGTTAAACACGTCGGACGAAGAAGAACTTTCGAAAGCCAAGTATCAGAGGACGATGGAGCTTTCGCGGAAATGGTATTATATTAAATTTGAATAAACTAGCTGTTGCTGTAGCAGAGTGAAACTGCGCGAGCGTAGCCGCAGCTCGAGTGGCTTGCTTACTCGTTGCGGTTGCCGATGTCGACTTTTATGAAATACTGCCTAACGAAAGTTCGCCGTTGGACCACCGCGAGCCGCTGACACCTGCAATCTGCGTTCTCAGCTGCAGTTTAGATGCACGTTGGGACGCGCCTTAAACTGGTGGTTGTGTTTTACGATTACACCCACAGCCGGTTTGGCTACGCTACGCATCCCACGCGAACCGAAAAACACCTCTTTCTTTATCTCACGGTGCGGTGAGATGCAGTCTCCTCGCTTTGCGTATAAATTTCCATACACTAAATAATATTAAACCCATCTCAACACAACAGAATTCGTACGCATTCGAATTTTGCATAATTGGATAAAGATCCGCAGTCTACTTATTGTATAATTGTTTAGGAGATTCTTCAAACTATAATAATATAAATTCTACTGACAGCCGGTGCTTTTTAATCCCTTGATTTAAATTATAACCTGTTCCTGGTAACTAATTAAGAATTAATTGTATTCCTTTTTTCAAACGATTAACGAGATCTATCGATAGTGTTAACTTCGACAAACTTCAAGCTTTAAATTTGTGCACAATAAATGTCGTTTAATGATACTTTTAATTAATTAATGTAAAGATTGTTTCTATTTAAATGAGAAGTTTTCATGTGACAGTACGAGGGACATTGGCCTTTGTTGTATATTTTCAATTAATTTGTAATTAATTCATTGCATTCAACATATAAAAAAATGTTCATAAATAAAAGAGCGGTTGAACAATATTATGCTGCAAGCTGGAACGATATTTAGATTAAATACGTTGTAAAATAGTTAAAGTGGCAGTAATTAAAGTAGCAGTAAAAAATGTTACATGCGGACGAAGTGTGGTCATGATTGGCTTCAGTCTTACTTTCTTCGGTACAATTATAAAGACAAGTCACATGTATTTCCCTTATTGGTCCAAACAATGAGAAGGGAAGAAGGGATAGAACTCAAGCACACATTCTTCTTGTCCAGATGAAATCTTGTCAGCCACGCGCAGTACATCTACCCTAATCGGATTTAACTAGTTCAGTTAACTCTTTGAAGCATAAGATCATTTTTCTTGTAATTTTAAAATTTCTAAGTACGTTTAAAAAAAATCTCACCAATGCAAATTGGGTATAAAAAAAGGTAGGACATTTTCCATATCGCTGTGCTTCAAAGGGTTGAGAATGTTCAATCGAACGGACGTATTATGTTCCTCTTATATATATATATTTTAACCACCATAATAATTATAATCGTATATTAGCACATGTAAGTATATTTCACTTGAATATATCAAATGTGGGTGATCATTTTTGAAAAACCACAACCCTACGCTAACAAAACCCGTGTGTTTTCTCGTCTTCGTTATCGATTGCCTCGCGAGCACCGAAAAGGTACAAAGGCACGTTCACGGGGGAAAGTTGGTAACGCGATTCATTTTAATTCAACGTGCATTTTCCTTCCGCGGGGCCGAAAAACAATCAAATTGTTCGGCAAATCGAGGGAATATTAAGCAGACGATTTTTCGTGCTTATCGTGTTGGAAATAGATTTCTTTGATCAACCAGAACGATTCTCGTGGAGGTGGCTGTTCGTTAAAAAAAAAGGAGGAGAAAGGCAAAAGTTGAAGGAAACGTGCATCGGTAATCGCGATTAATTCCGGCCGCGTGTAAAATGTCAAACGTTTACGCTCACACGACGCACGGGCAAACTGGCTTGTTGCGATGAATTTTTAAGGTTGCACGGTATTTTTTGGTTACGCTGAAAACGGTCTCGTTGATGTCCATCGTGGCAGAAATGAAATTACCTTTCAGGTGTGCAGGCAACGCCACCGTAACATAGAGCAGACGCCCCACTTACTGTCACTTAAATTATTTTATTTAATAGCAAAGTAATGTACGAAGAATCGTAAGTAAAGAAATTTTTATACCAAATTTCGGTTTACGTAACAACAAATAGACATTGTACATTCGTGTGCACTAAATATTTATAAATAAATATTAGGAGGTAAATGTGCTGTTGAACATTGAAACGTGACAAATGTAATTATAAAGTATGGAACGTAGCATAATTCAATAAATGCGATACGTTTACTATATATTTTATATCTGTTACACAAACTGACGTGCTAATATCCGTAAAAATTGTTTCTATTTAAATGAGAAGTTTTCAAGTGTCGGTAATAGAGATATTGGACTTTGTTGTACATTTTCAATTACATAGTAATTAATTCATTACATGCAACGTATAAAAAAAATGTTCATAAATAAAAGAATGATTAAACAATATTATACTCCAAAGTGGAACAATTTTTAACTTAAATACGTCCTAAAATAGTTGAACAAAGTTACGCGATAAGCTTGAAGTGCCAGTAATTAGTACATCTACCCTACCTTTTCCCCCTTTCTCTCCTATTTTTCTCTGTGTACGCTCACAGTGCAACGTTAATATGCACTTTGACTGACGTCTCGTTTCTCCGTTGACGAGCTAAAGGAAATGAATGTCGGCATAATTGTATGAGGCAGGGGGAGGGTGAAGAGGGCAGAGAAAAACACAGTTAAAATGTATAAATAAGAATGAAAAACGTCGGAAGGAGCGACAACTGGTTGAATGTTGCACGTCAGGTGGTTTCCTCTTTAAATTTTCAACACACAACAGTTCAGCTTTCGCGAATTCTATCAACTTCTCCCCCCTCCCCCTCCCGCTCCTTTTTGCCTTAACTTAACCAACCGTGTTCTCTAAATCTGTCATTAAAACTCCGCGGAATGCGCTTAAACTATAGCGGTGAAATAAAACTTTACACGTATAATAAACCTTTGTCTCGAACCGCTAGCAGAACGCATCTGCGTTAGTGCGAATGACGATGAATGTTTGCGTGATGTTTTCGAAACAGAAAAATAGTTATGTATTCGCTGACGACCCGAAACGTTTGAAGTCGACATAGAATCGAAATAGACGCGATTGCTCGTAAATGCCGCGAACGTTTAACTATCGATGCGCGAAGAATCGGGAGGATCGACGATGTTTTCACCTTTGGTTCTATCGTGAATCGAATGCGAATTTTTATGCAAATTTATAGTTTTCTGAATAGAAAGAAAGAAACGGAACATAAGTACACGTTAGTTTCGTCTTTCGAATATTAGAAGATGCACTTTACTTTGGATATCTTGTCTTATAGATAGAAGAATCATTTGAGGAACATAATAAGAATCGTGTTAACCTCATAGATTGTATAAATATTAGCATTCCTTTATTAACGCTAGATTATAGACATTGATAGGATAATTTCACAGATTTCCTGAAAAACAGGTATATTGTACATAAATACTCGAAGTTACAGTGCAGGGTAGGGGCGAAATAAATTACAACATGTATTCATATTTTTGCATCAATTAAAATCAACATAAATCACTAAAAAATAATATTTTTTACTTTTATAACTGTATGAATAAAACACGATTTTCATCAAATTAACGTTTTCCGTAAATCTGGTGTTAGTAATTATTAATCGACTATAAGTCTCTTTGTAAATTATAATTGTTAAATAGAATAATTCAGGAGACCTAATTTCATGAGAAGTTATTAAATAACCATTCGATATTTCACTTCGAATAAATTTTAATATACCAAATAATATTAAAGTTATTTGAACAACAGAATTTGTACGCATTCAAAAATCCGATAATTCGACAAATATCCGCAGTCTACTTATTATAATTGCTTAGAAAATTTTTCAAACTATCTGTGAATTCCTGTTGCATAAGAATACTGTATCTTTTGGTAAAAGAAATTCATCGACCCTTTTAAAAATAGTGGATTACTTATTGGTACACCTAGTACAATACTAAAACCCATTTTTGTTTGTAGCTAATGAAGTTATAGACGACGTGTCACCCTGATAACTGTAATGTATTACATTTTACGGATGAATAATTATTCAACAACACCGTTATCATGAAAACGTATAAAATTCGTCACACGCGCAAAGAAGTTGAAATTTCTCGTACGCCAAATCCAAGTCCGAACACGAAAATCCGTCCTAAGCGTACCCATTTTTTTCGACTTGATTCGTTCCGTTTCGGCTTGATTCAACCGTGCGCGCTACACGCTCACCGATTTTCTGGCTACAATTTTTAGTGTTAATATTGACAATTTAATTGCCGTTCCTTCGGGGAACGCAGGGAACATTTTCCCCGGGTTTTTCACATGCAAGAAATATAAACGATTTTATTTTTTTAGTTTTTTCGCCGAGATTCAAGGACGACTAGCCGACGGTATAATTCGCGCCGGTTGGAATCATTTTGCTCATCCCGGTTCCCATGTACGTGTGGCACACGTATCGGGCAACGTAGCCGGGATAATCCCATAAAGTCAATTATTCCCGGGGGAATATTCCATTGTAGGAATATCGACGAATCATCGATAGAAACGAGTGACTCGATTTAGGCTAGGGACCGTAGAGAGAAAAAGGAAATTAAATTTACCCAAAATTTTTCTGCCGATCGACGTTTTGCTCGACGTGTCCAGACTCTCGACGTTGATGCAACGGACCAATGGGAGGGAAAAAAAAAGGTTCGAACACATGCACACACGTACACGCACGTATTCCTATCCGGGAATGTCTAATAACTACGACGGATGTCGTTTTTCAATGGTAATCCATCGTTTAGCGCTTGTGTCCCATCGAAATCGAACGCAAACGAGAATTCGTTCAACGTGATTTCGTACTTTGCGCTCTGCTCGCTGGTGAAGATCATTGACTTGGATTAATAGCCATCGCCTGTCTAATTAATGGGATCCGCGGAATTTGAGATTCGGTTGGTATTTGCTGGAATTAGAGTTGGCCGAATTTTATGGTGAATAATAAATAGAGGGTGGATTTTTATGCGCTCGTGGAGAATTTAATTGTGGCAGAAATATATAAAACCATATAAAAATGTATAAAATATCGGAATATTATTACAGTTAAATGGTGAAACAAGCTTCTAATTGGGTACCACATCTCTAATTGTGGTTCTAATATATATCTATATAAAAAATCGCAGGCTGATAAGGAATAACAAATAGCGAATAAATATCGGTGATTTGTTCGTGAATAACGAGTAGCGATTTCATTCGGCAACAAATAATTTGTTGCCGAATGATTTCATTTCTGTCTAATATTTATTCAGATTTATCAAGGTAATATTTATTTAGATTGAGCTAATATTTCTCGAATTCTATATATTCATGTTCGTACTGGAATACAGATTTAGTCGAATAATAAGCGCAGCTTTAAATTGCAGCAAATAATCGATTATTTTCAAAGTGAACGAATTAAAACATTCAAATGAAACGCGGTCTATCTATTAACAGCGAATGAACAATTAAAGAAATATCTAGCGATCGTTTTTTAGAGAAAACAGATACGTATATTTATACTCCAAATCACTTCTATTTTCATGATCTTTCTTGTACTAAATGAGCTGGTCTTGATAACAATTTAAATGAGTATGCATACTTACATAAAAAGTTTATACAATCCCTGAATATCTGATTCGTCTTATTTGCATAAGACCAACATTGATCCGAATGAATGCAAAAATTGCAGCTTCGTACGAACGTTTACAATTTTGTTTGCTAATATTTCGCGATAAATTGCACCAGTACCAATAAACGTGCTAATTGATTTGACAACTCAAAAGCGTGTCGCGATTGTCTATCAAATCACTCGTTATCGAATATTCAGGTGTTAACTAATGATACAGTTCACTAACTTCCGCTGCTGATTAAAGCTTCATTAAGCGCAAACAAAACGAGACACTTTGCTGCGTGATATAAATCAAGCCCCATTTGAAAGGCACACAAAGCATTCTACGCCAAGTCATACAAAATTCCCCTTTGTTTTGCTTTTCATTAAAACTCCGCGAACTAGGCAACGAAAAATCGTACATCGACTTTTAGGGGCTCGTTGTACAATGGAGGCATTTCCCTACCAAATCAATGTCAAATAAATAGCGGAAAGAACTTATTAAGGTTCATATAGTCACTTGAATTTATTATACTTTTGTGGCGACTCTCCTGCACCTGCCACAGCATACCATGACATACGAAATAGGACTTCCTCGAAAGCACTCGCTCCAACTACCTCGTCCATATATATACCGCTTTCAACCTTCCTTCCAATATCCCAGTGGCTAAGGCAGGGCTTGCTAGGTAGCCTCACTGATGAGTCCACTAGCAGGCCTAGGACGAAACGCAACACCCTTCCTTTTCCCTATCCTATCCCCTCTCCACAGCTCCACACTTTTAAGAGGAAAAGACTACCTTCAATTTTTCAGTCTGCTTTTCGATGTAAGAAAATGTTCGAAAAACATCTATTTAGCTGTGCGAATGTAATAGGCTGCACTTATTAAAATTATTAATAGGCTTCCGGTAAATAATTCTACCGTTTAATTCTCTGTAACCAGAATTTAATTTACTTTTATGGTGAACAAACGTGATAGGCCAATATTGGCTGATGTCGATATAACAATAAAGTAAAGGAAAGTGGAGTAATACAGTGATACACAATGCTAATGAGATAAACGTCGACAAATTTAAATACATGGACGTGTAATTTTTAAGCCGTACAGCATTATAGATGGTTAACTTTGTCAAATTTGACGGTCGGGTTGAGTACAATTCTTAAAATAACCATTCGAAACGTTTGCTGTTTTTCACAATCCGAATTTCACTTTGAAGTTTACGATGTCTCCTATAATTTAGCGGTCTATCTTGTGCTTAGTCAATTCTTACAGTGAAAAGCGAAGTTCTTAAATTGATGAAGTTTCCACTGCCATTCCTAAGCAGAATTTCAACAATTTCACGGCGTAACACCGAAAATGTAATGAGTACTGGCTGAGTATCCATTTTACTCGCCATTCCTGTCTCGTTCCTCTTTGCAGACATATTTCTCCCATTCTTGGCGGTTCTTCTTCATCCATTCTTGTCCCAGGCGGCTTTTACTCGAAACTCCGAGAAAATTATTAATAGCTTGCTCTCGTGTGAATTATCGTGCACTCGACGAGATATGATCGAGAGCACGCGCGACATTCACCGACTTCGCGCTTTCCAAAGCAAGCTAACATTTCCTATACCGCGAAAAATTTCACCTACACGGATACTTATTCTACTCTCAAACATACATTTTCCGCATTTTCAAATACATTAGGTGTACGCGATACATGCGATTATCCTGTAGTATATTATCCAGTTAAAATATTAGGTGGATATGCGAAAGTTTCAATCTCGACTTCATGATTTATACAGGTTCAAGTTTGAAGTCATGCAGCATATTATAAACATTCGAATTAAAAATATTTCTACTTATTTCAGTATATTATTAGTTCGCTTAAACTGTTAATATTACCAATAGAAGTATCTACGCGTATTGCGATTAATTAAGTCAGATGAATTTTGCTGTATTACTTCATAATATTAAACGGTTAATCGTTTATTTAGCAGATCAGAAAGTCAGTCTATCTCTAATTTAAACACATAGATCAATCTAAATCTGATTTAGAAAATCAATTTTAAAAAATATCTAATTATTCGACACCACTGAGCTACAATTAAAATTATCCTCTAAAAATTTAAGTAAATAAAAATGATATCCAACCCGTAGTTGTAAATTTCCCAGCTTGATTTATTTCGAATCTTCGCCATTTCTCAAACTCACTTCCCATAGTCGTTCCATCTTCCATCTGAATTACCCAGCACCATAAATATTTTTCATTTACGATAGCCGCAGAAGAAATGACTCTGTACTTGCTTTGACCACGGCCATTCGTGTTCCTTCGCACGGATAGATCGATTATACGCTATACAGCCTCGCATATCCCAACACACCTTATCAAACTTTCTGTTCCGCAACGAGTCACCGAGTCACGAATCTCGCGATTATCTGTTCGGGATAAAGAGGAAGACGGTGTCGAGAACATCTGACTCACAAGATTAATTAACCCTACAGGGTGATTAGCATATCCGTCCGTTGACCCGTGCTTAGCGATGGGACTAAGACATATTTCATACTTTTCGTACGTTTATATTTAGAATTGATATTCACGTATCAATCTTATGGTACGATACGTTTGCAAACGATTCGAGATGCGTTGTATTGGAAATTGGGTTATGGTAAAATAAAAATAAAAGTTATCTTCTAGAACCACTTCGATTCTTTATTCTATGGTCGGAAGGTACGTATATATAGGGTAAATGACCCAATTACTGTCACTATTCCTATAACTGCCACTTGAATTCGTTTATTTAATAGCAAAGCAATGTATAAAGCATTGTAAGTGAACAAATTTTCATACTAAATTTGTACTTCGTTTTACGTAACAACACATTCGTTTACGCTTAATATTTATAAATAGATATTAGGGGGAAAAGTTGCTGTTGAACATTGACACGTAACGAATATAATTATAAAGTATGGAACGTGTCATAATTAAGTAAGGCAATGCGTTTACTATGTATCTTATATCTGTTACGTAAACTGACGTGTTAATATATATGTAAAACGTGTTTCTATTTAAATGAAAAGTTTTCAAGTGACAGTAATAAGAACATTGGTCTTTGTAGTACATTTTGAATGAATTAGTAATGAATTTATTATATTAATTTATTATATTATATAATATAAATGAAATGATATTTCGCGTATCGCTTTTCCCTATTTATATTTGCTCAATCCTTCGTTGGATGCTTTGTAGTTTTGTTGCAAACCTTGCACAATGCGTGAGCGGCGCATGCAAAGATGCAAAGAAGCATCGAATGACTAAACAGTGTCCACGACAGCACCGCGGCCATTCATAAAACAGCAAACGTGCTATAAATCATGCGCCGTCTTCGCTTGCGTGCGCACGCGGCTTATAGAATAATCTGTCACTCTGAAAATATCCCAGTCAAATTCACCGATAAATAATTCAGAGCCTTTCTTTTCCGGCGTTTCGCACGCTTGTGCACCGGCCACCGTGGTACCTGGAATTTCGGGAATCCGTTCTTTCAAAGTCAAAGAGACGCCGCTGCCGCGGCTTCCTTGCTTTCCTCGCCGTTAACAATTGCTATTGTTCAACGAAGCAACGACGCGACGGCAGCGGGGAAGGAAGGAAGAAGGAATGTGGCTGTGCATATTGCAGAGATTTCACGTGATCAGCACGGGTAGCGATGGCACAAATTCAGAGACATACTTATGAATAGTATCAATTCCAGAATACACCGGTATGGTATCGAACGCTACTCAAAATAATTTGCACGTGGTATTGGTAACATATGTTTGATGATGTTTCATGCAGTCGCGAACCAGTATAATTACATGATATTCATGGAGATATGAATAAGACAAAGGAAAGTGTATATCGCTGCTGTAAGTGTTTAAATAATTTTAATAGCCAAAATAAAATAATTTTCTAATCAACGTCAACGTGTATTGATATATTAATTTGCGAAAAAAAAAATCGGCGAATTTCAGTGTAAATGAAAGGTATGATAGAAGTGATATAATCGACGGTAGAGGATAAAAGGTTGATCATCACTGGCTGATGTTATTATATGTTTTGCGATACAGATTTAGTTGAAATCGTATTCGGGTCTTCGTAATTATAGTCAAATAGGCATCGAACATAATACACGCGATACGTATCAATACGATGGCTACATGTTTCAATACATCTCAAATCGTTTGCAAACGTATCGTACATCAGATCGATACGCAAACATCAATTCTAAGCATAAACGTATCAAAAGTATCAAACGTGACTTAGTCCCATCGCTACGTGCAAATAGTCTGCAGACGTTTATGCATTTATGGACAATTTCGTTGTGCGAATAAAAACTATAGGCACCCAAAAGAATGCTCCGATTTTTTAACGAATTAACAATAATCCATCCGCCTTGACGAGGAATAATTCACGACGGAAGAAAAGAATTTGAGGGCTGATAGTATTGTCCATGAAGCTACATATACAATATATTACATATGTACCGTATGTATATACATTAACGTGGACATTCGTGGTGCACGAACATGAATTTGCGTAATCACTACTGGTTCTCGAAAGCTTGCCCACGAAATAGGAAGCCCCTGAAAATTCTGCGGAGGATGAAGTTTCTGGTCCATCGAGTGCGACATTCTGCGGCGGTGGTCATTTAAACGGCGCATACTAGCGCTTCATCCCACGGACATTCGTTCATTGTCAAAGCTTCACAATCTCTCGTCCGCAGCCAGATATTTCGGCTGCTATGAATGGATTTTTCGAGGTCTTCCCGGGTACGGTCGGCCCTTTTAACGAGCAGATAATGGAGAGTCCGAAACGCCACTGCGTGTAACTGATAAATCGTACGTAATACAAGCGACAGGTTGCTACAGCGACGAGTAATTTTCGCGAAAATCATAGCTCTCGCGAAAACCTACCGACAGGTGAAATTCGTGCGTAATTTATACGAGACCGACGACGAGATTCACCTATCGTGTTTCATCCTGAAATGTCCACGATCAAGAGACTCTGTGCTCAATTATGGAACGTTAGACACTCCATTGCTGAATGTTCATAGAACGTGTATTTTTATCTTGAAACGTGTACTCTCAACCTTTTTCTAATACGGTACTTTGAAAACGCGATTTTGATGTAATATAGTACTACTGATTAAAAATAGGATAGATTCATCCAATGCTTTTCTTTGTCACCCGGATTGGAGGCTAATGAGCCCCCTTACCATTTTCATTTTTACCTTTTCGATTGTCTAAAATGTATAACTTTTGCGTTTGCCCTTACATTTTGTTCATTAAAATACTTTAGAAGTGTTTACATTCTTTGTTGGATAATAAAACGAAAGATAATCTTTTAGAAACTCGGATGTTTTAGGTTACCGGTATTTCAGACCATGTGACACGAAGTCCCATAAGATGATCGGTCTATCCTGTACCTCGTCTGTGATAGTACTTTGAAAACACGATTTTGATGAAACACGGTACTTTGAAAACATCATTTCGATTTAACACACGGTAGTTTGGCAAAGCAAAAGAAATACTTGCAATATTTGGAATAAAAGTTAATTCGTGCCCTTTAATTTTCTTTAGAATCTTTAAAATTACTATAGCAAATATAAATACTGTGTAATATTTTAATATTTCGTGCTTGACACAGCGTTGAAGCAGGTACATGATAGCTTTTGCTAACACATGCAGCTACTGAAAAATTCGTAGGGCATGTATATAATAGTTTATTCACAATTTAACCGATTATACAACTCTACAAATAACGAATTAAGAAACGTACGATTTCTCAAAAAAAAGAAGCCAAAGCTCTTAAAGTCGTTACATATTTTAACTTCCAGAAACAATCGATGACATATTACCAGCCAGCAGATTTTGCTCCTGAACAGAGCTTCGCGACCATTCGAGAAGAACTTTCGAAGATTTAAGATGCTCGCGTATGTACACTTGAGGAAACCGAGCCGCAGAAATTCTTAAATATTGAAGTTAGGCACCGTAACTCAGCGTTAGATAGTCACGGCGAGCCACCAACGCCATAAACAACTCAGGAAACTTCGATTGTGAAACTTTTCTGGAAATAAGGTGGCAAGATGCTCTACCACTGGTGGAATCCCAATATGCGTTCCATCGAACGCGCTCCACCCCTCCGATGGAAAACAAATGTCATCGGATTATTAAAGTTCCGAATCCCTGGACGGATCGGAGTATAAATAATTTTCTGCTCGAGTCTCGCGGTGTGCGATTTATCTACAATTCCAATATAGGGTAGATATACCAATTGCTGCCACTTTAAGCGTATCGCGTAACTTTATTTAACTATTTTAGATTAAATTATTTTACCTAAAAATTCAGTTCCAGTTTGCAGCATAATATCGTTCAACCCCTTTTCTATAATATTTATGAAAATCTTTTTATATGTTAAATATAATGAATCAATTACAAATTAATTGAACATGTACAACAATGTTTACCTCCTAACATTTCGTTTTAAAAATTAAGGGTAAATCGAATATAAAACGTCTGTGTTCTTACGTAAATCGAAGTCCAAATTTACTATAAAAATTTGTTTATTTAAGGTTCTACGTACATTACTTTTGCTATTAAATAAAATAATTCAAGTGTCGGTTATAGGGACACTGACAGTACGTGGGACATCTACCCTATTGAA
Source organism: Eucera pruinosa (assembly GCA_028830335.1). Classification (NCBI taxonomy): domain Eukaryota; kingdom Metazoa; phylum Arthropoda; class Insecta; order Hymenoptera; family Apidae; genus Eucera; species Eucera pruinosa. The sequence continues at coordinate 29,482,683 of JAMYCR010000001.1, read as the reverse complement.
ATAAAATATATTTTTATGGGCTAATATATGATTATACTGATAATAGTGGTAATAAAATAAAAAAAAAATATATATATAGGGTTATCCAAAAGTACCTTTAGGATGTTGAATAAGAATATCTGTCAACCGCCATGTTTGTTAATAAAATAGAGGTGAAAGAAATAAAAATTGAAAACGAGAACGAACGAAGATAATAGAAATAAAAAATAGATTAGAAAAGGGTAAAGCAGAAAGGGAAAGAAACAAAGTGAAGGTAGGCGTTCCTATAGTCTATTTCGGATAACCTTTTACATGCGTATCTAAGAGGAATATAATTCATCCGTTCGCTTGGACATTCTTAACTCAACTGACTAAATCACATTATATTAATTCCACGTATCGTCAAAAAGAAAAATAAATAAGTTATTGATAACGGGCCCTTCGGACGTTAAATGCGTCCGATCATTTCTTATCTCCCTGAATTCAGTGGCGTGAGATAGATTTTTTACTTACATATGTATACAAATATATCGTTGCAAATGAGCGGAGTTTGTTTCCACTTTTCCTCAATAGTTAGCGCATAATATTTTCTTTGCGTTGCGCTGGGCTGAGGTAAATTGCTTTTCTTCTTATTAATAATTCCTCTGAGATAGGGGAAGTGGGGATGATATAAAGAAACGGAAGTTAATGGTCGACCTGATGAGAGAAGCTTTGATTTATTTTCATTTTATATTAGATCCGCGGCGCAGCGGTGAAACGAAACTTTATTACGTCCGCTATGGTCAAATGCCTGGCGCACGCCATGATGAAGCCCACCCTATGATCTGTTGCCAGCAATTACTTTTCTTACGAGGTGTGTGCTTCTTTCCCCCGGCCGTTTCTCTAACTCCTTGCGCGAGCAGTTTTTACTGCAACTTCTTCCTTCCGCCCCCCCCCCCCCCCTAGTGAAGAGAAATACCGAAACGAAAAATTTTTCCGTGGACTTCGTACATATTATGAGCAGAAAATATGCTTCTTTAATTAAGTTGTACATTATAGAATTGTAGAACGAGAATTCGGTACGTAGCAATTATTGCAAGTAACTATAGAATGTTAGAATTAACTTTAATGGAAGATTAGAGACGGATTTAAATCTTTAGGGTAGTAACCCTTTTGCTACGGCGGCTTAAAATTCGAAAGTGTTTCTAATGCACAGATGAGGATAATTTGGATTAATTTAGGAACAGTAGTGAGGGTAAATAGTTCGATATTTAGTATTATTTGTTGAATTGTAAAGTAACATGAATAACAAATGAAATATTATCTCGATATAAAAGAAAGTGTAGGCGTATTTTAAGAAACGATGGTCCAGCTTTTGAGGACGTATATATACGTCCTTCGTAGCGAAAGGATTAAGCACGAAATGCTCATTTTAGTTCCAAATACAATTAACTATTAATTGGTATGGTGGTTATTTCATCACTTACACGGTATGGTATATAATTATTTAAATATTTGTAGATATTTTTACGAAAAAAGGAATTTGATGCGGTGAATTAGTCTTATAAATTGATTAAGAAACTGAGTGAATTGAATTTTTGACAGTAATTTAATTTACTGTTTAACCTTTGCAAATTACTGGTTGTGGGTTAAAGAAATGGAATCTTAACCCTTTCGCTACAAAAGACGTATAAATACGCCTTGATAAATTAGCTAATCATACGTGTATCTCTTTTATTGCTTAGTATTATTTCTATTATTATTCGTATAGATATATCACACTATAATCATTAATACGAATATTTATATAAAAACTATTTTCATATCATGTCAATAAAAATTGTCCTCATCTATGCATTGAGAATGCATTTAACTTTTAATATAGATTTATTTCATCCTTTAAAAATTGACATCTACTATGCTTTCTATATTTTGTATATCTCTAAATATTTTGTACATTGTGCGCCACTTTTGCACGTTTAAATTTCCCATAAATGCATAAAAATCTAATTATAATTTTCGATCTCGACCGAATGGAATTGCGATACTTTTTGTTAGAGGAATATCTAACAAATAACAGAGGATATCCAATATCCTACCTATAGTATTTCATCGGTGCAATATCTCTTCCGAATCACAGATAGCTTTCGCGTCGCGGGATCGAACATAGTTTTCCAAGAAGGTTACTTTAAGGAAAGCAGAGGAGAAAGCAGATCATCTCGCTTTATGGGTTGTGTACGTGTCCACCATAGGTTTGAAGTCGATATCGCACGATGTATCATATTGTTCTGGGTTATTTATCACCTAGCGTAGGATACGATTCCATAGCTCCCCCTTCTCCAGATTTAGAACTAGTGGATACGCGACATTTCTTTTCAAATTCCTCCGCCTTATAACACTGTCTTTCTATGTAATCCCAGGTATTGGGAATTTTCTGCTGGAAATATTTATTTCCAAGCACGTTACATTCCTTGTAAATCTAATATTTTATACGTACAGATACATATATTCCTTTCCTTAGTTGCTTTTTAGTTTTATGAAAGAAAAACAGATAGAGCATATTATTAGGTTAGCTTTAAAGTCTTGTCGTGCTTAACATTAATAACGAAAACACTAAATAAAAATATATGTATATTTTCGCACAGTAAGTGATAATTATTGAGTTGATAAGTCTTTATTTTTCAATAACTTGGCGAATTTTTAAGTCTGGACTTAACACGGGAAAGCACTAAATTGTTAAAACGATAATTACTTTTGTATTAATTGTTTTTTTTTTTAATTCATTGTTGGTTTACTAATGAAGTATAAAAGGAACATATTGACATTTTCTGACATAAATCTTTGACTCTGATATATTGAGAAGACAGTAATTATGGTACGTCCAAAATTTGTAATAAATCGCTCACTTTTTATCAGACTTACATTAAGTTGCATCACAAACGATGCACAACTTTTTTTTATACAAATATTAGTAATAATTTGGCTGTGAATCTTTACGCAAATTCATACTTCTATTAACAGGTTTATAGTAGTGAAATTAAAATAAAGGGTTATTCCACTATTTAAATATTCCAATTTCCTTTATATTCTAATAGTTTACACATTTAAAGTTCCCATAAGTGCATAAAAATTCGCAATCTAGTAATAACTATAAGGCTGTTAAAAGTGAAGCTGTCTCCTTCTCGTTGCTGAAGGGTTGAGAAACGCTGCTATATCCTACTTAGCCTATACTTAAATTCGCCTAAGCAACAAACAAAAATAAAAAGAGCAGTCTGCTTTGGTTGTTAAGGAAACGAAAAACAAAAGGAAGAGTATATATGAGGCGTTTATTTCCAGGAACAGAAATGATCTAGCTGTCGATCCGCCATAACTGATTCCACCTTGTTCCCCTTGAACCCTTGGCGAACGCATAGACGGTCGCTGACGACGAGTCTTGTAATCAAAAAGTCATTATCCACGGTTATCCGTGAGCCCTCCAACTTTCCAAGTCCCGGATTCGACCACAATTCCTCTCTCTGTTCTCTCCTAGCATTGCATTGGGGCGACGCGAAACCAGAGAGACAATGACACTACTTCATATTAATTCCCCTCCCGATGCCTGGCCCCTTATTCTTTTTGCCGACAGGCCTTCCTCACTCGTCTCGTCTCGTCTCCTCTCGTTCTCCCTTGTTGGCACAGGAAACCGCATTGTTACCGCCTGCTTTCATCTTCCGTTTGCCTGGCCAATTTTGTGGCATCCATCCTGTGTACATCCGCGTTCCGGATTGCAAAAACTGAAGGGAAGATCAATGTTTTTTTTCTAATTTACAACGATTGTTTGGACACAATTACACGTCTTCGAATTACCAATGGGTTGAAATTCTTACAGCGTTGAATTTCCAGTGATTTGGGTTTTCGAACCTTTCGATTCCCTGTGCTTTGGAATACCATAATTTAGAATTCTCAATGCTTTGAATTACCAGTGTTTTGAGTCTTCAAACCGTAGAATTTCCAATGTTCCGAATTCTCAGAGTTTCGAATTTCTAAAGTCTCCAATTTTTAATGCTTTGAGTATTTAAAGCTTGGAATTTCTAAAGCTTCCAATTTTTAATGCTTTGAGTATTCAAAGCTTGGAATTCTCAACGCTTAGAATTCCCAAAGCATTGAATTTCCAAAGTTTCCAATTCTCAATGCTTTGAGTATTCAAAGCTTGGAATTCTCAACGTTTAGAATTCCCAAAGCATTGAATTTCCAAAGTTTCCAATTCTCAATGCTTTGAGTACTTGAAGCTAGGAATTCCCAACGCTTAGAATTCTCAATGTTTTAAATTTACAATGCTTTGAATTTCTAACGCTTCAAATTCTTAATGCACGGAATTCCCAATACTTTAAATTTCCAAAGCTTCCAATTTTCAATGCTTTAAGTACCCAAAGCTTGAAATTCGCAATGCTTAGAATTTCAAATGCTCTGAATTTCTAACGCTTCAAATTCTCAAAGCGTCGAATTTTCAATACTTTAAATTTTCAAAGCTTCCAACTTTCAATGCTTTAAGTGGTCAAAGCTTCAAGTTACCAACGTTTAGAATTCCCAATGCTTCGAGCACTCAAAGCATGAAGTTACCATCGGTTAAATTTCCCAATGCTTCAAATTTCCAAAACTTTAAATTTTCATTTTCACGTCCATCTCTCAGGTATCTGAACACCACCCCATATAATATCAACGCTGCCTTCAGCTAAATTATCGGATCAATCGAAAAACCCGTATCTCGTGATCAAGCTACAACGATCCAAACCAGAATCGATCCTTAAGCTATAATTATTTGATATCTGTAAGGGTTGTAATGGTTACCACGGACACTGGCAACGCAGCAGGGTTTCGGATCGGTAATAAAAGAGAGGAGCGACATCGCACCTCGCCAGGACACTGTTTGACGATACATTATTTAAATCAGCGCCACGCTTGTTTGCCGTCTCTGTGTGCAACATGTAAATACAGTGGCCGCCACCGGTGTTCCACAGGGGAGACGAAAACCGGCGTGTGCAGTGTGCAGGTAGTAGGCAACCTCCCTCGCTACGACAACGATGATGGCGGACTCGCGGTGGTGGTTGCCATCCCGCAAACTCGATTCCGCCGCTTTCTATCGGACGCTGCAAAACGTTCCCAAAATTTGTGAATGCCAGCGCGGCCGATGATCGAGTGGCGATGCCATTGTGTGATTGGTGTTACGATAAAAAATGTTGTCCGCGTGTGACGTGTGCTATTTATTCGCCAACCTCCGGATCGTTCTTCCTTCCCACCCTCGTTTCGCATTTTACGCATCAGTGACGTAAGTGTAGGTAATATGGAACTTTGTAAAATCTCGAATGTTATCGACAATCATGTCCAAATAAGGAAAGCATGTTATACAAATATTTGTATGTGGTTTGCAGCGTTAGTCAAATGTTATGAGAGAAACGTGAGACATTAAAAAAGTAGTAATATTACGATACAATGTAGGAATATGTCTACAGCTTTTTGTTAGATAAAAATAAACGAAATGTAGATGTTTATATAAACAATACATAAAGAAATTCATACGGTGGAATAATACAAAGAATTAATAACACGTTCAATGGAGTGAAAGAGAATTGAGATGAAATTCGTCGCTGTTAATATTGTATACTTAATAATGGTAGACCTTTTGAGATCCCGAAAAATTACTAAAAATAACGTAACATTTTTGATAACCTCAGATAGCAAATATTTCCTGGCTTAGATAAAATACACTAACAGTAAGTGTGAAGTGTATCGTAGTACTACTTCAGTATTGTTTAATATTCGTATCATACCTATTGAATATTTTGAATATTTTTCTTACTTAAGTTCAAAGAATACGCTGACGAAGTTTGGCGGTTAAAATCTGTGACAGCCTGTATAAACGACAATATATTGTAAAAGGAATACAATATATAGCGTACGTATTTTTCGTGTTGCCATATTCATAGCGAAACGGTTAACGATTTCTGCTACCTTCGGCGAATATTTCGTTAATGTAGCCCGTGTCTCGTATCCAGTATCGAACGAGCCTTTCTTCTCTTTTTGTTTTTCATCCTCGTCTCCGCGCTGCATTTCGTGTTTCTTCTCGGAATCATCGGTATTCCTCCGTTTTTCCTGCCGTGTTCCCTTCCCTCTGGGTGGCTCGAGTGAGCCATTCCACGACACCGTTTTGCATAAACACGCAGGCCCGCGCGACTGTCATGGATTTCCGATGCGGAAGATGATGCAAAGGTTTCTGGGGATTTGCTTTCCGCAAACATTAAGATAGAATCACGGCAAGGGTCGAGGCAGACAGTTCGCGTGCTCGTCACCATCCACCTTATATACTTTTTCATAATGCAAATACGCGAATGAACGTCGTCGCCACTTCCAGACACCCATATCCATACATTCCGATATCAAAGATTCGCCTGGTACCGATTCCACTTTGTGTTCTTCAAATTGTTGCATGTCTCATTTTAAATTTTATGATAAAAGGAGAAATGCTCTACTTACGATTATGAGACGTATGATTTTCAATTTATTGGCTGGAATATATTTAAAGTAAAGAACAAATTACAACATTTGGAGGATTAAAGAAACTCTACTTTTTTTATTTACTTAATGTGATACGAATTTACTAATCTAGTCTGCTAACGAATTATTATAATTTTGTAAGGATATCGTATTGAAATGCTAAACCGATATAATAAAATATGAAATTAATTATGAGATGGAACTATCATAATTAGATTGCAGACGTTTATGCAAACTTGCACGATTGTAAGCTCTTTTAATATTAGATACAATTTGTATTGAATGAATTTTTAATTAATATGAATTCATTGTAATGAATCTTATATTGGACGTTTTGTGTACTTTTACATACCACTTGTATTCCATGCCTCTTTGCAAATTTAAATTTGCCATAAATATATAAAGACCCGCAGTTTACTCATAATTTTGCCAACCTGAACATATTTGTCTCCAAAATTAATTTCTATAATAATCGAGGTTCCACCGTGCCTGAATTTTATGCAATAAATGCGCCGATAAATAATGTTTATCGTCGCTTATAATATAACTGTTGAAATGTGATACTAATCACGACATCTGTTAATTATAGTGACAACATCGTCACTAAAATACTTGACGTGTTTATATCTGCGTCCTTAGCGGTCGGACCTCATTCCTGTTAGCAAAGCCACAGCATGCGATTATCGTATACTATTTTTAAATTGCGTTGAAGACTAAAGCGCCTTGATAAATCAACTGTCTGGATTTATTTAAATATTTTAAGAATAACACGCGTAACATTTGGCAACTGCATCAGACTCGCTTTGCACATGGAAAAGAACCTACGGATTTCACAAAAACTCGACGAAATTCTTCGTATAAAACGGAACTGCACTCACGACACGCGACGACGCGACGGCGTTCTTTTCCATCGAATCGGTGTTTTGGGCCAAGCATCAGCGAATGTTCCACCAGTGGAAGCTCTCGCTCGTTATTCACGCACCGATACTCACCGTGAAAGGTAAACATCTCGCGATATAATCCGCGGTGCGTCTGCAAAATTTCAATCTAGAAAACGACGCTTTCAGTGACGAGCAGGAATCTGCGGAAAGTCGACGAGGTTTCAAAATGGCAACCCTTCAAACGTCGACGAGGCTTCGAAATGGCGGGCATGGAAATGTTAGTAACATCAAGAGAGAGACGCGGAAGACGTTAACACTCGTTACGCTAGCGATCTCGTGTTTCGTTTGAGAATTTGTCGATGGTTCAAACTTTCTTTTTATGGTGAAACTCGTGCACGTCGTATTTTGCGTTCGAGGGAAAAATGTTGAATCGTTATTTATAGAGATAGAGTAAAGTATTTAACATTTGGTAAGATATATATTAGATGTACGAATTAATTTTGAGCCTTCAGAATTTAATATTAATTCAAACAAAAAATAAAGTACAGATTTAATGCTAAATTTACGAAGCAATTAGTAGTTTGAAAACTATAGTAAAGTAGCGATTTTTAACCGGTAAAGATACCGAGCGATGTTAATTAATAGACTGCGAATGTTTATACATTTATGGGAAAATTGGATAAGCGAATTGGTAGAGTAAAATATGCAGAATCAGTACGAATGTATAATATATTCAAATTAAAGGAGATATTATAATATTTGGAGCGTGAAACTACTCCTATTTAGCTTCCATTCTTTGAATTTGATTAACGCAAATATTCATAATAGAATATCTTATTCTTCTTCTTATTATTATTCATAATATAATATTTTACTATTATTGTTATTATACATAATATAATTTTACTGTTACTATTATTCATAATATATTATTTGACTGTTTTTAATATTCATTATACAATATTTTACTATTATTAATATTCATAATACAATAGCATAAAGATTCTCAGTTTGTAAATCTTACCACGATGGACGTATATGTACGCCTTTAAAAATTGTATAAATAATCATCTGTTAAAAGCATATTTATTTTTTCTCTCTGGTACAATGCTGCATCTTTCTTAATTTATCCAACAATATTAAACCCTAATTACCCGCATAGAGCATCAAAATAATATTAATAAATAAACATTAGTTCTTCTTTATGCTTTGGATTGAAAAGCAAAAAAGTGTGGATATTTTTTCAAGCACAGTCACGCACGCTTTGCTTCGAATATTTTATATATTCCTGCACACTGTACGCGTATTGCAATGTTCTGCAAATTTAAATCACTCACAGATGCATAGAGATCTGTAGACGATATTTAAATTTATTAGGAGAAATAACGCGAGTCGAAGTATGTTTGAAAAACAGCGGCGTTAAAATTCTATAAATGGAGCTATAGGAGATAACGCATTGAAGAGTAGTCAGGCGTTCATGAAAAAAGCAGGAGACCATAAGGGTGAAAATATACTTTCACATTGTAAACTATCGGCTCCTGGCTGGAGCCAAATACCAAATGGACTGAAAAATTTAAAATGCCAATCAGCGGTGCGTTTCAAATATATATGTACATATGTGTGTGTGTGTGTGTGTGTATTTGTGCACGTATATATTTTCGATCGATCGGCGTCGTAAAAGGCAATGGCCCAGTAGTAACAGCACCCTAGTCGGAGCCAAAACTGTCGGAGACTTACACGTACACCTACAAAAATTTCGCTTTTGCTCCTTTTTTCTTGCTGCATTTATGACTCATCTTAGGCTATACATGTGTAACTATCCGCTTCATCGAACTTCATAGCAGCATACTATAAATTTTAACCATTTTGTTAAAAAATGGTCTGCTTAATGTTACTTCCCTTAGGTAGATATTAATTTATCAGATCTAGAAGTTAATTCGGTTCCGCTAAATTACATCATATGTATAATAGTATAACAATATGTTTAATATTACTATAATATGTATAATAAATATACGTCATATGAAAGTATATAGTATAACTAGACTGCGGATCATTAATATAATAAATAAAGAAGTGGAAACACTGAATACTTTACCGAATATATTTACAAAAATTTCGCAAGCAACTTAATAATATGTAATGATTAGACTGTGGATTATTATACATACTCGTAGTTTTATTAAACTAATTAAAGAAATGGAATCTGAGTAGTTCACCCTCTTAATAAAATAATATGTAACTATTTTAGTTTTTGCAGTCTTATTTAATTCTTTACATATTCAAGTTTCCTATAAATGCATAACAATTCGCAGTTTAGTAATGAGAAATCTACTTGCAGCGAAACATTGATACGTTCACTATAGCATCGTTAACCCTTTCGTTACGTAAGACGTATATATACGTCCTAAAAATTTGGCCGATCATTTCTTAAAATACATCTATACCATTTTTTTAAATCATAGTAGCACTTTATATTATTATATTGCACTTCAATTGACGGTACAAAATATGTAAATATTTGCATGCACCAGAAACGCTTTTCAATTTTAAGCTACCGTAGCGAAAGTGTTAAGGAACGACGTTTCCTTATTGCGATTTCAGTCAGAATCGCAGATAATGGCGAAGAATACCATCATTCACGTAAAGAAACAAAGACAGTCATGGAAGTAAGAAAGACAGAAATAGTGAATCGAAAGCAAACATACAAAGAGAATATCCCTAAGAAACAAGAAATCTGCACTGAGGTTCGCAATAAATTAGTAACACACAAACTGCTACGTTTCGTATCGGTATTTATATTGAATCCGGCCATTTAGCTCGACATACGAGAACGATAACATTGTGGTTTGTTCAGCGCCGAATAACGTTTAGTTCGCTTCCACGTCGACAATGGTTATTTTAACATATCAGCTCTGTGTATCTGTCGAAGGTTCAGCCTCTTAAAGGTCTGAGCTTCCGCAAGTTAATGAACGATAGCTTTGAGATTGCCGTCCCCTTCGGTTTCTTCTTCCTTTCGGCTTTATCTTCCACTCGTTTCTTCGATTAAATTATTCATGCAGACCTTTCACCTTGACCCTTCCACTTCCGATCAACGCACTCGCGATGCGTTCGCAGGACAACCGACGAATCGTCGTCCGGTCGGTGATTTCCTCTCGTAGAACGCATAAGGAATTATATTTGTTGAATATTTTTTATCAATGGACAGTGGTTTAGGTTTCCAATTATTTTATTACAGACTTGTTTCAATTATACAGAACGATAAAACACGTGATTACAGAGCAGAAATTTTGAATTTTCCCTAATCCAACATGCAACAAGAACAGTAATCAGGTAGTTTTACAATAGATGTAACATTTATCAGCTAATATACATTGTACAAATTTTACGACTCCTACATTATTCATCTTCTTATCTGTTTCAAATTTACAGTTGATTTCGTAACATTGTTAATCATGCTTCGCGTCGTTGATGTCTTACAACATGTACAATGAAATGTTACGATTAGACTGCAGATCTCTATGCATTTCTACGATTTCTAAACGTTTAAAAGAGCACCTACAAGATACAAATGGTACTAAAAAATACAGAAAACACTAAAAGTAGTAATTAGAGGATGAAATAATCCTCTGTTTCGATCTCGTTCCATTCATTTTATTTATAACAATCTAAATTTGTATACCAATGCAACGCGATGCACAAGTTCTTTTTCAGTATCCAAAGATACGAGACGAAATCTTTTGAGAAAGATCGCGAAACGGATATATCTGTTTTGCAAGTTTCAATCTTGATCCTCGGCAAATACGCACGCGTTATGTAGGATGTGTTGTAAGCAGCCGTTGGCTGTGTGAAAAGCTTCTCGTCACTTGGTTGACACTTAAAGTGTATCTGTCGTGGGCACTGTTTGTGCGGGGCTTTCTTTTCCCAAACGTGACCGGCTTATAATCGAAAGCCGTGCCACCTTAAAGTGCTCCGCTACAACTGCGTGACCGGATGTTCCGACGAGGGTGAAAACGATCGAGTTTATTATTCCAACGACCCTTCTCTACTACTATCGGCTACCGTTTCTATGTTTCTCTTTTCCTTCGCCATACCGTAAAGAGGCAGCGGTGCACAAAAACACTTGAGAACATGTGTCCCTTATCCCTGAACGGGTTGCCACTGCAGTTTCTACTTCGAAATCGTATCCTTCTCGCGTAACTCGCCGGCGAATAATATCGCGTTTCAGTAGATTTCGTAGAACGTGATTCTGTTTCATGTATTACAAAGCGCAACTTTTGATCCGTACTTAGGATACGTGTTCTAAAATCATCAGATTTGGGATACGATAAAATCATTTTGGATGTTTCTTCTTATTATTATACATAATATTTTTATTTTATTTACGAGCAATAAACCCATTGATCTAGGAAAAGTTTGTTCATCGTGCATAAATTACAAAATAAGATATTAACATTTAATTCCTTCTTTGGATTTTCGAGTTCAGTTCACAGGTTATTATGTTTCTTTAATATCATTACCATGTTAGTAAGTCTGAATTAATATATAATCTGAATTAATACGCATAACAGTATTGAAAATGTGGCGAGTCAACATAGAATTAAATAATTATATAGTCATTAACACGTGCTGAATTTCAATGTATGCGGGACTTTAGAATTTAAAGAAGGGTTAATATTAGTTGCAATTAGTCTGTGGATATTCACACAAATTCATCCTGGGTGTAATAATAAACAATTCACGTTATTTGTTCAATTCAACACCTATTTTTAGCCCAATCGAATTCTTAGCCTATCTCAAATACAATTTAAAAACTGTTTTAAAAACTACAATTTGTAATAATAATTCAAAACTGTAATCTAAAATTAATTACTACAGTTTTTCAATGCTTTAAGACATCTTTTGATGAAATTCTTGATTCCTGCTCAAAAACAGCTTAAATTATAGTTCATCAATATATTGAAATGTGGACTACTTATTGGTATACCTAATAGTTTTCAGTATAGTATAGAAGTATATTATATTAAGCGTGCAGATTAATTTTGAGCCTATAGAGTTTCATAATATTTAACATTTATTTACAAAAAATCAATTACATCATTTTCATATTTATGAACCAAATTGATCACTTGAAACCAAATAAATTTGGTTCCAAATTTATCACATCAATTCAGATTGATCCTATCAAGAGTTTAGAGATAAAGATTTTAAACGAATATGTGCACCTAAAATCTATATTTTGTTATTTGATCGAAATATAATTGCCAACTACAAACTTCTACAAAATTAGTATGCGATATCTATTATTATATTAAACCTATGCAGTTTTATAATATACGAAGACTTAATTATCCGGCTTCATATAAAATTCGCTTATCGCAAAGGCTTATCGCGAAAACTTTATATTGTAAAAGTTACTGTAACTTTCGCCTTAAAGGAAAAATTGTAGGTAGGAGTTCGCCAGATCGCGATTAGAAACGAATTGCCCTAATTCATCATGATAGGTATCGTGACTAACAATACGTACTTAGATCTGGGTCTCGTGCTTATTCGAACTTTCGCATTTGCTGTATATTCGCCCGCACATGATAAAAAAAATATCGCATTAGCATATTGTAGCAATACGCGAAACTCGTCCACATTTAATCCCTTTGTAACCATTTACAATTACGCTGCTCACCCTTTCAACATCCCGAGGGTGGAGACATTGATAAATGTTAATAGGGATGCTGCATTAATTTCCCTAATTCCCAATGGAGGAAAGTTTAAATGAAAAAGAAAGTGGCGTGTAATTAAACACGGGGATCGACACTCGGACTTACGTAAATGAAGATTCTTTTAATTAAAGCTTTTCCGCCCTTGTCAACCGTTGTCGGATTTGTTTCCATGATGTTTGGCAACTTTCAGCCCTAACCTGTTCTGTGCTAAATGCACGACCTTCGAAACCTTAAAAGTAACTTTGCTTTTTACTGTTTTTACTTTAATTAAATGTGACGAAGAATTAGTGTCCTTTTTCCTATCCAGGGATGGGTAAAATTTTATTCGGAAATCCGATGACGTACAAAAATACAAATTAACGTTTCATTTGTTATTGCAGTATAAATATCTGTTCGAATAGGAAATTAGTGGATAGGAAATGAATCGAATAGGAAATTATTCGAATAGGAAATTACTAGAATAGAATACTACTCGAATAGGAAACTATTCGAATAGGAAATTATTCGAATAAGAAACTATTCGAGTAGGAAATTATTAGGATAGGAAACTATTCGAATGGGAAATTATTCGAATAGGAAATTATTCTAATAAGAAATTATTATGAATAGGAAATTATTGGAATAGGAAATTATCCGATTAGAAAATTATGCGCATAGGAGATTATGCGAATAGGAAATTACTGGAGTAGGAAATTATTGGAATAGGAAATTACTGGAATAGGAAGTTATTCGAATAGAAAATTATTCGTACACGCTAAGTATCGAACAAAGCACCATTACACTACAGAAGCGTAACACAATGGCGGAACAATGCCTCGCCTGAACTTTTCTTCATGTATCCAGCTTGTTGCTTTATTCCACGCTCATTCGTATAAATTTTAAAGGTTCACCGTAAAGTCTTGTTGCCCGAACGAGCTTCCCTCGTCGTAAAGATAAATTCTCAGCCGAACAATGTCTGAAATGGCAACGGGCAAGTTTCGCGGCCAGGTAGGAGGCTGTACGGTAATGTTGCGCGTAAAAAAGACATGGCGCGAGTTGTATCCAAGAGAAGAAGACGAGGGGGTAAAAAAGAGATGAAATCGATCGGAGGTTGGGTGCGGATTAAGCTCAGCGTGGCATCGTAAAAATGTGCTTCTCCACTTTATACATACTTTAGTTCCGCACGCGGCATCTCTCACGCACTTACTGTCCTTACACCGCTTTCGATAATGCAACCATAAATAACAAAACAGCTCTGCGAACCCCATGAAAGCGCTACCCTGCTGCAACACTTTTCGAACCACCCTTGCGGTATCGCAGCCACGGGCCACCCTTTTCTTCATCGCAGATGCTCTCCGCTTCTCAGCGATCGAATGATCCGTCAACATTCCCCAGACGGATGAATCGATTTGTACCCACTGCACGCTTCGTGAATGCGATTTGTAATGTTTAATGAGGTTTGTTAAGTTTATGGGTTGATACTGGTTAATGACGCGAGGAAAATGGATTATTCGATTACTTTCTTTTTGAGATCGGCTAACTTTTCATTGTACGAAAGGCGGTCCGAATGATTGACTTATACATACTGTGTATATACATGTTAATCTACAGGTTATATATTCACATTATACATGTTAACCTACAGGTTATATATTTACATCATACATGTTAATATACAGGTTATATATTTACATTATACAGTATTAGATTGTTGCAAATGAAATGAACGATTTTAGGCATTTTAAAGTTTCCTAGGCATTATTAATTAAATAGTACACCCGTAATTTGTATTCGTAATCGAGTATACACTACAGTGGCCACAAATTCGGGAGCAGTACGTATTTCGAGGACCGTAAAGGTGTAAAAAGAAATGGATTTAAAAATGTGTTACATAAGAAAGCATTTTAATCAATAATTCATGAAGATAAAAGAAAATCCTCTTAATATCTATAACATTATATTTGAATTAATAAGACATACACATGTATGTAATCTTCTTTGGCCAGTACTTTAAAAATTTTGAATTAATTTATAGAAACTATAAAATCCTTGTTACACGTTACTAAAAATATCAGAATACTTTTTGCAATAAAAACGAGTTTAATCTTAAGCGTAGTTCAAATTTGAATAAAGTGATCACTTGAAAGTGTTCTAAATAATTTGATCACCCACCGTATGTATGAATTTTCGTCTCCTTTTAGTTAGAAACAAAGCATCAGCAACGTGACAATATTATACAATTAGTTGGCAGTATAATGAATCGTTCAGTTATACTAATTACAATCACGAGTTGTTGAAGGTATTTCACAAAGCACGGCACTGTTCAAAGGTATCCGTATAACACGCTATCACTGGCATCAGTGTTGCGTGTAGATGTTGCAGAGTCAGCGGCGCCTAATTTAATCACTAAGTAATTGTATAATATCCAATTTGTAATGTAGACTGCGTACCGCTGTGTTCCGCGCCAAGCCACTTCAGTGCGCATCTAAGCGTTTGCAAGCTGTGCAAGCCCCAATTATTAGAGATGCGTACCATGAAGGTTAGCATCGCTTACATGCGAATTTCGCAACATCAGTGCTGCTGCTGTGTGTAATAAAAATATTCACTACTGCCCGTGGAAATTATTTCCAGCCATTTTAATTCGTAGACACTTTATCTACATTTCGGAAAGAGAAATTATAAACAGTTCTAGTGAATTAACCTATTTAGACCTAAACCTATTTTGGTGTGAAATTTATGGAATTCTAGACATGTAATACATAAAAATATATTACAAAGATTAGATAATAATGAACTAGAAGTTTCATTTGCGAGTTTATTCTAAGATAATATAAATTGTTGTAAAAAGTTAACACACTTTCGTTGGTAATGATTCATACTTGAATACGTTTTATTTGAGAGCTACATCCTTAACAATTATTACACATATCAATACGTTTTAACTCGATGTTGCTTTGGAAACGATATTTATAAAAAAAATGTCAAGAATTCACAGTGTATGAACACTATTTTCAGTCACTATACTTTAAAACAAAATATTTGCAAGGAGGGGAAGTTTAAGACCAAGCCATTTTCTTGAGGACTTTCAAAACGCCACGTACCATAATGTACTTGCGTATGCGATGAATAAATGAATCCCAAGTGTTTGTAGTAACACAGTAATACAGCTGTACATGCATTCCCAACGTTTTATCGTACACTCTCCGGTGTTTTCACGGAATCTTCACAAATCTTCTTTTTCAATGTCTTCCATAAGAATGGCGGAAATAATATTCTTAATGTCTGTTATGTTCGTCTTATTACGCGCAAGAAAGTTGCACGTAAAAGTATAGTATTCCAGTGGGAGAATTTAATAGCGGACGATATCTTATAAGAATTGCACTGAGTTTTTCTATACATCAAGTTATACAAAGATTTTAATTTTCTAAGTATGCAATTTTGCAAGTGCAGCGATTGCCACTAGTTTCTAAATGAAGTATGTATATATTAAAACTGATCGTCACAGGTCTTTCTATTAAGCTTCGTTTTAGCATTTTCGGTTTAATCTAATTCGATGACATTACTACTATTACTGTTAACATGTTCCTTTTGTAAATTGTGTATTCACCCGTATGTTGAAATAAATAAATAAATAAATAATTTAACACATAGAGAACTTCAATTAAAAAGCTATAATTATTATAAGATAGGTATTATAATTTAGTTGGTGTAGGTATCAATTTCTCCATTTAATTAATTTTGTTTTTTTCAAGTTATATATTACACGAACAAGTAAAACCATAATCCATAATCTACAATATGTTAAATACTAACAGTATGTTAATCCCATACACTATAATGACGACTATTCACACTCATTGTACGAATTATAGTGAAGATTAGACTAAAATGGATACTATTGTCGGTGAAACTTAATTCGAAGTCTAATTATAAATTATTTGATTCATTCGTTTCAAAGCAGAGCATATTAAAAGCAACTGTTCACCCTTTTACAAACACGTGACACTTTAAATTTTCACAAGAACCAGAAATCTGTGTCGAAGTTACCTATTAGTGCAGTTGTTAAAAAAGTTTCGAAGCGCAAAGGGTTAAGATTCTCCATTCGATTAAAAACAACAAAAAATCCTTCGTTTCAAACGTTGCGACTTCCTCGTCACGTCCCGGAGGCGTGACAAATTTTTTAAAGCGCGCGAAAAGAACCGCGATATTTAATTTCGTTTGAAGCCGAGAGCCGACACTCCTGGTGATTCGTCACAGCTGTATTTTTGCCTCAAATTTATCGAGTCCGATTCCGCGGCGATTCTGTCGCCCGGCGCAAAATATTTTAGTCATTTGAAAGATCGAAGAGATGAGGTGCGTTTCAAAGGAACCCTCGCCGGTTTTATTCGTGTGGCACTTTCAGTCATTGAGGCCATTATAACTTGCCAGCTGGGTGGCCGATTTCCACCGTCCATCGTCATCTTCATCGTTTTCGGTTCGCCTTCCCGTGACGCGCTGTTCGCGCGTCCGTTTCGCCGTCCGAAAATAGGCTGCACTCGTTGCGATACACATAAGCCGATATTTCTGTAACGACGTCCGTTGCTACAGTTGGAAATCCTCTAAGATGCTGTGGCATTTCCGTTGCCGTGGCGCGCAGGGTGGTCCGTCACGTCGAAATTATCACTATTGACAAATCCGTATACTCGGGACGCTGATTCACGAGCAGCGATACACGGTTGACATTACGTATTTCGATTGCGTGCCACTCGCGAAACCATAGGATAGATGTACCAATTACTGCCACTTTAAGGTTACCGCGTGACATTGTTTAACTATTTTAAAATTTTAGAACGAATATAACATTGTTCAACGTCTCTTTTGTTTATGAACATTCTTTTATATGTTGAATGTAATGAATTAATTGCTAATTAATTGAGAATATACAACAACGTCCAATGATCCTTGTACTGTCACTTGAAAAGTTCTTATTTAAATAGAATTGTGGAGCTGTAAAGAGGGGATAGAATAGGAAAAAGGAAGGGTGTTGGCGTTTCGTCCTGGGCCTGCTAGTGGACTCATCAGTAAGGCTACCTAGCAGGCCCTGCCTTAGACGTTGGGATATTGGAAGGAATGTTAAAGGCGGTATACATATGGACGAGGTAGTTGGAGCGAGTACTTTCGAGAAAGCCTATTTCGTATGTCCCTCTAGTGGTAGGTGCAGGAGAGCCGCCACAGAATTTTTACATATATTAGCGCGTCGGTTTGTGTAACAGATATAAAATATATAGTAAACGTATCGCCTTTACTGAATTAATATTTGCGAACAGTAGATTTTGTGTAACGCAACATATATCAGTTTCCTAATTTATCATTATATCTATAGGAATATTTAAAGATTCATTCTAGCATTTTACTATTTTATACCTCAGATTAATTTATTCTTAAGTAATTATTTTGCATACGTAAATTATGTATGCACTTTCTATTATACATCATGCGAATATTGCACAACAGTGAAAGAATTCATGAGTTAACTTAATAAACACAGACGTGGGTTAGATACTCTGTCTTTATGTCCAGAACGAAGAATTTTGGCACTGAACGTGTTAAGTATAAAAGTCATATAAAATAATTGAATGTGCTTATATAGATGATCAAATAACTTCATTCATATATTAACATAAATCATACCGAATTATGTGATCAAATAATTAATATTGCTATTGTTAAACTCGTAGCAGAAGTGCATAACGACGGTATATAAAACCTCACGTTGTAATAAGTGTTTAAATAGGTCAGGTAATTATATTGAAAATAATATTAATATCATCTGCAAAGACCAGGAATTATCGACGAAACGTACGTTTTTTGATGCCCAATGACCCTTTTCATAAAATCGTGGCTGCACTCGAATCAAACTTTATTCAACCCTTTTGAAAACGTCAAATCCTCAACGCAAAAATCTACCTTTCGCCTGATTCACTGGCCACGGTTCACCGCAATCCATACGTACGTACAATAGCGATGCGAATACATTCAACGTTGTTCTCGCTTATTTGCCTCTGGTGCTGACAGAAAATAATGCATTTAAATGTAAAAATAACTTGCCCCGCTATACGCACGCAGTTTTACGATCTCGGCTCTAAGAAGATACGTGGTTGGAATATGAAATGCACGCAGAGACTCGTACATTTTTCTTCCTTTAGTCCCGCGCGTTTCGTGTTTTCCCCTCTTTCATCCCAGCCCCCTTTTTTTTTAAACAAAAGATGGAAATGAACTTAATAAATGTCTACCAGTCTCGGCGAGAGAAGCACCGCGAACATTCCGCTACGTTTCACCAACGTAATACGTAAAAGAGAACTCGCAACGTATCGGTCGTTTCGCTACTGTTTTTTCCCATCTCTTTTTTTTTTTTTTTTTTTTTTATTCCGAGTGGGTTTTCGAGTGTCAGCAGAGAACGATGCAACAATATTGTCGCTCGACCACCAGAAATCTAATTCCTGTTTCCATGTCTCGATCCAATTACAGAACTGTCAACAAGAATCCGCGAAACGTTTTAATTTTCATTCGGTCCATTTTGCATCTTCGTTGAACTGTACACTGGCGCTGCCGTTTGGTTAATTAACAGTAATTAATTTTATCATTGATCCCGTTGGTCACGCTGTCACGTATTACACGGAACTTCGATGTCAGCGTGCTTTCATGGATTTTCTCGACCGGCTACAGGTGTATGTGCAGGATTTATGACGCATGATTAGCGGACATACTTCGCGAATCGCGGAAACATGGCCACCAAATAGAGACTACTCGCCGAATTATTTAGGTGCAAAAATTGGAAAATGACGCGTGGAAAAGATTATGGTAACATTGCGGAAATAAATTTGTAAATGTGTACGATTATTATTTCATTGTACAGTTGAATCTCGATAACTCGAAAACATATAAATCGAAATAAAAACTCACTTTAACTCGAATTATTTGTCACACATATTTAGATGTATTTTCACCTCTGTAACTCTAACGTAACAAATACAGGGTATTCTAGTAATTATGGTACAACAGAGAAGGGAATAAATGTACGTGGAAAACTAAAGACAAAATATGGCTACGATTTTCTCATAAGAAATTTAAATACGTAAGGAGACACGAATTGCATGCGATGTGGAAAAGTATTTATAGCAAATTAAAAAGAACTATTGTAGAAGAAAGAATAAAGAATTATTGTATTTTAAGAGTAAAGCGGTTCCATTTCTTTAATTTTGTAAAGAAAAATATTTCCAAGCAACCCAATATGTCTATAGAATTAAATTTATTAATTTGCAGACAAAGTGCGCCTGAATGGTAATCAAATATTTAATTTCTACCTTGACTCGAACCAAATAACGAATCGAACCAATAAACTCTTTCGTAAAATATAAATATCACAGAAATATAGAAGAATCG
Source organism: Eucera pruinosa (assembly GCA_028830335.1). Classification (NCBI taxonomy): domain Eukaryota; kingdom Metazoa; phylum Arthropoda; class Insecta; order Hymenoptera; family Apidae; genus Eucera; species Eucera pruinosa. The sequence continues at coordinate 29,462,195 of JAMYCR010000001.1, read as the reverse complement.
GGGAGCAATTCGCAATAAAACAGACTGCAATAAGATTTGTGCTTGATAAAACAAATGAAATTTTGATGTACATAGCACACCGCGCAATGGCTGCGGCGCGGAAAGTATAAGAGGATTATACAAAGGAATTAACCGTTCTCTGTATACATTGTTTCCCAAAAAATTAGTATTCGAAAATGGAGTCTATGCCCATTGAACCATAAATATCGAAATAAAAAAAAAAGGAATCTAGGAAAAGCGGATGAACGTGTACATTGCATTTTGGCTAATTTAAAAAGCCGTATGGAAATTGTTACGCAACATTAAAAATATCCACTTTATTTAGCTCGTGCACTAGAAAATTAATCGAATCATTCGCCAACGGGATAAATATTTCTCTTCCCCTTCGAAAATTGAAATCAATCTCAAAGATTGGTATTAAAATAAACCTTTAAATATTGTTACATTAATAATGGTAAATTAGGAAATTGATATAATGTTGTGCGATACAAAATTTAAGTATTGAACTTATACATACTGGCGATTATGAAAGTGGCCTAACAATAAGTCACGAAACCAAAAAGTTCAACATTTCATTTGTATTATGTCTTATCGATTTACAATTTCATTGTTATCCTCCTACAATTTTATGTTCATTTCAATAGCTGCATAAGTCATGTGTTTTCCATGCTATAATAGAAAAGAAGTAGTAGTATCGTGTTTTTATATTAGAAAACATAGAATAAGTACATAAAGTAATTAAACATTAAGATTTAATACTATTTTACATTCCACCAATTTGTCATGGATACTTTATAATCGTTCAACTATCTCATACACAGAAAATCTTGTTGTAGAAGCAGCAAATTAATAAAAATTCATTGAAAACTATATATATTTATTATTTTAGCAGTGCAACCAATAGAAAACACTAAAATATTGTACATAATTTATGTTTACAATGCTCAACCTTACAAATTGAAATTACAGATAGAATTAGAACAGAAATTTATTAACAAATAGAATATATTTTTATTCCAACCAGAGTATAATTTCTACCACACGTGTAACTCGTTATTATAGGGCAAAGGATTAATGATGAAACGAAACTAATTAGGTAACATTTCAGTACCTTCACCTACAAAAGACAGTCGATTCGGTAGTTTTTTTTTTGACGCCAAAAAATTTGAAGCAATGAAGCTGTCCAGTTTTTGCACTCAGGTGTTCAACTACACAACACTTCCTTTTAGGTTTACTATATACACTGTATATATATATGGTTCTGTATCCTCGTCCTCCGACTTTCCTACTTTCTATTTCCGCTAGTGACTGGCGCTGCTCGATATTGCTCAACGTGAGGGGAATAGACTGAAAGAGAACATCCGATTCGTGCATCCTCTGGGTTACCGATTCACGCTTGACAAATGCCTCTCTAACTGTGTTATCTGCGCGGGACACGCCGAACAATCTATTCTTTGCATTTCGCATAAGAGTGATTTACGCGCTGCGAATACTATCTTCGAAGAGATATAGCAAAGAAAAGCGGCATCCTGTGAATTATTTTCCAACTGCGCCGCCATTTCTCTCTATTAGTTACTCCGATATTATTCTCTGATCAATCTATTGTAGTCTTCGAAAGAATCGGTGATAAATGAACCGACTATTGACAGCTAGATTTATTATTAATGTACTGTTAAATAAACACGACCAAAGTTCTCTTCTTCGTATACATATGTTTATATTTATGTAACAAAAGGAATACAGATCTTTAATATATTAATGATAGAATATCTCGGGCATGTGGACACTCAGGTTAATGACGCTTTTAGAATAACGATCTTGATCTTCTTTTATTTGCGACTCCAACAGGCTACACCAAGGGGCCAACACAATATCAACGGCGGCATAATACAAACATATCTCTCTCATTTAACATGTACAATAGTGAGACTACTTAATTGCTGAAGAATGTTCAAACTATTTTAACTGAATATACACTTATGAGTAAAATTAAGGAATCAAAAATGTTGATTGAAAGAAAGAACGTGTGATAAATGAAGCGAACTATTGATAGATAGATTTATTTATGTATAATAATGAAACTACTTAATTGCTAAAGAATGTAGAAATTATTTTAACTGAATATACACTTATGAGGAAAATTAAGGAATTAAAAGTGTTGATCGAAAGAAAGAACGTGTGATAAATGAAGCGAACTATTGATAGATAGATTTATTAATGTATAATAATGAAACTACTTAATTGCTGAAGAATGTTCAAACTATTTTAACTGAATATACACTTATGAGTAAAATTAAGGAATCAAAAATATTGATTGAAAGAAAGAACGTGTGATAAATAAAACGAACTATTGATAGATAGATTTATTAATGTATAATAATGAAACTACTTAATTGCTGAAGAATGTGGGAATTATATTAACTGAATATACTCTTATGAGGAAAATTAAGGAATTAAAAATATTGATTGAAAGAAAGAACGTGTGATAAATGAAGCGAACTATTGATAGATAGATTTATTAATGTATAATAATGAAACTACTTAATTGCTGAAGAATGTAGAAATTATTTTAACTGAATATACTCTTATGAGCAAAATTAAGGAATTAAAAATATTGATTGAAAGAAAGAATGTGTGATAAATGAAGCGAACTATTGACAACTAGATTTATTAATGTACAATAGTGAAATTACTTAATTGCTGTAGAAAGGTGTATGGAATTATTTTGAAATTATTTTAACTAAACATACACTCATGAGCAAAGTTATGGAATTAAACATGTTATAACTTACAATTAGTATTATTTCTATCGTCATTCGTATATATTATAATCCTAATTATTGAGAGTATACATATAGCGTTTCCATATTAGTAAAAAGTGCTCCCATTGATGCATCGAAAATGCTTGCAATTTTTAAGCACCGTAGTGAAATGATTAAGAAAGGAAAAATTTTAAATTACCTTTACAATCGTTTCCCGGCGAAATTATCCGAAAATTGCCAAATCGGTGCAAAATTTTCCACATTCCTCCGTAACCTTTCTACATGATTACGATGCAAGAAAAATACCCGTACAAGATCAAACAAAAGAACCACGAAGAGAAGCGTTTCTTTCGCGATCCTCTTCAGAAAAAGGGTGGCAAAGAAATCCAGTAGAATTTTTTAAAAGTATTTCTTTGCCCCGATACCCCGAAAGTTGAGGTGCTGGTGAAATAATGAAAATATTGACATACGTGGAGGCCACGACGCATTATCTCGTCGTTTCCCATGGTAGATGCGAGTCAAAACGTTGCTCCGAGTGTTTCGAAGAGTCGCGCGGCTTTTAGCGGTCATTTTTTCGAGCGCATCCTAAGCAAACAGACTTTCCCGTCGATGTCGCCAGCCCTTTGACCAATTTCTCTTTTTCTCTCCCAGCCCTTTTTTTCCTCTTATTTTTCCTTCGCTTTTTCCCTTTTTTCCTCGAGAAGGAAAAAGGGGAACGGAGAATCGTATTTGGCTCACGCGCAACGTGTAACAACACGCGAGAGGGTCTGGCACGTTTTTCAGCGTGACGGCCATCGACAAATATTCTTATAACTCTTCACGCGACTAGGACGTGCGCAAACAAGACATCGACGACGAAAAGAAGTCAAAACGACCGAAGGATCGCTGGCCCGACGTGGCAGACGTGCTCTTTTAAAGAATTCTTCTGAGATTCCAGCATTTCGTCGGAGATGTAACCGGAGCAGAGTTGGGCATTATTCGAATAAAAATTTATTCGAATAACATCCCAAATAAATTATCATAATAAAACCCTATTCGAATAAAATCTCGAATGAATTATTCGAATCATTTTCGAGGAGGAAGCATCCATGAAACATATTTGAAGTAACAAAACCAAAGTTAAAAAAAAGTGAGAAAATTTTCTTGTCTCTATAAGCTACATATTCTAATTTCATCTCCAATAAATTATATAAAATATTTGAAGCAAAAAAAATAATCAAAGTTAGGAAGAACGTAACAAAATTTTCTCGTCTCTATAAAGTAAATATTGTCGAATAAAATGTTATTCGAAATGTTGTTCTAATAAACATTTATTCGAGATGTTATTCGAATAAAATTTGATTCTCTCCGAATCTTAATAATTTTTCTTTACGGTTTATTTTACATTGCTTCTGTAGAGCAAAGTCTCTCCATTATAATGAACTACTAAAAATCGTTGTACGATTTTTTGTTATCTTATTATGGCATTTTTAATGAAAAGAGAGCCACCTGTATACTTCTTAATTATCTTCGGATCGATATACCAATTCTTACCCTGAAAACGGTAAGATTATGCTCTCTAGCTGGATCGTAAAATTATGGTGGTAACTAAGAAAGCCATTTGGAGGTAAGTAATGAGTGACGGGGGACCGGAAGAGGATGCTGGAGGGGCGAGAGGACGAAAGACCTCCACTGAAGATCATTCATTGTCTGTTGCTTGAGTTAACGGTTCTAAGAAACGAATTGTAGAGCCACTTAAAGATAACAACTGTATCAAAGATAGCAAGTATGATTCATCGATGATACATCATGTTAAATGGCGGTACAGAAATAAATGTCCCTTTCTCCGTTAACCCTTTGACTGTGGCGTGATATTCGCATTACTGCTGCTGCTGAACTTTGACATAGCTATCAATGCGTACATGTGCAGTTTATGTGCATATGTAAAATAGTTACTTGCGAATAAATTAACGTGAAGTATAGAATAATAAAATGTTACGTCGTTGATAAAATGATCTTTAAAATATTGACATATTGGGTTTTAACATAAGTCCCATTTTCATAAGACATATTTTATGTCTGAGAAATTCTACCAGAAAGGGAAATTGGTACTTCGATTACCAGAAAAGTGGGAAGATTATTGATTGATATAATGCGTGTAGAATTGATTGAATTTATTTCTAAATTTACAAATAAATGATGTTCGAAGCATTAATAAAACGGGATGAATATATGTTACATCCTAATAAAACGGTGAATTAATTAACGTTATATTAGACTAAATCTACTCGACGTATATATATATATATACGTCTCTCTCAGTCGAAGGGTAAAATACCACAATCTTACTTGCATCATACATATTATATTTTAGACTTTTACTCAAGATTGTAACATTAAATTAACACACAGCAAATTGAGTAGCTTATAGAAATCGATAATCGTTTCAATAGTGTTCTTAATTACTAAAATTAATCAGCAAAAGTCATAAATAACGCGGCTACGCGGGAATTTTTTCAGCTCCTGTCGGTTATATAGTTACGAAATGGTTAATAGCCCAGTAAAAAAAGAATAAATTGCTTCGGTATAAATAACTGTCGGGGGATCCTCGTCGGTTTACTGTGCTTGAAAGACAGTCGTCTGTTTCGACAGTTGCGTGCCGAACACTTCCGTGCTTCTCAAGCAAAACACACACTTTTCGCCACCATTTTAAACGTTTCCTATACAACATCCTATACTTTCACGAAACCCCGTGAAAGAATAAGGAAATCCCTTTTGTCATCTTTATGAAAATTACTGTATGATTTTGTTGCTAGAAAAACACATCGATTTCGAAAGGGAATAAATAAACGTCCACGAGCTTCTCGTCAGAAATCTGTCGATACAGATGTTGAATCTTTGGTAATGGCATGAGGATATTCAAAAAAATTGGTTCTTCATGTACAATACCTTATGGCTACAAAAAGTATTGATTATATATTCATATATTTCAACGAAATGTTTTTAAGGCAATCTTCTTTAAGTATATAAAGGTACTATTAAATGATAGAAAATTTGATACAATATACACAGTTAAAGCTAATTAAGTAGTACGTAAATATCAGAATAGATACAGTGGTGTGCAAATAATTGTTACAGTTATTGTGATATCATGTTTTATATTACAAAAACGAGATAACATTAGGTGCACCACTATCCATGAATAATATACTTCTTTTGTTTAATTCAGAACTTAAAGCTTAATATATATATATATATATATTATATATATTATTATATATATAAGTATATAAGAAAGTATATATATATGTACACATATAAGAAAGTATATATATATGTACACATATAAGAAAGCTTATTCTTTTGATAAAACAAAATGGCCAGCCTATTTAAAAATAGTGAGTTACTTATTGGTACACCTAACAGTTAAATCATAATTTTGTGAAATCTATTTTATTAAAGTGTCCATAATGATAGATATAATAAATACTGATCACTAGTGTATTTAAAAAGGGTTCCATTAGATTAACACACTCTTCATTACACATGTAAAAGCTATGGAAAAATAGGTTGAAGCTTCGATGCTAATTGTAAGGACAAAGGTTTTTAAGTAATTTTAAAATTTGCATGAGCAAATTCAAGTTTAGCTGTTTTGCTGTTTTCACGTAGAAGTACGTCATTGGTAGAAATGTACCAGTACCAATTGACGTAGCAGTACGTCATCGGTTTGCGAATGAGTTAATATCCATGAGTATTGGCTCATTAATGTTATAGTAACGCCGCGGTATAAGTGTTGTTGGTAAGAGCGTAGAGAGTGGCAGTAGCACGCAGATTATCCGCAATCTGCGGCTTATAGCAATTGAGTGCAGTAATAGCGCTGTTATGCAGTTGATATAAAGTCTAGATTCAACGTGGATTCATGTATGCTGCATCATACGTGTTCCATTCTCGTTGTGCATTATGTACAAAGGGGTTATGCGTTGCGCAGCCGATCGTGCACGAACAATCTACTTGTATAGTCTAATACCATAGTTATACATATCCACTTCCTCTCAAAAGTAACTAAATACTCGCCTATTTCTCGCGAATATTATTTAACACTTTCTCTATTATTGCTTAAGAAATTCGAACGTTGCACATTATAAATGACTAGACTGCGAATTTTTATGAAAATTCAGACGTTTACAAATAATATGAACCCTTTGAGTGCGGAAAATTTTCGATTTTAAAGTAATACGTTTACTTGGAACGAAGTTGCCATTAATATTTACAATTAAAATCCTCCTAACCGATATCGATTCATTTTCATTTACTTTTAATTCTGAATGTGAGAGAGATTTTAACTAACAAATTACCCGGTTAATTGCTGGCTTTAGAATGTATTCATTTATGTTACATTACACTTGAAATTAAATATGCTTTGCTTTTGTCTGTTTCAGGTGAGTAATCTTCTTGTTTGCCCAACGCAATTCGCATACTTTTAAAGGGTGAGTCTCTTATATTTCATGTTTTAGTAGCATTATATTAGAATAAAAGGATCGTGGCTTTTCTATGAGATAATTCTGCTACATAATAATATAGATCTAATCTATTAATCTATTAAAAGTAATCAACTATATTGTAATTTAAAAAGAACAATACATTTCCATTTAACAATCAGGAAATGATAGATATTGGTGGAAATTAATTTTTAGAAACAATTTCTACAAAAGTAATCAACTATATTATAATGTAAAAAAATGCATATATTTTCATTTAATAATTCGAAAATAATAAATGTTAGTGGAACTTAATGTTTACAAACAGTTTCAATAAACACAATTAACTAGGTTGTAATTTAAAAGAATCTATATATTTTCGCTTAACAGGCAAAAAATAATCGAAGAAAATATTAATGAAAATTAATAGAAATAATGAAGCTATATTATAATTTCAAGAAATCCATTAAAACATGCTTTCAATTAATCACTTATTTGCCATGTACTATTTACTCAAACATTGCAGGTAAATATTCAAAGTTAACACATTTATCTAAATGAGATAATTTAGAAGCTAAAGGGGTGAATAAATTAGCTTTAACAAAACAATATAATTTGCTTATTTACAATTAAATGCATCAATAATTTTGCATGTATCCAATATTATAATATTATGTAAATATCAAAATAGTCGTAAATAGCTTTGCTTTTACATAAACTAATTATGATAGACTAATATTTCTAATGGAGATGTAGGACATTTATAAGTGCTTTGCTATAAAATTAAATAAATAAATAAATTATACAGGAAAGATAAATAAAGATACTAAAAGTGGAAATGTAATATTTTCATCATTTAAAATCAACAGAATTTTTTCACATATTCGATAATAATTTCGCTATCGAATTTTGCACAACTTTGGAAATTAGAAACCGATAATTATTGAAATGAAATTTGACTGAGGTAAATTTTCAACCACGATAGCGTTTAACTATTAAATTGAGTTTACCTTTCAATTAGGAGAAGTTACTTACAATTAGACTTCGATTAATAATAGAATACTCTTAGAAGTAGTCAATAGTATATGAATAGAGCAACGTTGAAATTTAATCGAATAAAGATTAATTGATCACGCATAATTTATGCTACAAATTATAATGTTAAGCCGAGTTTTTAATTAGAGCTACGTAGAACATTTATTCGAATTCACCGAAATAAATAGAAGGGGAAAAATTAAGTTGAGTCTACTTTGTTTGATAAAAAATAGTAATTTGTGTAACAATGTTTCAAGTTAAAAAGCAGCCGGCAAGAAGCGTAAAATTTTATTACCACGGCAAAGAAGAATTGCGTTCATTTAAAAACAAGTTTAAAATATTTCGCATTAGAAGCTTCTTCAGCTCTAACGCACAAAATGGCAAACTTCTCTTTTTTAATTAAAAAGAAGGATGTACTTTCTAGTAATTCACATTCCGGAATGGAATTTTTTCTTTCGCTTACGTAGAAACGCGTACATTTAAACAAGTTTCATTCTGCAACCGGGGCAATATAATTTTTGGTCTAAACGAAAATGGAGTCCGCTAAATTTAGGAAACCTTCTTAAAGGTAACATTTGGTTACATAAGTAACTCCGCTTGTTTCATACAAAAATGTCGCACATGTTGATACGGTTTATCAAAAGAATAAATTGCAAAAGCGTAAATTATGAATTTAATATATCGACGATTAAAATTTGATTAAAAATTCTTTGCATGGAATAATTTAATATTCAATATTTAATATCACATAAATGAAGTAATTTACAATACGTTCTTCTAACGTAAAGGTTACAAGATTAATTTACAAAAGTATGACTTTAATCTGAAAAGGGGTGAATTTAATTTCGAAAAACAATTTAAGTAAAATTATTAAATTATTAAATGATTGAAGTATTAAATTAATTTCTACAAAATGATGAATTATGAATACAAAATCTCTATTAACATATGTTTAACAATGTTTTGCTTACAATTATGTTTCACTGTTGCATTTCCCCTAATCAGAAAAATGATTAAAGCACTATAATCTAGTTTACTTCGTCCAACCAAGAATTCTTCAACCCAAGTTCGTCGAATTACAAATGTACTCTCAAGAACGATGCACCTAACTACCCTTACTTTACGACCGCATGATGCATCGGGGACATTGCACAATACGGTAAACTGCCACAGGACGAACGGAAATTTCTTCTCCGTCCAATGCCACAATTTATCCGCGAATTTTATAGGATCCGCCTCGAATAACAGAACGATAGTAAGGAAATAATTTAAGGAAGAAACGGTGCAAGTTTCCGCGATATGGCGTCTTTCATGCGTGGGCAAACGGGCGTATAGGTAAACTATAAAACTAACTTCGATTGATAGAAACGCGTATTTGTGTTGCCATACGGATCTGTTTACGCGCAAAAGCGGACAGAGGCGGATGGGAATCCCTGATGGTTCGTTACCGTAACATGTCTCTGGGGTTGCCTATGCGCATCTGACTTCGTTTCAGCCTTGTTACCGAGCTATAATAAACATCCAAACGTACAGCAACGTTTGTCTTTGCTTTAGTGGACCGAAACGGGAATCATTGTTGGCTTACTTGCGTAAAAATTCTTTCTGTTCATCTATTAGTGGGTTTAGCGCTCCTCTAACAAGGACTCTGCTCTCGACCACTCATCGTGCGAGTATTGTATCAGAGATTGAGAGAATTTTGTGAGAATAAAAGTCGAATAGAATGGAGAAAGAATGTTACTCGTTAATAGTAGGCAATTAGACTGTGGATTCTTATGCGTTTAGAATGAATTTAATCTTAATCGGGGACTTAATACATATTATACATAATACACGTTATACAATACTATATTATAATATCCAAAGTAAAGCATATACATAATGCACATTGTGCAATACTATATTATAATATCCGAAGTAAAGCATATATTGTTATATTTGGAGGATGAAACTAATTTCTATTTACTTTTCCAATATTCTGGTCATGTTTTTAAAAATATACGAATCTGTATAGAATTCTACAGTGTAATTATAATGATATGATATTCCGAAAAGTTTGAATAACTCACTATAGCTCAAATATTGTCAATTTTAAAATGACGCTGCCTAAAATTTTCAATCCAATTATTAAACGTTGAACTTCAATTCAATTTTAGAGGCATTTTTTTTTAATAGAAGAATTTTTTCTGATAAACGCATAGATTCCTTATTTCAAATTTTAATCAGTACATGAATCTTACATTCAACTATTTAAAAACCTGTTTTACATCGTTTTGCCTTGCAAAAAGAAGAGATATGAATTCATATACAAATTGTTAAATAAAGTGTAAGGATACGTAGTTATATTTGAGATTTTGCTGTTCATTGTTCATGAAAATATTAATCGATTTTACCAAGGCATCTTGGTTCGTTCGTATTCCACAGAGTTAATAATAATGCGACGAACCCGCGTTAATTCGACGTTGCCCGGGATGCAGCTAAGAGTTTAACGAGGAAAGAGTTTCGTGAACTTAAGACTCGACGGCGATTCACGATGGCGGGAAAATGTGAAAAGTTTTTGGTCAGAAGCCCAGCCTCTGCTCCGTTCTCTCTGATATTAATTAACATCACGGTTTCTCGCCCGCCGCACTTCATCCTCCTTTTTGTTCCTTTCATTCTTTCCCCTTTATTCAGCCACGTCTGCTGCGTTCCAACCTATCATCAGCAATACTTGTCAAGTAGCTGTGAAAACTTTCAGATCGCTTCTTTCGCGCTGAACTTCTGAAACCACCCCCTGTAACTCGATGAAATGGTAAATAGATCCCTTTGTAAGCTGCAAATGCTTAATCATTACTACAAAAAAAAGAGAAATTAACTACGCGTATTGTACAATTAAAGTTAGTTACAAAAATATTCGTTCACTTTAGTTTTGATATTCAGTGTATAGTAAATATTGTAGTAAATTATTGTTTAAAAAAATTAAAAAGTAAAGTGTTATGCAGTAAATTTTATGCGTTAGGCTGTCGCAAAGTATCTTTTTTGTGTGCGTAAAATGGCTTATGGGAGTTTGTAAAAAAAATGTTGGAAATATTGAGAAAAGTTTTAACACTAGAATAACTTTACAATTTGTGATAAATTGTATTGCTTATTCAATTTGATGCACTTAATGTTAAATAAAAGATGGGAAATGATTTTTAGAACAAGCTAATAGAATTACAGTGAGAGTCAAAAGTGTATACCTTACAAAAATAGAATTATATTGTGATTTGTTCACTGCAAATTGTAGCATAATTATATTATAATTTATGTATCATAAGTAATACTACAATTATATTACAATTTCATTCTTGTGAGGCGTATACTTATTTTGTATTCTAATTGTAACCCGTATGAAATACAGAAGTATGCAAGATATTGAAAATTTGGTGGGAGCCAAAACTGAGTGCTTAATTTACAATAGTAAAATTATGGTACAATTTATTTACCATAAATTGTACCGCAATTATACCATAGTGCATTTTCTATAAGTAACACTATAAATATATTATTATTAAAAACAAAATATTTATTTATTAACTACAATTAATATTATAATCAGTAATATTGTAATCTAATCACCCTATAATTTTACTCAATTTCATTTCTGTGAGGTTTATACGTATTTTTCGCTATCATTGTGCATTCTATATGCTTACATTTGTCTATTTGTTATCATATTATAAACTATTATTTAATTTCACCACGAAAAGCTGTGCAACTAAAAATTTCCTATCTCGACCCCTGAACTTTTTCCAATTTCTCAATAACTTAAAACAATACGTCAAAATATTTGCCCAACTTTTCATCAGTCGATCTCATCGAGGTTAATAGTAATCCTGTCAGTGGAAATTTCACCTTTTGTCGAACGTTCAATCAGAACACAGAGAAGTCGCCTCAAAGGAACAAATTACACGAAAACTTGCCGAATGATCCAAGAAAACGTCGAAGTAAGAGGAACTTCAACCCGAGGCAAGATCTTCAAACTTCCTTCGATATTAATTAACATCGTACACCGAACCAACCACCCAACCAACCTCCGCTTCAACCAGGACAAAAGTTCGACTTTCGTGGATATTATCGATCCGGTGGGGAAAATTGGAGCGGAGAATGTCTTTCGACGTCTTCGACCATCCTCCACCGTTTCTAGAATCCGCGCTCTCTCTCTCTCTCTCTGGGTTCATCCGTTTGTTCGATTACCGAAACTTCGGATAGTCTGTGAAACGCCGGTATAATTAAAGCATCCTGCCGATAATTGTTATCGACGTGACGGCAAACTTTCATGGAATGCAGTTGTCAATTGGAAATCCCGAGCTTTCGAAAAGGGGGAAGGGGAGGACGAGAAGTAAACGTGGAAGAGATTCTTGGATCACGACATGCAAAAAGTCTCGATCAAACGTTCTCTGATCTTCGTGTTGTTTACGTCGCCGATACCAGATGCTTGGTCGTCTTTGTAGAAAGTGCTCGATGGAAGATTTTAATTGAACGTTTTGAATCTTTCAACAGTACGAAGTTTCATCGATACCGAGCGAACAAGTTTCCTCGCTTTCAACGTGTTTCGATCGACGACGATGTCAGAAGCGGACTAAACCGTCCATTCCTGTCCACCATAACCACTACATCGTTTCGGTGTCTATTTATCCACCTTAATTGCTTCGATTGTCTCGACATATCCGTTGGTCTCCGAATCTCTGATGGGTTGCGACGATGGACAGTTCCAACGTCTCGGCTATTGTTAGCTGTTGTTATTGTCGAGACACCGACCGACGCGAGAAGTTTCTTCGTGTAGAGGTGTCCAGTCATCATCAACCACGGAAATAGAATCATTTTTCTTTGGGCGAGATTGGGTAAAGGATCGATACATCGTATAGAGTTAGGACGTGTGCGGTGGCTTTCTGAGCGAATAGCAGTGGATTCTGTGTAATTGAGTTCGCTGATAAATAGGAATTAATCGGCAGAAGGGGAGGGTGGTTACATCGAAACACTCTCTTGTCGAGTGGAGCTTCGATCTTCGTTGTGATTCAGCACTCCGATGCCTTTTTTCGTGGATGTCCTGTTGTCCGAGCATGTAATTTAATGGCATTGTCTGCTTCTTGCTGAGTGATCTTATTCTACATCAGGGTTTTCCAATTTTGTTTTTTCTTTTTTTTTTGAATCGCCATCTGTTTTTGTAGTAATTAAATTGTTGGCGATGTTCATCAAATTTGTCCGTATGCAATGAGGTAAGATGAGTTTGATACGATAAAGAAGTAGATTGAAAAGAAGTATCTTTATCTCTGTTCTTAATACGTTTATAAGAAATTAGTGAAATTTAAATGTACAAAAAGTATAAAGTGCGCGCAACGTACAAAAATGTACAAGGTGTAATAGAAATTATAATATTTAGGAAGTAAAACAATCCCTAATTTATGTCCCCTCTTTTTTCCATTTTTAATTGTAAAGAAATGAATTTACATAAAGATCCACAGTCTTGTAATTACTTTATGTGTGCAGCAAAATAAAAGGGGTTGAAAATCACTGCCTTAAATGAAAATCCGTAGCATTTGTGCCTATTTAATAATTTTGCAATAATTCTTTGTATGCTTGACGTTAGGATACGAGTGAAGCCTTCTCAAATCAAACGCGAAGTATTTTCAATCCGTATAGGAAGCGCGATTCTAAGCTGCCTTAGCGATGATTGATGAGTCGAGTTTTTGTTCGAGGAAGCCTAAGATCCACGCGTGTATCGTGAGCAAACGCGGACATTTTTAGTTTCATCGTGGTCATTTTCGAACTACTTGACAAATGATCATTTGTCGGTGCATCGAATAAATTTCGAACCAAAGCTTCTTGTTTCTCGTTGTTAGATTTGAGGCTAGCTCTTATAAATCAACCTCGATCATTAATCCACTGCAGGCAACTGTATATAAGAGGAAATATTAAATTCTCGGCTCCGGTTAAATGAACGATGCTAGAAATCGAGTAATAATCTCGTTTGTTTGATTGAAACTCAATTAACCTGTAATTACGCAATAAAATTATTAAAACCTTGGCGGAGGATAATCAGTGATTATATCTGGCGCGAGATTATTTCGAGGCGTACTTAATTAGGGTGTAACTAAGGGTGCTGGCTAATATATTAGCGTATAAATTAATCATTGTACTATAGCATTTAAGATATTTGATAGATCACTGGAAGTTTATTACAGACGAATTTGCTAAAACCCTTAAAAGCTATCGTGGGTGAAATTCCACTCCAGACGATTTTTGTTTCAATATCGTTGAGAAGCTTAAGAATCGATGTCAGTAATTTTATCTGTCTTAATAATTATTTTATAATTTTTCTTTGAGATTAAATAATAATTAAAGCTTTCTACTATAATCGTTTTCCTTGTTGATATTCATAATAGCATTTAAGAATTAAAAAGCTCACTCTTGAAGTTCGAAAAACGTTAGTTAAGAGAATTAAACTACGCAGGGTAGATTTTTCTTAACGCTAGAATTCCTGTCAACTAGAGCATACTTAATTCGACTGAAGGAATTTGAAATTATAAATACCCGAAGAAGTACAAATATCACGCAATGAAAATAAATCTTTATTCATGTTCTTAACAGAAAACACTGTGACTTTGGAAAATGCATCCGAGTAAACATATACTTTATATTAATACTTTATATTTTAATATCGAATAATTTATGTTACTTTATATGACTTTATATTTTAATATAAAATAATTTATATTACTTTACTTATATTACTTTATATTTTTCATACTATTGTATACAAAATTATGGAGTAAGTGAGTTTGACTACTATGGTGGTAGTTCAAGTGTTAAACATTTGTGTCATTGTCATTTAAGCTCTGGACGATTTCAGAGATTCGTCCTAAGCGAACAACATATCAGAATCGTTCAGCGCAATGGTTAACGTAGTCTACTGCCATATTTCACCGAACATATTGATGCAAGTCATCCAGCAGCACGTGTGTACAAATCAATGCAAATGGCCGGCAGTCCAAGCGAAATGGTGCGCGCGGAAAAGATGAGATGCATCGTTAATGGAAATTCTTACGAATACTTTGCCGGTTCGAGTGCCGCGAAAAATGAGTAGAAAAGGAAAGCACGAGGAGGACACGGAGCATAGCGATGCAACGTTATTTCGTTATCGCAGGCAAACATTCTCGACAGCTACGGAGGGAATTGGTGCGCGGTCGAAAAAGGCTGTCGACCAATGGTGGAGATCTTATAAATCATCGATACTTCCGAGCATCCGTTTTACCATCGTATGGAAATCCAGTGAATTATACGAAACCGTTCGGTTTCTTATTTATGATCGATCCTCGATTGTAATTCTAACCGTAGGTTCGAGAAACCTTTTTTCTGCCTCCTCGATCTTTCTTGGGGATACCTTGCTGTGTGACTCGCATGAAGATATTCCGTATGAAGACTTTTTTACTTAGAATTGGTTCTCCTTAACCCTTCGCTGTATAATGATGAACAGACTGCGGATTTTTGTGCAAATTCATCCGCGAAATTAAAGGAAGGGAACTTCGATAGAGATTTATTTTATTCCCTAAATATTGCATAGTTTGTATATTCTTAAATATTGTGCATTTCATTTCACAATGAATGTCTTACCAATTGTATAAAACACAATTAGAGCCTCTTGATCACTGTTTTAACCCTTTGCGGACGAGTGTCTGCAAATAATCGCCACTTTCCTGGTTTTTGTCGACGCACGTTTACTGTTAAAGCAAAAAGTTTAAATTAATATCGTTGATAAACGCTTCAAAGTTTTGGGAATTTGTTGACCTGGAATTCGTAAGGCTTGGAATTCAAAGTCAAAATACTCTTTTAAGTTTTATTATTCGTCGTCCACAAAGGGTTAACTCATTTTGAAATTCGTAGTGTTACATTACAATTACAATGCGAATTTTTATGCGTTCATAAGAAATTTAATTTAAATGTTCATAAATATACAAATTACCTAAAGTAAAGTACATATGACGATATTTGGATAGTGAAATAACTTTAATTATGACTCGTTTCTCTATTCGTGCCAACAAAACATACGAATTCTCGTAGATATTCAGTCTAATTATACTTCTTCAATTGTGTATCACAATTTTTCCGTTCAATGTAACCCAAAATATTTTGCACCAAAGTACTAATATAACATTAATTAACAAATCATCTATACTCCTATAGTTAAATTTACCATAAACGCATCAAAATCCGCAGTCTACTTATCATTATATAAAAACATTTGTAGCTTCATTCGTCCAACATTACAACACTTTATTATTTATTATTCAACGCTTGAAATTAATTCATCCATAACTATTTTGCAAATTCAAGCTACGTCCTCATTTTCTTCTTATACTCCACCGACAATCAGGCGAACATCGCGCCACAATTAAATCGTTAAGTAGTTAACAATGCCTTGGATCATCGATAAACCGTTGATCCACGCTAGCCGACAAGATATTAACCCTTTGCGGACGAGAATTAATGACACTTGCGAGAGTACTTTAAGTTTTGAATTCCACGACTTTGAGTTTTCACGCTTTTTAGTTCGAAACCATTTCATTTCCAACGATTTCAAACGTTTATTATTACATTAAGTATTCATTGCATTAAGTTCTGCGCTTTACAAGTCGACGTGGTTTCAGAAAGCTAAAAAATGATTAGGCGGCTATCTGCCGACACTCGTCCGCAAAGGGTTAATGCCCAACCACCCTTTCCCCTTTTTCTTGCTTTCGCCGAGAGACGAAAACGTAAAGCGACGAAAGGCTACGAAGTTTGAAAAGGGACCGAAGTCGAACGATTGACGAGTCCTCGAATTCCCCGGACGTTTTCCACGGGAGGACGTCGACTCGACAAGGGACGAGTTAATAATACCTCGAGCAGACTGACTGTTCAGACACCGTTAATTAAAGTCGGAGGTCCGGGTGCTAGGTTAGACCGATCTTCGTGGTGTTTCGTGGCTAGTATGGGCTCTTTCCCTTCCGCCTAATTCGTACAACAATGTCTATTATTCAAGTTGTCCCGTATACACGGTACGGCGAAGAGCCAGGCTACCTAACACGGCTGTTGCCGTTGCGTCCGTAGGCTTCGAGGGCAAGTTTCTCTGGGAACGCATAACTCCTAAGGCTTACCAAGTTTGCTTCGCATCGAAAGTACTAGAAACTCAACGGGGCTGGCTGCCGTCTCCTTAACGCAACGAAGAAGATGGCTCATGACATCTTAATTAATCCTATGGATTAACCGGGCCTCTCGTAATCCGACTAGCCAAAGCTTCGTACTTTTACACCGCGCGATACTCCATGTAAAATTCGTCGACCTTTCGGGAGAGAATCGGTAGAGGATCCTCTTGTTGGCTGGGTTATTTGGTCAGATGGCAAAATGATATACTGATATAAAGTTGCTACTGCATACCTTCATTTTTTAATCGATCGTTCTTTGATTATTGATTGGAAGTAGACATCTTAAGGCGCGCATTGGTTGATTAGTATATTTGATACTAGGAGGCATTGTGGTGCCTTCTTTCGTTTTCATTTACTTTGCCTGTTCGATCATTCGTGATCCAGCTCTCGTAGGTGACACTAGAACTGTTTACTTTTCGCTTTGTATGTGTAACGTTTAAAACGTCCAATAAACTTTAACAATATTACTGTGATTCATGTTGCTTCTCGCCTAACATAAAACCCGTCAATTATTATTACTTATTTATTAACGAACTTATTACCCTTTATGTGCATTGACAGTTAGTGGTACGGTGACATGAAAACAAAACAACAAAAAAGAAAAGAGTACATTAAACATTATACTGATGGACGTGATTAGATTTTGTATTTCGTTTCCATCACAATAAATTATGACAATTTGGGAGGAAAGATCAGGTCGTCAGAAACGTGAAAGAAATTTTCAGAGAATCCATTAGAAGGAAACGCGAAAGAAGCTTTTTAACGCCACTTATATCGTCAATACAGGCCAATGATGAAATGGAAACTCATTGTCGGCATAGAAAGTTTACTAAAAGTCCATTTCACGTGCTGAGCTTTAATATTTAGTCAAGTTCTAAAACAGGGAGAGCGGGTTATAATTACTTCGTCCACCAATAATAATCTACGTCTGATCTGTTTGGACAAGTTTTATCAGGCAAATGAAGCGCTTCCGGCAGTGGAACAATTACGTGATAAGTAAACGAAAGCGGAGGGTGACGCGAGTTTCTTAATTCGAAGTGTTATCTGTGCACACGGACGGGATCTTGGACTCCGAAGGAAATATAGCAGCCAATTTTGAGTGTTTTCCTTCGAGCGAGATATTACTTGCACCTAGTCATACCCGTTTATCTCCCCAATCCGCTTCAATTTTAATCTACCTACTCCTATTAAGCCTACATCTTAATCGGTGTAAGTTATAACACTGTGTCGGTCCACCGAGGAAAATTGAAATCACAGAAAGAATTTGAATTTTTAACCCTTTGCGGACGAGACGTAATAACACCTATGGGAGTACTTTAGTTTTGAATTCTACGTCTTCGAATTTTCAGGCTTTCGAGTTCCAAATCATATAATTACTAACGATTTCGAATGTTTATTATTGTGTTAAGTATTCATTACGTTAAGTTTTCTGCTTTAAAAGTCGACATGGGTTCAGAAAGCCAAAAAATGATTAGGCGACTATTTGTCGACACTCGTCCGCAAAGGGTTAACACTAGAACTACCAAGGTGCTCAAAATGGCCCATTTGTGATTTGTTGTAAAAATGGCATAAATTAACAGCAGGAAATTTCCAAAGATTACGAGTGATTTTCTCTAAGCAATGTAAATGAAGATTAATTTGTCATGCTATACGTATTTTTGCAAATACTTGTCATTCTGATTATCTCAATACAAATAAACACGCATTAACTGCCGGTAGTTCTAGTGTTAAATAAACGAAACGAACAACTTGGAAAAAACGTATGCAATTTCGTATGTAGACCGGAACTCGAGGAGGCGAGGAAAATATAATCAATTCGTTTAACGTTGCTTTATTCGTTCGACGGGCGATAGACACAGACAGCCTTTCGTTGACCGGCGTAACATTTTATATTTTCCATATCCGAATGGTGGGGAAGAGTCCCGATGGAGAGAACTAAGGGGTATGTTACCCCTTAGAATTTCCCACTTCCCCGTCAACGGTCACTCGGTCTTTCCCGTTACCTACCCGGAACTCGGCAGCCAGCAATAAAAACCAAGGATCGCCTCGACTTTGAAATCACATGCGGAAATAGCGAAATTACAACTATCCCAAATCTTGGGTTCACGTGCTGACCAGCTGAAAAATTAACAAGTACTGGTTCCTTGGGCTTTATTGTTGCTACGGCAGGCTCTCGCCCTCTTACATTCGCTACGCGACCATATAATTAAGCCTACGGGTCTACACGTATGCACTTTATATTTGCACTCCCCACCACGTTGCTACCTATATTACACTTTGTCTTCATCCGTCGATATGCGCCAAGGTAAATGGGTTACCTTCGCTGTAAAGTAGACAGAAAATAATAAAAGGAGGCGAGATCGCAACCTTGTGTAGTTCTCTCGCCTATATTCGAAGATCCAACGAGTTGCACGATGAAACGGATAGGTAGTAAGAGCGTTCCCAATTATCCCAAAGGATCGTAGTGAAAAATCGCGTCAGTCTCGAAGATGCGAGAATGAGCGGGCTAGAGGCGTAATACGAGCTTAGTTGAAAAGCTGAATCGCACTCTTGGGGCAACGCCTTGCTCGTTGCCTCGGAACCCTCCTGACTTACGAGCAGATTAAGAAACTCCCAGCTTCTCGAAAACCAGCCTCCGAACTTGCCTCGGGTCACTGCTCGTCCGTGAAACGATATCCCAACGGAGCCTCACGGAATTCGCCGCGATATTATTTTCAGACCTTCTCCGGTCCGTGTTAATTAATGACAAGCTTTATGTTATTAAACCGCGCCAGCACCCGATTCGATGCAGCCATGAAATTTTACGATCCTACGAATTTGTCCGTTCTCCGACGCGCTTCCGGTTGGCGTTGTTATTTCGCCTACTAAATATGCCACTCGATCGAGGGTAACGTGGAACATTTATGCGTTTGAAATTAGGGGAGTCGATAAAAGTGATAGAGGATTTTCAAAGAGTCGAATTTCTAATGGTTTGAATTTTCGAAGTTTCTAATTTTCTATACTTTCGATTCCTAAGGTTTAGAATTCTCAATACTTTAAATCCCTAATGCTTCGAATTTCCGATGTTGCAAATTTTTAAAATTAAAGAATTTTTAAAGTGTCAAATGTTGAATATCTTCAATTATTAACGCTTTAAATTCCCAAAGCTTGAAATTCTTAAAGCTATCAATTCTCAATGCTTTGATTTTCCAAACCTTAACATTTTCAAAGCTTAAAGCTTTCATATCTTCCAATTCCCAATGTTTTGAATTCCAAATAAATTTCTATTTTAATATCCGTTACTTTACTGTTTCTATCTACCTTACTAAAATATTAATCGAATTCAGAACCACAGACGTGCACTCGGTATAATGTATCTCTGATTAATAACACCTGTTGATTTTATCATTTATTACTTAAGCTTCTGTTTCCAAATATTGACCGGCGAATTGAAACGGTGTAACGTTTGATTTCCCAAATGTTAAATTTCCCTTCTAAAATAAACTATACTTGTATTAACTTTGCAATTCGTAATATTATTATAAATGAATCTTGTGCTAATATTAAATGAATTATTTAAGTAAAGTAATCGTTTCACTTTCACGCAGATAAAGCAATCATTTCACTTTTATCTTTCTACGCGATGCACAATCTATTTCTTTGTTTAAGAATTAATTCTATTAAGAATTCTATTAAGAATTTATTAAGAATTAATTCTATTAAGAATTCTATCAAATATTTATTAAGAATTAATTCTATTAAGAATTTTATGAAGAATTTATTAAGAATTAATTCTATTAAGAATTTTCTTCAGAATGAATGCTATTAAGAATTCTATTAAGAGTTAATTCTATTCAGAACTCTATTAAAAGTTAATTATATTAAGAATTTATTAAGAATTAATTCTGTTCAGAATTCTAATAAGAATTAATTCTATTAAGAATTCTATTAAAAATTAATTCGAACTCAATTCACGGTATTAATATTTCTTTAACCCTTTGAAGCAGATTAGTATGAAATATTTCCCCACCTCTTTAGCGAACAAGGGACAATGGGACATTCTTAATATTACCTGAAAATCACGAAATTATTCAGAGCACAGCGTTTTAAATTCTATTCATTAAATTCTATTGTCAAAATATTTATTAATAGCTAAAAAAAAAAGCTAAATCTGTTTCACGTGAAATTCGAAAAACAGGCTGAGAATGCTGTGCCTCAAAGAGTTCAGAAAAGTTCTCGATTGTGCAAGGTACAAGGAAGATAACTACTCCTCCCATTTGTGTGTTCGGTGAGAACGCTTTAATTACCCGCATAATGAGCCGCGAAAGTTCGTAGACTTTAAAAAATCGCTGTAACAGTGTGCCACTCTCGCAACAGGGATTATTCGGATAGGTCAAGAAATATTCCGTGAACTTCCGCCAACTTGCTGTATAATCCTCAAATAATCCGCCTTCGATTAATCCGGAATCTACTGTGCTATTCTAACACCGGCTTCGAATTTGCCAAGTAAACTAACAAGCGAGCTTCTAGAACATTATTCTGAAACGTCGAATCATTCTCAATATGGTCGACGTAACCGTACATTAGATTGTTGCATATGAAATGGCCGATTTTATGTGCTATTATTTTATGTCAATATCATAAAGATAATTCATAATTAAAATGATGAATTATAGAAAATTGATTTATTTTACAACGAATTTATTAATATTAATATATACTGTGATATTAATATTATAATTACAAATAAATATAATGAATAGAATTATGATTAATGTCAACAACCACGGTACCGTTTTAGATTTCTATAGTTCTGTTTCTACTTTTAGACGAAGCGTCCAACAACTCTTAGATTCCTACGACTAATCGTTGCATTAATTTATACGTACTGAACAACATCGCACCAATTATGGTCAATTTAATTGTATTAATCGAATGATTATGAATGTAAACGCTCTGCACACGAGAATGCATATTTTTGTACAGTCGATCCTTAAAATTAATGTTGTGGAGCTATGGGGAGGGGATACGATAGGAAAAAGGAAGGGCGTTGGGTTTCGTTCTGGGCCTGGCTAGTGGACTCATCAGTTAGGCTACCTAGCAGGCCCTGCCTTAGACGATGGGATATTGGAAGGAAGGTTAAAGGCGGTATATATGTATATGGACGAGGTATGTAGTTGGAGCGAGTACTTTCGAGAAAGCCTATTTCGTATGTCCCTCTAGTGGTGGGTGCAGGAGAGCCGCCACAATGTTATCCTTAATAATATCATCCTTAAAATTTCAATTATATCGGATTCTTGCGTGATGTTTTCGCCACTGTATGTATTTCTTTTTTTTGTTTGTCTGCCACCTATAATTTTTCTATTCTGTCATGTACCGAAGGGTTTATCCCGTAAATAAATAGATAAATAAATATACCAAAAGGTTTTTCTTTAATTCACGCAATTTAATTATACAACAGGAGAATTAAAGGTTTTTGCTAGAAAATAAATACCCACACCTTGTTATAATTTCATTCAAATTTACAGTGTACGTATTTACTCTGAATTTGACGAGTGCACTTGTGATCGCTTGATTTCAAGTACACAAACGGATAGAAATTCTAGAAACAAAATTCCACCGTTAAAAGGTTAACGGGTTCGTTGTCCATTTGAAACGACACACCACTGTTTGTGCGCAAAAAAGAAGTAGGTTAAAAATTTCCGAACCAAACGTTGAATAGTACGTAACAATAAATCCGTGTAATGTTTATGCAAATAAAGCTTTATGGATCAGCTGTTTTAGCTGAATATATTGAATATATGCTGAGATTTTGTTAGATTCCATTACAAATGTTTAGACTATGTTATTTTACCAATATTCATTTATTTAATCAATTAGATAGTCACTGTATCGTAACTTTACAGTAGAACAAAGAAAAAAGTTAAACCTAGACAAGACAACATTGTATTTGAAGTAATTCACACAATTAAATCTTCTTTATTTACTATATAACTTATATACATTCTTGTGGTCCAGACAAAGATGAATCAGAACAATAAGATGGTGTGTATAACAATTTTGACAAAAATGGAGTTGGGTAGTTCTCAGGTACACTTAATTGTTTTCAGTAACTCTCGCAAATTTCAGATTAATTCAGATACAGGTTTAGATTACGAAAATAAATTTACTAATATAGTAAAGTATTGAAAAATATCTGTGTATGAAAATTGAAGGGACGTATACGAATACAATGATATTTTTAATCGCGTTTCAAACTTGTTACTAGTTGTCTGTTTCACGCGCGTAACATAGTGCAATATCGTGTAACTTCTATGATTCCAAACGCTCTGCTAACTTTATTTAGCGGCGGAAAAAAGTGTCGCCATTTTTCGGTAAAAAAATGAACTTACAAGTAAATCGATTTTGACGGTAAATAGAAGACGCGATGGACGCGTTAAAAATAGTGTTAACTCAAATTTGAAAAGTTCTCCGTACCACTCTACACGATTTAGAGAACAGTTCACAGAGTTTCGATTGCTAAATAGAAGAAGGAGAAAGGCAAAAATACAAAAAATGATCGCAAAATTCTCCTTCGTGCATATCATATTCTAATAACAGTAAATTTCGAAAAATCCCAATTTCAGAGTTGCGTGTTTCGCGTTAGAGCGTGCACGTCTTCGTGCAGCTAGCGATGAAACGAATTGCAACTCTTTCTGTGCCTTATTCCTTCCTTGGTTTCTTGGGACGTCGCGGAAGTTTTGCGCCGGTCAGTTTTCGCGCGATTCGACTGAGTTTTCCCTTGGACAACAGGATGCGCGCGAGGGGGAGGATATCGTTCTCTTACCCCATGGACGGGAGCTGGAATAATATTTGTAGATTGCGAGCCACGGAAGTTGGTCGCCGAGTGGAACAAAGAGGATAAATTTCAGCTGGAAAATGAACGTCGAATCTCGGCCACTTGAAGCGGCGCCGCAGAGAAATGTATTAATTATGTAGTCGTGGAAGAGGAAATAATAAATTAGCGGCATTGTAGCGCGATCAGTGTGCTTGTTGACTAATTGTAAAGCACTCGGAAAGACAAAAGCGACGCAGTCATTGACAAGTTAAAGATAGAGATGAGTATAGCTAAAACGAAAATAATTTTTGTAACTTAATTCGAGGAATTTATCGGGGACAGGTGGCGGTACAGATGTCTATTTGAATTTTTGATACAATGAATTTGTTAACTCATTTCAAAGTAGCGGATGACTTGACACATAGGGAAAATAAAATAAAGATAGTTAAGAATATAAGTATAGAGATACAGGATTATAGTTAGGTTTGGGATAGATCAATGTAAATATGAAAAACGGAAGAGTGTAAAGAGGTTTAGTGCCAACCACGAATATTTTACAAAGCGAATATTATACAAAAGTATGTACCTAATCACGAAACTGATCACATATGCACAGAAGTTAAGGAAGCCAGTAGTTGAATGTACCGAGGGGAAAAATATGGATGGGTGTAAAATTTTGTAGGTGCTAAATGGTGTACCATAAATAAAAATACATATGGGAAGATTACATTAATATAACATAAAATAAATGAAGAAAGGAAAAGAGTAAAAATAATCGTTTACTGTTAAAAAGAAATCAGCGAGAGAAATAAATATACTTAACAATAAAACGATACTTTATCTAACATTTTCTAATACTTCTACGTCCACATATGACTACTTTAATGTATTGTAGCATTGATGCTACGGGATTTTTTCATCGTGTAAGTAGAATTTCTCTTTACAATAATTTCACTATTTCTCCAAGCTGATGTTCACTTATGGAGACATTTTTATTAACCAATTTCGCACCGTGTTGTCTATAAATACCCTACTAAGTTTCATAGTTATACAATAGCACATAGCATCACAAAAATATTAGCCATCTTTTAGCTACTTTTATATCATCGGGTTTAGTCGAAAACTTTTTATCTAACTGGATTAAGACCTCATTAAACGCGAAAAATTAACACGGAGTGCATCGAATCGCATTGGTGGTGTACTTACAATTACGTCTCCACTTTTCGGCTGGATATTAGGACTTGAACAAGGCGCGAAGTTTGAGGACGGCTTCGATGCAAATGGAACAGTGTGCGCCGTCCGGCGAGCTCCTTTTAACCCTTTGTAAGCTAACGTTCAGGTAACTACAGAACATTGGACGAGCGAGTCTGTTGTTCTGGCGGTGGTTGTTGGCTTGCTAACTGCTCAGTCGACCACCTCTCTCGCAAATTACCTGCAATTTACCACTAAAGTTGCATCGGTGCCTCGTTGTCCTCCTCTCTAGTCTTGGATATCCATTGGGTACCCCTCTCAGCCACCGAGTAATACCATCGTCGTCTCTATATTGCGAATAAATAGTATAATCGTGGAACATTTTTCCTTCTCCATATCTTGTTACCTGGATTTTACAGTTAAATCTTGCTTTTATCTCACCTCTGTTCCCTTTTCTTTATAGTAGAATTAGTGATTTAAGCATACTTCTGCGCGTTAATTTATTGGAATATATTCTAATAGATAAATTTCACGTTTCTATACAGATTTATATTATAGCTAATTTACTACTATTTATATTGTAACTATAAATTTGTATTGTATTATAAACAGGAATTAATTTCGCCTTGCAAACTTCGCAACTCGTGCTTTATTTGGGATATTTTATATAATCTTGCATAGTATGAGTTAGTCAATATTTAATAGTTGGTTTAATCATTCTTCTCATACGTATATAGTTTTTCTTACTGAAAAATTGTTTCTTGTTGAAACAAATAAATATCTTCTATATGCGTAAGTGAAGAAGAAAATCATTCCATTGTTCAGGATTATAATTGTTTTTAACTTGCGATTTCTCTTCCTAATTTTTCAAAGCATACAAATTACTCTACATTACTTTCTTTCTATGCTCTGTATTCTGTGCTTTATACCGTAGCTAGATATCTTATAAATGCATCAAAATTCGCAGTCTAGTGATAATACAGTATAACTTCTTTATCTATTATTAAGATTAATGAGATTTATGATCACCTACATTGCAATTGATTTAGCAACTTTCGTATTCATCTAACATATTATTCACATCCAAAAATTCTATAATATATGCTTCCATACAATAACATTTTAGCTATCGTTCGCTTTGAATATTTGTGAACCTTGTGAAATTTTAAGTAACCGGCGAAACTTTTTCGTGAACTTCTAACGATCGATTAATATTAAGCGGCGGAAGATGGTTTCGATCCGGCTGTATGACGCACCATTTGTATCCGGCCGTCTATAAGTGTGCAAATCGTATTTGAAATTGCGGCACCGACATCTCTTTTTCCGTATTCGTAATTACTTAATACATTATTAATAGACGGCTGACTTTACATAAGCTCAAGGGGAAAGTCGGGAAATTTCGAGACGAGAAGTTAAGCAGATTGCCGAGACTGGACATTTGCATACCGCCACTTCCACAACCACCGCTTCCTTCCACCGTCCTCCTATTTCTCTCTGCCACTCCATGCGCGCGCGCGCGCGCACCAAGAAGAAAGGCTACGTCATCGAACGAGAGTCTCGTGACTTTTAAGAGGCATATCTTTCGATAATGAAATCGGGACGCTCCGACGAAAACAGGGGTGCAATGGCCAACTTTCAACCGCAGACGAATAAAAGAAAACACGAGCTGATATTAAATCAAGAGTGGGAAAGTAGAAGCTGTTTCTGGATTAGGGTAGCATTTATTGCAATTAATTATTGCACAGGGTGTCCCAGTGATCGTGATACAAACGGGGAGGGAATAAATCTTCGTGGGAAAGTAAAACGTAAATCTTTCTTTAAGGTTAGTTTATGAGAAAAATGAATTCAAAGATTTGTGAAGTACGCGTGAGTTTAATTATTCTCAAGCTTGATGTTTGTACTAATGGTAAACGATAATGTTATGGGTAAACTGCGGATCATTATACATCTTATAGGAAATTTATGTATGTAAAAAGTTACGAAATGCAAATGGAATTTAAAAATATAGAAAATATTGAAGGCAAAATAGAAATCGTAGCATTTAGAGGGTGAAGCAATCCCTTATTTAGATCTCGTTTAAAATTCGCATAAATATCCGCAGTCTAATCATGACAAACACTAATATTACGTTTATCAATAACATTATTAATTTCTATTTAAGATATGGTATAAGATAAGGAGGACAAAATTTATTTTTATTAAGACAACAGAACCATTGCAATCCTAACAGGAAACCAATAAAAAAGTATATATATATTAATATCTATTTACATTGTTGCACGAATATTTGGAGAAAGAAACAATTGAAACATGAAAATACGCTGGTGTTAATTTATGAATTCCTGATTCATGCAGCAACGATTTTCATGTATCAATAATGTTGTAACTTACTTAACAATTCATTGAGTCACGTTAGTATAAATTAATAAAATGGTTGGCATTAATAATTCTTATCTTAAAATTGGCATTGCTCGTTGGTGCAAATAAAACCTCGCAGAATATTCATAATTAATTTTCCCAAAAACGAATCCTCGTATGAAAAAATGTTATTCTATATTTTCAATTCATTTTTCCATGTAGAATCACCCACTTCATGATTATTGAGACACCCTGTATAATAATATGGTTGTATCATAAATCAAAGCAATAATTATTGGCTCCAAAAAATGAGAGATATAAGTAGACAATTTAAAACGATAAATTGAGGATCTTATTATAAAGGGGCTAATAACATTTTAAGTTTGCGAAGATCTTGTCGGATTTAAGTTATAGCAATGTTACTATCGCGTAATAATAATCAGAGTGTAGATGTTTATACATTTATGGGGGAGCTAGTAGAGTTTTCTTCTATATTTAGTAGAGCTAGTAGCTAGTTTTATTATAGGTAGTAGAGTTTGAGCAGCTTCTGAGAAAAAGTACACGCAAAGCGGGAAAGTTTCGCGATAAACCGAGTTCCAAGGATATCCCATAGCTACTGTTCTTTGCACCTGTTCGCTTCTACTTCGACGGGAATTTTGTAAAATCGTCGACTTTGGGATTGTGGGAATTGCTGTGAATTATGCGAACGACTTCGGAATCTTTCACTTCGAAACTTTGCTTTTCGTTAATTTCATCCTGTATAAAATTAGTTCTCCCCTGTTCGTGATCTGATTTTCAAATAACACATGGCGAACATAAAACTGAGAAGTTTTAATTCGCGTGTGTCTTAATAAAATTCATTCAACATTCATAATAGGCGCAACTCGAGTTCAACAAAAGTTTCCCGCGTTTTCAACAAGATAACTATGTAACATTCTGCTGTATTATTATAATTCCTTAGCAGCTATTTTTCTATTTTCTCACTTCGGTTTAGTAATCAGAAAATAAAATCTATCAATGGAAATTAGCTTCTGGAAGAAGACTATAGCTGAATGTAATAAAATAAAGACGCACGAATTTCCTGTTCGACCCAATATTTGCTTGTGCATTGCATAATTTAATCCTTTTATCGTTATAATTAATCACTGAATGTGCAATCTACAGTGGTACAAATTTTTCCATAGTACCATAAAACATGGACCACCTAACGTGATCATCCCAATCAAAACTGTTCTCTATTAAAAAGGATGCATGGAAAAAAATCAAATGTTATCAGCTTGAAGATCTATCGGAACAATATAATTTAGGATAAAATTACTCAGTACTGATTTCATACCAAATGAATAGAAGCGAACAGTAAAAGAAACAAGAAATTTAGAAGTAGCAATAGAAGACGAAATTCTTTTAGAATAGATAGAAATTTATATTATATTATAATAGGTATTGAATTCGTTTATTTAACAGCAAAGCAATTGTACGAATAATCGTAAGTAAATAAATTTTGATACTAAATTTGGACTTTGATTTACCTAACAACACATAGACATTGTATATTCGTTTGCACTTAATATTTAAAACGAAGTATTAGGAGATAAATGTGCTGTTGAACATTAAAACGTGACCAATGTAATTATAAAGTATGGAACGTGTCATAATTCAGTAGTGGCGATACGTTTATTATACATCTTATATCTGTTACACAAACTGACGTGCTAATATATGTAAAACGTGTTTCTATTTAAATGAGAAGTTTTCAAATGTCAGTAATAGGGACATTGGACTTTGTTGAACATTTTCAATTGCGTAATAAATAATTCATTATATTTAACATATAAAAATGTCTTAATAAATACAAGAGACGTTAAACAATATTATACTCCAAATTGGAACGATTATTAGGTTAAATACGTTCTAAAATAGTTAAAGAAAGTCACGCGATAGCCTTAATGTGTCAGAAATTGGTACAATCTACCCTATCTCTATATAACACGGAGACAAAGAACAATTTTGGTAAATAAGTGAGAGTCACCTTTCGACTGCAATGGGCTAATACCCTCGAAACACTGCCGTAACAAGTAACATGACGTAATTAAGGATCACGTTTGTACGGCAAACATTTCCATCATGCTGGATCTTTAATAACTCGAAGGGAAGTATTTAATAAGATTATGCTGATCAGCATTAAACGTTAGCGCTGCCAATAGTGTCTTCGTGATAAAGGGAAAGGAAATGAGGAAATGGAAGGAAAGGTAGGATGAACGATCTTCAAAACAAATCCCCGGCAAAGCTCGAAACTCCTTCTGGAATTACCGGTTCGGATTTACTCGCTGGAGCTTTCAGCCGAGCTTTCTGTTCTTCCGTTCGGAAAGTGCATGGCCAACTTTCCAACGAACGAGTGATTCGATATTAATGCCGTTACGAGTTCGCGCCTTACTAACTCCCATATGGGACGCCCGTTCACGGATCTATGCGGCCGGAAGTGGAGGAAACTTTATCGCTCGCTCGCTCGTCCAAGTCGAACGCTAGCCCCCCGTAATTAATGGACAACTATTCTGCCCGCCACTGTTTCAATATCGCCATTCCACGGCCACTTTCACCCACGTCAATTCGTCCGCAAGATCGGGCCCAAACCAAGACGTCTATCTCGATCATCGACGACGCGCGAATAATTCCATTCGCCATTCGCTTCACGGCTTTTACTCCTCAAGGGTGAAACGCCAAAGCGGTTGGTCGATCGATTAGAGATTAATCTAGGGTATGCTTTTAATTAGATGTGGAGGGTGGCGAGTAGAGAGATTTAATTTACTGAATGGAAATTGAAGAAGATGTGTACCGAGTTACAAACATTAATTATTATTGGATTGTGGATTTTTAGACGGATTCGTATTTTCGTTGACAGGATTAAAGAAATGAAACCAATTGGGTTAGGCTCGGGTTAGGTTGTCTACTAATTACGCATTTGTATAGGGAAATATACTTTAGTTTGGTTATCTAGCACATTTTTGGACGTTATAGGAATTCTGTATACAAGTGTGTGAAAATCTGCAGTCTATTAATTACAGTGGCTACAGAAAGTATTTAGACATATGTAGGTTTTTCTAATCGGCGTTTTTTTAATAAAGTTCTAAAGTTTATTTCTATGACAGGGAATTTTTATAGTCGTATAAGAGTACTGTTAATTGTAGGGAACTTAAGATAATTGTATCTAAATAGTTGGTACTTAAATGTCAATATAAATTCGACAAGGTACAAATAGATATTTTTTATAGCCACTGTTTGCGAAGATGACAGATTACGTGATTTTGTATGGTTTGGTTAATAATAGGATTATTTTGAATTATCTTATCACTTTGAATTATGGCAACATATTTAATAGATCCTTAGTTGAATGTAGAGTTGTTTGTTTACCTACTATTATAACTAGAGTGCGGATTTTTATGCAAATTCATAGTTTCGAAAATAAAACGTATATAATAACTAGTTTCATCCTTTAAATATAATAACCAATGCTTTATTTTGGATATTTTATATATCTTTGAATATTATGCGATTCCTGTATTTCCTCCCACGTCTAAATTTTCCAAAAAATGCATAAAAATCCACAGTCTGGTTGTAAGCATTTTTACTTCTCCATATAATCTACAATTTACCTGACAATACACTAACAGGTTGTTCTCTTTACTAAATAAATAATATAGTAATAATATACATCATAATATACTGTTTTGAGGGTAAAACAATCCCCTATTTGAATCCAATTTCTTTAATTTCATTAACAACAATATGAATCTGCATGAACATCCTCAGTGCAGAATTAATGCTCCGATAGATTTTTAACGTTTCCTTTATGAATTGAATAAAAATCACCACACGAATAGCCGTAATATAATGTAAAACGCTACTTAACCATCGCCAAAGGCCAAAGCAATGCATCTTGATTGAGCTCCTTTAATTACAAGCTTCAATCGCGATGTCTACGTTATTTTCATATTATCGTTGCTCCGTATAACGAAACGATGGTTCATGGTTCGTCAGTCCACCAATGATCCGTACACGAAGATGCTTCTCGTATTCTTTGACCGCGGACAGTATTAATTTCTCCAATATCTGCAATCGGTTAAGACTACTGGGAATACGGTTGGCCAACGATCCTCCCTTACCGTTTCTTTTCAGATCGTCTCTACTCTGTAATATCGTAAACCGTTAACTCCTCTTTTTTTTCCCCATCTCCTCTCCTTTTTGCTCCTCGATATCCCGGACTCGCGGTTGAGATTCAATTTGCAAAGGCTATTTCGTTAATTGCATAAGTACCGGACCGCAGTCACGTGTGGCTATAACTCGATCGTGCCTTCTGAGTGTGTGCACCCCTGGAAACGCTAAAATCCAGCCACACGTATCGCGATACACGTTCACGGTAACTGCTCGCAATACGTTTATCCGGGCTAAGTGTTAAATTAAATTTGACTTTTAATACTATCGATTTTTCTAACAGCGAAATTGTAAAGCTCCTCTCGTTGCGTTGGAACCGTGATACTACACTATGCAGCGTAACTATAGCATCGCCTATATTTTTACGACCTTTTAACATTGAAAAAATAGCCCGACAAAAGTAATCGTATTGGAAATAATCAGTTTCAGGTGGAAAACAGTGAATTTTCTTTGATTGAATTGTTTAAAGTTGCTTCATTGTCAGTCTTGAAAAGTTATTAGTATAAATAATATGCTTTAAAAAGTTTACTACATTAAAACATGGCTCTTCATTATTGTGGGCTTATTTAAGGCATCCTTTTGTTTGATAGTTTGCATATATATATATCGAGTTAACATCAGAAAAAGAGTTTATAGCCGGTGTAAAACAATGGCACCACTTTATTTCTTTATACTTTTTATGGTTTCTCGTTGCAAAAATAATATGACACGTAGATTTTTGTATAATTTATACAGTGCCACGCGGTACATTTTGCGAGCAAGAATAAGCTGTAATTTTAGCTTGTAAAGAAGAAGAATTCGGATCTCAAAATTTGGTCGTAGGCTCGGTTGATCCCACAAGGTTATCCACAGTTTTTTAAATAGTCCTATGAATGATGGGAAAGATAAGAAAGGAAGAATGAACATTAAGCATAAGATTGTCCTCTTATGCTTAATGTCAAATTATTAAAGTTGCGAGTGATTCACTGAATAGTTGCTTAGATATTACAAAATAATGCAAACTCAAAAATATAGATGATGCTATAGTTATGCTCCAAAGTGTATTACGGTTTGAGAACCGATTCCATTCGTGAATTCGCGTTGTTCGTAAGAAATTAATCGAGCAAGGACACGTAGATAATGTCGCATCATGTTGTTGAATGAATAACGTTTGCGAAATTAATTTTCGCATCTTCCCTTCAGGCTGCGTTGCTCGCCTGCAATAAATCCGCGTATATTAAAGTTTTCTATCGAAAACGGAAACATTGAAATATCGGGTAAAATATGGATGGAACGAGAGGGGCAATTAAATATAGACATAATGCAATTATGTATATTCGTTTTCTTTCCACTATTTGACTGTTCAATTTTAGTGTGTGCTTTTGATAGGAATTTTACAGATTATACGAGTCTTGCATTTTTCAAATGAAACGGTTTCTAGTGACAGCAATAAGGACATTGGACTTTGTTGTACATTTTCAATTACTTAGTAATGAATTTGTCATATTGAACATATAAAAAAATGTTCATAAACAAAAGAGACGTTGAACAATATTATGCTCCAAACTGGAACGATCTTTATGTTAAATACGTTCTAAAATAGTTAAATAAAGTTACGCGCGAACGTGAAAGTGGCAGTAATTGGTACACCTAACCTAGATCCAAACGAAACAATATTAGGTAAGTTTATATATTATACGTAGTTTGCATTCCATAAACTCTAATCCTATAGTTTTAAAATACATTTAGAATTTGTTAGGATTTTTGCATAAATCGTTACGTTATATTTTGATACAATGTGCAACGTTTTGCTTCTTCACGTGTTTCTTTTCTTGCACCACTGGGGCTAGGTCAGGGCGTAGTCGCGTCGTCTCGGCCGTTTTTCTTTTTTTTTTGTCTGTTCTGTACGAGCACTAAGCGTGAACGGTTGCTGGGTTGACAGCGTCGCTCACAACCGAAACCTTATATACTGGTTTTGTTATTTTGTATTACAATAATAAATATTCGTTTCTTTGGACGCAACCACTGAAATTATTCAACAGAATTAAAATTATCATTTATTAGAAATGCAACGTATATTTGCCATAATCCATCACACGAGCTACAATCGACTATTGGCCTGTCCGGAAAGATTGTGCCGCATTATATTTATATTGTATTTCACAATGTTTTTGACATACCCAACGCGTAGATCTGAATGTATCTTAACTTAGCTGTTCCACTTCAGTTTCAGAAAGGCCTTCAGGATAGCAAAATGCTTCTATTATAACTGTAAAACTAACTATGAAAATATAAACACAGTCACGTAGTGACTTCCATAAAAAATTGGCTTTGAGAAATTTTTTAAACGTCGGTTCTGCGATTAAAAAATCTGAGAACCTTTCAAGATGTATACAAAACCGGCGAAAGCGTCTCTGATTTTTCTTACAACTTTTTATGCTCGAGATTAAAGCAAAATGGAGCTTAAACTGTAAATTACGTTTCTAATAATAGGATGAGAGGTTTGAAACATACCCGAAAATGTTTTATTCGAAGGACCTATTTATTAACACGTCACAAATTGAATTTCGTTTAGTGGTACTCTTACAATCTTTATCCGACAATAGAAAATCGGTACGAACTTTCGGGGCTACCCAATATTTCGCATAAAGCGTCAATAGCGTGTCCCCGTCTCAAATCTCATCGTTTCATCGATGAATTAAAGAGAAACGTAGTTAGTTCGCTGTTCTTGCTGGCAGTCGAAAACGTTGCAGATATGTAAGCGTTTATTCGTGGAACATTCGCACGTACTCGCGGGGCTGTGCGCAAGCAGCACGGCGATATACTTGACTCCCCCGTGAATACGTTCTCCGTATGCTTCGGGCTAGATTGCTCTAGTTAACGACAGGTATTTCAACGCTAACTACGCGACTGACTCGGCGTTGTGTTCGAAATGTTTCTGGGAGGAATTGCCCGTACGTACGCGCCTAGGTTATACGAACGCGCGGGCCAGATTCCGTACGTACGCGTCGTATAACAGTTATAATGCGATTCGTCTTCGCCGCGATAATGTGAAAATTTCATGGGCCACGCGGAATAATTGCGAGCCATATACGGAGACGATTTCGTTGCACGGGTTTTATCGGCGCGCCGCCATTGGCTTATTGACGAGCCTGCAACCCTCAAACGTTCGATATCTCTCGGTGAAATGCCACCGGTAGAAAATAAAATCGAGAGTTCCGAGGTAGAATATTTTATTGACTAGCGGAGGCGCGGAACTTTACGGTATTTCAGCCGCGTATCGATTGGAAAATCCTTCTACTGCTCCTACCGCTCCTTGTTATTTTAGGAATTATGGTAATTGTTTTCGGTTGCCGGCGGTTTCGCTATGAGAATACCGCGGTGGCCAGGCTTCCTTGTTATATTTGTAGAATTATGTGCGGAGAATGGTTGAAAAGATTAGCAGGGGAAATTGATTTTCTTCAAGCGTTGGTAAAGTATGAATCGAAGGGGAAATTACTTAGCTCCGATTGGTATTTTTTAAATAGATTCATGAGTTACTTGTTATTAAACAGATTTTTATTATCACTTGTTGATATTTACTTGTGGACGTGGTACTGTTTGGAGTACGTTTCAATCAACATAAATTATTTAATATGGGTTAACTATTGCACAGTTAAAAGAATGGTTCAAAATTAGGAAATACTTATCTTAATCCAAACACGTGTTTCTTAATTGGGTTTTATGATTTTATTTCGTCTCGATGACACCAAATTTTTGTGATCACGAAAGATTATTGTTGGATTATAGAAAATTCGATGTAATATTATGTTGGACCTAATTAATTAGTAGGTAAAAGTAAAGTAAAATGATGCTTATTTATTACCATAAGCAAAGCTCAGAATCCTCTAATTTAATGTACAATTATGCTACTACAACTACAAAATAGACAATCTAATCACCTTTATGTTGGTGTAATAATACAAATATATTCCATATGCTAATTGAATGTTTCCAAATGGCAAATAAACTGTAAAGAATGGAATATGCTATAAATACTAGCAAACATCATTAAATTATTAAAGATTATTAATATCACTAGAATATAATTAGGTAGCCTACGTTAAATAAATATATTACAATATAAATTTAGCTAATAATTTTTCCCATATCAAATTTGCAATATAAAGAAACTTATAAGTATTATGTTCTGTTTATACATTCTTTATCCATGTATGTATTTTATTATACATGATTGTAATTTACTTTATTTTATTTTATTATACAGGTATATATTTTTTATTGGTACGATCTTTTACCTTGACGCTTCGAATTTTATTTATTCGGGGGAACGAAAAGCTGCAAATTCCGAAGTCTAGAGGACTCGAAAATTCTTCAATACGAATGACGATGTATCATAAACCTGCGAAAACGGCAGACTTCAAACAGAGACCGTAGGATTACAGGCTAGCGTGAGCAACGTTGCCGTATTACATACCTGCATTTGCTACGCAGCAAGTTTATTCAGGGCGCATGCAAAATTCAACAAGCTGCCCTAAGAATCTGCCCTGCTGCTCGTGCGTTTACATCTTTGCTCGTAACCCCTTAAAAGTATCAAAGGAATCGGGAGAATTGAAATCTACCGAAAGCTACAAACTTGTTACGCGTAACTCTAATCTATGTTTTAATGTTGACACTATTAAAACCGTTTAATTGGAAATTCATTGATTCAGGAAAGTCACAGACAGCTAAATCAGTATCATTCTTCTTAGACTTCTTCTTACTTAGAAATGTTATGCGACTGTTGGCCGTTTCAGATAGCACTGTATAATTTATCTCATTTGCATTTTCATGTACCAGAGGGTTTTAACCCGTTTGCAAATAAATAAATAAATAAATAAATGCCACTCTAACTTCTAGTTTGATTTGGGAGCTAAAAGCTAATAATTGCTGCGAATAATATGCTTACCGACATTGCAAAGGCATAGTAATAAATTATAGTAATACGATTATATAAGTGAATACAATAAAATTTAAAAAATCGTGAATTGAAATTTTCGATTCTTTTCAGCTAACGAAATTAACCAATCTGCTTAAGTAACTTTAATTTCCATAAATAGGCATCGCAACTTAATAATAATAAAATACAAATTATTTCTCATCCACGATTTTGACATTCACCTCAAAGACGTCGTAGCGAAAGGGTTAAATAAAAACAGCGGAACATCAAAATAGCAAGAAAGCTCGACCACCAAAGACGGTTGTGAACAATTTCGGTGTACAAAAAGCTTTGGAATTCTCGGATGGGTCCGATCGAGACGATAAATCCTACCGCTACAAGCGAAGGGAATCGTTAGGCACGATAAAGAGAGTACACGCCTTACTTTTCCCAAATTAGAGGATGCGCTCGCCGTAAATCTCTCGGAGCCAGTTACGGGGCCGAAAAATAAAAGGGTTGAAGGGGCGTGTGGGAGGGGGGGAGGTGTTGTGTGAGTAGCCGTCGAATCACAGCGGCGCGAGGGAAACGCGTTAAGGAGGATGGCCCGTCGCTGCGATGAGAATTTATGGGCTGTTCTCGAATCGCGAATACAATTTAAGCGCTGTTGATCCCACAGTGACAAAGTGGCTTGCATGATGGATGCGGTCGTGCTTGCGCTGTTTGTTACACTGTCGTTGAACAGAGACAAAGACCAGAGGTGACAAACGACAACGCAGAAGAGAGAGAGAGAGAGAGGCAATGCCATCGACGAGAGTAGAATGTACACCGAGGCAACTATAAACACGGAATAAAGGAGGGAAAAGGAGCGGAGAAGTAAGCAGAGAATGAAACGAGAAATTGCTGGGGTTGGAGAGAGGCGGTGGAGAAGGAAAGAGAGAAAATGTGCACCGGTGACACGAAAGGGGTGGGAGTGGAAAATGGTGCAAGGGTTGTCGCGTGACATCCTATTTAGTCTTTAATTCGCGGTCCATTCGTCTTTGTGCGCTCGTGCTTCGACTAGCTATAGAGTAAATGACACAATTACTGTCACTGTTCCTATAATTGCCACTTGAATTCGTCTATTCAATAGCAAAGTATATAATATGTATAAAGAATCGTAAGTGAACAAATTTTCACAATAAATTTGGACTTCGGTTTACGTAGCGGCACATAGATATTGTATATTCGTTTACACTTAATATTTATAAATAAATATAAGGTGGAAAATGTGTCGTTGAGCATTAAAACGTGGCCAATATAATTATAAAGTTTGGAACGTGTCATAATTCAGTAAGGCTATACGTTGACTATATATCGTATATCTGTTACACAAACTGACGTGTTAATATATGTAAAATGTGTTTCTATTTAAATGAAAAGTTCTCAAGCGACAGTACGAAGGATATTGGACTTTGTTGTACATTTTCAATTACGTAGTAATGAAATCACTATATTGAACATATAAAATAAATGTTCATAAAGAACAGAACGGATGAACAATATCATGCTCCAAACTGGAACGATCTTTATGTTAAATGCGTTCTAAAATAGTTAAATAAAATTACGCGATAACCTTAAAGTGGTAGTAATTGGTACATTTACCCTATTCGAGGGTTTTTAACAATTATCGAAGAAACTTCGAGTTGAGGTTAGATGTTAGGTTGTTGCATATGAAATGGCCGATTTTATGCAGCTCAAAGTTTTCCAGTGATTAATTAATTAAATGTAACATTAAGTGTAATTAACAAATATAAAGCTTGAAGCTTGCTAAATTTAACTCTACCGATAGATCGTTAATTGTTTTAAAGAATCGTTTGTCAAGAGAAATAAATTTTAAATGGGATAACTCCTGAATTTCTTTAAAAAACTGAACAATTGAGATAAATTGTATAACATGCGGGATATTTGTAAGACTTGCACCTGAATCGAGACAATTGGCAGCTTTAAATTGGATACCTTGAATTGTATTATACTTAACATTGATGTTAAAATGCTACTGTATACAAGTAGCTGAAATTTTGTGTTTTTGCATCTGGTAGACGAAATAATGAAACTGTTTCAATGAAGGAATGAAATAGTATGTGTGTCATCCTTTCTTTTAACATTCACCAATTTTATTACAGTGTGAAAGGGTTATCAATTCATATTTTCTAACTCTCAAAGAATCGACTAAAAATAGAGTCACCTTTGACACATTGGTGAGTTTTAATTAGGATACGTGGTTTGCACTTAGTTTTTTAATACAGGATATTGTCTAATAATGCTTATAATTAGACTGCGGATATTTATGCAAATTCAAATTTAAAGATACTAGAATTTTAATAGATATTAAATTTAATAGATATTGGAATGGGGAAGATAGCTATTTAAATAAATTATTGTGTAAAATTTGTACATAGTTGTACTCGAATTGTATACAAAGATGTATCGATTACTATTTACTATTGCAACACACACAAGCACAGAAACAAATTACAGAGAAATTGTAGTGTCGAGATGGTTAATGGGAAACTTCTCATCCATCGGATGTGGATAAAAAGCGTGCACGCGCTTCGAGTATCGGTGGCTCGGTGTTTGTTAAATCGTTTCAGTCTACATTGCACTTTTATTGGAAATAAGAAGAACGCGACTCCGTACTA
This sequence comes from Eucera pruinosa, assembly GCA_028830335.1. NCBI lineage: Eukaryota > Metazoa > Arthropoda > Insecta > Hymenoptera > Apidae > Eucera > Eucera pruinosa. The sequence continues at coordinate 29,422,615 of JAMYCR010000001.1, read as the reverse complement.
AGTGATTTAATGAACGGTCGATTAAACGAAGCGACCATTGCTGTATCGGAAATATCAATTTTCCCTGGAGCTCGGTTAATTTGAGAGACGATGCCGTTTTAAAGGACTTTGTTTGTTCATTTGTTTCCTTCGATGCAACTCCCCTCCTCCAATCATTCCATTACACGTATGTACAGAGAAACTCAAATACATTTTATCACAAAAGGATTTTGGCAACAGCTTATTCTACTACGTACAGTGGTGTGTAAAAAGTATTAGGACACGATTCTTAGTTGTGATATATTTTAAACATGAAGTTGTACAAGAAATTGTTCAGTCCAATAAGAATAATTAATATCAAGGCAACGATGCATAAGGATGATAAACTGAAGTAAAATGTCTGATTTAAATTACTGAGTGATGTTGATCTGTTTGACTTCTGAGAGGTTCATGTATCAAATGTAGCAATAATCAATGTCGTTTTTGCATTATACATTTGCGAAGTTAAAAAATAAAAGTGGCATTAATTATTATTAGTAGACTGTGAATCTTTATGTTTACATTTTTACAAATAACACTAAAAGGATAGGATCTAAAACGGGTTCACTTATCTTCTAATTATTCCAATTTGAATATTTCATCTCCACAGTTAAAATAAATAATAATAATAATGATTATATGAATGAAATCTTTGACATCGAGGTCAGAAGCTGATCCAATTGACGTGCAACGAATCATTTACAATCTAAAAAGACATCGTTCTTGTTGGCTTATGAAATTTGCTTACGCCATGGATTACAATATGCGAATATTACAATAAGTTTCCGCGAAAATCGTTTTGCAACGAAACGCGTTTGTGTTTTCTGTCAGAATCGTTCAGCTCTCGGTGTGCGCACACATATCCGTTTCGTTTAAATGCAGCGACCTGCTGAATTATTGGCTCCGCTGGCCACTTGACACAGAAGCGTCGAATAGGAAATCGAAAAAAGCGGTTCGAGAGTTTTTTCATTTAAAGTAATGTGAAATTTATGCTCCGCGCGAGTGGAATAAAGAATTTCAGTGCGGATTGCTACTTCACCGATGCGAGGAAAAAATGTTAGAAGCGCTTGTTGTAATCGAAATCTAATTAATCGCGTTAGCTATTTAATTTATATCGTTTAGCAAATAATAAATGACACAACATTCTATTCGATTAATAATAACAGAGATATTTTTAACCCTTTCAGTGCCTACGTATGCAATCTTTCTTAATTAATCCATACGAACTTTTTCTGCAAATTACCAACAATAAAATATACAATAAAAGAAAATAGAATTCATATTTATAGAACTTAACTCGCTATTTTCAAGGCTGAATTAATAGACAAGTAAGACAAAATTGGTTATAGCGCGTTGTTTAAATCAGTTTAAATTGACACGTAGTACCTATATTTTTGGTTAAGAAACAAATTCAGAGTATAAAATCAATGTAAAACAATCTCTATTTTCTAAAATAACCGTAACATGTCATAATTTCAACTATGAGGACTGAAAGAGTCATGGCATTTTTCATATTTCATTTTCGTAAAAGAATCTGATTACTTGATAACAAATACTCCTCTGATTGATGGCATAAACTACCAAGGCAAAAAGAAAAAAATATACAAACGAGGCTCGATTTATATTTTTATCCATATCTATATCTCTATTATCTATATATATTCTGACTGTTTCTGTTATTTTGTATAAACGTAAAACGTATTTTTAACGATAATGTTACGATATACTGTACGAATATACTTGAATTAATCATACATCGATTTTCGAATTTCGTTTACCTTGTACGCCATCGTGCTTTGAGAGGAATGCTTGCAATGTCGGAAGAGCCGTACATGTTGTACAAGACTCAGGATGATGTCGTGCTAATGCATCAACTTTGTTGTGATTTGTGTACCCTGTCCGGGCTCCCAGGACGCAATTAGTCTGAAAGTGCAGTTATAATCAGAAGCGAAGTTCATAAAGAGATTACTTTTATATGATTTGTAACATAACAAGAGACACACGTTTAGAGAAATTTAATCTGACAAATGAAAATCAAACACACGTACATGTCATTACTTTATTTAATAGTTGATGACAGAAAAATGCTGCAGATATTCGTTACGTGATATGTAAAGATACTTTCAATTACAAATTCAAGCTTTTTTATTCCTTAACTATACTATATCTATTAAAAATTACGTAGGCACTACTAACGGTCTGTGAGATTACTAATGTTTATTGCGCTATTATTGACATAAAAGTGGAGGATGAAAAATCAAAATCAGTCGTTCTTCCTTTGCATACTACAATTTAAAAGTATCCAAAGTTTCAAGCTCGTAAATCATGTAGAAAGGAAAACAGATATGGGTAAGTAATCATTAGAGGTTTCACAGTAGTCGAGAAATAAATTTCTTCTACCTTATACATTTTTTTCCATTTCTGAATATTATTAAGCAATAGTAGAATGTTCATACATTATAGATTTAATAATCTACTGATGCTACGATATACTTATGCATCATATCGTTAATTTGCTGTAATAACGACACAACCCAACGGAAGAAATAAAATCATCGAGCTTAAACATAAGTTGGAATAATTATTTGGTGAAGCAACCTCCAATTTATACCTTATTTTTAATTCGAATCTATTCTTCCTCTATTACAGAGATGAAAGTGTACTTAAATATGTAGAAAATAATTCAAGTTCAAGGTTCGGCCTTTTTATTTATGTTTTATCAAAGAATTGAATTTCCTTCCGATAATTAACCCTTAACTATTATTGTCGATCTGTGAAACCGCTAATAATTACTTATTTATTTCTATTTTACTCTCCACATGATTTAAGCTTGCTATTTTGGATATCTTTGAATTATACCATATTGCTCAATTACTCGAAATCGATCTTAAAAAATACAGATGTAAATAAGGGTAGATACTGTTTATCTGATTTTAGGAGGTCAGGACTTTGTCTTTCTCCTTTTTTATTCGCCACCAGTAACGCTAGGTTCGTTAACAACTACCATAACTCGTAATTTTCGCCAAGATATCGTCCATCGAATATAATTAACCCTTTATCATCACCCTTGAGAAATTGATAAATCACCCAGCCACGCTGTCCGAGCAGCAGCGATAACCAGAAAGAAACGCGCGGAGGAGAGAAAAGGTAGCGGTAAAGTTCGAGGAAAACATTTTGATTTGCTTCTGCGAGCGAGTGCAACTGTGCAAGGAAACATAAATAAAAAGTTGCAAGGGAGCAAGGAGGGCGCGCGTGCTCGCGCACAGCCTCCGATGCATCGCGCCAGTCGTATTTCTCGGAAGCTCTCGTAGGTACCAACGTAGGTACCTATCCACCTCGGCTTCGGCAAGCGCGTAGGAAAACCGCGCAGAGTGGTTTGTTCGTGACAGCTGGAAAATAAATATTTGCACGTATTTCAACGATTAGTCCGCTATAAGCGACGCGAGACGGCGACGACTACCAGAACGTCGCTGCACGCTTTCCTCTCCAACCCCCCGTTTTCAACGTCTCCGCCTTCTTCTTCTTCTTCTTTCACCCCTTTTCTACCGTAACCAATGCCTGACCAGTTATTTCAGACGATATTGAAAGAGCCAAGGGCATAACTCGCGGCTACACGTGTGCTCGTGTGCAACGTGGCTTTCTTCTTTTTGAACCACCTACCAACCTCCTGCAACCCTTTTCTTCTTGCTACATCTCTCACAGCGACGACGGCGGACGTTGCACAGCGAAAGCTTTCCTGTCGTTCGACGTTCAATTTGGAGATTTATTGCGCTGATTTAGGGATATGGAGTATTGGTTTTTCTGCAGCCCCTCTGGTCTCGGCGTGTAATTTTCGTCGGTGATTTTGCGTTGCTTTTGTAAACGGCGAAACTCGGTATTTATTTATTTATTTATTTATTTATAAGGTTGTAACATATATTCGTCCCGTTTTATTGATGCTTCGAACATCATTTATTCGTAAATTCAGAAATAAATTTAATCAAATCTATATGCGCTATAGTAGTTAATGATCTTCTCATTTTTTGTAGGAGCCGAATTGTTAAGTTTTCGATTTTGAAGAATTTTTATAACTTAAAAATGTTCTAGGAAAACGGGACAAACTTATGTTACAACCCGATACTTATTAGTTATTCGTGTACTTAGCTATGGGATAAACCCTTTACAGCGCGAAGATAATTAAAGAAGTCGTGGAGTAGACTGTATAAAAGAAGAAAGACATATAGGTACATTTTTCTAACGCATACAGTGGAATACAACTGTGGTTCTAAAATGAGATAAAAAATGAGAAATATGGGAAATAAATATATACTCGGAACACCTTTTTCGGTTGACATAAAAGAATATAAAATATATGAGATTATAAAGAGGAGCATAGTATGTGTAATATAATAATTGACACTTGAAACTATTGTATGGAGAAAATATATCCAACGATTTGCGATAATAATTTACAATCATAAATAGCCTATTAACACTATTGGGTATTGTTTGCTTGTACACAGGTTTCTTAGCTTACAGTTTACCTAGCTTCTAGCTATCGAAATAGATTACGAAAAAAAAAAAATACATTAAACATTATACTGAAGGACCTAGTTCTTATTTTATAAATAGAAATTGAAATTGAAACAATAAAATAAGATATAAAGTTATATAATATTAATTAGCAATTGGTGTTTGAAACATTGCAGTGATCCAAGTTTTTGAAAGACTTTTAATTTCATTTTTATAAAAAAGATACTATTATAGGAAGAAAATTTTGAATTCTGTTTTCATGGAAACGCGTATTGCATCTGCGAAAAACTCTTGGCAATCTTGCTTCGTAATGAAGGTATTTTGTAGAGTAAATTGCAAGAATATTGAGAAGTTCCGAGAGTATAACATCTACCGTAATAAAACAATATAATGGACGTCCGGGCTTTTAACAAATAAAAAGCGGCAAAGCAAAAGCCGCAAGAATCTCGTAACTAGATGCAAAAGATCACTTTATTGTGGTCTTTCCCAAACGAGATCGTTTCCTGTCTGTATGAGTAATCGCTTGGTTAAATGAAGTTTGCGCAATAAACGGTAGTGGTTGTTAAGATAACAAAGTGGAGTATCAGTGAGTGGTTCTTCTCGGTGAAATTGTTGCAGTGAAAATAATATTACGTGTAGCGTACAAATGATACTCTATATTTCCGAAAATATTAATTAATAAAAATACCACAACTGCATGCGGACAAATGAATAATAAAAATTGATTTTATTTAGTGGAGAATTAGGAAGCTCGGAAAATATTAATTAGCAAAAATACCAAAAATTGCGTGCAGGCAAATGAACAATAAATATTGAACTTGTTTATTGGAAATTGAGGTGTTTCATTTTTAGTATAGGAAAATTGAGGAGTTCAATTTTTATTATTGGTATATTAAGTAGTTTAATTTTTATTATTCATGTGTCTGCATGCACTTTTTGTATTTGTACTAATTAACATTTTTGAAACTATAAGTTGTCTTTTATTTATTACATCTGATATTATTTAACACCTAACATTTATTAGAAGATTAGGATTCTATTACTAAATTGATCGATTAAACTGAAAATTCTGATTACGTCTTACTTCTTTATTTCCTTCTTCTGTAAAAATACGAATTTACAAAAACATCCACATTACATTTATCAATTACACTTTATTTTGTATTGCTATTCTACCAATTTTTTAGTGTTCCCTATCTACATATTTTACAACATTTCGTAGATAATTCTTTACCATCTTACTCCAACCATATTGCACAATATAGTACAGAGGTTTATTTATCAGACGCAGCAGTTACATGGGAGTATGTTAGCAATTATCGTTAACTCGTCGACAAAGAGCACTCTTGAAAGCAATTTATTATTCGGCTTTATAAAAGTTTGCTGAAATATCACGATGATGTTTGCTCGCCCCTCAGACAGCGTAGTTATATCTTTTGGTAGTGTTTTTCAAGTGCAGCTTTTCGCAACAGCCAAAAAGCTTAAAAGCTTTCGAAAAACGATTTACTGATCGCTTGTAAAAGCGGATTTTTAGTATATGCAACGCGCTTATATAAATATAACGATTGTATTAACTTCAATTATATTCAAGATCAGTTTTCATATGTCCACGCGTACAATAAGTATTAAACTATAATGTATATATCAATAATAAATGAATGCTTTAATAAATAAAGTATTTATTTACATTTTACATTTTTCATAGAATCAGAGAAGTTGCAGATCCATAATCATAATTAAAGTATAGCATAATATGCTGCTTCAAATTTGAATAAAAAGCGTTCGATTAAAAGGAAGAAAAGTCTTCTCTATTTTTACCAGCAGTTATTCTAAATAAAATATTCAATTGGTTATTGTACTTTCTTTATTGGACTTCGATGAAAAGAATTCGATTAATGGCAATAAAAATAGCCTCCGTTTTTATCGAATGTTTCCATAAGTACAATAATCTGGTGCTCGTATTTTATATATGTTATTAGGTGTACCAATAAACAGTTCACGAATTTTGTCATAAATTCAGCATGCAGCTTAAAGTCGAAATACATTACGAAGACACAAACACATGAGTCGATGAATTTATTTTGCAATGTGTATTCATTCAAATCCATAATTTTTATTAATGAAATTAACAAAATAGGATTTCAATAGGGATCTCTTTTATCCTCTAAAACTTTTATTTTGTTATATTCTGTAGGCCTCCAAAGTTAACCGAGAACATAAAAAAAGTATCGCCATTTCTATTAATTAGTATAAGCTATTTATGCTGTAGCCAATTTCATAATAATTAAGAATCTCAATTCTTACATATACTACTAATTTAGTTTACGATTTATAAAATATGAAGACCAACTACGCGTCTCATAATCGCTAATACATACTTCTTTCTATTCTAAATAGTTACTAATGGCTTTCTACTAATCGTACAATGAAATTAGGGTCCCTACATCGTACAGATACCGTTCCTGAAGTGTTAAGGGATGAAAAATCTACTTTTGCGTTTATCAAAAAAATCGCACTGCATCCCTTTGAAATATTACATAACATTTATCTGACCAATTGTCGATCATTCTTAATGAAATAATTCGACACAGAATACACGTTCGAATCGATCTCTCCTTTCTCCCCCCCTCCCTCTCGCTCTCTCTCTCTCCCTCTCTCTGTCACACAATCAGCAACCCTTTCGGTTGCAGCACCTCGTCCGGTGCAAATCGTCGGAATCGTCACGAACGCAGTGAACGTCGCTGTGGACCGAATTGAATCTCTACGAAATCCCGGTAGGCGTCCTGTGTTCGCGTTGCAACGTTGCTTCAGTTGACGTTTCAGATTTTCAGTGCCCGGACACATTAGCATGCGCTGTGAATCGCGTTTTGTCGATGCGTGTCACGTCGTCGTCGGCACGACGTCGCATTCCTGTAGAGGCGCCCTTAAAGGGCGACACGTTATACCGTTTAGCCAGTTTCTGTTGCCGGATCCGCGTTAAACAGAAACCTTCAACCCCGGTCTATTTCGTAAAGCCAGTTGCTTGAAAATGTTCGATCAACGACAAATGTCAACGCGATTCAAATTAGGTATTATTATTATATAGCGATGGGACTAACAATAAGGCATGTTTCGTACTTTTGATACGTTTATATTTATAATTGATATTTGCGTGTCAATCTGATGTACGATACGTTTGAGATGTATTGAGATAATTAAGTACGGTATCGATACGCGTACCGATTGTATTATGTTTCATACATATTTGAATATAATTACGAGCAACTTAATAGTAGACAAATCATTTATTTTGTTTAAAAAATTGTTTACGAATTACTTGTTACAATACATGAATAAAATATACAAAATGTCCCACCTAAAACAGGCCAATGTGCTCCAATAAAAAAACTTGAAAGAAATGATCTTGGAATGAAAATGCTTCTCATAAGGAATTCATTATTTGATACAATATAAATTGCATATGAAATATTTGTTGCAACACTGCAACTAAAGAACACAATTATAAGTGGCGTCTTTTAAGTATAACACTTTGTGTATTGCGATTTTATATTTGATTATTTGTATTTATATTCATTTTACAGCTACTTTATGCTTATTTTGTGAGTATATAACTGTAGAGAAAGAGAAAATATTTCTTGATGGTTAATAATTCATGAATTTATATTAAATTTCATAATATTAATTGTAATTATTACACCTAAAGATATGTATATCGAGAAACGTTCACATAATAATAAGCACGTATAAATTAAAAGAGAAACAACAAACACTTAATACGAAAAGTGTACAAACTCTCAACAGGGTTAAGATGAAATAAGTTGTAATTAAAAAAAAAAAAAGGAGAAGAAAATGTTTGTAGAGTTAATTCACATTGACTAGCAATACAAAAACAATACTAAGTCAAGTACTCTCATAATTTTAATCGACAATGTCTTCACATACATGGTTATTTTTTACTCTACGAATTTTTCAAATACCATTAGCACTATTCGTGTCACGATAAATTGTTGCAAACACGAATAAAGTCAATGGGATTGCGTTGGAAGGGCAGAAAGAGAAAACAAGTTGTATTTTAGATTCGATGTTTCAGCTGAAATTCACGCGTGAAATTGTATTCCTGCAAAATTGTGGCAGATAAAGGGTCCAGGGTGATCTTTTACGTTCCGTAGTCGATTTTAATTCGTTCTCTGTTTCAAATATTACGAAGCGAAAAGGGAATTGAGGCGCCGTAATAATCGTGTTCGCGTCCATTCCTCTCAGTACCGAATGAAGCTTTTTTCCCTGCCCTGGCGAAATTGGGTCACGGAAATTAGCGGACAATTGAGTTCCAACTTGCACTTTTCGATAACGCGTTAACCGAGTTTTGATTGTCGAGATTTATCGCTTTAATTATTTCGAAAGAAGAAAGTACATTTAACCGATGCATTTTTGCCGCGGCGAATTATTAACGGATTTTGCAGAGGATACTATATATATATATGTATGTATAGATATGGCGCACGTTCGCGAAATATTCTGCGCTTTAAATTACTCGATTGACCGTTCCTCTGCAAAATATGTTACTTTCAATGTAGTGGAAATTTAGAATTTACGTTCAAGGAATCAGAATTATATTGAAAATAAAAATCGGCCGTTATTCATTTCGAGAATAATATTAAATAAATGCGAAACTTTGGTAACGAAATAAATAACCGAGACATTGCTATAAATGTAAATAAAACTGTTAAAAATAGCCCCGTTGACAAAAATTAAGAGGCAAATAAATTTCGTACAGTTTAATGAATATCTTTTGATCAAATAAATTCATCAACCCATTCAAAAATAATGGATTCCTTATTGGTACGTCTAACAGATAAATTAATGTTCTCGAAGCGATCAAAACTCTCATAATTTTTAAGTATTTGGAATTTGGAACTCACTGTAGTTCAGTTAGCAAAGCTAATTTATCGTCTGAAAAGTAAGAAAAGTCCCGTGACTTTTTGCAGTAAAAAAAATACCCTGAACAAGGACGCGTAAAAATACCATTGTAGATAAAAATTGAAAGACAAACAAATTTCGCAAAGTTCGGTAAATATTCCACTCCTTTTTGCACATTTAAGTTTCCCATAAATGCATAAAAATCCAGGCTGAGTAGTTTAATTATCAGCATTTTTGATAATCGTCCAATTTCATCTAACAAATAAATTAATCTTCCTGAAGTGATCAAAGCTTTCGTAACTTGTTAAATATCTAGGATTCAAAGGTAAATTCAGATTTTTGTGACTCACTAGAATTCAACTGGCAGGAATAACTAATCTTTCTTTAGAAAAGTAACAAAAGTCCAGCGACTTTTTTCAGCGAAGAAAACACACTGAACAAGGAAGCGTATCGCACAGCAAACATCATAAACTGCTTGAACTTTGTCGATTGCGTATTATGCAAACAATTTTGAAAAGTTTCTGAGGAAAGAGGAGGAGAAGGGGGGGGGGTGGATGGAAGAAATAATATCGCGTGGTTGAAATAAGTAAAAAGAGGTGGAATTCTTATACGTGTCTCTCTGTCAGCGCGGCCGTTATTCCGCTCTCTCTGCAAGTTTATTTGGATCGATCTCCTAAGTTTCATTTCGCACTAGACGTAAGTGTACACAGAAGTGAAAAAGCAAGCGTATATAGGTTTCATCGTTCGGTCTGAAACGATTCTGCAGATATTAGCTACTACGCTACGTATGCGAAAGCGTTATTTATAGAGAAGCGGCTTGCCTACAGTTTTGTTATAAGAAACGAAGGGCAAAACGTTTACTGTGATCGGTATACGTATGCACGCTTATACGGTGAATCACAACATTATTTTACACGCGGGCGAAACGGTAAGGGAATGATATGAAAAATACAAAATTAATTACTTTAGTAAATTAGATTAGTATTTTGTGACACGTACTTTTTACACGACGAGAATTTTCATTTTTAATAAATCGAATGCAGATTCTTCAAGCATTTATGGGAAATTTAAGTGTGCAAAAATGAAATTAATGTTTGGTATAAATTATTGTAATTTGAAGATAAAGCAACTTTCCATTTTGGTTGCAATTTAACTCTGTTAAGCAAAATATAAATTTTTATAAAAATCTACAGCTTATTGATAAGTTTTAAATGTATAAACATGATCAATAATTATATATTGTTCTGTGACTAAAATTGTAAGCTTCTGCAAATAAAAGATTCATTATACTTATAGGAAGCTTATAGCCATAAGCCAAATATATGCTAAAGTCATCCAACAGCTCTTGCTGAAAGACTCTCTATTAAAACACCTAATGATTCTTCCCAAATCATAGTGATAATTGATCCAAATTATGTAACTGTTGATAATTTTATTGTAACGTATATTAAAAGGTAAACGTGACTTGGAAGCATTGAAATTCTAGAAACGACAGAGCTCTATAAGGTGGCACATAATGCAGGAAATAAACGGATTTTGGAATTGCAGTGCCTTAAAACTTCTGTTCTATAATGTAGATAGGCTCGCAAAACTGTCCTGTTTGTAACATAGTCGATGTTGCACTCTTTAAATAAGTAAATGCCTAGAGGCGACGAGTATATCGCCACTCATGTTAAACCGAGTTTCGTCGGAACTCTCTTTTTCCCGTCTGTGATTTAAATATTCAGCCTAGTGAATAATGCACGCCAGAGAGGCTAAAACTCTATGAACGGATTCAGTCGGTTCGCTCGGAGTCGTAGGCGCGGAAGTGCGGAGGAATTATTCAGAATATCATTCCGGCTTGCTCGGTTTTATTCTGCATTGTTTCGTTCAAACACTGTGTCTCGTGCTATCGCCTTTCTGTATGTAATTAACGATATTCTAAATTTATCTTAGAATCGTGCTGCTTTTAGGTGTTACGTAAAGGATCGGGTTAAATAAAATATTTTCATCAAATATGTATCTAGTGGCTTCTGAATAAAATAACGTACTTATGCATTACTATATGCTTACTTATATGACCGATATTTGGACGCGAAATGATTTTTCAACTCTGGAAATGTCAATAGAAGAAATTCTAGTGGAAATTTTCAAAGCTTGTAGATCCTAATGGAAAAAATTGTGAAGATATAACAGTTTCAGTGACAGAAATTTTTAACCCTTAGAAATTCCAACACAATAATCGTCAATACAATAAACCTTTAAAAATGTAGTGAAAGAAAGTTTTAATCATCAGATATTGCAATACATATGGTAAATTTACAATTTCTGAAAAGTTCACTAAAAGTAATTTTCAACCATTAATAATGCCATTAAAAGAATCTTGCAAACTTTACAAATTCGAACGCAAGAATTCTTCAACCGATGAAATTCTAACTAACGAAATGTTCAACCCCTAAAAATTCTAAAGCAAGCAATTTTCAACCCCTAAAAATTCAAACCTAAGAAATTTTCAACCCCTAAAAATTCGAGCACAAGAAAGTTCAAGAAAATTCTCTCCTTTAATTTTACACATAAAGATACGAGTTTGTATAAACATACACAGTGTAATTACTATTTAAGACTGTGAGTTTCGAGTCACACTTAAGTTCGAACCTTCGTTACTTCTAGTTACGTCGGCGAGCAAATCTAGGACTACACGAAAGCCTCTCGAATTCGCATAAGTTGGACTAATTTCGAGAAGCCCGTATATCTCTGTCAACACGTAATACCATTGCAATATTCTCTTTACGGCAAGGAATGGCATCCACAGGTAGTACAAGGCGCGTGCTCCGAGTCGAATAAAAAGGAAACTCCTGCAGCGAGAGAGAGTTTCTATATCTAGGCTGGTAACGTCGCGATAAATTCCATTAGTAGAATTTACCGTGCACCTATACCAGCGGGGAAAAGCTAAATCAGTAGAGGCAGGGTCTCTCAACCACTTTTCCTCCCTTCTGTTACCGTCTATATACCTTTTACCCTTGCAGCTTTACGCGATTCTTTCGACGTTCTTGCCCTGATAATCTCTTTCCTGTCAACCAGCTGTTTCAAGCTTTACACATTAATAATACGCTATGGGTTCGGGTCGATTGTGTGCTCGACCGAGAAGAGAAAGTAGATTAAACGTTGCTCCTGAAAATCCTCTTACAGGATGGTCGATGGTAATTAATCGAGGACAAAAGAACGAAGGAAAGAAGAGAAGGTTAGAACAAGCAGGGAGGGATCGATGAACGCTAAAGGGCAAAAAGCTGCTACATCAGGATTCCAACGGCTGGATCGAGTAATAAACTGCAGGGAAACGGTTAAGGGACGGCTGGAAGTGGAAAAAGATACGTGAAAGCTGGTAAATAATACGATAAAAGCGCACCGCCGCACTTTCCAACGGCGTGTGCCGTCGCGTTCAAGGGTGGGAGGGAATTTGTAAACGAAGTAACGCCCGATAATCTCGACGCAGCTACAGTTTTAGCGTGCACGAGGACGTTCTTCCTCCTCGGCCAGAGACTAACGACGTCCTCGCTCTCTTATCTGGTCGGTCACGTACACCCGCCGGAGAATTGTCCTTCTCTCGCGCGCACAGTTACCTTGCTCCTGTTCCTGTTCATCCCTTTTCCTTTTTCTCCTCCCTCCATTTTGCCAGCACTCCTTTTCCCCAACTTGGTCCTCTAACACAGGACGAAGGAGGGATAAGAATCGCCGTGGCGTTCTCGGTTAATTTAGCTGGCTAGGAAGTGCCGTAAATAGGAAACGTCCAGGTGACTTCCGGAATCCCACTTAGGTAAGAGTCGTAGCCGCACTTGAAACGTGACTCCGACCACCCAGTGTCGTCGCTCGCCACTGCATCGACTTTGCACCCCTTTCACAAGTGTCCAAACCGTTCACACAGAGGGCAGTGACGTACGATATGGTGTAATCACCTGACCGAGTGATACCCGCATTGCGCAAGCACCCATCCATGGAATATTCATGCACTGCAGTTTCTACCTTCCTGTCTTTTACTCACCCTCTAACCCATCCCTGTCTCAACTGTCCCTTGCACTGTGGCCGGTGCATCGGTAGCCATTCTTCTCTAGGATTTCCAGCGACGAGACTGCCTGTCGTAGCATTCGACCAATTCTATCGCTAGTAGCCAACTAGGACAGTATTGCGAGGGTATGTTTGCACAAAAGCAACGATAAAGAGTTATTAGAGGCGATACTTGCGATGAAACCGTGAAAATAACAGGAACACGATAACGGTATCGTTGTTAGGCTACTTACAGGTATATTACAATACTTCTTAGAATACTGGTATAAGCGTGAATACCGTGGAGATATTTATCTGGAGTTTCTTTTGTTGGTTACTCATTCGCTGTTGTTCTGAATGCGTTAACTCTTTAAGGCAGAAGATTTTTCTTTTTGCATATTTATTAATAATTTTATTAATAATTTTTTCTTACGATTCATTTTACATTGATTTTATAGAGGAAAGTCACCTCTTCGCAACGACCCCATAAACGTCGATGTACGATTTTTTGTTACCGTGTTATCGCGATTTCAATTTTGGATTATTAAAGGTTTCGTCACTCTACGCGTCGTTTTTCGTGGTTATCACAGATACGTCCTTATGAGCGTGACTGTGGTTTAGAGGATTCGCTCATATTTCGTTCGCTGCATTCCATTAGCGTCGTGGCTAGTGCGAGTGCTGGAGGTGTCGATAATAATGAACTCCAGTTGCGTAGCGGATACCAGACACGTTTAATTCGCGACCGCAAGAATTCCACGACCGTGATGGTTGATTTTAGAACGCGGGTTTGATGTGCTGCCAAAACTGAAATCACTGTTTCGTTGCTGCATTCGTGACGCTTCAGGATGATTCTTCATGTGCGTTTTTTTCTTCGACAGGATAGTGTAACTTTAATTTTACACTATATATATTAATATAATGTCATGTAACGTTAAACGAGAAACATTAGTATATTATAAACTAGTATAAACTAGTGTATTATAAACAGTGTCTGACTCTAAGTAGGATATTTCATTAACAAGTAATTTTCAGAACTTCTCCTTTTCCCTTTCTTGATTATAACAGGCATAGAATTATTTGAACAATAAATTGTTAAATTATCGCTTAAAGATACCAAATTGGCCAATTTAATTTATTCCTCTATCATTAATATTTAATACTTTCCAAAGTTCCGAATGAGATAAGTATATCTTTTACCCTAAAGTTTAAGGGATGATTTTACGAATACTATAACTAAGAAAGAATTATATATGTAATATTTCTAGGTTCTCCATCAATGTATAAAATTGTATCAAAATTTGAGCGTGTCATTTAAATGGGGTTCTTTATTAACTTACTCTAAATTAACGTTAATAAAGCTGACTAACTAAATACACGCTCTCAACATAGGACTCTGTAGAAAACCGCAAAATATTCATCACTTTAAGCTACACATTCGTAGGTACAAAATGCACAGGAACGAAGTTACTTTGCTGCAATTAGGATGTGACGAGGTACCAGCAGGAACGCTGTAGACTGTAAAAAACCACGTAAGAATGTCATCAAGCGGATAAGCCGTACGCGTTTACACTTCGTTATCAGCTTGATGCACAACCCGCCTAACTAAATTCGGACGAAATCGCGAGAACCCTCGTGCATCGACGGCTGCGCCTTGCAGAATTGAATTATGAGGGACCGAGGGCCAACGCCCTCCTCGACCGTAAATTTCGCTTCCGCTCTCGTCGAGGGTCACAATAAAACGGACATTTGATGGACTGTGCAGCCGTGAAAGGACTGAAAACGAAAAAACGTCTACGCATATATACTGAGTGCTTCAGAATTACAAGTCAATCGAGTGCGGATCGTTCGATAGATTGTGCGAAACGATAAAAGCATCGCTGCGTGTCTAATAAAGAGATACACACTCCTGTTTTACTTATGGTAACGAAGATTTAAGGATAAAAATGTTAGTTGCACGTTGCAAGAGTAATCTTTTAATCTTAATAATAAGAATAGTAATTTTAGTTTAGAAAAATGTTGTGATTTTATAGAGATATATAGAGATTATAATCAGATATATATATATATATATATATATATATATATATATATATATATTTATTATAGAGAGACTAGATATTAACTAGTAATTTGTCGATGAGAAGTAATAACACGTAACGAGTTTAGATCAAATTATTAACTCATCGTGGATGAAATATAATAACTAGATTGTGGGTTTCTATACGAATTTAACTCTTTATAAGGAAAAGTAGGGAAATAGGATCTGAATAGAAATTCGTTTCACCACTTAAATAATGTAACCTGTATTTTACTTTGGCTATTTTGCATCTTTTTACACGTGCCTTCTGAGAATTTCAAATACCCACGTTGAATATTGAGGAGAAGTATTCATGAAACAGTAAATAAGAAAATACAACATAATCTATTAATTGGAGGGCAACAGCAGGGTTAACGAACATCGAAAGGGTTTAAACGTCGCAGCATTTCTTTTTCCATAAGACCCGCAACCACAAAATGAGTTCATTGACCTATAACATGTAGGTCTTCCAAGGCCATTCAAGCTCATTTAGAGTCGTTCAAAGTTTACCTTCGCTAAACAGCCGCGAGGCTTTCCCTACGAGCGATTCGTTTACTCTGCCGTAAATATAGCGTAAGTGCGCGGTCCCTCGTCATACATCTACGCTTGCAACATCGTCGCGCAAAACAGATCGACGCTTATGATTACAGCGGAGATCACCCTGTATAAAATAAAGCGTATATAGAGAAGAGGAGAAGAAGAAACATGTTAGCGGGGCTTGTCGCGCTATAGTCCCATGTGTAGAGAACGCGAAGAGGCACAACGGTGAAGGGGAGGCTAAAGGACGGAGGTGAGGAACAGAGGCTATGAAATTACGGGTAGGTAAATGAAACTGTTCCAGAGTCTCGTGCATGCAGCTACCAGCGGTACCGAGTCCAACCTAACCCAACACTACAACAGCCAGCAACGCTGGCGAAGGGAGAAGGGGGAGATACTTTTATTTTTATTTGCCTTCCGCTTTATTTTCGCTTTAATTTGTCCCTTTTCGTCGCGGCGCTTGCTAATGGGGATGCCAGTGGGCGAGAGGAAGAAGGAGAATGCTGCACGGCGTAGATAGGAGCTGCAGAAGCAACCGACCGTGTCTTCCTCTTTCTTCCAGCTAGTCCCGGACTCCTACTAAATCCTCAACGAAACTGCAATTCTTCTTTCGATGCCGATAAAATTAATTATCCTGTCCGCTCCGCTTCTATTCCACTTACTTTTCTTTCGGCGCGAGCAATGGCGAATATTCTCGCCCCTTGTTCTCCCGTGAAGAAGGGAGGGAGGAGAAAAGAATCGTAAATTCTGGATATCAGGTCTCGGAAATCCTTAGTTCTTGGATGGAAGGAAAGAATTTTTTTGTAGATACCATTTGCGATTTAAATAGCTCGGAAAAGTGAATCCTAGGAGGTTGCGGTGTACTTATAGGAGACCTATGGAAGCTCGAAAAAATAGTACGAGATTCTGAACGTAGAATAAGCAAAGAGAAAAGAAGCGAATGAATAAATGAAAGAAAGAAAGAGAGACGAAGAAAAAGAAAGGAGATGTTAATTGATAATGACGTGAACGAGTAATTTATTTTAAAAGGAATCTAATTTCGCGTTATTAAACACTTAAAGTGATTTAGTGGCCTATAATAAGGGAGAGTGATGAATACTGGCCTAAACTTCGTGTCCCATCTTTTTGAATAACTCGACTTGGTGAGTTAAAAAATAGAATAATGTTGAAACAGAATAAATGATCTTTAACTAGCTTCGATATGCGACTATAAAAATGAAATATTCTTTTGTAAATCATAAATTAAATTTCATATTTCATTTAACACAAAAGAGCCGTTATATATTTATAAAATTTTTGCAAAAGTTTAACTACAAAATTTTCTACCATAAATTGTCATTTATCTCAGTATAAAAATGTGCGTTGCTTCATTTAATAACCCAAATGAATCTCTCTTTTATTCGTCGAGGAATTTTATTATACATTAATATCCTGATTTTATGTTATACAAAGCGCGCCTGAAATAATCGTAATTTATATAAAAAGAAAATGATTATTTTATCTTTGATACTTTCACGGAAATAATTCGCACAGTAGGCCTTATACATATATGGGAGAGACGAGAGCGGATGTAATTAATATGTGTCACCGTCAGTTCATTTTCGATTGAACATTTTAAACGCCAGCGCAGCAGATCGTAGATTACGGTCCATTCGACTGGTGAGCATAAAAGCATCCTAACAGCACCCTCTTCTGTAATATTCCTGCATATTTGCTTTGAATGTGGGTCGTGTCGAGAGCCTGTGATATCGATATGTGAGCGAATATCATTTACCCGCACAAATTCGACGATTTAACGAAGAGTCAATTGTTTAATTTAGGCAATTTAAACAATTCATTTAACGTTCGGGGTGGAAAATTATCAGACTTTTACCACAGTTCTATCGAAAATAAAAGGTGCTTGAGGAGGGGAATAAAGAAGAAGAAAAAAAGAAAAAGTGACGTTAAAATATCTTTGACATCGCTGCCTTCTGATCTTCCTCTGTGAAATTCTAACAACCTGTTTAACTTCTTTCGATCCCATAAATTCAATCTTTTCACTTTACTTGTCGAGGAGAGATATTTAATATTCAATACGAAAGGAGATTATAATTCTCCATACAAAAGAGCATATTCTAGAAGGATTACGAAATTATCAGAGATCGATACGATAGTAAAATCGCTCTGTATTAACCAAACAATGATACGATCTTGCATTAGTTAATGAAACTACGCAATTGCTGGAAAATTATAGAAGTTACTTTGCTTTCAAAACCGACATTTCATGTCTACCAATCTAATATTATATTAAAAGATATCCATTAAATCTCATCGTCGGAAAAATCGAGATTAAACGTGCAAATATTAAAGTATCCAATAAAGTTGGTATCTCAAACTCCATAACAGTGGCATCATTAATCTTTGCACACAGATTATAGAACTTTTCTTCTTCCTTCATTTAATGTAAAGAACAATATTCGCTGACTAATTTCAAACATTACGAAAACGACATTTCACATGCATCAACCTAATGTTAAATAATAGAAGATTGAACACAGTTAATGCTAATTAAATAGTGTCTACGCAAATACCAAAATAAATTCAGTAATGTGCCAATGCATAATAATTCGAATAAGCTTTCACCAATCATATTAATAGCTATGCATTAAATCTCGCCTTCAGAAAAATCAAAATTAAACGTGCAAATGTCAAAGTATCCAATAAATTCGGATCTCTAATTCCATAACAGTGCATCATTAAACTTTACACGTTTCCCCGGAGCTTGCAGCTGCAGTTACGTTTCACATTGGCTCGAATCGAGATTCCGTGTCTCGGCAGATATACGATTTATCGCGTAGACCAAGACTCGAAGAGCGAAATTTCGGGTATCGCTCTGAAGGTTCGCGCACCACGCGATGCACCTCGTGTTTGTCGGCCGGGGAACCTACAACGATTTCCACTTACTTCTTTCGTTGGAGTTCGGATAGAGATAGAGGGCTGTCTTGTTTTTTCTTCCACTAGCAGTCTACTCCCTCCTCCTTCGTAGTATCGCGTGCCGCTTTTCCTTTGCATTCCACCTTCGGCATCGTCCTCTGCCTGCCTCTGGTATCCCGAATTGTGAAGGTTAGGTATCGCGGAAACAGCGTCAAGGCGGCGGCGCGTCCGGTCGTTTTCGTCTCGCTCTTACTCGGTCGCGACCTCATTTTCCCTTGCGCTTTCTCTATCTCGGGGTGGTATCACCCCCCACCGACAAACCCCTCTTGCACTCTCCGTCTCGGTGGCCCAGCTCGTGCCGTCAGTCGAGTCCAGAGGACTCCGCGAATCGCACTTCGTCATTCGTCGAGCTTCCTCCTCTGCGAACGCGAGCCATGCTCGCTCGTACATTCACCGGATTTCGTCGTACTCGCCGAATTTTCGCTTAGCTTCCTTTGAAATTAGGATATTCTAATATAGATGGCCGAGCACAGAATTTCCTGGCTTATTAGATGTGTTTACGTACCTCAGTCATGAGAAGGACTCCGAAGCGACGAGGTTTACTGAACTATGTATCCGTAGATTTCAAGAGTAACGGTTTTTAGAGGGAGGGAGAATAAATATTTGTTCTACGGAGACGGATCTTCATTGGTTGTTTTTGTTAATATTGTCTCCGGCTTTGTTTTTATATTTTGGGACGAATGAAAGAACGGTTATGTTGAGGGATGGTTCGGTTTGATGTATGGGAAAGTTTGCCGAGAGAAAGAAAAAGTGTCTAAAGGTCGTTGGTAACGCGACGCTGAGTAAACACTACGCGTCAGAAGCATTGTCTCGCCGCCATATTGACTCGCGAACACGTGAGTTCTTGCTAGCATTTCTCTAACGTCCTTCGCTCGTTTTGCTCCAGTACTTCAGTTGTCGTTAAATCCTCTACAGTTGAGTAATATACTACCGTATCGTCGCTCCAAAACATTAGCAATCGCGACAAATCGAAGGAGTGCACTAATTAGTGGAGTCAAATTTTAACAAACGATTAACGCGTAACTTAAGCCAACTAACCTACAGATAGATATACTGCAAAGGTCAAGAAACGGAGTTTTTGTGCGGGGAGCATCAGGGTTTCGTTTCAATAACCTCTCATTCGGAATCGTGACGGCAATAAAGACTACTTAAATCGCAATTACAGTTAATTTAGGGAAACTAACATTCTGTAAGAAGACAAGTATTCTACAAAATTGAAGAAGTACAAACTTTCGTGCGGCGGACATTTGGTATTTGCACCGATTCTTTTCTGTTCAACATTATGACAGCAATAAACGCTAATTAAACCGATCACACCTAATTCAAGGTAATTAACATAGAGACAAATATTGTTACAAAGTTCAAGAAACAAAATTTTTGTGCGGCGTACATTTGGAGTTTGCTCCGATTTTCTTCTATTCGAAGTTATGGCAGCAAGAAACGTCAATTAAATTGATTTCGTGATAATACATGTGTGAGTGCGTTACACGGGGAATTGGTAAAAGTTTGCCGAAATTGAGAAACAATTATTCTGATGAGACTTTGAGGATCGACAGCTGGTGGCACGTGATACGGTCCTTGACCTTGAAGGATTGCCGTTGTGGAACTCAAAGTTCCAAAGGTGCAAAAGTTTCGCTGAAACTGTGTGCGAGTTCGGAAGCTCTATACACTCGTACAAACTCGCTCATCCGTGTAGTTGCACGTACTTATCGCGTGTGAATGTGCGCTTCGCGCGTGGATATAGCATTTCGAACTGTGTGTCTATCGATTGAAAGTGTTTTCCGCGATAAATGTGTCTCGAGTCTTCGGTATTATGGATGATGACCTTCGAAATATTCACTGACATTTATTGTACGCGAGTGTGAAAGTGACACGGTGGAAATTTTCTTCGGAGCTTCGTTCTTCAGCGGAAGAGGTTCGCAAACTTCGGCCGGTTTCCTCTTTTCCGAGTCGTTCCGAGGTGAGTTATTCAATTATCTTTGAACCTTTGAAGTACGTACTACAGTTGATCCTTGAAGTACGCGATGTCTGGTACATCGACGTACCGCGTAATTTTGAGACTCTCTGCTCCATTTCTATCACAAATTTATATTACATATAGAGACTCATGAAATTGATCGAATGACAAGGTTCTTATAAGATTATTTAAGGTATGGCTTTCTTGAAACTATCGTCTGTGAAATGGAGTAAATGTAACAATTTAAATCGCCCTTTAATTATGATTGCAAACTTCTCCAGTCAATCATTGCATTTTGATTAAACAACAGATATGATAAACGAAGACATTCGATCAACTCCTTAAGTTATACTGTTGTCTGCAAATGTTAATTATATGATGTGTATATGTTTTGGAGCATGTGATTAATACAGGCATTATGCGTAATAAAAATGCATTGTGAGTAATGTCTAACACGGCCAGTTATTTTGAGAAATATTGGTCAATTAACCTAACCCGAATTTAACCTGAACCTAATCTGACTACATAATAACAGTATTTATATTAACAAGTCAATATAATAAATTATAATAAACTACGTCAAATTTATTATACTGACTAGTTTTGTTTGTCATTATTTAAAATGCTTAGGCGTTGTATATAATGCCTTTATTAATTACTTGATCCATAATAGTAAAATATAGTAGAAATGTGTAGATATTATATTTTTGAACAAAATATGCATGTTAAACGAATAAGTGTCTTTCAAAAACTCCCAAAACTCTATTATTTCGTAAAATGTTGAATTCTACAATAAAATCGAATAAGAAGTCCAAAAGTAAATAATTAGTCAAGTATAGTCTAAATAAAATTTGTCCCATCCTTTACATACTATAAAATGCACTGCACTTTGGATATTTTATATATTTTTGAATATTACATGTCGCCTTTATATATTCAAACATCTAAATTTCCTATAAACATACAAAAATTTACAGTGTATTTATTTTTTATATATTGTACGCATATATTATTTACTTTTTACGAAAGTATATTATAATTTTTGTAATTTACCAATATGGTGGTGACTTCAAAGATCAGAAAAAAACGCGTACTTCAAGAGACATCTGAAATTAATTAGTCTATTTAAGGCAGCCTGTGTACATTTGTATAAATTGCAATAATATACAGAATGTGTGCTTTAATATTCACTTTGTATATTTAATAATACATATAAGTAATTGAAGGAGGTAGAAAAATAGAAATAGTTTGCGTTGTGTGTGGAAATGTAATAAGTGTGAAACAGATGGTTCCCTCGTGCGCAAGGTGCAATACGTGAGAATAAACCGTTTAATATATTTTTCCTTATTTTCTTATATTTTAGAATCCCATTTCATTCTACGTGACGTGACATTAATTAATTAAATGTTTTCCCCTCACGTATTACTCTTTATTTCGCCTCTTTAATTTATTATTTAAATCGTTAACGAGATTTCATTGGTGCTTTCGGATATTTTATTGTCTCATTATTCAAATACTATTGAAATTTATTAATTTCAATTTTTCACTTAGGATAAAAACCAGAGTCTTCTATTTTAATTTACAATGAATTTTTCATTATTATTTATTGACGCTCTTAGATATTTTATCGTGTCACTATTAAAATTCCATGGAAATTTTAATTCTCATTTTCCATTAAATATAGAAATAAGTCTTTTCCTTTAGTTTTCAATGAATTTTGTTTTATTATTCATTTAATAATTTGTACGAGTCATAATAATCACATTTGCATATTTTATTATATTATTATTATTATTATATGTTCTATTAAAATTTTTATTCCAATTTCTTTATAAAGTTTGGAACCATTTTATTTGGAATAACAATATTTTCAATGGCTTCCAATTGCTGAAAAATAAGTTTCACGTGCATCATAGCTTTTCCACCAGGGAATATATTAATCGAGAATGAACAGTTTTTATTGGAATCACTATTGAAATATTGATAGGCGAATTCTGGCGGGATTCATCGAAATCTTGGTACGCTATTTTGAACCTGAAATTAATTGTGAAACTTCGTTTTTACGGGTTCGCTCTCGGGATATTTTTCTGCAAATGTACTGCATTAATATCGCATAACCATTTCCATTCGGAATGGAAAGCTAAATGCGCATAACAGTGAGGAAACTTTTAACGATAACGAATATATCGAGCTACATTGATAGTTGCCTCTTAAAAATTGATCTGTTAATCGTGTAATTTCGAACATTCTGAAATATTAACCTAGAAGTATGGATTTAAAGTAATGCCAATTATCTCTTTTTCAATACAAATTTAATTTGCTATGCGGCTATACGTACTGAATTATTGTCTCGTATATGCAGTGTTTCATACACTGACTTAAATTATTTGAAGATAATAAGATATTCATAGAAATTTGTTGAAACCAGATTTCGTATATCGAAAGTCGGCGAAATTTAATCTTTCACACATATTTAATGCAATATGTGTAAGATATTGTAATCAATATCTTTCACACATATTTATTGTAAGTATAATATAGTATACTCGTCGAACACCGGTTACAGGATAATAATTCTATTATTTTAATAATCACAGTGGCTACAAAAAGTATTCGCACACCACTGTATTTATTTTCATATTTAAATGTTAATCAACTAGGGTCGAATATATTAACTTGCCCATAATTTAATTGTAGTATTAAACAACTATAAAAATTCACTGTTATGGAAATGAAATGTAGAACTTAATCAAGGAACAACTCATTTACAAATTTAGGTATGTGCAAATACTTTTTGTAGCCACTATATGTAGCAATGAATTATCACACTGAGAAAATGGAGCTTCAAAACATTTACAAAAGAAGGGTACTTTGAAAACGTATTAGAAATACTTTCCCCAAATTCATATTCGAAATGGTTATTGATATCAATCGCCAAAGCCAAAAATCTCTCCAATTCCCTTAAAATAAATTGCTATTCGTTGGCTTATAAAAGCATACGGGGCAATTCCACGAGAAATGGAACAGAATGTACATCTCTGTTGGAATCCGGTGGTAGAAAAACTAACTCACGAAAAATTAGTCCAGCCATGAAACAGTTGTTTATTGAGACGGGACCACTATAAGCTCGGAACGAGTGTTACCCGAATATGAACGAAAAATCGTGATAGAATCACTATACGAACGACGTTTGTTCCCTTTTTAATCTTTCCAACCAGTCATTCTCTCTTTCTCTCTCACTCTCGCCGAGCTCTGATGTTCTCTGTTTCACTGTGGCTTTACCGAAAGCTGCTGTGATCGACCAGTGACCAATATTGGTGGACTGGGATGTAATAAACCCTCAGGCGTCACACAGATCATCTCCCTTGCCCGCCGTTATTGAGGCAATATTATATGACATGGTATGTCTCTGCACACGCAACGTGTAAAATAGAAGGCAAACGTGTTATATGAGTCTTAACGCGTGCTAGAAACGGCCTAGGATGCACGTCCGAATTGCTGTCAGTATCCCTACTACCGGCACTTCAATTATTTTATTTAATAGCAAAGTAATGTACGAAGAATCGCAAGTAAACAAATTTTGATACTAAATTTGGACTTCGATTTACGTAACCACAAATAGACATTGTGTATTCGTTTACGCGTAATGTTTGAAACGTAATATTAGGAGGTAAATGTGCCATCAATTTAATTATATAGTATGGAAATTGTCATAATTCACTATACACGTTTATATCTGTTACATAAACTGAATTACTAATATATGTAAAACGTGTTTCTATTTAAATGAGAACTTTTCAAGTGACAGTAATAGGGATATTTGACTTCGTTGTATATTTATATAACATTGTTCACAGATTATTAAAAAATGCTCATAAATAAAAGAAATGTTGAACAATATTGTGCTCCAAACTGGAATGATTTTTGGGTTAAATAATTCCTAAAATAATTAAAGGAAGTTACTTGGTAACCTTAAAATGGCAGTAATTGGTACATCTACCCTAGTAGTTAAGGGTTAATACTCTGTAACGTAACGTGACCACATTTCCACATCTATGATTACACCATAGTCTAACCATCTTCGCAACGCATCGCTGTACAAACCCACCCGCATATAAATTAATCACATCCCATTTCTCGCGTATCGCTCCAAAATCAGCCCATCGCCGAAAGCAGCAAATAAAGAGGGTGTAACAAAAAGATCCCACCAAATATTCTACCTCCTATACATCGCGATACTCGACAGAAATAAGTAAACAAGCTAGAAAAAAGTCAGGAGGCAATGATTTTCTTTCTGGAATAGGCCGATTCATTCATGAGGAAGGTCGATCTCGTAAATTCGATAAGTCGTGGCACACAAGCGGCCCTGCGTAATTCAGCAGGAGGCCGGTACCAAAAATCAATCGAGACCATCGTCTGAGGAGTTTCGAAGCGCACTGCGTTCAGGGCTGCTCGAAGGTGGGCTTGAGAGACTAGCTATGGGATGAGGTTTGACGGGGGTTGGTGGTACGAGAGGGGAAGGGAAAGTCGAATACTCTCACGATACGCCTCGTCCCCTCTCAACTTGCAGGATTCTCGATAAAGCCGTCGAGCATTTGCTCGAAGCCTGCAGTGTACTCAGCTAGTCCGACTTCCGGAAGTTTCGTCCCTGAAGTTTACCCTTTCGCTCTGAGAAGCTCGCAACGTCGGAGGAATCTCGGAGAGGTCAGAGCCGCACGCGAGAGTTTGAGAAACTGAATAGGCCGGCCTGGGGATAAAAAGGGAACGAATGCAGATAGCGAAGGAAAACGCGCAACGTTATCGTTATTCGCCGCGCGGATAACCTTTCCGACCCCTAATTGCTAGCGGTTATTAAGAAATGTATGGCGACTAGATTGTGACTATTCTGATAGACAAGATTATGGTTTTGGGATGGGAATTCATGGATTAACCCTTTGCAGTTGTGTTAATTTTATACATAGGTGCCATTGAACGAACGCTAATAGTTAGACCGTGGATATTTGTGTATCTATTGGAAAATTTAACCCTTTGCGCTCGAAAACATTTTTAGTAATTTCAACATGATTTTCCAACCCTTACTAGAACTTAAGCGTTACATATCTCGAAAAAGGGAAAGTTATAGAAGTATTATAATTGTATTCTTAGTTTTTGTATTTATTGGAAAATTTAACCCTTTGCGCTCGATAACTTTTTTAGTAATTTCAACACGATTTTCCAACCCTCATGACAAATTCAACGTTACATATTTTAAAAAGGGGAGAATTATAAAAGTATTATAATTGTATTCTATAATGGGTTACTTTAAATTGCAGCTAATTATACATATCTGTAGATTGATAAATTTGGAGTGTCCATTATTACGGGATGGTTAATTATGCATCTCTTGAATGTTTCATAAATTCTACGACTTTGGTTACGGATTAATTATCAAGTATAGTCTCTATGAAATGCATTGTATAAGATAAAAGAAATGGTGTTAATCTAAAAGTAAGTAGTTTATTTTGGAATTCTTAATATTATCTGCATTATTTCTATTTTATAATTTGAAAAGCGAACAATGCCTTCAATAAACGCAGCAAAACACCTAGCATATAACATTTACACAGTGAAACAGATTTTTATTTATGTTCCACACTCTTAGTTCCGTTTGCAAAAGTATGAATTCACATAAAAATCCGCGGCGTAATTATTATCATAGCCCAAGTAGTTTGATAATTAAGAAATGTTATGGTACTATCTTCTAAAGTACTTCATATTTCAATATCAGGAAAAGTTCGAAGTATCCGGAACACGTTATGGCTCGTGTCCATTATATCGTCTTAATATTGATTTCGTTCTCATACACACACCATAAATAAGTTTCTCCATCTCCTATATCTTAAGAGCCATGCAATAAATCTCTTTCCTGGTCGCTTCTTTTTATCCAATCTTCCCTTTTCGGTATCTTTGTTTCCTTCCCGAGTAGAATTTTGCCTCTTTAGATAGTCGCAGTGATATTTTTCGCTCCAAAATAACAATGTTTAATCCGTATCAAAAATATAAAAAATAATTCCCATTTATAATCAATATTTGTTTTATCGTTGATAATCTCCCGCGTCCTCATCCAGACTTTTCAGGTTAACCTCTCTACAAATTTATAGCACACTTATCGACGTAATATCATTTTTATTCACTTCCATGATCCTCCTTCTCATGTATAATAAAAGTGAAATAGTTTACGTTTGCAAATAACATAAATCAAGATAATAAGCAATAGTAAATTTCTAAAGCAAATATATTCGGTTTAATTATCAAGTTTGGTTGAACGCAACGATGACGAAAAATCTTCCAAGTGCAAAGGGTTAAATATAAAGTCGATTTAGCCGACAAGGCGAGAACTACAAAGGAAGGAAATGTTTTAATTGCTGACTTTTAATTTTAAATAAATTATTTCGTTTCACCTTTTCGCGAAAAGAAAAAAAAAAGTATTAATTTTCCGCACTTCAAACGAAGGTGGTGTAATTAAAAAACGCTGCGTAAATCTCATCTTCTATTTGAAGTCATATTTTTTATTTAAATGATAAGTTAGTGAGTTTGCTGCGGTTTGAAGACGTATATATAGTCATCGATCAAAGGATCACATATCGCGGCTTGATTTTCCAGCACTTTTCACCGTGTGATTAGGTAATTAGTTCACGTGAGATGCATACTCATTATCTGCTCTCGATAGAACAGCTTCACGAGGAGATCTTCGACCTTAATCAATATACTGCGCCATGACAATATCATTTACGATAAATTGAAGATTATCCTTAACGGTTCAGTAGTTTGCAGGAAGTTTACGTCGTGCTAATAAACTTCTCGGTATATCGAACAAACTCACGGCGTTTACTGGAACACTAATCCGACGAGATTTATAGCTTAAAAGGTCGTTAAAAGTTTCTTGGAAATTACAATGTGGCAGGAGAAGGGTATGTAATTATGCGAATACTACGATAATTGTGCCTGAATTTCTTGCATTCTTTCCAAATGCAACGAAAATTTCCCTCCGAATCGTGTGTCTAATTACGATTCCCTTATCTCACGCAATTGTCGACAAATTGTGCCTATTTTAAAATAGTACAGTATAGTTGACACGATATAAAGTATGCCGATTGTAGAGTGATATCCGTCGGATAATAAATCTTTTAACAATTCACAAAGTATGTCAAGTTTCGTTGCCATTAGATTGCGGATTTTTATGCATGTGTGGCAGATTTAAGATTGTACACGCTGTACAATGCTCGTAATCCGAAATAAATTCACGGTATAATATTTGGAGGGTGAAACAGATTGTCGTGATCGTTTCTCCAGAATTATCATAATTTGTATTAATTATATTTAGAACAAAGTACATATTAAGAAAATTAACTTTCATTATTTTTATTTAATATAATTATAAACAACTATTCAAATGTTTCTATTTGATTTTTACTATCGAAAAATTCATAATCAATATTAACCAATAATTAACCGTTTGCACTCGAGACGCGACTATAAGTCCGCAAAATGAACCTGCTTTGAAAGCTCTCGAATGAAACGGATTAAGCGTGCTTGTGGAAACACGAAATTGCAGAAAAATCCGCAGTTTAGCGATTAAATTCGAATCATTTCCGATCGACTCGAGTGAATTTCGTAGGATCGATAGGAGGAACGACGTGCCGCGAGCGGAGCAACTTGATAATCGCTCGTAAACATCGCCTTAACAACCACGCCGCGGTAATGTCCAATACGTGTATCTGGTGGCTGACTTACGCGTTACAGGCCGTAACACGGTGGCCGGTAATAATTCATCCGGATGAAATAGGCGGGCGTGTTTAACGCGAGACGTTTATTACGCGGCATTTTTGCTCGACGTTCATTTTCCCCGGCAACGGATATTCGTCTCTTCAGCGGAAAGTAAATCATCGTGTTCCACGCGACTATGTACCATCCAATCGTCCTTCGGTTACCCAACCGCCCTTTCGTTTTTTATTGCTTTCATTGCCGTTGAAAGGATAGTAAAAAGGTCATCGTTCACTTATCAGCCCAACGCAAACGCATCCGATCGATATTGACATTTTCACGCCTGTTTCTAATCCGTCCGAACGAATGGATCATTGTGCTTCAATTTTATTATAAAAGAACAGTATCTAATGTATGATCCTCATGCAAATAGTGTTCGATCCTGTAGAAAATAAACTTTACGCAGTTGTACATAAATGCGCAGGTTGCAAGAAAGATGCGTAGTCACTATCACTGGCGGCACAAGAGTGAGAAGAAAATTACATCGCAAGATAGGTAGACTCAAACATAATGACAGATATCACATCTATATTTATGAACACTTGACGATGTTCATGCGATGTGCTGGTAAGTGAGCGACGAACTGTTCGATTGAGTGGACAGAAGCAATGGAACTGTTTTTCTCTTTTTGAATGTATCCGTATATTTGAATGATATGAATAAATGTAAATATATGTATAAACTTTCTATTTCAAGACGACTGTAGTGCACGAGATAATCCAAACGATTGTTATATTTTGCTTCGATACCTGAGTGTAACTTTTTATCCACGTATTGTCAGGAGTCGTGTGGTCAGTAGCCCCGGAGTCGATATACCACGCATTACTTTTTGTATCACCCACGAGAGCAGCTAACATACCCCATCTATCTCTGTGGTCCTTCTGGAAATTTGAATTCCTTCCCGAACAAGACCATAACAAAAAAGAACGACGAGTGATCGAGTTGTTGTACAGTAATTTTATCTACTATTTGTTAGCCCTTTGTCCGAAACGTTTGACTGTCAACGATTAGAGGGGGGGGGGGGGGGGGGGGAAATTACTAACCGTGTAATTAGTGGATGATGCATCGTCAGGTTTAATAGGCATTCCAATAGCCGTTTGATGTAGTCGTGTCGTTGGACAGTTCTATCAGTCCTCTTCGAAGCGCAGGCAGACGTACTTGATTACGTCTAATCACATCGTTGTAATACCGTCGTTGCGTTACCCCGTTTGGGGTAAGTTACGCCCAATCGACGCACTAATGCATGTATCCTGGGGTGTTTGCACCTGTATGTGCGTTACATAGAGATTTCGCCGTGGAATTTGAATGGAAAATCGAGCCGAGGGGATAAATGGATGCAGGATATTTATTTAGTTTCGAGAAAAGTTAGGGATGCATTTGGATGATGGTTAACCCTATCACTGTAGAGGCATAATAGTAGAAACTATTAATATAGCGATGGTACGTAGGAAACGGGATTCGTTTGGACTTTAGGAGACGAATTTCAGAAGTGTTGATGCTCTATGTATGTTTAATTTTTATGAAAACGCGTAGAATTTATAAACTTTGTTCTTTAATGTTGTATTAAAATATTACCTAGAATCGTCTTCTATTTCAACACGTTATCAGTTTCATCAACGATGGAAGGGTTAAAGTTTTAATATGACGATTAAATAGGGAATTATTATTTTTATTGTGCTACGCAATCATACAACCCGAAAATAGTATCTATAATGGTATTAATATCTATTAATCTTCTGTCTATTATTATATCTAATAGTATTAGTATCTATAATAGTATTAATATCTATTAGTCTTCTATCTATTAGTATATCTAGTAGTATTAGTATCTATAATAGTATAATGGAATTAATAGTAATACTTTGAACTTTATAAGTACAAAGCAGAGAAAATATTGAAATATTCGAAGCTTTTTTTAAGGTGTTTATTACTAGGTGCACTTTATTTTAGATGTTTTGTATACTTCTGTACATTTTATGCATCCCATATGTTGTTGCATATTTAATGCATATTAATCCACAGTCTAGTAATTAGACATACAAAGAAATGTATTTATTGAATATTGGAAAAGTAAAATAATTATGTATTACTGTCCAATAATTGTTTGCAAATTTCAGAGAGAAAGAAAGAGAGATTATAACGTATTATTAAATGTACACATGTACATATGACTATATTAACATATTTATATTTACGTGTTTATGAAACGCGAACAAAATTCGTATTGCCATATTTCTAGAAATTTTAACATATCTTTTGGGAAAAGTTAATATTTAATATTATACAATTTTTACATTTAGAAATCGAACATTTTGTATAATAATAATATGCAATATTTGGAAAATCGATTATCCTTTTGATCTTTAAAGTCCAACTATTCTTTCGTTGAATCTTCAATAAAGCACCAAGCTCTGCTGAATTTATTGAACAATTACTGCACGCTGAACAAATATTCGGCAAACATGAACCGAACTTAAATATTGAAATTGCAGTAGAAAAGAGAAGCGTATTTATTTTTGTCGTTTTAACCAGTTATTGCTTTATTCTCCTAACTATTGCGCAAACTCATTCCATTGAAATTATATCCTAATTGGAAGACGTATTTTATGCGATTAAACGAAAGTTCTTAGAATTCGGTGGAATTCAGTAGAATTAATAGAGTTTAAGCGAACGTTCAACAAAATAATTGAGCCAAATTATAAAAATAATTGCATCGCTCTTTACTCGAATAATTTGGTGGAAGGTAAACGGACGACTAATGGCTTAATTGATTTGTAAATTTCGAACGTCAGTCGAACGTGATGCGTGTGTGCAATTATTGTGATCGCCCAATTTCCCATGAACTATTATTCTACTTGAAACGGCCACGGGCTGTTGCAACCAGAGACGCGTTGTTATAGGAAGAATCTGTGGTATAATAACCTACATGAATGCAAATCACTGGGCTATAGATTTTTATGCAAATTCCATTTTTTATTAGCTCGATTAAAGAAATGAAATGTAACAATTTGAGGCCTGTTTTACTCACCAAATATAAAAATGTGTGAGTATTTTACCGTAGATATTTTGTGTATTTATGCATTATTTATGCACTTGGATTTAGAAAAAGCTTTGATGCTTTCTTTTACTCAGTTGTATTTTGTTTAGATTCTGAACATGTAAATTCTTCTCTTAAAGAATAGATAAAATTGGATTGCTCTTGTCGAATAGTGAGGTAATAGCAAGCATAGTAAGAAAAATGCACCACCAATCAACATATTAAAGAGGTAATAGTAGCAAAAATGCAAAGATTTTTGTAAAATGCATTTCCACGCCTCTCCAATTTTTCCTTTCCTTTCTTTCATGCAGTTGCGTTGTCTAACATTAATTAATGGCCAAATCGATACGTTTGAATATTAGTATTTTTAATAGTATTTTCGTAAATAGTTGAAACTTACACATGTACAATATACAAACTTTTGCAACAGACTGTGACGTAACGAGAGAAGAGTGCTTTATTCCATAAAATCAATGAGAAATAATAATATCGATTATCGGCGTGTTGACGCATTGTTCGAATGTAAATGAATATCCCAGATTTGTCATTTTCGAGTAGAACTTTCTGCCGGTGGCTCGATAAGGAACAAAGAGACTGTCAGAATCGTACGTGTCCAATCACCATCGCTTCCTGCTGGAATTGATTATTAATTGCCGGCACGTGTGCCGCGTGCATCCATTTGAATCCCAGACGACAGTGTGAGGACATCGCGCGCATTTCGGCAGCCGATAAAGTTATGCCCGTCCATCGGCTACTAATTAGCGATTGATTGACTCCCCCCCCTTCTTCGTTTCCGGCCGGCAACGTCACGAAGACAAATTCGAGGAACGATTATTTCTGTCCTCTAATAAGCGATCGAACCGTGGCGAATTTTAGTGGCTTCTATTTCGGAAAAATGCGTTGCAACGATACAAACGTATTTACGTTTGTAGGGTAACTGTAAATAATTGATATACAGCGGCTACGAAAAGTATTCGCGCGCTATTGCATATTTGTATTTAGGTACTAGTTAATTGTGTTCAACTATATCGAATTTTGTATTATTTAGTAACTGTGATTAGGCAAATGTTTTGTTAAATGATGGAAAATTGAATATAGAGGAACCTAATCAAATAGTAGATAATAATAATATATATAGTATATAGTATTTCTTATTCATACTGTACTATGTATAGTATTTATTATTTAATTGTGAAGATTGTTCCGCGCTGCCTTCATTGCCATAGTAACGAAACAATTGATTATTATCGAAATCTCTCAAAAATAGTCTTGTAGTATGAACAGTATTAGAGCTCACACTTAGTAAGTTACCCATTTCATATAAAAAAATTAGTTACATAATACTGGTCAAGTTAAAACTGGAGTAAAATTCATGACTCTTCTTTCTTTCCTTCTTTACAATTCTTTTTTTATAAGTTTACACATCTGTAGAATGCATAAAATTTAAATATAATAAATTAAATTTATAATATGCGTACGTATATATATATATATTCATTATCATACGGTTTCTGGATTTATATTCGGTGAAATAATTCGTATTTTAAAAAGATGAATGGTCACTACAAAATGTTCACCAAATATGAATAAAAATGTTCCGAAACCGTGTAATAATTAATAAGATGACGATAATAATATTGAAGATAATCCATGCGAGTCATTCGTGAATAATTCCGAAATCCTTGGCTTACATGAGTAAGTAATTGATTATTACTTGTTGACAGGGTTAAATTAAAAATTGTACCAGTGTGTCAATCATTTTTGTAGCCACTGTACAGAATAAAGAACAGAAATAGTAAAGTTGTTTAAACTTTTGCATACGCCTAATATACGTATACTCTAACTTCGAATCGAATTTCATAGTATTGTAAACTTGTTTCACTTTTAAAAATTGTTCATTAAGGCCCTTTCGCTGAATCATTTAAAATGATCTCTTATTATATTTAAAATAACTTTGATGTCGCAGAGACTGTTACCGACAGCCAGCGATGTCTTTGACACATCATCAAAAATATAATTATTTCGTTAATAGCTTTCCGGGAACATGAAAAATTTATGCGTCTCGATGGAAGCGTAACCCATCAATTTGTGCCCGTTTAATGCGCACAGAATATAATAATCATTTTTATTTTTATTGGCGCACTCGCTCACTTTTCCCTTGGCATTAAACCATTCGGATTTTTTTAAAATGAAACGAAAATAAGTAACTATTAAACGGCGATAAAAAGCTTAACAAGGAAGGACGTAAAATCTCTGGATTTAACAGAATCGTAAATAAATTCATAAGTAAATATATATATACAGGTACATAGATTTATAGCTTCATAAATAAATATTATATAAAATTTTTACCGACTTGGATATAATATTAGTTATCATAATAAATATTACTTTTTGCGACAGTAATATTAGCGTAATGTAAATCGGATTTAATCTAATAAAAATAGTCCTTGCAATCCTCTTATTAACTTAATTACCGACAAATGACAAAATGAATACAGTGGTGAACAAATACATTTTGTAACCACCGTGAAATAGAATATTGAATCTTTCCCGTACCTAAAGCTTCCATTCGTTTTCCTGTATCGATTGACGGAGAGCTCTTAATGTAATATTCCCGATGTCTATTAATATTCCCCCGCAGCCTTTCCATGATTAATTACCATTGTAGCGTCAGAAACAGTCAACAAGTCGTAATAATTGGTTAGGTAAACGAGCAATTACTTCGGTCGGAGATTAGAAATCTGCGGTAGGAGATATCGAGCAGCAGTTAATAATTTACGTAGCCCGTGAAGGGTGGTGCTTTACATCGCAACATGGGTCAGCAATAAATTATTCTCCGGTGTCATGACACGGAAACTGTTTAGTAGCCTCTAAATCAGAGTATCCTACCAGAATGCCGGTGACAAAAGGCTGCATACTTACTTTACTCCATTTTTCACATTTTAGTTGCCCTCTCAGTCTGATTAGGTTAAAATCCATTTCTGAACAATACACAAAATTTATTGCAAAATTTATAAGGATAATAACGCAATTTTTCATAAATATTTGGTCCATTACAGTTTTTATTTTATTATTTTATTTTATTTAGAGGCAATAAATCCATTGATCTACAAAAGATTAGTTCATCGTGCATAAATTACAAAATTTTCGAGTTAAAAAGATTTGAGTTATTGAGGTTCGACTATACAGATTGATTCAACGCCTTTAGATTTAACTCTTCGATTCTAATAGCTATTTTAATACCAGCTAAGCTAGGAATTATAACAATTTCCGCTATATACCTTTCGCAATGAAATGGACCATCAATTACTTGGTCGATAATCAACATTTTAAATCGGATTAAAAAAGTACCAAATTAATTTGCATACCGAATATAAATATTGCAAAATAGTCAAACTCCTCTAGATGAGTTAAATCATTTATTTAGAATATAATATTAAACACAGGTAAATTATCCCACTTATATTAAACGATAAATGCTCTAAAACTCTGAACAATTGCGATAAATTGTGTTCGAAATCTTTTATTTAACATTTCTCGAGTAAGAATTTGAATGCTTAGGGATGAGATTTTCAGTGAGCTATATTTTCACAGCAACCTTTAAAAGAAAACAGCTTTTGCTTGAAATGCAATAGAGCGGAGTTGTTTCGATATTCCAGGCAATCAGAAAAGTAAAGCGCGTATAATAAACTTTACGGTAAACAATTTTTCTTTGGGGGGGATGCGGAAAAATTATATTTTACATTTTGCAGCTATTTTATCGACGAGAAACTGCTTTCTTGTTGAATGTAGTACAATTTTGCGGTGAATACGGTATTGAAAGCTACAATTTCGTTACTGAAATACCATTCAGTGTACGACGTTTACACACTCCATTCCGCTGGCAAGTACAGTATACAGCAGTATAAATATCACCTGAAAAGCTTGACAGTGTTACACGCTTGGGTTCGTTCATATTGTGTAGATATTTCATATATTCTTCCCCCCGTTTCTCTTTTTTTCTCTGCCGGAGTTTGCACTTCGAAATTGATCGAAGAATAATGGTCTTTATTTTAGCGAGCAAGCGAAGTAATAAAAGAATAATACAAAAAAAAAGTGAAATCAATTATACCATTCAATTCTTGTCAGACGAAAGATTGAATACTGAAAGTAGAGATAAAAATACGCGCGAGGATGATTGATTCTTCTTTATTTTTAGACACAGAGAGGTGTTATATTTTTAGTAGTGTTGATCAACGTCGTAATAATCGTCATCCATTATATTGTCGTCCGTATTTCATTAACGCTAGGTTTACGGACATTGATTGTATAATTTGATAGGTTTTTGCATATAAATATTCGAAATTAGAATATTGATGGGAAGGGAGATAAAGTGGCATACGTATTCATATCGCTATATTAATTAAAGTCGACAAAAATGGCTCCAAAATAATATTTATAATCTCTGTTATCTCTTAAGCATGAAATCTAAAATCTATCAATTTGTCGGGTCACGTATATTTTGCGTTAAATGTTATTTTGTAAGGAAGAAATAAGTCTTGGAGATAAGACATAGGGTAGATGTACCAATTAATTCCACTTTAAGGTTCGCGCGTAACTTTATTTAATTATTTTAGAACGTATTTAATATACAGATCGTTCCAGTTTGCAGCATAATATTGTTCAACCACTCCTTAACTTATGAACATTTTTTTCTATATGTTCAATATAATGAATTCATTACGATGTAATTGAAAATGTACAACAAAGTACAATGTTCTTATTACTGTCACTTGAAAACATTTCATTGAAATAGAAACACGTTTTACATATATTAACATATCAGTTTGTGTAACAAATACAAGATACATAGTAAACGTATCCCCTTACTGAATTATGACACGTCTCATAATTTATAATTATATTGGTCACGTTTTAATGTTCGACAGCACATTTATCTCCTAATATTTATTTATAAATATTAAGTGTGAACGAATATGAAATGTCTATGTGTTGTTACGTAAATCGAAGTCCAAATTTAGTATGAATATTTGTTTACTTACGATTCTGTGTACATTACTTTGCTATTAAATAAACGAGTTAAAGCGACAGTTATAGGAACAGTGACTGTAATTGGGACATTTAGCCTATGAGAGAACGAGCAGGTTCGAATCATAGCGCGTTGCTCCGCTAATATAATAAACAATTACCTTAATAAGCTCACAATGGAGTCGCAATATTGGCTGTGGTTTCTATCTAACGATAACTGACAGCGGTTTTATGAAGACTCTTACGTGTAACCTTGACGGTGTGATTTAGTCGCAGGAAATGATGCACGTTTAACACTAAAACCACCACTAACTATTTTAATACTTTATTTACCGGAAGCCTACTATTCGGCTTTTTGGGATGCCTATAAATTAACCATTTCCACTTGGTTGGCTACGCTATAGTAAGATTTTAGTTTCTTTAATTCTATTTTAATTCGCTCGAAGTCAAAGCAAATATCTTCTTTTCGAAATAAATAACATATTAAGTTCTCAAAAGTGCATTGGATTTACTGTTGCTTTATATTATTAAAAAAGGTTTCGAGTGCAATGGGTTAACCTCCAATTTGTGACGAAATTGACGAGACAAAATTAACTCTGCATAATTATTGTAAATGTTTACGTTTTTTGCATTATTCACCGAATTTCATGTCTTTTAATCGTATTTGTAATTGACTCCGGATATCGAACAATCTTACATACATTTCTCTTACTTCTCTCGCTGTCATTGAATTAGAAGTTACATCAATTTGATATTAAGAACTTGATCACCACTTGTAGGTTAAATGTGTTTTATTTCATCCATCTGCTTTATTTCTGAAAAATCTGATATCACTGTTGTCTAAATCAAGTGCACATAATCTAGATAAATAACGTCGTTTAGGTCGTGCTCCAAGTGGTACTAATTTTCCGTGTTCGAACAAAACGATCAACGATGCATTTATACATTTCTTTTCGTGAGCGGCGGATAAATCGTTAAGCGTAACTAAAGTATAACTACTGAAATCCTATTATCGAGGTGTCCTAACTAGCATACGAGTGTTAGAACAATTGTTCTAAGTAAGAAAGGCAAAGTGGTTCCCAGAAGAGAAGTCAACGGACGCTCGCGGATGGTCATTTCGTGGTAACTGTGTCCAGGAGAGAAACGATGTGTGCGGGCACGACGACGGCCGCAGAATCACGTGACATCCGGCGACAGAAACGAGATACCTCACCCACCTTCATTATCATGTGCGTAACGTTCAATGAGAAAACGTTTCTGTACACGCCCACGTGTACACGCTAGAACCTGGACGCACGCTTGTTGCACGCTGCAGCGTGAATAAAACGCGTCATTTTGTCGCGAGAAACTTAATTCCACGTTACTACTTCCATCTCCGAGTGGTGGTGACTTTGAAACGATGCTGTTTTCGTCCCGGAAGTGCACTGGCCCATACGTGGCAACTATAATTCGATGGCCACGC
Source organism: Eucera pruinosa (assembly GCA_028830335.1). Taxonomy (NCBI): domain Eukaryota; kingdom Metazoa; phylum Arthropoda; class Insecta; order Hymenoptera; family Apidae; genus Eucera; species Eucera pruinosa. Next base: position 29,384,271 of record JAMYCR010000001.1, on the reverse strand, counting down.
ACGTTGCCCACACGCGTCGTGCTTTCGACTTTCTTTTTGGTCGCCACCAAATCGATGTCTATCGTGGAATATTAATTGAAACGATTTTACGAGGACCGGATGAAGGATGATTTATGGTAGAGGTGTCAGATTACCTTCTTACTCGTTGTTAGTAAATAATGTAAATATATGATAAATAATATTTGGTAGTAATCGGATAGACAAAATTTGATTCGGGTTATAAATACTAGATTTATTGACATTAACCCCTTGGCTTACGAATTTTTCGAATCGTATTCATTGGAATTTTTACTACTTTTTATTGTAACACTATATCGAATGCAAAGCACTAAAGTATTATACGTAATTCGTACCTACTGATCTTCGATCTCTCAATCCTGCAAATCGAAATGATGTGAATTAAAATTTATTAGAAAATACAGCATGTTTTTATTGTAATGGATCCACAGACTAAATCACGAGTGTAGCTCGTTGTTGTAAGCCAAAGGGTTAACAGTGTAGTTTTGCAGATTTCATAAAGTATAAGTGTATTATACATAAGTACATGTATTGTAGTTAAAAAGTCGAAAAGAGGCTGAATGAATTTCGATAGGTGTTCATATTGTTGCATCAGTCAGAGCCAATATAAATTTTTCCCTGTAAAATTATACAATCAATGTCTGTAAACTTAGCGTTAAATAGATTAAACACTCCTTTGTCATTAATCCTTTAACAGTGTGACAATTAGACTGTGGATTTTTAGGCATTTATGGGAAATTTAAGTATGCAAGGAAGCACAGAATATGCAAAGTATGCAAACTTATGCTAAATACTCAAAGCAAAGTACTTAACAATGCATAATATTTGAAGAGTAAAATAAATTTGTATTAGAGCACCATTTTTCTAATCGTATCTCCAAAAATATGAATCTTCACGATGTATAATTACAATTTGCGTTAGATTGATTCATAAGTACGTTTGCAGAATTTTCTAATCAAATATTCACACGATGAAACGCGTAACATTAAAATAGTATCTGTAGTTTGCATAAATTGAAAAGAAACGTTGTATAATGTATTCGTGACGCGGGAAAAATATGTGTTCGCAAACTGTGGTTACAAACTGGGTCGACAGGATCTAAGTACTGCAGTACGTGTACATTGTCACAGATGAAGTTTCAGCTGTTCCATCAGTTGCGCAGCGTTTAAAATTGCACGCTGTACGACAGAAGAAGTGCGGATTTGTTTTTCACACACAGCACTTGCAAATCATTCGGATACAACAAAACTATGGTAGGCAGAGAGTTTCGCGTTGCGCTAACGTTAACAGTTCCTTTCAACTCCCTTGAACTCGTTTTTCAATGAAAATCTCCATTTTTCTTTTGCTTCCAAAACGTGTAGTATAACGACATCGTTTACGGTGATAAATAGAACATTGTAAATCTAGTCAATATAATTACTCGTTGAATAAATCTTGTAATTAGATTACGGGTTTTTATATGAATTCGGGTCTTTACAAGAACAATTACAGAAACAGGATTTTAATAAATTCGTGGTTTCCTTTTAATATTTTATATATTTTTATATACCATGTGCATTGGACATTTAAATTTCTCGCTAGTGCATACAAATTCGCAGTCTACTTATAACTTTAAGTATAGAGTTTAAAGAAGCTATAAGTAATTTGCGATGTATCAAAAATACGCCTCTTTTCATATTTTATTGTTTTCTTTTTGGCAATACGAAGATACAGGCATTTAATAAAAAAGGTTACATTAGAACTAATTGTAAGATAAAAATTCTGCTCTAGAAATTCAAACGTTTAATTGTAGTCTTTTAAGGCGATTTATTCATCGATCAGATTCTAAAATAATTAGTTTACTGATTTATCGGTTCATTGTGAATTATCAATTGAATTTAATTTCTAATCTACATTACGAATTTTCGATTACATTACGAACAGCAGCTAAGTGTTCTCTAAAATTTTCAAGTCTTACTTTGACCAAAATCTCGAGTGATTATTGTTCGTAATACGGAAAGAAATAAAGTCAGTTTGAAAAGGTGTTTCTGAAAGATGAATGGTTCATAAGCGGCAAAGGAAGAGGGAAAAGGAAACTAAGTAGGGAGGCAACGAGGCGCAATTGAGCCGAAATATTTAAATATTCGCTAGCACCTCGTTAAAATGCTTTAAAATTTAATTCTGTACAGTCGGCTTTGCCAGCAGCTAGCCGAGCCTTTGTGAAATATATTTATTTTCGCCCGTTTTATCGTTGTTTCCGAATCGTTAAAAAGGATATTTCAAAGACCTTTTTATTTCTCCCTCCGTAGTAGTAGTCATATTAATCGGTATGCCTGCCACTCGGAATTGCAACAGGAGCAAAGGCAAGTCATTTTCCTAATTGGTCGACAAACAACTTCCGATGACCGCCGGAGCATTGTTCCAATTCTTCTTCGTAGCCGAGGAATGAACACAGCTTTTCGAGCACCACGGGCAAATAAAATAAAACGATTGCGAAAGTAACGGCGGAAAACGACGAAACTAAGGAAGTCCAAGGATTAAAGAGGGGGACGAAAAGCGGAGGGAATAAAAGGGGAAGGAGATTCTCCCGTTTTCGTTTGTCCGTTTAAGGGGTTGATTCCAATTCTTAACCCTTTGTCTTACAGCGAGTCACATTCGTTGGAATCATTCGGTAACCAAACATTAGCAGGTTAGTTAGTAGATTATTAGTTATTAATTAGTTAGTTATTAGTAGATTAAAATAAAAAAAAAAAAATATTTCTTTATTAGTAATTTATTAAAAAAATAATATTTTTCCATTTTAATCTACTAATAACTAACATCTACTAATAACGGCAGGCCAATTTAATTTATTATAAAAATCAACAAAGCCTCAAAGAAATAGTATATTTTGAAAATTCTTTCATACCAATGCCATGAATGAAGCTGTGACCGCGTTTCTAGATATGCATCTGTGGACTAGGAATTCAGGATATAGGAATGAATGGTTAAGTTATTCATTGTATATCGTTTATGTTGCTTGTTATGCTGTTATTATATTGTACGGTCTTTTACTGTAACTCAATTTATGTTATTTGCTTTATTGGTGTAGGTTATAGTACTGACAATAAGTGCGTGTGGACAAAAAGCATAGATAATAATTCTATTGCATAGAATTCTAGGTTTTATTTCAATTTTGCTTAAGAAGACATCGAGTCAATTTGCACATCTAACAATTAAGATATAGGTACATGGATTTATTCAGAAATACTTTGGTGTACGAGAATAATAATATGGATAAATAATTTTTAATTTATGGTTATAGAAAATTTGTTACTTCTCGTATTTTGCAATAGATAATTAAACGGGAATTTCTAACGATTATAAATAAAAAATATATAGAACACTATAATATTTCAGGCAATACTCTAACGTTTACTGTTGACTTTATTGTATACGATGTTGCTTCCGTGGACGCGGAGGATTTTCTCGCATTTTTGGCTTAATATTATATGAAATGTTTCTCTTACTTATTTCCGTAAATAATAGTAAAGAAATACTGCACACAGATTGGAGTGATCGGTGCCGAGATTTCGAAATGAAGATTTTCTACCGGATATCAAATACTCCGATCGAAACGATCTGATATATACTATAATATCGAACCGAATGCATTGGCAAAGTCTGTGCTTCTCTTCAAGATTTTGTGGTATGAAATATTTTGTATGCGCGATATTTTATTCCAGATGAACTATTACGTATGCGCGTGTTTGTGCAGATCTATGAAATAACTAAGCAAAATAACAATGTTTGTGAAAGAGATAGGCAAACATACACAGCTCGAAACTAACGATAAGCAAATTTTGCTTTGGATTCACTTTTTATTTGGGAAACGAAAGCTAAATAAAAATCGAGTAATAGTGCCCGATACGTTGCAGCTTTATAATTAAACTATGAACGTTTATGCGAACTTCTATTTTAGTAGAAGAGACGCGAAGAAATGGAAAACCTAAGCAGAAATTCGTCTTGCATTTTAAGTATTAAAAATGGAGAAATGTCGATAAGGGTGAACATCGATAATTATCGAGAATTCAGTATTAAACTATCGATAATTATCTATTATTTTTACAGCTCAAATTCTGCAACATTTTTTTCCCCAAACTGAACTGTTAAGTTACTTTTCAAAGGTGCCAAGTTTGCAAGAAATTTGACAAGAAGAATGGTCGATAATTATGAATGAAGAAGAAGGTGACTTATAAGAATTATGAATTACTAATAATTAAATCAAAAATATACTTTATGCTTCAAAATGCTGGAATAATCAGAAACGAGGAAAGGAAAAAATTATCATTGGACTACAGATGTTCATCCAAATTCCTTCCTTCGCTAATAAAATTGAAGACGCGAGATTTATATAGTAGATTTCCCAACCCTGTATTTATAAATGGGCCAAAAGTATAAAAAATAGTATTATTCAATGTAATATAATATAAATAGTGATACATAGTAATATAATATAGATAGTTTATATAATTAATATAATTATATAAAACAGTCATATTCAAGCTTCAATCCAGTTTTTCTTGCAAACGCTTTATCTTAGTGTTAACAAAGTTGTGAAACTTTAAGGTTTTCCATTTTTCAACTAATTTTCAAATAATACAATAACCGTTTCCAATAGATTTTCAGCTAACATAAATCTCAATTTCTTATCACACTACGTACGCTAAACACCTTTCGTGTGAATTTCCAAAAATGTATATCCAAAAACGGGGATCTGGATTGTAGTACGATTTGTAAAGCAAGACTGGCGCATCGATACACAATCTATAACAATAAAACACATTTTTATCGCGTCCTTTGTATCAGGCACAAGTTTTCCAACCGATAAAACAACATTGATACACACACGCGCGCGCGCGCGTACACACATAGACGCATAGCGTTCCATTTCTGGTTAAAGCAATTTTCTAACGATTTTCGGGGCAGCTTGCAAAAGGAATAAATGAGCAGAGAGACGTCAGTGCAAATTCCTCGTTACGCAGATCCAGATCCCCGGAATCGACTCTGTACAACTTTTGCATCTGCGTGTATTCCCATTGCAGTTAATTCCCGTGCATTTTCTGCTCTGCATAAACAGATTTCCGTATAATGGAAATTTCGGATAAGCCGCATTCCGATAATCTCTACTTCACCAACCCCCCCAGCACTTTGCTACGGCAAGTAGCAAACAATATATTTCTATTAAAATTAACGGAACAAGGGAACAATCTCTTGCCAATAGCTAACGAGCTGTAATGCGAGAACAAACCCTGAAAAACTCGTCGCACCTGAAATAGCGGATTCAACGATGGAATTGGAACTGCTACGACGTGATCAAAATTGAATTTTGTTAACACGTTTGATGTTTCGCGTATCATATGTGATTCATAATCGGTATTAAATGAATTTCATTAAAGTACATTCGTACTAAATGCATTTTATTAAAGTACACTCGTACTAAATGAATTTCATTAAAGTGCATTCGTATCAAATTTGGTACTAATGAATTTTATTAAAATAAATCTCGTTAAAAGTTAGTATTCACTGCTATAGTGAAACTGAAGAAGGTACGATGAAAGGATTGTAATAGATCGTTTGTATAGCAAATAAGAATCAGGACAGTCGAATTATTTAATGGTTTTCACTATACCAAGAAAGGACGATTTATGTTGCCACATACTAATTAATACAGTAAAACACTTTTCTTAATACGAAGTTCAATATGGTCACGTCAATTTAATAGTATTTATTGTTAAATCGGTGTCAGTAATTAGAAGAGTGTCAGGATTATGGTGGTTTACACTATCACTAATAGCGTATTCTAGTTGCAGTTATCTATAACTAACCGAAACACCTAATAGATCTTCATTTATCTATTAACTCTTTAAGTATTATGATCGCATATATGCAGCCAATTTTAAATATAACAAATAAAGTTACAAACTTAAGTCTTTTAACACAGTGAATAATTAGTGTAAAATAGTAATAATAGTAATTATAATAATGGTAATACTAGCAACAATAATACTGTTAAATGTTCACCAAGTATGAATTTAGAAGCGTCGTAATGATTAATAAAGGTCGCAATATTCATATTAAATATACCTGTAAACAAATCTAGAAGCGCGTCGATCTCTTAAAATTGCTTAGCGCTCAGAGGGTTAAAGTAGAAAACGTGGTAGCCAATTTCTAGATGACTATACACACATACACACGCGAAGAATTCACAGCGTGTTTTTCTTTCTAACCGTTCGATCGAGTGCTCTTTATTCTATCGAAACGCGTATCTAAAGTAACCCTTGACCCTTTTCCTCTGCCCTTACCATTCCCTTTCATATCGAATCAGTTCTTCCTCTGTTCGGTTTTCAATTTTTTCGCGATCCATTTCAAGAATTTTCCTTTTCCTGACCGGCAGTCAAGAGTTCGAAATGACACCGTTACGCGGAACGGTTTCTTTGAGAATGGAAGAAATCAAACGATTTCTGCTCCCGAGTTCTTTCTCCCTCCTGTATTCAATCGTTTGGAACTAATCAATGGAGCTGTAATGCGCTCTTTGATGGCCCTCCCTTCGTGTGTGCGTAATCCCAGAAACTTTGTAATCGACAAAATTTAACCGATCGAACTTGAATTAGCCAGCAAATTAAAAGAATCGGTATCATCCGCGCTACTATATGCGAATAATCGCGTTTAATCCGAAAAAATCGTAGCTCTCGTAATTGTTAACTTCTGTAATCGTAACTCGTATCGAGCTGCAAACTATTTCGCTAGGTGATATTTATTTCAGCGTTGGTAATCGATTAGTGAAATCTTAAATGTTCAAGATAAACATGGTTGGATAATCCTTTCGTTACGAGAAAATTGGTCGCGGCGCGTAATGGTATAAATCCCGATTCCAGTTGAACAAAAATAATTTCCTTAATTTGTTTTTGGTTCATCTTCCTGCTAATTTCAAAATTGCAGCTCGAAGTAATTTCTTTATTAACTGTTAACACCTAATGAATATTTATACGTCTACAAGAATAACAATAACCCAAATAATTCAGGCGATTATGATGCGTCGTATGGTGACTAAACACTTAATGTTACTTATGTGAGAATTATATCTATAATATTAAATGTTTTTGTTTTTGAAATCTTCATTCATTGCTGGCGTCAAGTAATAAATATGTAAACTTTAAAAAAAATGATTCTTATGTTATAATTTTCGTTTCTAATTCTTTACTAATAATACGAAAATGTATTTTGACAATGAAATTACAATTACCAAGTGTCCAAAGGCTGTAAATTATACTACAAGAATTTTGTCCAGCTATAATCGATCGTTTTTGGAATGTTTAACATTAATTACGTACCTGAATAATAATATTTAGATATATAGAATATGGAATTAATTAGTTTGGCTTCCGAAAGTCTCGCATAATAAATGAACTGCGGATGTTTATGGAAATTCCTATATTTGCAACCATAATTAAAAAAGTGAGACTGAAATAGAGGCTATTTGCACCCCCTAAATATTGTAACCAGTGCTTAAACTTTACTTTGGATATCAAACATAGTTTTGCATATTATATGCACCGCGTGCCATTTCGCATATTTAAATTCTCCATAAACGTATCATAATCCGCGGTCTAATAATCTATAAATTTCTCCGGGCATCGAACCCATTCTTCCCAGGAACAAATCAACGGTACCTGATAAAACGGCCACACTTGAAAATTAAATCGTTAAATTATCTTTCTACTCTTCTACCCGTATTAATCTCTCGAATTTTACCGCACTTTATATCATTCTCCATTCAATTCCAACCAACATGTATTTCACTACCGGGTGTTAATTTCGTAATAAATTCATCGGCAGATTGAAAATTCTCTAAATCAATTTCGCGATACAATTCGATTGTACGAGGAAGCCATTATTGGAATTTGTTTTAACATACCGCTGGTAGATCGATTTTTACATTCCGCAGCGAATTCCAGCGCATCGCCCGGTTAAAATTGCAGGAACATCGTATTTTTGGGGGAGAAGTAACTCCACGCTGGGAAAGTTTCAACAATTCCCACGAAACGAACGTGACCCATGGATTTGTAGGAAATGTCGCGTCGCGTCGCGAAGCGTTCCTTTTTCCAGAGAAATTACTATTCCGTGGCTATCGCGTTTAGCGACGACGTTCAGTTTCCGATCGTGATCATCGATATCCTGATCTTTGTCTAAAAATATTTACAAGTATATTCGAGGCTCGCTTAATGATTAAGAGACGCGTGTCTTTAGAGTGACAATGTTGTTCTGAAACAACAGCGCGTGTTACGTGACAGGACATCAAAAAGACTCGTGACATCCTGTGTTTCGCATAAACTCTACGAGCTGACGGGATGAGTTCTCTTTAACGCTGTCTCTTCGTTTTATTGGCACCTTCGTTACGCTTCGTACATAAATAATACTTAGGACTGTTTAATAGACTTTCATTAGGATGGAAGAGAGAAGAGAATTGATTCGATAGAAATAGTAAGGTTGTTTAACTGTGTTTCAAACTCTGAATCGATAATATGTCAATATTAGAATAACTATAGGGTAGATGTCTCAATTACTGCGAATTTAAGCTTATGGCGCAACTTCATTTAATTATTTTAAAAGTTGCTTAACCTAATAATCGCTCTGGTTTGGAGCACAACATTAGTTAACGTCTCTTTTGTTCATGATGATTTTTCTATTTACTTATTTACTTATTCATTATTTATTTAGGTATTTACTTATTTATTTATTTGTTTATTTATTAAACGGGAATTAACCTTTTGGTACAAAAAGAAAAGTAAATACAGTCATGAATTAACACAACGAAGAGTATCACAAATAAATCTATAATAAGAACCAAAGAAATCTAACTGTTGATATTTGTTTACATTAATGAAATTCTGTTTAGACAATTGAATGATAAGACACGTATATTTAAATAAAACATTGATAATATCTCTAAGGAAGATAGAGAACCATTTAGGATTTTCATTATTCATTACTAATTCATTAAAAATATATAAGAAAGTCCAATGTCCCTCGTATTGTCATTTGCAAAATTGTCTCTTAAACGGAAATGATACTTACATATATTAGCAATTAAGTTTGTACGACAGATAGAAGATAAATCGTAACACGCATCGCCTTTACTGCATCGTCAAAATTTCCACACTTTCTACTTACAGTAGATTAGTCACGTTTATGCTCATACACCACAACTCACCTCCTAATATTTACTTTTAAATATTAAATATGAACATATATGCAACGTCCATGTGTTGTTACATAAAGTTACATAAAAATCAAGTCCAAATTTAGTATTGAAATTTGTTTAGTCTCCATTCTTCCTATTTTTTAATTATTTAGCTACTAAATATTAAAATAATTAAAATGACAAATTTTAGGGTCACCGACAGTAATTGGGACGTTTCCCTTAGATGAAATAGAAATGGGACGTGCAAGTTTAACTCCTTTCCTCTGAAACATAATGTCAAAATTTGTTAAAAATATTTATACGTTAAGATATCTTTATTACATCTGTCTTGTTCGATCCCGTTTGGACTACTGCTCTGTTATTTAGTCTCCGTATCACGACCACCTTCGTTAACAAATCGAGAGTATATAGCACCGGTTTTTACGTTTATGTGTTTTTCGTATGAATTGTCCTATGGCAATCGATGACTATAATTATGTGCGACTTCTGTCCGATCTCAATTTTTTACCGCTTGAGACGCGTCATATCTTACTTGGACTTCATTTCGCTTATAATGTAATTAATGGTATTGTTAATTGTTCTCAAGTATTGGAGTCCTTCAAGGTTGCCACGTCTTTCACAGCTATTCGCCGCCAAACTATTATGTTAGAAGAAGTTTATACTACGCCAAACGGTATTAACAATGGCCTCAACTCTATTCTAAAGAATGTTAACATGTATTGTAAATCTATCGACTTCTTTTCCACTCCCGCTAGCTTTAAATCTCAATTATTACGTTGTTTAAACCCTTACGATTAATCTTAATTTTTCTTTTGTACTCTAAACGGTTTACCGCCGTTAGTAAATAAATAAATAAATAAATAAACACCGTAAGAAAGAGGATAGTCGTAGAGCGAAGGAGAATGGTTTACTCGAAAGGAAGGAGCAGATTTCACGTCCAGTTAACGCGTTTCAAGTCTTTGCTACGTGGTTTATGCCAGTTTAACACGATTCACCGATAATGACGGGGTCGTGGCCTCGTATCCACTTGGTCAGCTTGATGCTCGCGTCGAGTCACGCAACCACCCACTGTCACGCAACTACCAAACGCATACTTTCCATCTTTCTCTTCCTCCTTATTTCTCTCTATCTATTTAAATATCCCCCTTTTCTCTTCTCTACCAATTGTCATGGTAGATCCTTAATTATTGTCTTCCCTGGTGCCATCGTGCAACTGTGCAAATGCCACGATGTCGTGCGAAATGCACGGAAAGAAATCTCAAACACAATGGTTACGTGTGCTTCTCGATGATGTTGGGAGAGATATCCACCGCCTACGCAGCCCCTGTCCACGGGAATCGCTTGGGTTAAACGGAATGCGATCCTGAGGCTACGCTTGACGAAGGAGCCACCGCGGAAGCGGTTGTAATCTCCACGATAACCCCAGGAATACGGTTGACGTGACGGCACCGCTTTGCCTAACACCGGAACTGTTAATCAACGAGAATCTCTTGGGTCTTTCTCCGTAGGTATCTGTGCGTATGATTTGGTGTTTACTGCGACACGTCTGAGCAAAGCTCAGGCGTACAGAGATACAGAGATCTTCTGGTTAGTTGGAAATTATGGACAGCGATGAGGAACAGTTAGGATATTTGTTTATTCTAATTCGGGAAATTTTAATGTTGCATGCCGCGATGAGTATAACAACCGATTGCAAACGTAACGACACTTTATTCAAGAAATTTTATCCTATACACGGTTACAACTTAGGCCACGTCGGAGATACGGACGAATTGTGCGTTGCAATATTCGGAAGCTTTTTATGTACTCGGTATTTTGGTGGAATGAAGATTGTTAGTAAATTACACTATTTGTATAATATAAAATAACAGAAAGGTTTATTATTATCTTATAATTTACATTTCTCTTTCGTTCACTCTGTCTTACGTTGGGTGCGGTCTCTTGCAAATATCTGTTTCATCCTTCTGCGTCACACTATTCTCATTCGCACCTCCCCATAACTAACATAGAATACAAAATATAAGAGCGTCCTCTCGCACATTCATATCATACCATCATCTGTAAAACCAAATCTACAAAGATGACCATTAATGATTAACAACGTGACTGTTCACCCAAACACCTATGCGTAAACACCTATAACAATATGACTGTTCACTAGTCACCATAGTGATCAACAATATGACTGCTTCTGAACTTTGTGCATAATGGGAAAGTAGGGTTGAGTAACTTGTTTTGAATGCATTATTACAGACTGCGGATGCCAGCTGAGTTTATCAAGAAGGTTCTTCTATTAGTTCAGAATAAACGAAAAGTTGGTCATCCAATACTAACCTCGCGAATCACTTCTAAAAGCGGCAATTTTCATCGGTAAATAGTGAAATTGATCGAATATTAACCCCTTGCCTTACAATTGTTTTATTACCTACGTACGCTAGCTTTAGTTGATCATTGATGATTGATATTATGTCAAGTATAAATTATATGAATATTGTAGGCAATTTTTATTTTACAGTCCCTAATCTTGTAAGACTTTGGCAATTGTCCACAGAGAGTTTCAATTTCTAATGTTTATCTGTCAATGCCTTGAGTATCAGTAAGCAAGGGTAACTATAAAAATGTTTTCGATTTAAAACAGTTTATATTTTATGTATTTTACGTAGCATTATGTATTTATTCGAAGTCACGAGACATTTTCTTTGCCTAAAAGGAGTCTCTAAAAATGTTCTTCCACAAAAGGGGGTCGCGAATAATAAAGTTTAAAATGTTCTGTTGTAAGACAAACTTAAGATGGAAGTTCGAATTAAATTTGACCCTGAATAGTGTTCGTTTCTGTTGAATCTGCGCTATAAATCGTAGAACGAGTGTGACTCGTTATTTCAGGCCAAAAGGTTAAAGTGTTGCTTTCTTAACCTTTTCGGTACGAGCGCTCTGTCCGCCGTGACATTCCCGCTGTATGAGGCGCCGCACAGTGGGGCAGAAGCATGCCAAACGCGGTAAAACACATTTTCGGACCGAAATCTTATGTTTATCACTTATTTATTTATTACATACAGTTGGAATACATATCTTCCTCTCTTCCAATGTAATTCTATGAATATAATTGACTTTTGTACATACTTTTTAGATATTTTTACGTTCTGAAAATGTCAAATATTACGATTTATTTTTTAAATGCTTCTAATTTATTTGGCTCTTTGAAATTTTTATTTAAATTATTTAAATTATTATATTAAATTGTCACTTAGAACTGTAATGCCACTTGTTAATCCCAAACGTTGTTAGGCCGCTCGTGGTTATTGAAAATAGCGTTTCCACCACTTTCAAATAATGTTTCTAATTCTTACCGAACAACACCGAATCATACAACAGATATTCTCCGATGTTACTTGTTCAAGAACGAACTAGAGACTGCTTACATCCCCTTCCCACATTTCGCGGGTCCGCAATTTCTTTGCTTCGCTAAAGTATACACTGATTGGCTGAAATTCCACAAAATTCCACAGCTAAAGCAGAGTAAGAGAAGTGGATTGGACGAGTCTATAGAGAACAAAAAGGGGGGAAAAGAGAATTTCGTGGTTGCAAATGGAGAAACTGCCACCGAAGCGTAACTCGAAGGACGATTTTACGAGGTTTTTATGGTTCATTCCGTGCAAGGCATGTGTCCGCTATCGCGAAGCGATCTTTGTTTTACATTTGCACCGCCGCAACTGCTGTTTTAGCATTTGTAACTGACGTTTCGCTGCAATTCTTTCACCTACTGCTCTCTCGCCGTTCTTAAAAAGAGAATGAGAAGCAGCCTGGATAAATTGCTAGAAAATTGCATTCTTTGTATAACTCGTCGCCAGTGTCCCCCGTATCGTTTATCTTCCTGATATTAAAAATTCACTCGTATTCGTAGTCATACGTGTAGCGATACATTTTTCTTTACTCATCTTATCTTATTTTTACTTCATCTATGATATTCAAGCTCGGTTATATAAATATATGCTACCGGCCAAAAGGTTGGAATGAAAGAGAGCAACTTGAGAATTAGAACAGGATACGAATTTTTTAATATTATTATTATTTCATAAATATTCGCTTTATTGTCCTTTCCAATCCCTTTCGCTTTACTCCTTTACGACAGTTGTACTTGCGTTCATAACCAAACGGGAAGTTATTATTATTACTATTATTATTATTATTATTATCATTTATTATTATTAGGATGGCTTCCGGAAGTCTCTTGCTTTACATATTATCCTATTTTAATTGTGGAGCTGTGGAGAGGGGATAGGGTAGGAAAAGGGACGGGTGTTGCGTTTCGTCCTGGGCCTGCTAGTGGACTCATCAGTAAGGCTACCTAGCAGGCCCTGCCTTAGACGTTGGGATATTGGAAGGAAAGTTAAAGGCGGTATATATATGGACGAGGTAGTTGGAGCGAGTACTTTCGAGAAAGTCCTATTTCGTATGTACCTCTAGTGGTGGGTGCAGGAGAGCCGCCACATAATTATCACTTTAATTATGACTATATGTCTAATTCATTCACTATGCTACCCTTAACTTCAAATATTAATTGCTATCATTAGCCTCCTTTCTTTGGAAGAAACGAATTTAGAAGTGATTTGTTTCAAAACATTCTTTAGTCAGAAATCCTACAATAATAAATAAAATTATTATCCATATCTGTAACATTAATTTCGAATTGTTATGAAAATTAGTGGAAGCTGCGATACAACTATAACCATAAAGGTGATTCGAAACTTTTGATTGGTATACATACATCAATGTATCGAGACATTTTGAAGTACTCATCATTCGCCACTAATTTATAACACATCTTTGACAAAATAAATCAGAAGTCCAATATTAGAACCGAGGTTCAACTTCGCTGCACTCTAGACGAAGCTTCGTCATTAACACGCCACGTGAACAAATGTAATTCTGTCCGGCGTTACAGTGGCGCACAATGTTCATGATTTCGGAAGGAACCCAAGCGATGGAGGATAGCATCCATTTACTTTTTCCTTGGCCAATGGATGATCTCTTTTCTCCCTCTGAAAAATTCATCGGACCAACGCATCGTGGCGTGGAAAAAAGGGGGGGAGGGACATTAGGTGGAAGATAAACACCAGGCGAGGATCTTTTGAACTTGACAAATTGGGGGTGAAAAGGTCACGGAAAAAGGGTAAACGGACGCCCGCCCTTGTGTGCCGGTCCTTGAACCTCGTTCTCTGTATTATACGAGACGGGCCGCGCCTCTGGTAATGGCTCCTTATGATTTAGCGAGAGTGTTTTCTTAGTTTTCGCGAAAGTGGCGCTCGCGTAATCGTTTGTCAAGCGGCCGACGAAATAATAGCTGGTACCGCCTCCCTCTTGGCTGAGCCCTCGTTTGGATCCTACCTTGCCTCTTTACGAAATCTTACCGCGATATTTTACCGTCATCGCTATTAAAGGCCATTCCGTAGATGAAGAGTAACGACGCGTCCTTCGCACGGACTTCGCGACGCGTCGAGTTGCCCCCCCTTCTTTTTCGAACCAACCCTCGCAGTGTGTCCTTTAAGTAAGCTTGGAGAACCGAAGTTGCATCTTTTCTCCCATCTTGTGGCTGGTTAATGGGCAATTTTCTTATCCTGCTAAGGGGGAAATTGGTGATATAAAGTTGGAGAGTATTTTGGTGTAAAGATTGTATTCATTCCTTGCCTTGAAACCACGAGTCACGCTCGTGACGCAGATTATGGGCAAAGCAAATATTTTCAATATGAATGATACAATTTAGTTTTCTTTGCAACTTTTATGATCACTATACGAAATATAAATATACTATAATATTTTAATATTTCGTATCCGGCACAATGTTAACGCGAGGGATAGCTTTTGCTAACGAGTGCAGCTACTGAAAAATTCGTAGGGCAAGGGGTTAATGGGGAAAGCTCAAGTAAAACGTGAGAAATGAAATGATTTTCGGTAATCTTTTTCCTAACCTGAAACTATGGTGAAACTTTTCGTCACTTTTCAAATATGTTCTTTAACATTACGATATGTTACAATATTCTCTTTCGGCACAATTTATCGGCTCTTTGTGAAATAATAATTATTCTGCATGGACGTTCCAGTCGACAATGTTGATCACTCACGAAACTTTCAGTACGTTCTTTAAAATGGTGAATATTTATAAGGGAATGCCGTACGACCGAGTTCTATTTTCCTGTAAAGAAGCGGAAGAAAGTAGCCATTATTTGTTAAGTTTGGTCTACTTTGAACTAATGAACAAAATCAGTGCCTATAAAATTTTCGAAGCTCGTATAGGTATTAGTTTTTAATGGAGTTTAAAAGATTGTGAAGTAACGAGTGAAATGATTTTGTAGGATCGAAGGAATAGAAATTTGGTTAAAAATGCAGTTTTACTCGAAGATATCTCATTCTGTATTTTCAACTTATTTTTTTGCGAGGCATCACCTCCTTTTGGATTGCACTACAATTTCAGAAGCATTCTGTACATGCTTGGATAGCTGGAGAGTAATCTGTTAGAGTGGTTGCTGGTACACAGCAATACAGTGGATAATATTTGTTCGTGAAATGCATGTAATACGGGTATAGTTAGATATTAGGTGTGACCTTTGTATTCTAGAACGAATCTTTAATGGAAAGTACATATAGTCAAGGTGGAATTAGAAAATTAACAATAATTGAAACCATGATTTTCCAAACGGTACAAGTCTATGTCCATCGATCAATTTTTTGAGAAATTTTGTCTCTTCGTTGATATTTCACTAATTCGTTTGTTTCATATGAGTATCGTTAAAGATTTCCTTAAAAATGGAATTTTGTGTTACTTTAGATGTTATTGTTAGGTGTATAAATTAAATCAGTGCTTTTATATTTAACATCTTGAAGATTTTATTGATGTGACCCTCTAATAATCATCGAGTCATTTTCGATCCAAATGTGCTTGTACTTTTGTGGAGAATTTTCTAGCTTTACAGGAAGTGTAATTAATATGTGCAATTTTAAGTTCCTATATTTATGTTGATGTTTCGTTTTCTCAAAGTTATAACACATTACTAAAGAAAATAGGATATGATTGAATTAAATAAAATGTTAAATAAAATAAAAACGTCATCTCCTTTGTTAAAATCGAATTTATTAGTCGCGTACAATGATGAATGAAAATCGCCTTAACGGGTTAATATAATATGCAAAAATGGACCTGTGCTGATTTGGAATTTTTGGATTCAACTGTAAGGTGGTACATAGAATAATATAGGAATAATATAAAAATTCAAAATTAGCGAATTAATTGAATTCGAAGTGATTAATATTCTGGAAACTTCAGGCATCGTGCAAATGAATTATTCAAATAAGAACGATATTAAATGCAATAAACTTCTGATTATCTCGCGATGAATTATTCAAACTGCAGATTAATCGAGCCTCGTAGTGATGTAGAAATAATTGTAATTTTGAGAACTGCTATGTTATAATTATTAACACGAAATTATATTAATTTATTAATGTAAAGGAAAGATTAAATTTCACGTTATAAATGAAGGTTCATAAAGAAGCAAGCATTACTCGCTATCCATAATTCCTCATTTAAATATGTATAGAATTATAAAATTCTATTTTCTAATAATTATTAAACAAATCTTTTCAAACTTTATTCTTCTACCTTCATAGTTTATTTGGATTTATAGTAGATGACTAGTTTCATTATTATTACTTTAACGCTTTCGTAATTATTAGATTATAATCAGATCACTTTTTACGATTTTAAATATTATAATGTGTACCTTATATCGAATATTCTTTATTTTAATATTTTTATATCAACGTATGATATTAACGGATAACGTATAATATTTTAATATTTTGATACTAACGTATAATATTAACGCATAACGTATAATATTTTAATATTTTTATATTAACGTATGAAATTAACGCGTAACGTACAATATTTGAATGTATCTATATTAAAGCAGTAACTTGCTTTCGTTAACCCGTACTTCTATATGTAGCTAGAGAAAAATTGTGTTAACGACAAAGAAGCTGCAGGATGCTGGAGAACACTTTAAGATCGTGATTCATATTAACCGACTGAAACCAGCTCTGCTGATTCGTTGCACGTCTATTTCGAGTTCCCCTCAAAAGTAACAGAGCAAAACGAGTGTAGACTATCGCGGGAACAGACATTAGCATGCTGTCTCTGAATCCTCTACAATTATCATCGTCCAATTTATTATCGTTGTGCGTGCGTGTCGTAACTTTGAACTTGGCCCACCTTGTTGCTACATTCTCCACTTGTGTTTCATCGTTTCGCGTCCAGTCCGTGCATAAATATTCGCGCGTACACCTTTGTCATGAATTTTCAACGCGCTGCCGCGCCGCGCCGCGCCGGTGTTCTTCAAGGTTTTACGAGGGCCGGTTTCGTAGCTCGCGGAAAGCTACGATCCTTTGAACGACTATGAGCTACCTTAAATTCCAGCAACACGGCCAGCAATTTTCCTCGACCATCGATGACCCACTTCCGCTTCTGGCCCGGCAGCAGTTTCCTACTTTTCTGAAATATTCTAGTATCTACTATCTTGCAACGAATATATATATATATTTTTTTTAGTCCAGCCTCGAATTCCGCTGACCGAGTTGTAACAGGATTTTATTTCCGCGAAAGAAAAGTTTATCTTGTTTCATAATTTTCCGTGTTATTAAATTAGTGGTGGAATTTAGCATTGGTTATAAATCTTCTGGATCAACGCTTAAACTATCAAAGGGATTAAAATCACTTGCCTGTAATTTCTTATAAAAATTGTGGATACATATAAATTATATGGATACATATAAAGCGATGCAATTTTGTGAACTTACCGGGATTTTATATATTGGAGATGGATAAAGATTTATTTTACATTGCATTATATACTTCTTCAATTATTTATGCATTGCATTAATTTCCTTGGTACAAATAAATACTCTTCAATCGCAAGTAGATCTAGTGTTAAAAACAGTTTCATCCTAATCCAGAATTGGAAAGCAATTATCTCTTCATAAGATTAGGCAAAATTAGCAACACTCGAAGCTCTATATTTTTTAAAGAAAAACTCTTCAGTAGAATGATGTCTTAAACTTTTCACAATTTCACACGACCTAAATTATACTCCATTTTATCCAAAAAATCTCACACATTGAAGATAAAACCTGATCGATTCTTCATACAATATTTCCTCTAGCAGTAACATCCTCTTTTTGTAATTTTCAATGTAACAAAGCGTAATAAGTGTAACCATAAAAGGCTCTTATTAGAAATGTTCACAAGTTGGGAATTGTAGGCAAGGTTTGCGAATCTCTTCAACGCGGTTAAGCACGAATTTAAAGCCGACAAAGAGATCCTTTTGGGTCGCCGCCGCCGCGAGAAGACGCGTGTTACCATCTCGCCCTTTTTTTCTTTTTTTTGAGATAGAACTACAGGGAGTTTCCCTTTTGACAAGCCGGGTGATTCCAAAGGAAGCAGTAAGTGGCACCTCGCATAAAGACCGTACGTGACCCGGCCTGGTTTACTCTTCGCGCCGCGATCATACTCTGAATTTCTTCCTACACGCACCACACGAACCGGACGTTATTCTTGACGCCTAACAACGGTGCACGTGTAACTCACGCCTATCGTTCTACGGTCTTTCGTATGAAGAATTTATGTAATACCAGAAGATCCTCCCTTATACCGCTTCTGCTTTCTTTACCGTGTTTGAAGAACGTATCTTAACCGTTTGCTCCATTATACGTTATACGTGAGTACATTTTTCCGATCCGTTGGCTTGTGAAAAGCAGTTGGTTTACAGCATCCACTCTGACACTGAAATTAGTATACTTTACATGCTAATACCCGAGAATATAAACTCTAACGTAGATGTCCCAATTGCTGTCAGTGTATAGCACCGACACTTTAATTATTTTATTCGATATCAAAGTAATGCACGAAGAATAGAGTAAATAAACAAATTCTAATAATAAATTTGGACTTCGGTTTACGTAACAACATTGAAGATTTATTTGTCCTCGCTATAGTCTAAATTACCGACCAGTCATAGTAGATCTACCATTAACTCTCGTTGATGTTTAAAACAATAAACCTACGAGAATTCGAACAGGCGACACCATGGGTGAGATAGATGGTGGCCATTGAACGTGTAAACGGTCAACGTTATAACTCAGCATCGTTTCAGTCCATAGATTAAAAAATACTTTCGAAGGCACAAGGTCGCTGAAGCGACGATGTTACGAGGATGATATCAACTTATCTGTAACATAGAGGCAAGGTGGCCATCGAGCCTCTATGGGTTCCAAGGCGGGCACACCTTCTTCTCATCTCAGCCGAGCCGATACCCGACCTTGATTGAAAAGCAGATGACGCGGAATAAGGAGTTTTCTTGACGGGGTAGGGAGTGGTTCAGAGAAAATGTCTTCTACCCTTGGGGCTCTCCAATTTCTCAGAAACTCGGAATTTATTTCATTCCCCTAGGTCTGACGGTGGATAAGGCAAAAACTCCACCACCATAGGCTAGAATAGGGAAGAGGGAGAAGAGGAACAAGGAGATAACATTCATTGAAACGTTCCTTAATGTAGAATATATCTATGTACGCTTTTTCCAATTCACTACGATATGGAAATTATCTAAATCGATGCTGAGACTCTTGCATATCAATTTGCGCATCGAGATTTATCCTATTGATTCAAGGTCAACTGACAAAGAAATGGTTACTTGCAATGCAGATTTCTATCCATCGCTTATTATTTAATTTTTATTGTCCGTAGTATCGTGATGATTATACAATGCGTACCGAATTAAAATAAATTGCGAGTTGTACTAAATAGAGTATAGTAAATTGTGAAAATGAAACGGGAAGTTAATGGCAGTTAATTAAGACAACGAGAGCAACATTTAAAGGTTCATTTTTGTGTAACTGGAATTAGGAAATAGCTTCCAAAATTATGTTTAATTGCCACTGCAAAGATAGCAACACAATTTTGGTTTCATACGTATAATAGTTCACAATTGCATATTTTCTAGGTATAGGGCAGATGTCCTAATTACTGTCAGTGTCCCTATAAGCGACACTTGAATTATTTTATTTAATAGCAAGGTAATGTACGAAGAATGGTAAATAAACAAATTTTGACACTAAATTTGGACTTCGCTTTACGTAACAACACATAGGCATTGTGTATTCGTGTACACTTAATATTGAAAACGAAATATTAGGAGGTAAACGTGCTGTTGAACATTGAAACGTGGCCAATATAATTATAAAGTATGGAACGTGTCATAATTCAGTAAATGCGCGACGTTTACTATGCATCTTATATCTGTTACATAAACTGACGTGCTAATGTATGTAAGAATTGTTTCTATTTAAATGAGAACTTCTCAAGTGACAGTAATAGGGACATTTGACTTTGTTGTACATTTTCAATGAATCAGTAATTGATTCATTAAATTCAACGTATAAAAAGACGTTCATTAATAAAAGAGACGTTGAACAATATTATGCTCCACACTGGAACGATTTCTAGGTTAAATACGTTCTAAAATAGTTAAATAAACTTACGTGATAACTTGAAAGTGACAGTAATCGCTACATCTACTTTATGTTTACTTAGAATAACCTCGTTACGAATTTAATTTCACTTTGCACGTTCGGTACATTTTTGCAGGCGAAAGACAATCTATACTTTTTCTTCGCGCATTTACAATCTCTCATAAATGCATAAACATGCACGGTCTACTCATCGTTGTCCTAGATGACGGCGCATAAAATAAAATCGTACGTTTCGTCCATCGGATGTTGGGCGCGCGAACGTGTTCGATATTCTAATCAAAATAAAGTTACGTATTCAAGCAGCATTCGCAGTAACAGCGGGGGACGGGTGGGTGCGAGAGAAAGGAGAATAAAATATTATTCGAGCAGAATAACGTTTTGTCGCCGAGTCCCGTAGATACAAGTTCCGCGATTTCGCCCGAGGCGCGATAAGTTAAAGTTTCTCCTTTTTATTCTTCACAGGCCCGAGTTTCTTTCCAAGTTTATACTTTCTCCACCTTCTTTTCACTACCCAGACAACCCTTGTTTCTACCACAATTTTAGTTCAGTTGGCCGCCAGTCACGCATAACAAATGATCCTTTTCCTCTATCGGTCCTGCTTCTTCTTTTTTTCTACCTCTCTTTCTGTTTCCTTCTTCGACAAACTTTGTTCCTCCTTTTCGTTGCTTTCCATTCGTTTCTTAACTGTAAATGCGGGAATACAATGACGTACCGAACGAACTGGGGACGCAGTCGAATTTCGCGGAAGGAATTCGACAATTCGATGGCGAACGTTTTGCACAAAATTTTGTTTCCCAAAATTTTGTATGTGGCATAGCACGATTCCTGTTTCGAAAATAAAGTTTTGGTATCGCTTTATGGTATGTGGCATGCAATAGAAATGTTATTTAACGCTGAAACTACCAAGGACTCTGGTGTACCTATTTGTATAAAAAAATAAAAAAAATAAAAATGATAGATAGTTGAAGAAAGTATATGTTGAAATTGAAGTAAATCTTTATTTATATTTTGTGCAAGAAAATCGTGGAATATTCTGAGAAATGCACCGCTGCAAATGTATATAGTTATTTATGGTCATTTGACCGGTTTAGTAGTTTTAGTGTTAATATTGCATCACAGCTGCAATAAGATTATAAAAAGCTGTGAATGTTGCTCGAATTAAATGATTCGCCAGATTAATTCATAGACATTTTCAAAAAGAAATTCTTGCCAGAAAATGCATATATCCCCTTTAATTTTATCCATGATCTGTACATACAATTAATCACGAGAACTCATTCACCCATTTTAGGTATTCAGCAAATTTGATGTGCAACGATACGTCGGTAAAGGAAAGAGTGACTTAAAATTTACTTTCACTTTCGCCTATTAAATTTCGTACACTGATTTTCCTTATTTACACGTTCGCCACTTTCTACTTCGTTCAGAAATACAACAGCATATAAGATGAATTAGGTATTTCATATTTAAGTGAACGATGTTCGTCGAAAACGAAGCGCGTTACTTTTTTAGCACTGCATCGACATATTCTCCCAGCCGTTAGATAACACCTAGAAAAGCCGATAGAGAATCGAGTAACCTTGGCCCGAGATTTTCAAGTTATCCAGAGAAAAGCGTGTGATGAGAAACAATCGAAAGGTTCACGGTGCTCGGGGCTGGCTGGTGGATGTTGATTTCTATAGAAAGAAGACGCGGGCCGAGGTCCCAGACAGGACTCGGAGAAGAGAGTTAAGAAGAACAAAAGCCTCGGAGGACCAACGGACGAAAAGAAGATGCTGGAACCAATATGTAGCCCACTCTTTCGTCTCTTGCTTCGTTCCTTCCGCTTCTCTCGTTCCTTCCTTCTTTAGCCTAAGGCAAAACCTTTGTTACTTGTTAGTGACTTTTATCTGGTCGCCCCGAGTGCTCGATTTATCTCGCTCTTTCCTCTCCTTCGCTCTCTCGCAGCTCTCTTCCTACCTCTCTTTCTGTACCTCCCCTTTTCAGCTTGCTATCACCTACCAACAGCCCGCAGCCTCGAACAGCCCGGAACTTCTTATTCCGGATTTTAGACCCGTAGGGGAAGCTCTTTCTTATTCCTTTTCTTCTTCTTCTTCTTTTTTTCTGCCTTTCTTCGTCTTCGTCTACTTCTTGTTCAAGCTTTAGCGAAGCCCGCTTCTGCTACCCTTTATCAGTGGTAGCTTAATCTCTCGCGCAAGTTTCGGTAACACAGACAACCGCGACAGAGCACGCGGCCAACAAGCACGCGCAGAGGACTTTTTTTCCGGCAAACTGCCCTTTCTTATCTCCGAGGAAACTCCGATAGCAGCCTTTTTACTCGTTTCCAAAGGTAGATCCTTGATTCCCTTGCGTTAGTCGTTGATCTAGTACCAATAATCCGCGCGGTTCCTTCGTTAAATCTCGGGAATTACTCTATGGAGGAATGTCGTCCGCTACTGTGATTCCGGTCTAATCGGACGAACAGCAATTATTCCGATGTAGGAGTCTTTTAACCCCTCAGAGACGGTTACAATGTACGCGGACTCTAGTTTGTTTTTATGACTAGTATTGTTCGATGTCTGAGTGAATATTGCGCGTGATTTTTTTAGCGAAGAAACTTTATTGATTAACAGTCTTTACGATCCACGGATCACACAGCGAACAAGTCAACGTGAGCGGAATTAAATTTGTGTGCGGAGAATTACACGTGTATCTACAGTCAGAGCTTCTGACCATCGAATGCCTTGGAGGGCCGTAGTGTAAGGGATGAAGGTGGTTGGTGATTCAGTCTTGTTTTTGGATAGTTGGTGACTAGGTGATAGACTTCGGGCGGTCGGAAGATCACTCTCGCAATGAGTAATTTGTTTTGAACTTAGATTTATCGTTGTATACTCTATGTTTCATCGTTGACAGTGGCTGGGTACACAACAGTATAAAACGATTGATAATTATTTGGAACAGGTAGAAGTGTTCATTGGTAACTATAATTGTAGAATAATAGTTGTTAGAGTCTGTATTTTATAAATGGCGAACTAAATTAGTAGCGTAATGTAGTAGATTTGTCGAAATGCAGAAATACGCGGAATATTGAAAAAATGAAGTTTAAGTGTCAGATAAACATCACCTAATTTTGCTATAAAATATTATATATCTTGATTATATCTATTCTAATTATCTCCAGTACATTTGAAGTGTTATTTGCATAAATCTACGCAATTTAGTGGTACTAAATTCATAATATTCTTTTTTATTATACCTACTTTAATTTTCTTCTGTTCATTTGAAGCGTTATTTGCATAAATCTACGCAATTTAGTAACATTAAATTCATAGTGTTCTTCATTATTATATCTATTTTAATTATCTTCCGTTTATTCGAAGTACTATTTACGTAAATCTACTAAATCTAGTAATACTAACTTCATAATATTCTTCTTTATTATATCTATTTTAATTACCTTCTGTTTATTCGAACTGTTATATATTCGTACAAATCTGTCCAAGCTAGTAATAATAAACTCACAATATTCTTCTTTGTTTCGTAACGCATCGAATGATTGCAAAGCCGTGTCTAAAATCTGTAGCCGCAATAATGTGTAACTCGTTTCTTACACCGCCTCGAGACATATTCGTCTACAATCGCGTTGATCGATCAGCAATCGACGAGTTTCCAATCTCGCGAAAATGCAACGGATTCCGCGACGCAACGTTTGTTTGCTCGTCGAAGTTGGTGAAAACGCTTTCATATCGCCGGAAGGAACGCGTGCTCGTCTTTTTCACGACGCCAGAGAGAAATGACAGATGTCTGCGAGGCACCTGTGTCGGCTGTCGTCTCCCTTGCGTTTCCTGTTCGTCGCATCTGTGTCCTTAACGGCCGGACCGATTGTGCTTCTCGTGTTTCTTCAGCATCTGATCCTTAATAAAAAAAAAGGACCGCGTAGCCATTGTTCGTCCCTTTCGAACGTTTAACCCTTTCTTTACGACGTACAGTGCAGAGATGACTTGTTGGCGAGCGTCCTACAAGCTGAACGGCACAGGGGCAAGGGGAGCTAGTCGCTCGCTCCACCCATTAGCCAGTAGAAAATCTTTCTTCCGAATTTTTGGATGCTACATTCATAGTAGTAGGTCCTTCATATTCGCTAAGGATTCGCGAGAGCGGACCCTGCCAGGTATCTTTTTGAAGATTTCCCCACATCCTCGCGAGAAAAAAAAATTAGTTTTACACCAATGTGATTCAGCTGTAGTTCCAAGTCGTCCTATCTCACTCTACCTCGACGTATTTGTTATATATATTTTTTTATATATATTTTGTTTCGCGTTCTTTGTCACGCAGTAGACTTGTAGTCGTGACCGATTCAGCGAATGACTATAATACGTGTGACTGAATGTGTCGCTAATATGCGACAGCCAATCGGTTTGCCTCGCCAACAAGTCATCTCTGCACTGTACTTGGCCGAGAGAATAATTCCCTTAGAGACTATATACATAACACAATCATAATATAACTAGATAGATGTTTATTGATTTCCAAAAAGGATTACAATAAGCACCGTTTCCATACACATATACTTATAGATTATACCTTATGCTCAACTTGCTCTACTTGCCTAACTTATTGGTAGTCTTATGATTCTAAAAGCTATGTGGCGGCTCTCCTGCACCCACCACTAGAGGGACATACGAAATAGGCTTTCTCGAAAGTACTCGCTTCAACTACCTCGTCCATATATATACCGCCCTTAACTTTCCTTCCAATATCCCAACGTCTAAGGCAGGACCTGCTAGGTAGCCTTACTGATGAGTCCCCTAGCAGGCCTAGGACGAAACGCAACACCCTTCCTTTTTCCTATTCTTTCCCCTCTCTACAGCTCCACAGCTATATTCAGCGACAAACAGACATAACCGCATCATCACCCACCAAGTCCAAGGCATACAGACCTGCTCATAATATCACTATATAATATAATAAAAATCCTTTGAGATTATATATACACTTTACCATAGATAGAGTAAAATAATAATTTCCCTGGGGGTTAAATAAAAACTGAATTTAGATAGAAACAATAATTGTTCTTTTAATTATATTATCTATAGCCTTTTAATTATATTGCCAGTACTTGAATTTCTTTCAATGGCTTCAAACAGATGTTTTATTATAACGTTTACTTATTGTATAAATATTATGTTGCGGAACGTAGAAACATAAAAGAGTCGTATTTTTGATACGGTATCAAACACACAATTATGGAAATCACTATAGATACCGCATAGTTAGTACGTGAGCTATTTATTCTATTAATTTATCGTTGAGAAACTATTGGCGTTTCTTAAGTAAATTGTCTCTAATTAATTAGCATACCCCCGTAATTAATATTTCCCAAAAATTTCGGTTCAATAAACTGTCCAATTATTATATTCCTCTTTATTACATTTCGCTATCCTATTTGGTTAGTGTGAGATTTTTAATATGACCATTGATGATTTTGTGGAAGAAACAGAGATAAAATATGGCTTTTCAATTCAGAATACATTCGAATCGAATTTGTATAGCATTTGGTAAAGCTACTGCAACAATGGCGATTTAAATGATTTTATCCATCGTTTATATTGCTAAATAAAATTATATTTGAAGGAATATTATTGAGCTTAAATTTTGTAGTAGGTATAAATCCACGTGAACTTTTTTCTGACAGTTAATAACTGTTTGTAGCTAAATAATTAAAAACTAAATAATTCTCGAGGGCTTAAGTTTTGTAGGATGTATAAATACACGTGGATTTTTTCAGACACTTAATAATTGTTTGCAGTAGCTATTTTTGTAGCCAACAATAAGTGATTTAATTAGCTTTATTGCTTTAGTTCCTCTGGAAAAGGAAAAGAGTGTACAAACCCTCAACAAAATTACTTTTCATTTCCGATTTCCGTGTTCTATAGGTATATCCTTCGTTGGTACAGATTTCACGTCCTCTCGCATTGGCCCAGTTTCGATTCAACTTTCCAGTTGATGAAATCTCTAATACGCCTACACTATCTACCTTTGATGTCTGCCATAATACCCAAATCTCCGCTTAAAATAAATATTTGATTGAAAACAAAGTTTCGTATATATCAAGTGAAAATATCATGTGACAATTTTATGTACATTTAATATTTACAGTAAAAATTCAGACTAATCTGTTTTCTTTCTGTTTCAGGTAAGTCAAACGTAACATCATTGTGCTTTCAACCTGCTTCTGGTATCAATGCAAGTCTCACGACAAATTAATACTATTCGCCGATATTTTACATTTACTTATTCAATAAATCTTCCCGAGTAAAAAAGAAAGGAAACAAGGAGGAAAACAAAATGTGAGAAATATTTAATGTTTAATCTGACAATAGAGGAATTGTCGTGCAGTTAACTGAATAAAAGAGGTAACGATAAATTTAGGATCTTAAATCGAATATTTTAAACTCGGTCACGTGACCAGATGTGGCGTAGTTAGCATTAAAGGTGTATATAGAGCTTTGTGATTGATTGTACATAGTTGAGATATCCTCTGGCTCTGTATCTCGAACTATTGTTCCAACAATAGCCAGAGTTAACTTGGCAAAAACGGAATTAACCGACGTTCGTTATTGCCCATAGTGGGTAGTTCACGTAACGTATTCCGTGCAACATTGACCGTAATTAGAACGACAAGGAGAGTTGGCCAAGCGGACTTTGCCGGAATGATGTTCCCGATTCAGTTGTTATCGGACTCATTATCATCGGGCTGCTTTTTTACCTGTGTGAGACGTCCTATCGCATGCGAAGCCGCTCTTTACCATTTTGCTCCGTTGATTGCACAATATGCATACCTTTTGTTCCCTCTCTCTCTATTCTCCGTGTTCCTTCCTAGTGCTCTACGTATCGTTAATTTCTTGCCCTGTTTCAACCTTGTTTCAAGTACCTAGGATCGTTATTATAAGAAGCATGAGACGCGAAAAATAAATTTCTAATATTAGATAAAAGTGCGACGCGGAGAGTGAGTTATAAAATAGTAGATTGCGAATTTTTATGTATATTCATATTTGTAAACGAATTATGTTAGTTGCCTTCTTTTAAAAAGGGAAATTAAAAATGTTGTTACTTGGATTAGTTATTTATTATTGGACTGCGGATTTTTATGCATATTCACATTTATAAGATAATTGTATTGGTTGTGTTGGATTAAAAGGGAAATTAAAAATGTTGTTCCTAGGATTAGTTATTTATTATTGTACTGCGGATGTTTATGCATTTATGGCAAAGATAAATGCACTGAAATGCATACGTAATGCATAATATGCATGAATGTACAAAATATTAAAATTAAAGAAGACGTTATATTACCTAAGGGATGAAGCTACTCCCTTTTCAGGTTTCACTTCTTTATTTCTGTTTTATAAAGAAATATTGCATAAAGATTCGCGATCTATTTAATTGCGTATCATTAAAAATTGATTGCCGAATGCTTATTATTAGACTGTAGTGTTTATGCAAATTCATATTTTTGTATGCAAAATTAAAGAAGCTTTTAAACATTACAATAAGTGTCTTGCTTTGGTTACTTGATACATTTTTATATATTCTGTGCACCATGTGCCTTTTTGCAAATTTAAGTTTCTCATAAATGCATAAACATTCGGAGTTCAAAAAGTTCCACAGTTCTCGTTTATTTTTATCGAAGATACTTCAAATCGACTTACGTATTCTTCCTCTTACAATTATTTAGGAGAGATAACTGCAATTTGCACGAGCAATAGCAGTTTCTTAATGAGTTCTTCTCTTACTCAAAGCATTAGGTATAATTCCAAAATATAATTGGTGCATAGATAAGATTTTTTCATCGTAACAATTTCAAAGTTAATACAAACAATTCCACAATAGGGAAGACTTCTCCTCTTATGCTTTCTAGATTGTTTGCTATTAAATACAATTAAATAGTTCGAAAATCGAGCGAAATAACGAATATACAAATATGAAGTAATTAAATATTGAACAGGAAATATTTGTTCAAATCTTCTATACCATTTCCAAACTATTGCATCTACCAAGAAAATCTTCATCTTCCACTTCAATTTCTCCAATTCCGTGCTTCGTTTGCTCCATCAATCTTCCGACGTTCTCGCTAACAGCTCGAAATGATGAATCCGCGAAGAATAAAAATCTCATATCAACGAGCGAAGATTACCAAATTTTTGGCGCTATTTCCAGTGATACGTGGATCGAATATCGCACACAGACAAGAGAGGCTGTTCTAGAATTCCAGCGATATACGACCGCGAAGCGGTTACCAAATTCACGGGGAAAGATCTCGCCGTGTGTGGAGAAGGGAATCGTAGGAGGTGTGGGTGTGGAGAAAAATGGAAATGGGAAGAAAGCCAGAGAAGGAGAGAGTAGTGAGTAGTACAAAAGGATGAATCGCCTCTCGCGTTCTCGAATGACAAATGGAGACCACAAGATTGCGCCTCCGACATCCAATTAGCCCGACCTTCTCCCTTCTTGTTCGTCTTTTTCCTACACCTCCTCCGACCACTGTTCGTTTCGTCCAACCCTTACGACGTCAGGTGCAGGGCACACCGACGCGGATTCATCCTACGGGCGCGGATCGAAAAAAACACCAGAAACGGCTGCCTTCTGTTGACATTTAATCAACAAAATCCAAACTATTGTTCCAGTCGGTTTCACACATCGGCTGTTATCGCGATCTTCGGCTTTGTCTTACTTTCCCTTCGTCGCTGCTTCGCCATTTACCCTCGCGTATCTTTCGTAGCCTTGAGAAAAGTGAAATTCGGGTAGATTTGGAAGATTTAGAGCCTTCGGCTTTCTATTTAGTAATGAGGAAGATTTTTTTTTGTAGAAAATGTAGAATACGGTGAGAGATAGAAGTATATATGTATGTACGTATGTATATACTTTACACAATAATGGAATTTTTGTTTGCTTGAAAATGTGAAATACGGTGAGAGTTAAAAATACAGAAGTGTATATATACACTTTATAATGATGAGGTTATATTATAATTTGTGTTCATTGCAATTTATATCGTTATTATATTGTTATTTATTTTTCGAAAGTATTATTACACTCGTGAGCAAAATTAGGGGATGAAAAATTGTCAATCTTTAAATTGCTGTAATTTTGTAAAGAAGAATCGTACGACGATCAACTTAGTCTCATTTTAAAGCTTGAAGTCTTTACTTTCGCATAGGTAACAGACGTTTTTCGAAAATTTTCATACTTCTAGAGAGACTCTATCGTATAACTTCATTCAATTTCATTTCTGTGAGTTATATACTTACTTTTGACATCACTGTATGTACGTTACATATTACACAAGTGTTTGGATAGAATAATACCTCAATACTGTGGATCTAATCCTCTTATTGTGTTGGCATCATTATTAATTTATGTGATTATTATTAATCAACTTAAATTTTTTACCAGAAATGTTAGTAAAATCGGATGTCATGACTGTATCATTTCATACATAATTCAAACATTTCTAAATATTTGTCATTCTTATAAAATTAACATATGTTAGTTTTCACAAGTGCAATAAGTTAATTGCAGAAAATTTTTCAATTTTAATACAATAAGAAAAGGCTGCATAGCTAAGTGGACGAATTATCAATGATACTAAACTATTATGCTAGGTAAAGGTTGTTAAGTGCTTACGCTATTAGACGTACACGAATAATCCGGGCTGGGATAAAAGTAACAGATCTGTTCCAAGTTTTTCGAGAGAGAGAAAAGCGAGACTATTACTGGCTGTCAGTTTATGAAAGGTTACCAGTTGCTTCGAGTGACATTGTTCCATGCGCTATTGAACACGAAATATCTATCGCCTTCGATTCTTTCTCCGATGCAGCGAAAAGAAAAACAGTACACAATCAAGAGTGTAGATAAAACTCGAAGTAAAAGACATCTCTTAACTTCATGGCGTGCAAAGAACAGATGTAGTTTACGCTTTCCAGGTGAAATATCCACAGTTACCTTTTATGGTATATTTCGCTTCCAGATCACTGAAAAATCGAAACATTTCGTTTCGTATATTTTTTCGAACTTCTTTGCTAAAACAACTATTCACGATTTTATTCAATTGTGGAATTTATTTATTCGTAAACAAACGAAGAAAATAACCGTATTTGATGTTTTTTTTTAAATAAATGTAGAAACTTAAGAATTTGTTCATTTAGGATTTTGGCATACTTCGAATGAATAGGTACATTATAATTTACGCAGAAACATATTTGTATTTAAATTGTTTGTCTAAACAAAATTCGACAGTTCTACAAACATTTTTATTGCAATTTGTAAATCTGTAATTAAATGGCAAAATACGATATGTCCAACTTTTGTTAAAATTAAGATATGTACTCTTTTTTGTAGTTCGTTTATGAAACCGTATGAATGAGTTGACT
This sequence comes from Eucera pruinosa, assembly GCA_028830335.1. Lineage (NCBI taxonomy): Eukaryota > Metazoa > Arthropoda > Insecta > Hymenoptera > Apidae > Eucera > Eucera pruinosa. The sequence continues at coordinate 29,353,047 of JAMYCR010000001.1, read as the reverse complement.
TAACCTGAATTAATAAACTTCTACAATCACTAATGAGAGAAATTGTATTTTTAAGAATACCGTGATTCTTCGTAGTTAAACAACCTTTAACCCTTTGCAGACGAGTGCCGCAAATAGCCGCCTAATTTTTCTTGATTTTTTGGATACATGCTAATTTTTCAAGCAAGAAATTTAATTTACTATCATCAATAATCGCTGCTATAAATAATATTTTCCTTCGTCCGCAAAGGATTAATTTAAAATTTATAAAGATGTACATATCACGTTTTACCATTTGACTACAGAAATGTAAAACAGCACAGTTCTTGTTTTATAGACTTAAGGAATATTTAAAATTCGTGTCGCCGAATTAATATAATTACAATACAATAAATGTAAATAGATATAATATAAACAGAAATATATCATAAATATGAATATATATATAATTAATATTCGTCGAACATTGAAAATTTCCTAATTCGATTTATCCCTAATTCAACGTTTCTCATAACTCACATTCCTGAGAATGTAAAACACACCGCGTTCAGAAAAGAACAAGCTTAACAAGCATCTAAACGAAGCGAAATTATTACTTGCTTCCCCATTCGCGTTTTATCGCACACATAAATCTGTCCCCTTAAGTATTTCGTAATTAGTGAAAAATTGCCAACCTTAAATAGTGCAGCGACACGATTTATAAAACATTTGCCGGTGGTTTCTTTTTTCTGCGAACGTTTAGAAACTATTTAGAAAGTATTCTTATGGGGCAGACGCAATTAAACTGGGGAAACTCGACTGCCTATTTCGAAAGAAGACATCACGCGAGTAGAATACTTCCGGTTGTTTCGCGAAAGACTCATCGAATGCGAAGGCATGCTTCGCGGCAATAAATCCATATGTTAATCACTGCGAACGTCGTTATCCTAAATCGCTGCATAACTTAACTGGCGTTTAACCTAATAAGAGAAGGGAACTCGCAACACGTAAAGTGATCATAAAAAGCTTATTTAACGTTGCCTCGCTAATTCACGCGATCACATTGATTAGAGAGAACCAAATTCGACTGTCCAAAACGCGAAGCGTATTTAATTATGAAACTATCACAACGCGAAGATAAATTGTGGTACGATAAGAGAGTAAAAGAAAAGCGTTCAAAGAATTTAAATCGTATTAAATTCTGAATTTTCTAGGAATTAATGCAGCAAATTTTTCGCTATATTCGTAAATGCTGAGATCTTATTTTGGTTTAAGTAAAATTGAAGTGCACTGGTTTATTAACGGTTAACCCTTTGACTGCTATGAACGCGTATATGCGTTTGAGGATTAAAACATACATAAGAGACAAATGAAAATTGTTTGAGATGGACACGAAACAAGAAATAGTACTTCAATAAATTAGTAATATGTTAGTGTATTAAGTAGCTATTTGATTAATAAAAGTAAGTAGTCGTTTAATTAATAAGAGTAAATGGTAATTTAATTGCACGTCGTATAATTAATCGGTAGCTGAATAAGGAACGCGGAGTGCAAAAGTATTGTAACGTTAGCCATTTATTATTACAATATTCTATTTCATACGAAACATCGAACTATTATACCTAATTCATACTTAATCAAATCCTTATGAACCAAAATTACTGTTGCAGTTAACATTAAAGTTTATTACAAATACGGTGCATTGTTATTGCATTTAGAGTACGATATATACCACGAGTGTGACTCGTTATTATATGGCAAGGAGTTAATTAAATTACGTTTGACAAATATTTCACTTCACAAATATCGCCTTTATTTTCGAGCTTCGATACGTTGCTGTTTTTTAAAAGAGCCGAGAATCGTTGATCTTTATTCGGAAAGTGATTGGTCGTTGGTAGCTGAAACTGTGCGAGGATTTGTCGTGAAATAATTTGCAGCAGGAAACTCATGTGTAACGAGACGGTAAATCTTGGAAGGTGAGGAGCTGGTCTGTGTGTGATGTATTCGCGACAGCCATGTTTGTTACTGTTTCACGTACACACGACGAACAACACCATTACTAATTGCTCATTAGGTCAGATCAGAGACATTCCTAGCTGCGTGAACCGTTTCTCGTGCATTTCTGCTCAATTAAACGACTGTTCCAATTCCTATCCTGATTCTGGCTGATTAATCGCCCAATCGACTTCGAGACTTTCTATATTCCTGCTCATTGGGTTACCTGAATTGGGAACCGTTTCTTGTTAAAATAGAACTACCTGTTTCGATCGTTCGCTTCCTATACCTTCTATCTCCACTTCGATAGAAACTTATTTCTGAACGTTATTCCATTTAGAAAGCTGCGAACGAAAGAATTTTGGTTACATATTTATTTTACCTTCGAGTTAATTCAAGCCTTGATCTAGATTAGTGGTTGTTAACCCTTTGATTGCGACGCGATATTTAAATGATTCGATAATTAACCCTTTGCGGACGAGTGTCGACAAATAGTCGCCTAATCATTTTTTGGCTTTACGAACCCATGTCGTCTTTTAAAGCACGAAACATAATGTAATGAATACTTAAAATCTATAATAAATACTTGAAATCGTCGGAAATTAAATGGTTTGGAACTGAAAAGTCTGAAAACTCAAAGTCGTAGAATTCAAAACTTAAGTACTTCCACAAGTTTCATTACTTCTCGTCCGCAAAGGGTTAATAGAAATGTGCACAGTTTACACGTGGAAAATACTTGTTACTTGTGAATAGATTAATTTGAAGTTTTAAGATAATCAAATGTTAGACTGCTGTTAACCCTTTCGATACTAAAGGCGACTATATTTTCCGAAATTTTGCACTAGTTAAGAAATCTGGCTAAACCTAGTAACACATTTTGAAATCCCTAGGCTTGTACTTAATTTAGTATTCGTTACGTATTGATCGGTTAAAAAATGAACCATTTGCAAGTAGACGTATCATTATAAATTCGCGGTTGACTTGTCTTGTACTTCTTCGTCCAACTAATCAGTTTTCTACATTTTCTTTACCCTTTTGTTTCCTTTTCCTCGCGAGAAAGTAAAAACACAACAAAAAAGCAATCGCTTTTTCTTTTCACTTTGACTTCGTAGATAAACATATTTTCCTTCGCAATCTTCAACTTTACGTAGTAATATATCTACATATGTAATTTGGCTAGAATTCTAAGAATTTTTCGTCACGCGTTTCGTCTTGCTTCATATAAAATTCACATAAAATACTCTTCCTTAATCTGTACCCAATTCTCTTATTAATACATATAGTATGTATAATATATATAAAATATATAATTGATATTGACATTATATATAATATATATAATACATATAATATTACATATATATATATATATATATATATATATATATATATAACATATGTAATAGATATTGACATTATATATAATATATATGTAGCGCTGATGAAGTCGATGTCAGTCTCGAGAAAACCGTCGCCTACGACACGACTCGCAAAAAAGATAACGAATAAAGACACTTACATATACCCACCGACATCTGTGGTTATTACTATTCGCGTGAATACGCAGACAGCTAACCTATCCTTTCATATATAATATCCATAATATATATGATAGCTGTTGACATTGTCGTATATATAATAACAAGTATCAACAAGATATCGATAACCTATCTACAATCATACAATCCCTACTTTTACTTGGAAAATAATCCCAAGTAAAATAACACTTCCACGACGCCAAGATTTATATCTAAACTCAAATTTGTCATCCGTGAAAACTTTCGGGTTTGACAAAAATCGTACGAAACAAGCCAAGATGTTGCTCTGTTTTTCGTTTCACTGAAAGAAACATCGCGACGCGAAGGCGACGTTTGAAAATAGAGCTCGTGTTTCAGAGAGTGTTAGGTCTGAATCCTTTTATCGTTATATCCAGCAGTTCATCCTAATGTTCGTTTCACCCTCTCGTAGCTCTTCCACTCTCTCTCTCTCTCTCCCTCTCTCTCTCTCTCTCTCTCTCTCTCTCTTGGCTATTTCTCGAGATTCCGGTGATTAATCGTAGTGAATTAATATCTCGTCGTTTCAAGGCATAGTGGGGACAAAGGGAGAGATTATTTCCTGCCAACGGTATAGTAATTGTGACAAGAGACGCGGCTTTCTGGCGACACCGTTGAATAGGCCCGGGTCGCGAAGAATTCGCTTGTGGTAAACGTCATCGTCGTTGCGACGACGATTGAGAAATAGTTGAAGAAACATTCGTGCCACTCGAATGCCTCGCAGTCGAAAGTAAAGTTCGGTGTTCTCTTTCATAAGGAGAAGATTCTGAGCGCGGGGAGATGTTTGAAAATGTCACTAAACGTATTAAACTAACATTGCATATTAGTTCATGTGAAAAGATAAGCAAAAATGTTACGGTATACAACAAGATAATAAATGTACTTTTAGACAGGATAATGAATGCGATTATGGTTGTTGAAATTATTTTTGTCACGTGTGTCGTGACGTTCGAACATAAAGGGTTAATATATGTATTATTTGTTTATAATGAATTAAACATTTTTGGGATTATTTGGAAGAATTAGAAAAATGTCGAAACATAACTTGTGGAATCGTTTATGACGTGTATGACTAAACACAATTAATTTGAAATTGTTTCTGCAAACAGTTCTTCACTATAATTTCGTGTAACTTAATATTAATGGTAAAAAAAATATTCCAGCTGATTATTTAGTAATTAATATTGCTTCGTGATTTAAATGTTAAGCAACGTTAAACACCTCAGCCGTTTTTATACATAAATACGCCATAATTTTCGCATTAGTTTTATTACGAAGTATTTCGGAGGATAGTAAAATAACGTGATACGCTTGAACTCGTGTATCAACGCACCTTGTTCCTTTTTTGTAGATAAAATTATAATAGAGCAATTAACCTTCTCGCAGGTTTAATTGATGCAATTAGATGCTATAAGCAATTTAAGTGATTAAAAGTTACTCTCTTTGAAATTGTTTAGTATCCAATTCATTATAGTTTGAACGCAGTCTCTATTTCTTTTTTATTCTTCACTTTTGAGATTATTTAAAACAATCTCGCCTTTTTTCTTCGCCGCTAAGTTCGCCAGGAAATTTCATTTCCCGGGGTGCACTAAGAAGGGTTAAGTTGAGACTTCTCCAGAATCTCTAATTTCAACGGGTTTTCTTTCAAGCATGTTAATTAATTACAAGATATCTCTCAAATACTTTAAACTCTCGCCATGACCAACTCCTTTCTTCCGGCTGTTGGGAAATTCTTGAAAAAACGATGTTAAAAGCGGAACCCTCTATGATACACGAACTAAAAGTACAAATTTGCACCTAGTTTTGTATACAAGTTATTATTATAGTTCCGATACAGTAAAATAGAGATCAATTTTACGTTTATAATGATTGATACGTTTATAGATAACTTATATCACGATGTATATTATAATTTAAAATTATATATAAACTAAAATACATTATATTATAATATATATTTCAATTTACAATTATATATTAATTAATGTTCAACTTATATCATAATATACATTATAATTGAAAATTATATATAAATTATCGTCATTTTATTTTCGTGCTTTTGTTTCTCCGACGAATAAACTCTATTAAGGGGCAAATAACTTCTTATCAAATAGAGATAGTTTGTTTCTATTTCCTATTTCCTATTTCTATTATCGGAAAGTTTTATAAAAATATAATACTGCGACTTTAATAATAATTGCCTGTTTCCATCATCCGCGGTATTAATTTAGGCCATTCATGGAACAAATAACAATATATAGCGTAATACGTTATTTCGCGCAAACATGAACAATGTTTTTATCTTTTATACGATGTAAAAATTAAAATTCTAATTTACCAACATTTTGTGTTTCGAATCACTGCGTCTATACATGCAAATGCAAACCTATAGGCAACCTGATTTACGTTTTGCAACAAAAATTAGTTAAGAAACGTTAGTTGCTTTTTTTCAAAAAATTTTAATAGACATCCCATTTCATATTAACGTCACTTGTATTATTAAAAATAAAAATCGAGAAAGTTGCAACAGAATAAGATTAATTATCGAAACGCTCGTTTACGGGAGAATCTTTTTGCCCGGCGACGAATTTTATCACGTTTATCCCGTGCCGCTAAGGAACCACGTCTGGTTATATCGTTAAAATCCAAAAATACGGGCTGAAGCGTTTGTACGAGCTCTGCCTTCGTTGTAGTTTGCATAATTACCCAATAAAAAAGAACCTATGATGCTATAAAATAAATAGAGCGATTCTAACGCAACCTCGAACACGTGATATAACAGATGCAAAGCCATAACAGTAATGAATTCTTTAATCCCCGATGTTTCAAGCGGTCGAATAAATTTCGCGAGCAAGCAAAAGTGCAGTCGAAACCACGCGTTCCTATTTCTCGATACAAAATTCTCGTAACATCGCGACGTTATTGTAAACGAAAGTTAGTCAACGTGTATTTTTCTCACAAGTTCGTGTATTCTAAGCCATGCACTTAGCCTACGTAGATTTATAAATGTAATACTGACACTACTATCTTTTTATTTAGTCGCATAAGTGCCATTCTCAATAAAAGGAAAGTGTTCCAAAATCTAAAGATTCAAAATAATGTCAAACGACATTATACTTTTAACAGCTTGTAGGCTGTAAATGAAGTTAGTTCTTTTGACAAAATAAATTCATTCTTTAAAAGTAGTGGCTTACTATTGGTAAAGCTAATAAAAATTGTAAATTTTTATTTAAGAAGAAGTTACTTCTTTTGATAGAATAAATTCATTACTTAAAAATAGAGAATTACACATTGGTACACATGATAAAAATCGTAAATTCCTATTTAAGAGGAAATTAGTTCTTTTAGTAGAATAAATTCATTACTTAAATATAGTGGATTATACATTGGTACACCTAATAAAAATCGTAAATTCCTATTTAAGAGGAAATTAGTTCTTTCGGTAGAATAAATTCATTACTGAAAAATAGTTGATTACACATTGGTACACCTAATAAAAATCGTAAATTCCTATTTAAGAGGAAATTAGTTCTTTCGGTAGAATAAATTCATTAATGAAAAATAGTGGATTATACATTGGTACACCTAATAAAAATCGTAAATTCCTATTTAAGGGGAAATTAGTTCTCTCGGTAGAATAAATTCAATAGTGAAAAATGGTGTATTACATATAGGTGCACCAATACCTAATAAAAAATTGTCGTTGAACATAAAGAAGGTCTGAAAGACGAAGAAATTTTTATAGGAACGGTTAGAAGTGTAACGATGATTTTTCGGATCAGCTGGACGCATAAGCGGCTCGGGTGTAAAACATACTACCCCCGAGGGTAAAACGTACCCCTCATTATCCGCGTGTTCCGCACTTGAGTTACATCCCACGCGCGTACCCTTTATGCCAATTTGCATACTAAACTCGTTGAAACAACTAACAAGGATTCTGCTGGGGGTAGCATAAGCTACTAATATGCAAAATATTAAAAAGCCAATTTAGAATAAGTGAAAAGGTACCCCTTGCTATTTGAACAAAGCCATCGCTATGCCCAATGGAATGATAATTTGTGCAAATTCTTCGAAAATGTAAAAGACATCAGTTGAGACGAAAGACGGCGTAGAGGGAAGAGTAGAAATTTTATAGAATACGTTAATACGTAATTATTGTTATTATTCTACGTAACACATTAATTTGATGTTCGTTCATTGTTCATGAAAATGATAATAAACTGCAATTGTAGACAGTTTTAAGTAGTTTAACCCTTTGCAATCGAGGGCTCTGTTATAGAGACGATGCGAATAATTTTCAGTTTAGAACGTAAGGAAAAAAACGAATCGTAACAACTTCACTTATTCTTTTAACAAATTGCCAATTAAATCTTTTTGGGAAAGTTTTAAAACTTGGAACAGCTTCGAGTGCAAAGAGTTAAGTATGTTCATACGTAATTATTATTACGATATTACATACAGATTAATTCTATGTTTCTTGAACCCAAAATTGAACCCTTCTAATGTTCATTAGAATTATGATACAATGCTGCAATTCTAAATGGTTTTAGGTAGTTTAAGACTATTTACGAATAGTTTGGTTCTTATTATTAACCTCTTGGCCTACGAATTTTGCAAGAATTATACTTTGTAGCGTTAGCTATTTATTACTATAATACTGTACCGCATGCAAAGCACTAGAATCTTACACGTAATTTATACTTGATAATGTTCAACCTTACGAATTAAAATTATAAGGCAAGGGGTTAAAGCGAAGCTTAATAGAATCGAACGTGGAGCAATTTTTCTAAGAAAGTAAATTTAGCGTTCGCTGTTTGAAAGTTAAACTTCTTACCGATAATAAGGATAAGAAGTTTCGGGGTACAAATGCAAATTCTTGAATCCCATCAGAACGATTGCATAGATTTTCAAAAGGGTCGACTACCGGCAGCTGGCGCCGCAGTTGAGAAACTTTCGTACTAGATTGCATCGAAAAATTAATATGTGTACCTGTTACTCCGAATAAAATTGTATTCGAATAACATTCCTTCATAATTTATTCAAGATATTATTTGAATAACATTCCTTAATAATTTATTCCAGGTGTTATTTGAATAAAATTCCATCATAATTTGTTCGAGGTGTTATTCGAACATAATTCCTTCTTAATTTATTCGAAGTGTTATTTGGATAAAATTCCTTCATAATTTATTCAAAGTGTTATTCTAATAAAATTTTGCTCTTATAACAATCCTTCATAATTTATTCGAGGTGTTATTCGAACATAATTCCTTCATAATTTATTCGAGGTGATATTCGAATAAAACTATGGCTAATTCTGTTCTTTTGCTTCACTTTGCCTTGCTCAATTCTATCACATTCGTTATTTCTTTTTTATTGTACATCAATAGGATTTGTCTTTCAAATTAATAAATAAACCAATGAAAAAAGTAAAAGAATTCCGTACTTCCTTCATAACAAAAGGGTTAATATTAAACGAAAAAAAAGGAAAGGTACCTTTGTAAATTCTTGTGAATCGCAATCCACCATTTGAGATCTACTATTCTATTAAAAACGCCGCAAGTTTCGTATTTTTAACAAATTCCATATTTTTTAACAACGACCAGTGAACAACGTTCGTTAACTGCAAGTTACAAATATTACAAACACAAAACAGTTCATACGTATCCCGATTTATTATAAATTTAAAAGTTCCGGTTACAAATACATTAAGCTTGCCGTGTAAACGTATGGGGATGCGGTTGCGGGAGCCATTCATTAAATCCGGGTCGTTAAAAGTAGCATGAAGCTGAAGTGTAATATCGAGTCAGAGGATCGATTGTCGCAGGTACCGTGAACCTCGATGCAATAACCAACGCGTCCCTCGCCGTAGATAATCGTCTCATAATTCACATATCCAGCGTCATTATTATTCATACTTCGAGTGAGACCACGGTATGCGGAGGCAAATTGCCAACCAGCCTGGCAAATACCACGCTGTACTCCTCTATACGTAGCTATGGCAGAGTTTATCCTTTCATCGAGCATTATGTAACGTTCCGGCTAGGTACAGTGTCGCCTGGAAAAGGCTAAGTTTATCTTAGAAGTTAATACAGTAATACCTCCGCTGTGTGTACTCCCAAACTTGCGTCGTTTCGCATTTACGTCGTTTCTTTTAGTTACGTCATATGTTGGTTCAGAAACATAGTTCTGTATCCACAGGCATAATTTTGCCAATGTATTGAACAAACGGTGAGTATGAAAAGTAATCGCACAATAGTGTGTCTTTGCATTTAAGTACCACTTATAGTTAGTTAGATTCAACAATGCCAAATTTGTTATTATTGAACGTAAATGTAGTCACATAAGGTACTATTAAATAATGGAAAATTTACCACAATTAAATCTGATTAAGCAGTATTTAAATTGTAAAGATACAGTGGTGTGACAATCGTTTTTGTAGTTATTGTATTTAAATGTAACATTGCTCATGTGTATTTAAATAGAAAATTAATAGTGTAATCGATAGACTGAGGATTTTTTATGCAAATTCATTTCTTTGTAAGGAAAAATACAGAAGTGGAAGCTGAATAGAGGGTAGTTTCATTGTCTAACAATAGGTATTAAAATACCATTCCTATTTAGACTATTTCGTGTACTATTACGTGTCCTATTATATTTACATTCTGTAATATTTTGCCTATTTAATTTTCTCATAAAAGTATGAAAATCTGCAGTCTAATAATTAATTTAAGTGATGTTCCAAGATCACAATGAAATCCAAAATCACTATCTTAATCTTCAACAGTTCCGAACTCCTAATATTACGATTTTTTTAATTTTCAAACTCTCAAAGCACCGAATTCTCAATGCTTTGAATTCTCAAAGCTTAGAATCCCCAATGCTTTGAATTCTCAAGGCTTATAATTCCCCAATGCTTTGAATTCCCACTGCTTCGAATTTCCAAAGATTGGAATCCAGAATGCTTTGAATTCTCAACGTTTAGAATCCCCAATGCTTCCAATTCCCAAAGCTTATAATTCCCCGATGCTTTGAACTCTCAATGCTTCGAATTCCCAAAATTTGGAATCCTCAATGCTTTGAATTCCCAAAATGTAGAATCCCCAATACTTCTAATTCCCCAATGCATTGAATTCTCAATGCTTCGAATTCTCAAAATTTGGAATCCCCAATGTTTTGAATTCCCACTGCTTCGAATTTCCAAAATTTGGAATCCCCAATGCTTCGAATTTCCAAAGCTTTTAATTCCCCAATGCTTTGAACTGTCAATGCTTCGAATTCCCAAAATTTGGAATCCTCAATGCTTTGAATTCCCACTGCTTTGAATTCCCAAAATGTAGAATCCCCAATGCTTCTAATTCCCCAATGCATTGAATTCTCAATGCTTCGAATTCTCAAAATTTGGAATCCCCAATGTTTTGAATTCCCATTACTTCGAATTTCCAAAATTTGGAATCCCCAATGCCTCTAATTCCCAAAGTTTCTAAGTCCTCAATGGTTTGAATTCTCAATGCTTCGAATTCCCAACATTTGCAATCCCCAATGCTTTGAATTCCCACTGCTTCGAATTTCCAAAGATTGGAATCCAGAATGCTTTGAATTCTCAACGTTTAGAATCCCCAATGCTTCCAATTCCCAAAGCTTATAATTCCCCAATGCTTTGAACTCTCAATGCTTCGAATTCCTAACATTTGGAATCCCCAATGCTTCTAATTCCCCAATGCATTGAATTCTCAATGCTTCGAATTCTCAAAGTTTGGAATCCCCAATGTTTTGAATTCCCACTGCTTCGAATTTCCAAAGATTGGAATCCAGAATGCTTTGAATTCTCAACGTTTAGAATCCCCAATGCTTCCAATTCCCAAAGCTTATAATTCCCCAATGCTTTGAACTCTCAATGCTTCGAATTCTCAAAATTTGGAATCTCCACTGTTTTGAATTGCCATTACTTCGAATTTCCAAAATTTGGAATCCCCAATGCCTCTAATTCCCAAAGTTTCTAAGTCCTCAATGGTTTGAATTCTCAATGCTTCGAATTCCCAACATTTGCAATCCCCAATGCTTTGAATTCCCACTGCTTCGAATTTCCAAAGATTGGAATCCAGAATGCTTTGAATTCTCAACGTTTAGAATCCCCAATGCTTCCAATTCCCAAAGCTTATAATTCCCCAATGCTTTGAACTCTCAATGCTTCGAATTCCTAACATTTGGAATCCCCAATGCTTCTAATTCCCCAATGCTTTGAATTCTCAATGCTTCGAATTCCCAACATTTGCAATCCCCAATCCTTTGAATTCCCACTGCTTCGAATTTCCAAAGATTGGAATCCAGAATGCTTTGAATTCTCAACGTTTAGAATCCCCAATGCTTCCAATTCCCAAAGCTTATAATTCCCCAATGCTTTGAACTCTCAATGCTTCGAATTCCTAACATTTGGAATCCCCAATGCTTCTAATTCCCCAATGCATTGAATTCTCAATGCTTCGAATTCTCAAAGTTTGGAATCCCCAATGCTTTGAATTCCCACTGCTTCGAATTTCCAAAGATTGGAATCCAGAATGCTTTGAATTCTCAACGTTTAGAATCCCCATTGTTTCCAATTCCCAAAGCTTATAATTCCCCAATGCTTTGAACTCTCAATGCGTCGAATTCCTAACATTTGGAATCCCCAATGCTTCTAATTCCCCAATGCATTGAATTCTCAATGCTTCGAATTCTCAAAGTTTGGAATCCCCAATGTTTTGAATTCCCACTGCTTCGAATTTCCAAAGATTGGAATCCAGAATGCTTTGAATTCTCAACGTTTAGAATCCCCAATGCTTCCAATTCCCAAAGCTTATAATTCCCCAATGCTTTGAACTCTCAATGCTTCGAATTCCTAACATTTGGAATCCCCAATGCTTCTAATTCCCCAATGCATTGAATTCTCAATGCTTCGAATTCTCAAAGTTTGGAATCCCCAATGCTTTGAATTCCCACTGCTTCGAATTTCCAAAGATTGGAATCCAGAATGCTTTGAATTCTCAACGTTTAGAATCCCCATTGTTTCCAATTCCCAAAGCTTATAATTCCCCAATGCTTTGAACTCTCAATGCTTCGAATTCCTAACATTTGGAATCCCCAATGCTTCTAATTCCCCAATGCATTGAATTCTCAATGCTTCGAATTCTCAAAGTTTGGAATCCCCAATGTTTTGAATTCCCACTGCTTCGAATTTCCAAAGATTGGAATCCAGAATGCTTTGAATTCTCAACGTTTAGAATCCCCAATGCTTCCAATTCCCAAAGCTTATAATTCCCCAATGCTTTGAACTCTCAATGCTTCGAATTCCTAACATTTGGAATCCCCAATGCTTCTAATTCCCCAATGCATTGAATTCTCAATGCTTCGAATTCTCAAAGTTTGGAATCCCCAATGCTTTGAATTCCCACTGCTTCGAATTTCCAAAGATTGGAATCCAGAATGCTTTGAATTCTCAACGTTTAGAATCCCCATTGTTTCCAATTCCCAAAGCTTATAATTCCCCAATGCTTTGAACTCTCAATGCTTCGAATTCCCAACATTTGGAATCCCCAATGCTTCTAATTCCCCAATGCATTGAATTCTCAATGCTTCGAATTCTCAAAATTTGGAATCTCCACTGTTTTGAATTGCCATTACTTCGAATTTCCAAAATTTGGAATCCCCAATGCCTCTAATTCCCAAAGTTTCTAAGTCCTCAATGGTTTGAATTCTCAATGCTTCGAATTCCCAACATTTGCAATCCCCAATGCTTTGAATTCCCACTGCTTCGAATTTCCAAAGATTGGAATCCAGAATGCTTTGAATTCTCAACGTTTAGAATCCCCAATGCTTCCAATTCCCAAAGCTTATAATTCCCCAATGCTTTGAACTCTCAATGCTTCGAATTCCTAACATTTGGAATCCCCAATGCTTCTAATTCCCCAATGCTTTGAATTCTCAATGCTTCGAATTCCCAACATTTGCAATCCCCAATCCTTTGAATTCCCACTGCTTCGAATTTCCAAAGATTGGAATCCAGAATGCTTTGAATTCTCAACGTTTAGAATCCCCAATGCTTCCAATTCCCAAAGCTTATAATTCCCCAATGCTTTGAACTCTCAATGCTTCGAATTCCTAACATTTGGAATCCCCAATGCTTCTAATTCCCCAATGCATTGAATTCTCAATGCTTCGAATTCTCAAAGTTTGGAATCCCCAATGCTTTGAATTCCCACTGCTTCGAATTTCCAAAGATTGGAATCCAGAATGCTTTGAATTCTCAACGTTTAGAATCCCCATTGTTTCCAATTCCCAAAGCTTATAATTCCCCAATGCTTTGAACTCTCAATGCTTCGAATTCCTAACATTTGGAATCCCCAATGCTTCTAATTCCCCAATGCATTGAATTCTCAATGCTTCGAATTCTCAAAGTTTGGAATCCCCAATGTTTTGAATTCCCACTGCTTCGAATTTCCAAAGATTGGAATCCAGAATGCTTTGAATTCTCAACGTTTAGAATCCCCAATGCTTCCAATTCCCAAAGCTTATAATTCCCCAATGCTTTGAACTCTCAATGCTTCGAATTCCCAACATTTGGAATCCCCAATGCTTCTAATTCCCCAATGCATTGAATTCTCAATGCTTCGAATTCTCAAAATTTGGAATCTCCACTGTTTTGAATTGCCATTACTTCGAATTTCCAAAATTTGGAATCCCCAATGCCTCTAATTCCCAAAGTTTCTAAGTCCTCAATGGTTTGAATTCTCAATGCTTCGAATTCCCAACATTTGCAATCCCCAATGCTTTGAATTCCCACTGCTTCGAATTTCCAAAGATTGGAATCCAGAATGCTTTGAATTCTCAACGTTTAGAATCCCCAATGCTTCCAATTCCCAAAGCTTATAATTCCCCAATGCTTTGAACTCTCAATGCTTCGAATTCCTAACATTTGGAATCCCCAATGCTTCTAATTCCCCAATGCTTTGAATTCTCAATGCTTCGAATTCCCAACATTTGCAATCCCCAATCCTTTGAATTCCCACTGCTTCGAATTTCCAAAGATTGGAATCCAGAATGCTTTGAATTCTCAACGTTTAGAATCCCCAATGCTTCCAATTCCCAAAGCTTATAATTCCCCAATGCTTTGAACTCTCAATGCTTCGAATTCCTAACATTTGGAATCCCCAATGCTTCTAATTCCCCAATGCATTGAATTCTCAATGCTTCGAATTCTCAAAGTTTGGAATCCCCAATGCTTTGAATTCCCACTGCTTCGAATTTCCAAAGATTGGAATCCAGAATGCTTTGAATTCTCAACGTTTAGAATCCCCATTGTTTCCAATTCCCAAAGCTTATAATTCCCCAATGCTTTGAACTCTCAATGCTTCGAATTCCTAACATTTGGAATCCCCAATGCTTCTAATTCCCCAATGCATTGAATTCTCAATGCTTCGAATTCTCAAAGTTTGGAATCCCCAATGTTTTGAATTCCCACTGCTTCGAATTTCCAAAGATTGGAATCCAGAATGCTTTGAATTCTCAACGTTTAGAATCCCCAATGCTTCCAATTCCCAAAGCTTATAATTCCCCAATGCTTTGAACTCTCAATGCTTCGAATTCCTAACATTTGGAATCCCCAATGCTTCTAATTCCCCAATGCATTGAATTCTCAATGCTTCGAATTCTCAAAGTTTGGAATCCCCAATGCTTTGAATTCCCACTGCTTCGAATTTCCAAAGATTGGAATCCAGAATGCTTTGAATTCTCAACGTTTAGAATCCCCATTGTTTCCAATTCCCAAAGCTTATAATTCCCCAATGCTTTGAACTTTCAATGCTTCGAATTCCCAACATTTGGAATCCCCAATGCTTCTAATTCCCCAATGCATTGAATTCTCAATGCTTCGAATTCTCAAAATTTGGAATCTCCACTGTTTTGAATTGCCACTGCTTCGAATTTCCAAAATTTGAAATCCCCAATGCTTCTAATTCCCAAAGTTTCTAATTCCCCAATGCTTTGAATTCTCAATGCTTCGAATTCCCAACATTTGCAATCCCCAATCCTTTGAATTCCCACTGCTTCGAATTTCCAAAGATTGGAATCCAGAATGCTTTGAATTCTCAACGTTTAGAATCCCCATTGTTTCCAATTCCCAAAGCTTATAATTCCCCAATGCTTTGAACTTTCAATGCTTCGAATTCCCAACATTTGGAATCCCCAATGCTTCTAATTCCCCAATGCATTGAATTCTCAATGCTTCGAATTCTCAAAATTTGGAATCTCCACTGTTTTGAATTGCCATTACTTCGAATTTCCAAAATTTGGAATCCCCAATGCCTCTAATTCCCAAAGTTTCTAAGTCCTCAATGGTTTGAATTCTCAATGCTTCGAATTCCCAACATTTGCAATCCCCAATGCTTTGAATTCCCACTGCTTCGAATTTCCAAAGATTGGAATCCAGAATGCTTTGAATTCTCAACGTTTAGAATCCCCAATGCTTCCAATTCCCAAAGCTTATAATTCCCCAATGCTTTGAACTCTCAATGCTTCGAATTCCTAACATTTGGAATCCCCAATGCTTCTAATTCCCCAATGCTTTGAATTCTCAATGCTTCGAATTCCCAACATTTGCAATCCCCAATCCTTTGAATTCCCACTGCTTCGAATTTCCAAAGATTGGAATCCAGAATGCTTTGAATTCTCAACGTTTAGAATCCCCAATGCTTCCAATTCCCAAAGCTTATAATTCCCCAATGCTTTGAACTCTCAATGCTTCGAATTCCTAACATTTGGAATCCCCAATGCTTCTAATTCCCCAATGCATTGAATTCTCAATGCTTCGAATTCTCAAAGTTTGGAATCCCCAATGCTTTGAATTCCCACTGCTTCGAATTTCCAAAGATTGGAATCCAGAATGCTTTGAATTCTCAACGTTTAGAATCCCCATTGTTTCCAATTCCCAAAGCTTATAATTCCCCAATGCTTTGAACTCTCAATGCGTCGAATTCCTAACATTTGGAATCCCCAATGCTTCTAATTCCCCAATGCATTGAATTCTCAATGCTTCGAATTCTCAAAGTTTGGAATCCCCAATGTTTTGAATTCCCACTGCTTCGAATTTCCAAAGATTGGAATCCAGAATGCTTTGAATTCTCAACGTTTAGAATCCCCATTGTTTCCAATTCCCAAAGCTTATAATTCCCCAATGCTTTGAACTCTCAATGCTTCGAATTCCTAACATTTGGAATCCCCAATGCTTCTAATTCCCCAATGCATTGAATTCTCAATGCTTCGAATTCTCAAAGTTTGGAATCCCCAATGTTTTGAATTCCCACTGCTTCGAATTTCCAAAGATTGGAATCCAGAATGCTTTGAATTCTCAACGTTTAGAATCCCCAATGCTTCCAATTCCCAAAGCTTATAATTCCCCAATGCTTTGAACTCTCAATGCTTCGAATTCCTAACATTTGGAATCCCCAATGCTTCTAATTCCCCAATGCATTGAATTCTCAATGCTTCGAATTCTCAAAGTTTGGAATCCCCAATGCTTTGAATTCCCACTGCTTCGAATTTCCAAAGATTGGAATCCAGAATGCTTTGAATTCTCAACGTTTAGAATCCCCATTGTTTCCAATTCCCAAAGCTTATAATTCCCCAATGCTTTGAACTCTCAATGCTTCGAATTCCCAACATTTGGAATCCCCAATGCTTCTAATTCCCCAATGCATTGAATTCTCAATGTTTCGAATTCTCAAAATTTGGAATCTCCAATGTTTTGAATTGCCACTGCTTCGAATTTCCAAAATTTGAAATCCCCAATGCTTCTAATTCCCAAAGTTTCTAATTCCCCAATGCTTTGAATTCTCAATGCTTCGAATTCCCAGCATTTGCAATCCCCAATCCTTTGAATTCCCACTGCTTCGAATTTCCAAAGATTGGAATCCAGAATGCTTTGAATTCTCAACGTTTAGAATCCCCAATGCTTCCAATTCCCAAAGCTTATAATTCCCCAATGCTTTGAACTCTCAATGCTTGGAATTCCTAACATTTGGAATCCCCAATGCTTCTAATTCCCCAATGCATTAAATTCTCAATGCTTCGAATTCTCAAAGTTTGGAATCCCCAATGTTTTGAATTCCCACTGCTTCGAATTTCCAAAGATTGGAATCCAGAATGCTTTGAATTCTCAACGTTTAGAATCCCCAATGCTTCCAATTCCCAAAGCTTATAATTCCCCAATGCTTTGAACTCTCAATGCTTCGAATTCCTAACATTTGGAATCCCCAATGCTTCTAATTCCCCAATGCATTGAATTCTCAATGCTTCGAATTCTCAAAGTTTGGAATCCCCAATGCTTTGAATTCCCACTGCTTCGAATTTCCAAAGATTGGAATCCAGAATGCTTTGAATTCTCAACGTTTAGAATCCCCATTGTTTCCAATTCCCAAAGCTTATAATTCCCCAATGCTTTGAACTCTCAATGCTTCGAATTCCTAACATTTGGAATCCCCAATGCTTCTAATTCCCCAATGCATTGAATTCTCAATGCTTCGAATTCTCAAAGTTTGGAATCCCCAATGCTTTGAATTCCCACTGCTTCGAATTTCCAAAGATTGGAATCCAGAATGCTTTGAATTCTCAACGTTTAGAATCCCCATTGTTTCCAATTCCCAAAGCTTATAATTCCCCAATGCTTTGAACTCTCAATGCTTCGAATTCCCAACATTTGGAATCCCCAATGCTTCTAATTCCCCAATGCATTGAATTCTCAATGTTTCGAATTCTCAAAATTTGGAATCTCCAATGTTTTGAATTGCCACTGCTTCGAATTTCCAAAATTTGAAATCCCCAATGCTTCTAATTCCCAAAGTTTCTAATTCCCCAATGCTTTGAATTCTCAATGCTTCGAATTCCCAGCATTTGCAATCCCCAATCCTTTGAATTCCCACTGCTTCGAATTTCCAAAGATTGGAATCCAGAATGCTTTGAATTCTCAACGTTTAGAATCCCCAATGCTTCCAATTCCCAAAGCTTATAATTCCCCAATGCTTTGAACTCTCAATGCTTCGAATTCCTAACATTTGGAATCCCCAATGCTTCTAATTCCCCAATGCATTGAATTCTCAATGCTTCGAATTCTCAAAGTTTGGAATCCCCAATGCTTTGAATTCCCACTGCTTCGAATTTCCAAAGATTGGAATCCAGAATGCTTTGAATTCTCAACGTTTAGAATCCCCATTGTTTCCAATTCCCAAAGCTTATAATTCCCCAATGCTTTGAACTCTCAATGCTTCGAATTCCCAACATTTGGAATCCCCAATGCTTCTAATTCCCCAATGCATTGAATTCTCAATGCTTCGAATTCTCAAAATTTGGAATCTCCAATGTTTTGAATTGCCACTGCTTCGAATTTCCAAAATTTGAAATCCCCAATGCTTCTAATTCCCAAAGTTTCTAATTCCCCAATGCTTTGAATTCTCAATGCTTCGAATTCCCAGCATTTGCAATCCCCAATCCTTTGAATTCCCACTGCTTCGAATTTCCAAAGATTGGAATCCAGAATGCTTTGAATTCTCAACGTTTAGAATCCCCAATGCTTCCAATTCCCAAAGCTTATAATTCCCCAATGCTTTGAACTCTCAATGCTTCGAATTCCTAACATTTGGAATCCCCAATGCTTCTAATTCCCCAATGCATTGAATTCTCAATGCTTCGAATTCTCAAAATTTGGAATCCCCAATGTTTTGAATTGCCACTGCTTCGAATTTCCAAAATTTGAAATCCCCAATACTTCTAATTCCCAAAGTTTCTAATTCCCCAATGCTTTGAATTCTCAATGCTTCGAATTCCCAACATTTGGAATCCCCAATGCTTTGCATTGCCACTGTTTTGAATTCCCAAAATCTAGAATCCCCAATGCTTCTAATTCCCCTATGCTTTGAATTCTCAATGCTTCGAATTCCCAACATTTGCAATCCCCAATGCTTTGAATTCCCAAAAGTTTGAAATCCCCAATCCATTGAATTCCCAAGGTTTGAAGTCCTCAATGCTTCGACTTCCTAAAGTTCAAAATTCCTTCTACATAATTCCCACGTGGACCGAGTAAATCTTCAGCATCAACAGGTTCGATAATCGAGTGGAAGCTTTCACCGGCTATTTGATTGTATCAATTAAACGAGAATTATGCAGCGGAATGCGCTCGAGGCTGGCTCGATCATTTTTACCACGGCATCCCATACGTTTTCTCCATCGGTTGATGGCCAGAAAAAGAACATAAGGGACTTGAGCGATCACGCGAGCCCCTGTAAACGGTTATCGCATCACTCAGCCGGAAGTTCGCCGCTGCTGGCCGGAAAAAATAGCCGGATACGCACGTCCCTGTAATTATGCTTCGTAAAATTCAGGAGTTTTCTCGCGTGTCGGCCGGGGCCAGATTGGATCGTTCGTGGGATGAGACCAGACGTAAAATTTAAATCCCTTTCGAGTGGCAGCGGGGAGAGAGCCTTTCCAACAGAGTTACGAGTAATTTCCTCTTAACTAACTGTAATTTGAAGCGTGCAGTTAACTTATTGATCGAAGATTTACACGTGCGCGTTGTGTTATAATTTCAACCACCGCTGCTAGAGTTTTTTGATACCTCTCATGAAAGATCCTCACTTTTAACCATTTCGCTACCAATGATATACGTCTTGAGAAATTGAGTAATCGTTTGGTGAAAGTATACAGTCCACGAAAGAAAGATAGGCACGCTAATTTTGGAGAATTTTATAAATTTGGACATTTTTAGCGAGACAAAGGTTATCGGTAATAGTGCCATTCATAAACATGTTCACAGATAGCATTAAGTTAAAATACGTATTAGTAAAACGAATAAACGATCTGATTAAGATAAAGAGAATAATACTGATGAATAATAACAAGAGAATAATGTACCATAGAAAGAATAATATTTTATTATTCTCCGTGAGTCATGTTGTTCAAGATAAGTATTCATTATTTTAATTTTATTAGTTTCCTTGGATCATATTGTTCAAGATAAGTATTCTTTATTTTAAATTAAACAAGGCAGTGAACACTGATTTAATCTTGTGAAACATTTATGCATATACTACAAGGACTTAAAATTTAATTTCGTTTCCTCAATTTACTCGAATGAACTCAATGCTCTGTACACCGTGTCAGCAATTACAAAAGTATTTGAATACGTGCAAAAGTCTCGTCAGCTTAAGTATCTTTGTCACCGAAACGTGTTTCACAGACATCGATACAACTGTTAGGTTTAAACGATTTACAAATGATACAAGCATCCATGCGACTGATGAATTTTTCTCTCGTCATTAGTAACAAACTACAAACATAAATTGCAACTTGTATGAAATATAAAACTCGATATCAATGGTATTACGTCACCGTGATTTATTCAAACGTCTATAAGCTCGCTACTAGCCTGCTGTAAACTTAAACCCAACAGTTGTATCGTGAAATGTGTCGTTACCGATACCGTGAATCTTTCGATTGAATAGCGAGAAAGAGATCGATCACGAATGTTGCAGAAACAAAGCTGGATAGGTGTGGCGGGGTATCTCCGCGTGTCAAATGAAAATATGTCAGTGGCAGTCGGTGGCACCCGAAATCCGGATGCGGTAGCGTTCTCATCAGCATGCGAAAACTTTGTTATTTGTTTGAACACGTTCAATTATGCATGCGCAATATGCTGACGGTTTTCAAGGGTGCAGAGCGGGGAGTTTGAAAGGGTGGTCAAGGGAGACACAGGAGGGAGAAACGTGTGCCGTATTACGTCGCAGAAGAGGAAACGGCAATCCTATTGAAAGGGTGAGCTTTCGTTTCGATGTAATTGAAATAATAATAATAAAGTATGAACGCGTAACACTCGGCTCCCTTGTGGCTCCACTTTCTACTTCTCGTGTTATTTTTTAGGCCAATGCGGGAGAATTAGATTTAAAACGTGGAGATTGTATACATTAAATTATAACATGTTGGAAATTAAAGGTACAGTCGAAAAACCACCACACCTATTATTAAGTAAGTGCGTATCAGTTCATTAAATGTATTACGTTGTCCCAAAAGTTCTTTTCCGTGGTTTCGATCTCGTGAAGTAAAATAATGTTGCGAGAAATGGCATCGAGGCCACTCTGAAAAGATAAAGGAACATGTTATGAGCATAACGAGTTTACATTCTGTAATAAATTGTATGGCGCATCAAATTTTCTGCACATTGTGTTTAATAAGAAAACGAAATGAATGTTCGTGACAACCTGATACTTCTAATCTTCATGCAATTTTTTCACAAAAGGGGTTAATCTTTACAAATACATCGCGTCCACTCTTCATTTATAAACTATCTCAATTTGAACTACGTAGCTTTGTTCTCACGTAAACGCCGCATCGAATCGCAATCTTTACTTCGGCGGCTCACGTTAGGTCACGAGATTACTATGCACCGTTAGTCAGCGATGCAGTTTAGCGCATCGTTAGTCGACCGTTCATCCGAAAGCGTGAACTGGGTCATCGCAAAAGGAAGCACAGGAAAGGGTGGAGTACTAGCGAATCGTTAAAGTATTTGAGATTATTTCCTTACTGTTCCGGCCGGGTCTGGCAGAAAAACGGACAGAGGTTGGCGGAAAGGAATGAGAAAGGGAGTGCGGAAGGTCGACTCTCGACTCGGTTCTCGGCATTCCACGGAGTCCAGCGAAGAATTTGATATGCCTCGGTTGACGGCGCGCGATCCGAGCTAAAGCAGAGGCAGGAATCTCGAAACTCGGTCACCCCGTTTCCAATTGACCGGCTCTAGACCACCCCTCTCGATTCCCTGCGGACCGGGGCTGCATTATGCGAACTTCCTGTAGATTAGTTGTCGCCAAGTTTAATATTTTACCAGGTGATTCCGCGTCGCGTCGCGTCGACCTGCCTGTGGCCCTTTCACGGCTCATGGTCCGCCTCCAATCACCTAACTGTGAACCATGTGTGTGTGTGTGTGTGTGTGTGTATGGGAACACAAAGCTATGGTTTCCTGTGAATATTAGTTCTGCACCAGAAAGTATCTGCGGAAAACCTTCTATGAACGTGGTTAACGTTTTAGATAGTAATTTTGGATAGATAGAAGAACGGTGGGAGCTGATTTATAGTTTATTTCGGGAGAATTCGCTAATTGAAACGGTGTAGATGTTGCGGGGAATTTAGGGTGTGGATTTAAGTTGATTTAAGGTTATACCATCGACAAAGCACAGGATAGACTAGGGTAGATGTACCAATTACTGCCACTTTAAGATTATCGCGTAACTTGGTTTAACTATTTTAGAGAATATTTAACGTAAAGATCGTTCCAGTTTGGAGCATAATATTGTTCAACCGCTCTTTTATTTATGAACATCTTTTTTATATGTTCAATATAATAAATTCATTACTACGTAATTGAAAATGTACAACAAAGTCCAATGTCCTTCGTACTGTCACTTGAAAACTTTTCGTTTAAATAGAAACACGTTTTACATATATTAACACGTCAGTTTGTGTGACAGATATAAGATATATAGTAAACGTACCGGTTTACTGAATTATGACACGTTTTATACTTTATAATTATATTGATCACGTTTTAATGTTCAACAGCACATTTACCTCCTAATATTTATCTATAAATATTAAATGTAAACGAATATACAATGTCTATGTGTTGTTACGTAAACCGAAGTTCAAATTTAGTACGAAAATGTATTTACTTACGATTCTTTATACATTACTTTGCTATTAAATAAATGAATTCAAGTGGAAGTTATGGGAACAGTGATAGTAATTGGATCATTTACCCTATCCATTCTTATATAGAATCGTTGACTAAGTGTAGGAAATAAATTAGGAATAAATGTAGAAATAAATTAAGCATATACTTATTAAGCATATATAACGCAAAATGTAGGGAATAAGAAAGTGGAGGGTAAATAATAGTTACAGGTATTCATTTGTTAACTTCCGTGTTGTAATACTGCAGATAGTGGTCTGAGATATACGACCAGCAATATATTATCTCTTTACAAGCATGCGCGTAATTTATTTCTTGCATTAATTTGGGACTTAAACGAGCTTTGTTGTTCGAAACATTTAACAGTAACAAATCGCTTCTTCCGCGGTTAAGCATTTACGCTAAAAACCACCCTACATTTCACGGCATACGATACATTGGAAATTGTTTACGTTGCCACTGTATGCTTTTCTTATCGCTCGTGTGTAATTACAATACAAACTCAAACTATATTTCCTTTTGCTGTAAAAATCGGGGGGATGTTTGTGGACTAAATATTTTAACTTTTATTCGAGCAAATGATAGATAAGCATGCAAAGTTTTGGTTGGATGTCATTGAATAATGTGTTCTGATAGTATATGCATTCGATAAAAGAGATAACGAAAATTAGAGAGAGAAAAAAGGAGATTTGATGAATAAATATTTGTAGAAACTAACGGATTCATTATAACACTCATTGAAACGTACGAGTTCAAAGAATTAAGGGCTGTAATTATAGTATTTAATAAACTTTAAATTTGGCTAATAGACCTTCGATAAATCTAAAGTTACTAATATTGATAAACTATTAATCAGAGTTGGGCATTATTCAAATTGTTTCGAATAAACATTTATCTAATCGTAAGACAATTATCTAAATAAGTTTTCTTTAGTTCGATATTTTATTCGTAGAATAATTCTGATCATTCGATTTATTCGAATAAATGACAATAATGTATTCGAATAATTTTGTATCAATAAATCTACCTAAAAGCAATACATTTTTCTTAATTCAACAATTTCGAATAATTTCTTATTCGAGTAAGTATTTATTCTACAGATATTTATTCACTACTAAATATTTATTCTACAATGGCGAACGAAATATCGTCATCCAATTACCGAATAAAATTTTTCCCATCCTTGCTATTAATAAACTTACCAATTCCTTACCTCTCAAATTATTCTTCAGTTTATGGGTGGTGTAAAAAGCGAGCAAATTTCACTGCACGAATCGCTTACACATTCGCATCGCGTCGAAACGTAATTATTATTATTAGTACACCGATTTAATATTGATTGCAGTGCAGTTTGCGGTGTAATGGACGTAAAGAGTGCGAACACGCGTGCATTTACACCTAAATACGAACATAAGAGGTGGAAATGGTAAGGCACACAGGTGAATGAGGTACTCAGGTGCAGACACGTGGTACATCGAGACCTTAATAGCTCAGTCTCACGGCTAAAAGGGATTTGCGGTGGAAAAGCTGTAAGGGCGGAGCTGGCCTGACTGTTAGCAGCTGCATTTTCATTTGTTCCACACATCTATTTCACCTTTTGATAGCACTGACCCAGATTCGTGTCCGAATAAACACGTCGAAGAACAATCGATAACATCTTTCTACGCAATTAACTCCTAATGCCCTCATAGCGTTTTCTGCAGTGGAAAAAATTACCTACAGACGTGGTTGAGGAAATTAGAAGCTCTTATCAGAAGTTCGTGTAATTGAAAGCTACTGACGAAGTATATTTTTCACCTTTAAATTGCTTATCACTAGATCGATTATAAATATAATGTAAATATGAATTTTTATTAATTCCAAATCTAAATATTATTAGTTTTTATAGAAAGAATATTTGTTCGCCCTTATGGAAAACAAATTAAAAGCATATTTCTCGAAACACGTGTTTATTGAGTTCGCCCTTACTGCTTGCGAAGGTTTATTTGAGAAATAAAAATACCATCGGAACCATTCTCGATTCATCGTTTCCACGTCAGATTCAATATCACGGTTCTTTCGTCACCGTGGTCGACAGTAGGTGCGACGCCAGGCGTCTCTGGCTTCCGTCTGGAACGTCATGCGAGCTCTTATTAAAGGTGGCGATTTATCGCTAGTAATAACGGTGCGGTCTGGTGCTATGAATGTCTCCCGAAGGTTCCTAGGGAAACGAAGTGGCACGAATGCCAGCCTTCAGGTTCAAGGTGCCGAAAAGTACGGCCTTATTCACGGTCGACCTTGCTTCTACGAATTTACACACACACACACACACATGTGATGCAACGTTCAAAGCGAATGGTAACTCTTACAATGTTCGCGGAGTTGATTTTATATCAAATAAAATAGGAACATTTGCATTCACATTTAATTCAGAACAGTTTTATTCATCTACATTTTCGGGTTCTTATGTAATGCTCTTCTTCGTCGTTATCATATCATAATTTGGGATAAAATGGAACACATACAGGAGGGATAAATTGCATTAAATATCTGAAAATTGTGAGATAACTGTGCTGTGTATCTAAAGATGGTTGGATGCTGTTAATGTGGTTATAATGATAGTGCTTCCTTTTGTTAGACGATACAATTTAGTATATTTATTATTAGAGACTAAATATAATGGTTTAATCAGGTGAAATAATGATATAACACATTTGGTATGACTGTCTCTATCTCGCTCTTTAGTTCTCTCTTTTTCACTCTAAACTCGCTCTCTCATTCTATGTACTCTCTCTTTACTGTTTCGATAACGACTGACTCCTTTTCAAACGGACATTCATCATAATAACATACCCAATCGATAGGACTCCCACGCATCTCATTTTTTCCATAGACTACATAGTTCTGGACAAAATATTCATACTCATTTAACATCATTCATACATATACATATAAAATCAACACTCACCGCTAAAGTTATGGAATTTTTATACGATTCCATTTAACGCATTCGTTGCTGGTGATGTCATTTGGTAGTTTCATTCATTTCGTACTTCATTATTAATATTTGTTCTGCGCATTAATGAAAGAAGATGTGTTATAAATAATTTAAAGAAAGTTTCAGTGCTGGTGCAAATACAACAAAGGGATATTGTAGCTGTTGGAAAGGGAACAGGATTCCATCCTTCGTACATAATTAGTATATCAGAATCACGTTACACGATACACATAGTACACATACACATACACTTATGACTTAGTTTTAAAACAGGAAGGTCTTGCAGTTTGTATTTATTCAGTAAATCCACACTACACATATTACAAATTACAGTAATAGCAATTTTAATATAATAGCTATTTGGTTGAAGAAATAAATGCAGTTTACTTTGAAGATTCCAACATTTTACAATAATAAGTAGACGCCGGATTTTTATACAATTACATACTTTTAAAATTAAAAACGAAGAATAGAGATATAAATAAGGGATTGTTTAACCCTCTAAATATTGTAACTTTTACAATACTTCGTGTAATTCGTATAGTTTTGTGTAATGTGTGCAATCGGCATCTTTTTACACATTTAAATTTCCCCCTAAAAGCACAAAAATCCGTAGCTTAATAATATGTCGCGAAATGAATTAAAGACACCGTAAATAAGCTAATAAGGCAATAAAAAAAACGAAATTAGTGTGCCTATCCTTGAGATCGAGGTCCTCAATTTTCCATAGAATCCGACGAACTGCAGCAATTCGTGAGTGTTTAGTAAAATACACGCTCAGAGATAATAATAAGGAGCGGTTCTCAATTATAGCGGTGTTCCATTTCGTCCGTTGAGTAAACCCAGTTGTGAATCCGTAACAACGAGCGTTATGCGCTCGGGCTGCGCTAGATTAACAATCCTCGGCGTTTCAGTGTCGCTTCAAATGCGTTGACGCTACTTCAGGCTAGCGGGGAGCTCGACACTGTAACGAGCTTCAGGATTGATTAACCATGGCGTGGAGCGACGCCCAAGCAACTCTACTTCTGCCAAGTCCGGGCAAACGAGTCGACGTCTCGATCCCTTGGCGAAGGATCAGCCAAGCCTTAATTACGCTTGATTAATAGCTTCTTCGACGGATTGTCGGCTGACGAAGAAGCCTGTATAAGCGAGGTCTACCATCATTTTTCCGTCCGACTGTCGGCCAATTTTCTCTACCACCGCTTAAAATAAAACGTCACCGGATAGTTAGTTCTCGATTGATACGCTGCAGTAGCAGAGACACGTTTTTCTTGGTTTCTTAAACCGTCGCGTTTGACTGATCGCTAGGATGTGTGTAACTTTAACCCTTTGCCCTACGAATTGTTCCGAGACTATATCTCGTAACAATAGCTAATATAGGACATTGAAATATTAGGATTAATATGAACTCGATAGTTCCTTGTCTTGCATATCGAAACAGAAATGGAAACTGAAACTAAATTTTATTATATATTCCAGTGCGTCTTCATTCCATTATATGCCAAGAGGTTACCTCACGAAATTGATCAAATAGTGTTGCTACCGAATTATTTAAAATATGATTTTGTTAGAACAATTTTCTTGGATAAGGGAAACATACAAATTCGAATTGAACTTCAAATATGCGTGCAAAGTTTTCTAGTCAGCGATTGCGTTTTGATTAAATAGGAAGTATAATATAGGAAAGCATTTGATGAATCTCGCAAGTCACTGTAATTTCGAAACACAGTATAATTGAGTCTAATTAATTAGTACTTAAATATTCAAATAATTAGGACGGTGTACAAATACTTTTTGTAGCCATTGTATATATTTTTAATTTGGAATTTTTGTTAAAGATCGATGTTTCAGATCGAATACTTAATGAGGAAGCGAAAAGGCAAAAACCGAATTTGAAATTCAAATATTTTCTTATGAGACGTCCATAAGTGATTCCTTTGCCTATGTTTACTAATTTATGAGATAGCTATCTGTAAACTAGACACTTTTCGTATGAATAATGTTCTTTCGAGTTGGTAGCTATTCGAGCAGCTAATTTATTCTTTGGACAGCTTAAAAGGAATGATTCATTCTCGGTAGTCAAAGAACACCTGGCATTGTCGATCAAATTTATCGTATCATCGTTTATTCTAGATCCTGTACAATTACTTACAATTTTCCAAAATACAGTCAGCAGTCAAACTAAAGGGTTATAAAATTTTCACCAAAAAACAGCTGACATATCGTTTTTTTTTTTTATTAGATGTTATTTTAAACTGTTGTAACTTG
Organism: Eucera pruinosa; assembly: GCA_028830335.1. NCBI lineage: Eukaryota > Metazoa > Arthropoda > Insecta > Hymenoptera > Apidae > Eucera > Eucera pruinosa. The sequence continues at coordinate 29,324,534 of JAMYCR010000001.1, read as the reverse complement.
TGTATTCTGGAACGAGTTGTACTATCGTTCAAAGATTCGCAATTACTCGGCGAGTTTCTCATAATCTTCTCTGTTGTTTTTGCTTTCGCGTCTGTCGCGAAATCGAATAATCTGAAAACCGATTCTATTTAATTTTGCAAAGTGTTACGACGTCGGTTGACGGTCGTTATAAATAATTCGCGTCTAGATTCGCGAAAATCTTTTGAGGGTCGTCTGCGCGTAAGCGTATAAAGGTTGGCGGCGCGGACTACACGGTAATTAGAACCGCGAGACCACCCGTAATGATGGCAGACCAATTAAGGGCCACCTGGTACAAAAATCCGTCTTATTCCAATTACATCGCGGCGTTGAGGACTAGCAATCCGTGAAAGGCTCGTTGAAAAAGAAGCAGCCAAAGTAACGGCGAAAGAGGCAACGAGAGAGAAACTCTGGCAACGTTAACGGAGAATATTTATGGTGGCTGAAATATGTATTACGTTTGTAATCTATTTCGGGTGCTATAGCTGCTCGTTTCGACGAGCTCGCCGTTGAAAAACGGAAGATTACAGTTAAGTCATTTCCTCTCTCATTTGCAAGAATTCTTGTATCTGGCAGATATCAAAGACGCACCTGGGGAATAATCTGCGGCGGAAAGTCTCCTTCTTACAAATTTCATGAACATTTTGAATCACTGAAATTTAAGAAATTGCTGGTTTCGCGAATCCTATAGGATGGCCACTGAAAGACCGAAGGGTTTGAAAAAGTCATAACTTGTTCATTTTCAATCTTCATTATTTCCTTTTTTTGTGGGTTACAAAGCATCCCTTGGAGATTAAAATGGATATGTATGATATCCAGCAACGAGTGAAACTCATTGAGATTTTCCACTTGAGTGAAACTCATTGAGATTTTCCGTTCCAGTGAAACTCATTGAGATTTTCCATTCCAGTGAAAAATTAAATGTTATAATTCTAGATTTGACTCTACCTTTTTAGATTTTGGGGTACTAAGAATTCAAGGGAATTACACCATAAAGCAAGGTCATGAAAAATTCTGTGGAAAGAGACCGTATTTGTGAGCAGGAAAATGGTAGTGATTTAAGGGGTGCTGTTTTTCACACATAATACTGAAAGATATCCATTACGTATATTTCCAAATAAAATAATAAAACATGGAAAAAAATAGGTGTTGGTAAAAGTTATTTTTATTTTATATCATTCATCCATTCAGTGACCACCCTGTAGATCCACAGAGCTGTAGAATTATTTATTATTATTCTGTTATTTATTTATTAATGGGCCTATTGCCCTTTGTGTACGTTGACAGTAATAGCACAATGATATTAAAAGAAAGCAACAAAGAAGAAAAACAAGAACATTAAGCAGAACGTTCCTATTTTCTAAATTGAAATTGAAGCTGGAACATTAAGATAAAATATTCGTCGGATAATAATAATGGGAATATTTCAACAAATTTTTAATTGTATCACAGAAAGAAGTTGTTGGCTTTGCAAATTCTAGGATTCGGAGACTGTATAATTATATTAGGTTTATCAATGAATCATCCACTTTTTGTGTTCAATTCTGTATTTATTTTCAAGAATATCAAATGTTTATCTTGCATTAATCATGATTTATTTTATTCTGTAATGTACAACGTTATTTTTGAGGCATGGTGTGTATAGACTCTTGTTTCGAAGAAATCTTGATCTTTTGTGATCCAATAAATTCATCCACACATTATTGGTACACCCAATAATATCTGTGTAAACATTCGTAGGATAATAATAACGGAAATACTTCAATAAATTTGTAATACATTAGCTTTCATTATATATTTTATCTTTATAAAGCAGATCTAAAAATGCGAAATTAACGTAAAACATTTTGCTTCAAATTTCGCGAAATTAAAAATACAATTGCAGTAACGAAGCTAATAAATTATATTGTTGCTAATATTTTTAGCTTTGTTTTGGAGTTTACGAATCTTTCAAATGGCTTTTCTAGAAAGTAACAGCCAATAATCATAATAATACTATATAGTAGCGATGCAATAAAATAAAAAGTGCAGGAAACGTAATCTTACGTTTCAGTTCTTTTGATTCGTTGATTGAATTATGACTCTTGGATATAATTCCATTCTTGAATCTCTCCTGATCCGAAGATCGCGTAAGCGACGAAAGCAGATACTTGAGCAATAATGTTCAGCCAAAAGACGTATCTCCATCGCTGCATTGTGTGCTAGATTGTAAATGGATAAAAGCGAAGATAAGAACTATGTATCCATAATTTATGCTATTTATACATGGTATAAAGCAGGCGAGAGTTCGCGTGATTTTATTCGGCGTTGCGCACTTACATTTAAAGATAAAAACCATCCTCGAATGAAACGAAAAATGTTCGTAGAAAAAATTAATTCTTTTGTTTGACTCACATGTAATTTGAAATATTGATTTAATTATCGTGACTAGACTGCGGATTTGTATACAAATTCATAATTTTGTAATTAAAACTGCAGATGTGAAACCTAGATAGGGCGTAGTTTAATTTTCTAATTGCAAGTATTAAAACATCTTTTCTAATTTGACTATTATCATTACATAATTATCATTTCTACTGTATCCTAAATATTTTCTATATTTTTACGCCTTATGCGCAATCTGCACTTGTATGCATATTTAAATTCCGCATAAATGCATTAAAATCCGCAGTTGAATCGCAAATATGAATACGATGACATTAATGCCTATAATACATAATACATTTATCAGAGTAGCTTTAGTTGTAAATTACAACTTAATTTAGTTGTCAAAATGGTTATCAAATTTAAGAGCGCAATAAAGAAGGAAAATAAACAGAATACGATTCTATATTTCATGTGTGCCTAGATGAATTAATTCTAATTCGAGTATATGTGATCTATAGACGTTGTATAGGTGAAATTGACTTACTCCATATTCCATAAGTCCGCCTACCAAAGCTGGTAATATAAACGCAGAAATTGTTCCAGGAGTATTTGTGATTCCCATTAAGATTCCAGCATAGTTCGGTGCCAGATCATTTTGATTGGTTAGGTGTCCAACAAAAATTGCGCCGCATAACACTATTGCCAATATTAAAAATATCGTGGATCCTACACGGTTACAGCCGATGTACGCGATTATGATAAGACATAGACTAGGTGGAATGCAACCTGCAATGTAAATGAAAATATTTTATACTAAATAACACATTCAATATTTGACGGTTGAGTTTATTATTACTTCTAAGAATAACTAGTGGAGTTTCTAAGAAATTAATTCGTGGAAATGTTTAAAATTTGAAGCTAGTTAACATGGAGACTTATTATATTTACTAAAAATAAATGTACGGTTCATTAATTATATTTCTAGAATTGCACATTTTTGGCCGTGGTTAAATATTCAAAACTACTAGAATGCTTGAAGATGATAAAACAACTTTACGTGTTCAATGACAATATTTAATGTTAATAGTAACATTAAAGAATTAATAATATTTCTACGCACATAATTCAAGAATAGAAAATGTCATTATACGATAAAATATGATTATTAATTTTATGGCCCATTCCACATCTACAAATTGTTCGACATTTGCGATTCTATTCAAATTCAAATATCGTGTGGTCTTTTAAAACGTAGGGTGAGTTTGTCATCATTTTTCTGTGCATACGAATCATATAATTCTAGTCGAATAGTTTTCATTTATTATAAAAATAATTACAAAACGCTCACGGCAGTTTAAATCCATTTTTAAATATCTGCTATTAAATACGAACGAAATAATTCCACTCACTTATAAATACTGCCATCTTTCGACCAACAGTCTGCGACCAATACTTCTTTTGCCTACCCCAATCCAGCAATTTGCCGAGCAGCGGGTTCGCTATTGCATTTAACAGATATGGCAAGCAACTTAAGGAAGCATTCTACATAATCAAACAAATAAAGCGGTAATTCATTAAAAAATTAAAGAAATCAAAACTAAACTGCTTCGTTATGTTAACATTTGCTCGCACACCGCGAGCCGTATGAGCTCCATTCTCAGTCGGTTTTCCTATCATATGCAAATTAATCATCACTCTTAGTTAGTACTATTCGTCCGCGATAAGAAGGCGCGCAAGTATTTACATTCCTGTTCTAATTATAATCTGCTAGCCTCCCTACAATCACATGCTTTGTTTACCATTAATCGAAGACGTTAAAGATCGACAGTGGTTTAACCTCTTAGGCACGGCTGAATTTTGCGCGGGGCTGTTTCTCTGTACGGCAGAGTTCAACGCGAATTACGTGTAAATGATACGGCACTGCAATGTGTGACGGATAATGCTGTTCTTTACACGAGTACATTGGAATGAAGTGTTTGATGATTAAATTATAATTTTTCTTAAAGATATGATACACGCATTTTAACTTTAACAATTTATAAATACTTTAACAATTAAAGCCACTATAGTGGTGCGTCGTACAGAAAGATGACATCCGCGAAAGCCACTATAGTGGCGCATAGTGCCTAAGAGGTTAATAATGAATAATGCGTGTGGTGATAGGGAAGAGAGTAGGCCATATCTACAGTGAGGATGTAAAGACTCGTCTGCCTTCTTTTCGTGGACGGACAGTAATACCTTCCTTTTAAGTTCACATCGCGCGAAATTCTACTGTGTATAAGTGAAACGAGTTTGGAAGGGGTAGCTCTCCTATTCCAAATAAATCGAAGCAAGGGTCGCGAGCAGTTCGCGAACCGTCAGTTCGTCATTTCTAGTGTACAGTGATGCAGTTCTCCGTTAGGTGAATTACGACCACGAATCGAAGATGATCGTCGAGAGATATATAATAGAAAAATCAGGTATTTTTGGACATGTGTGCGTGTGCGTGTATTTTAGTATATATACTTTGTCCAACTAGTTCTGCCTTTATTCATTAATATCGATGTTTTATCTGTTTCATCACTTGTGCGTTTGCTTTTGTTTAGTGTCTCGTCTCGTGGTGAAAATACAGTTCTTTGCTACTTGAATGTTTGCACGAATAGTTCTGCCTCGCGTACTTGAACGTTTAGTTTAGTTCTTTCAATGTATCTTCATTGCATTTAGATCATAATCTGTTCTACGAGTCATACTCTAGATTACAAGGCGAGGAGTTAAACGTTGCTATTAAATTGAGCTAATTACTCGTTATGGATTTCTTTTGTATTTTGCGTCACCTTGCCACGCTTAGAGCCCTTTTATATTGTCCGGTTCTCGTCATCCGGTTGAAAATGAATATTGCGATCGTGTATCCATACTTGTTTTATGTTTAGTTGAAAACAAGTTAAACAGGTATACGACGTTTCGTATTTATATATTTATTTATATTAAATAGTATTATTCATATGTATTTATTTTTACCCGAGTAACGAGAAGCAGACGGTGAAATTCAGACAATATTATGAAAGGACTCTTACACAATCAATCTGAACCGCTGAACTGCTGCGCTATTTTAGTTACCACGAAGAACGATTATACAATCAATTATACAAAAATCTAATTATCACCGACTTATATAATTCTCTATCAATCGTGTTACTAAAAATTCCCCGCGAAAAAAATGCAACCATCAACTTACCGACTTGATGTCAAATCTGAGTATCTTGTTCATATACAACGGCAACTGGGTGAGCAAAAAGTACCAACAAAAATTGCCGAAAGTGTTGGTATAAATTAACGCCCAAAACGGGACCGATGTAAAGATAGGTTTCCAAGGAATCTTCATTTGCGCCGATTCGAGCTGCCTATGCCCGTAAGACTTCACGATGTATTGCCTCTCCTTTTCCGTGATGTACTTTTGCGTTTCTGGATTGTCGGCGAAGAACCAATAGAATACAACGCACCAGATAAGCGGCAGGGTGCCGTGTATGTAAAACACCGCTTCCCATCCCAAACTGTCGAGTATTATGCCAGAAGTGAAGATGGACACGACGGTACCAAGCGATGTTCCGGCATAAATGATGCCGACCCACATGCTCTTTTCTTCGTAAACGACCCATTTGCCAACGAGAACGTTCACCACCGGAAGATTCGCCGCGCTCAGCAGGCCCGTAAAGAATCTCACGATGTAAAGTATCACCAGCACGTGCGCCACTGCTGGCACCAACAACGTCAGAACTGCGTTTCCCAGCACGCAGGTCAGCAAAACGTTCTTCGTGTTGAAACTGGAAAATATAGTGTACACACATCTGAATATTAACCCTTTCGATAACACGGATATGCGTATGCAGTTACTCGCAAAATTGAGCCTATGACGAGGCAATGGAAAGTGGTTAAATATTGATTATTCTGCAATGTACCCAAATTGTTACATTCTTCCCTTCACTCAGCCACCTTAATGAAATCTTAATCTTATTAGCACATTGCGGACGGATCACGAGAATTCTCGTGTTTTCTATTCTAGAGCTCGTGGCCAATCACGAGAATTCTCGAATTTCCATTGTTGTCATTTAGAGTGGCGCAATGTAACGGAAAACGCATTCGATGTGGTTATCATTTCCATATGGAATTAAATGTGATTAGTCTGTTGTTTTTAGTAATAAAACTAACTTGATTTTTATATCACGTTGATATTTTATAGCGTTCAATAAGCATGGAGAACGATAAAGAACACGATAAAATTTTGAATATATTTGCTAACAATTTATCAGGTGTTCCAAGTGAAAGTGAGGATATTGATCATTGTGAGTATGATATTGAAAGTGAAAGAAGTGAAGGGATGACAGTGATAGAGATAAAAGCTCTGACAGTGGTTTTACAGTACAGTTTTACATTACAGAGTGTTTTACAAAGTATCATACTTCAAAAATATATTAGCTTGCAAGAATATCTAATAAATTACTTCAAAATGCAATTGGTATTTAATTTTAAAACGTGCCTTTGAAATTTATGTAAAACCTTTTTTGTATTCATTCACCAAAAACATAGCTGGCCACTGGGTAAAGCTAGCGATAAAATTACTGGTCCGCAATGTGTTAAGATTCAAAATGATAAATCGTAATTTTACAGACAGAGAAGATTTCAAAATGAAATTCCAAGAGGGATGGAACAATGTTTCACCTTCTTTTACAAGAAATTAGTTATTGTTTATTATACATACTAAAATATTAATATATATTTATATATATATTTATATATATATATATATATATATATATATATATATATCATATGTATCGTAACGAAAATATCGATAAGTATGCTTAATTTTGTATCAGTAAGATAGCTGTACTTTTACGTTTTCTATTAGATGTACATAAAGACTTTATTTTATTTTAAACATGATATATTGGTACAGTTCGAATGAAAAAATGGTTTAGAGAGGAAAGTATTCAACTTATTTATATATAATATATTTTAGTTTGTTGTGTAACAAAAACGAATGTCACAATTAGACTGATTCGAAAAGCAATAATAAAAATATAGGAAACAATGTATCGTTGTCTTTTTCAACAATTTTCGATTGTATCTCGTTCTTTCTTATTTTACAATAAGTCAGAATAAATAATGTATGGGTACATTGACCAATTTCTTCTCTAAACTATTTTCTCAGTAATTAGAAAGCGTTTGTATCATTAGTGATCAAGCTCTGCGAATATTTTCGTTCAACATTGCATGTGTTGGGAAATCAGATGATATCCAAGAACTTGATACGAACGAAGTTATCATAAAGATTTGAAAAATCTATTCTACAAGAGTCTCAGCAAATAGAATTGTGGAAAATTTCCTGCTGTCATTGAACACTTTATTATAAAAACCACGACGTAGTTTTCGAGTAATTAATCACTCGTAAGTTGCTATAATTTATCCATTCTATGTAAGTACTTCCATCTCATTAATGATTACGTTTACAAATGACCCCATGCATCTATGTACTTGCTATCCATTACAGACCTTTGGAGTAACAATACTAGGAGAGTTTGTGCATTGCGTGTCAAAGACACATATATCAAGCTTTCACATTTCAAACAATTGCAAGCTTCATAAAGGGTTATTGTTACTGCAACTTCTAGCTACCTTCATTATCTCGTTAAATAACTGCGTCAACGTTTTTCATGAGACAAGATTGTCGTCGGTAAAGTGTGGATTTCTATGCATTTGTGAAAACTTTAAATGTACACAAACGTACGTAAATGCATACATATGCAAAAGTGTAGGGAATACTTTAAGCAAAGTGTATCTTATAGTATTTGGAAGCGGCCACCTGAATATCTCCAAAATAAAAAGCAGAAGTTAGCTATTGAGTTGAATTTTGTAATAGAAAACAAGAAAAGTGCATTATGTCTACTAATACAAGCACAATTCGAAATGTAATTTCAGTAAAAAGTTCCAGCCCTATTGTGGATAATAGTAACAATTATTGATTCACCCTCGTGATAAAAAAATATTGGCTGGGTGCATGAATTTTGATGGATTTGTTATGAACTAATGGACTTTGTTACCTTATAACAAATTTACAAACGAATCAACAAATGTTTTCCACGACTCATTAGCTGAAACTGTTTAGAATAATTCCTAAATTATTTCTTCGTGCGTCTCAATATTTTGAAGATTCTAAAAAGATTATCAAAATTCGTCGTGGCTATACTTAGATGTTACATTCGTTAAAACAAGTGATCTTGATCTTGGATGAATTAGGGAGTCTTTATAGTCTTCGTTTACGATTGATCCACAAAGCTTCGAGATTGCTGCAATTCTCCCTGTATAAATATTCGAGTATTTGCATGCATCAAATTACGCAAAATATTGATTATGCAATTATGATTATATTTTATTATATTTAAGTGTACAGGAAAATGCAAAATGCACTTAATACGCAAGAATATACAAGATATACCAAATATATAGTACAAATTACAATATTTAACAGGTGAAACAATCCTATAATTTACTTGAAACTTTGAGAATACGAATTTGCGTAAAAATCCGCAGCCTAGTCGGAACTTTTACAATCATCCAATGTTTTGCGTAATCCGAAGTGATCAGCAAATTTCTTTAAAGCTAATTTCGTCGCTTACCGGTCGGCAAAATATCCTGAGGGAAACATGCCTATGAGGTAACCGGCGAAATAAATGCTGACAACCAATCCTTGTTCCGTTGCTGACCATTCGAATGGACCATCAATGTCAACACTCGAACTATCTTGAGTGTCGAATTGGCATTCGTGCGATAGCTCGATCGAGCCGTTCAGATTTTTAGCTTTCACCATACCGACGATAGTCGTGGCGATGTTGACTTTCAATCCGTAAATGATCATGTTCGCGATGCACAGCATTATGGCGAACAGGAACCGGACTATCTCGACTTCCATTACTATTACACGAGAAACGTAAACCTCTTGAGACGTACAATTTCTTCGAAGTAAGGTTTTACATGAAATTAGTAGGAGCTAGATTAGATTAATTTACGTGCATGAATTGTTTTTAACTCTTTCGCTAACGGCCCATTGAAATTGGAAGCTAGAAGCGTAGGTGATGATAATGTTTGTTAATATAGAATTGATGTAGGTATAAACATTTGAAAATTCTACAGAACTAATTGTACCGTTATGTTCTGTAAACATAAAAATAATTCCCATTCGTGCATTGAGAATCCTTTTAATTTTAAAATGCAGTAGCGAAAGGGTTAAAAACATTTCAGTGCAAAGACGGGGGTTGGTTTCTATTATTGCAAAAGTAGTACGAGTATAAATATTTGCATATTTCTCATAATTAGTTATGTCAGAGCAAGATATAAATTGTAATAAAAATAATGTTGCCTTACAGAAAACAAATACGTACATTTTTAGCAAATTATTGCCTAATTTTTGGGGGCGTATAAGGTGTATACGTTCTTCGTAGCGATAGGGTTAATAACTGATTTGCATAACAGCGTCTACCGCTGAAAATGATTTTTCGCTCACCCATTTTGACGTCTTTTTTTCAGTGTCTCTTCCCAAATGTCGAGATTTCACCGTTCCTGTTTCTGGTTCATCACTTGGACGTGCATCACGCTTCAAATCCGCGAATCGATATCGTTGCTTTCCACTTTTCGCATTGATTCGATCGCGAAAGCTGGTTGCTCGGGTCGCGCATCCGCCGGCTCGACAACGACTATCGAATTATCGTTAACGACGCGCTTGATTGAAGTATAGTAGATTCCTCCTCCACGGATATCTTCTTTGGCCTGTTGTATCATCGGTTGCTCAAGACCTGATTACACGTGACGGCGTTCAGAAACGCGGCCCGTCGTTTGTTTCCAAACTTGACGACGTGTTTTCTCGATTTCTACATCGATGTACTATCGATTTCGCGATTACGTCATTTCATTGTCATTCACGTTACGATAAACGGTAGTTGTAAATATTTTTCTGTTCCATGATTTTCCTTGGTAGTTAATATAGGGTAATTAGACGTGTGCAATACGCTCTTGGTAAGTTTAAACGTGGCTTCCGTTGAAGTATGCGTATTTTTGGACGACTTTATTGTTGTATTATGCAATATTAGATTGGTGCATATAAATCGTTGTTTTTTTCTTTGAAAATTCGAATTAGAGGAATGGATACTAAAGGGTTATCCAAAAGTACCTCTAGGATGTTGAATGAGAATATCTGTCAAACGCCATGTTTGTTAGTAAAATAGAAGTGAAAAAAATAAAAATTGAAAACGAGAACGAATGAAGATAATAGAAATAAAAAAACAGATTAGGAAAAGGTAAAGCAGAAAGGGAAAGAAAAAAAGTGAAAGTAGGTGTTCGTATAGTCTATTTTGGATAACCCTATACTCTGTTATTCTTGTAAAATTGATGATTGTAATGAACCACATTAAAGAAGAAGAAATTAACTGTAGTGCAGATATGTGCGTATTATAATAAAATAGGGGAAATTTCAGTGTTTGACGTGACGAATAATTGAAATATTTAAGCATTTCTTTATGGAAGTTAACATTTAGCAAATGTACTATGAAAGCTATTGAAACTGAGATTTGAAGAAGGTTATATATACAGAGAAATAGTTCAACATTGATTTGCAAAATTTGAGATTAATAATTTGCAGAAGAAAAGTGAGACGATCTTGAAGTTGGTGATCGTTATAAAAATTTAATAATGAAACTACTTAATTGTAATTGAAAAGTGAACAGAATCATGTAAAAATTAACGTAGTTAAATATACGTGTAATATTTTCACGAATTTATGCATGTTTAATCTTTTTATTGTCATAAAACGACATTTCATACACACCAACTTAATACGATTAATATATTGGGTTGTTCATTGCGTTTCATAGTGTTTTATAGGAATCAATTCTATCGTGTAATAGGTATAACGATTATAAAACTGTCCAAAAAACAAATACAAAGTTTTACATTCAACTGCACATTTCCATAATTTGTATAAAATATTGATGGTACTGTCATAAAGTCGATGGTTTGTCCTAAAGTATTTCAATGACTACGAAAAATATTTGTACACCACTGTATCTCTTTTCTCATTAAAGTATTAATTAATTAGATCAAAATACACATTAAACGTCCTACCATTAAATAGTACTCTTATTCTATTATACAAATTTATCGATTTGCATCGCAATGCACAGTTTAATGAAGGGTTTTTTCATAGAAAAATTGAGGAACGTGCGAAAACTTTTGTAGCCATTGTAGATAGATCATTTGAAATTTAAAATACGTATGTAGACTTTTGCGAGTGACTGTAGGTTCTTGAAGGATTTCACTACTTTGACCTTGTTCTAACTGATGGCAAGCATCGTTCTTATCTAACGTTCGTAGAGATGTTTAAAGAAGCATCGACCGTTTAAAAGTTTTTATTGTGCGACGTCAACCTGTTGAACGCTCCAGCTATGTACATGTATAATATATCTAACATTTTCACCGCATTCTCTATGAATTTAGCGACATTAGCGATTCCTATCAGCGGATAAATCGCTATGCATAGCGAATAAACTTGCAACTGTTTCTGTTGCGGTTTTTATCTTCGTAAATGTTTAATTTTCCTATCACACTGAAAGGAATCAGTGACTCGTTTTACAATAAAATGTTTGTAAATTTTATAATAAAGGTGTAATACGTAAAAAGCGAGTCAAAAGGTTGGAATCACTTTCTGGATTATATATTTAATGTATTAAACCTTTATTATTAATTTGCTTGTTAATCCAAAATTAATATTGTAGAATATTGGGAAGAAATTTTACTACGGTCATAACTTTGTAGTTGAGAATCTCTCAACGTAACAACACGTTTCTAACTCCTTGTTTGTTTCAATTTGTTAGAATGATTCAAAATGATTGTGATTCAAAATGTTTGGTCGATATTTAGGAACTTTCTTCTACATTTAAGTATCTCATAATTGATAAAGATCACCATTTTAATTCTGAAATATTATACAATGGTGCACGATCTTTGCCTCGTTGCATAATAATTTTACACTCCATTATATCTGATTTAACGAACGCAATTACACGAATCAGTACATTTGCATAAATGTATTACTATTAATTCGATTTAAATTAAATGCAATATCAGATTTTACATCGTACAAGCTTTCTTAAAAATCACTTTAAATAAAACTACATAAAATAATTTGAGGCTTTTTTAACAGTTTATAAAGAAAAATTAAGCTAGTTAGATTGAAGTATTTTAGCAGATTTAATAGACATTTATTTTAGAATATGTAATTTAAAGTTATTAGGGAAATCATATGAAAAAATATTATAACAAAGTATATTTTAAATATAAAGAATTGTGTTTAATTCCTTTTAGCGTAGAATGTTGAACTTTGCTAAAAAGGACATCAAATTTATACGTCCAGTATCGAAGCCCACTCTATCCAGACAATGTTCACTTAATGTGTTTTCTATTAGTGCAATTTCAGCTACCAATTTAACGTACACAATAGCAATAGGAACAAGTAATAGTATGTACGATATATTCCATGCAATTTCCACTAACAACGAGCCTCCTATAGCTGTGTTTTCTTGAACAAGAGGCCATTGACACAAAGTGCTGATAAATTGGTGCATACTCAAATGATGCACAAACAATCTACTAAAGATAATGCAGGGAATATACGTTGATATATAACGTCACCATAATCATCGCCTTTGCGTTCATAACTTATTGACTGTACTTAGTTTCATAGGTTTCAAGTTACAGTGTGTCACAAAATCGATCGACATTGATCAAATGGAAAATCTACCATTACTATAGAATTATTTAAAACACGTTTTTCGTAAAACAACTGACAGTAAATATAAAAATTCAAATTGCACTTTAAATGTGTCTGCAAAGTCTTCCAATTAAGTATTTTGATTAAACAAAGTCAATATAGGAATTCAAATCGCTCTTCAATTATGTCAGCAAAATCCTCCAGTTAATCATTGCACTTTGATTAAACAAAAAATATAATCGATCAATTTCATGAGTCACTGTATTTATTATCATTAGACTGCGGATTTTTATGTACATTCGTATCTTTATAAATGAAACTTTTATAAATTTACAAATGTTTATAAATGCATGAAAATCCGCGGTCTCATTATTATTCAATATTTCAAACGTGTATTTATACACTTAATCGATTGCGTTAGATTTGAGTGATATCAAACCGAATTATATCTAAATTTTGATATTACCAGATGTACATAGTTTGATTTTCGACAGAAATAACTGGTTAAGTTTAGTTCGAAGCTAACAAGGAAAGTTAGGGAACCCGGAAATTCAAAAAAATATGAAACTCCGTGTACAAGTAGAGTAAATCATCCATAACACATACCTATTTTACGTTCGTGCCATAATTCACTTTTAAGGGGTGATTTCACCCCTTAAAGAAAATGCTAAATTATATTTTTCGTCGAATATCTCGAGAACGGTGCAAGATATTGAAAAGAAGTTTAAACATAAGTTGAATGCTATTTTTATGTTTACAAGAATGTGACAAATTTTTTTTCACAAAATCGATACTTTTTGCGTTACCCCTTCTACCACCCCTTAAATTTTATTTTTTGATTTTGTTAAATTTAGGTTGAAGTGCTTTTCGGTACCCTCTATCCATCCTTATAAATAGTTTTTTTGTATATATTTTTTATAAATAAATAAAGCGTCTAATATCGAACTTAAAGTCTGCTGTAACATTTTTATTATTAGAGTGGTTTCATAACCGATAACTTACATTATCACGTATATAAATTTCAAACTGTAATATGAAATTCTATAAATTAATTGTTCACGTGTACGATTCGTAATCGAAGCACATATAGGCAATATATGTGTACATGCATTGCTTAATGCGATATATTATCGGACTGTTTTTCTCTTAAAACACGATGCATTAGAATGTGCTTGAATATTTTGAAGTAAGGGTATAGCCAATTAAGGGGGTGAAGAGTGCCCTTCAGCCAATTTTGATCGTGCATGGATCATTCGATAGTTCATCAGAAATGAACAGTTCAACTAAATTTTCAACCCCAAATCTCACTCAGGGGGGTAGTTACAGAGAAAGTTCGATTTTTCAGTTTTTGGTCCGTTTTTTCATATACTGACAGCAAAAATTCTGACAAAAATCTAGAAAAACGAAGTTGGATCCAAATATATCGTGATCCATATAGCGTATACAGTGTTTCGTAAAATATTTCAAACCTTCAGTTTATTGAAGCAACGCGAACTCGGTTTAGAAAGTTAATATTAGACGAAAACAAAGATAGCAAAAGTTAAATCTATATTCTATTTCGAGACATAAATTTTATTATTGGAAAATACTCTAAGGTATACTTACTTTGTTCGTATACCTTTATATTTTATTTCTAGTCTACTGTAAATCTTGCTTCCAAATAAAACGATGAAAATTAGATTTACTAGGACCACGAATGTTAAGTATTTTGTATTAGAGTAATACTCGGAAGGAATTCTGTTTGTTTGATTATTGTTTGCAAAACTTCCGTGGCTCATATTTTACTACCCATTTACTCCACCATTATCATAACTAGAAGTACACAATGATTATGATAAAGCAGCTTCTTAGTATTCTCATATCTTATCGCACTTAAATAACACAGAAACGTTTTAATGTTACTAGTACAGAAATACAATTACAACCTACTTTTTCCTTTTCACATCTTCTTTTACATATTTTTAACAACAAGAAAACACAACAAATATTTTTCACGGGAACATTTATTACCATACCATTTTATTTGGAGTGTGAAACAGTTTTCCATTCAAATTCCATTACGCTAATTTTGTTAACCATTAACTACTGCACCTATTAAAACTCACGCTTGTAAGTTTGCCTCTATTTTCCAGGTTCGATTTCAGTAATTGAATTATAATTATACTACAATTGAAAAGTATCCAGAATGATAAGCTTATAAATTCACGCAGAAAGAAAATTGAGACGAATAAGTAATTCTTATTAGCGGTCTCGCAATAGTATAATTAAGGGTTAATGAAAACAGGTATTTACATTTTTAAAAATATTGTGATTTTCCTAGTTAAACAACCTTTAAAATTGCTATCTTTTAAAAAGCTACAAATGCTTTAGAAAACATTTAATTTCTGAGAAAGTAAAGTATAAATAAACTCGTCAAACTAAAGTAAACTCGTCATCCCCAATTAACAGGCTAAATATTATGTACATTTTTGCGTTACGCCTTTTCGTACATTTAAATTTCTCATAAATATATAAAAATCCACAGTCCACTAATTACAGGTAATATAATTTCTCTCATCATAAAGGTATCCATATCAAATTCAAGCTACAGGAGATTCTACCTAATACAGCCCAAGTTCCTCAATGTATCCTTCATCCATTTACCCAAATCATTGCTTGCCATCGACGCGAGAGTCGAAGCTCTACCTGCTCCATTCAAGCGTACCGCGCGTCTTCCACGCTTGACACATGTTTGACAAACGTGCACCTGTAACGACCAACAACGGGCGCGATCGATGCATCGTAGACCCTTTAAACGTCGGCTCCTTTCACGTCGCGATGCAAACGACAGCCGTAACGAAACGTTTCGTAGGAATGGGAACAGGAAGGATGGGGTGATTACGACGACAGTTTACCGAGACGGATGACGCAGCGACTGGCTCGCATATAACATCAACCGGACTCTATCTTCGCGTTTCTGTGTTCCTCCGGAGAATTCAGAGCGTGGCATCGTTTACTAACCACAGGATAGCCTAGCCATTTATAGGAAACATCATGAATTTGGTGCTTGGCCAAACATGAATCAAATTTCCACAAAAAAAGTTGTATAAAAGTTTAGCAAATCCAATGCATGAAGTAGTATAAAATAAAGGGAGGGGGGGGGGGGTCTACTCATTATTAACAGAAAAAAGTGAAACCTACTTTTGATTAGTTATATATATATTTTTTTTAATTACCAAAAATAGCGTCTTATAATTTTGTCCAAATGAACGTGTATTCGTTTGATTTCACGTGGATATTTGTTGTGATAATTGTTTAATTTACAAAGCTATCGGTTAACAATGAATTATTTCATTTCATATGCTACGTTCTTTAATATCAATATAAAATTAAGCTCTGATCCCCGAAATTTTCAATGATGTCTTACGCTTGACCACAAGTATATATACCTATATAAATACATTATTATAGATTTCAATTCTAGAGATCACGTATGTCGAAAACAACTGCGTCGCACAATATTTAGTTCGAATTCCGTTGTTGTCTTCATCGTATAGCAATGTCGCACGTTACGCTAAAACGGTAACCCGAATGATCCTATGTAACAATGGATATTCAGTGGTCGCATATAACATCAACCGGACTCCATTTCCACGTCCCTATGTTCCTCCAGAGTCCAGAGTATGGCACGTACACGTTCCATTCAGTCTAAGGTGAACGTTCGCGCATATCCGTACACGGAAAATAGCGACCCGGAGAAGAACTCGTGAAATCCACTCGAGAAAAATGCGAGAAGTCTCGACACGTTAAAAATGAATGTGCCATCGCGCCTCGGTCTCAGTACAGCGAGACGGCGAAGTATAACCGAAAGAAAAGGCGGCGCAAGGATCAGCGATGAGAAACAGAGGAAGAAGGAAGAATAGGAAGATGATGCATTCTATATAGGAATAAGAAGAGACAACTCGTTCCACGACAGCTCACGAAGTGCGAAGAACCCTTAGAGGCGTCAGGACAATGATGCCTGGTGAGCGATTAGACAGAAACGCGCTTGAAAATCCCCGAATGGAACCGGTCTGAGAAGATTCAAAGCCCTTGAGATACCGCATTGTGCTCTCTTGCCTGGCTCTACCGTTGGTCAGCCACTTTGCTGTTGCCTTACGATTCCCTCCAGAATGTAAACACGCGGCCGAACACTTCAAAAGACGCGTCGACCTACTCGAAATAGAATCAGTCAAAGGCTGACACTTCTCGCCGGAGGAATACCAATTAGCTGCTGGAAGCCCGTGCTGCTAACAAGCGTGATGCTCACTTGACGTTCTTCGGCGCTCGTCCGACACTCGTTGGACCACCTACCGCGAAAGTAAAGCGTCGCGATACACAAAGCCAAAGCGTTTCTTTTCCTCTATCGTCGTCGGATGCTCCGCATCCGGGCTGATACTAATTATAGCAGCTGTAGGTGTGTTAATTTTTTCTTTTTTTCGGTTACGCGGTTTCGTTACTGCGTCGCTGCTCTTCTTCGCCGTGGCTAGAATATTTGTATTTTGGTGTAGCAATAAGTAATTTCGTAGTTTCAATGGATCAGTCATTGGTACACTTAACCCTTGCGCTACGATATATTTTACTACTTACGTATGCTAGGGTTAGCTAATCGCTATTTTTATATCGTGTTACGGATAAATTAGTTGAACCTTGTGGACGGCTTTTATTTAATAACATCCATTATTATAATGCAATGCTAAAATTAGAGGTCAAATAAAAATTTCACCGTCAATAGTATCCACTTTTATCGAATCTACGCTATAATTGATGAAACGAGTGTGGCTCGTTATTGTAGTAAAAAGGTTAATGTATTCCGGTGCTCGTTATTTGCTTGTGGAAGCAAATTTGCTTACATGGTGCAAATGAATGGTTGATTTCGATCTACGATCAGTATAATTGTCACTAATAAGTGGATCACAATTTTTAGGTGGTGGATCTTTATTTATTTTATAGGTACTATTTTCAACGTACTGTTAAATTGGGTTCGATAACATTTTATTTGAATAAGAATGGCGAATATATAATTAACGAGTCACATTCGTTCTATGAATTATGCCTCAGACTCAACAAAATCGTTTATTATTCAGGATGAAATTTATTTCCAGCTCTAATTGCAGCTTTGAATTATAAGATTGGATTAAATGAAAATTGCCTAGAATATTCAAACCACTTGCTCGTGACATAATATAAAAATAGCGAAGAATTAAATCTTAGACGATTATTTACTATTCGTTTGGAGAACTTTTATTCGTTATTTATTATTCATCGCTTTTTATTCGCGTTTCTCGTTAAAGTTTCTAAAACCTTATATAATATGGAACATAAATGAACATCGATTCATTGGTCCTGTGCAAATATTGGACAACTTTCATTCTAAACAGCGAATAAGAAAATGACTGATAACTTCGATTTATTTATTCCTCGCGAATAACGAATAACTTATTTAGCTTTACCAACTAAATCAAACATGTTCCTCATCTTCTATCCTCTATATAAAATGAACGTTGTCCAACGCTGGATTAAATTATTATTATTGGCTACGACATTAAATTATCCTACAAGTTAGCACCAAAAAAAAAAAACAAAAACAGAAAAGATAACACAGAAGTTCTCCAACTGTTTGTCATTTTAATGTCGCGTGGACGCGTACTTTTCGTCGGTTCCTGAAGGAATTTCCCCGCGTATACTTCACTTTTTGATACGAAGCGAGCAGGAAGATGACGGCGGTGGAATAGTAGATGCTCTCGATGACACGGAAGGTGAATTTGGACACCAAGATCACGGGGCAGGAATGAAAAATGGAGGAACGAAATGGAATCGCGGGGAAGTTGACGCATTGCGGCGGGGAAATATGGGTCGTTTCCGATTATGTTGGATATGTGTATATGGTAGCGTGGCATCCAGCGACCGCAAGTAGAGCAACAGAGAGAAAGAGGGAAGCAGAGTGATACCGTGGTTACTCATATATCTTGCGTATAACTAAAGCCCGCATATATCAGTTATTCGTCTGCCTATGCGTTGTATATTTTTAGCGATACGATGCGTATCGTGCTGCGAGCTGGGCGAGTTTTACCTTTGCGTTTCCCATTTTAGCGACGTTCAACGGTACTACGGACGTTCGGATGCCAATCGATCCTCGAATCTTGTATCAGACGCGTGCTTTCTACAGATTTATTGAAACGGAATGGACAATGTCGTTTCGAGGCGAGGGAATTGTTTACCGGCAATTTTACCGGCTTTTCGAAACCTTTTCAAATATTTAGCCAGATGTTTGCGGGTGGGATGAGAAATTGTGGTCGTTTAATAAACGTGCGTTTAAAAAGGAAGGAAAATTGAGGAGATTTATAAGACTGCAGTGTGCAGGTTTGAGATATTATGTAAAGTAAGTTGCAAAGTTATTGGCACAGGTAAAGATTTAACAGAAGTATGAGAAATAAGGAGATAATAAACTAACTTCATTTGCAAATGTATAATTTAGGCGTCGAGCTAATAAAACTATTAAACGGAACAATAAAATTATGATTTATATTCGTGGAAGAACAAAATGTAATCATTTTTCGCATCGATTTTAGTCGCAAATTATTGGCACATTTTCTGAAGCTCAATAATTCTAACAAAATTAATATTTCCTAGGTTGTTCTGTGTTAATTGAGATCCTTTGATGTCGATTCTATTATTTTCCCACAATAATCTTCAATATTTGAATGTTCTTCCATCAATCTATTTTGTAGATCAACTTTATCAGCAACATAAGTTTAATCCTATATTTTCGATGTTTAAATGTTTAACGTATAAATTCCACATATTTTTATATAAAAAGTTCAAAAACTTATTGTATTATCCCTTTGATCACCTATTGCAGTTTTGAATCTATTAATATGGAAGGTATCGGTGTTACTTATTGTTAGTAATTTGGTACCCTTACAATTGGTTATAATACATGCGGACAGTCAATTATATTGTTGAAGGTTTCGAATATAAAGAGTAACTTTACCTCAGAACGGAATAAATGGAGACGTTTTACCTCATGACGAATGTAAAAGAGCATAAACGTCGACTCAATTTCACCTATTTCACGTTACAATCCGAGATATGCATTTATAGTATGCAAGTATACACGCGCCACGGTGAAGACGATAGTACACTATTGAACGACTATAAAACGTTTGTTTGCTCACCCAGTTTACACAGCTCTCAAAGTCAACGGCAACTTCCGCTCCACCGGCTATCGTTTGAATGATGCTAACGATGATGGATGGGCAGCTATCTCTCATCTTCTTCTGTATAAACCGGTGTCAAAAGGAAAGAAATAGAAGTGCACCAGACTATGGTTCAAACATGGTCAATAGAGGGAATAACCTGATATTTTAAACTGTTTCACAACCGTTTTCGACTCGTAATTAAGGTTACGAGATGCTCGTTTCCATATTCAAATTGGTCATGGGGAACACAAAGTCAAACACCAAGTGGAAACACGTTCATGGTTTCAATGCGATGATCTGGTTTCTTGGCATGAAACCTAATTCATGCATGGAATCATACCCTTCTTCCTTTTTTTTTTTTGGTCGAATTCTTTCGTAACTGTATTCTTCGTTCTTTGCCCTCGATTAGGGCAACGAACCTTTGAGCAGCGTTTTAGAAGATATTCGAGGAAAAAAGATTATCTGAAATAGGAATGGGTAATTAAGAACGTGAATCATTATGATAATGTACTGTCGTTTATCATTATTAAGTGAAAATACTAATTGGAAAGCTTCCGTAGGCAATTTCTCTAATATCTTGTAAAAATATTAATTGTTGACACGTGTTCATTTTCCAAATGGAAATTTGCACCATCGAAATGAATATTTTACCCGTTGAAATTTACATCGAAGATTGCAGCTATAATTGCGTAATCAATTTTAAGCAATATCGTTTCGAAGTAAAATATTTCCCTTTTAAAATTGCGATACAAATTTGCTGCAAAATGCCAGGGCAATCAAAAAGGGGGGAAATTAAAATCTATGTGAAAATCTTTTTATAGTAAATTAAATACTATACCAGTGATAACTTTCACAAAATGTTATATCTCTTACAAGATTTATTATAACTCTCGGTGTAACTGGAGTGAAATATTTCACTCCATTAAGACAAAAATTATTTTTATTTTCATGATTCGAATTATATGTATGTACTACGTATTTTGAAATCATTTCACTTTGTAAGTAGTATAAGACATTATTATGAACATACTTCATTTCAATTTGAAATGATCTTTAGAGCATTCGATCTTAATTGAAGTGAATATTAAATTATTGGTAGACTAGGGACTTTTATGCATATATTTTCCATCCATATTTTATTACCATTTTACTAGATATTATTCATACTTTTATAAACATGGCCTAGACAGAAATTAATTTCATCCCCCAAATATAATATATTATAATTTAATATTTTAATATATTTTAATGTGTGCTCCGTTTTGTATAGTTTACATATTTTCGTATATCATATGAATCCTATATTTTTTCGCATAGCTAAAATTTCCCATGAATGCATAAAGACCCGCAGTCTAATTATTATTAATAAATTCACTCTGAATTCCCTATGAATTGGAGTGAAGCGTTCCACTTTTTCCTTTACCTTCTTATTTACACACGTAAATACATATTATACATAGATCGTATATTACTTCATCGGCACAATTTACAAGATATTCCTAACAGTATTGCGTCATAGAAAAACCAATCTATGTACACATTTAACAAACGCGAGCGTAATTTTTGAAGGCATATGTGTAAGTCCATCGTAGCGAAAGGGTTAATCGAGTCAGTTTTAGCCGAAGTTAGATAGGCTACAAATAGAAGCGACACCCTTTATCGTATTAAAAGTGACGAGCCGTCAGATGGACAGCCGTATCAGCATTCTACTTACACCCACTGTCAAGGTTGCTTGGGTGACACGGCACGAGCAACCTTCTCGCCTTTCGGATCAAACTGAAACGTCTTAACGGTTCTTGGAGGCGAACGATATGATCCTCTTAATATGTCCCATGGCTTACGAGTATTATGATATTCCCTCTATCCCTAATTCTTATCGTTGCAAGAGGGTACCCCTTTGGTTAAGCCGGACGACGAAGCCCCGACGAACGTCGGCTTATATGCATATTGATGCTCTCTGTTCCTGGATACTGGTGTATTTATACTTTGTACGTTAACGAGAACCACGCGCCGCTTTTTAGACAATTCGCTTTGAGCGAATTCGTACATTGCTGCTGCGAAAGTAAATACGCGTGGATTTTAATGAGCTAAGGTTGCAAAGCATAGCTAGAAGCTTGGAAAATATTAGTCGTCTTGTTGGAAACTTATGAAGTAGGTAAGTGAAGTGGGCGTTTCTTTTCTGTTTCTAATTTTACTGAAAGGAAATGAATGTGTATATAGTGTGTGGCGGCTCTCCTGCACCTACCACTAGAGGGACATACGAAATAGGACTTTCTCGAAAGCATTCGCTCCAACTACCTCGTCCATATACAGTGTTGCCTTGGATATTGGCCGAGGTTCGGGACCGAATCTGGCCAAAGTTGAAGGGAGATAGATCTTTCAGGAAATCCTGAGTGTCTCCTTGTTCATAGAGAGCGTGTGAGATAGAGATACACAGCAGGGCTCATCGACAATTCACGGTAGGTGTAAAAACATATTGTACTTGGCCGTCGGGACAGTTCCGAAGCCAGTACCAAGAACTGGTGGGGATAGCGACCGGCCAATATCCAAGGCTAAACCCCGGCCAATATCCAAGGCAGTACTATATATACTGTTTTTAACCTTCCTTCCAATATCCCAACGTCTAAGGCAGGGCCTGGAAGGTAGCCTTACTGATGAGTCCACTAGCAGACCCAGGACGAAACGCAATACCCTTCCTTTTTCCATTCTTCCCCTCTCCATAGCTCCACAAGTGTAAGAATAACAATATTTAATAATATATGTTTTTTATAGTGTACGTTCTATGGTGTATAACATTATATATATGCTAATCCGAACCAAACCTACTTAACATTAGAAGTATGAAAGTGATCAAAATGACTCATCTGCAATTTATCGCAAAAATTGCATAAATTCGCCACTAATAGAAAACGACAAATTTGTTATGGCTTTCTATTAAGATAATGAATAATAATTTACATCCATTACATTAGATATTATTTTAGATTCTTATCATCTTAATTTAGTTGCTAAAATTAAGTAAATTTAAATACTAGATAGTTCTAGTGCTCGAAAAGAAAACTATTTAAATTTGTAGAATTATTTGATGAGGTAGACAAACGTTATTTTTTTCTAATTAAAAAGATAGGTGATGCATCTGAAAAATATCGTCTGTACTATAGATTTTTAATGTCATGTTGGTTACGAATCGCAAAAAGATAGCGTAATATTTTCCGATAGATCGTTTAGATTCTTTTCAGTTGCAATTTTATTTTTAGGACAGTAGAAATCTTTTAGCGCTTGTTTATGTCGGTGGAAATTCCTTGAGTGACAATCAATGTTCTTCTTTGTTCGGTAAAAAGGAAAATGTGAAAAAGCGAAGGGAGAAGCACACGTAGGGCGTTCAAGGGATCAAGTTCCCAGCATCGTATTGTCCCATCGAACACAACTACTCTCTTCCTCTTCAATGATACTTCTCAGCCGATTTAAGGTCAAGTTTACAGACACTTGACTATGTTTGAAGCTTCCCTGTTTCAACAGTTCGCATAGAAGCACGTGCACGACGATTTTATCGAAGAACCACGGACTATAATTTCCTTTTAGATCTACGCGAATGATACAAAAGTAGCCTAAAATATGAGTAATACGCTGCTCAAAATAATCAGTAATAAATTGAAAATAAATATTTCGAGCGAAAGTTGGTCAACTTTGATCGATGATAACTCCGTCAGAAATCATCGTAGAATAATCGTCTCTTTATTAATGGTCTGTAATTTGTATTCAAGATCGCAATTCTAAAAATCCGACAAAAATACTATCGTACAGCTTAAAGATTTCTCCATACGATAAGCTATTTCTTACTATGATGCGGCTTCTAATAACGTCACAGTAATTTGTCCCGCGCTCGCACTATTAAAAAAGGTTTCGGCTGGAAAGAGCTAAAAAAAACACTAACTGTAAGATACTAAAGAAACGAAATTCATTCCCCGAGTGATTAAATTAACGCGTATACGGTATTCCTCGCTCCACCCGCGGCATCTTCACGAATTCTATCAGGCGCAGAAAACAGAAACTCTTAATCCCCGCTATAATACCCGGAAGCTTAAAGTTTCAACGTTAATTCGACAATCTTACTCTACGTGCCTCGATCGCGATCTCTGTCAAAATGATTTCCACGCGAACCTGTCTTCTCTTTGTCGTTGAGGTAAAACGAAGAATTCGCGTAACCTTTCCTAATATGTACAGTAGTTGCTCGCCAATATTCGCACGTTTTTTTCTCTCGGTAATATTCGCCGAGTCATTCCTACCAATTTTGTATTCTTTAATGTATAGTTATAACGGTATTATTTTAGTCACGTTGTCGAGGTTTTTCCGACACAACTGTTACCAAACAAGACTATATTTGAATAAAGTTTGCTTACAGGGACAAGAACTAAAAGAGGAATACAAAATTAAATATGTACTGAACAATGAATACTGTTTATTATATTACTGTAATAAGCAAGGCGAGAAATAAGAAGATAATAAAAGTGGCGTAAAGTAGTTCACGTATATGAAAGTTATACAACATTATTTAAGGAAAACATAGTAAAAGGAAAGTATACATACATAAAAGTTGTGTGATAATATTTTTGCTAGTATTAATCTATTAAAACTCTAGTAGGTAGTTGAATGAATTCTCGATCCACCATCGATGTTCTTCGCGACGCGGACACGAAGAATGCGAATAACAGCGATGGACAGTAGATGGTATAACGTTCAGTCGTTTCGCGTTTCGTTTTCACGAAATCGTTCGTGTTACGGGATCGCGTTGTTTCCGTCGACGTAAGCAGATTCGCGAGACCACGTTATGATATTCCTGTTAGAGCGGAAGACGACGTTGCACAAGAACAAGACTCGAGAGTACAAGGAGATGTGACACTCGTCTTGTTAGCAGCACAAGATGTCCTCATTATCGCGACTGATGGTGATGACGATGCAGCAGCCAGCACCGAAAGCCAAGCGTGAATTTCGAACCGCCTCAACCGATGCGCGCAGGGTTCGCGGAGACGTAAGAAAGAAAAGAGGGAACAGAAGAGAGATCAAAAAGGCTGGCGGGGGAAAAAAGTCGCGCGGCGGAGAACTCGTTAAAAAAGTACCGGGTCTCTTTGGTGTTCGCCTTGTGAGCGGCTTGAACATTTTTGAAAACACGATTCTTCATTTGGGGAATCCTTCGAGATCCTACTCGGGTTTCTTAATTGCGGAAATAATGACGTTGGCTGGGGAATATTCGTAACTAGGCCTTACTTAAAAGAGGGTGGAAATTTAAATGGAAATTCTATTTCGAAGATTAATATGGTGAGGTGTTTGGTGTGAAATAATCATTGGAATAATTAGTAGGTGTACCAATATTACGATTAGAATTATTATTAGGTGTAGTACCAATATTGCAATTAGAATTATTAGTAGGTGTAGCAATATTACTATTGGAATTATTAGTAGCTGTAACAATATTACAATTAGAATTATTAGTAGGTGTAGCAATATTACAATACGAATTATTAGTAGGTATAGCAATATTACAATTAGAATGATTAGTAGTTGTACCAATATTACGATTAGAATTATTATTAGGTGTAGTACCAATATTGTAATTAGAATTATTAGTAGGTGTAGTACCAATATTGTAATTAGAATTATTAGTAGGTGTAGCAATATTACTATTGGAATTATTAGTAGCTGTAACAATATTACAATTAGAATTATTAGTAGGTGTAGCAGTATTACAATCCGAATTATTAGTAGTTGTACCAATATTACGATTAGAATTATTATTAGGTGTAGTACCAATATTGGAATTAGAATTATTAGTAGGTGTAGCAATATTACAATTCGAATTATTAGTAGGTATAGCAGTATTACAATTACAATTATTAGTTGGTGTACCAATATTACAATCAGAATTATTATTAGGTGTACCAATATTACAATTAGAATTATTTTTAGGTGTACCAGTATTACAATCGATCGACAATAAATGCCCAAATAAAAGCGATAGCTAATATTTAGACCACCTAATATTTTCTAGCCCTTCTAATATTTTGAGATTCTCTGTTGTATGTGCTTCCAAAAGTACTCTGAAAGTTCTTCGAATTTTCAAATTCATCAAATACTTTATCTATAGCAAAGGTTAAAAAATGCATGCACAGAAGTTTCGAATCTTGTAAAATGGCGAATCGAAAATGCCGCATATGATAAATGAATCCTCTGTCATGAACTTTAACGGGACACGTTACGTTAGATTGATGCTGACAACGGAATCGTGCACGAAAGCATGACTGCCTAGGAATAATGCATTGCATTCTGAAGCCAGAACAATGGTGACAGTCACAATCATTTATTCTCTTCATTGGCTTCGCTTTAATGCCAGACTATTTTACTACCATGTAACAATCGATTGTTTATGATCTCCTAACATGTGTTAATATCGGATAATTAATTAACAAAACATTACAGCTCGCTTCTGTATTAATTTGAACAAAATCAAATTTCTAATCTTCCACCATTGTAGTAATTTTAATTTGATCAATTATCCAATTAATTTGCATTCATATATTATACTTGTATGAAATTAATATTGTAGATATCAAACGATTGAGAATTATTTTAGATATTTTTCTGGCTTCAGCTGCTTTTACATTTCCCCTCTTTTTTATTTATGTCTTTCTGATTTTTGATTTTCTGGTTGATTTCCTATGAAGACTGATCTTTTTAAAATTCAATAGCATCAAAGGGATGCAAACTTATTCGGGCACTTAAACATCACAGGCTGAATATTCAACCTACTTCGTTCTGCAAGCTACTCGTGGAAGCACGAGCGAGTATACATCCTTTCACGAATCTCTTTTCCGGGATCAAGAAACAGAAGGGAATCAATCTAAGAAGCGTGTCACGAGCTATCACATATTATGGAATTAGTAAATAAAGTTGCACCGGTAGATAAAAATAGCTGCTTTCTAAATATTGTAACTCACATTATTTTCTAATAGCAGCGAAGACGAATTTGCTTAGAAACAAAGTTGACAATGTTATAATTCAAATATTTGAGTGCAGCGAAACAATGGCGGGGTGAATCAAATGGTTGATTCAAAAAGTCAATAAATTAGAATGATAGAAACGAAAAGTGAAATTGACTCCATTACCACTGTGGAAGATTGCAAGACCCGAAGTTCAATATTACATTGTGCGCAACGTAAAATACATTAGATATTGAAATGCAACAATCATATTCGTTGATATATGTATGTTTGTTTAAAAAGTCATCAATTTTTTTTAGTAAACCTACCTCCAGCTGCTGGAGTTTTCTACAATAAAAAAAGTCTTCGACTGCAAAGGGTTAATAAATAGATAAATGAAAATAGCATAACAATCTTCATTTCCATTTGATCGAAAGCTCTCCGATGTGCTTAGATTCGGAATTTACCAACTCGCGATACATTAGAAGGATACCGCACTGGTACGCGTATCAATTTCGGCAATAATCCAGCAGCTTGATCACGATAATCCATTAACGGACTTTCGCTTCCTCTAAGTTCAGCAACCCAACCCGGGATATATTCCACATCCCAAGTTTTTGCTTGTAAGGTAAACGTTGGTAATATGTAACACCTGGCTTTAAAACCTTGCCAAAAATAGAGGAATTCACATTTCTTACTAAATTCAACGCAGTGTGACAAATAAATTAACGCATAATCATGGATTCTAATATGGTACAATTCAGAGATTCGTAAAGAAAACTCACGAAACCTTATTTTTGTAACGAAAAATGAATACTTATTTACATTATTTTCGAACAATCATAGCTAACGATAAATCATAGGAAACTGATACTCTTTAACTTACCTTCGCTAAAATATTGAACTAGGGTAAATTACTGTTACTGTTCCTATAACTGCCATTTTAATTATTTTATTTAATAGCAAAGTAATGTATGAAGAATCGTAAGTAAACAAACTTTCATACTAAATTTGGACTTTGGTTTACGTAACAACACATAGACATTGTATATTCGTGTACAGTTAATATTTACAAATAAATATTAGGTGGTAAATATGTTGTTAACGTGACCAATATAATTATAAAGTATAAAACGTGTCATAATTCAGTAAACCGGTACGTTTACTATATATCTTATATCTGTCACACAAACTGACGTGTTAATATATGTAAAACGTGTTTCTATTTAAATGAAAAGTTTTCGAACGGCAGTACGAAAGACTTGGACTTTGTTGTACATTTTCAATTACGTAGTAATGAATTTATTATATTGAGCATATGAAAACAATGTTTATAAATAAATTCGATGTTTGTGGAGCCGTAGAGAGGGGATATGATAGGGAAAAGGAAGGGTGTTGCGTTTCGTCCTGGGCCTGCTAGTGGACTCATCAGTAAGGCTACCTAGCAGGCCCTGCCTTAGACGTTGGGATATTGGAAGGAAGGTTAAAGGCGGTATATATATGGACAAGGTAGTTGAAGCGAGTGCTTTCGAGAAAGTCCTATTTCGTATGTCCCTCTAGTGGTAGGTGCAGGAGAGCTGCCACAATGTTGAACAATATTGTGCTCCAAATTGGAACGATCTTTATGTTAAATACGTTCTAAAATAGTTATAAAAAGTTACACGCGAACCTTAATGTGGCAGTAATTGGTATATCTACCCTACTTGGGGCGCCTTCTAGAAATTTGTGCTCATCGCGAAAGGGGAAAACGTTTCTTTTTCAATAATGGACATTTAATTATCCATATGATCTATTATTGTCCATATACGGATGTCGGTACAATTTACTATTTAATTATCGAAATTTTACGAAGTTTGGTATTAGATGCTGTTCCAGATCTACGTTCACCTTATTCCACATCCCAAGTTTTCGCTCGTATGTTCGCAGTCGCGGGTTCAACAGTCGCCTTTTAACGTAAAAATGACACGATATCGAGACTTGCCCTGTGTCTTATCCCATGATCAGCGCTTTCTATTTGCACGAGAGAGCAACGTCCAGCCCCGTTGCAAATCGAAGTTATCGCGAGGACGAAGAAAATGTCGCTTTTAATATCCCCGTATCTGTTGAATCTGAACTGTTGGGCGTCCCGCAGGGAGACACAGCTCTGCCCTTTCCTTACCGAATGAACTATGCTTTCCAGAGGAACTTTGTTTCCCGTGATAACATTCCGAAGTCAAAGGGTTCTATGTCTCTTTGTCTGATTACGATCGCCCTTTTCCCTTCGCCGCCACCTCTAACCCTTTCTGCTCCTTATCTCCGTGCGATTCACGACTCGGATTGAAGAATATAAGCGCGAGTATCGCGTGAGTCTTTGATTTCGTTACGCCGGCCATCAGATAGGTGGTTGAACGTGACGCGAGGGACCTTCGGATGTTGCGAAAACGTTTCCGTTTCAATAGCCGGTCACGATTAAATTAATATCGTCCGGGAAATTAAACGTACTTTAGGGTGAACGGAATTCGTCGAGGGGGGAATTGGTTTTTAAGCTCGATAATGGCGATCGGAGTTGATTAGAGGGTGCAAGTGTTTCGGTACCTGTTGATTGATCCTCTTTTTAATGGAAATTATACTTGATATTGTAAGTTTGGGAGTTTATATAACTACAATCAATCGGGAAAGTATACATACATATTTTCAAATGTAGTTTCAAATATTTACAGACTTCAAGAGATTTTAACATATGTTTTGGGATAATAAAAATGACGTGAGAATTCGTCAAGTACAAAATCACAAGTGAGAACAATTTCTAGAAGACGTTTCATAAAAGTATCATTGATTGATTATATTGTATTGTATCGTATTGTTTATTATTATGTTAAGGCGTTATGTTTAGTATAATCTTTTTATAATGTGTAAGCGAAATGTGTATAGTTAAATTTTTTTTACATTTTAGATTTTACATCTTTTATTGATTGATTATATAAAGTATTGATCATATAAATCAATATATATTCTATTTTATATATATTTCATTTCGTAATATAAATGAAATTGCTGCTAAAACTAAGTACGTAAGATGTAATTTTATGTGAAATTAAATTGGTGTTTGATTTTATTAAAGACAAATGCTGAATGCAACAAGAAAAGTGGATTATTCATTGGTACACCTAACAGATTCATTTTATTTTATATTTTAATATTTTGTAAGCAATTATCAATGCAACACGGTTTATCGTTATTCATATAATAACATAATTCTTTTCTTTCATTTAAAATTGAAAATGTAAAATAATTATGCAAATGTATACCTTTTAACTGTACAAATCATTTAATATCACAATACGAAATTGAATCTTCTTCTTGACATCAGCAGACTATTCAATTATATTAAATTTGTGTTCGTGACTTGAAATAATATAATAATAGTAATGATATTAAATGTAGCAATGAATAATTCACCTTTTGGTTCAACTCAACATTTACTTTTAACAAAATTAAACATGTACTACGTTTTAAATATAGTTGTTATTATTCTACAATACTTTATTGCATTTTTCGGCCAATTAATTCATCAATCCATTAAAAATCACAAGATTATATGTTGGTAAACCTAATAATATCTTAGAAAAGGAACACCAAATAATGAAATAATAAAATCAGCAGGTTAAATCCTTCGTTAAATAAATAAACCATAATACGATAATGCAGTGCTTTATTTGAAATATCGCAGTAACATAATTCTTTATTCCACAATTCACGATACTCTTAAAACCGAGACAAGAACGTTGCATTATTTGATAAACGAACTTGATTAACGTAACTAAAATAGGATATAACCTATAGCGTTGAATAATATCTTCCTTCGAGCAAGAACATCTTCCGGTGTCTTACATCCTTAAATTAAGTAGTCCGCTTCTTTTCCGCCAATTGCTATCATTCAAGCTCATTAATATTTACCGATCAACTTCTCCCGTTCTTATCTTCATCGGCGTACTGAAAAGTCGAAGACGTTTAAATCGGTTTTCCTTTCGATCCACTTCTCGAGTGGAGTTCATTCCGTCGTTATGCATAAATGAAAAGATAAGATGGAGAACGATCGTGGGGCAGTGGGTGGGGGCAAATTAAAAAATAATAAGAATAAAGGAGAGATGCTCGATACTATCGTTCGCCGGTACACAGAAAAGCGTCCGCAGAAAACGATTCATAAAGAAGAATAACTGTTCGTCAGCGAAATAAATATCTGGCTTTAACGAACCACCGCCGCCTGCTTGGATACTATCGATCCTCGCGGTATCTCCTTCCCGCGTCATTAATCCTAAATAAGGTTTATAAAATAAAGTGGAACGAGCCCACGGAGATCGATAACCTAGGGGAATAGTAAAGGTTATTCTGGGCTTACCTGAGATTCCCCGATATGGTCAGAGGCAATACTTTCTTGCCATTGCTTGTTCCCCCATTCCCCTCCATGGCTAGATTGCTTTCTTTTCTTTTTTTATTTCATTTTATTTTTTTCAACAGAATCTTGCTATAATTTATACCGAGATCTCTCTGTGCCACGATTTACCCGCTACTCTAATTTACTCTGCTTCTGTCAAATTGAAAGGGGAATTTTTATCGATCTTCATCACTACAGGAGAATTCAATTTTGTTTCAAAATTGTAATTGATTTTTCATTGAAGTTATCGGGGATCGCATAAAATCTAAATAACTAAATAACTAAATAACTAAATAACTAAATAACTAAATAACTAAATAATTAAATAACTAAATAACTAAATAACTAAATAACTAAATAACTAAATAACTAAATAACTAAATAACTAAATAACTAAATAACTAAATAACTAAATAACTAAATAACTAAATAGCTAAATAACTAAGTAACTAAATAACTAGATAACTAAATAACTAAATAACTAAGTAACTAACTTGATTTTTTATTGAAGTTATCGGGGATTGCATAAAATGATTAGTAATCCGCTATTTAGAATTCTATTTCCCTTTTGTAAATTTTATTGTTCATATTTGTACTGTTGGTTAAGTGTAATTATTTACTCGTTTCAGCATTTATTCTTATAATGTAGTATTGGTTATTAGAGTTGGATGTTATTCGAATAGTTTCGAATAAATGTTTATGCGAAATAATTATCCAAATAAATTCTAGTTAGTTAGATAATTTGTTATTATTCGTAACAAGTTATTCTTTATTTAGTCGGATAAATTATTCGAATAAGTAACACAGAGTTGTTTCAATAAATCATTCGAATAAATAACAAAGATTTATTTAAATAAACTATTCAAAAAAATAACGATGATGAATCTTTCATAAAAATTACGAGTCTTTGTATTTATCACTGGACATCATATGTATTTTTATTTTTATCTTGCTTATATTTTTGAAATATGATTGAAACTTATTTTAAATACAACTTAAAAATCTCAACTAATTACGATTTTTATAGGGTTATATTATTGATCTTAAATTTATAAATTTATGAATAAATTGTCGAATTTTAAAGGAGTAAGCTTTTATTCGAATAATTTCTTGTAGATATTTAATTTCGAATAGATATTTATTCTATAATGGCGAATGGAACGTTATTCTGTATTTTTATTCGTCATCCGATTTGCGATTAAAATTTTGCTCATCTGTGCTGATTATTTCTAATCCCCTTCAAATTTCTTTTAAAAAATTCACTTCAGTCGAAGAATAAAAACACAATCTTAATAAATTCGAAATTAATATGAATGGCTTTATCCACGTGGTTATTGAACGAATTAATTTCAGTTAATAAAATCATCGCGACACGGAATTAATTCGTCTACCTAATAATTTACTATATTCTTCAGTTGCACGCCATTTTCGGATAATGGAGAAACGCAAAGACGCGTATTGCACGTAATGGAGCGAGTGCAGGAGGAATAATGGACCTCTTGTTTGCGAAGGTTGCGACTCTGTATTTTACGGTTATACGTGCTCATATTTTATTCGATACGTTTTACAATATCCTAGTATTTTCAGTAACTTCCCGTTTTAGCAACTACAACGGAAGGGAAAACAATTTGTTTCAGGCGCCCAATGCGAAATTACGTGTACCACATTCAGTTCGTTTCACGGTAGACTAAATCGCTGACGTGTAATGTCTAGATCTGGCTATTAAAAACGAAAAACGTTGAGGAAGTTTACGAAGTTTACGAGCCGCGCGCGATTTTCATGGTGAAAATTCCGCTATATTTTCTGCGTCGATTTTTTGTGCGTCATTATTTTTTACTAGATTCCCCTGATTCGTGAAATAAAAGCTCCGTGACAGGAAATCTATGATTTGATTTCACATGACAGCAAGATAATGGATTCGAATGTCGATCATCTTCCAATACCACGGTAACGACATTGAAGAGCGATACCCAAGACAACTGGCGCCCTTAATTCCATGTGCGACGCGTCAAAAAGATTATTCGATTATTTCATCGCAAAATTCGATTGAATTTTATAATCTAATTTCCGTATATCGCAAATCAACGTTAATTTGTTCCAGGAAGACTCTTTTAAACGTTGTTGAAATTACGGTTAAGGATTTTACGATACTTGCTGGTGATTATGAAAATGGTATAAGTCAAGCTACGAAAAATATGCAGATCTTTACTTGCTTTATGTCATAATCATCTAGATTTCGATATGAAAGAATATTGGAAGAATTAGGATAAATTAAAAGTTGAAAGAAGGAATTATCAACCTTAGACTTTTAAACTAAAAACGTAATTATCCTACAGTCTTTTGCAACTAGCACTTGTAGTTCATTTGTTATAGACAAATATATCGCGCTATTGTAGATTACTCAGTCAATATCCGAAGAAAAATATTAATTTCTCAGCTCTTAGACGTCCGATTTCAATGCCCCTCGGCTTGAATTAAAGGGCAATATCCCAGGAATGTTATCCTCTTCCCAAACTGCCGATACACATTGCGGTTAATTTGTAATAAAGGAATGTTTCCTACTTTTTGCAGCTACTCAAAAACTATACTTGAGAAGACTTTAAAGGTATATTGAGAGCATTCCATTGACTTTCCCCTTTAATTTGAGTCGCGGATGATCCAAATCCGACGCCTAGAAGCGGAGAAATTAATTTCTTTCTGTAACAAGAATAATTATTCATCATTTGGACAAACACTGTCGGACAAAACTTTTGCAGTTTGTTTAAAATGATAATATCTCGACTTCTAGATGTCCGATTTGGATCATCCGCGGCTCAAATTAAAGGGAAATGCCCAAGGAATGCTCTCGATGTACATTTAAAGCCGTACCAAATATAGTTTTTGAGTAGCTGCAAAAATAGGAGAGATTTCTTTATAATAAATTAACCGCAGTGTGTATCGACAAATCGGTAAGAAGATAACATTCCTGGGACCCTTCCCTTTAATTCGAGCTGAGAGGCATTGAAATCGGACGTGTACGAGTTGAGAAATTAATATTTTTCTTCGGATACCGACTGAGTAATCTACCATGGCGCAATATATTTGTTTCTAACAAATTAACTACAAGGGCTGGTTACAAAAAAACTATAGGATAATATTCCCGAGACTTTTCCGTTTAGTTTAAGCCAAGGAGCATCGAAATCGGCCCGCTAAAAGCCGAGAAATTTTGTTATAGGAGATGTTCCAACACAGACGAAGTACAGGATCAACTACCCCTCAACGAGTGCAACATGAATATACAAATGATTATATTATACGTTATTAGATAGTTGTATCAAAGTAGAGGAAAGCTTATTTTATCGAGAAAGCTTCAAGGAATATGATAGTGTTTTTTTCGGATTTTTATAATTGAGACCTTGAACCTTAATTCGTGACATAAGAGTTTGTTTATAATTTGCAGTAAAAGAATAAACTTCAACTACAGAAAAATTTATCTGAATAGGCCGTACGATTACGATTAAAACGGAAAAAAATGAAGTTCGCATCTTCAATAGTTTCGGAGATTAAAATACTTTTATGAAGGTACTTCTCGTGAAAATTGCTGAAATTTGCACACTTCAATGGCCTGCTATTTTCAAACTATTGGGATATGGGGTTAATTTAAATTAGAACTCGATATACATTTCCTTGATCTATGATTTTATTTTCGCAACGAGGAAGGACGTCTTAACGTTACAAGCATCGAACTAAAAAATGAGGGCTTTTCTAAAGCACATAGAAAATCTGGCGGCCACTCCAGAAAGAAAACCAACGGCCTGGGTCTGCAACATGTTTGTCATACGGGCCTTTAGACACTTATACGGCCAGAGGCCCATGACTCTGGTAACAGAGTTAAGGCTTTCCTTTATTACAGACCCAGTGTCTCTCAACACAAAATTTATTTTCGCTTTTAATTAAAATGATAATCCAACACAAACAATTTCATTATTGGCAATATGATGACTTAAACTCCCCATAATTTCGCACAGCCTGCAACATATTTCAATTTTAACAAAATGTGAGACATCGAGGGAAGAAAGTGATCGACTTGGCGTGGAATGATCCTTACAATTCACGTGGTCCGTAACGAAAGAGTTAAATTAGATTCGTACTGCGTTAAAGTCAGACATGCCTAAAGTTTCAGTGAACACGTTTGGTCGGTTGATACCATTCTGTATAGGTTTTGGCCTTAGATCGGTACTTACCTAATCCTCGTTTGGATTTCGTCACGGTGCTCTTTAATCTCGAATGAAGCGCATTCGTGCCGATAAGATTTTCGAGGTCTGATGAACGTCTGCCATAGCCACGCCCGCCTCTCACGCCACTCATTACTCACGTCCAAGGGAAGAAGACGAGGAAGAAGAAAAAAATAAAAGAAGCACGCCTCCCGCGTCTCTCTCCGTCCTCCTCTTAGATCACTTCTATGAATCTTATCCGAGCCGTGGGTTTCTTCTCGTTAAATCTCGCCAATCAGATCTACACAGCCATCGAGGATGCGTTTCGTGGTTCTCTGTAGGCATTCGACCGTTTGCAGAGGATAAAATACTGGCAGGGCAGATGGTACCGTTGTTAAAGTAGAGATTACCAAGCTTCGGTTATCACGGTGATCCTCGATATTCCGATCTCGCGTGTGTAGTCTTTCATAGTGTAGTTTTTTCTTTTTTTTTTCTCTTTGGCTCTTTCTTATGAGCTTTGTTTTTTATCTTTTGGTGCAATTGCGTGTTCAAATTTGATACCTTTGGTATAGTCGAGGTAAACTTAGAAACTTAAAAAGTTGGAAGTTCAAATGCTTGGCAATACAAAAGCTTGGAAATTCAAACGGTTAGAAATGCAAAAGCTTTGAAATTCAAACGCTTAGAAATGCAAAAGCTTAGGAAATCAAACGCTTCGGTATTCGAAAGCTAAGAAATCCAAAAGCTTGGAAATTTGAACACTTTGAAATATAAAAGATTGTAACTTTAAACGCTCGGAATCATGAAAGCTTAGAAATTTAAATACTTAGGAATACAAAAGCTCGGTAGTTCGAACGTTTGAGTATCCGAAAGCCTAGAAATTGAAACACTTGGGAATCCGAAAGCTTGGAACTTTAAACGCTTATCAATCGCTTCTAAAATCATGAAAACGTATTTCTCCGAGGATTACTTTTGAGCCACTGTTTTATTATAATTTTTGTACAAGATCTCAGTCTTTTGCATCTGTGAACAAACCTGAAACTTCAAAATTCTCTCACCTAATTCCCAAATTCCTTAACCTCCTCCCATCCTTTACCCACATATGTGAGATGTCAAGAATGGATAGTTGGAGTGTGGTAGGATTCGAACAAATTTCGGACACATTTAACTTTAATCTATATATATGCGTGTGTATTATTCGACAGTTAAACAACTGTTTCACAACGTAAAACAGAAAAAAACATGAAAGGACATAAAAACATAAAAGTGGAACGTATCCTGTCGATGCGACTAACGTCAACGCGAGTTCGATCAGGAGTGCCTCCTTGCCGATGAGGTCGAACGCGTTTCGAGCTTTATTCTAAACAAGACGGTCATAGACCCTTCGGTGATATTGAGAGCAGATTGTATTTTGAATTTTTTCTCCTGGCGTCCACTGCGCCATAAAAGTCACGGCTCCGCTGACCGTTCGGCGACGCATTCGGCGATGCGCAGTATATAGAACAAATAAGAATCGGGGCTGACGCAACTACGTTGTTTTTAGATGTATAGAGGCAGTCGTGCGAGAACCACGAACCGAGTAACTCATCCGTGTCTCTGCATTCTAGTTCAGTCAATAAACGTTCTTTTTCCCCTCTGCAGCCGGATTGAGTTAATCTTCATTCGCAAAAAGATCCTCAATAGGTGACAACTGGTTCTTGCACGCGCTTCAACTTAAACGTAAACAACCCGGTCATCGACACTGAGTACAACAGCGGCAAAGCCTATTTCCTTGCGTCAAAGACCCTTACGATTTCTAACACGTACGAATAATTTCCCTGAACCAAGCTACAAAATCCACGTGGTTTGGCGTCGCCATCCAACGTAGCTCGCAAACGCGGTATCGTAAAGGAAACTGCGGTGCGAGGTCTATGGATCCTGCAGGTTTTCTGCGGCAAGTATCCCTCGGGCCAGCTTCTCATTACCCCTTACCGATGCCGCGCTACGTTGCACGACGGGAATGGCGATGGACGAGGAGGATGCGGCTAGAGATGGTGGCGTTGGTAATCGTGGTTCGCGTCGCAACAAAGGAATCGTTATTAAACGGCAAGCTCCCTGGGAGACGGTCCGTGTGGACAGTTCCCGTGAGGAAAGATGGATACGTTCAATCCAATCCGCAATGGCTAGCATCCCGCTTCGCCACAGGCCTGAGGGTAATTTTTATAGAAGCCGCGATTCACTGTACCGCCGTTACTTTACCACCCCCGTTCCCTCCCCCTTCCACTGGTTCTCTTGTCGTCTTTCGAGCGGGTAATTTCTTCTTGGATTCCCTTCGTCTCCAACCTCGAAGCGAGGCTTCTCCTTCCTCCTCCTTCTCCGTTTGCTAGTTTTTCTCCTTCGTCTTGCTTCCAGTTCTGCTACTTTTTCATCCTCGTCTTCCTTTCGGCTCTTTTTCTGCTTCGTCTTCTTCTTTTTCTTTATGCTGGTTTCACCTACGTGGAGAGGGCTACCGGCGGCGCCAAGATTGTAGATAAGACTGGGAGAAAAATTCGACCGAGTATCTCTTCTCTGCTACGTACTTACCTAGACGTAAACGATTTCGTGGATTAAAGATGATGCTTCGGGGAATTCCAGTTAGGAGGACGAAATTCGAGACGAAAGTTGGCCGTGCGAGCACGTTGCTTCTGCGTGTGGCCCCCGTGAGCTCCTTTGATTGCTAGCATTAATTATGTCGCTCTAGCGCGCACGCTTTTGATATATGCTTGTGGCTCGTGGACTGTTTTTCCGAGTAGGAATTGTGTGGCCGCTTCGCTGCGTGGAATGTGTTTTGAAAGTGGAGATTATAGAGACGTGTGCAGGTTGGCTCATTTTTACTGGTCTTTGGTTTGTATTTAGGGGAAAGATAGTTAAAATAAGAGTAGGTATTATTGGTAATCAAAGTTAGGAAGATGTAAGGTAAGATATTTTAATCAAAATTGGTTAATAGACGGATAAAAAGCATTTTGGTTAATAGCAATCTAATATTGCTCCATTTACACTGTTTTCTTTGCATTTAGATATGGGAAAGTTAATTCAAATAAGGGTGGGTTTTATTGGTAGTCAAATTTAAAAGGTTTAAGCTAAAGTATTTGTCGATAAATTAGGAAGACTAATAATCTATATCGACGTCGCACTCCCTGATGGGGATTAGTTTTAGCATTGACTAAGGACAGGATAGGCCACTTATCCAATGCTTAGCTTTGTCACCCGGATTTGGGGCTCATGAGCCCCAAGTCCGTTTTCATTTTTACCTTTTCGATTGCCTAAAATGTATAACCTTTGCGTTTGCTCTTACATTTTGTATATTAAAATATTTTAGAAGTATTTACATTCTTTGTCAGATAATAAAACAAAAGATATTCTTCCGAAAAGTCTGAATTTTTAGGTTATCGGTATTTCAGAGCATGTGACACGAAGTCCCATAAGATGATCGGTCTATCCTGTACCTCGCCTGTGGTTTTAGCACTTATATTTATACATACGTGCTTGCTCACGTTTCATGGCAGTACGATTTCGTTAGCCAAAGAATAAAGAAAGATTTAAAGTGCACTTACTAAAGTTTTGTTCTCTGCGCATTAACCCTGCTCCAACAGTATTTTAATCGAAATTGGTTAATAGGTTAATAGAAAGCTTTTGATTAATAGTAATCTAGTATTGTTCCATCTTTACAGTTTACTTTGCATTTAGAGAGGGGAAAGTTAATTAAAATAAGGGCAGGTTTTATTGGT
Organism: Eucera pruinosa; assembly: GCA_028830335.1. Taxonomy (NCBI): domain Eukaryota; kingdom Metazoa; phylum Arthropoda; class Insecta; order Hymenoptera; family Apidae; genus Eucera; species Eucera pruinosa. The sequence goes on along the minus strand of JAMYCR010000001.1, from coordinate 29,284,810 downwards.
AGTCAAATTTAAAAGGTGTAAGCTAAGGTATTTTAATGGAAATTAGTTAATAAGCATCTCGGTTAATAGCAATCTAATCTTTACTATTTTCTTTGCATTTAGGTAGGGGAAAGGTAATTATTGTAAAATAAGAATAGGTGTTACTGGTAGTCAAATTTAGAAAGATGTAATATATTTACAATTAAATTTCGCTAAAGAAGAGTCAGTAGTTAAATTTGCAACTAAATCTTGTTAAAGAAGACTCAATACTTAAATTTATAACTAAATTACTCCAAAGAAGATTCAACACTTAAATTATATTACTTAAATTATATTATAACATTGAAAACTAGCGTTGTCATTTAATTTTAAAGGAACAATATCTAGTGTTACATATATGTAACACTAGGTGTGAAAGGGTTAATATATGGATCACTATTCGAAAGAAACCACCTCGCTGATGAAGAAATTCACTAAATAAAAATATCTAACGATCTTCTATGGAACCCCTAATTTAACATTCAGGAGCAGAGAGAAGAGGAGAGGAAGAATAAAAGAAAAAGAAGAGATTATGAAAAATATGCATCGTGAATGTTCCAAAATAGTTTAACCTTAACCGATGGCCCCCATAGAGTTTTTATTTTGAGTCTCGAGACGGAATGGAAGAAAGGCTTCTTTCTTCGCGATCCGCCATCAATTTCAGGCAGTTTGAACCGTGTTAAATTGCCGTTGGGCTTGATAAAAGGAACGGGGAGGGCCTAGTTAGTTCCCATTACACGCTAATACCTGTGTAAATCGGCCCTTAAACAAGACCAGGCTTCACAAAGGCAGCAGCTGTCGCGTCAGGTTCTTAGCTCGAGGGTTTGCACTCCTTCCACCGATGGTAGATGCAATTCTTTATTCGATTATAGCTCTCCACCAGTTCTTATTTTCTTCGATCCGATGTACGATAGAACTTCGATTATCTGATCTAATTGGAGAACGCGTCCTTCGAATAATTGGCTCCCGGCTTGATTTAGGTGTTCAAAAGACTTCGTTTACGGGAAAAATCGATTACTTCTTCCTGGTTTAGACTATCACCCTACGTTACTTACTTATTATAGTACAGTGTGTCTGAATTAAGGGTTTTTATACGAAGTCAATTATTTATTACTGGTTTAAGTAATTCATTTCTTGCTTGAATTGTGCAGTAAATTAATCGTTACGTGGATCACGATTTCAGTGACGCGCGATTAATTTATTGTTTAATCCTTCGTTTCTATGATGTTTGAAAGACACTGGGGTAATAAGCGTTACGTACAATTGTAAATTGAGTAGTAATAAAGTGATGAGCGGGTATAAGCGTAATTCACATGAATGTAAAATGGTTGCTTTTACTAATTCAAAAAAACTAAAACAAACACTATATAATTCAGTTCTTGGAAATGATTTCAGTAACTATAACTCTATTATATTTCCAAAAATTCGAATCAATTGCTGATTTTTGTACTATGAAATATCCTCTGATCATTTCCTTTCTAAACAATTGGGGAATCGAATTTCTGTCATTCAAAAGAATAAATTAATTATTAGATGCAGAAAATACGCTAAACGCTTATTATAGCGATACTTAATTACAATAGCTTGCGGATGTTGATGCAAATTCACGTTTATATAAAAAAAAAAGAAGTACAAACGGAACTTTGTATTGCACAGTATATTTGTATATTTGCAAACCTTCGCGGTTTAGTTATTTTAATTACACTATAATATTCAGCTTAATCTATTTAATACGTTTATTGATATTAATTCTAATCTTGTTTTTTCTTTTGTTTCAGGTACGTACCATGAACTTTCCTATAAATTGCCAAGAATTGTTTCTTGTTACCGAGGAAGAATAAAGCATGGTGAGTGTTTCAATAATGATTTTCGTCGACAATGTAACTCCGTATGTACTTCCATTGTACGCAACAGTTACACAAGTTCAGTGATTCTTAATCGATGTTAAAATGATTAAAACTCGCAAGAAGTTTCATAGAAAAAGTATAAGTAGGTACGATTTGTTGTTGTTCTACATTATAGATGCTTAATTTTGTCGTTGAATTTATGAACATAGCGATTTTAGTGTTCCACACAAATTTTGCCTGCAATCAATTGTGTTTCGTGGCTTCGATAAAGTTAAGAACCACTGCTCTAGATGTACAACGTAAAATAAAAAATTCTCTTTTCCTTTTTGCGAAATCCGCGGAGACGCTATCGAATCCTGTTCAAAAGCAGGCTTCACAAATCCACCTGTCGATCGAGTACTCGGCTATTCGATGTTTCTTGTCAGAAGACTCGTTAACCAGAGATTTGTGACTGTTCCGGTTCCCATTAAGACGTAATAGCGAAGCTTGTTTCCTTTCCCACTGTATTTTTCGAGCACACGGTAATCGCCGTAAAATTCCGCGCTGCCGAACCCAAACAAGCAGTTCCAGCTCCTTTCCTATAATAAAATCGATCTTAAAACCGCGGTACTCCTCCTTGCTTTAAGTACCGGCCATTAAAAAAGAAGAGAAAAAGGTGAGGACAAGGGAAAGGTTGAAAAAAAAGCGCAAGCTTCCGAATCGCAGATATTTTCTGTTCCCGAAATTCAAAGAAGCCAATAATAAGAGTCCCGGAACGGAGTTAGGCGTTTTTTAAGAGCTCTTAATGAAAGGGCGGCGCTGGCCAACTTTAACATAGAATATCTAACCTTCGTCTTAATGAGAATCGAAAGATAATTGCGATCGTTGTTAACTCGGCTGCTTTGACATTTCAAAAACGCACACGCGTCTTATTTTTTATTGTACAGTGGAATTATATTTATTATACTTATTATGTACGTATAATAATAGTAGTATTATAAGTGGAATTATACTTATTATACTTATTATAACCGTTTCGGGACTTGATAAGAATATTAATTGGGATAAGAAAAACTGGCTGATAACATTACGCGAGGTGTGAAAAATGTTTATTATTGAACTGATTTTATTGCATACAGTTATGACTAAACTTCGGAACTTTATGCATTTATGGCAAAATTACAGTTGCAAACAAAGAACGTTTCATCATTTCATTGTGGAATATATAAATATATCTACTAAATATTTAAAGTATAATACAAATTACAATATTTAGTGAATCGAACAGATCTTAGTTAAAGACCACTGTTTTAGCTTTACTTAAAGAAATACGAATTTGCATAAGCATCCGTAGTTTAGTTTTAATTTGTAATAAATAGTTGCAATTTATTCGTAATAAATTGAATTCACTCATGATCATTGTTAAAGATTGCAAGTCCCAAATTGATTTTAATAAGTTGATTTCACTTTAAAAGCTTTGTAAGCGGATTTAATTATAATTTTAAACATTACAAGACATTATATAACAATAGGTTTCACAATGAGCGGCTAATATTATTGAGGATCTTTAATTAGCGAATAAAAATTGACTCAATCGACTGCAGAGAAAAAAACCGTTTATTGATAAAAATTAAATACAAAGGCACGAAGGCGGAAACCCGAGTGAAAAACCGTTACTCGGTTCATGGTTGTCGCACAACTGACTAAAACGCGGAAAACCATTTGTTATATACTAGGCGTCGCCGAACGGTCAGCAGACCCATGGCTTTTATGGCCCGGCCTGGGCCTACGTCAAGCAGAGAAACTCGCAATGGAAAAATTCAAAATATAATCTGTTCTCAATAAATATAATATCCAAAAGTAAACTCGTGCTTTTTTTAATCCGCGGCTTAGATTTGCCGTTAATAGATGCGCGATTGATTCAACGACGCTGAAAAAATAGTGAACGACGAAAGAAAACAGCAAGGAATTAATTCGAACAGCTACTATTCGCTTGGTTACAAGATAAACGTCTCTCAAACGCGCACAGTGAAAAGAATGGTAGAATCCGATACACACGTACAGTCATGTTACTTCATTTGCGTGATTAAACTTTCCCAGGGAGCCTTGAAACGAGTGAAGTTTGTCGAATCGTAGCTGTCTCTCGCCGGTACGAATCGTGACACTTACCAGTACTAATGAGTGCTCTCTCGAAGAGTGCCACGCAAGAGCGACTCCATAATGATCGTTTATCTAAGTACTCGGACGTAAGTTTCTGCAAATTGACGCGTCAAGAGAGAAAAAGAGGCGCAATAATGTTAGGTTCTTGCATATGAAATGTCGTTTGTCAAAGTCAGACTTTAAACGCTGGTAGATTTTTTCAAACAATATTTACTTAATTCTTAATAATTTCATTGTAGTTTCATTATTTTATGCTCCTAAAAATCTCCAAGTTAAGAATTTTTTAATTTACTCAGTGATTTTCTGTCCGATGAAAAATCCACGGTTTTCAATTATACAAATAACATATCAATTTCAATTATATAAGATATAAATCAACGCGAACTATTCTAATATTTATATAAGCTTCTTTAAACACCAAATTTATATGTCCAATAATGTTTGTTGTATGTTTGGTTTACTAGTTTGGACTTCTATAAGGAATCACGCAAATATTTTGGTTACTCGTGCTGCGAAATATTAAAGATACCGTAATTGCATTATAATTATTTTTATATTCTACATATGTGGATTATAGACACTTTTTACTTCCTTCGTTTAATTTGTTGCAACTAACGAATGGACAAAATTAAATGAACTAAATAAGTTAAGTTACTAATCTAAAAATTCATTCATCTAATTCATCTAGTTTAAGTTATTCATCTACTAATTTCGAACATAGAAACGAAATTTCACGTGCGCAAAGCTAATATTTGTGCAGATCTGAAATTCATTACTAGACTGCATATTTATATGCAATTGTGGGAAATTTAAATTTGAAAAAAGCTACAAAATATACACAGTAGATAAAATTACAATAAACATCTAAAGCAAGATACAAACTATAATAATTACATGACGAAACTAATTTCTGTTTAAGTTCCATTACCTTAGATATGTTTATAAAAATAGGAATTTGCAAAAACATCTGCAGTCTATTAGTTTCAATTACATTCAAGTTACAATTAGTTTCGATTAGTCTTAGTTACAATTAGTTTCAATTAGTCTTAGTTACACTTAGTTTCAATTAGTATGATCTTTGAAAAACTAATTGGAGAATGTGTCATTGCCATTTTTATTCGACTCTTTGTTTTTCAATTCTTTTATTATCTTAGTACACTAATATTAGCTGAGCACTGCTTTTATACTACGGCACGTTATTCATTTTCTATTCTTTATGCCATTGGTGTGTGTTCTTTTTCTAACATCAAGATGCATATTTCATAGCCGGTTATTTACTATCATTTGTTTTTTATGAGCTGTTATATCATCTTTCTGGATATTCTTCTTACACCAAAGCGAGTAAATTCTTTAGCTGGTCTTACTTTAGCTGCTTCGTTTCTTATATGCAGTCGGTGTACGCATACGTCGGTTAATGTACAGAAAGAAAATGATAAAACTTCAGCGAATTATAGAAGCTCTTAAGTACAACCTTTCTGTTAAATGTACATACATATTTTCGTCTTATTTTAAAAAATAGCAAATGTATCTATTATTGCTCGTAAATAGAATAAAGAATAATAATAATTATGATTTGTTAGTGGCAACTAAAACTTTAGTGTTATATTCATATGAGAATTGTACAGAAAAAACTGAAAATAGCTTTATCAAGATTATGCACGAAGATGACGTAATCTTGACAAAATTTTAACCAATCGCAGAATTTATTTGCACTTTTTATCATTAACCCTTTCGCTGCGAAAATTTGATCTTTAAAATTACACCATTTTTTTTTAAGAATATTCATATTGTTTCTCTATAGTGTAGCATTATTTCTGTTTCCATACATATTAAATATTATCGTATCATGTATGATAATATCATACCATATCGGATTATTTTTTACGAATATCCATATTGTTTCTCTATAGTGTTGCATTTTTCTGTTCTCATCAATATTAAATATTAAACCATAATCAATCATACGAAGCATCTAAATATTCATATTTGTCCGATTTTCAGATTAATAAAAATTATTCCGTATGTTTTTAGTTTTCACTTCCAAGTGGCCGTAGTGAAAGGGTTAATCAATGAAATAGTCGTGGTCTGTTAATGCCGAAGAGTTAATTAAAACCATAACGCCATTGTTAACAAAAATAAATCAAATCTGCGGAGTTTAAGCAATTTTATCAGTCCACATAAAAATATTATTTTTTTCTCTTCGAGGTTTTCGTCGTAAAGTAAAGTTTATATTTCGCCAGATTATTTATATTGCTTACCCCTTTGCACGTTAAATTTTTGCTCGTGCAGAGGAATATTTACAGGAAGAATTTAGCGTATCAAGTTGCGCAAAAAAATGCATCTATATTTTAAACGTAATACTTTCTGTGGTTATAAACGTCTCGATACTCATGAAACCGAACATCCATTACTATGATTCAACTCGACGCGCGTGTAGTTCAAATTCTTCAAACATCTGTCCGTTCGATTTTATTTGAACGAGGACCCATACTATTTTTCCTACCTGCGTACAGAGAAATTCAAAATCAACCGAACGAGTAAATACTCGAACGTTCCCAACGTTTCCAACATCACGTAATACGCTCATGCTAATATATGTACATACATATGCGTGAGCTGTTCACTATTCGCGTGAAAAATATTTCTGTAACCAGAAGCAATGGTTAAAACAATTATAATATATATAAAATTTACTGTCGGTATAAATCAAAGACACGAGAGAAATTAAGGAATTAATAATTTACAACTACAGCAATTTATTCATTCTTAATTATTCTCTATAGGTTTAATCTTCTTTAATATTCCCAAAATCAATGATAATTTCAATTAATATGAATATAGCTATTCTCCAAATTATGTTATATTATTATAATAAAATGGTGTATAGCTGTAAGTAATAGATATTATGATTAATATATTACTATACATGTACATGCATAATATATTATATTATAAGTACATATATATTATAGTGTATTATTGTAACATATAATACATATATATTAATTTGTATATTATAATATTTATACATAATTAGTATATATATATGTTCAATCAGTGGAAATATAGCTATTCTCCGTTTATGTTATATTATTATAATAAAATAGTGTATAATTGTAATATATACTATAATTAATATGTTATTATATACATGCTGTTATTATACACACATATATAATACATTATAACATATATTATGTTGTATACACATATTATAACATATTATAACATATTATAACATATAATACATGTATATTAATATATATGTCATAATAAATATTAATTAAAGAATCATCACACGTTTTGAAAAATGGTAGCCATGTGAAATACCTCATTTACAATATCTATAAGAATTACCAAATATCCTATACAGAATGTTTCTTGAAAATAATGTACATATATTATAAAAACCTGTTTGCTAGGTTGATCGATTAACAGTCGAGACATCAGTCAGCATAAAGACACGTGGCACAGGTGTAATACGATACCGCTATTTAAAGACGCAATTCTCGAACGGAAGTTTGCTGTTCCGTTGGAAATGATGGGTCGCGATGAACACACGTGAACGACGTAAGGACATGGCGAAGGGAACCGGGTTAAAACCGCATCAAAAGCGGAATGGATATATAATTACATTAGTCCCGTGCTATCGGTTGAAAATAATAGGTTAGACGGTCTCTCGCGCACTGTGAGCGATAATTAGGTTGTATCAGGTTCGTAAACCGTGTTCTAAGCTGACGCGCAAACGCAGGTACCTTCAAACACGTTACGCTCTAATGGCACCCTATTATCTTTCCTTATAGCTTGCAAAGTGTTACAAAGTTTCGGAGCATACTTTTTTACCATAACCTAAACGTGTCTCTTTTGCTTTATAGCAGAGGGTGACGTAAGAAATCTTAGAGTAAAAGCAGATAACGTGAAACAGCACGTAATACTATTCCTTGCAAAGAGTTTTCGACCAAACGTGAGAATGTGAAACTAATTAAGAACACTAAAATTTTTGAGGCGCGAAATGTTGTTGAACAAATAAAAAAGCATATGGGAAGATTAAATAAATATAATATGAAATAAATGTGAAGAGGAAAAGAATAAAAATATAATCGTTTACTATGAAAATGAAAATAGCGAGGAAAATAAACCTACTTAATAATAAAACGATATTTTACCTAATATTTATAGTACCTAATAGCACCTAAAACCTTTAACCTAATTTGGTCTCGATAGAAAATTTTATTCATCTCTTGCATTGTCAAATAAAATTACGCTTGGGCCTCATTTTAGACCATTTAATTTTCATTGTATCGCCTGGTATTTCTATCAAAAGTATATTCAAATCAACTTCTTATAGCGTTTAACAAAGCTAGTGTAACGATAATAGAGTTGCTAGGGAATTCTACAAATACTGAACTAAATTAATAGCCTAACTTGACGTAATAAAGATGAAGAACATAGTAAAATTCACGTTTGCATTTTTAATAAAATCCAACGTTGCACGGGACGAAATTATTTAAAGCAGACTACCCTTTATGATATATTCAAATCAAATTCTTATAGCATTTAACAAAGCTAGTGTAATACTAATAATAGTGTTGCTATGGGATTCTATAAATACTGAACTAAATTAATAGATTAACTTAACGGAATAAAGAAGAAGTGTTTGGCTCCAAGGTGATTAGAGCCAGTGAAAATATAGCAAATAATTGTATTTATTTGCAAGCACAACTTGTGTTTATATGTCAAAGTTCACTTACACTGTATGGTTAGGAATGTTCGTTCGCGTACAAGTTCGAAAATTCTATTAGAGGTTCTTGCGCCGTTCTTCCAAGTTCTGATAAAAACGAGTCCTTTCAAGTCCCAGTGCGTGTCATATATATAGACGTCTGACCAGCACGAGGTGTGTCCTAGTCCGAGTTCGTAAGGGTGGGAAAATTGTCACGTCCTATCAGGGAGAAGTTGTCAGTTCGAGGACGTCTTTACGAATTTATTTAAACACTCCCTCGAAGGAGTAGTCTGTCACGGTGGTCAAAAAACTGTCCTGGTGTCCACGTGCTGGTCGGGGGAGCGTTGGTTCCGTTAGGTACTGCCCCCAGGTGCTGTCCAGGTGTGTCGTCCTAGTCCTTAGTCTACGTATTAAGATTATGACACGTCATTGCTATCGAGCAGAAAAGGTCGAAATCCCAACGTGCAATTAGGACTTTGACGCTTTCCTGGTTGTAAACTAAATTATGTGCCAAAATGTGCAGATATTGGAATCCTAAAAACTAGCAGTAATATTCGATCGTGTCGTAAACTCTACAAGTTGTTAAAGTCCTAACAAGAAGAGCATAGAAAAATTCGCGTCTGTGTTTCCAATAAGATCCAACGTTGGACAGGACGAAATTATTTAAAGCAGACTGCCCTTTGAAACGGATCCTTTATGGACAGCCGCGACGAGATGCTAAAGGGAGCAGCTCCCTTCGTTCAGCGAAGTGAGAGTCGTAAGAAAAGAGAGCCCTACGCCGCCGCCACACGGCTATAGGCAATTTGACTTTTCTGCCCTTTGAGTTGATGATTCTTGCTGTAAAGAAAGAATCAGTCCCGAGTAAACCTCTCCACTAGAAGGACCTTCTGAATAAGGTAATGTTCGAAAAGAAATTTTCCATCCCTTTCATACCTTTTCCCTTCCACGGCGTAAAGCCTCTAATCGGTTAAAAAATGCTTACTCCGTTTCCCTTCCAGGAATATTTTCATTTTTATTATACCAATAGGGCTCGGGTTTGAATAATTTCGATTGGAAAAGAGGAAAGCAACTGTTTTACGATGGACCTTACGATTTCCCCTTTTTTAACGCCACGGTGCTGAAAAAATTATTGTTTTACCGGGAAGTGGACGCGCATCTGAAAGAGATATAAAATTGGTGACTGGTGGGGGTTAGGGTTATAGGGAATCGTTAGACTGCGGATTTTTATGCAAATTCATATTTTAAAAATACCACAAAATGATGGAACCTAAGTAGAAATTATTGGCATCGCATTTTAAATATAATCACGTGTACTTTGCTTTGGATATTTTATGTGTCTTTGCCTATTATGTTAATTTCTTATAGGTGCATGAAAATTCGCAGTCTAGAAATCGCTGTTCGAATATTTAATATGTAGGTAGGTGAAAAATAAAAATGACGACATGAAATTACTTATGAACTTTATTTATTAACGTTCTTTCAATTAGAGAGCGTTTTATGTAAAATTTGTCGTATCTCATGGGTTCGTATACTGCTATCCGTTTTTATTTTAGTATGTTTTATATTGTTCAAGATGTTAACGTGATGTTGAGTTTGTTTAATGACACACTACCCACACAAATATAATTAGTCACAAAAGCATCCGAACGTATCATACTCCCAATTAAAATACTTCATTTATCTAGTATTCACTTGTGTTACAACTACGTTTAAATTTATTATTATTATTTGCTTTTATTAATTTTATTACTATTTACATACATTTATATATGCATTTACGTATACATTTACATATATATTTATTAAAATAACCTTCTATCGAGGTATAAAATAAATACTGAGGTATTATCCTTATTATTGGAAATATCTTTAAATCAAGACTACTAATCTGAATGATTTTGTAATCAACTATAGCCGCGAAACCAAATACAAATTTCTTCTGCGCCGAATTAAAAATGCAGGCGGGGGAAAATGTATTCAACAAGGCTGCTTACAAATTTTGATTTCTGGATAGCCAGCAAAGGCAAAGGGAAAAAAAATCTTATGGAAAAGGATACGGTGTGTAACCTACTTTACAAGTTGCGTACTTTTGATTACATCGCCGAAACATACAACGGCATGGAAAATCACGTTTTAAGTACAGTTGGGTAAAGTTAGCTTATAGGATCGGTGGAAACGTAAGATAGTGGAAGTAGGGAGAAACTTACGTGAAAGAAAGTTTGTCGAAAATTTCTAACCAAGTGAACAATCTTATCCCTCTCGAAACGCGGATATTTCTTAACTACCCTCAAAGCCTCGTATACAAGCTTGCCGCGATCTCTACGTGAAATTTCAGGTAAATGAGAACACGCCCGAGTTATCCGCAATGCTTTTACTTCCGCATCATACCGTGTTCCCTGCTCTGTTTCTACTTCAAAATTCTCCGCGATCGTTTTTTCCCCCTTGTGAAACGGCAGCTAGCAGAAGCGATGCTGTTTGTACAAACTGTTAAGAACCGCTGGCCAAGAGTTTAATGTTCGAAAAATTCACGATACTTTATGCTAATGGAAATATAAAAGTAGATTCCAGTTGACGATTGCGAATAATTTCTGTAAAACTTCTTCGAAGTAATATTACACTGATTTAATCCTTTTGAGTTGGATTTTTTTTATTTCGCTTTTGGTTATTTTTATTTTAAAATTGATAGTATTATTGACTAACAATAATTACAAGATTCACTACTTGTTTATAGGAAACATTATAGATTTCAAACTCGTTTTTCACGCTTCTTACGATTTAAGGTGGTGTTATTAAGAATTGAATTCTATCAAATAATCAAATTTAATCATCTTAATTCTTTATAGTGTCATGTGGTTTAAAAGTTGCATATCCTTATATTTAAATTTGTTAAATTGTGTTCTATTTTCATATCACTGTATTACTTCATATCTTTTTCTTTATCGTTGTATCGATATCAGTCACATATTAATTCCCAGTTTACAGGCTGAAAAGAAAATTTTGCACATAACTATAATTTCTTTCTTCGTAAATGTAAATAAATATTATAAACATAATACAAACCTAAGATAAAGTAAAATAGTGTACCTAAAATTAATTAACCTATTACCTGGGGAACTTTTCAGTCAGAGTCTTCTTTATACGTAAGAATGAAAATTAACTGAAAAGGAATGAATACTACCCAGGAGAATATTAATTGCTTTTAACATAAATATAAAATAACACGTTTCTTATATGAATATGTAAATACTTTAGATAGAATATGAATATATGAATACTTTAGAGATTCTAGAAATTAGAATTTCTCATTAAGTAAAATATTACGTTCAAAACACTAGCAACCCATAAGACGAGTTAACTCGTCGTCTCCACTTAATACTTTAATTAATAGTAACAGAATATCTATCGTCTTCAATTTTTTTTGTAAACGTTGGAAATATATTTTGACGACTAACTTTGGTCACATATATCAGCGTGTAACTGGGGAAAAAAGTGACAGAATCACAGAGGATGTTGCAACTATCGCTCAAACAAGAAGCGGACATTACTTTTCCAATTAACGTTGTCCAGAAGTTTTAATTAAAATTTAACTGGGAGCAGTTAGAGGGAAGGACATGTGTAGTCTTGCATCCCTCGGGTACACGCCGGCCATGCTAATGAGAATGAACGAATTAAGCAAATAAAACCATGCGTTTTGTGATGTACGCTTTGAGTGTCGAGTAGTGGCTATTGAAATTAAATATCAACTAAATCTACCCTGCTGCGAGTTTGATTATCAGATAATGGAAAATGCGGGCGAATGGGATTCATAATACGTTTTGTTCCCCATTAAGTGGAACGCGTTTCGTTGAAAGCAATAATACGATGCCCCGGATAATAGAAGATATAAGTAGCCATTTTTAAAATTCTCTCAAATGCGATAAATAAGAAAGAATATTATTTATATAATTACTTGTACTATTTATCAAATGCGATAATTTGGCTAAATAATATCGTGCGTTCACTTTTGGGGGCTCGTTGTAAAGGGGAAACTTTGCTTTACAAAAGCAATGTAAAATGAATAGCAAAAAAAATTATTACGGCCCGTGGATTGATTTGAATTTATCACACTTTTTGCAAAAGAAACAAAAGACTTCCTTCAGTTTTTCACTCTACTCTTAGATGTAAGAAAATGTTTGCAAAACGTCTGCGTTCATATATGTAAAAGTAAAAACTTCAAGCTTCAAAATGGGTCCAAGATGATCGTTTTACGATTTTTCTTTATGAAGTTATAGCAGTCCAAATATTGACAATTCTTCCATCAAAATTTTTTCATCCTTCAATTTTGCTTACAAGTGTATATGAATATCCACAATGAATGTAAAATCATTGTTTAAATTTATATAAGTTTATAGTACAATTTTTTGATTGAATTTGTACAAATTTGTAGTATAAATTTTGTATTTAATTTATCTAAATTCGCAGTATAAATTTGATATTAAATTTGTCTAAATTCGCAGTATAAATTGTTTATTAAATTTGTATAAATTTGTGACACAAAAATTGTACTGAATTTCCCTAAATTTGTAGTACAAATTTTGTATCGAGTTTGTCTAAATATTGTATTAAATTTGTAGAAATTTCTAGCAAAAAATTTATTATTGGATTTATAAAAACATTTAGAATCGACATAGAATGTCAATGGATAATTGGAAATCTTTCTATCGATCTGAGTAGAAAATAACACAATGCATTCCATTTGGGACGTGCTCATTAGGAAGAATCGTTCCTCCCTCGACGTCATGTCGTATCCAGAAAGATAACCCAACTCATTCGGAACTAGTTTCCGAGAGGGTGAAATTGGCATTCTCACCGACATTTGAACGCCGAGATTCGACGTTAGATTTTGGACACAGGATATTAGCAGAACGGTAGACGCGAAGGGAAACGCGCAGGAATTCAGCTTGGAAACAATCTCCTTTGGCTGTATTACGTGTTTCCCTCTCGTACAAATTCTCTATTGCAATCTTGTTGGCTGGAGATAAGACTAATTACCATTGTATCTATAGAGAATGGCTCATGTACCATCATCTTGGAAATCTTAACCCTTAATATCTCTGTCAGTCAGCAAACACACTATGCAGTGTTTTTGACAAGTATGTATTTGTATTATTCTAGCTTTTGTTATCTATAGTGACTCGGGAAATTTATCGAACTGATACAAAGCAAGTAACAGTTGAGAAACATTATAAATTATTGATTACTGAGATTTTAGTATCATTCATATCTCTTCTATAATATTTTACAATCTTATGTTTGCGACAGGAAACTGAATTAGAAATTTATGTACATCGCGAAGTTTGAACGTCTGTTAAAGACTATTAAAACCAGTTTCATTGCCAAAGTTGTGAAAGGCCAATTAACGATTCGAGTTCAATGATAATTAAAATTTAATGGGGTAGAATTTATGGCACTTATCTTTTTCGATATTTAACTGACAATATCATCCTTACTATTTTGGCATTTTTAACACTGTGATCTTTCATTTCGCAAGGCAAAACGAAACTGAAGTTAAGTTCATAGTTCAATGTAGAATTCGCCGTCATACAAACTCAGTATTAGGAAAATACGAAAATATGCCACTTAACATTAACGTTACACATCCCACGTTATCCTGTATTGAACTTAGAGGAATAGTATTATCATATTCTTCATATTTGTCATAGCTTGGCACAGTATTAGTGGATATATGTGTATATATCCACTAATATTTACACGACATTTTAAATTGATTTTTATTCGTAGAATACACTGTCCACGTATGAATTAATTAACAGAAAAACTACTTACGATTAGAGAAATTAATTTCGAAGAAAGTTAAAATAATTAATGGGGAGCAATCATCGAAATGAATATTATATATTAGGTGTACCAATGAATAATCCACTTCTTTTATTTACTCATATAAGTGATATAAGTTATTTAGTCATATAATACATATGTAGAAGATATAATTGGGTGAACTACTCTAAATACAACGTTGTCTTATGCAGTTTTAATTTTTGTTTTCGCTCTATCGTAAATTTACAATACTGAACGTGGGTTAGTCTAGCTCTGAGGTACAGAAATATAATTGCTGTTATTTATTAAACCTTTCGGACGAATTCCTATTTTATGGGAAAGTTGTTTATATTCCTATTTTATAGGAAAGTTGTTTATATTCCTATTTAAAAATAGTGGATTACTTCTTTAGTCCACCCAATAAAATATTATTCAACACTACGAAGCATATTCATTATTCCGCATCGGGTTCAAGGGCTCCAACATTCTAATATCTTTTCATTAGCAACCTAAAAAATACATTGGATGCCGATCTTGTAGCTCGTCCATGCTAATAGCGTAGCAGGCAAGTAGAAGTTGCCGCGGACGCGGACGTTATGAAAATTTACGGATTTTAAATGCTTGCGGATGGGCTCGGGCATTAGAAGTTTTTACTCGCGCGAAACTTTGGCCTCCTTATCTGCGTTTATGGTCGAGTGCCGCTTCAGAAAGTGGGCTAACGCGAGTATCTCGAAGCAGACGCATCGATCTCCCGGGACGCTCATAAAGACGCGAACACGTCGAGGGGCTGCGAGGAGGATGTGGAAGGAAACAGGAGCTAGGAAGTAGGATACAATTCAGGAAACTGTAGTGGACACTGTCTACACAGGAAAAGTAGTTCATGTCTCGTGGGAGTGAGTTCATCCCTGTGTCCGTCAGTGTGCCACTAACGTATCCACGATAACTTCCAGAGAAACTGTTCGACGACGGACACAAACGCGGAAGCGAACGCTTTTACGTTTCACTCTCCTCTGCAATTCTGCAACAGATGATAACACGATTAAAAAGTTGCTCGAGGGAACGTCAAATAATTTTCTGCATTCCTTTTTTTTTTCTATCTTTCTTTCTTTCGAGGAAAGAATATACCAGAGAATACGAGAGCTTGGCAAACTGCTGCGCTGCTGTGGTTTGAGATTTGAGATCTCATAAAGAGATTTGTGAGACTTTTTCATCGTGAGATTTGACGAAGTCGATGGGCGGATTTTTGTTGCAATTTTGTTCGAGTTTAATCGAGGATTAACTTTGTAGAGAAGATATTAGCGTGGACGAGATACAGATCGCAAAAGAAGAGCGTGGATACGTTATCTATGAAAGTTATTAATATTGGTTTAAATGTACTTCGATGTGCTTATAAAAGGGTTAATTTTTATAATGATATCGCTGTTTATAGACTGTATAGGTGTAGGAAAATCATCTTATGGGATTTCGTATCGCATGGTTTGGAATATCAACTATTGCAAAATTGTCGAAACAATTCAAAGTTCTGTTGCAACTAAAATTAGATTGATCCCTCAATCTGCTACTTTTTAATTCCTGTGATTCATTTTATATAAATCGGTGTTCCTTCAGGAAGAAGATATAAAAACATAAAGATGTAGAGGTTTCTTCAAGTGATTGTAACTTCGTTAGAAAACATCTTCTGTGAAATGCAAGTGATATTATAACACCACACAAATTTATGGTTTTACTAACAAAATCAGAGAAACGGAAATAATTCTCCCCTCTCAGAATTTCGAAAATTTCAAGTTACAGAGTGTCGGAGATTTTTTGACATCGTAAAGTTTCAGATTCGAGTTTCTCGAATCTAATAATTAAACTTCAACCCATTTCTAATATCAATGCAATAAAATCTCAACGTTGCCAGATTGTTTCACAAAACCTCGCATTCTGTTTCTGAACCATTTTGACACCTTTTTATGGTTCTTATGATCATTTAATTTTGGAGAGGGGAGAAGTTGTCTTCAATTTGTTCTGGTTTAAAAAAAGAAGAAAAAGAAAAGAACAATAATTGAACTCGCGAATGTAAATAAAGCTCTTCAATCTCAACTTTTAAGAAAATGAACGCGTGTCTCCGTGGAAGCGCCAACGGAGTTACAAAGGGTTAAATCTCCAAGCATAGCGGCACCCTTTAATTCAATTTTAATGGAATACTAATGATTCAACACTATTAACAATTGATCTAACGCTAGCAGAGCAACGTTCGCGCGTTTCTCTCTCGCGATAAGTCTAGAAATCGGGTCAACTGCTCGGCAAACGTAGTCAGCTGGCGTTGATATGGCATTTTGCTATATTCGAACCAAGAGTTCGATGAATAGCTATACACACCAGTCATGCAACGAGCACCTAGGACGTTCTTGGGATTTCGAGTTGAGGAAACTCATCCAGCTTTCATGATTACACCTAAATCGTTGACGGCGCCGGCTGCTTGGTAACGAAGTCGCTGCCAAATTACCAACAATGCTGAGAACCGTGGAACCGCTTTCCTGTCCAATCTAAACAAGCCGAGCATAAAGTTAGCAACTTTCCCGACACTGGCTCTCTTTGTCACCGTTGGCTAAACAGTTTCAATTCAAGACAGCCATCTTCCAGCAACCGCTACGCTGACTCGCTGCATTAAATAAATTAACCCTTTGTAAGCCAGAATTTCGTTTAATTAGCACTCGAATTACCAAAGCAGTCAGAATGGCTGGTTACAAATTTGCCATAAAAATGATGTCAACTTGCAACGGTGCATTTTCTAGAATATTCCGCGATTCTCTATAGAAAATATTAATGAAGGTTTATCGTGCTTCGATCACATGCGCTTTGCAAATATCTATCGTGTCTATTTCTTCGGTACAAATAAGTATACTTTAAACGTCGGTAGTTCTAGTATTAAAAAGGAACAAATGCAGTTAATCGAGGTTTCTTTATTTTCTTTCTGCAAGCTGGGAAACAATAATTGTTACAGGTAATCTAAACATTTTTACAAGCAATACTAGAGAAATGGGAAATAAATTGGGGGTTGTTTTAGCCTCAAATTATTCCAACTTCTTAATTATTCTAAAACTAAAATATATCAAAGCAAGAAAGTTTCAAAAGTGTTATATTCAGTTGCAAATTTTTATAATCACAAACTTTATGATATTGATATAAAAGAGTTTTGTAATCACAAACTTTATGATATTGATATAAAAGAGTTCTATAATCACAAACTTTATGATATTGATATAAAAGAGAGTACATTAATTAGGCGAAACTTTTAATCCAAATGCAAAGTTGTTCAATAATTAATTTATCCATTTAGAAACCAAAAATTGAAACAAATTCTTCTTCGAAGAAATGTTCCAAAACAGAACTTTAAATTGAAATGCCCTGTTTTAAAGTCTTCATGCAGATATTGTGACAAAGTTCCGTGATGTAATTAGGTTTATAATTTTTATTAAATTGTTAAGTTCGTATTTAATAATTGTCTTCAGCGAATCAAAGCGTATCTCATATATTAAATTTCACGACTGTGGCGTAATGTAGCAGAATCACGATTGAATTATTGAAATATAAGCTACTAAAATCTACGCAGGACGGGTTGCAATTACTCTATTTCAATACGCAAGTTGCATATATAAACTACTGCTTTCTGGATAGTGAATCTTGCAGTTAGCCTGTCTCTTAGTCATGTTCACACGTTTCATCCTATATATGGTATATTTATAGCCCGGTTCCTCTGCTTCCTGTAACTTATCGAGCAGTTAGAACTTGGATAGGTAATGTGGGATTCCACGCGAATATATTTCCTCGGCAGAAGCGATATTCTAACCTGAAATGCACATCCACAACCTGCAGTGTGTTGACTCGTTAATCAACCCTCCTGCTTCGCGCATCGTCGCCATTTTGTCGTGGCGCTTGTCATATTTTCCAACCATTTTGTGCACCGTGGTGCCCGTAATTCTAATACACTCGTATCTCAAACTTACAATTATTACAATTTACAATTTTTACGATTTACAATTCTTACAATATGGAATTTTTACAATTTTTACAGTTGGTCAGAAAAGTATTCGACTACATTTAGGATTCAACAGTTTCTTATTTGTAAATGATTTACCGATGATGGAAAAAATTGATTGGGAATCAAATTTTGGCATCGATGAAAAGCATCCATTTCAATAAAATTATCAATTTGATTATTAAATTGACTTTTCATCGATGTTGATAGATAATAGATTTCTATAATATAGGTTAATAGATAATAGAATTATTGTTTCCTTTTTTGACGTATAATTTTAACCTTTAACTTCTACACCTATTGAAACTTACGCGATATATTAAATACATTTAATATCTTTAATCTATCATTTGTTGCGTTATCATTGATATAAAAGTGGCGAATGAAAAATCAGAATCAATCGTTCTTGCTTTGCATATCGATAATAAAAGAGTCCAAATTTGATTTCACGATCAGTAATTGAAGATTGTACTGTAATTGAAAAGCGCGCAGAGTGACAAGCTGCAAATCATGCAGAAAGTAAAACAAAGGTTAATGTGTAATTATTAGACTTCAAATCTTCATGCAAATTCATATCTTTATAACCACAATTAGAAAATTAGAATTGTTTTGCTTTTTAAATATTATAACGTGTACTTTACTATATATGTATATATATTTTGTATATTTTTGTGCATTTAAATTTCCCATAAATGCATCAAAATCCGCAGTCTATTAATTATTATCTAGAGATCGACAATAGTACAGTTTGGTGTTAATACGTATTACTAAATGTTTCACGTAGTCGAATATTTTTCTAACCTTACCGAATATCGTTACTTTTTTAATCGTAACATTTTTTTTATCTCCCATCGACTGAAAACGCAACCCTGTAAAAATTTTAATAATAACTTCTACCTCGTTGCGCATCGTAGAAATTAGACCAGCCGATTAAAAATATCGTTAAGCACACTCGACGTTCGTTGAAATTTCTCTTCGTTGAAGAAGGGCAAGCCGCTACGAAGTGAACTCTGCCAGCAGAGAAACTTAATAGAAAATTTAGACGCCAGGGGGGCCAGTTGTTATAAATAATCGAGCGTTCTTAATTCCACGTAACGGCAGGTGCATGGAAGCACGTTGTAACGAGTAAGAAGTTATGAAGCATAAAAGAGAGAGTGAGAGAGAGAGAGAGAGAGAGAGAGAAAAGAAAGGAAATACACGGGTTGTTCGTATCCTTACAAGCTATCTAGCAGCCGTTTAGCCAACCATTCGCTTCACTTCTTCGCTATGGACTCTCCAATAACTTCCCGATGGTCGAGATGTCACGAGTTCCAACGAACGAGTGGACTGTTTATACGCTTCCAATAACCGCAGAACAGTTGCCAACTGTCGCACCCGTCCATTTTCACGCTCCTTCTCTACTCGCCAACTTACTTTCTCCATGCTTGCCAATCTCGCCAGGGGGATGGTCCAATGTAATCCCAATTTCGGAATTCTTCCTCGCATTCCGTGCGAGTAGCTTCATAGTTGACTTCCTTAATAAGGAGGAAGGCTGGAACGGAATGGGGTAATGTAAAAAAAAGGGGGTCGATTAACTTTTTCACGCTCCGCAGGGTTCATTTGAAATCGGTACTTTATGCGCCCGATCCTTCGGGGAATTCAGCCGAGAAAAAGAGAAAGTAACATTTGGCTGGAGTTTAGAAAAAGTTGAACGAGTTGGCGGTAGAAGTCGCCTCGTTGTTCGCTAACGTTTCGTTAGGATTGCGAACTATTAGGCGAGTTAATCCTTTGAGTACTATGGATGCATAAGGTAAGCGTAGATAATATTGGAACTTTGTAAAATCTCGATAATTAAATAATGAATGTTGCCGATAAACACGTGTGTGAGTTCGTTATAAACAATAACGGAGCATTAAACTTTCCTATCGAAAAAATACGATATTGTGATAATAGAATTACGATATAATAATATAATACGAATGAGTCGAATGGAATTTTGAAGAACGCAGCAGGGTTAAAGTGAACAAATGCAAATTACACTATTGTGCTGATTAACAATCTACAATAATTAGTCCTTTTTAAATCCAAAGCTGCAATAAAGAATTACTTTTTATATCATTGCCATCATACATTTACAAGTTTGCCATTTCTTAAAGTTTCTCCTACAAAGATCAGCTCGTAAATTCTCATCCTTGTAACAGTATATTTTACAATAAGGAGAAACAGCTGCGTAATTTACACCGGAAGATTACACGCGTTCATCCATGTTTAATAATGATTAATTCATCGTTCACGAGGGGCACGCAGCAGTATTGCCAATGTCTTCTGAAATTGAATCATTCTAATTAAACGGCGATAAAGTTACCTCCGACGTCAAAGTGGCGTCATAAATTTTATTACACTGACAAAATGCTTCGTTTAATCGCGATTTCCAAGGAACGCCTAAACTACGGCTAGGTGAAACGATCAGAGAACGAAAGCTTCGCGAGACACACGATGTCGTTGTACAGGAAAGTTAGCAGCTTAGCGTCAACATTTGACAAATTATCCTCTTCCTTCTCTTTCACCGGGTGACGATCACCTCCATATTCACAAGCAACATCAGCCGCGTTCATCTTTCTCGTACGGCACGTATTTAACGCGCTTTTCCAACCCGTTCAAACAGCAAAGTATAGTTGCCTGTATGTGAAGCAACAACGTTGGATATACACAGTGGCGGACAAAAGAACGTTTAAAGGGCAAACGATGTGGGGAAACTAGTGGGATTTTACAAAAAGGAGCAACAATTTGCAGTGGTAATAAATTTGTCATAAATACACCTAGGTCTCTTTTTTTACGCGATCAACTTCTACGCGGTTCTTTGCAACACGTTCCACTTTCTTTTACGCTGCTTTTTCTATACGCTTTGTTTACTTTTACCGCGATACTTTTATATGTTCTACTTACCGTTGCACAGCGTTTTAAAGCGTTTTACTTAGCACGTTCGAGGATCTGAATGATATAGCATTCATCTTTATTGTGATGTAAAGTAATATGAATATTGTAACGTTAAAATTGATGAGCTACATTAGCACTAATTTTATTACATTAATAGCATTTTAATGATATAATAATATAATATAATATAATAGAAGACAAGGTAAAAGGTAAACTGTAAAGTCTAGGTCCAAAATTGAAAGGTACGGATTAAATAAAGAAGAGAACAGATCGGATCAGAACAGATTTTAGAAACATTCTAAAATGAGAAACATTCTCATAGCACATATGGAAGTTATTTTTATTATTACAAAAGCAGCAGGATTATAAATATTTGTATATTTCGTATAAATAATTGTGGTAGAATAAATATAAATTACGGTAAAATTAGTATCGTGTTACGGAAAACGAATACGTTTGGCTATTTTTTTCAGGACGTATATATATACATACGTCTTTAGTAGCGAAACGGTTAAAAACGCTACGAACTTTTCGAGCAAGTAATATATGGCACTTTCGTAAAATGTTAACAATTAATGTGATATAAAACGTCTAGTATAAAAGTTATTTAGTCTCGTGTATACATTTGAAAGTTTCTTTTGAAGGCCACTGTAGTAGTTTCACCGAAAGGCTTCGTTACGTTCTAGTTGGCTATAATTAATAAGAATAAAAGTGGAAGCAGCGTGCAGGTACATCGAATGATTTTGATTTATGGCCCGATACGCAACATTGATGGATGGCCTTCCGCTTAAAATCTCGAAGCTTTACTTTGACCTCGATTAATGCACAATCCCGGTAATCCTTTCGTTGTGTAAATTATTCTAAATCCAAGGGAACGTCGTTAGCGAGCCTCCGACGTAGGTTAACGTAGATAAATTGAATACCTGATAACACGAGCTTAAACTAGATCACGGCAATTTTTAAAGGTTACAGATTGCGACTTTTTTCTATATACATATGTGTGTGTGTGTGTTGGTGTTGATGTTTCACGTTGGCCTAGATAAAAGTTTATTAAATCCGCTTGTTTTTATGAAGCATATGCATTTGTATTCTAATAGAGTAGCTTTTTGGCTGGCAAAAAGTTATTTTAATTAAGTTTATGCTTTCCCTCGCTGCGATACCTATCGTACGTACGTTAACGACCAAACTCTTCGTTGCATTAGCATTTTCTGAATGATATGCCTTCAGGAAGTTAATGAATGCCATTTACTTGTATTCTAGAGATTAGAATTTTCCCATTTATGTCCACTCGATGTCATAACAACGTTACGATACAAATTTTAGTTGAAAATCTTGTCTGGTAAAAAATTCGTATACTTAATTTTTGCAACCGTGTGATTAGACGTTTCAATGGTTTAAATAAACCATTTATAATTCGGTCACCATGTAAGTACTTTCTAATTTACAGCAGGTGAAGGTAGGACTTTAGTACAAGTATCTTGTTGCTTGTAATAATTGAAAATTCACTTGAACTCAAGCTCATTTGAAGATAAAGAATCGTCATTTAAAGTAGCACTTTTTCAGTGCATCCTCAGAAATGCACAAGAAATAATTATAAAATATTAACTTCAGATAAATTGGATACCTATCTTAAAATATTATTGTAATTATATGGTAGATTTTATTGCGAATTTGATTCGGATGAAAATAAAACATACCAAGTATAGATTCCATACAAGAAGACCACTAAAAATATACTCTTTGCAATCTTACAAATCTTATAAATAGGCTACGAATTTTTACACTAAATCATGATTTTAAACGCATTGCCAACGAAATGGAACTTAAATAGAAATCAATTTCACCCTTTAAACATACTAATGTTCTGTGTACCTTATTTTATACATTTCTTAATGTCAACTGCATTTTGTAGCTTTTTGCACGATAAAATTTCCTACAAGTGTATAAAAATCCGCAGTCTACTTATAGATAACTATAAATAATAATGAATACAATACAAAAAAATCATCTACTTCGATTCCTAATGATCACGGTTGAAACAACCTTAAAAATTCAATAAAAGAATATAACCTCCTTGCTATCGTACACATATATGTTATTACCAAACGAAATATCTTTGATGAAGTGAAGCGAACGTAAAAGTATATTTTAATCAACCTACGCGACGCGTTACAGCGGAACGTCCAAAATATGACGAGATGAAGATACAAAAGGTGAGACATAAATGAGAAGCGTGTCAGACAAGGAAAATGTTATTCCCTTCCCATTGTGCTTGGGGAAATTCAGGCCGCCTTTTATCACGATGATGATTTTTCTCCGCGATCCTTCGTCTCACCAATGGCTGTCAGTTTCTACACGTTTCAGCAACTCCTCGACGGCTTCTAGTCGCGCGTGTGTCCCGAGACGAAATTCGCGGAACGCATGTAAGATTAATCGCGACATGCGAAACAGTCTGCTGCTCGCGACTGCAAACATGTGTTGCCCATTCTGCCATTCTACTTGGGTGGTTCGCCACCAACCGGTGAAATGCTCGATTAACGTTCAAATCACGATCCTGTTCCTTCGGTACTTCTTTTAAACGCTAGATTTACGGATATTGATTGCATAATTTAATGGGTTTCCTGAAAAATAGCTGTCGAATAATTGAATTTTCAAATTGGCGTGCAACGTTACTAAAAGAATAATGAATGATCCTAAGCACATATATTTGAGGCGGGATGAAATCTAATTTCTAGAATCTTGAAATTTTCGAAACACTAATTATTTTCTTTTCTTATTGTCTTCCTTTCGTTTGTACCTATTTTGTCAGGAATTAAGATTCTAATAAATCTTTTTTAGAAACGCAAAGTATTTGTTGAATCTGCTTAAATGAAATTGAAATTAAGTTATAATTTAAACGAATCACTAAGCAAAGAAACTTCGTGATATAATTATTCATTTTTATTTTTGTGCTTTATTTTTTTTTTTGGCAACAAACGACTATAATGAATTGGTTAAATTGTATCGATTAAAGCGAGTCTAAGGTTTACACACAAACCCTATTAAATTATTAGTTAGATAAATTCATATTAGGACAATATTCTCGTTATTTATACAAACTATTATTTACCTAAGTTCCAAAAGATTCGAATTATATATATACCTTAATGAAACTATGAATTTGCACAATGATTCGCAGCCTAACATTAGCTTACTATAATGTCGAATAAGAAAAGGTACATAAAGAGTGTAAACATTTTCCTTTAAGTTTGCCTTTTTGAAAATGACTACAAATGGATTCGTAGCTGTTGCGGTCTTATAAATTCGTTTGAGTTACGAGCTTTCTTAAAGTTAACACATTCGCGTTATCGTTGCTTGTTCTTGATGCAGAGAATTAACCATGCATAAGAGAATTTATGCCCCGCCTCTGCACAATCTAAAACACCACTAACACGTGCATTACCGTGTTGTTAAGTGCATCGCATGTACGCATAGATACCGCAAAAGATGAGGTTAAAATATTACACTCGCTGATAATGCCTCGTGTTCGCTGTGCAATTAACATTAACGCAGCAATTTAACATGAATATAACAATCTATTTTCCCTGTTCATGCATGTCAAAACTTCGTAATGCAACAGCACACCGGCAATGATAAATTGTGTGTATTGTCGAAACGTGCATAATACCTTAATGATGTTTATGAGACGAATTATTCACAAGTTAAGCTTTCGTTCCAATTTTTCCTTAGTTCAATCAATTTGATTTTCATCCGAGGCATTGCAATGTTAATCTCTTCCATTTCAATGTTAGGTTGAGCATGATAATGTTGAAATTAGGTTCATTTAGTTAAGACGGTTTCTAGATCCCATTTCTTTCAAAATGCAAGTTGGCTAACTTTCAAATCTTCGCATTTCGAAGGACAAAATTTTCAGACTTTTTTCCCAACTACCGAATTTTCAAACTTTCGAATTTGTACGACTGTGAATTTTTGTTAGTATCGTCTTACATTCTGTCTTTGCAAAATCGAATGATGGAATAGCTACGTTTGTTTTACAACTAAAGTTGACTGACACTGAATTTCTTATACTACTGAATCTTTGAAACTCTTTGCTTCTTTCTACAGCATTGAATAATTATAGTGCTGTATTCGTGTTCTACTACTGAATCCGACTGCTATTAAACTGCTTATACTACTGAATCCTTTAAATTTTCTTTTCTCAACCCATAAATATTGTCGCACGTTGTTATGGCAAATAAGGATTCTTTGTTAATATTCGTTCGACATCTTAGCAATTAAATTTCTTAATACCAGGTATCGAGGCTAGCTGATAAATAGATTGTGGATCTTTATATAAATTCGTAATTTTATACGCGCAATTAAATCATCGAAATCATAAACAGAAATTTCTTTCACACCTTAAGTATCTTAAAATTTAATTCACTTTATACACTCCGTACATTTTTACATATCACGTAGATTTTGCTCTCTCTTGCACATCGAAATTTCCCCTAAATACATACAGACCCGCAATCTATTAACAAATATCCAGAGTTAAACTTTTATATTTAGTATTTACTCCACCTCTTCCCTCCCCTCTAAAAATTTATCGCCATTCGGCCACCGAAGCTTTTCGAAAGAATATCCGCGGCATCATACGAATTTCATGAGAGAATTTATCGCACGAACGATTCGTGATAATGCTCGGCGACGTCTCGCCATGGAAATCCCTGTGTGTCATGATTTCACACCGCACGGGGTTAACCCATAGGAAGCGTACAGGGAAAGGCATCGCATTGCGCGTACATTTTTCACGGGCAATTCTTCGGAGGAAGCTCGCGAAACGTTTTCTAGCAACGGCGTGCGGTGCGGAATACATTATTCGTGGATCAGAAGAGAAGAGGTCGGAGCTTTTCGAGTACGTCCGTACTCGCTGTTTCAATAAACTCATGGGAATCGACAACGGCGAACGATAGGTTGCGTGTCGCCAAAACCTACTAGGCCAGCACTGCTAGCAGCGGCCCTGAAATATTAAACGATCGAGTGCACACTGCAGTACACGGCTCTGCATTTATACGTATGTGTACGTTTACGTGCGCGCGTGTGTGCGATGCTCGGTACACCGATGTACTATTTTACTGTACCAGCATGTACCAGCATATTAGCCGAACTCTGCTGCCTTACGTGTGTAATTAGCAAGATGCTTGCCGGTTAAATGTACACGTGATAAATATTATAATTAACCGGATCACTGTAGACGCGAGAAGTGTTTGCTCGATTGTTCTTTATAAACACGATTCTCGCTCCGGTTGGCCCTTTGATCCGATCGCTTTTGGGAATCGAATCGATGTGGATGGATTTAATGCTTCGAATCGGATGATAGTAAGGGTAGTTTCTAATTTATTGCGGTATTTTTAATGTACTTATTTGGAAATTCTTATTGTCTTCAACATTATCGTAATGTTGTTTGATGTACAATATTAAGTCGCCTAATTAGCTCGTGATGAATTTTATTTTGTTGACTAAGCATTGCGAAAGTACCACTAAATGAAACTAAAGGAGGATGTTGAAAAGTGACCAAATTTTATGTATATTAAATTTTTGATGAGTTAGACTGCGGATTTTTATGCAAATTCAGATTTTTACAGACACAATTAAAGGGGCGGTGTTTTGATAGAATTTACTTTCATCTTCTAAATATTATTATATTATATTTTTCATTTGATATTTTATATATTTTTGCATATTACGTGTATTTTTTTATACCTTTGTATACTTAAATCTTTGACATGTCTCACAAATTCCTAAAACTTCTCAGTCTATTGTTAAATCCAATAAGGTCATTCTTGTGGTCCCGAAGATGCGTAAATTCATCATTACTTACCTAACGGTAACTTAATCTACCCTATGGCTCTATTACATAAGATAAACTATACAATGCATGAACCCATTACAATATCCACGTATCGATGTATTTTTTTTCAAGCGACTACCAATTATGAAATGTTTCGGAGTCGTGGTGGCCGGTAAGCAAAATCGGATTACACGGTCGCCACTATATCAGCGGAGTGCACCCTGTAACCTGCACCTGTCCAGTAAATATTACAATTAGCCCGTTCGGTAACGATGTAACTCGTTTACGTGGCGGTTCCCCGAGCTCGATATTCCGGCTCGCATAATAGGTAGCGCGGCGCGACAACTAGATCCTGGAACAACGAAAATCGAGTCCCATGGCGATGGTGGTCCATCGTGTTACACGTAGCCGGCATTACGAAGCAATCGTCCAACGGTGGTCGGGAATCGAGTGACTCCCGACTCCCAATGCGCACTCCATACAGCACGTCAGCCCAATTTTCGTCGGAAAATACGTGTCGTTACGCATGGGGCTATAGGCAGTCATGGACCGCCGTTGATGCGCCTATCGCAGCGTTAATTAATAAATGGCGATTCGATTTGGCCGCATGGATAATCGAGGAATTAACAATGCTGGATTGACCAATCGTTCACTGCTTGAACGCGAATAAGCTGTTCATCTAACGCGCATCACTACAGGCGTGTTAAAGTTCCTGTGGATTCTAATGGATACCTGGTTACGCGGATCGATGTTTGAGAGGATCCATCGATCACGCGATACGTTAGTTTGGTGTCGAAAATTATAAGGGGCGTTGCGTGTATCGCCTCGATTTGCACGGTTACAAACGGAGGATTGAGATGTGTATTGGTGTAAGCCACATTTTAGTTGTTTCGCTTAGAACGATCATTTGCGTTCGTCGTTTAAAACAATTCCATATATATATGTTTAGATTGCAAGAACAAATCTGCTGATATAGAAAAGTGTTAAATAATGGTTGCGTATGAAAATTGTAAGACTGTACATTTTGGGATGAAATTTCAGGAACATTTCAGTTACTGTATGAGTATCATACCATACTCAAGATGCGTATGTTTGTTTCGACATCAAATATCCTACTAATTTTTAAACTAACGCATGGTTAAATTTAGGTTCCTCAAATTATTATATTATGATACATAGTGCAACCTCGATTGTTGGAACTAATTGGGAGACAAATGTGTTCGTACTGCCAAACATGATACAGACAATGATACAAGATAAGCAAACAAATATAGCACGATAATAATAATATAGTATTGTAGGCGCGGGTGGATTATGGTAGGGATCGGTGTTTGGCGGATGTCGCCCCCTACTGGTGAGTGCGGATTCTGCTGACTCAGAAGGAAAGTATAATGCGATATACCTGAGCGAGAAAAGATTGACGAAGGACTGTCGATGTATAAACAGATATAGTATATGATATATAGTTTTACTAGCGCCTACAGTGGTTATATTTCAGAAGTGGGATAGTGCTCATAGATTGCCGGTTTGTTTTTTTCGTGTTGATTAACAATTTTAAGCTATTTGAACTCAAAATAGGGATCGGCTAGACTATTTTTGGATGATGATAGAACATTCGAGAAGATAGACATCTTGGAATTTGAAAGTGCGTCGTTAACTATTATTCTGTTTACGAGGTGTTTTTATATCCACGACCGTGTTGGTACGACGGATACCTGTTGGTTTGTAAACACTCGAACTATCAATACTGTTCAATATGGATCGAACGACGTTAGAAAATTGATCGATAAATGACCTTCGTGAAGTAGCTGCTCGCTACTATCCTATCCCCTCTCTACAGCTCCACACAAAGAATCAACATTTTGTAGGTAACTTTCGATTGATTGCTTATTGCATTTCGTACCAATAATCATTAATTTACAAATACCATATTCATGACAACAATTACATGCGTATATGACCGAAGAAGAAAAGTTTGAGTATGGTTGGTATAGACGACGCTGGTAGAATCGAGCGGAAAAGCAATTTGAAATGCGCCACGCTTTACTTAACACTTAAGACAGCAGATTTCAGCAGTCCAATTTCCATCAGCACACGAATCGCCGCGCCGTCCGTTTCAGTCTTTCTTGCATCCATTTACGGTGCGTGTAAAGTGCAGACGGTCTGGGGCTCGACTGTGTGTACTTTGCGGTAACACAGCAGCGCGTGGCCGCTTGCACCGAGGATACTCGCACTCGTGTTGCGCGGTTCTCTTTGTTTTCGCTTGTTCTGGTCGAGATCACTCCATTATACCGTGGCCGGGCGCGTGTATCGCGAAAGAGAAAACCGAACGTTATGAACGTGTTGCCGCGTCGATGCATCGACATAAAACACACGAGAAGCGTGCTTATTCTTCGGCCATTAGACGGCTAGGATAAACGGTAAATCTATGTTTACCAGGGCTTCAATGCATGCGATTCTCCGTGTGTTCGCCTGCCACGCGATACACGGCTATCCTTTTGTACGTGACATAAATCAAGACGCCAGGCTATATCGATCGAGAAACTTTACGATCGTTTTCAACCGCGCAACCGATGCATACAGATAATTTAAGTGAAAGGTAGTTCTGACAGAGCGGCTGTCTGTAAAGAGTTTACGACGATTTGCTGCGGCGACAAGTTTTTCGATTCTTTCGATTTGTTCAGCATATTATGTATGAAAGCTTTCGATGGAAATTAAGTTGCGCTGTAAATTGAACTGTATTGTATTTATATTATCTTTTAAGTAGAGTTTAAAGTCGCATATAGGCTCGGTTTCTTTCGGACTATATTTCGTCGACGAGTTGAGCTTCCTTTAGATAATTAAGAGTACTGTTAATGTGATTTTCGGAAATTAGGGCAATGCTTGGGCTTCATTTGTATTTGTTTCTTTAAACCTGGAATTATTTGCATTTGTATTGGAGGTGTTTGACAGAACTCTGTTGGTTGCACGCGTTACAAATAGGTGGGTCAATTTTA
Organism: Eucera pruinosa; assembly: GCA_028830335.1. Classification (NCBI taxonomy): domain Eukaryota; kingdom Metazoa; phylum Arthropoda; class Insecta; order Hymenoptera; family Apidae; genus Eucera; species Eucera pruinosa. The sequence continues at coordinate 29,254,500 of JAMYCR010000001.1, read as the reverse complement.
GTCAAAAAGTTTTCGTGGTTAATGCTGGAGTGACCAATTCTGAAACTTGTCATTACTATTTTTCGTTGTTTTATGATTGCATTCCAATAGGATGATGATAGGGTTGAAAGGAAACATCTGTTGAGCGTTTTCTTTATAAGTGATGGTGGAATGTAATTCGTGTAAAGTATAAAACAATGCTCTTTGAGTTGAGTATTAACACTTTCTCTATCGCTTAAATATCTATTTTTTCTATCGAATAAAATGCATAAGCGTTAAAGAGTTAAAGATTAACTTCCAGCAGTTTTGACCTTTAAAATGTCATAAATTGTACAAATGCCAATTTCGTTCCTGAACTTATTAAGGAATTATTATTATTATTGGGTTGTAACATAAACTCGTCCTGCTGTCCCATAACATTTTTCAAGTTCCAAAAATTCTACAATAAAGGAGAATCCTTCATTTACCAAAAAATGACGTCGATCAATTGATTGATCATTGATCAAATTATTTCTGACTCTACAAGCAAATCATTTTATATTTGAATGTACACATAGATGATCTTAAACCCGCCGATAAACAAGGGCGAATATATGTATATTGCAACCCAATATTATCCTGTTTCTTATTTATCGCAGCATTCGTTACTTCCACATCACATCCAATAATAGTAACACTCGTACCGTGCAGCGCAATCATCGCTCACCCTAACCAAAACTCGCGCTACAACTATTCTCGCACGCGCAGCCGACAAATTGCAGCGCGTCTATAGTGACTCGCTGCACGTCGACAAAAATTTAACTCACTCGCAGTACGAACCAGTTTCCGAGGCTAGAAACGAGATCTTGTTTCCGCGACGTATCCTGGCCGCATATAATTTGCATGTAACGCGTAAACTCTTTGGCCGCGAGCAAAAGCTTGCGTTACGGCTTTTTATTTCAGCATCTTTGAAGCGTTTTATACGGCAAGGCATGCAAGACCAGATTCGAATGGCATTATTTCGGTGGGACAAAGTCGCGCGCAGGCTGGTTGCCACGGGTTAACGAGACATTTAACTGTGTACGCGTCGCGTGTATATATATCCGTCCCGCGGACCCGTGCGCGCTGACAAGCGAGCATTTACCTCTTCTGCGAGCTTCTCAAACGGAAAAGTGATGACCCGCGTGACGGGCACGCGCCGGTCGTTAAAAGTGTAATAAATGACGGTGACACACCATACAACGATGTGTGCCGTATTGCGCTCGAAACGCGTACCTGCTCCGCGGCAATAAATATTGCCGGTGGATGCGCGCTTGAAATTGCTGTTCCGTTAAATTCCTTTACGTGGACAGTACGACTAGCTTTGCCGGCGGAATATTCTTTGCAGTTGGCAAGATTAAAAACGCTGAAACGTGTGTAATTAAGTTGAGCGTGATATATCGGCAGGAATAAATCATTCGTTCTGCATAAAATTTGTCTGCGCCGCCTCTATGAGGCGGTTTAAATAATAGTCCGTGGTATAACTGTACAGTCGTACGTAGTACTTAGGTACTAATTGATTGCAAAGTGGTCGACGTGAATCGACAATGACGCAAGACTGGGCAGACTTTAGATATGGACGTAAATTTGTACTTTTTTAACTCAGATTCTTTTACTAATTTTACAAGTTCACAGTTCATCGTTGAATAGCTTTATGAGGTTTAATTTTTGGGATTCTATAGAAATCGACACTGATTTACTTGGCACTGTTTTGACCGATAACAAATTTCAAAGACGACAAATTTAAGATACAACAGATTTGATCGACAACAGCTTATCAGTAGATTTATAATATAATCGGTGGATTAGGTTAGATTAGGTCACATTAACCCTTTGCACTTGAGGGCTTCTATAATTTGACTTCTTTCAAACTCTGAGACAATGCAAATAATTTTCAGTTCATAATATGAGGACAAAAACAAATTGTAATAACTTCGCTTATTCTTTTAAAAAATTGCAAATTAAATTGTTTATGTAACTGTAAAAGAAAAGTTACTCTTCACTTAAAATAGCTTCGAGTGCAAAGGGTTAGAGTTATTAAAAATTACTGGCATTAGTTATGCTTGTTAATTAATATCGTTGCAAGTGAAATTTGTTATCGATTAAATTTGTCGTCGACGAAATCTGTGAAACTCTAGCTTTAATTGCAAATTAACAATAGTTGCTTTTCTTCTATTGGAATATTAGAATAAAGCTCAAAGTAAACTGAATTTGCATGTGATCAGAAGATCTCAAGGATCGTTCTAGAAGTGTAAAACTCAGGTCGAATTGTTCGAAGTCTATAGGAACTGAGCGGAACTAAATATTCTATAGTTGTGGGACACGAGACGGACCAAGCGAGGAATCCAAATTGGTTCACTTTAGAATCAGACGGACACTAATCGAACCGCTTTACGGTTATAGGACTTCAGGTGAACCACCTTTAGAGTTTTGGGAGTTGAGATCCTAGTCTAGCTGGAATCGCGGAAGTTCAGGTGCTTCGAATTACGGGTGCCCTGACTTGGTTTCCAGAAAACTAAGGCAATAGAGCTCTAGGTTCTGAAACGTTTCGGCTGCTTGATACAGATCCCACAAAGTAGGGGCTATGGAAGATGAGAAGTGTGGGGACGTCACAGCGTCGACAATATTAGCGACGAATAAATGACGCGAATGTAAGTTGAATGAAGTTGTTCAAAGAAGGGGCCGAAGGGTAAATTTGATGTAATGAGGATTGAACACTAGTTAAATTCAAGTATATATTTTAACGCGAACGGTAGAGATATTGCGGTGGAGTCGAGTACAAATTTTGTCGTGTAGTGTGTAATTGGCGAAATGTAGAATCGTTGTGTTTCTTTTGCTTTCTAGTAAGCTCCTTTTAAGGACCTTTTCGCACCTTTAAGTGGCCAATGAGATGTCTTTAAGAAAGGGGCGGCGTCTAATTAGTGCGGTGCTGGGCGGAAATTTGGGGTGTATTTTCAGTGGCCCGGCGGCACGTGAGGCCCAAGTGGCCTACCGGTGCGGCTGTGAGAGACGCAAATCTGTTCCGTCTTGGGACGGAACAAGAAGGTTGCGGGATTCTTGTGTGGCTTCGTTTCGATCTCACAAACTAAGTATTTACTTTGTTTTATACTATTGTGGAGCTGTAGAGAGGGGATAGGATAGGAAAAAGGAAGGGTGGTGTTGCGTTTCGTCCTGGGTCTGCTAGTGGACTCATCAGTAAGGCTACCTAGCAGGCCCTGCCTTAGACGTTGGGATATTGGAAGGAAAGTTAAAGGTGGTATATATATGGACGAGGTAGTTGGAGCGAGTACTTTCGAGAAAGCCTATTTCGTATGTCCCTCTAGTGGTGGGTGCAGAAGAGCCGCCACACTATATTATATTAACACTTAGACGTCTGACTATGTATTTTGCAACTACGTTTAAACAGCCAGCAATAAGTTGGAAATTTTAAGAATTTTTCTCTTTAAGGAGAAATCAGTGCAACTTTATTTCCATACACTATTTTTATCTAAAATTTGCAGGTAGTGTAAAGAAAGTATAATATAATACTTACTAAAATTATAATATTTTTTGAGGATTCTTACTATTCCCCTCCAATCGCATAATCAATAACAATTGACAATATTATATTAGCATAAAAAATTATTAAATTATCATTTCAAATATTTTCTCGTATTAATTCTTGTTTTAAAGATACGAAGACATGTATAGAAAATCGACTAAATAAAGGCTAAATCCTTACATATAAGGAGTATTTTCACGTTGAAGGACCGAATTATAGCCGATAAAAAGAATAGTTTACACCTCTTGTAGTCCTCGACAAATCCACGAGGTTCAAACAAAATCAGAATTTTCGTGCTACTTAATGTCTCTTGTTAGTAAGCGAATCATATTACAGATTGCAAAATTTTAATACCGTGTGTTTAACAACAGTCGAAAACAACTATTTTAAAATATTATTGAATTTATACATTTACATTATTATATATATATATAATCTGATTTATATTGAAATATTTTAAACATCTAAGACCACTATTAGCTTGAAGATGACTTCGAGTATCGTAGTAGAGTTAACTAAAATTTGCCTACAGTATTCAAACGATTATCTCACGATATGAGAGCAGTGATCAGCTAAAGGTAGCATAACTACGTAATAAAATAATCGTAGAGCATGGGTTTAATACGGTACATGAGATACCTTTACTATGTACTGTGCGTACCACGAACTGGGTGAAGTATATTGACGAAGATGAGAGAAGTCTGACGGAAGGATGAAAAGGGTGAACAACCTCCAGAGTTGAGCCACATTCAGACTGACGTGATAATACTGATGAATCCATTTAGCAACCGCAATATCCCATGGCAAAGGAAGTGGTAGTAGGGAAATGTAACAAGCAGAGACTCAGAAGGAAATATCGCGAGAAAGTGGAGGTAATGTAACTTTGTTCATTTTACACTGCAATTCTTTCTTGCGCGTAATCTGCATTTTATATTGCTAATAGCCAACTTCAACGACGAGTTCCGCTTTTTAACTGTGACTTGAAGTTCCGTTCGACGATTACGTTAGGATTCTACAGTTTCTGGATTTCATTTGCAGAGATTGTTGCTAGATTATGGCAATGGACATCGACAGAGCAGTTTTATTCAGATTTCTTGAAAAACAGGTATACAATTTGTTGTGAAATTTTCCATATATAATTGAAATTTTAAATATTTATATTATACTTTAGGACATATTTCAAAAGAGCAAAAGTGGCGTGAAAATTCATGAAATAGACATAGACGTAGACATGACTTTAGGGACTATAAAAATTCATAAAATATAAAATTGCAAATGGGAAATAATTTTAGGAAATGGTTCACAAAGGGAGAATCGTTACTTACATAAATAAAATACTTCTAAAAAATGTAGATAAAGTTATCTTATTTATACTGAACAAATTATAGAACGAATCATATGTATCGGAAGATATAACAAAATACGAGTATGCCTATAGCAATAAGAAGTTTCGTGTACTTTAATATATGTTTATAAATTAGATTATCGTGAAATTGTGTTTTCAGTTTATAAAACAAACATCGTTTTTTCACTAACAGGCTCCAATATAATTATAACAGCCTCCAATATAATTTGCCTTAAAATGAAACTTTCTAATCAAAGAGAAAACCACTTAATTTAATATATCATCGCTATTGTGATTCTCTTTTGTGTATTCATCTTATTTATTTTATTTTATACACTTATTATGCAATGATTTGATATTCATTATATTTATATTATTTCATACATTTGTTATGCAATGATTTGATATTTCAACAAATTTTATCTTACCTTTCAACTATGGATCTTAAATTTGTATCAAACAGAAAACTATGCTTCGTTGAATAAGCGTTGCAAAAGAAAATAGTACGAAGAATTTCTATCAAATCAGTTCCAATAGAAAATGCTGAATTCTGGCCAAGTTTTTGTAATATACAAAAGTTTTAGAGCCAAAATGCTATTTACAAGAATTAATAAGATGATCGCGTTTGCTTTAAGGATAATTTTGAAATAGCTAGAAACTAGAATGCTGTACGAGGTAAATATACATAGTACATAGGAAACACGCACATAGGTGTTATTCTAACTGAGTCTTAATGTATAGCCGAAGGCGATCGAGGCCGAAACGTGAAACGGATGAGAAAACGACACTCGTGAAATGGACACTACATAGAGGCATTAAGGTACAAGCATAAAGGTAAAATATCAATACGATATAACGGTAAGGAAGTTGCTCTTTGGAACGTTCCACCTACGTATGTACATCGCGTTTTCTGCCATAACTTTCATAGAATTCGCGGTATAAACGGTCACCGGACAACGGGAAATAGCACTTAAAATACGAAGAAAGATTACGACGTTATTATCTATTATATGTAAGCTGTACTACATGTTCCTTGAAGCACAGAAATTTTTAAGTGAGCAATGCAATATTAACATTTTAACATACTAAACGTAGTAATTTATACACTTTGTTTGCTTGTTCACACGAAATGGTTTCTTGACCAAATCGATAAAACTATCGAATTGATAATGACTCAAGGCATCATCATTCATATCGCTTCTGCATTTTTATCATACATCACACTATTTAAATTTTCGATATCCCAACGCCTCAAATACTCAAAGTGTCGAATTTCCAAATCTTTCATTACGTAATGCTTTGAATATTTAAAGCTTAGAATTTTCCATGCTATGAATTCTCAAAGCTTAGAATTTTCCATACTTAGAATTCTCAAAGCTTAGAATTTTCAAAGCTTAGAATTCTCAAAGCTCAGAATTCTCAAAGCTTAGAATTATCAGTGCTTAAAATTCCTAAATCATAGCTTGATTTCTTATACGATCAATACGTCGCGACGCGATTTACAAAGTTTCAAAAAACGATAAGTCCTGCACCTCAATTATAGTATCACAATTTCAACAATACGAACACAGCGTGCATCGCAACACAGTTGTAGCAAGTTGCATGGTTGCGGTGCTGTGGAGTTCCGGAGGATTTAGTTGTATTTTATTCAGCTACTTTATTCCGGGAGTTGTCACAGTTTTACATTTCCATCGGCTGCAGCCAACATCTGGCGCGTCGTCGGCTATTTCTATACGTACTCACACGCAACGCAACGTTTCACTATGGATACCCACCTCATCAGCAAACTCTTCGCTATTCCCTCCATCAATTTTCTTCCCGCATCTCAGAGCGAACGACACGCGACGTTCCTCTCAACGTATCGTCTTATCGTTTTACGGTTTCAACGTTTTCTCTTTTCGCCAACAGCGTTCGTTATGTATATATTTTATCATCTCGTTATTTCCCTCACCTGCACCTCAAATCGTGTATAATAAAAATCTCTCGCCTGATATTTCCAATCCGTACTCCTTTTTTATGTATATAGGATTTCTTATCCACGATTTCATGTTTCCTCTTAAATCGTAACTCGCCTTTAGACTGCGGATTTTTATGCATTTATGGGGAGTTTAAATATGCAAACAGACTGTGCACGTAATATGCAAAAATATATTAATTCTATATGGGAAAGCTAACATGTTACGCACATACATCGTTACGTAAACGATTAGTTATCTTCGACAAGTTAGGCAATTAACTCTAAAATAAAAGGGGAAACTCATATTTGCATCACTTTACTCTGTAATATGTTGATATATTGATACATTGATACATTGATATATTGATGTATTGATATATTGATGTACTGATATATTGATATATTGATATATTAACACATCGATACATTGATACATTGATATATTGATATATTTATATATTGATATATTGATATATTGATATATTGATATATTGATATATTGATATATTGATATATTGATATATTGATATATTGATATATTGATATATTGATATATTGATATATTGATATATTGATATATTAATATATTTCTGCATTGTTATATTTATACATTGATACAATGATATATCGATATATTGATATATTGATACATTGATATATTGTTACCTTACTAAATTAATACGTTCATACATTGATACACTAATGCATTGATACATTGATACACTAATGCATTGATACATTAATACATTGATATATTGGTGCATTGGTATATTGATATATTAATGCATTGATACATTGATACATTGATACATTAATATATTAATACATTGGTACATTGATATATTGATATATTAATATATTGATGCATTGTTACATTTATACATTAATACATTGATACATTAGTAAATGAATACGTTAATACATTGATGCATTGATGTATTGATATATTGATATATTGATACATTGATTTATTGGTATATTGATACATTAGTAAATTAATACGTTAATACATTGATACATTGATATGTCGATATATTGATATATTGATACCTTAGTAAATTAATACGTTCGTACATTGATACACTAATGCATTGGTACATTGATGTATTGATACATTGATACACTAATGTATTGATATAATGATATATTCATATATCGATATATCGAGAATCTGCTTCGAAAAACAACGTTTCATATGCACCCAACCTAATATTACGCGAGATATTATGGAAAATATTTGATGGAAGTTTGCGACACGGTTCTCTATCGAAATATCCTCGGTTAGAATCAGAGTGGTACCAGTGCACGGAATCGCTCATTTCAAGCCTATAAAAAGCGGGCGTAACTTAGAAGAGATGGGGTAACATTCGTTGGCATTTGAGGAAATGTTTCAGCATTTCCATTCCTCTTCCGCAGGTATACATACCGGCGGGTACCTTGGATGACCGGATGCATTATCCCCCTGTTCGGACAACGTGTAAGTGTAATTAACACACCACCGCCCATAACGAGGACGATGTACGCAGTCACACTAACGAGAGCAAATTAGCTCGTTTGTGCCAGTTTAGCTTCGTCTCCTTGCTCCACCATGCCGCCATCTCTGTGCTGTCTCCTCTGCCGCTATTTGCGGTCAAGAATGCAAATTTGGTCGTTTCATGCTCTCCTGTCTACACTACGGTGAACACGAATTTCTGTCGGGTTCCGCTGACGAATTCACTAGACCAGTTGCCTGGTTTGTGCCCCGCGTAGTTTCAAAATTCATGGTCAACATGTTACCGATTACCCCTTTGATAACGCTGTCGCTGGACAACATTGACATTATCTGTTGATCTAAATGGCGAAATCCGTTGGCCTGAGCGTTTTCTTATCGATAGTCGTTCGTCTTCTCTCGATGTTGCATCGCCATCCTGATTGAAATATCGCTTTTCAACTTGCTGCTTTGATTTTGCCTTCAAATAGGGCGGATATTGTCGATGTCCCATATACACAAATTGTCACTTTAATTTATTTTATTTAATAGCGAACTAGTGTGTGAAGAATCGAGACTAAACGGATTTGGACATCGTTGTTATTTATCGACACATGGACGTTAAGAAAAATTAAAAGCAAATAACTTGAGAAATAATTAAATGAAGCTACGTAATAAGCTTAACGTGGCAGCAATTGGGATATCAACCCTAGTCTATAAATCGGATCGGTATTAGAGAAATGGGATGTATTTTAATTTGAAATTGAAGGGAAGCATGTATTCAGATGTATGGTAAACGTATAAGACTTTTTTCGCGTCGCCAGTCGGGGAAGCTGTTCGAGTCGATCGTAAAATAAACCCGTCCCGATAACAAACGTTTCAACGGTATCGGGACTGCCGTGCCGGGGATACCTCTAGAGATTTGCATGGAATTGAACTATTGCAGCTGCTTTGAGATGGTGATAAGTATATTCTATCCGACTCAAACGATTTCCTTTGCCAGGACAATATTTCCTCCGCCCTTTCTATTGATACGCAAAACTGGATAAACACGCTCTAGACTTGTATCGAAAATGTTGCGATAATTTTGTATCCCTCTTTTGTTACTAAACACACTGTAGGGTATTAAAACTTACGAGTTATATCGAAAATGTTGCAATAATTTTGTATCCTTCTATCGTTGAAAACAAACTACAGAGAATTAAAACTTACGAGTTATATTGAAAATGTTGCAATAATTTTGTATCCTTCTTTCGTTGAAAACAAACTATGGGGTATTAAAACCTACGACTCGTGTCGGAAATGTAGATATAATTTTGTATCCTTCTTTTCTTAAAAACTAAAATGTGTGACATTTAAAATATGTGTGAGTAAATTTCGTATTATATTTATTTTAATCTGAATGGTAAATATTATTAATTTTTGTTACCTTATCAAAGATTAACAATAAGTACAATCCCTCCTATTATATTTCTAAAACAGTTCTGATAAAGCTTTAACTCAACGATCAATGAAACTCAAATATTCTGTTCGATATAGAAATAGGATGTAAATATGTAGATACCACAGTTATGTAATTAACTAGAATTTAATATATCGATAAATAATAATTTGCAAAGAGTATTGATATAAAAGACTCGAAAAGGTGCAAGTTTATCGAAGGTGAAAAAATTCCATTGTTTTACGAAGTCATAGTAACATGTTTATCCAATGCGCAAAGAGTTTATCCATTGATATAAAAGATAAGTAATAAGTAAAGTATTGTTGTACTATGCAAAATGCTACTTCTTTTAGCAAATGGTTACCTACTTTTTTTTTATCTGTCCGTCAATGTTTTACACTAGATTTACGGAACCCGTCAATTTGAGGGGTTTTCGATTTTATGCTTAAAAATTCTGAACATGCAAATATTATTCTTTAGACATTACATATTGGTTTTTAATGATATAACGCAGCAAATATATATTTCTACTCGTTTTCTCTGGAACACCTATATTTTATTATTTCTAGATGTTGTATACCTATTTTTACGAAAATCCGTCAATTTGACGGGTTCATTTATATAAATCAATTATTGCCAAATAACAAAAGTTTACAAGAAAACCAAGTGTGGAGTTGATATTCTCGACCAAATGGCTAGAAAATATACCGTGAAAGCAGGATCCCATAGATGGCCCCTTCACGTGTTTTATATTTTAGATTTGGCAGCCACCAATGCCGGGATATTGTACGAACCGACCACTGAAGTAAACATATCTCGAAAGAATTTTCTCTTTCAATTAACTGAAAAATTGGGCAGTGACCATCACGACGAACAAAATACTAGCTTCAATTCATTGTCTGATGTACGAAATCCAAATGTGCGAAAATCTTGCCAAATTGGGTTATGTAAGAAAAATAGGTCTAACTATATTTGCAATAAATGTATCAAATATGTTTGCGGAAAGTGTACATCCAAGATAGAGCTTACATGGAAAAAATGTATTGAAGATAACAGTAAACAAAAATCTATAGATTTTAAATGAATAATTTACAAAAAAATTGCATTTTAATATACCCGTCAAAAAGACGGATTTCAGTAAAAAAAAGATATATAGTCAATGTCCATAAATCTAGTGTTAATAAATGAACCAATTTCGTTGAATATTATTTTACTCCATCCGCGAAGTATTAATAAATGAATGCAAATTTGTTAATTATTCTTACGTTCCGTTACATAAAGGGTTGATAAATGAACAAAAATTTGTTAAATATTATTTCCTTCCACCAACAGAGAGTTAATATTAATTATAACTTCGAATAGTAATTTCTTATAAACGTGATACAAAAATAATTGCAATATTTACGACATTATTAGCAACGCGAGGGAGCACAGTAAACCATGATATAATTCTGGAATACAGTAGATATTAATGTTAGGTTGTTTTCTCATATTACACCCCTGCTTGATACTCCAGTAACGTAACTACTTCGTTCCGTTTCTTTCTCGCATTTTTGCTGTTTAAAAAGTTTGATAACCAACTTTTATTACATTGCGAATACATTCAAAGTTTCGCGGGCCGAAACGGCGTTACAGAAACAATGTACCATCACATTTTCTTTCTTATGTACTCCGTTTTCTTCTTTACTATCGTTTCATTTTCTCCCTTTCTTCTTTTTTTTTTTTTGTTACCATTCTCGCACCTCTGCGTATATCAAAATTTTTAATGCCACGTCGTCCTAACTTCGCGACCAACTTATTCCGTTTTTCTCCCCCCCCCCCCCCCTCCTTCTTCTTCCTCCATTACTTTCCTTCCTTTTTTTCGAAATCTTAGTGCGACAATGGCATCGACAATGGTTTTTTCCTTAGGACGAGAACAGCGGCGAGTATAAGCGTCTGCTTGGAATATTCATGAAAGAAAGTACGTCGCGAGGTTCGCTTTAATTTAAGTTTCACCTTAAAGGATCTAACTGCGTGCGGTATTTAACTTTTTCGCGCAAGTTATGTACATTTCGTATGTAGGTGACTCCATAAGAAGAGAATTTAAATACTTAGCGAAGACTTTGCACGTCTTTGTTCGCCTCTGCTATTATCCTCTTCTGTGGGCAGACAAATGAGAAACGAATGGAATCACTTACGTTACACGTTACACATTTTAACGGTCTATTACGTTTTGTTCCCGATTGGCAACTTAATTTCAAATATTCCATAGTTTAATGAGTTAAGAACCACTGAAAATTGTCATATCATATACATAGACATATCATAATGGTCTTAAAATTCAATAAATAACACTGTTTAGCAATTTCTTGTTATGTATTTCATTACCGTATTAATATTGAAATAAAGCAACATACATATTTATTTGTTTAACTCGTCATAAACATTCATTCAATAGAGGGTTAAATATTACGCAATATTTTAAATTTTACATTATATTTATTTTGAATTCTTTCTATTGGTTTGTAACACAAATTTGTCCTATTTTGTTGGAATATTGTTTAAGCCCAAACAATGTTGCAAAAGGGAAACGCTGTAGCTAGAAAGAAAATGAAGAAGAGATCATTGATAAATGTGGTACATATATAATTAACTAGATTTACCGAAAATTATGTAAAATTACAAGTAAATAATCTTAGAGGCAGTAATAAAACAGGACGAGTATTTGTTACACTGCAAGATATAATGATGGAAGAGATATGATTGAGTTTTACTACTGAAGTCGGCCGATACTATATTCGTTATACTACTAAATCTTCGCAACTCTTTGTTTCTTGGTCTGTGAATATTGCTTTACACTTCTTTCATAAGGTTGAACGATTTTAGCACTGTATTCGTGTTTTACTACTGAATCTGGCTGATATTAAACTGTTTATACTACTGAATCCTTGATTTCACTTTTCCTAGCCCATATTGGCAATCAAATTTCTCAATGCTAGATTAGCTTATTTTATGCACTCTTATTTTATAATTATAAAAAGACTGTATAACAATCTTAATTCAAATACAAAATAGAAATATATTAAATTTATCCCATAATAATTTTTCAACAACTGTAAATATTTTCAATCCATTTTGAGGGGATTTTAAATGGACAAAAATCAAGAAATCTTTGTAAGAATAAACATAGGAATGAATGTTTCTAAAAAGTACTCTTATTAAGCGTAATTATTTAAACTTTTATGAAATGTTATTAAAAATGATAGAAGATATCTTCAGGTATTTTTTTAAAGCTTATCCTCGTGTTTCTTTCAATCTTAACGTACAGTGACTATTCTGATAGTAGGATGAATGGTTCTAGAAAGCTTGTTGCAATATATTTTCACAACCGAAGTTTCGCCCTTACATCCTGCTTGCCTGAAACGTTCTCCGCGGGAAACGCGTCTAGAAAGGACACTGTACTCTAGAGTGACGAAACAAGATACCGCTGTACAAGCAGCAAAGGTTGCTGGTTAAGTTTCCACGCAGGTTAACCACAGCGTCACGTTATAATCCTTGGACAGACAGCTAGCCGTGGTGACAGCTGCCAACGAAGTCACCGAGAACAACACCAAACGCGTACGCAGCATCGTTTCATGAATCATTCTATAAGTCAACAAATACAATTCATTTTAGACCTCAACATTATGAACAAAGATCAGATTTAGACCTTAGGATTATAGATAGAAATGTTTCTGATCACCTGTTCTATCTTGAAAAGTACAGTTCAGTGCAATAGAAAATTATGACGCGACAAGTTTAAGTTATATTCATCTTCCATCTTTATAATAATTCTCTCTGCGTTAATATTCGAGCCGTATTGTTGTAAAGTAGTATAAGTCTGTTTATTTATACACTGAGCTATTTAATTGTATAAGAGAAGACATACATGTCTAACTTAAATTAGACTTAAGTCACCCTATTTCAAAATTGGACTTATACCACGTCAAATATGTTGCTTTTATAAACGTGAAAATGCTGACAATTCTTGATATTTGAACAGTATTTGATTTTTTGAGCGTAAACATTAAATTTTATGAAACTCTGAAGGCTCATGGTTAATTTGTACACCTAATACAAATGAAGAAAGACAATAAATCATTTTAGTCTTCGTTAGGATTATAGACAAAAGGTTTCTGATCACCTTTTCTGTTTTGAGAAATACAATTTAGTGCCGCAGTTTAATACGCAATAGAAAAAGCCTATTTTGTAACTCGGCTGTGCTTTTGGTAACGATTATACATTGCGGCATGATTATTTTACGTAGGACGCCAATTGGCGTATCCGCTAGACAATGTTAGCTTTAGTTAGCAAGCCAATTGGCGTTCCTGGTCGATAAAGTGTTAATGTGCATTTGTATGGCTTTATTAATTATTGTAATGATTCTACATTCATGGTTGTTTAATATTGCTCGGTAATTATTTAGTGTGCGTAGAGACCACAATTTATAATCTCTATACGGTGTTGCTATCCGTGATTAATTACACGAATTCAGCTATATATATAGCGGAAGGGTTAACACATTTAAATGTTACATATAAATTTGCAATCTATACTTAATGTTCAAAGCAGTACTTTAAAGAATTTAGATGGGGTTAAATCGGAGCCATTTTCAAAGTTGTTAAATGAAGTCGCGAATTTATACTATTATACAAAATTTAAATGAACTAAAATTGTTTAAACGTATTTTTATTATATAATATAAAATATAGATAGAGCTTTCCTGTAACATCACTATTGATATAGTAGTTTTGCTAAATTTGGTAAAAGTTCTATTTTAACATAATTCTGATATAAAACCAAAATGATTTATGCTACAAAATTTAAGTGTTCTAGGCATTCAAATTTAATTTTATTTAACAATGTAAAATTTAGACAGAATCTTCTAATGACACCACTATTGTTATAGTAATTTTGTCAAATGCTATAAGAATTCGGTATGAATATACTTCCGATTGAAAAACCAGACGAACTTTTTTTGGTACCTAATAATTGTTTTGATAATTATGAAACTGGAGTAAGTAAAAAATTATCTTATCATCTTATGTGGTGTTACATTAATTTAAATAGACCACAAAGATATAGAATATTTTTTTCTTCTTGTTTTTGACTTTCACCACTTTCACAATTACCGCCACAATTTTTTGCAAATTACAAAAAATGTATCGAGTCGCTTAGAGATTATTTTGACAAAAATGATTAGAAAAAATTTGTATCCTGCGTATTTATATATTTTATATTTACTAGACTTCATGTTCTTGTGCATTTATGACAAATTTAACTGTGTCAAGACTACAGCAAGTACATAATATTTGCAAAAATGTACAAAAGATCTAAACTAACATTACCAGTGTACATTATTATATACAGAAGGTGAAACTAATTTCTATTTAATTTCCACTTCCCAATGTATATCTTTATAAAGAATCCGAATTTGCATAAAAATCCGCAGTCTACTCATTACTATCTCCCCTTCACTGTGTTCTTACGCATATCATGATTCATTGACCGTTAAATCTCGTAATTCTCTTTCCCTGTACTCGCCTTCCAATCAAACGCTATTTTACGCTTGCAATTTTCAGTCCATAGACCATGAAAAGGTTCAAATCGGCGTGCATATCAATAGCTTCGGTAGCAATTCCTAAGTCGAATAGATAGACGCACGTACGGTGCATAGGGACACTAATTGCTCTCGTTATCGCTTCTCGAAGAGAACCGTTGCCTGTAGCTACGAACCGAACTCGTTTGCCAGGCTTCTTCTCCTTTTTGTTCGCCGAGGAAGCGCATAGCTGGACCAGCCGATGCCTCGCGGAAACGTTTCCATTGAAAGTCACACAGACGCGACATCGCTTCCATCCCGCAATATAACGAGGCCTCTTTCTAGGTCAGAGCCCGAACGAGTTTACGTAACTTTGTGAATAATGAAATGTTCTACGATCGATTATCGAGCAAAGTTGACGCCATCGGCAATTGTCCGGCTAATGTATACTGCACGTAACGGGCTAACGTCGTTGGAACCAGCGGCAGAAGGAATTATTTATGCTGAAGAGAGTTTGCGGCCTATTCGTCTGGAAGGGTGAACTTTTCGTAGCTCTTTCCACCGTATAGCATGGATTCGTATTAAGGAGGTATTATACGGTCGAACCTCGATAAATCGAATCTGAAGAGCCAAAATCTTCGGGTTATAGAAGTTTCGATTTATCGGGGTTTATCCAGCGGGTTTAGAGAGGTCGAAAATATTTAAGGTATTAGTTTTGGGGCTTCAATGTTGGTGATTATGTTGGAAAACTAGGAAGAAACTTGTGGGTAGAATGATAGTGTTTCTCTTTCGTAGACGACACAATGAAGTATATTTAATATTGAAGACTAAATATTATCGTTTAACCTCTTAGGAACGATGCACCACTATAGTGGCTTTCACGGATGTCATCTTATATTACGACGCGCTACTATAGTGACTCACTCGCTCACCGTTTCAATTAACTGATCGTTTCCATATGTCTCGTTTCACACTTTTTTTGCCTTCACAACGTTTTATAACAGTGTTAACAATATACAGACAGAATATACAGCCTTTATTTTTGATACGCTCTAGTGTCAGGTATGAATTGTTGCAGTGTTGTATCGTTTACGCATAATTCGCGTCGAACTCTGCCGTACAGGGAAACAGCACCGCGCAAAATTCAGCCGTGCCTAAGAGGTTAAACAAATAAAATGTGGATATAATATATTTGGTGTGACTGCCTCTATCTCGCTAACTCAGTTCTCTCTCTCTCTCTCTCTCTTTCTCTGTAAACTCGCTCTCTCAATCTATGTACTCTCTCTTCTGTCTCTTGATAAAGACTGACTTCTTTTCAAACGGACATTCGTCATAATAACATACACAATAGATACGACTCTCACTCATCTCATTTTTACCATAGACTACATAGTTCTGGACAAAACATTCATACTCGTTTAACATTATTCATACACATACATATAACACCAACACTCACAAAACTTTCCTCCAACTGTTAACAATATCGTTCATCGATGAAATTCATTCAAGTTCTCGATTTAAATACTGATACGCGTTAAAAATAACAGAAATTGGGTGGATATTTGTCAACATTCGTCCGTGAAGGGTTAATATATACGAGAATTCGACTTGTGAGAAGTGTAAACGCAGGGACACACTATTATCATGTCACACAGTGTTTAATGAACAAAATCTAAAAGTCAGCATTTGTTTTACCAAGATGTGTAACATGAGCGTAATTTAGAGTCTTTATTTGTTGAGGAACACTTGAAATAGAAACAATACAAAGGCTTTAACACCGAAAGAAAAGGTTACTATAGCTCATTTAAAGAAAGAAGGTTATTAATTAATGTGGCACATGTAAGATTGATTAAATTTGTCTTTGAAATAATAGATAAGTAATCTTACAGATACTATTAAAGCGAAACGAATATATGTTACAACCAAATATTTTTCTCACTTTGCGGTGGTCAACTGAAATCGTGAGAGTTTACGTAACATGATAATAACGTGTTCATATCTAACATTATTTACTAGAAGCTAATTAATAGGTTTTTTTTATCAATCAGCACTCTATAAATTTGTTTTCTATTTCGTTTCTTATATTGTCAATAACAATTCAACCAGCAGACAAAATGATATTTTACACATTTATTTTTCTTCACACGTTCTTTCGTGTGCATTCGATTAATTCCTAACCGGTAGACAATGCGTAAAGTCTTATGTTTGTCGGCAATTATTTGAGTGACCAATTATAATACATAGCTATAATTTCTAGTTGTAGCTGTAAAAACGATAAAAGTATTACTTATAAAGGTAAACTTCGACTTGTACAAGTTTAGCTATTTTTAATTCCTGTGCGGAGTGTGCGAATTGAACGTTAATTATAGGTGTTTAATGTCCTGAGTAAATAAATTTCTTGCCCAGATATGAAATTGCGTGCAAGCGGAAGAGAATTAGTGACTTTGCATCTGTTGATATCGCTGGTGCTTATTAGTACAATACATTGCATGGAATATTTTTCGCAGAAATTGAGGCAAGATCGTGGTTAGCGATACGTAGTTTCTTCTATTTTTACCTAGCAGTTAATTCATGGAAACAAGCTAATCAATTAAATTATTACAACAGAAAAGTGCTATGTTGTTCCAACGAAGTGAGTTTGCAACCTTTTACTCGCTACTTTTTACTTTGCTAATTATTACAGTGCAGATGTATATGCATTTATGATAATTGATTTATAACGGGGATTATGCTTTATCATCGCGCAAAAAATTTAAATTCGCAAAAAAGTATAGGATATACGTGATGCACAAAAACGTACAAAATATAATAATTGGAAACGATATATATATATATATATATATATATATATATATATATATTAAGACAAGCTTTGAATGATTGATATCACGTTTAATATGTGATATATAAAAATATATGAAATACATAAATATATAAAATAAATAAATATATAAATATGTAAAAATGCATTTTGAGATACGAAAAAATGCGTACGTATAATAGAATAGTTCCTAGACTAAGAAACCTTAAAAATCTAAAAGTTAATAATTTTGTCTAAGCCAGTTCTTCATTTAGAAATATGTAAAACTATTCAAGCAAGGAACGATAAAACAGTTTAACATAGCAGAAAATTGTTAAAGAAGGTAGACAATACATTGTCTAATAAAGCTTTGTTTCAATGCGACAAAACTTTTTAACCAACCCAATGATTATAACTTTAAAACATTCTAAAGCTCATCTATCGTCGCGTATCTATAACGTTCCACATTAAAGCTGTCTAAGAAAAAGGGTGAAACATGAACTATTACCTGATATTCGAAGCTTTAATCGAACATGCTGATTATTCCAGCACATCCTCTTGAATCTATCAACTTATGCCTTCGGAGAACCTCGGTTTCCACGAAGCAACCGCAATTATTGACAGCGTGCCGTCCAATTCTCAAAGCTGAATCAAACTTACGCTGTTGCAACTATTGCATACGTTTCTTTCACCGTCACAGTTTTTGCACTCGACCCAAGCATGCGAAGCACCTTAGCAAATCCTATTGTAATGTCTAATATGGGAGCGTGTGTTAATTGTTACAAATACAATGTACCGAGAAAACTGTTCTTTATATTTCTTACACTCTTGTTCGTACAATGAGTGGATTTAGACTACAGGTTACATTGCGTTCCTGTTTCAAGAAGATACTAACAAAAACTTCTCGAAATACGTATCGTTTATTTTTATCCATTCTTCGCACACATAAAGTTACACAACAATTGATTCAATTTTAACAACAGAAGTGGTAACAGAATGTAACTTTTTAAATATATTTTCGAAACAAATTATTATTTTTTTTTGTTTGTAAATTTCTCTATTGGTCGGCATCGGCATTTGAAAATGCACGTTTTGAATAGAAAATTTTTGTCCTGTGTCCACTAGATTCCGACATATTTACAAAAATATGTTTTCGTCTCCCAACTTTAGGGGCTGTTTTCACTCTCTTACCATAGATCATGGCCGATGAAAAAAAATACGTGTCAAATATTTTTTTGAGAGCTATCTACCCTGTAAATTTCAGTAAAATTGGCGATTGTCACTTGAATATGTTCCTTTGTAAGAGTGACTATGGTGTAGTAATTATGTACGAAGGATGGCGTCGTTGTTTCCTATTAATAGTATAATAAGTACAATAGTATAATAATTATAGTACTATTATAACCTATACATATATAACTTTTATAATACTAATATAATACTATTATACTTATTACACTATTGTACTTACTATACTATTACATTTATTATACTATTATATTTATTATACTATTATATTACTATACTTATTATACTTATATAGTATTCTCAAAGGCAACTTACACTGTGTTCCATTCCGACCAAAAAACACATCACACGACACGTGGCCGTTAATTTTTCCAAGAGCGTCGCGACGCTTTCACAGGTCATTGACCCGAGACAATTCCGCACGCGGTCGAGAGAAATTTAATCGGGGGACATTGGTCCGATTAAACGTCACCGTGGCACGCGAGAGACCAAAGGGAACCAATGGGGACCAAAGGGGACCAAAGGGGACCAAAAAGGACGACCAAAGGGATAGAGAACGTCGGATAGGGAAGCTGGCGATGGAAAGAGACACGAGGACGTAAGAGTACATTGAAAGACCACGGCGAAGAGATCCAGACGAGGACGAAGAGTAGATCAGGGTCCCCAGATTTCCCCAGCGATTGTCTCACAAAGTCTCGCGGAGTCTCGTCAGACCATTCATCGGCGACGTGCCGAGACTTTAAGTCTCGAAGGTTCGCAAGCTCGCCTCTGTTCACCTTCCCACCCGTTTCTCAACCTCAAAGAAAGCAAAGACACGGGCCAGGCTTATTCAGTTTTATACGATGATCCCTCTGTCTCGTGTTCTGTTTCATTCAATCCCCATCCCACTCCTTCGAAGCGTGTTACAGACATAGACACAGACAATTGGTGTCTCTTCTTCCCAATCCGTGGTCGTCGTTTCTACCTTGTTACTCGTCCCCCATGGTCCACGATAGGGTTGGCAACTGGCCGATAACGGTGATTGAAAAAAGTCACTCACACAAAATCGAATTTTGAAGTTGGAACTCCCTTGATAACGGGGCACGACGCGGACGTCACCGAGTACCAATTGGTTCTGATCGCTACGCAATTCGGCCTTTGGCTATTGATCCTTGCCGGCTTCGGCCTATAACGTTTGTTCGCAGACGTGGAAACGCGACTTACGCAGTTTACAGATGTATCGTTGCTTCGTACCAACGACGAGCAGTCGTTGAACGTGTAACATATTGTTCTAACGGGACAGCATTTGATTCTGCGTATAACTTCTGCGTGTTTGAGATGCCCATTCGATAAATCGGCTAAGTTCACGATATGAAAGGTAGAGGAATTTGTTTGCTCTTTTTAATTTATTTATTTAAGATCGCATTCAGTTATAGAAGCCATTAACGATCATGTTTGTTATACATTTTGTTTGATAACGCGATTTGTTTGTGGGTAGAATGAATTATCACAATTTAATAAGTATTTCATCTGTACATACGGATAAATTATAGTTTCTTTAAGTACTAAAATCGGCGATTCTTTTGAGTTGATGCTCGTTTCGAAAAGTCGAGAAATTGGTAAGGTATTAGCATCGGGAATTGATAATAATTGTATAAGTGACTGGTGGCAATGCAACGATAAAGAAAGAAACATTCAACAAATTCAAGAAATTTAAATACATGATATGTATTGCCCTACAAGAACGACTCGCACTCGTCCTACAAATTATGGCATAGATTCAACTAAAACGAATACTACTGCAGGTGAAATTGTACTCGAATTCTAATTCTACCTCTACTTTATAAGATTGGGGGTTGTTAAATAAAAATTGCTTACAATATCTAATAATTCGTACGCGAAATGATATGAAAACAGTGATCAACCAACAGTAGCATACGTAGGTAATAAAATAATCGTAGGGCAAGAAGTCTCTTCTAATATCGTTCGAACATCACGCGACAGCTAAACGGAAGCAGAGCGTGTTGTAGCTTCTAGCGCACACGAATTCTTCGCCCTTTGATTGTTGAACCTTTCAGTCTGTCGCAGCGCGAAGGTCCGCTTTGTATGAACGCAGGAAAATTTGCAGACCTGACCAGAGCCCGTCGCTGCGCCGTCGTATTAATTAGAAGCTCGCCCTTAAAGCACCTGCACGGTCTAGCCTTAAAGTACCGCACCGCGGTCTGGCGAATTCAGTGCTCGGATTTCACGTAGCCAGACTGGAGTTTAGTACACCGTGGGGGTAATTATTCAAGCGGCATCTCCCATGGCAAGGGCGAGTCACGCGAGGGTACTAGGGGGTGGTGCAAGAGGGACCAGAGGCACCAAGAGAAACCGAGAGGGGTTGCAAAGAGAACAAGAGAGAGAGAGAGAGAGATATTTGTTGAAGAGAGGGTTTCTGAGCGCGTCATCCATCACTCCGTAACGTACGCATGTAGTCTCGCGAGTGGGCTGAAATAATTGAGCAAGCGCGGAGAAATCGTTCCTCCGTTAAGCTCGGTAATAAGGATTTTCAGAATATTTCTGCCCACCCGCACCGTAAATAATAAATGACGTCGTTGAGAGATACAACTTTTCGCGGCATTCGTTTTCCAACGACTGGACTCGCTGTCGCGTCGAAGAAGATACTTAGATGATTTCTCGGGCAAAATTACACGTGACATATTGGGATTTTTGGGTGGAGGAATGTTGCAAGCTGGATTTTGAAGCTGACAGCTCGTGTCGTTTGTGGAATTTGCGGGTGATTAATGCTGCTTTTGGAATTAAGAGATTTTTAGACGGAAGGTATTATTAATTGGGCGAGGAACTTGAACGATGTATAAAATTAGAAAAGTTTGGGTTTAACTGGGACAGATATCTTGATGTGACATTATAGTGCAAATTTATACTGTGACGTAATTGCAATATTATGAAAAGATTGTAGAAATGAATGTATAACGAAAAATAGTTAAAAACTGGACATATGTACGTATTTGCTATTTAATAGTGTCTTTATTTTTCTAATATATTTTTTAGTCTTCAAATAAATATAAGAAAGTTGTGTTTTCAACGTTTGCAAATTTAAGCTTTAATTTCTACGACGAGGATTCTTTTATTTATAATTATAAAACTTTGCTAATGAAAAATCGATCTGATCGAAGTTAATAGAATTTTCGAAATCACGCTTCAACATAAGAATGAAATTATTAAAAAATTGTAAAGATTAAAGCAAAATTAAACATAGTTAAAAACTGGAAATCTTTGCCATCTGATCATGTCTTTATTTTACTAAAATATTTTTTAGTGTTTTTTATTGTGTTTTCAACATTTCAATATTTGGATATTTGAGTTCTTCTAAATAAAACATTTTTTTTTAAAGAAAAATCGATGCGATTGAGTTGACTAGAATTTCGAAGACTGCAGCAGAGTTGAGTAGGTTAACTGGGAATAATATTCGAACGTAGTAAATTGAGTGTTAATGGCAGTTTCGCGAAACCATTTTTGGTAACGCGAATGAAGGAATAATTTCTAAGTAGAAGGATGTAATCTACCGAACCCTTCCAATTTAACAAGGTAACTTGATATTACCTGATCCAGGCTAACCTATACTGCACGCCTGAACGAGATTGCGAAAGTTTTCATGGAAAGTAACGTCTATGCATAAATCGTTTGGCCATGACTTTGCACGGTTTCCTATGCGCCTTCTCTGCAACAAAAGGGGTGAAATGAAAACATACGCCTAAGATATTCCATCTATAAGAATAAAACCTGCCTTAACGAAGCTTTACATTCAAAGGAATTAATTTTTAAAAATATATCAACTCTGTTTAAGTTGCATTTCGGTACATAAATTATGCATTGCATTTTGGTGTTTAATAATATTTGCTTCGACACTTTACGATGTTAGTGTATTAACCCTTTCACAGTGTAACATAGAATTAGGTATTATTCGAATAGTTTTGAATAAATATTTATTTAAGCTAATTATCCAAATAAATTCTGGTTAGTCAGATACTATATTCACAGAATAATTATTCATTATTCGTAACAAATTTTTCTCTATTTATTCGAATAAATTAGTAGAACGAAACGATACTATATTCGAATAATTTTGTATTAATTTATTAGAGATTAGAAAATCTCTATATTATCTATGATAATATTCGTAATGATTGTAATTGCAACATCGTTATAATTTCAAGTATGTTTATATACGTGTTATATAGATAATTATTGTAAAGTACCAAATCCCACTATGATTAAACGTCCAACACAATTATTCGAATAAATCTACCTAAAGGCAATCAACCATTCAATTCAACATTTTAATAAAAGTAAATCTGTAAAAACCAATATAATGAGGTTTCAACAAGCAATTACATCATTGAGGGGCTAAAACAACCCCTAATTTATGTCTCCCATTTTTGTAGAATTTTATATATTATTTTTCCTTCTCATTTTTGTTTATATTTATTCATATGTTATTTTTAATTTTAAAAGCATCAATTTCCATGCACATCCGTAATCTAAGTATGATATTATATATGAATGGCCTTAAATTATTTGCGAATTAAAACTGAACATTGGTGATTCCTTCGGTTGCTTATATCTGGACTAAAAAGCGATGATCTCGCGTGTGACATGAGTTTGAAAATCTATGAGGAAGCGATCGTAAACTATGGAGAAATACGCCATCATGCATAAGAAGAGTGGCATCACGGTACGTAACGAGGCACTTGTAACAAGGTTAAACCATCAGCTCGCGGCGTGCTAATTTCCATCGTGGATTTAATGGTACTTAAAAGCGCCGTTTGATTAAACTACGAGTGAAATCTAATCAATTGCATCGTAATGCTCACTCATCGTGTCGCTGACCCGTTAATGTTGCTCTTCGAATCGTGAACGGCTCCCAACTACTCGACTAAGGAAACCGATAAGAACTTTAAAAACGCGCGATGCGAGAAAGGAAAGCAGAACATTGAAAATACCAGAATTGAAACGGTAACAGTGGTGATTGCTGAGAAAGCATAGAAAGAATTCTAATTTGTGGAGGAAGATAAAAGACATCCATTGGAAAATTAATGGAAAAGATGCATTTAACAGTACTAACTAATATAATATCGAAGTTGATGTATTATAGAATGTAATATATTACGTGCACCAACAATTAATTCACTATTTCTGTAACAAAAAAAATGTATGATGCAACTGAAATGAATCTTATTTATATTTTGTACAGAAAATCACGAAATATTCACAAAAATGTGTGGCTGCTTATTTATATAAATTTTATGATAAATTATTGACGTTTTCATAGTTCTAGTATTTAATTAGAGGAATTTCTGAAATCTTCTAAATTATTACCTGTATATTACAAACATTGTATTAACCCTCTGCCCTACGAATTTTTTAGCAGATCCACGTGGTAGCAAACGCTATTACTTACGTTAACACTGTGTCAGATAATATTATACGGAATTTGTATTTGCTATGATAATTACAAAAACTCCAAAGAAAATTAACTTTTTTTTATAAATACCGCAAGTATTTCTTCCATTTTTTCTATAACCTTCATGAGTGTGACTCGTGATTTTATGGCAAGTTGTTAATTTCTCTGAAGATTATTTTAAAGAAAATTCTTTATTGAATGTTAAGGTTATAAGATACTTATATTATGTTTCTATGTTTTTATGTTACGTCGATTTATGTGGGGGTATACTTATAAGTAACATAATCCATGTTAATTTATAGACACAAAGAAAATGTGAAGGTAGGGAAGCGGAACATTGTAATCCTGACGAAAACCAATAAAACATACTACTACTACTATAAAAGAACTTTCGTCCTACGCACTCATACGTTTAATTTTTACCAATCTCGTTAATTTCTCACTTTAGCGTGTAAAAGTCTAAAACTTACATTAGATTTCACTTGCATTGTCGGAAATTAAAGATACGAAACTGTCATCAAAAGTGTGAAGGAAGAAAAGACAAATGGTGGAAGAAAGAATTATACCTCGCTCCCGAATCGTCGCTACAATTTTTATTAGCCTACAGCCGTGTCATTAGTATTCTCGACTATGCAGGACACACAGTGCGGAAGGAGAAGGAACTAACGGTTGCTGAAGAAAGAAGTAACGCGAAAACTGGGAGGGGGGTTGAAGTCGTTGCATTGCATTGGCGTTCAGCACGGAAACGCGCCACGCCATTCCAATTTATAAAGCTGCCTACGAAATTAAGAACCTGTAAATCTGCGATCCCAAATTAGTATTCCGTGTGACGAGCAGTCCTCGCGTCTCCGTGCTCCTGGAAATTGGCGTTTCGACGGGACCAAGGTGTGGGCGCAGCACCCGGTACCCTAGGATAAAAGGGGAAGCATTCGTATTGCGAACACAGTCGACTGGAATATATGACGCGAGCTGCACGGCCGCGAGACAGAAAGAGAGAAAGCGTGCGAGGAAAGAGCAACGCAAAGAGTGTAAATTAAATAGGGGGTGAATAACGAAAGAGAGGCAGAGAGAGAGAGATGCAGGGAATAAGAGTGCGTTTTAGTTGAAGCGAGAGTGAGAAAGGGGGTGAAGAATGAGATGGAATAAGGAGTGGGGTTTAAGCTAGTGCACGAGGGAAAAACAATGTGAGAAAATAGGAAAGGGAACGGCGACACAAAGGCGGGAGTGAATAAGTGAACGCGTAAGAGGGAAACAATAAGTGAATTAGCGAGTGACTGAAAGAAGAGGGAAATAATGAATGAATGGAGAGAGAAGAAATTTGCTAGAGGAATGTTGAAATACAGTCGAACCTCTTTAACTTGAAAACCTCTATCAGAAGATAATGATAGATATTCTCGATTTGTTCATGAAATATTAAATGGAAATGGTACATAGTTAAATATAACTTCAAACTGAAATATGTTCTGTGGAGCTGCGGAGAGGGGATAGAATGGGAAAAAGGAAGAGTGTTTGCGTTTCGTCCTGGGCCTGCTAGTGGACTCATCAGTAAGGCTACATAGCAGGCCCTGCTTTAGACGCCGGGATATTGAAAGAATGGTTAAAGGCGGTATATATATGGACGAGGTAGTTGGAGCGAGTGCTTTCGAGAAAGTCTTATTTCGTATGTCCCTCTAGTGGTAGGTGCAGGAGAACCGCCACAGTTGCATCACATCGGTCAGGACACGTATACTTTTTCAGTCGGAATTTCACCGAACTCTATACGGTCAATATAATTGTATAAACCGTATTATAATGGCAACGAATAATATCTGCGACGATATCTAATCTAAGTTCAAGATAATCAAGAAGTTTAAGATGTTGTAATACCTGGTGTATCATTTTAACCAAATCGCTACACATCTCGATTTAGCAGCTCGGATCCTGTTAACTGAATATGTAATGTCGCTAATCCCTTCCATTCAACACTCGAGTTTTTTGGTGTATCCTTTAACACCTTTAATGATCAGGTTAATCGTGTAAATTAATTTGTATTCATTCCCTCATTTTCTACTATCTCTGTTAAATAATTTTATGACATTATTACCTCTTGCCCTCTGTATTTACTTACTATCGTATACTGATTGGTACATCCTGTAAATAAATAAAAAAAAGATAAATAATGTTAAACATGATAATTACAATCAATCTTTGCGGCTCTTTTTCAAATGATACTTCTAATTGTCTACTTTCAAATCTTTCGCGTCTTTGCAATAAAACGAGAAGACTTTTTGGCCATCCTAACATAATCTTCTTTTTCGGTCTATTGCATTTGGTATTTTCTTTGAGGGTTGCAGCATTTTTGAAAGTTGCTGAGAAGATCAACGACTAGACGACTGGTTGGGTCGGGGAAGAAGTATCCGCAAAGGGGATAATCTTCGCGAAATATATCGACAATCATTGTCGTGGAGCTCGGTGACAAAGTGCTGGTGCTTCGTTGCTGAAAGGTCGCGGTACATTTAATATATTATGGTGCTGGATGGAAGTGGAGTACTGTAGAAAAGGTTTTAGATCACCTTGATGGGACATAAACTCATCTTGGGTTAAACGTGTTTCCTAGCTGTGGATATTGTGTGTAGATATAGAGGAATGATTCCTTTGTGTCGCTCCTGGCCAATCTTAAACTGTCTCCTGATAGTGTCTTATATAAGAGTGCGTTTAAAACACTATTTTCTGTAGTTTTTTCATATTGCATCTTGAATTCTGGGGATTTAGATATGCAGTTGTACTAAAATTTTTAACTGTGCGTTGATATTTAAAATAAAAGAGATTTCGAAACAATATCTATATATAAAGTCCACATATTTATTCTAAAGTTTAAACATTTACATCAGATGTATGTATAAAATTAAAATGGTAAATATTTACGACATAATCTAGAAGAATAAAAACGATGCGAAGATTCCTAAAATATGAAGTGGCAAATGAAAAGAATTTCTAGACGTTTCATGAAGGAAAGATCATTGAATACATGCATAAAGATGCTATCAAACGTGTAGAAGATGTTATTTTATTTATGCTGAACAAATTGTATAATACCGTAAATGTTACAGAAGTTATAAGTTCACATATAGTTAGAGCCATAAGTTTGTACAGTTGAATATAAGTACATAGATTTTCGTGAAATCGTGTTTTGTTTGTAAAAAAATAAAAAAATATGATCACTTTTTAACAGTGTACCTAAGTTTAATTAATAAGCAAATTCGTACACGACGAGTAGAATAATCAAAATTGCTATGATTTGTCAAATATTTGAAATTTAATAATATACATATGTAGACTTTTGCGACTGATTAAATATATATTGTATTATAATGTTAATTTAAATAATAGTTCTAATTATGATTACAAATTCTACTGTAAAATATGAGTACAATTCTTATATTACTTTGGCATAGATTACTTCTTCTTAGAATATTTAATACAATTCTTTTATCATTCTGATCGAAGTTGAAATGTTATAGGATCTAATAAAAAATTCCTCTTTAAACAATCGATGTATGTGCATATATTTTTTGCTAACCATAGTAATATTAATTAGAAACGGTAATGATGATTAACATGACGAAACACTGCAAATATTACGCTACATTAAATAAGAATTTTCCATCGATTTTGCTTTTACTACAAATGTTGCACGTTGCTGACGTGCAACGCGATTCCCTAATTAATCGTAATTATTAATAGCACACTGTTGGCATTATAAACTACGCCATTTATTGACTTCAATGTCAAATTGATTGATCCAATAATGCACCGCCGTCGGATACGTGTTCCATCGACAGTTAATTGAACGATAATTCCGATTTCATCAAATGACTAGACATTAATTTTCCCGCTCCAGCAAATTTCGTTTGTTAAGAACATGCGACGCGACGAGCATAGTTAATCTTGCATCCAAACTGCGGTTCAGGCAAATCTGAATACCTAAGCATTGCTGTTCGAATCTTTCTTACCATTAACTCATTGTCGTCTACTAACGAATTACACTCGTGCTGTAAAATATACTTTAATTGCACTACAAACCAGATGCAGTTTTTATTAAACTTTAACTTCAATTCTAATTGCAAGATCAAATGATAAGATTGAAGGCTGTCAAATAAAAACTAAGTATAATATTTTAGTGGTCTGTACTCGATACATTATTAAAATAGAAAGTAGCGAACGATCCAATGGATAGTCTTCGAGAAAATACTGTAAAAATTAACAGAACTTCTTAAAAGTGTATTTTCATTGGCGAATGAAAAAGGTTAGGTTCTTTAAGGATTTTCTTAAGCTTCTGAAAATAAGGTTAATTAAGAAAGCTTTAAATACAATTTAAGTTGTGAATCATGTTTAACTCTTCACATTGGATACTGGATAAAGCAGCAGAACTAAATTTTCATGTAGAACTAAATTCCATTGAGTCTGCTTTTAATTACATTAACAAAAACATGGCAACTTATTTTTGTAGTAGAAAAAAGTAGAATAATTTTCACATAGAGTTAAATTGAATGGAATCTACTTTTAATTATATTAGCAAAAACATGGCAGCTTATTTTTGTAGTAGAATAAAGAGAAAATATCTGCTTCATGAACTTAGTTCTTGATTAATTAATGTTAACTCTTTGCACTTCAAAAGTTTTTTAATAGTATGATTTATTAGTAATTTCAACATGCTTTTCTGAACCTTGCAAAAACTTAAAAGAGTTACGTGTTTCAAAAATGGGACTATTTGTCTTTATTTTGCCTCCTTTTTAGAAGAAATGAGAATCAGATTAATGAAAATAGATGAGAGAACTTAAACCTTAACTTCTGATAAAGTTTGGAGACTAATAGATTACGAAATTAATTTTATAAGTAACAATTTGTATTGTTGAACGCACGTTTCTATTTAGAAGTTTGGGATTTTTGCAGAAAATTAAGGAAATCAGAATACGATTATAAAATTGGTAAAACCTCTAAGAATTATTATCTCTACATATTTGTAGGTAATTAGAATACCTTTTATAATAAATATAAATAATAGCTAGTTAAAAGTTTCCCGCAATATGAAACAAATTTCTATTAATATCAATTCTGAGCAATATTTTAATACATCTAGTAATTTCAATAATATTCAAATTTATCCGCTAAAAAAATATGAATTTACATAAAAGTCTAATTTAACGATAACCACAGCTTTTGTTGCGGAAAAGCACTTACCGTACACGCTGTTCAATTTGTTTAAAAATTCTAAGGAAGGGCGCAGTCGAGCAATTTACGCAGTGTGTAACGTGAAACAAATCTACACCCTTGCATTATCAGAACGTAGCTATCTAATGAAGAGATTTTCAAGTCTGATATCTTACGTACTCAGCAAACGTTATACCTAAATGATTCCATAATCAGCTGTATTCCATTACCTCGTATCGCAGCGTATCATTTACCACTGTCGAGTCACATTAAACTCTACAATTCAATAATTCGAAAATTACCATCTAACTGTACACCCTCGCCGTAATGACACAAATTATCTTATAAATAATTCTCGTCAATCATACGCGCGAAGAGAATTGAATTCCAACGAATTCCAGCGAATTCTTTGAGTTTGTCTTCTTGAATACTCGGTTTAAAGTTCTCTTTTTTTTTATCGCGTTTATATTATTTTAGATTACATTATATTAATCCTTTATGAGTCCATGTACTTACTTGGATTAATTTGTCTCTCAGGTGTAGATTTATTACTGTAAATTTCACCGAATACTTTTGTAAAGTATTTCGTTTCTCAGTCTTTTCAACTCCACGCGCCTTTATAATTCTATATATTTTTTAACGAACTGTAACATTTTCTAATTTTCTTACCGATATGTTATCGCGTATAAACAAAAATAAATAAATGTTCCATCCGCGATATGATGAATAATGAATGGATGAAAGGATGAATTACGAGTAAAGTTCTAGAAAAGCTCGTCTAAATCAATGCTATCTATTTATCCATCTATCTCACATCGTTTCGCGATTCCGCGAAGCGGACGTGAGCGAGAATAAAGACGTTATACCTCGAAATGATTGGTTATGCGTGGCAGTGAATTAGTGGTGGCGTTGAATTAAATATAAGATGCTTCAGGGGTCGGATCTTGGACGGTAGTCGCTATTAATGTCACCAACCCTAACCATGGGTCATGGATATCGTTGACTGGGGTGCATTCTTAATCAGCTGCGCTCTTTCGGTACAGCTGTACGCCCCTACGCGACGAGATAATAAAACTGCATCCGCGGCAAGCCCCGGTAATTTCCGAAAATCTATCCTGAACGGATAGACCCTATATTCTATAACCGGTCCCTCGTCGAAACGTTGCAACGGATGTGTAGTCTACTGGAATAATTTTTCAGACGCGAACGGATATGTACGTACGCGTCCGTGTTTGAATTATTATAGAGCGGAAATTGCAAAGAATGAATTGCACGTGATCGAAAGCTGACGCTGATTTAAATAGTTTAATATGTATCAGGCTATGAATACTACGTTCAGAAATCATGCATACGTTTTATGGCTTGCTACATGGGTTATACAGTGCGCAGCGTTTATCGAAGATGGTTTAAAATTAGCAATTTGGATAATTCGTTTAGTTCGTGGGAAATTTACACGTCGAAATATTTGTTCAAATTCGGGTAATTCTACTATTATCCTTTATTCTAATGCTTGTAACACTATGTTAATGAATGCCATTATGAATTTCATTTAGAAATCCTCTTACTTATTCGACTTATTTTCAATGCAAAGATCGGCACGAACTTTCCGTTTAACCCAATATTACAACAGTCGCACATATATCTGTGGGTAGAATAATAGTGCTTCCTTTCTTTAGACGATTAGACAATTTGATATATTTATTATTAGAGACTAAATTTAATGATGTAACACATTTAGTATGACCATCTCTATCTCGCTCTTTAGTTCTCTCGTTCTCACTCTAGATTCGCTCTCTCACTCCGTGTACTCTCTCTACTGGTTCGGTAACTACTGACTCTTTTTCAAACATTCATCATAATAACGTACACAATAGATCGGACTCTCACACATCTCATTTTTACCATAGACTATACAGATCTGGACAAAACATTCATACTCATTTATCATCATTCATACATCTACATATAAAACCAACACTCACAATATCTACATGTAACAATACTTTATTGATTTCCTATCGGAATACAGGTGTTCCGCTACATTACCACACTACATAATCTTATTATACGGTACCCATCATACTTTATTTCCTTATCCTAAAAATTAACGAAACATATCTTATCATCTATATACAATATCACATATTGAGCAAAAACAACCTCACAGATTATTACCTATACATAGTATCCCATTTCAAACAAACTAATAAAAATTATTCCTTACCTATTTCTATCTTGTAATTGGTATATATATATATATTTCGTGCTTACGGGACTGGATATCCGATTTCTTTTTTCTTTCCCTGCTCGTGAAGCCATTTTAATTTACGATGGAATACTATTATTTCGCCGGTATTCCACGATCTTCGTGGCCGCTTCTTGAGAATTTTTCATCCATTCGGCTCTCGAACGGCGCGACGCGGCGGCTCTCCTCCGTTTCCTCAATATCTCTTTCCATTAGGATCGCTAATCGTTTTATCATCTCAAGATTAATGGGATCAACGGGGCGCTTTTAATTTCTGTCGTCAAGAACCCACCGCTTACGTCAGCTCCTTCGCCGGCAGCCGAGGCAAATGAAATTCTCGTTTCATATTCGAGATTGGAGATCTTTTTTTTTTCTGCAAATGCAAGAGAAACGCTTATCTGGGATAAAAAGGACGATATATATATATTGAAATATTCGCGAAACTTAGCTCCTCTATCGATGACAATGTTACAGAACAATTTTTTAACGTCTTTTAATGACGCGCCATATAATGACGAGCTACACTCGTGATAATTATTATAATTTAGATAAAATGCAGACACACTGCGTTTATAGTGAAACTTATTCTCAATTGCATTTTCTGTTTCAGTATGAAAGCTAGATGATTATCGTGTCTAAATTAATTCTAATATTTCTGATAAAAAATAATTGAATTATTCCTAGTAATTCTAATATATTTGAGGCAGTATTAAAGTAACAACCAGCTAGTATTACATATTACATATTACATATAAATATACATATTATTATTATCATAGTCCCTGAAAAATTCGTAGCGCAAAGGGTTGACGGTAGACGAATTCGAGTTCTATGATTATCAAGTATTAATAGTGGCGGCGTTTCCGGTAGTTTGATTAATTGAGCGTTTCCTATTCCGAGTAACATTAATCTGATAAACAGCAGAGACGTATTGTGCCATTGTCTCGAAACGCGAAGACCCGTGACAAATTAACTCATCGTAAAAATTGAATAGCTGCACTTCGGGGGAATTTAAACTAATTTGTACGCTTCCCGGTCATTAAGATATGTATCTTAAGAACATCCGTCTGAAATGCTACGCTTAATTCATCTTTTTATATAGGGATATTAAAATGGTACCTAATTGAAAAGTCTGACAAAGTGGGATGAAACTTAACCATTTTATTGAAACTTTCAAATCTAGTCCGAAGACTTGATTGCATCCTTGTCTTGAATTTCTTCAATTTTGTTTAAATATTCAAGCTACTTGGATAATCAAATAATTATGTCTTGGCTTTAAAAATATTATCTTATCTTACTTTTGAATTTCAATCAACTTCATGCACATCAATTGGCCCTTACTATGAATGAATTATTCGATCATCATCCGCGATACACGATCAAAGTGTAAACTCTAAATTCGTCTTTACGCAATGAAACTGAACCCAGTAACTACGTCTTTACGCTTCATCCCTTGCGCGTGGTCATAAAATTTAACGTCCAACTGCTGGCGTTGGTCGTCGCGTCGTATTTTCGGCCGCCGGTTCCTAATTTCTAGATTAATATCAGCAGTTTCTGTTTCGTCTTTGCCCGACCGGGTTTTAATAGCGCATTCTGGTGCGCACATGTGCGCGCCTATGAGTCATTGTCGACGCGACCGTCGCGTCGTTAAGTAACCGCGAGATCATGCGCGAACGAACGCTGTAAAAGCGAAACCACAGACGAGGTATACGATAGACCGATCATCTTATGGGGTTTCGTGTCACACGGTCTGACACACCGATAACATAAAATACCACAGTTTCCGAAAGAATAAGGTAGATATCCTAATTACTGCCACTGTAAGTTCATCGCGCAACCTCATTTAACTATTTCAGAAATTATTTAACTTAAAAGTCGTTCCAGTTTGGAGCATAATATTCTTCAACATCACTTTTATTTATGAACATTTTTTTAAACGGTCAATATAATCAATTTATTACTACGCAATTGAAAATGTTTCAGTGGCTAGCTTTTTAAATTTAAACACATTAGAATTTGGTGATTAATCCTTTCGCTACGAAGGACGCATATATAGGGTAGATGTACCAATTACTGCCATTTTGAGGTTCGCGCGTAACTTTATTTAACTGTTTTAGAACGTATTTAACATAAAGATCGTTCCAGTTTGGAACATAATAATGTTCAACATCTCTTTTACTTATGAACCCTTTTTTTCTTATATGTTCAATATAATAAATTCATTACTACGTAATTGAAAATGTACAACAAAGTCCCATGTCCTTCGTACTGTCCCTTGAAAGCTTTTCATTTAAATAGAAGCACGTTTTACATATATTGACACGTCAGTTTGTGTAACAGATATACGATATATAGTAATCGTATCGCCTTACTAAATTATCACACGTTCCATATTTTATAATTATAGTGGTCACGTTTCAATGTTTAACAGCACATTTACCTCCTAATATTCGTTTAATAAATATTAAGTGTAAACGAATATAAAATATCTGCGTGTTGTTACGTAAACCGAAGTCCAAATTTAGTATGAAAATTTGTTTACTTACGATTCTTTACACGTTGCTTTGCTGTTAAATAAACAAATTCAAGTGGAATTATAGAAACAGTGACAGTAATTGGGTCGAACCCTAGTCCGAAGATGTGTGAACGACAGACGTACGAACCCTTTACGAGTTTTTGCGGATATGTATATTACGCGTTGCGTGCGATTCTTAGGGGTGCAATGCGCATTTTATGTCGAGCGTGTCACGATGAGTCAGACATCGGCGGCGAAGAAGATTCATGGGAGATCTCCAAGGGACTGGAGAAGGGGCATTAATTAATTTATCGAGAGTGTTGTTTCCTGATTAGGGGATTAGATGTGGGGATACAGAAATGGAAAATGAATTGTGGACAGCGTCGAAGATTGAGTTAGGACAGCAGTGCTAGGTAACTTTCATTCTAAAGAACGAATAAGTTTAGTTTAGTTGTGATTCGTATATAATTTACATAATTTACTTAATTTAATTTGATTGTGAATCGACGGGTATAAGAACCCTTTAGTATACATGTTCTACGTATCTGTATTGTATATTATTTTTCTCTTGTACTTATTGGGCTTTTGCCCGTTAATAATAATCAAATAAAATAAAATAAAATATTGGGTTGCAATACATATTCGTTCCGTTTTCCCGCAACGTTTTTGAAGTTCTAGGAATTCTACGCGAAGCAGAGTCTTCAGTCAGTATAAAGATGGAAGAATGTGGTGAATCAAAATGGCGTAAACCTAATTGAGTGAACATATTTTTGAATTTACAAGTAAATAATTTAATAAATATTGAATTCGAGTAGGACGAATGTATGTTACAACCCAATACTTTATATACAAATAGTAAATGAATAGAAGTTATTCATTATTTAGAGTGAAAGTTGTTTATTACTATACACGACCATGTTTACGTTCCATATTCCAGTAAAGAATTGAAATTTGAGAATTTTTAATAGCGTTGCCCTTTCTTTTAAGCAACCTTAGGTGCTGTTTTTTAATTATTGCACTTCAGTAACACTAAGTACTTGTTCAAATTAAGAACATTTAACAAAAGATTGTGAATGATAGTTCCCTTCGAATTCCATTAATTACACAACAGAATTTAATCCATTAAGGACCAATGTTGCGTTAACGCAATTTATGTAACTCTTTCAAACTTTATCAAATTGTATAATCTATGTGGAGGATGAAATAATAATGACAAAATTATTACACACATTCCTGGATTACCTTTTCAAAATACATTAATGAAAAACGGAATTCAGCTATATAAATTGATCAAGAAAAAATTGCAAATAAAATGTTGCATTAAAACACGTTGGTCCTTAATGGGATGATATATCTAATCAAAAACACTTGAAATTCTTAGAACAACCCAATACATATATGAAGATAATTAAGTAGTATTTAAATGCAAAAATACAGTGATGTATCGATCCTTTCTGTAGTCATCGTATAATATACGTATCGAATAGTAAAAGATTTAGGGTAAATGACCCACGTACTGTCATCGTTCCTATAACTGCCTCTTTAATTCGTTTATTTAATAGCAAAGTAATGTATAAAGAATCATGAGTAAAGAAATTTTCATACTAAACTTGGACTTCGATTTACGTAACGATACATAGACATTGTATATTCGTTTACACTTAGTATTTATAAATAAATATTAGGAGGTAAATGTGCTGTTAAACATTGAAACGTAACCAATATAATTATAAAGTATGGAACGTGTGATAATTCAGTAAGGCGATACGTTTACTGTGTATATCGTATATCTGTTACACAAACTGACGTGTTAGTATATGGAAAAATTGTTTCTATTTAAATGAAAAGTTTTCAATTGACAGTACGAAGGACATTGGACTTTGTTGTACATTTTCAATTACGTAGTAATGAATTTATTATATTGAAAATGTACAGAAATGTTCATAAACAAAAGGGACGTTGAACAATATTATGCGCGAGACTGGAACGATCATTATGTTAAATACGTTCTACAATGGTTAAACAAAGTTACACGCGAATATTAAAGTGACAGTAATTGGTACATATACACTATAGATTCGCTTCATTATTTCACTTTTGTCGAAGCAACCATTGTACCGTTGAAACGTGCAACGCGGTACAAATTCGCTTTAAATTCTCTATCTGTTAGACAGAGTGGCTAAGAAACCTTTAAACTCACCCTCGTTTCTTTCGTCCATGAGAAAGTCCCCGGCTGTACTTTCCCTGTTCGTCTTCCGCGCTTTCTCCTCTTTTTGCCGCCGGATACCGAGGCGTTTTCGGACTTGAGCGAAAAGTTGCCGCGAAACTTTCGACACTCTTTGCGTCTCTAGCGGAAGACACGCACGGACGTGAAAGGAAACGTACGTCCCTTTGACGAACGATCGGCAATGGCCGTGTAATTTTCGAAAAAGTTTCGCTCCGGGTCCGAGGGTGGATAGAAGTTTCGGGGTTACGAAAGAAATAGCGCGTTGTAATTGGAAAGTTAATTAACTCTTTGAGGATAGGGGATGAGCTGCGACCATTCGATTCCACGGATTGGTCAAATGTAACTGAAGTGTTGTGTGCGGTTATTTTACAAAGATCTTCGTAGCGATTGCATACCTAGACTGCGAATTTTTATGCAAATTCGCTTCTAGCGTATTATTGGCATTATTATTAGATGATTAATTTGGATTATCAAGAACTTTATTGGTATTTGAAAACGCGTGCAATTCTTTGCTATCTAAGGAATAGGGAAGAATCGGAAAAACAGCACGAATATAATATAACTTAATTCAATATCTTGGCCACTTCTCCATATATAAAGTGTTAAAAAAAGTAGTGGAATTTTAATAAAAATTTAATTCACCTCCTAAACATTGCAACTTGCACTTTGCTTTGGTTATTTTTGCATACTTCTGCATAGTATGTCCATTGTGCACCTTTTCGCAAATTTAAGTTTCCCCCAAATGCATAGAAATCCGCGGTTTAATTATAAAATTCTCGGAATAGAAATGAGCAGAAATCGTAGAACGAGTGGGCAAGGTTAATGGACACAACTCGGCATGCTTTCGTGGTGTTTATTGGTG
The DNA here is from genome assembly GCA_028830335.1 of Eucera pruinosa. Classification (NCBI taxonomy): domain Eukaryota; kingdom Metazoa; phylum Arthropoda; class Insecta; order Hymenoptera; family Apidae; genus Eucera; species Eucera pruinosa. Next base: position 29,216,658 of record JAMYCR010000001.1, on the reverse strand, counting down.
TTCACCAGTGGACTCGTACTGTATCGTTCTCTCGAATTTTTACAAGTGAGGCGCGTCTTGGGTTTGCGACCTCTATTTAAGGGTCGCTCGTTTCCTGGTAACGCGATGTCTGTTTACCCATCGCCTGATCACAATTCCGCGAATTGCGCGGGAATCGCTCCATAGCAATGGGTAAATACTTTTGCGTATCCATCGCCTAACTGTGATCAGGCGAGTAGCGGGCGAATCGCGAGCGACCTACTCCCTAGCAACGCGTAGGCCGCTCAACGGTCGCCAGTAAACAAATTCCGTTGCGCTGCAAGACGCTACAAACGTAAAGACATTTCTGCATCATGCAAAATAGTGTACAGGGTATTTAAAATGGGACAAACAAACGAGCCTCTATAGTCACGTGTCCAAAAATAATTTAGTGAAACGTCACTATATAGTGACGTACAATAGCGAAAAGATTAATTACACGTGTTAAAATAAATAAAATTTATAGAACTTGAACATTAAAAAAGATAAGGTAACTGATAATAATACAACTAAAATTCAACGATAAACGTATTATTAAATAGCAACAAGGTCCTACTACTCTAATCATTAAACTATAATCTCACGGCGAATTTTAATGAACTTTTTATAAGTTTTCTCAATTTTTCTCTTACCATTATAATAGTCGTTTTCCTCTTCTTTCTTTTCCTTCTTTTTCCATGAAATCAGCAACTCGCAATCAGACGTCACTAACTCCAAACATAATTTCTACGTTACGAAGTTTACTTCACTATCACTCGCAACTTCAAAACACGTTTCAAACCCATGACCCATACTCCAAATTCTTCCTAACCACCGTATCGTCTTATAACCACTCATTGCAATCAGAAAATTGGAGCAAGCAACGATTACGTGGTTAGCAATATTGGAACGATATAGGGTAGTAAAGGGGACCCACGTACTGTCGCTGTTCCTATAGCTGCCACTTTAATTGTTTTATTTAATAGCAAATAGATATACAAAGAATCCTAAGTAAACAAATTTTCATACTAAATTTGGACTTCGGTTTACGTATAGACATTTTATATTCGTTTACACTTAATATTTATAAATAAATAATAGGAGGTAAATGTGCTGTTGAATATTAAAACGTGACTGTGGATCTGTAGAGAGGGGATAGGATAGGAAAAAGGAAAGGTGTTGCGTTTCGTCCTGGGCCTGCTAGTGGACTCATCAGTAAGGCTACCTAGCAGGCCCTGCCTTAGACGTTGGGATATTGGAAGGAAAGTTAAAGGCGGTATATATATGGACGAGATAGGTGGAGCGAGTACTTTCGAGAAAGTCCTGTTTTCGTATGTCCCTCTAGTGGTAGGCGCAGAAGAGCCGCCACATGACCAATATAATTATAAAGTATGAAACGCGTCATAATTCAGTAAGGCGATAAGTTTACTATATATCTCATATCTGCGACATAAACTGACGTGTTAATATATGTAAAGATTGTTTCTATTTAAATGAAAAGTTTTCAAGAGACAGTGATAAGGACATTGGACTTTGTTGTACATTGTCAATTACGTAGTAATGAATTTATTATATTGAACACATAAAAAAGATGTTCATAAATAAAAGAGCGGTTGAACAATATTATGCTCCAAACTGGAACGATCTTTACGTTAAATATTCTCTAAAATAGTTAAATCAAGTTACGCGATAATCTTAAAGTGGCAGTAATTGGTACATCTACCATATCCGCACGAAAGCGAGCACGCAACTGTTGAAATCGAAGGTTGTCGAGGGTAAAGAAACATTTCTTCTCGCTTTCTACGGATGTTCGACGTTGCAATATCGCCGGCGAAATCGTCAGGATAATTTGCTCTGTTAACTGTGTAAATAAAGGCAGACAATGCGGCATATGCGATAGAGTTCAGCGGTGCTCAACTTTAATGTCCGACTGGTGTTGGTCGTTAGGCCAATGTACCAACAGCGACCAAGTATTAACCTGAAATGAGCGTATAGTGACTACGCCGGGGATTTGATGCCAGTATCCAGGATCGGATCGTATGGTGCTTACCAGCGTGCATGCTCCCAAGGTATTGAGTTTACATTATATACGCTTGCAACGTCGTTAAAATTAAGCGATATATCGATATGCGCATCCGTACCGGGCACATAGGTGTCGCGGAATTGCGGAGAAAATTTAGAGTCGCGTGTGCTACAGCATGGAAAACGTGTTCCGTATACAATTTCGCGATACCCTTGCGCCGCTACATCAGACGCTGCAGCGCCCGTAAGATTATTTTCAAACGGCAGTTTCTATATTGCGCTTCTCCGAGCGATATAAGATTGCTTTTCGTAGGAAATTACGACAATGCTACGCTATTAACCCTTTGCGCTACGCTCGAGTTATTTGTAAAGGTGAAAAGTTACAGTTTAAGTTTCTGTAATCCCACTTTCGCTAATTCGATTACCATTCCTTCAAAATTAAAGCAAATTTCCCCTTTTCGAATGAAGGTAACACATTAAGTTCTCGTACAAGTCAGAAAAGTGTATTTATGTAAGATTATAATTTTAAACACTCAGAATTATGAAACACCGACGTTTAAAGTAAAATTCTATTAATTATTATTTAAAGTAAGATTCTATAAATCACCTCGTAGAAATATCGGAAAATATTAGGTAATATACATAGATAATATACACATATATAGGTAATACAAATAGATTTAAATTAATATTATTCAACGATTGTTTTTATTCTTTTCCTTTCCTTATTTATTTCATATTAGATTTATTTATGTTTTCCATATGATTTATATTTTGCACCCCAAAAATATTAATCCAAGAAATCCTAATACTCGCATCTTGATGATGTAGACTTTCTCTCTTCGTCACTTTAACTCAGACAAGTAATGTAACGTAATTGTTTTCGATCGATACTGCATGAGACGTTATCAAACATATTTTACCCATACCGCGTACAAGTTATTTTGATACGCATTTGATATCGTATCAGAGAATTCATACGTATTGGTATTCATACGTATGTCTCATAATTTGTCCTATCGCTATTTTTGCCAACATTAGTATTTTTACAAACTAAACATAGGGTAAATGACTCAATTACTGTCACTGTTCCTAAAACTGCCACTTTAATTCTTTGATTTAATAGGAAAGTAATGTATAAAGAATCGTAAGTAAACAAATTTTCATACGAAATTTGGACTTTGGTTTACGTATAGACACTGTATATTTGTGTACACTTAATATTTATAAACAAATATTTGGAGGTAAATGTACCGTTGAACATTGAAACGTGACCAGTATAATTATAAAGTATGGAACGTTTGATAATTTAGTAAGGCGATACGTTTACTGTATATCTTATATCTTTTACACAAACTGACGTGTTAATATACATATGTAAAACGTGCTTCTATTTAAATGAAAAGCTTTCAAGTGACAGTACGAAGGACATTGGACTTTGTTGTACATTTTCAATTACGTAATAATGAATTTATTATATTGAAAATATAAAAAAAATGTTCATAAATAAAAGAGCGATTGAACAATATTATGCTCGAAACTGGAACGATATTTATGTTAAATATATTCTAAAATAGTTAAATAAAGTTACGCGCGTATATTAAAATTGCAGTAATTGGTACATCTACCTTATTTCTGCCGTGTACTTAACACTGCCCAGCGGACAAAGAAGTAGCCATTGGAAGAGATAACCATTAAACGGAGGGACATAGGAAGAGGGCGGTAGAATTTAACGAGGATACGCGACAATTGAATCGCAGGTTGCCTTTTCAGCTTTCACCTTTCGCCTTTCGCCCTATTGCCGCTCATAGAGGAGCAATTCAAGGGGCAACTCGCATTTCGAAAGGGTTCAAAGAGCGAGCTCCTAGCCAATTCTTCTTTTCTCTCTTCAATTTCCTTCCTCCTAGAACGCTTACGCACGTACGAACCTATATATACACACGTACACAGACACACACACACACACACACAGACGCTTAAGATGCGCTTGCCGAATCTAAGATGGTCTTGATTCTTAAAATTCCCGATGCAAGTCCCAGGCGAAGGCCGCGGGCGATATTGGAAAACCTATCGATGCCTTCTCATCTACTCGTTGGCATTCAATAGAAACCGGACGAAATATTCGGACGCAATTTCTTTATGATAATTCAATTTTTCCCTCGATCCCGTTGGCCACCTTCTACTCGCGATTCTACTTACATTCGGGGCCAAGAGAACTAGCCAACGTGCAGCCTACATACCTGACGTACCGACGTCAAACCTTTTTCCAGCCTTTTATCCTGCAAATGGCCGGACCTTATTCGCCCATATTGCCGCGAACAGACTCCTTGCTAAAGAATCCTACCCGCCTTTCGTGAATTCATTTTGAATGCTCCCCATCTTCTACCCCTTGAGAACTGGCGAAGCTCCTTCTTCTCTCTCTCTCTCTCTCTCTCTCTCTCCCTTGCTGCCTCTGCTTCATGGAAATTGATCGATTCGTGCCTCCGGGCGTAAGAAAATTTATTGTATAACGTAGCCTGCCTCTTCCACCTAGGGTTACTACCTACCTTTTGATACTGGCTTCTCCGGATCGTTAGATACGGCTTGTAGTCGATGGTGTAATCGTGGATCGTGAAAATCATCGAAATATTAAATTCTTTCGTTAAATTTGCAATTACATTATGTCGGTGGATACGAAATGGTTGATTTTATGTAACTTAAAATGTTTCAGTTGATAATTAATTAAAAAATACGATTGTAATTCCTGTACAATAGTTCAAACGTATTAATAGGTTTATCAGATTCAGGTACAATTTTCAATTTATTGCTAATCGTTTCTTTTAAACGACTATAAGATGAATTTTTAAGGTTTACATTTTTAGTGCGAAATTTTCCAAACCAACATTGAATTGTTTGTTGATAAATTATATCTTTCCATGCATAAATAAGATTAATAATAAGTGAACGATAATATTCCGTATGATATATTGGGTTGTAACATAAATTCGTCCCGGTTTCCTATAACATTGTTTTAGTTCACAGTAATTTTACAAGAGAGGAACGCTTTAGCTATTAGAAAAGTGGAAGAAAGGTAATTATTTAACGTAGAACATACAGAATTGACTAAATTTGCTTCCGAATTTACAAATGAATGACCTTAAAAACCCTAATAAAATGGGACGAATATATTTTACAACCTAATATAATGATTATAAAAATGTGAACTTGCATAAAAGTCCGCAGTCTACATATCAGACACCTTAATATATTTTCCAAATTTTCAATGCTTATTTTCTTAACAAAGGTGCCAAAAAATTGTGGCACATATATATTTAGGAGAAATGAAATTCTTCGCTACTGCATCAGCTATTCGTTGCGGTATTCCATATATGCTGCATAATCCATTTCGTATCAATTTATCCCGAGCATATCGAATCACATCCGTAAGTGCTCCTTCCCTCCTCTCAGTTTTCCGCTTCCCAAAGTTCCCCATTATATCTCGCTGCCTTAGGATGGCAGACGTTATCCGATTATTTCGTCCAGCGTTTTCCTCCGCGGCTCAAATGCATTCTTCGATTACCGGCCGCTCCGCTCGTATTTTTCCTAAGTGGTATTTGCTAAGATAACTTCGTCCACTTTCTTCTAATTGTCTTTCTATAAGTCACTTTTCTTCGGCGACCAATTCTGACACAGACGAAAGTCGTAAAAGTAGTATATTTACTAATCGAACGTTTCGTAATTGCTTATTGTTATATCTGTATTTTATATTAACGATATAGACGCTAATTTGGAGCTAAAGTTTTAATTTGTACTCGGCTTGAATCTTCTGCTAATTTCCATATTAATTCTAACTTAATTTCTGCAAATATTATTACTCTCACAGATTTTTAGCTGAAGAGTTTTCTAAGAAAAAATATTTTTCAATCTCTTACTGTTTTCACCCTTTTACCGTGGATTATGGCTGATAAAAAAATAATAGGTGTCAAATATTTTTTGAAAGCTATCTAGCCTATAAATTTCATTAAAATTGGCGATTGTTAGTTGAATATGTTCCCTTGTTAGTAAGAATTCTTAACCAGGCAAAACAGAACAAATGCTTTAGATATTTAGAACGAAATTTAATGCAACATCGTCAACTTGCTTTGGAATATTTACAATTACTATAACAAACACAAATACCGTGTATTATATTTTAATATTTCTTTGAATATCATTTCTGTCACGCTTTGGATAGTTTGCATAATGTCGCAATGCATTATATGCATTCTGTACAGTTTTGCACATTTAAATTTCTCGTACACAAATGTACAAAAATCCTCAAGTCTATTTAATAATAGTATCCAAATGAGATGAGTTGGACATTCTCAGCGTGATCGAATTGAAAATCTGTAATGACGTAACACCGTCAACACTTGACGAACGTTACAATCGGGTCGCAATGAATAAAATAGTTCGATACGCACGGTTATTAGAGGCAAGAGCTGCAATTCGTTTCATAAGTTGTTAATTAGCTGGCCAGATGGACACGTCGTTTGCGGTGGTATTGGCTTAGTTGGCCAATAAGTCCTTCTCGTATATTGCCACCACTAAGGCAGTTTAACGGGTCTGCGTAACCGCCCTCGTGGGCACTTCGATTTTCCAATCGGCATTGGCGGTTGGCGGAGAGCAAGATGGACGAACACAGGGGACGAGTAAGAAACGAAGCTTAACAGCTGATCGATAATGCTGGAGGTGCTGCCAAGGATAAGCTATATTATGGATATTTATCGTAATCTGCCAATAGATTCGAGTTAAGCTCAACAGCTACTGTGTGCACGATATACAACACTATATTGTATTATTAGACCTTTATTAGGATCTCTATGCAAATTTATATTGCTATTTATATTTGTTAACGAAATTGAAGAAATTTAATTTAACCAAAGGGTTGTTTCAACCTTAATATATAATTTTTTTGGCATTCCACTCTCTACTTTTAAGAATCACTTTACACAAACTGTAAATGCGAAAGATTTATATTATTTCGTACCTTATCTTTCTTCAGGTTGTACTATTTTTGATTTCTTATTTACTTTATGCTCACTATTTTGTCCTTTTCGACAACTAAGAAAATCTGTAGTCATGCTTTGTATACTAATAGGTTTTTATCTGTATACAAGTTAAATAAACAGTAATTTAAATAAGTGAATAATAATTTGTACTCTATTTTAAGTATTTTGCACACCTTTGCATATTAAATACATTTGCATAAAAATGCGCAGTCTATATGTTATAATTTTTAATATTGGTCAGCATGACTAAGATACAATATCGAATAGAAATGAATAAGTTAGAATTCATCTCGAATGATTAATTAAATCCTCTATCTAATATCTTGATCAATATTTATTGCATTACAATTTCCAACATTGGTCAGCATAAGTAAGATATAAAATCGAATAGAAATTGATAAGTTAAATTAATTTTAATGAAATACATATGCTCATTATACAGATTTGAATATAAAAGCGTATATTTTCGTTAAATAAGGATGATTGGTAATTAAGCACCTAGTTACCGAAAATATTTAACGGGTTTAGACAGCTTTAGATAATTAAAGGAAGAAGAGGGAAACTGGACGACAAAATTGAAACCGTTTAATGTAGATAAAACAACCTCAAAATAGTTGCTGAAACTATGCAAGCATGTAGGAATTACAGTGTCATCGATTTCCCGTTTTCCATTACATTCCTAAAATTGTTCTTAACATGATTTTAAATGCTAACGAGGTTTCACCTAAATTTAAATCGTTTGTATCACCATATCGTGATAGCGAATATGTTAAGACATGAATTTTCGCTAACAATATTTCGCCAAACTTAACAAGAATCTTAATTTGTTACAGGTTGTAGCGTGTATCTATGTAATCGCGACTCCGGCCAGGAGTAACCATCGAAGTACATGAAAGAAGGACATGAACTACTCTCAAGGTAAGCATTTTCGTTTCCATCTTAATAATTTATCTACTGCATATGAATAAAACGCATAATCATCACCGATAATTTTGTTGAAACGCGGAAAGCTAGTACCGCTTGGAATATGGCCAAAACAACATTTTTTATTCACAGTATCTGCACTCATTTCGAACAATAATAATACAAGACTTTGCAGAAGCAAAGTAGATGTAAGAAGTAAAGCAAGTAATTTATAGGCATCTCAAAAAGTCGAACAATAAGCTTCCGGTAAATAAAGTATGAATCTTTATCTCAAAATTGGCACTCGACTAGTCCATAGATTTCACTGAATCCGCCAGACTTAAAATTTCCGTTTAAAGGAAAACTTGCATTACAAAAGTAAAAACACGTTAAAATCTCCAAGACTCGATTTCACCATCTTCAAGAAATTTTCAGTGGATGAAAAAAATTGCTATTGTGCTTTACGTGCACGCAAAGTTGAATCGGAATCAATCTTACAGGTTAAGAGAATTTTTTTATAACACTACTACTAAAAAGTTTTCGGTCAAACGTGAGAGATGATGAAACTTTTTGCCAAAGATAGTAGAGTCCGAATACTTTTGTCCGCCACTTTATACGTATACATATACATACATATATATATATATGTATATGTGTGTGTACACAAACATACAAATACATACGTGTACAGCAGATAGACAGAGCGTATATGCGGACAAATTCGTCAAAGGTTTGTCGCCGACCGATCTCAAGCTTCGCTCGAAGCCAGAGCGAGTGGTCTGAAACAGTTCGGAAATTCACTCAACTAATCAAATACCGCTAAAACCGCTAAACAAGTTAGGTTAGCAATCTACGTGCTCCGAATGGCAACTCCGAACTGCTCTGCGGCTGCGAAGCGCGAAAACGCTCGCGACTGCTTCCGCAAGCCGCACGCCAGCTCCACCGTCCCCCTCCCTCCTGCCCCACCTACGGAATCCTTTAACGAGGGGAAACGACTCGACGTAAACGTGTCCGATTCCTTCTGGCTCCGGACAGAATCCACACACCACTGAAAGAAATCATTTCTCTTCTATTGCTTTCCTTCAAACGTCTGCATTTCTCCGAATAGAAGTGCAAAAGTTTTAGGGGCGGAATTTTGGCATCTTTTGCCTCGTTGGAAATTCTTAACGATTAATCGGTGTATAACTCTAATTGCGTATGCGCTTTTACGTAAGGTTGAATGTAGGTAACACATAGTGCGAATAATTCATTGGAAAGTTAGTAAAGTTGGAACGGAGAGAAATTTGTGCTTTGGTTACAAAACGAAGCTAGCATTCGGTAATTATTTATGGTGGAAAGAGAATTAAACGATACTGGCTTTCGAAAGTCTTATTAAAATTTTAATTCAATAGGATTTTATTAAAAATTAACAAGTGTCGAATGATTTATGAATGGGTTTATAAGTATATTGGATTTAAATGATTTTTCATTACTTTTGCTCAACTTTTATTGGAGAATCTGTATTTCACGTAAAGATTCAGTCGAAAATTTGCAGCAGTTTTTAATAAAACTTAACGAAATTTTCTGTTACCTGTAGATAACAGTTACAATTAATTCAGTTGATTTATTAATTTCGATTACAGATCAGTTAAAACCTAATTTCTAAATTCGTGAAACTCGAATCCAAAACTTTGTAGGACCTCGAAACCCTTGAAACTCTCGAAGCTCGAAATTTTCGAAACCCTGCATTCGTATTTCTTGCAGTTTGTCCGTAAGAAGTACAAGTAATTAATCAGAAATTGAGATTCTAATAAATTCCGCTTAGAAAGCCAAGCTATTTATTGAGTGTAATTAAATGAAACTTAAATTTAGTTATAATTTGAATGAACCAATTGGTGGACAAATTTCATTAAATAATTACCTTCCAATTTTTGTATTATCATTAAATTTTTCATTATTACAACATTTTATCATATTTATTTAATTATTAAGTGTTTTCTCCTTATAAACGATTGTAGTACATTGTTGAAATTGTATCGATTACTATGAATCTAACGTCTAAACCCAAACTTTACTAAATTATTAATTGATTGTAGAATCTTTAAATTAAGGCCACTAGTGGTCATTTACGTCTCCAAGATTAATTAATTACCGTAGGAAACACCTTTTTAATTTACTAAAGTTATCCCTTACCAAACTTTTGGTTTTCTGGTTTGAAATTCATCCCTTCTAGAGTAAATGCATAGTCTAGTTTCTATTTAATTTACGAGTGAATGTATCGATACCGCACGACCATAATTGAATATGCTCGGATAACAATTAGTTAAATCAATTATACTAATAATTAGATTTTCGTTGAAGCAATTATAGCAGGACAGTTATTAGATTACACGGGTTAATGAAAGATAGTTGCGATTATTATGCACGTTTACAATAATTATAGAGCAATCGTGTGTACGTACATTGCATTGATGCATTGCCGTTTCTTTGCTCGCTAGCGCAATTTCACGTGAAACATGAAACTAATAAAATGATGATGGCTAATAATTCGTTCGACACGGTAAAATGTTTATTTCATATTTATTAATATCGGAGGAGCTTGAACGAAATAAATTCATATCGATGCGACAACCTATCAAAACGTATCTCCGTTTGGTTGACGTATTAAAGTTTAAATTCGTGCTCCGCATTTCCGAATGTGTTTTATAATCCCGCGTATCCGTGTAAATTAATCAGTGCAAAGTAAGAATTATTTCCTCCTTTCCGTTTTAAATATTATATCGTTCGATCGAATTGAGTAGCAGAAAAAATCTCGCAAAAATTAAATTATAGCACATTTATAGCATTCTCCATAGCACATGTGAAATTGTAGCATCTTTTTTTATAGGAAATAAATAAGTATTACATTATTTACGTATAATAGGACGATTAATGGGTTACTTAAATTTAGTAAATTACATTATTATCAATTTTTCAGATTTTCACATAAGTCATAGCTTCTCATTTCATTTGATCTCTTTTGACAAAATTACTAAAAAAAAAATAACAATCTTAATAACTGGAAAAAAACTAAATTTCTCTTTTACTTCCCTTCCAGATAAGTTCATTTATTTATATATGCAATAAATGTAATTAAAATTGAATTTTGCAGTATTAACAGAGTTGCTATTTTTATATAGCTAATTTTTAAAAACTTTATTTATCTTGGGTTTTAATATTAATAGATTTACACTGATTGGCTTCTGAACTCTGCATATAATTTATCAAATATTTTATCCTATGTTAATTATTATCCCATTAATATGTTTTTTAATGTACAAAAGTTTAAATACCTCGAAGCAAATTTTGTTAAGTGTACCAATAAATATGATCCACTCAAATATGATCTACAAATATATTGATGAATTTCTTGAATCAATAGATCTCTTTCAAACAGAAATTCATAGTTTGCGTCAGTAATGACGAATAAAATTTATTCCCGAATATAATATATATATATATAGTGCCATATATAAACTTATAAAATACCTATATATAATTACCTGCATACATATAATTACATTACCGAATAAAAGGAGTTCTATTTAAGGCTTGCTATTGTCCAAAACAAACATAGAATTTAACAAAAAAATTGGATTATTCATTGTTCCACTTAATACACGACTTGCCCCACTTTCACAATCACAGTTACACAAAATTCCCTGCTTTATCAGCTCTTTCATTTCCGTGAATTCCTCCATTCTCCGCCAGTGTTAATGAATCGTTTGCGTATCGTAGAATACGAAGCAGCTTTAATACTAAATCCACTGCGCGATAAACTATTTCTCCAATTACCGAGCAAAACATTTAATATCACTCGCAAACACAACGACTAGCTCCGAGAATATCAGTAAAAGTGTTCGCTGTTCACAATGACCATCGGGGAGCGTTGTACGATTGCCGAAGAATTTAATTTCGCTCGAAAAGCCATTATGTAAAAGACCCGTCCGCTATGTACGCCGGTAAAAAAAAAAGAAAAAAGTCACCCGGCAAGCGTCTATGTAAACCAAACGAGTTTTTAATTGTAGAAGCATCACGTACTTGCCCGCAAACGTTCGAACATCGGGGTCACTTCGTTCACGAGGGTGAAGAGACACGTGCGGTTAACCCGTCAAGATGTTTTCTCCTGACCCTCTTCTGTCCCTTAATTGTTCTCATATTTGACTCCCGAGAACGTTATCTTGCCTACCTGTCCGCAACGGAAAAGCCACGTATTGCCACGTTTCTAAATGCATACGTATGCGCCTTTCACGGGCATTTACATGCAAATGCAACCGCCGGCTGTCTATTATGCAAGGCATCGCTAAGTGAGAATTCTGTGTTTGCTTTCATGGCTTTTTCTTTCTGTTACCCCGTCGGATAGTTAGTCGTTTTGTGGAAATGCGGCCGGGGGTGGAAGTTACACAGATGCAAATTCAGTCGATCGTTCGGTCGACGATGCGCACAATGGTTGTGAAAAAGTTTCCGGTGCCGAAGTGTTTTAGCTTCATTGTATCGATAACGTGAAGAATAGGCGGCGATAGAGGATCGTGGCGCGATTATAGTGCGTGTTTTTAGCGCAGTGCGAATCTTTATGGGAAGTGACATTTTTACGAATAAAGTTGGAGAAAGGAAATCCAAATAGCGAGTTGTATCCACTATTTGAATAATAAAATTGGTATTTCACTTTCAATATTTTCTTTGCGTTTTAATATCATTTGTATTCTGTATCTTTTTACTTTACCTTTAAATTTTCTGTAAGTGGTAGATATAACTAGATTGCAGATTTTTATGCGTTTGTGGGAAAATTAAATAGGCAAAGAAGTGAAATATATGAACTAGTGAAATTGGTGATGACATTTTGATATTTAGAGCATTGAACTACTCTCCGTTTAGCTTCTATTTCTGTATTTTTGTTTATATAAAAATTAATTTACATAAGAATTCGTAGTTTAATCATATTTATTAAAAATTGAATGCAGTCCATAGGTTCAGAATTGCGGATCTAAATTATCCATTATCTCGTTTAATAAATATTGAATGAGTGAAAAAGTTACAGTGGATTTACAGTGTAATCAATATTGTGTGCAATTTAATGGATATAAATTCTCGAACATTTGTACGCAAAGAAAATTATAGCAAGCTTGAAACTCTGAGTCTATAAAAACTAAGGCTAGCCTCGATGAATTTTGGTAATCCAAACATTTTGTTTAGCACCGTTAAATGGATTTGTGAGCTGCACAAGTAAAATTGATCGAAATTCATCCCCTTTTTACTTGACAACGATAATTAATAATAACACCGTGTCAAATACAAAACGCTGAAACATTACACGCAATTTCCATGTAGTAATCCTCAATCTCACAATTCTACAAATTGAGATCAAACAAATTAAAGTTTCAGTTAGACTAACGATAAGCAATTGTTAAATGATTCAGTGGTGTTACGTTTAATATGCTACAGTAAGGCTGTTTTTTATAATACTGTAGTATGCCAGAGTTATTTGTAATATGTTATACCTTATTACCTCATCGTTATTATTAATCTTATTATTATTTCATCGTTATGTAAAACAATAAGCAAGGCAGAGTTAATTTATAGATTCTCGGTGTGACCTTTGCGATCGAGATTTGTGGCGGAAGCGGTGATCCGAGTAAACATCGGCATCACAAAGAGTTCGTGGCGGGGGGGGGGGGGGAAAATTTACAGAGAAACAACCCCTTTGGCACGGTCCAGGACGAGTTTCGTAATTACATTAGGGGCGGGAGGGAAAAGTACGAAGGGAAGTTTTGGCTCTCTCGCTCGGTCGGCCATGCGTTTAGCAACAGCAATGGATTCCGTCAATAACCTCTTTAAAAGAGACTAAATTCATTATATGCCTTCTATTCGGTACGCTGGCGTGCGGCCCGTTTTTTTCCTGAATTTCCTTTTATATCCTCCTAAAGGAAGTTTCGATCGCGGGGTTAGTCTCGAAGGGTCGCGATAGCACACGCTCAATCCACTATTCCAAATCGGGATGTATTATTGATCATGCAATATCGACACTAGACGCCACCCTCTTTTTTTCTCCCTAGTCCTATGAAACGCCAAATCTTTTGAAAACTGTAATGGGTGTTATGTACTAGTAGACTGCTGGTGTTCGTGCATTTATACGAGATTTAAATGAATAAGTAATGAATCTTGTCGCGCTGCATACGATACGCAAAAATATGTTAAATATTTGAAGGCAAATATGCGATTGTAGATTAAATGAAGAATTAAAAAATGTATATACAAGATATGGAATATATTAGGTGTACGAATTAATTCTGAGTCTTCGCGGTTTCATCAAACTTAATATATATTTATTAGCGAGAAATGAGGTACAATTTCGATATTCGATATTTTTGGTGTTTTCACATTTATTGAACAAATTCGTTGCTTGGAGAATATTAAAGTAATTGGTATTATATCTTACTAGGCTACTGCAGTACGCCATGATGTACGTGAGTTAATTCGAATTTAAATACGTAAACAATTTTACAGTGCATACGATTCGCAAAAATATGTAAAGTATCCAAAGTCAAATATATTATTGAAGATTTAGGGAGAAAAACGGGATAAGTTCATTTTTGTTAATCTTCTGTTTTCTATATTATCTGGCAACTGAATTAGAGTACTTTTATGTGGCATAAGTGGACTAATAAAAATTTTAACAAGTCTTAAGGGAGGTTTCCATAATTCCATGGAAAATGGCAGAAAACATGGACGATTTTTAATCATTTCGAAGCTTCAATTTGCATTCAGGCGCAAACACTGTTTAACTGAAGACCAATTTCACATTGACTTTAATTTTTTAAATAGAAATTCATTTGATCTCTATCAAATATTTGAATAATTTGAATACATATCTTCTTTTTGTAATTAATTATCTTACTTTGGTTGTGAGAATTGATTGCATAACATATATACACACGTATAGAAAGATTTCGTTCTATTTATTTAACTTAAAAATTTCTTCTTCTACGACCACGCGTAGGTGTGCCGCAAAATTTGTCTCCTTTGGAAGACGTTAAGAGTAAAAAGTTTGAGAAACACTGCGTTAAA
Source organism: Eucera pruinosa (assembly GCA_028830335.1). Taxonomy (NCBI): domain Eukaryota; kingdom Metazoa; phylum Arthropoda; class Insecta; order Hymenoptera; family Apidae; genus Eucera; species Eucera pruinosa. Next base: position 29,201,623 of record JAMYCR010000001.1, on the reverse strand, counting down.
TTATTCCCCTGTTTTTAAATAATAAAACCACCCCCAATAAACTAAATAGGAATCCGCTGGAAAATATTATGGAATAGAATAGAGTCGAAAGATAAGATGGGAGAGAGAAGCGAAGCATCCTCGACAAGCATCCGACTTATGTATTGTAAATACCATGTAATCCGATGACCTTTCGGCGACAGTCCCTTCATTACCGGCGCGGTTGCCATTGTTCCGTTGCTATAATTGAATTCCCAAGGCAGCCGCTAGCAACCAATCCACATCCTCTCAGCATCAGCGATCCGAGAACACCGCCGATTCCACGTCGAAACTCTACGAGATCCTGATTTACCCCATTCAGCCGGGAATAATGCGATATCCCGACCCCGAAAGCCACGTCGAACCTCACTTCGAAGCGGAGTCATCTTAGCAGGGGTTAGTCTGATCTCGTGCAATCGATTCTAAATGTCCGTTCGATTGCTCACTCGCGTCGCCAGTTGCTTTTCCGCCCGCCATCGCGCGCGCACAGTCGGACGTGATTTCCATCTTGAAAACCAACTATACCGTACGCCGTGTTTTATTCAGCCTGTCTGTATCTGATAAGGCGGAATTGAAGCTTGTTCGCGGCGGCTAATTAAAACGCGGACAGGCGATATATATGGACTGGAATAACTTTGTTTCGCGCGATCCTGAACGATCCGATCTTTCTTCGGTGTCGAAGCGGTTGTTTTGGGGTAAATAGGGTTGAACGTTTGTGATGTTGCGCAGTTGGTCATAAAAGTCTGCGTACAGATTTTATATTTTAAATGTTTGTATGCTTTTGGACATGTTGTAGGTTAATTTAAAGGCTGGGGAAATGTATATAATAATGTATAAGAGTACAAACTTTTTATTTTACAAATATATTTATTTTACAAATAAAATTGCACCTAAAGGTATACAGAATATAAAGTTTTACTTCTAGTTAAGAGATTGTTGAGTGTTGCAGATACATTAGGGGATCTAAAAACGTATAAACACAGTTATAACAAGTATGTTTCGCATACTTTAATACACATACGTAGATTTGTATGAAATCAGATCTTCATTTTAGTTGTACGTATTGTTGCAAATAATTAGAAGAAACATCAGCCGACTTTAATAATGTTCTTAATGTTAATTAATTAAATTACATTACATACAATTACATTTGAACATAATATTATTCATTTAATTAAACGGGAATTAGCCTTTTGGTACAGAAAAAAAAGAAACGACAGTCATGAATTAAAACAAAGAAGAGTATCACAAATAAATCTATAATAAGAACAAAAGAAATTTAACTGTTGATATTTGTTTACATTAATGGAAATTCTGTTCTAACATAATTAATAATTTAGGCTACGTAAATCTTCTGATATAATTCATCTGGGTTTTCTCCCACAAATATACTTAAATCGAATTTGTATGATATTTACTAAAACCACCATAGCAATACTGTTATTATAAAAACAATCTAACCATCTTTGGATTGGTAACAAACATTACATTCGAAGAGATTTTATTTCGCTTGAATTTTGTAATATTGAATCCACTCGAACATATAATAATACAAATATAGGAAGCTGTATGGTATTTTTATATGTGGTACGAAATACTTTGACCCATCGAGCGAGATACGGTATGCAACAGATACCCAACTGATCAAATGCAAATGCAGCATGCTGTTTAGACGGTTCGATGGAACGCCCTGCTATCCTCCATCAGGAGATTGACATCGTTTACCTCGAGCCATCGAGTACGGGGGTGCGAAGGGTCTTTGTGCGTGGATGTAGCTCACATGTGGACTCACGCAGGAGAGCCTAGCCGTATAAACGCGCGCGAGCAACGCGACTACGGGAGTCCTGTCTCCGCCATGACTGATGACCGGCATTACGATTTGTCAATAACAATTGTCCAGGCTATAACCGCCTCGCGCAAACTGCAACTGATGGCTAACATCGATTGTTCACGTCGACGTAACTGTCCGCTACTGGACTGACCCATAACGCATCCGTACCAAAAATCTGCCGTCAACAGACCGATGCGAATTCGACGAAACGCCCGCAACGTTGTTCTCGCTAATGTGCGGTATCTGCGCGTTGATTAGTCGTTGCAGCCGACCGAGCGACGCCGACGTGTCGATCGTTTCGAACGATCGTCGATCTACTCGTGTCCCACGCTTCTCACAATTCTATCCGCGATTGCCAGCTTGTTTTTGTTCTATTTTTTTATATTACCGTGCAGGGTTCTGGGTGCTGGATTTTTTGGGGTTTTCTGTTTCGGTGAAATTTGTAATCGTAATAAGAGGATTTGTGGTGTTTGTTTGGCGGATTTTATGGGAAACGAATGAAATATAAATTGGGATCTTTGTAAGGGTCATTTATACGATTTTAGTGAAACGGTAATTTTAATGTAGTCGATTCAGAATCGAGAATTTGCATCCCTTAAATTATACAAAATATTAGTTAATTGGTCCCCAGAATTTCTTAACCTTTTAGGTGCGGCATTTATGCACGATATGAATTTAGTGTAATTCTTCAAGTTGAAAATAAGCATACGAATTAATTTTACAGACTTTTATACAAGCGAATATTGTCTCAAATTTTGTCTGGAAGATTATTAAAATTTATCACATAAAATTGAGTCCGATTAAAACCTTAATAACGTATGCATGTCATATCACGTGTACGAGTCATACGCATAAAAAAAATCAGTGCCATCTCTGATGGGTTAAAAATCAAAATACATAAGAAAAAAATCTACTATCCCTGCACTATGTCACTGAACAAAGAATCATCGCTCTTCATCACCAGCCCTATTAGACACTTGCTCAAAAAAACCCCAACAAACTTTCTTTTCACCAACGTTGACACGTGAAACAAAGATATTAAGAGAATAATGTGACAGGAGATGGCAGCGTATACCAGTACACGCTCGATACGCAAATAAGGTTGAAAAAAGCCATGTATTGATTGTAAATAAAAAAATGCTGCCCTCTATTAGCCGGAACAATCTATTATCCGCAACGACATTAACAAAGCAGGTTAACTCCATTCATCTTCCACTGCGAAAACACGAAACGCACGACGTTGCAGGCTTCGCTCGAATGAAAAAAGGAATCTACGAAAACGAGAGCAGAGAAGTAAGCGACACGCATTATATAACACGGATGCCGTTTTCTCTACCGTCTTCCGCGAATACGGAAAAGATAATGTTGCCTTCCTTAACGAGATTTCTGTCGTTCCTTTTGTTTTCCCCTCGTAATTGCGCCACCAAGTCATTCGGTTCATATATAGCTCGCGGAAGAATACAAAGTCGCCTGTGTTTTCGACCTGGATCTCTTTTTTTTTCGTCCAACTTGAAAGATCATCACGTTTGCCGGAACTGCTACCGATGTTGAATGTTTTCGCGAGCGTCGCCTCGGTTTTTAATTAAAAAATCCTCGCCGCGGTCTTGCCGCTCGTTACCGAGAAATTTCACGCCTTCTTTTTTAATCAAAGTGCCATGAGTAAATAGCAGAAGCGCCGCCGTGTATCGCGGCTTATCTTGCTGTGCTGCTTTTGATAAAGGGGTTCAGGGAGAGAGAGAGAGAGAGAGAGAGAGAGAGAGAGAGAGAGAGAGAGAGAGAGAGAGAGAGTGAGAGGGTGGAAAAAGAAATTGTGCAGGGCGGAAACACTTGTGAAATGTGGGGCGAACGATGCAGTCGTACTGACGACGAGCAATCGATAATTAGGACTGACGGAGCGATATAATGTATTCCGGAAAGAGGGTCAGCGAGATGTGTATCACGAATTTCAGTGGTCCGTTCGTGTTCGTTGACACAAATTGCGATTCGTTCGCATTTTATTATACGCGAAACGGAATGCTTCCAGGGGGGAAGAAGAAGCGTCGAAATGCATTAACATTAAACATACCAGTGCTTTACAGATACCTATTCAATAGATCTCTCTGAATGGAAAGGAGAAGCGAATTGAAAGCAAAAATATGGAAATCTGATTAGAAATCGGTGAAATGGTAATGAAAACAAATCAAAATAGATACACGAGTAATATTAAAATTTTCCATCGGCTAAATAATTAACCAGAGATACGGTGTTCATTCAGATTCGCGTTTAACGCCTACCACGCGATTTTCCTTTGTCTTATCGGTGAATTGTTTATACTTTATACCATAAAGAAGGGCGCAAGTGAATCAATCGATAACGGAAATTGAATTTGATCGCTGACACGATTCTTGATTGGTGGACAGTACCACGCGAAGAGGAAACTGGGAAATAGGTAGAAGAAGAACGGAAAAGCAGCCCAGCGAAGGCTCGTATTGTGCATCGCGCGAGATGTTTCTCCCGTCCTGCTCGATCTTTTTCTCTTATTTTTATTTTTCAGGGCAAATTTATCGTTCGTTTACTCACAGCTGTAGTAGCACGCGGTAGCCTTGGGAGAAATTGGCGAGTGTCCTCTTGCTTTTCTCCTCGCTACCCTCAAACCTTCTCCTCTCTTTTTTTTCCCCCTCCCCCTGCCTACCTTTATTCCTCTACAATTCAAGATTTCTATCCTCCTTTCTCTCGCGTATTTTCCCAGATGTTGTATATATGCGGGGCAACGTGTGGCAAATATAAGAATCTACGAGGTATGAAAATAAAATATAAAAAGACGTAAGAGATGCGAGACGGTGATAAATTTTGAGATTTTTAGAGTCGTGTTTTGGAGGGGAATAATCTTTACTTCACTTATATTAAACGGTTTAGTATTTTATATTCTTTCGAATATGTTTCGTGGATTATTGATAAACATTCTCATTCATTGGAAAGATTGTAAAAGTTCTTCTTTACTCTATCTCCTATTATTTCTGTATTATACTTTTCTTTATTCTATCTTCTATTATTTCTCTACTATTTCTTTATTCTAGCTTCTATTATTTTTTTATTATACAATATAATGGTTTTCCGTTATTTTCTATTATTCCATCTTTATTCTTTATTCTAGTCTTCTCTTGTTAATCATTTACTCTTTTTTCTTGATATTATTATTCATAATAACTGCAAAGCCACGAAATACTATACGGCCACGAAGTATTAACATATATTCACATTTTATATTTGATATACAACATGTAATACAACAGCAACGTTCTCTAACCCAAAATCCTACCGTATTCCAAATTTATTAAACGTCCAACGAATTATAGCCACGATTGTACTTTTTGCATTCACACTAATCACCTGATCTCCCGCACACGCGTATCCAAAAATTCCCCAAAACGTTTCACACTCATACTCGAACACTCGAATCTTGTAACACGTGCAACTCTCGACAAAGACTCGTTCATTATCATTAGCCCGATTCACATTCGGCGAATCTTCCCTCGTTTTACAAGTTAAAATCGTGCAACAAACGAGGAGAATGGTAGGAAGAAGAACGTTCGCCAAGATTAAACGCACGATGGTGGCGCGCTCGTCCCTTATTCCTTCCAATTACACCTGATTTAGGCAGCGTTACGCTTAACTAAGCCCGCAAAAAGCAGGATTCGTGTACGGCGGCTGAATGGACGGGCGAATGAAGAAGCTGCGGTATCTGTAGGAGGTTAACGTTCACCAGAAGCTGGCCCCAAGAACCGGAGGCGTGCTCGAGGGCCTCTATTGAATTAACTCCATTCACCAAATTGCTCTCGCATTATGCTGGATCACGCCTGAGCTAAGTTCCACCCTCGAGCGTGTGGTCCCTCTGTCACAAACGGCGGCGAACGAAGACAAAGTCTTCTTCGTACGATTGAAATTCGTGGCCCGTTTGCGAAGGCTACGTTTCGCGTGGATATGCGAACGATGCCCCCTTTGTAATTCATCAAAGACCAAACCGGATAGCCCGGCCATGGCTACGCTTTCCTTCGCTTCTCCAATTTTCCTTCGTCGACGAAAATTTTACTCACAGATAAGAACTCTGGCCGACGCGCGCTGAAAGGATTACGCCGTTACTGCTGCTTGTTCAAATTTAAATTGAACTCCGTGCTCCTTTTCTTTTTTACCTCCGTTCCTCTACTTCTTCTTCTGCTTCTTGTTGGCTTCTACCCCTTTTGTAATACGGTATAATAATGGTTGATAACTGTATTAATTCATTAGCGGTGATTTTAGGTTGATTGGCTGCTCCGGTTCAGCGGAGGGAATCTCATGGCCGAGAAAGGGAATAATAACGCGTGGAGAGGAGAAAGGTTTCTTTAATTTTCGCTGTGGAAAAAGGAAGATTTCGAGCGGATTTAGTAATAAGTAGACTAGGGGGGATTTCGATAAGTTTGTTGGAAGTTTAAAAGTGCAAAATTGTGCGCGGTACATATAATTTGCAAATTTATACGAAATATCCTAAATGTAGTAGAAATTACGATAGCTAGAGTATAAAGCAGCCCCTAATTTAGATCTTCTAACTTATTTGTAAAGATATGAATTTGCATAAAAATCCATAATTTAGTAAGGAGGTAAATTAAGTATTCAATAAGGTATTCAAGATTTGGAAGGTATTCAATTAAATCTAAAATGTATATACATCTTTTCATTGGTTTCCTGTTAGGATTAAAAGAAACGGAATTCACTTGTAGTCCCTTAGGAAAGCAATAAATATCTATTCTATTTTATTATAACGATTGCTATGCTTTGCTTATTCGATACATTTTTACGTATTACGTGCTCCGTATATCTTTTCACATATTCAAAGTCTCTACAAATGTATGAAAAGCTGCCGCTTCGTAAAATCTGTGTAAGAAAAATAACAGTATCGCCATCTCTTAGAAGACTATAATATTCGATAATAATACTTACAATACACGAAGTATATAAATACGAAGTATATAAACATTGGTTCACCTCATTAGTCATTACACATTTAGAGAAAATTGTACGGAAAGTGAAGCAGGAAGATTAATATTATGAAAGCATATAGCAACGCTATTTCATCTAGTGTGAGTCTCCTAAATAATTTAACAATCTGATGCCCTAATTTATAGCATACTTAACTTATATCTAAATCCGCCTCTGCATAAACCTAATGCATAGGGTAAATGACCCAATTACTGTCACTGTTCATATAGGTGTCACTTGAATTCGTTTACTTAATAGCAAAGTAATGCATAAGGAATCGTAAGTAAACGAATTTTCATACTAAATTTGGACTTCGATTTACGTAACAACACACAGACACTGTACATTCGTTTACACTTAATATTTATAAACAAATATTAGGAGGTAAATGTGCTGTTGAACATTGAAACGTAACCAATTTAATTATAAAGTTTGGAACGTGTCATAACTCAGTAAAGCGATATGTTTACTATACATCTTATATCTGTTACGCAAACTGACGTGTTAATATACGTAAAGATTGTTTCTATTTAAATGAAAAGTTTTCAAGAGACAGTGATAAGGACATTGGACTTTGTCGTACATTTTCAATTACGTAGTAATGAATTTACTATATTGAACATATAAAAAAAAATTGTTCGGAAATAAAAGAGCGGTTGAACAATATTATGCTCCACACTGGAACGATCTTTATGTTAAATACGTTCTAAAATAATTAAATAAAGTCACGCGCGAACCTTAAAGTAGCAGTAATTGGTACATCTGCCCTAGTTTTTTTTCACTAGTAGATCAGCTCGTTTCTACAGCTGTCATAACGTTTCCAAATCTAAATTCAGATCGTAACATTTCCATAATGATTTTAACGAGAAGGAAGCGCATCCGTCGAATAATCTCATTGTTCCTTTTGTTCGCGGAAAAGGTCTTGCCGGGGTGGCTCTATTGAAGGTGGTTCTTCATAAAAGCGCCACGTAGAAAAAGGGAAAAGTCAGCGGTGGTGGGGTTTTCTCCACGGTTGTTGACGAGAAGTTAGTGTTATTACCGTCATTGAGGGTGTCCAGAAACGTATCTCAGGTACGACCCTTAATTTACCGCGAAACCCGGCTAACAATCTTTTCAGAATTTAGACTCCCATCTACGGATCGGTGTCGCAACGATATCCTCCCTGTGACTTTTTCTTTTCTCTTTACTTTTTTCTTTTTTTTTTTTAAACGACCTACGGTCAGGGCACGTGCCCCTCGCAAATGAAGATTTACTGCTCAGTACTTCGGCAAGCGTGCATTCAACTCTGAATCCGACGCACAAATGTGGTAGTAAAAAAGGCTATAAGAATGCTTCTTTTCCTCGGAACGCATTTTTGTACCTTAGTTAGTTAGTTATATATTTAGTTAGTCAGTTACTTAATTAGTTCGTTAGTTGTACATTTAGTTAGTTAGTTAGTTAGTTATATAATATAAGTTAATTATATTGGGCATGTTTACAATTATCGGCGAGGTACGATTAGTTAGCATAAAATGAAAATACATTTTGTGCATTCTACAAATGATCGAACATATTCGAATAATTAGTGGATTGTTTCAAAAAATGTTGAGCTTCCAATTTTCTTCAATTATTGTCAAGTAATGTAGCTTTTCTTTATTAGATTAGTTTCTGTAGGTTAGATTAAAAAATAGAAATAATTATTGTAATGGCTACTAATGGAAATGCGAACTAATGGCTCTGAATTCGAAAACTTGGATATTCTCGAACTTGAAAATTCGGAAGCTTGAATATTCCGATGGTTGGGAATCCAAAAGCTTGAAAATTTACAAGCATAGAAATCCAACAGCTTTGCAACTCGAATCTTAATACAAACCGTGTAACGTTGCAATCGTGTAACAGAAGTACCGTATAAAAGTAGTGCAGAGTGTATTATCGAGTATAAATCATTGGATAGCAACTCAAATCTAACTCGAATCTAACCCGAACCTAATGCAACCCTTCGCCGACGAATTTAATACGCGCAGATAAGGTATCTGGTTGCATAAAAATGTCAGCAATTATCCTATTCGCCGAAGAGCGAAATAACGAGTTCGGGTGGATTTCTATTAAGTCATTGCAGCGCCTCGAAATCCGGCCGTCTTATCAGTTCGGTAATGCACAGCTCCGAGGCCTTTTTTTTTATAACCGGCCAACCGTCTCGCGAGTTATGCACCGTTAAGGTGGCTGCAGTTTAGGTACGTAATGAAATTTAAATGGCAGCCAGTCTAACGGCGACAGGAATTGCAGGGCCGACAGGTCACGTTACGAGACTTCTTATCGAACGAGTGTCGTGCACACTTGCTTCTGCCGTTGCTGACTAATCCATCCATTCTACCTATTCATCGTCACGTGCGTTTTTAGCCCCGCTTGCCGTACAAATTTATCGAAGGCTATTCATTACGACGTTCGTTATTTTCTACTTTAACCACTTGCACTGGCAATTATTTCACGAGTACCAGGTAATTTATTTATTTATTTACGGGTAGATACCCTTTAGTTTACATAAACATATTAACAAATATAAATAATAGTATTATTAATGTACTAAATGTAAAACGACGAAATGGAGGAGATCGCGCGTTTGGAAACGCATCGCGAGCCAAAGAAATCGATTGATTTATAATGGTTGTTGGCAGTTATAATAATACGGTTTATAAAAGTTATACTACCCATATAATGGCCGATATGATTCAAGAAAAAATCCAGATCCAGTAATAGAACTATCTATAGCAATTTGCAAAGATTCGATACTTGAAATTATTTCAGATCGACTTTTATTGTTAATAAACGCAAAACGTATTCGTGACTATACTTAATTCACTGCGTATTTTTAATTTACGAAATTTCACAGCTTTTAGTGGATCCAATAATTACTAATCGACGTGTATAATACGTTATTGTAGTGCAAATGTTTAACACTGCGTCGAATACAAAACACTGAATCCTTTACACGCGTAAATTTCCTCAAATGTTAAAATTCAAGGCTTTTACTCACTTCCGTCAATTCAGTTTTCGTTTCTTTTGAAACGAGGCAAATTAAAGGTAACTTTCCTCCTTTTCGAAAAACATAACGAGCGAGAAAATTGTGTTGGAATTGTCGATTACTATAGGTATTAAAGAAGTTCTGGAGCATAAAGAATTATATTTTATACGACAATTTTATTCTATAGTCACGTGTCTTACAAATCGAAGTTGTAATTAGAATTAAAATTGAAATTTATCAATTGGTACAGTGTTTGTTTATCGTAATTAGATCATAGTGTTTGCACCACGAGCGTAGCTCGCGATTATAGCAAGGTGTTAACCGTCCTTGAATTAACGCATACACGGTTCAACTTGCCTTCCGATCGCTCCCCCCACGTGGAGGTGGAATATAAAAAAAGAGAAAAAGGAATTCGCACGTTTAATCACGCTTCTGGTTATTAAACGTGAACGTGGGACGTGGAATGTGTATTGAGGGTGGTTCGAAGCGGTTAGAGGTGGGCGAACGTAATTTTCGTGTGTTACTATTACGAATATTCTCGAAATTTAATATTATATATCGCTCTAGGAAGCAAAAATTCATTCGGAATTATAGATACAATTATAGTGCTACGTTTTTTTTAATTCTACATTAAACGGAGAATCAAAAAAATATGTGTCCATATATTAAGTATATTAGGTCAGGTGTACAAATTAATTCTGACCCTTCAGAATTTTATAAAGTTTAATACGTATTTATTCGCGAAAAATTAGTTACAGTTTTAAACCTGTTACAGAGTTCGAAATTCTATCGTGTTTAATCATATTCTTAATATTCTTAATATTAATCATTTCTTATTCTCAATATTGGTCGTATTTAATATTAGTCACTTCCTTTCGAAAGATTTTATCATTTTAAAAAGAAAAACCTTCAACATATGAGCTGAAATATGAATTATGAGATATTAATAACAACGCTTTTGTGAGAATTTAAAGTATTACGTATTTCGAAAAGGGGTAAACTCGTCTTTCATACACTTCGTTTTAAAATTGATCAAAATCGATCTGGCGAAAATAGACGAAAATCTTAAATCTTGATTTTGAACGAAATTTCCGTATCTCTCAATAGCAGCGCCAACAAAGTGCAAAGTGTTGAAACCTACTTTCACCTTACCTAATTTCTAAAACACAGATCGTTAAACTTCCCTACGAATAATCAACGAATATTCCTATACTAAACCTAACACACGAACAAAAGTTCGGGAAAAAAATGACACACTTCGCGCACAGCAAAGCGCGAAACAACTTTTCCATCGCCCCATTAAACTACAAAAAGAACATAGCCAAAGTAACTACCGCTCCGCGAGCGCAAAGGAAAAAAAAAAGAAGGAACGCACTAATCATAAGACAATAAGCTCTTTTTGAGACACGGAAAGTCGCGAAAGTATCCATTAAACGGAGCTATAGACTGTTAACTTACATAATACGATTGCAGGCCGTTTTTTTAAAGATGACTCGAAGCGCTTCGCTTCGGAGGTAAAAAAGTTGAACGGGGAAAATCGACGCCTCCCCTCTCCCCCCCCCTCGCAACTTTTGTCGCAATCTTATTCGTCGGACAGCTCGTTTATTCTGAAGAACTCCGAGAGAGCGGTTCCGCTGTGAGTCCAATTAAAAATCGCGGGGTCATTTATTTACGTTTGGGATACAATCGAGCTTGAACAAGGGTGGTCGCAGAGGCGGAGGGCATCGGAAGGGTGGACGGGGGTAGGTGTAAATAATGGTCAAGCGGGCAGAAAGGTCGGACACCGGTGAAAGAGGGTGAACGGCAAAGAGAAATTAAGGCGAAAACCGACGGGAGGGTAATGAGCGAACCGGTGAAATAAAAAGGAAAAAAAAGGGTGAGCAGAGCAGGGAAACGAGAGAAGGGTGTACACGATTTGTTTTCGATGCAGAAAAAAATTGGACGGTGAGACGCCGAACTGGTTCAAACTTCTATGGCGGATATTCGGGGATTTTAGTCCCATTTTTTTTTGTTAAACAGTTCCTCGCGCGATTGAATTTGTCGCGATTGAATCTTCGTATGATTATGATTACATAGGTTACATGTGCCAATTACTGCCACTTTATCGCGTAACGTTATTTAACTATTTTAGAACGTATTTAATGTAAAGATCGTTCCAGTTTGGAACATAATATTGTTCAATATCTCTTTTATTTGTGAACATTTTTTATGTATGTTCAATATAATAAATTTATTACTAATTAATTGAGAATGTGCAACAAAGTCCAGTGTTCTTATTACTGTTACTTGAAAACTTTTCATTTAAATAGAAACAATTTTAACATATAATAATACGTCAGTTTGTGTAACAGATATAAGATATATGTGTAGTAAACATATCGCCTTACTGAATTATGAGACGTTCCATACTTTACAATTATATTGTAGTATCGTGAAAATCATAGTCATCTAAAGTGGAAGTGACCTGCAGGTAAAAAGGGATGGGGAAAACAAATGGGTCAGCGGGCCCAGCAACGCTATCGAAGTTCTATTGGAAAAGGGGGTGCGAAGCGTAGGCGAAAGCGCATATAACCATATTTGGGCATAGACGCGCCCGAAGAAAGATTGCGTGGTGGGGAAATAGAAACTAATAAAAAGGGACGTTTTCAGCCGAAAAAAGGAGAGAAGTTGGCAAGACGTGATAGTAAGAAGTTGTTTTAAGTTGTTTTAAGTTATTTTAAGTTGTTAAGTTGTATAGCCATATCTAGCGTTAAGAGATAATTCATCGAATAGTCTAGCTTAACTAGTTCCTAACCACTGTAGTAGTAATAAACTTTAAATAATCTATAACAATCCTATAATATTGGTCACGTTTTAATGTTCAACAGCACATTTACCTCCTATTATTAATTTATAAATATTAAGTGTAAAATGTTTATGTGTTGTTACGTAAACCAAAGTCTAAATAATTTTAAAAAATTTCTTTATTTACGATTCTTTATACATTACTTTGCTACTAAATAAACTAATGCAACTGGCAGTTATAGGAACAGTGACAATAATTGGGTCATTTACCCTAGTTTGACAGGTTTATATAATTTAGAATGCTAGAGGAATTTAAAGGACTCGCTCAAGAATTTTTTCATTCTATCGCGTGGAAACGTTTTACTAAATTGAAGGGAAATTTTTGGCCGACAGATATTATTTTTGTATCTGCATTTAATTTTTATATTTGCGAGTTGAATTATCGTATTCAATTTCATAAATGCGGTCTTGGGCATCAATGTATTAAAAAAGTGATCGACGAAATTGATGAACAAAATTAATCATGGAAAAGTCGACGATTAAGTTAATCGACTGATGGAAGTAATGGTCATTTCTTGATTAAAGAAATTAATCATTGCAAAATCGACTACTGAATTAATCGGTTAACAGAATGAATCGTCATTCGTTGGTGGAAAAAGTCAATTATTGTAATATATTCGTCAAATAATTTCTAAGATCACTGCGAAAGAAATTTAAGTAGTTAATCTTCACTCAATTATTCTTTTGGTTATTAGTGATTTAAACAAAAGTGCAGCCGTTAATCGTCGATAAGATTTTCGCCCAACTCTGTCATGAATGCATAAATATCAGCAGTATATTAATAGAACAACAGTTGTTGATCTCAATAAAACTCCAAAGCAACCCAAAAAGGGAAATGTTTAAGCTCGCAATATAACTGCAAAGTATTCCCCATTCATTTTACTTGAACGCGAAGACTAACAAACCATAAATAACCTAAAGCTACGGGTTAAAAATAAAGAAAAAAATTGCTCGAAGGATCACAGGGAGGGAAGCTAGCAACTAATAAATTGTTGAAAATTCTCAATTCCGCGCAAATCGCCCCGTAAATCCAGGGCCACAAAAATTCGCCGTAACACCAAATCGCCTGTCGGTTTCAGGACGTGAGTTGCTTGCAGTGTGGCGCGTAACGATGGCGTTCTTCTTCAGTTATTCACGGAGGCAAGCCGGGTCAGCAAAGAATGTTAAGCGTATATCTGCCGCGATCTTAGCACCGGAAGCTAAAACTCTGACCGAGTTTCCGCTAACTATGCTATTTGATGTTGCACGTGAAACGAGACGTTGCGTAGCCTCTTATAGGGTACCTACATATATACACAGTGGGTTAAAGTAAAAATTGGACACTTATAGTATCGCTCATAATTATTTGAGCGATTCGAAAAGTTGATGAACAAAAGCAGGTGGATATTAGTAGAAAAACTTGAAGTTGGAAAGTTTGAAAATCTAAAGGCTTGGGACACCAAAAGCTTGACAATTTGAACGCTTAGAAATCCAAAAGCTGAGAAATTCAAACGTTTAGAAATCCAAAAGCTTAGGAATTCAAACGCTTAGAAATAGTAAAGCCTGGAAATTCAAATGCTTAGAAATCCAAAAGCTTAGAAATCCAAAAGCTTAGAAATTCAAACGCTTAGAATTACAAAAGCTTAGAAATTCGAGCGCTTAGAAATAGTAAAGCTTGGAAATTCAAACGCTTAGGAATCCAAAAGCTTAGGAATTCAAATCCTTAGGAATAGTAAAGCTTGGAAATTCAAACGCCTAGGAATCCAAAAGCTTAGGAATTCAAACGCTTAGAAATTCAAACGCTTAGAAATAGTAAAGCTTGGAAATTCAAAGGCTTAGAATTACAAAAACTTAGAAATTCAAACGCTTGGAATTACAAAAACTTAGAAATTCGAGCGCTTAGAAATAGTAAAGTTTGTAAATTCAAACGCTTAGGAATCCAAAAGCTTAGCAATTCAAATGCTTAGGAATAGTAAAGCTTGGAAATTCAAACGCCTAGGAATCCAAAAGCTTAGGAATTCAAATGCTTAGAAATAGTAAAGCTTGGAAATTCAAACTCTTAGAATTACAAAAACTTGGAAATTCGAACGCTTAGAATAATAAAAGCTTAGAAATTCGAACGCTTGGAAATAGTAATGCTTGGAAATACAAAAGCTTAGAAATTTAGACGCTTGGAAATCCAAATGTTTGGAAATTCAAACGCTCATAAATTGTTAGTTTTTTAATCAATTAATATTTAACCAATATTAAATTATCTATAAGCCTAGGAATATCAAACTATATTATTACATTTAGAATTCTTAATTAGTGCAATATTTCAACAAATCACTATAGTCGTCTTTAGTATAGAAAGGGTGAAACCACGAACTAGACTTATATTTTGCGCCAGGTTTCGTACATCGACAACAAACAATACGTTCTCTATTATTACATTTACCGATGCA
The DNA here is from genome assembly GCA_028830335.1 of Eucera pruinosa. Classification (NCBI taxonomy): domain Eukaryota; kingdom Metazoa; phylum Arthropoda; class Insecta; order Hymenoptera; family Apidae; genus Eucera; species Eucera pruinosa. Next base: position 29,186,514 of record JAMYCR010000001.1, on the reverse strand, counting down.
AATGGAATTGAGCTTTCTCTACGTTCTACTCTTCATCAACATCTGTCTCTGTCTTTTAGTCGAACGCCATTCTTCCACTTAAGGATACGTTAATTACTCAAAGGAATTTGCCTGGCTAGCTCTCTTTAAGCGTTATCAAGTTTCATGGATTTAGTAGCTACGCGTCACGGAATCGTCGCTGAGAAACGTTGATGGAAAAGAGGAACGTTAGCGCCCACGCGAGAGTAATTAAAACTTTAAGGGATTCCCGACTGGCCCTCTGAGGGGATCAGTCTTATTACAAATCAGGAAAAGTGAAAAGCGCTGTAATCCGGAAGATCTCGTTGCTTCTGAAACGTTAACGCTGTCTGTGCTAGCCGGGTAAAGATGATGATTAGAGGATTCTTCCGTCTGTGTCAGACGTCGCATGGTTATATTCTTTGTAATGCCATCAAACATTTCAAGGACTTCCTTGCGATTGTTAGCTTTTGAGACATTTTCTCTCTCGAATTATGCTAAACTCCCTGCTGGATGTACTTTGTACGATTTCCTTGTATCTTCTTTAATATCCTTTAACTTTGTACGACAATGTACACGCTGTAACTTTGTAATTTAATTCATTTCTGCTGAGACAGAGTTATGTAGAATCTGCTCATCCACACGTGAGTCTCTCAAAAAGCAAACTGATTAACTTCGCTTTTCGTAAATATTTATATTCGATTAGTCAAGTACAAAATTAGTGTTAATCTTCACATAAATGAATTTATACACATAGACATTGTCTATTCGTTCACACTTATTAGTTAAAAGTAAATATTGGGTGGTAAATGTGCTGTTGAAATTAAAATGTGACCTATTTAATTATAAAGTATGGGATGTGTCATAATTCAGTAAAAGCGATACGTTTACTATACTCGTACATCTTGTATCTGTAACACCAACTGAATCGCTAATACATATAAAATTGTTTCTATTTAAACGACAACTTTTCAAATGACACTAGTAGGGACGTTGAACTTTATATACATTTTCAATTACGTAGTAAATTCTCCAAACTGGAATTGGATTTTCAGGTTAAATAATTTCTAAACTAGTCAAATAATGTTACGCGATAACTTTAAGTGTCAGTAATTGGTGCATCCTACCTTATCGTTTCCTTTTCAATGTTCAAATCGCAAGAGACAAATTAGCCTCGCCGGGCTCCTCGGTTTGTTATTTGTTCGGGTGATTTTCGAAACGAAACCCGTTCGTAATCAATCTCCAAATGCATTACGCATTAGAGTGCACTGATAATGACACTTCGGTTTCGCTGCGTCAACTTCAGTTAATTGATTCGTGCCGGCTCGTTCGACTATTGTCACCGTGAACGAGTGCACGGCCTCTCTCAATCCCCCCCCCCCCCCCTCTCTCTTCCTCTTGCTTTATTACAAACTGGGTTGCGTTTAGTTGCCGATCGTACCATTTAATTACGATCGCGACGCGTCGCGCGTCGAGAATGCGGCGCTCGCTTCGATATCCAAATCGGACGATCCATCGATGATGATCGATGGATAGATAGGTCATAGCGCTTAAAAGTGTGGAATTATGGATGGAACCATTGTCAATGCGAATCCGGTAGAGAGTCGAAGCGATTTTATATTAATTTTTTTGCATACGAGTCGATCATTTGCCAAGTCCAAAAACCGTGGCAACCATGTTATACACTTTTTTTTAAAACCTTTATTGGATTCATTGCAACTCCTATTATTTTCAATACTTTTGCACGAAAAAAATTGTGGACGTTCTTGAAAGATAGGGCTAAACGTGCGAATTCAAAATGAATGAGAAAGAAAATCACGTTGCTTTAAGAAAAATTCCTAAGGAACTATTAGAAGATTTCGGTTGAAATCGTTAACTCCAGGAAATAAAAAATAAGGAAACTGGTGAAATGTATGCGTTGTCTTTTTTAAGATTCCTCTTAAAATTGAAATTGAAGTGAACACTGTAGAATGTATTATTACAGGTGTAGCTTTTATCTAACGACATATAAATATCGGAAATAAAATGATAAGAAAACAGGATAAAAAAGCTACATCGAGTAAAGTAGCACTTTAGATATTTAAGAAACTTAATTGGTGTACGATGCACAATGCACCGTACAACCTAGTGTCACGGTACCGATGGGCTCGTAAACCCTCAAGATCAAAAAGGCAATCAGCCACGACAGTTAGTCTTCTAATCCACCGTAAACCTCCACTTAAACCATCCCTTAAAACTCCAGTCCGCGTCACGTTGCGGGCCCCTCATAAAATTTCGGGGAAAAACCCGAGAAAATACCGTTTACCTCGCCATCCCTACTGCCAGGTTCCCTCCACCACCTCTTTCCTCCACCCTTGCCAATTTCCAGAATTCCTAATCCAGTCATCACGAAAAATTTCCCTCTTTTTGCATAGTTCCTCCTACATCCCCACCGATCCACCATAGACTCCTCCTGAGTGAAGTTTACCTTTTTTGGTGCAGAACTCTAGGACGACAGATTTACGAAAGACACCATACAACACACACACCGTTTAAGCATCATCTGTCGAACAGTTAACTTTAAATAAATAAGTGTTGAGTTATAATATTGTGTACATCCATCACATCACCTACTAAACGCGTCCTCACGACATTAATTTGCCGTCGAGCACACCGGTCAAAGATTCGTTAATTCCTTTCCGCGAAACGCGAGTTCTAAGACCGCACAATTGGCTACTTTTGAAATTTCTAATAGATACTTTAGAAGGATAACAAGCTATTATGTCGCAAAAGCCTTACGAGAAGCTAGTTTAAACAATTAAAGGAGCATACGTCAGAAAAAACGACTTGACTATCCCAATACTACGCGAAACCGAAGCTTCTAAGTAGTATTAGTCCGTCATTGGTGACGCATCGAGTAAACTCTTAATTCTTTGCGGACGGCTGTCTCAAATAGCCGACAAATTTTTGTTCTATTTCTTTAACATACATTAATTTTGAAATCAACAAATTCAACTTAATATCATTAATAAACGCTGCAGTTAATAATTATACAAGAATTCAAATAATTGTACAAGACTTAATTCTTTGCGGACGGTTGGTATAAATAGCCGTTGAAACTTTTCCTATTTCTTTAACGCTTTCAAAATTAATTTTCAAAGCAAGGAATTTATCTTGATATACTTAGTAAACACTGCAGTTAATAATTGTACAAGAATTTATTAAGTCCCACTCTCAAAGGGAAAATAAACGAACAAAAATGTGCTAAATATTATTTCGTTCCGTCCACAAAGGGTTAATAAAGTCATGCTATATTTAATTAACCCTCTATATCTCCGTGTAATTGAAAAACTAATAAACCACTCATGCCATAATTATTAATCCCCGACTTCCACGTAGAAATGAAAATTGTTCAGCTACCAGATAATATAATTGAACAACAACAAATTAACAAAACCAAACTTATCATGTTTCTCTCCAATTCTTGTAATCTTCAAACAACGACTTGCTTATCGGTGCACCTAATAAATTATCTTTGCCCCAGCAACGCGATAATACCAAAACGCGTGCGTTGTATCCAGCAGCGGGTAAGCAATTTTGTTTTCTATTTACGTGCAATAAGGCGATTCAATTTCACGCCTACGTAACGTTCTCTGTTCCTTGCGATTCAACGGATGTACATACGTATGTACGTATATGTGTTCGCCTTTTTGGATGCCAGCGGCGGATCGATAGACCCGCGACAGAGAAAGGGGAGATGCGCTTTCTACTGACCCAAATCCGCATGGGCCGCGTAGCTAGCGGCGCGGCTCGCCGAGCGGCGAGCGGAAAAGAGATGCACAGGGAAATAGAGATAGGAGCGTGTACCTGGGCTAGGTACACTCCGGCAATCTGCATATCGATTTCCCGAGGAAATGCGTTATTCATGGGGAACAGAATCGTACGTCGTGGAAACAGAAGCTGATACGTGCGATCGCGATACGCCGCGCCGGGACCATTTGAATCGAAACTCAACGACACGCCGTGTTTCTTTGGCGGAGCTGGAAGAAGATAATGCAAGCAGACGATTGCTTGAGACAGGCGGGCGCGCGTGGAGAAGTGGACGACGCTCTCGTTTCTCCTTTAGAACGGACGCAAACGAGCGGAGAGAAGTGCAAATGTGTGTAACGGTTGCGATTGTTTGATTAAAACTTTCTTTGGTGGATGACGAGTGGAACTTGGCGCGTGGTGAATTAGAAATATTAGGTCTTTATACAGGCTTGTTGTTCATTGCATTATAATGGTTGTTTATTTTGTAATATAAAATATTAGATTATTCTGTAAGTTGGTGTCGAATTATTAGGTGTAGCAATAAGGAATATAGTATTTCCCAATCGGCTTACGAATTTATTTTGTGAGATCAAGCTTGCTTCCGATGAAGGATTTATAACTTATCCGAAAGATGGATCAAAGCGTTAAACCACTATAAGCCCATGTAACTTGAAAGTTACGTAATCATATATTTAACACTAGATTTACGAAACCTGTTAATTTGACGGGTTAGTATGTCATATTTAAAGTTGCAGAAATAATATATTATATTATGTAATAATAATATATTATGCAATCATAATGTATTATATTATCTAATAATAATATATTATATAATAATAACGTATTATATTATATAATAATAATATATTATACGATAATAATGTATTACATTATATAATCTTAATGTATTTTAAGTATTATTCAAACTAATTAATTAAAGTATTATTAAGTGAACAATTAAGTCTTTAGAAGTGTAAATAAACTTTTGCCACCAACTATACTTTCATCCTTACCTAATAGTCATCGAATTCGCAGAAATCTTTTGATACCGAGTTAAATTGCTTTGTATATCCGTTTTATTAAATTCCAGCATCGATAGAAAGAATCGATTCGAATTCTTCAGCCGAATGGACAACGCGTACAATAGTCGCAACCATTCATAAATTATGAGGGTGAAGGGATAGTTGTTGGTAGAACGAGAGCCGAGAACAGGAATAAACGACAGAACAAAGATGAAGGATCCCCTTTTCTTAGCGTGCTCGCGCGCGTGGTGTTTCCTAGTAAAAATAAGAAGAAAAACGCCTTGAAATGCCTTGAGCGATTGTTGCGCCAACGGGTTATGCGTTTTGAATGCGCTTTATTATAAGCATCATTTGTTATCTCTTTAAAAATGACAATGCCACGGGTTTGGCGCAGGCAGAGCGGATGAAAGCAAGCAGAAGGAACGATTTATCAGCTGCTCCGGTGACAGGATCAGTCATCTCCTTCTCGTTCGTGTTCTCCACGTTGTTATACCTGCAATCCTTTCAAGATATTCATCTTTTAAATAATATATCCCACGCTGTTTAAACGCCTTAGCGAAATTAATGCTTCTTTTACATATTTCTTTCGCTTGATTCACTTGATTAGCATTTTTATTATCTTTGCTTGAATTATTGAAGTATTATTTTTATTATTACTTTTCGTTGACTTATATAATTCTTATTATCAGATTTGCTTGAATTATTTCATTGCCATTTCTATTATTATTTTTGCTGGAATTATTCCATTAGTATTTGTATTATTAATTTTGCTCGAATTATTTGATTATTATTTCTATTATCATTTATGTTCAAATTATTCAATTAGTACTCTTATTATAATTTTTGCTCGAATTATTGCTCTAGTATTATGTTTATTATTATTTTTTATTGAATTATTTGATTGTTATTTCTATTATTATTTTTGCTGGAATTATTTGATTAGTATTTTTTCATAAGCTGTACAATACAAGCGGATCCTTATGCAATTATGGGCAATTAAAATGTGCAAAAATGTGCAGAATGCATATAATTTGCAAACTTATACAAAAAATTCAACATCTAGTAGAAATTATGATAGTTAAACGGTAAAACAACCCCAAATTTAGATCCTACTTCTTCAATCCTATTTGCAAACGTATGGATGTGTAAAGAAATCTGCAGTCTACTTATAATTGTTTCACTAAAACACATTACCTTGCCTTTGCCATTTTTCTTTACTTCTGAGACACTGAAACTCAACTTTTTGTGTGCGTATTACTATGCCTTTCTACATACAATAAGTACATATTTAGAAAACATATCATACAAATAAATATTCCTATTAAATTACTAACATTAATATTAAATATTTCAACGAATACTGTAGCAATTAAAATCAAACAAATTTTTCAACAAATTATCCTAATTCATCATACGGAATTCGATTTGTATATCGAACTTTCGCCATCCCATAGCTTATTCTTATCGTACGCCATTAATAATAAATTAAATTAAACTAGGAAAAAATCACCAAAAGATTTCACCAAAGATCGAACGATATCAAACCAAATTATCGAAATCTCGTAGCGCGCATGCGTAAGCGCTAACGCGTCGTTTCCAATACGAATAAAATGGAGCGACCCAAAGCTTCGCGGTAACAAAGTCGCATCAGTCTTCGGTGAGTTAAAGAGAAAAGCATGAAGCCGAGCTAGAGTTGCTAGCTGCGACAAGCAGCTGCAAGGTAATCTGTCAATTTATCCGTCAACGAAACTTTCACTGGGTTAGCGGAACACCGAGTTCCATAGAGCGTCGTCGTCGTAGATACATATATTCTTCTTTTTTCCACGTGAAGTTTCTCTTTCTCTTTTTCTCTGTGTGTGTGTGCGTTCCTGTTGTCACATCAGGAGGTCACGTATATCTTGCGATCCTATTCCACGGCTATCGTCAGAGATCTCTGTTGGAACGACGACGACGACGACGACGACGACGACGACTCTCAGGAACAAGCGAGCATTTCGAGTTCTGACGTGAGAGGAGCTCGTTATCGGGTAGTTCGATGAGATTCGCTCGATCAGCTCGCCTTCCCGTCGCTCAAAGAGCCTTGAAATTGAAAAGGATCCTTTTCTCGGTGACACAGAAGCTGCCTCCTTTATTCCAACACGGAAAAATCAAGGGGACTCGAGCCGTTTCACGCGAAAGCGGTTTACATTATGAGCGGGATCTGCGAGTTCGTGAATACACACACACGTGATTCCCGTCAAGTGGGATTTTCAATCTCGTGAAAGACAGCTGTGAACGATGTTGTCCGATTATTGTGAAATAGCGATGTACAGTGGGTCACAAATTTATTGGCACGGCCAAAGATTTAATAGAAATATAAAAAATAAGGGAAGGATAAAGAAACTTCTTATGTTTGTTATTTGCAAATGGATGATTCGGATTAGGGACTAACAAAATTCAACAAATTTTTACAATTTATAAAGATTCGATCGAATTTAAAGGTTAGTAAATCTCTAGCAATTTACTTATTCGTAAAAATGTAAACTACTTAGAGATTCTATATTCCAACTTGTATATCCTAATAGTTTAATATATTTTACCAGAAGATGCATATTCGGTATTCCATTACGCGTTCCATCATTACAAATCGTAGGAAGTAATTTATCTAAAAAGTATACATAGTAACTCCGAGTAACTGCTTGCCATATATGCAAAATCGTTGCGGAACGAGGATGAGCAGACGAATTTACCTATACGCGAAACTGCAAGCAGCACTTCGTCACTGCTTTACGGTAACGGTTATGCTTCTTGAAAGTTTACCAGTTTACCAGCATCCGTTCTCTATCTGTCTCTCTCTCTCTTTCTTTTTTAACATCTATAGATTCATCTTAGGTATCTCCCTTTATCCTTCCCTCCGCATCCCACATGTTTGAGCATTTTTAATCCACGTCGAATCGTCATGTATAGCTTCCGCTAAGAGCTAAGTTGAACGCGAAACGTTACAACGTTATAAAAGGGGAAAGATAAGGACTAAAAATGGGAAATAAAGGAAAGATAGCGATAAGTGTCTGCTAGGTTTCTGCACCCTCTTCGCTTTCTTCATCATTCATTTATAGTAGGATAGATGCACCATTAAATGAATGGACATCAAATGGAAAAAAATGGGTAAAATGAGTTATTAAAAAGAAGTAATGTTTAAATTTTAATTTGCACTAATTGTTTACTTTATGTTGAACAAATTCCAGGTTGCACCTTAAAATGAAACAAAAAACTGTGAACGTATCTACGAATAAATGTTTGTTTAATGCTTGTTATAAGATAAATCATTGGCAACTTTTTAATATTCAGCATAAAGCAATGGGGATATGTATGTGATTAATATAACAATTAACTTGACATGAAGTTTATTATATTCAACTTCTCATCTTAAGCTATTATCATAAACAAATAGAAAATACTATATTTTACTACTGTTCATTCATAGATGCAATCAATAGGTTTGGTTTTTTAATTGAATTAATTCTACTTACTTCTTACTTCTTTGAATGTAAGAAGTAAGTACAATATTTCTATTGTACGTCGTATATGAAAGTCTAGACTTAAAAAATCTGGTTTAAATCATCAAAGTAGCCATTACTATTGTACCATTAATCCCTGAAATTTAACCTAACGAGACAATGACTTCCTTAAGTGTTCAGTTATTGGTACATCTGTCCTATATCGACATTATTATAGATCTGGATTTTAGAGATCAGTTATTAAATCGAATGTAATTGATTAACGCAATATTTACTTATAATTCCCATCGTTTTAAAAGCACTGTTGTCTTATTCTACTCTAAATTAGCAGTGTTATGCATGTGACACTACAATAATAATGGAACCCGCTAAATTCTACATCAAAATGAATATTATACTATATTTATATTATACTGTATTTATATTATAGCTATATATTTATTATATGGATATAAAATATTTATTATATCCATATTTATGTTATACCCATGCTTCGTCGGTTATAGTAAATTGTACACACTGTGACTAACAAATACTTGAACCCTTTGTTTAAAAAAAAATGCGAGCAACTCCGGAATGTTTGCATGTTAGTCGTTAGCCAAGGTACATGATCAAGGCTCAACATGGTAAGCGAAGTTCGAGTTGGTTTATCGGTTACCCGATTAACATGATCACTGTACGATTACGTGACATGGCTGGACTTACGTGTCACACGGCTAACTTTCCCAAGGGGAGTGATACAGGAGACCGAGTTACCGGGAACTTTCTCCTAAACCCTGTAATTTGCCGAAACTTCCTAACGTATTTACGGATTTCGTCAAACGAAAAGCCGTCCCTCGTTTAATGTCCAGTTAATTTCGCAGTGACCCGCAATTTTCCCCGGATGAGTACTCCACCGTCATCCGCTTTTATAGAACCTGCGAACGACTAGCTAATCGCTGCCCACTATTAACCGAATCCAAATATACCACGCGGCGTGTAAAACTGCTATTTGAATTCTCTGGTACCATGCTCGTTAATTTTACGACTTCTGCCATTCGTTTATTGTCAGGTGCATAAAATACGATGGACTTGTGGCGGCTCTCCTGCACCCACCACTAGAGGGACATACGAAATAGGATTTTCTCGAAAGCACCCGCTTCAACTACGTCGTCCATATATATACCGCCTTTAACCTTCTTTTCAATATCCCAACGTCTAAGACAGAGCCTGCTAAGCAGCCTTACTGATGAGTCCACTAGCAGGCCCAGAACGAAATGCAACACCCTTCCTTTTTCCTATCCTATCCCCCCTCTACAGCTCCACAGACTAAATACAGGTTGAAACGTGACGATATTTCAGTATTTCATAATAAATACGTATAGTGTGAAATGAATTTATAATAATACTTCAATTCGTTCTTGTATATATCTTGAAGAGTATATTGGTTAATAGTTATTGCATATGATGTCTCTGACAACGTATTTCAATTTTATCAACTATTTTGAATAATTATCACTGTTTTATATAAATTGGTTTTTCGTTGAATGAATTTTAATTCATAAGTTCTATAGAAGTTATTCGAAATAGGGGTTAATTACACTTATGTTAATTCATCAGAGTTCCATTAATTCAATATCATTCGGATTCTACTGTCGACAATTCATGGGACACTTAATAAATTTAGCTATTCTAATCAATAATCATTTTTATTAAAAACTGACAAGTGTCCCATGATTGTATATTGCTATTTTTATATTGCACCATTGCCAACTATTGAATCGTGACTAGGATTAAATGGAATCTATATAACAGAAGTCTTTTCAACCGAAAACATTCATCCATAAAAATCGAAGTTACAGAAAAAGGGTATTCTTCCCTCCTTTCCTTATTTTACAGAATATTCAAATAGCCACTCTGACGTCCGTTCGGATTTTAAAGTGGCAGCTCCTTTCGTTCTACCTTTTCGTCCAATAAAAAATTTTATTTGAAACGGGGACACTGGTTCCGTGGACCAGACCTGAGGGAAAAGTAGAAGGGGAAATCTCACGGGACGTCAGGCAGGATTTTCCGGCTGTCCCTTCGTTTCGAAAGACCCCTTCGACCCGTCACTTAATAATCTTTATCCTCTAATTCCATAGGATACGTAAAGTCGAGCGGTTAAGTCCGTTGGATTAAGGCATGACCGACGAACAGAAAGACGAGGGTTCAACGGTTGCTATCATCTGCGTCTCAATCGGTATAAGAAGAAAGGAAAAAATGGGAAGGAGGAAAAGGTTACGTAAGCAGCCAGAAATATGAATGTTCGTAGGAGTTTTCGGGCAGCGAAAATAGTTCGATTCCGGGAGACTTCTTCTCGATATTGAGCTCCTCACCGGGCGATACATTCTCCAATATTGACACGAACGATTGCACCGTATTACAATCGACGTGTTCCAATTTCTTTCTTTTTACCTCGTCGCTTTTACTATTCCTATGATCCGCTGTATTATCATCCCTCCTCCTCTCCTTCTCGATTCTATGTCCCATCCGATTTTATGAACGCTTTATGTCGAATTTACAAATACGAAATTCTGACTTGGAACGGAGTTTAACCTCTTAGGAACGATGCACCACTATAATGGCTTTCGCGGATGTCATCTTATATTACGACGCGCCACTATAGTGACTCACTCTAGTGACTCACTCACTCACCGTTTGAATTAACTGATCGTTTCCATATGTCCCGTTTCACACTTTTTTGCCTTCACAACGTTTTATAACAGTGTTAACAATATACAGACAGAATATACAGCCTTTATTTTTGATACGCTAATGTCAGGTATGAATTGTTGCAGTGTTGTATCGTTTACGCGTAATTCGCGTCGAACTCTGCCATACAGGGAAACAGCACCGCGCAAAATTCAGCCGTGCCTAAGAGGTTAATACGTATTCCGGAACTTTCGTTTGATACGACGAATGGGTCAGGCGTGCTTACCAGAAATTCAGTATTTCTGTAAGTTTAGATTACGCAAAGTACATACTAATTTTAATGGATTTGTTTTAAAGTGCATAAATATTAAAGAACAACAGCAAGTATATTTAAGACAGGATAGATACTTAATCTTATTAGAAATGGGTATTCAGTTCGACAAAAAAAGTGGATTATTTATTGGTACACCTAATAACAAGATGTAATATTTAATCCCTTACACAATAATAACGAGTCACACTCGTTCCATGAATTATGGCATAGATTCATCAAAAACGTCTATTATCGAGGATACAACTTAATTTAAACTTTAACTTTGAACTTCTATTATACGATTCGAGTGGATATAAAAACAGTAATCTACCAACGCTCGATTAAGTAAATAATAATAGTTTAATAAAACAATACGTTTGTGAGGTGATAGCAGCTGAATTAGTACTGGTCTTGTTGGCGGCAGATTTTCGAAGGATTCATCGAGGTTCTTGATTTCGCAGGCGGTACCCTTCGGAGAATCGCTTTAGGCCACGTACGCAATATCCGCGTGACGGGTCCTGTGCCCCATCGAAATCGGCACGGCTAATAATTACCACCCTCGAAATTCTGTTGCTTCGTGCCACCCTTCGCGCCATTTCACGCATCGCTAAGTTCACGCAGCGTTCTCGAAGGTGGCATAGTAGCAACCGGTTGAGTGCCTTCACTCGCACCCGTTCAGATATCTTGCCTGCGGGGCTAAAATCTTGCGGGGGACGACTGCAATTCAGTGAAATTGAGGGGATGAAATCAGCTTTCACGTCACTCAGTCGTTACATTTTTCTCGCCATCCCGTGTTCCTCCATGGATACGCGCTCCATCGACCAACATATTATTCGAGAAAATTAAGTGGAAAATATAACAGTAAACGCTTCCATTTTCCTGTCCACGACTTTTGAAATTCGTCCTTTATTAATATTTTAATATTGTTATTAGTTACGCGTAGCTTTTAGTACAAATGCTAGCAGTAAGTAATTTTGTGTTTTCTTTTATGGCTATGCTTATGCCTGTTTGGATAAATATTGTACCGAACCATATTTTCTGATTGTGAGCAATCAACTAAAACACAAATATAACTGCGTTATATAGAATAGCAAACCTGTCAAATAAACCTAATATAGAACAAGAATGAGAATAGTATATGAATATACCGAATTTTGTTTACTGACAGGTTTCATTGTTCTATGCAATATAATTTTGGATTTCAAAAGACGAAATTTATATTGGATTTTGTGTTTATTACAGTAACTTAGGAAAACAAATTCGTAGAAAGAATTGATATGCGAAAGGGTTAATTTGATCTGCAAAAGGGTGAATTTAATTTGCAAAAGTGTAAATATGATCAATTGGGTTGTAAAATATTGCTTTTAGAACACCAAGAATCCTATAAGAGAGGAATCCATCAGCTATCAAAACGATCCAAGAAAATTATCTATTAAAATCATGCATAGATAGTTGTTCAAACTTATCTCTAAATTTACAAATAAATGATTTCAAAAATAACAACAAAATAGGTCGAATATATATTACAATCCAATATAAAAGGGCGAATTTGTAGAGCAAAAGCTGTACCAATGAAATTTTGAAACAGCAACAGAAGTCAAGAATAGAAACCTAAAAATAGAAATCTTCAGAAATCTCCGCAGTCTATTTACAAAATCCAATCATTCTCTGTCACTCGCCTTTACCCATTTAGATGATATAAATGTCAATAATCTACTTCTTACAGTCTTCTTATCCGCGGCAGTGGCGGGAGAATAAGTAATGGTATTTCATAATTCAGTAGAACTCTCATTCGTCTGTATAGCGTATCGATGCGACGCGACGTCCCGTTTACACGGAGCTCGGCTAGAGGAGCTGTAAAAAATCGCGTGGTCATATCGAATGTTCAGCAAATTTACGTAACATACTTTCCAGTCGCGTGGCTATAATGCTCATCAAGTTGTTTACACGCTGAAAAATTCATGGTTGCCTGCTACACACAACTGTGTTTGCACGCTACTGAACCGTATCGCTGTGATCAAACCGGTGGAGTCACGGGAATTATTTAAAACGCCTATTGCATACTTCCATTTTCGACGCGGCTTGATTTGTTATTAATCTCGGCAATACCTAGTTCGCCCGGGACTGTACGTACACCGTGCGGCAAAGTAATTCGCGTATGTAGCAGTCGAGAGACGTTCGAACTGCCGAGTACCCTTGAATTAAACTACACGTATAGGAAACGCTCACCACCGAAGATTGGCTGTGTTGAGCTATAAAAGATCCTTTCAGCGCCCCGCAGATTGGCTATTAAAACCTTCCATACGAAGTGCCTCAAGAGCCGCGCGTTCACTCCTACGAAATCCCTTAACTTCACTACCGACGAGAAGGGTTGTTTCCAATTTTCCTGAATTACACCCGCCACGGCGATGCGTATAGTTGATAAAATTCGTTTTCAATCCCTCCTCGTCGCGAATGGATGGCTTGATATCGTTACTCTCGTGCGCGCATTAAATAGCGTCGTTTACGCCTGGTGCTGGGCCAAAGTTTTCGCGGAAATTTCAAAACGAGTCGCGCTTCGTTCCTGCTGCGCTCCAGTCGGTTAAATTAGTCCACTCCTAAATACTACATAGCTGCGTTTTTAACCCTTTCAATCATCTATGGTCGCATATTTGATTATAATTGTCTTGATAATATAATATATAATCTAAACGTATAATATCATATTTTGTACGTGATATAGAATGAATGCAATTAATATCTTGCTTGGCCCAAAATTAAAACCCAAGAAGTTAAGTAGACAAGTAAAATTTAACATCAGTAGAGTGATTGTTCTATTACCCGAAAATTGATTTGTATCTCCTATTGAATTCTAATTTTTGTATCATACTATAAATATAAGTCTGCATAAACTTTTTCTGACATAGTATAGACTAGTAAATAATATAATAAACCTCGTTGAAACGGTTACTTTGCAATTGGTTAAACTTTACACTTTGTTTTTATTAATAATCATGTTAACTTTTTCTTTTCGAAGATATCTTTTATGGTAATTTTGTAATGATCCGGAAGGAAGGTAAACTTCACCTGTTTGAACACACCTGATGAGATATTGTTGTGAATAGTGACAATACATTACCCACTATTTCCGCTTGTATAGTGATTCTTATCTGCTACTCTATAGAGCACTGCGGTGCAGATACCAGTATATCGTGGAATAACGGTTGAAAATCACTGTTCTCCGCTAAAAGCACTGGTTAATTTATCGACAACGTTTACAGTGCAATGCCACAGCTACATGTTGCTTAGATTATTGATTTTATCTCCAAACTTGCCATGAATTCACTGAAAGCAAACGATTTCAACGTTCAAAGGATAAAGGTAGCTTTGAAATCCTTCGTTTTATTATTCCAGGAAAAAATCTTCTCACTGTTCTATAAATCGTATTACTTTAAAATTAAAAGCGTTTTCAATTCATAGAGGAGGCCAATTTTAATTAATTTAGAAATCGTATGCGTAAATATTCATATCGGCCAGTATAATTATAATGCGATGTGCACAAATGATAATAGAAATTATATCTACTGTGCTATAAAAGACATACTTGTACCGATTCAGCAAATGATTGCTCAATTTTGAACAATGCTCAAACAATAATATTACAAGTTAAATATGTAACATAAAGATATCTATCATCTTCACAATTTTTCATTCCAAAGTGATTCCCCTTTTTTTCCTTTTCCTTCCAAATGACAAAGAAACGAATAGGTATCGCAATAAAATTCGAAGCAGAGGCAAGGAAAAGCAAGTACCTAACAGCGTAGGGTACGAAGTGAAATTACATACTGAGAATATTTATCTCCGCCCTGAGTTTGCTATTAAGCAGCCCTCGATATTGTTCTCTGCGTAGGATCGCGTCTCGTGTACGGTTCCCTCCGTAATTCAAAACAATCGGGCCAATTTCACGGTCGATTCCTCGGTGACCCTTGCATACTTAATCGATACCCATCTCTGTCGGACATCTAATTGCGTTTTTGTACAAGCCCGGAGGAGACGAGAACGAAAAGAATGGAGTCTGGGTATCTTGATGTTGGATATTCGATGAGAGAGAGAGAGAGAGAGAGAGTGAGAGAGAGAGGGAGAGAGAGAGAAGCAGCACGATAAGAAAGAGGCTTCTCATGAATACAATAATAGTACTATGCCTTTCGGAGCAACGAGCCCCGTCGTCGTGGCTTTTAATGAGGAATATTGTCAATGTAGACTACGTTCAACCAAGAATCTGTATTCCTCTGCTTCTTTATTAATTTCCAAGGTAATAGAAAGCGAGCTGCCCGTTTTGATGGAACCGCTCATCATCGATTTATTGATTCGCGGACTACCGGACCTTTATTAACGAGAAGGAATTATATTAAAAAGAACTCCGAGAAGGGATATAACTTCTATAGATAACGATTTTAATCCAGCTGCGGTTATCCGGGCTATTTTTTGAACCAAACGTTATCTTATTCTTTTCTGATTTTGAGATAAGGATAAGAAAATTATCGTTGTGTAATATTCATGTAAATTTAGGTTGCAATTTATGTGCGGAAGCTTCTTTATCTTATCGTTAGAATTTTAGAACTTTAACGAAGGAAAGGGTCTTTTACATTTTGGTATATTTATGTATGAATTACAGTTGGTTACAAAATGATTCTACCTCGTTAGCTATTTAATAATTCTTTTTAATGTATGTATCAACGAAGAAAAGAATAATTCGAGATTTATTATTGACACCGATGCGAAGTGATTTACAAATTTAATATAATTATGAAACGTTACCTTAAAACATGTATAATAAATGGATATAGCTTTTTACAATTTCGTCAAACAACAATATACACTTGTGACTAACTGTTCGTGCAATTTTTTGAAGAATTTACTTGTGATTAACCTTTTTAATTTGAAAAAAACATTTCCAATCTAACATTAATATACGCCATTCACACTTAAATTCCTTAAAATACACGATTAAATTGTACAGTCCAATAAATAAATTATATTATAAAACAATAACAATTTGATCTTTAATCACGACGGATATTGAAAGTCGGACAAGGATAAAGAAAAGGAGGGCAAGCAGGCTCCTCCAATCTTGAATCAGCCTTCCGCGAATAGCCCATTAAAACGTACCGCCTAACTCGGAACCAAGTAATCGCTGTTTACATATTAATTGTTCATTATGACTCCGTAGCCTCCGGTGGTGGAACGCAGACAAGGGACTCTTGCTTCACTACCAAATCGAAACTTCGTTGACTACCTTTAACCAGCAGGATGTCCCAAACGCTTTCTCTTTGACGTTAGTCATCCCTTGTCCTCCTTAATCTCAACGATCATTTTCCACGGGGTTGTAACGAAACGAACGGAAAAATTCTACGAGTGTCTTGGGAGTGATGTATGCAGACATTTGCGTCTTCCCCTCGTAGTCGAAACATACAGGCTCTCTTTTATACTGCGACAAACGAGACAAGGTACTGGATGTAAACAATTACGCGTGATGATATTTTGGTGGAATAATTTATTATTATTATCATTCTTTATTAACTAGCTCTGTAAGCATTGTTTTAACATGTAGTTGCGTAAAATTTGAGACGATATACGCGTTGAATGGACGTGAAAATTAATTAATCAAATTGATGAGTACCGAGTGCAAAGATACATTACATTTCAAAAGACGACGTATTAGTATAATTTAGCTGTGTTTAGAATTGCAAATATGCGAGCAACTTTCATGTCAAATTTTTTAGTTGACTATAATTACTGCCTTCAAATATAAAACTTATGGAGGATACGTTGATGTAAATAGAAAATCTAAATGTAAATGTAGTGCAACTGAATAGGAATATAAGGCAAGGTCACGAGAACAGGATAAATATAAAAGTAGAGCAAAAAGTAAAGAAATAGAATGACTTATAACCAGACTCTGGATATTTATGCATCTATGTGAAATTTAAATATGTAACAGATTTTAGAATACAAATTACACAGAAATATGTAAAACATTCGAAGTTAAATATATGTTACAATATTTATGGTGCAAACACACTTCTGTTTAAGCTATTATAATAATTAGATGCATGTAGATGATTGAATTTGCATAAACGTCCACAGTTTATTTATAACCTAAACAATGATTGACTAAACAATAAATAACATTTATTCTTCTTTAATAATCTTCGAAGGCGAAGTATCAATGAAACACATTTGCAGTAAGAAACTTACCAAATTTACGAGAAACGTAAGAAAATTTTATTTCATTACTTTTCATTAAATAATGTCTTAGTGAATACTTTGAAATTAATTTTTTCGAATTGACATTATTATGTGTCTCATTTTGATGTGTTTTTCTTCCACCCAATGCCTCAATTTAAATACGCCCTTAGGCACTATGCGCCACTATAGTGGCTTTCGCGGATGTCATCTTTCTGTACGACGCACCACTATAGTGGCTTTAATTGTTAAAGTATTTATAAATTGTTAAAGTTAAAATGCGTGTATCATATCTTTAAGAAAAATTATAATTTAATCATCAAACACTTCATTCCAATGTACTCGTGTAAAGAACAGCATTATCCGTCACACATTGCAGTGCCGTATCATTTACACGTAATTCGCGTTGAACTCTGCCGTACAGAGAAACAGCCCCGCGCAAAATTCAGCCGTGCCTAAGAGGTTAATAATGATACTTTAACAATTGAAAAAAATAATCACCACCAGCCAATGATTGGAACCACCGCATTTGCTATTTGCTTTGCCACGCGAATGTCTTACTTACATCTGGCGTCTCATCTCTTTGAACAAAGTACATTGGAGAGCGAATAGCGATGAAAGGTCTGAAGTAGGAGAAAGATGAAAGAGAAAGGAGAATTCGTAACTCATATAACATGCATTTAGAAGCCGTTGGGAACGCTTGAGAGCGCGCTGTGTGTTGGTTTCTTGGAAAAAATTCGTGGCAGAAAAAGACTTTTTTCGCGCGCCAACACAACGCTAGTGAGCATTGAAAGGAAAATTCGAAGCACTCTTCTCTCTCCCCCTCTTTTTCCCCCTCCTACTGGTGTTACATCCTTTCCAAAAGCGTTGCCTGATAACACAGTCGCATGCAGGTGCAATTTTACGGCGTAATAAAACAGCGCGTTAATTAAAAAATTCTACCAGCTCTCTATAAATTTCTTATCTCACGCTCGATTTGCTTTCCGGTTGGCGTAAATTGGATTATTACGGACGCGCGGCAAGAAGGACGAGCTTCTAGCTTTCTGACGCCGCGGACGCTGAAATAACGCTTTCATTAATAATTTAAGACAACAAACGACAAAAGGGGAAAAGAATGGGAGAAAGAGAAATGGAAACTGTGTAAGCCACCGGGGAAAGGGATATTAAGGAAGTGTAATGAAATAGAAGTGGGTTTCCGACCAGACCAATCGTTCGTTGCAACTTCTCCAGTCTAATTTACATTTCAACATTTTCTGTTTTACAAACGGAACAGAAGCGGAAGTTCCATCGAACGGTTCTGCGAAATGAAATAATGTTGAAGTTTACTGTTTTGCATGTGTTTTAGTGATTTTATAGAGAGAAGTGTATGAATGTAAATCGGGGAATGCGTTTCCTCGTTCGAATTACAAATTCTTCGGATACTTCCGTTTAAAGAAAATATTTTATATGTATCACTTTCTCCCTTTAAGCATAGTTTCGCGGATCTCGCGTACATTGAACATTCTTGGAATACTTGGAATTGTTTCGGAATCAGCTGTGATATGAGTAGAATGTTCTTATTGGATCAACGAGTTATTTTTAATAAAACCGTTTCGCTGGCTTTTAAAATGGCCGAATTAATGATATTGCGTTTTGTTATTTTCGATATTAAGCAGTATTTAATGATTTTAGTGATAAAGATACTATAAATATTTATATATTGTAACATTGTGTATTGAAATTCTTAAGAAGACTTTTAAAAACTCTAAAATAATCGTGTAACTTTGATGTACAACGACGACCATATAAGTTAGCACGAAATTGAGTTTCATTTACATTTGTGTTGGTAATTATAAAAGTGGTGGAAGTCGAAAAACTAAACGAGTTAAGATTCTCACTTATTTTATATCACATTGATCGATATCACAAAAATATGGAAACCTTCTTTTCCTTTGTTTTTGTTTCATTTAAAACACTTTCGTAATCACCAACATATTTATAGACAACGAGTAACAAAATAATGTCTACAGTTTTTTAATCTATAAAATAAGTGCTTTGAAACGGCATATTACAATGATTGTGTAGTTTGATTGAATTTAATTTCGCTACTATAAATAATCTAGAGTCTATAGTAAAGAATATTTTAAGCAACAATATAATTTCTATTGTTCTTTTTCTCTGTTTCAGGTATGTCTGCAATATTTCATTAATATCAATCTTCCTCGCAGAACGTCAGAAAAAGTGAGTACGTCACTATTGCTTTATATTTCGTTTCAAAATGAATTCCTTAAAATAACCTGATAAATAGTCTCTCACATAATATAACTTCCAATTAAATTCATCATATTTTACGTTTACTAGAAATCCTGCATATTTTCCATCGAGTTAGAATCGTTTCTCCCTTGTTAATACACAACAGATAGTTATGCAAATTCATACTTCTTCAACACAACTTAAGAAATAGGACTTCAATAGATTTTAACTCATCGATATAATTAAAACTTTGTGCACTGATAGATTTCGACTCCCTTTTTACGAAAATTGTATTACTATAAAGATATCCAAGTCTACCAGTGTACAAAGTTTCAATTACATCAGTGATCAGTCTTATTATGATGTACCTTTTGCTTTGCATAATTTGTATAATTTCGTAAAGATGTCTAAATCTATCAATGCACAAAATTCCAATTATATCAGTGATCAGTCTTATTCTAACGTGTCTTTTATTTTGCATAATCTGTATAATTTGTATAATTTCTGTTCCTTTAAATCTCCACACCCCCAACGAAATATATGTAAAAATCCTGCTAGCTTTAAAATAAGCAAAATTAAGCCACGTTAAACGATCCTCAAATCACCTCAGTAGCAGGACTGACTATTAAATATGTTAGTAATAACTGTAAGACCTTTTAGTGAATAGAATCGATAAGGCAGCCTATTATCTACGCTTGTAAATAGATGCGGTACATCTGTTGTCCAAATAGTGAGCTGCTTGCGTCCCATATATATATATACCATGCTGTGAGCAGTCTAGTAGAATAGTAGCGAAAGCAAATGTAACGTTAAGACAACAAAAGTAAATTGACAATAAAACCTAAAATCTGATAACTTTATTCAAAGTAGAGTACAACCGAACAACAAATTAACAAAATATCCTCATAATGTAAACGAACCTCGGTTCGACCTTGCCTCCATTTATTATTCAAACCAAGATATCCGCATCGCGACACCACGCGTGTCGAACGACGCCGGTAAAAAAACCGCGTCGATACGATTCGAGTTACTCGAGCGTAGAATAAGAAAGATCCTCAAAACCTGGTGGAATAGTACGTCGGTAGTTACATCGTGTAGCGCGTACGTGGAGAACATTCTGACCCTGGAGACCGGGAACGTGTATATACGCGTTGTATAGGTGCACACGACTGAGGCCGATTCGCAAAAAGTTTCAGCTTTACGAGGCTTCGATGCTGCCGGCGCCTTGATTCGTGCGCGATACTGAAAATGTGACTGGGTTCAATCGGATGCAACCCCTCCCTTCCGTCCCTCCTCGTTCCTTTTTCCTGTGAATTTGGAGGCAACGCATCGAAGTACGGATTTGCGGAGCGAAGCTGCAGCTGGAAATACATGCACACGCCGCCGGAACACAGTAATATCAGATCTATTTTACGAGCACGGGAACGCGAAGGCACCGATGCTCCCCCCCCCCCCCCCCGCCCCTGATCATTCACCGTAACTTTCAGCTCCCATAACCGGTACCATTGTGCGTTTTTGCGAATTTTTATTCACGCGAATAGTTGGGATTTACGGTGTGTATTTTCTTTCCAGCGTTGCGTCCCCCCCCCCCCTTTTCCTTTGTTTCGGTCGTTTCCCGTTCGTCTTTTCGCCTATTTGGGTTTTTCGGTACGGAAATAAGCCGCACATGAGAAAGCATACTTACTATTCGCGTTTTAATCGCGATGAATTTGTTAATCGCGTTTGAATAGGTTAACTCTTTGACTACTAATACGTTTAAGGTTTAAATTGAACGCCTTTCGATACTGCAGGCAACTACAGTCGTTTGTCGAAATTTCATAAATAGTTAAGAAATATTATTATTATTATTATTTATTAACGAGCTTTATAAGCCCTTTTTAAAGTATTGTTCTAACATGTAGCCACATAATGGACATAAAAATTAATTAATTAGATTGGTGGGTACTGAGATGATTGTTAAGAATTCGAAAAAGTCACACCTAAAACATCCTTCAGATTGAAGTACATAAAAAAACTACACAGAAGTGACATATATGTATGAAGTTCCAAGAATTACAAGAAGTCGAAGTGTAACGTGATTGTTATGGTGCGAACGTTCTACTAAATAGTAAACCGCGATTCAAGACGTTACTTTGAGCAACGCCGAAACTGTGTGCCACAGATTATTAAGATGCGAGCTGTCGCGAAGGTAGGAATTTTTTAGGGTGATTTTCCTCCTTTTCTCACCCCGCGGATACGTACGCTACGACGCGGCGTGATGAAAAAAATTTTTGCGGGGATAGTGGACGATGTAGCACCCCTGCGGCAGAATATAAATTACGCAATTTGTATAAAGAGCGGAAACTACTCCTGCTTCGCTTAGAACTCGCTTCTCTACAGGCTGCCTCAAAACACGTGCCACTTTGGCTAATCGTTAAAAGACGAGTTTTTTAAAACCGTGCCATAAAACAATTTTATTAGCATGTGACAATATGGAACCTCGATTAACCCAATTGATTAAAGTCAAGGGACAGAAATGTTTGAATAAGAAAATTTTTGGGTGATAAACCAACAATTTTTTATATCAAGCCTCGTTTATTTAAGTACAGATCGAGAAAATGGTTAATTTGTTTAAATGTTTATGGATCGTATACTTTTTACGATATTAAATTGCTTCATCTTTTTAACAAATTCTTGTTAAAAAGAATTTCTTTCTCCGTTCCTAATAAAATAGTAGTATTATTGATTAAAGGGAAAAAGGTATACATTCTATTTACTAAGTTTATCAATGAATAATCTACCCTTTTTTGTTTAATTCAGCATTAATTTTTAGCAAAAGTCAATAGATGCTTTGTTTTAAATGTAATTGTTGTTATTTTATAGCACTTTGATAATACTTGCATTTTTTAAATAAGTTATAGATTCCTGTTGGAAAGAAAATTTGATCATTTAATAAATTAAATTCGTCAATCCATTTAAAAATAGTGAATTACTTATTGGTGCACCTAATAACTTAGTGATATATTTAGTCTTAATTATATATATATATATTTTATTTATTTTATATATTTAGTTAGTACTATGTTTAGTCTTAGTATTTATCATTAAGTTTTTCCAAGTGTAAATAACCAGATCCTATATTAAATTTTCTTACTTTATTTGAAAGAGCTTCACATATTTAATAGAATAGATATTGCATTTTATCTCTGCATTTTCGAATAACTGCACATTTTAATTTCATTACTATTGCACAGCGTAATCCATAGCAAGAATATATTTTAATATAATATAGTTATTAGTTATTAATGTTCCCAAGAAGAGCGTGACTTTAAATAGTAAATGGATACGAAATTAAAGAATAAATGAAAAGACAATTCTGCTCGGATAACAGACTATTCGGCTAGTGGAACGTTCCGATATTAGCCTGTTTGAAGTAGAATAAGGCAACTTGAATCAACCGTAAAGAGATGCGCGACGCAAAGACTATGCTCACGGTTCGCGCGATCGATTCGAAGACCGGATCACGAAACGTATAAAAGGAATTGTTAGACCGAAGAGCTGCGAATAAACAGGAATAAAAAAGGAATGAAAGAAGGTGTGGAAAGAGTTTACAGGGAAATATACATATTTACAAAAGGGCGAACGTTTCAATGACAAGAGGGGGGGGGGGGGGGGGGGGATCCGTGGAAAACGAACGAATCGACAGGTTTCTTTTGTCCATTTACAATTCAATTACTCTTGTAATATCGATCGCCGCAAGGCTGAAGCGAACAATTTTTCTGACCTTGCGCAGTTATGAAATATTTAACCTTAAAATATTATGCGACATTGCACGGAACATTGATCGCTTTGCTTTATTTGCGCGTGGTCGAAAATATCGGATAACGTGAAGGATGAAAGCATTGTGCGCACGTTTGGATAAAGCGTTTAAAAATAAGCGAAGAACATCGCTACAGGTTACGTGTAATATTCCTTATATTTCCTAGATGTCCGTGTATTAATTAATTACGATTAAACTGCGGGTGTTTATACAAATTCATATTTTTGGAAATGTGAATATGGAAGTGGATTAGAGATACTTTTAATTGGTTTCGCTTTTCGAATATCGTGAGATGCACTTTTAATTTGCGTATTTTATAATAATTAATATACTAAATGTATTTTATGCGATCTTTCGCAGTTATCACATTATTTATCAGTTAAGAATTGTAGAAAATGAAATGCACATAAATGATTGATCAATTTGAGCTTACAATTCGGTAATACCGAATGGTTTTGATTTTATAGAAATGTATAAAGTATAATAAAGATTTGAAATATCATTCTGCCTGCTGGTGGAATTATTACTGATAATATTGAGAACAAAAGGCTAATGGTTGATAAAAAGCCCGTTAACCAATTTCCGGTGAATAATGTGTTAAATTTTCCATAATTGCACGAAGATCCGCAGTTTAATTATGATTATAGTCCTTCAAAGGGTTAAAAAATGAAGACATATTTTTAATTCCAAGTTATTAAAGATAAAGATAATTTCTTTAATTATCGATCTATTTAAAGATAAAGAATATATTGAAATTTGCTAATGAGTACTTGTCTCTTAACATTTATCAGCAAGTGAATTCGAGTCTTTTGGGCTGAAAAGATTCTTAAATAATTCACGCTGATAAACGTTAATCTATTTCGCTGCAGAAGCCATCACTGTTCGCTCGAATGTATCTAAGTAATAATCGATCAGCGGATTCCATAACCGACTGCATATTTTCAATGCATCGTACAAATACGCGCGCGAAATAAAACAAAAAAAAAGAGGGAGATATAGAAGCGTGGAAAAAATAAATGAAAATATTGTCAGCGATATAATGAATTGAATGAAAAATTGCCTGTCAATTTGTCAGCCAGCACAATGGAAGTAATTAGTGGCAGAATACAATAGTATTAAATTGAATGGTAACAGAAACCGTTCAATAGGACGCCTGTAATTTGTTCATCGCTGTAAGCCAATGAATTTGTATTCGTTAAACAATTTCCTGGAATTCTCCAGGCATAATGGCTTCTCTCTGTATGCGTATATATATATATTTATTGTATTATATATATATAAGGTGTATCTTCTAAAACAGTCAGCCTGATTAATCCTTTTAATTATCGCAATGCTACAAGAAATATTTCGTATTATGCAATTTTGGTGATATCAAAGGACGAATTATGTATTTATATTCATTTATTGTTTATACGTATTTGATAGTCATTTCCCAAGTATATACAAAATTTGGGAAACAATTGGATGTATTAATTTAAACTTTAATACTTCGTGTAGTGAATTTCTTTTAATTGAAAACATATTTTTAATAGTTGACGAGATAGTTCAGATGAACAATTTTTTGTAATTTTGTAATGTATGCACGATGAACAAATTTTCGTGGATCAATGAGTTTATTGCCCGTAAATAAAATAAAAATAAAATGCGATAGATATTAGGTTGATGCGTATGAAATCTCATTTCTTCAAATTAAAAATGTTAAACATATGTAAATTATTCATAATACTACGCATAAATTTATTAAAATGGTGTCTAAATTATTCATATCTATTATATATTTATAAAAGTCACCAATTTCAGCTAAAAATTATTAATCTTAAATTTGCAAATTAATCTTGGACTATTCCTCTATTTATATAATCTTTTTTATATCTCAGTTTCAGTGTATTTGCTAAATTTGAACGTCCATAAATAATTGCTTAAATATTCCAATTATTCGCGATGTGAATCACTAAAGGTTTTACGATTTCATATAATACACACGCATTTATGTTACAGCTAACTTCACCTTTAATGTGACTCATTACAATTAACGATTACACAAACTTAAAAGTATATTATCAATCTGTTAATGTCAAACTTAGAAGACACGACATTTCATATGCATCAACGTAATATTACACCAACAAGAAATCCATTATTAATTAGTAGTGCTTAAATATTCATACCACTGAGATACGAAAGTGGGTCAACGGATTCATTTTACCAAGTAATCGAGCTTCCCTTCGAGTCGAAGAACAAATCCTGTAAAATGGGGCAAAGTATTACAGAAGAGCAGTGATTTTATTAAAAAGAGATGCTGAATTTGTCAAAGAGAATCGATTATTTATTGGTGTACCTAACGTTTTAATTAAACAATACGCGGAATCTTCAATATTCTCTTGCTAGTGTTCTACTTTACGTTGGAGAATTCACACCTTAGCGCGTTATTAAAACAAGTACTAACTTCATTTTACCTCAAAACTGTCAGCGTCGCTCTTATACCACGTCGAAAAGTTACGCTATGTCAGTTCTCGCGGTTAAACGCTTCTGGCGCGTAGTTACGGCCCTTAAATATGCGCCACGTTCAAAATTACAGCAACCATACTTCTGCTTCTTTGGAATTATCGCAAATAAACATAGACACGTAGCTTTATATGCACGCAAAAACATACTGTTTCATTAACTATCGGTATAAAGTAATATAGTAGCTATTATCACTAGATTGTGGCTCGTTATGCAAATTCACATTTATATTAACATATTCGCGACATAAATTGGTACTTATATGAACGCCGCATATAATTTCCAAAAGTCTATACAAAGCTGAATACAGCAAGGATCTGCTTTTTAAATGTATATAAATATGAAAAATATTGATTCTTAATATGATATTTATAATCATCCGTCGCTTAAAAATTTAGTAAATGAAATATTGCAAACGCATGGTGAAAGAACTGATAAACAATTATTGGAAATATTACAATTGATTAAATAAATTGAATGTATTTTCTGCAGATAATAATCGATTCATCGCAACGTAAAACTTAATAAGATTGTGATGGATGTATTTTATAGATATGCAACAACAAGTAATAAAATCTTAATCATTGCAAAATGCATATAAATCATTGTGAATATGAAAACATATGTAGATATATAGATTTTGAAGTGACGTAGAACTATGAATATGTTAATGAAATTAAAGGAATGAGATTTAAATGGAGGGTTGTTTCACTCTCAGAATAGAATAATTTTTACTTCACTTTAAATACTGTGCCACTTTTTGCACATTAACTCTTATGCACTGTTCAAATGCGTGAGAGTAAAATCGTTTTTACTTCACATTAATAACGATTAATGTGAATATTAATACGATATGTTAATATAAAATACTGTGTACCTTTTGGTATATTAATTCTTATGCACCGTTCGAATAAGTGCTATATTCAAAGCGTTGACATCAATACTAAAATACCAAACATTTCTCATCATAACTTAACAATGCAATATGTGTTTTTACGTATAGAATATATTCTTCAAATACTTCTTAAAACATCCGTCAAACATTTTTCACGATAACTTAACAGTATAATATGTGATTTTACATATAGAATATATTTTTCAAATAATCGTTAAAGCATCTATGAATCTCATATACTTCGGAAATTATTATATATTACAACATATTACATTATTACAACATTATATCTTTTGGAAGAAAATTATTTAACGTCCATTTTTCATTTCGAGTCGAATTGAGAGGGTTAACCCCTTGGCTTACGAATTTTTCAAAGCGTATTCACTGGAATTTTTACTACTTTTTATTATAACACTATATCGAAAGCAAATCACTAAAATATTATACGTAATTCGTACCTAGTGATCTTCGATCTCTCAATCCTGCAAATTGAAATGAAATGAATTAATATTTATTAGAAAATACAGCATGTTTTCATTGTACGTGGTCCATAAATTAAATCACGAGTGTAGCTCGTTGTTGTAAGCCAAAGGGTTAAACCCTCTTTTCTGTGCCTCTTTTCACATTTAAGTTTCTCACGACTGCACAAAGATTCGCAGTCAAATTATCACGATTAACTTGAACAGCAGCCATTCGACGTAAGTCGAAGTTACGCGTGTGTATGTCAAATTTAATATTAGCCGTTGGCAGTACGATGGTTTATTCTGGTATCAAGTTAAACACGGTCAAGTTACTACCGTTCCAGTTTCGTTGTGTCAAGTTTTAACCCTTACTACGTTAGCCTGGTTGGCTAATTTGCATACACTCCGTCTATTACGCGTTCTAGGCTCTCCGAGCGGCTTCTATGCGAGGCCAGGTTCATAGGGTTTCCAAGGGTTCCACTTGCATAATGGACTGAACCATTCGCTATCCTTTGTACGCCCATCGTTCGACTAATTGATTAATATGACGTTCCTACGGGTTCGATGCACTTAAACACTGTCCAAAACCGCGCGGAAGGGTCTTATATGAAAATAAATCGATTGGAGCATTGCGAATGCGCGTGTCACTATTAGCAACCATTATTATCAGCTTCGTGCATATTGCGAAATGTCGTTTTTCCCAGGCTTCGAATTAACCCTTTCCTCTATGACAACGAAATAAACTCGTGACGTAAATTATGATCCAAAGAGAGCAAATAGGGTAGACGTACCAATTATTGCCATATTAAGCTCATCGCGTAACGTTATTTAACTATTTTAGAAATTGTTTAACCTAAAAGTCCAGTTCCAGTTTGGAGGATAATATTATTCAACATCGAGATTATTTATGAACATCTTTTTATATGTTGAATATAATGAATTAATTACTGATTCATTGGAAATTTACAATAAAATCCAATGTCACTTGAAATGTTGTCATTCAAGTAGAAACAATTTTTACATACATTAGCAATTCAATTTGTGTAACACATATAGGATATATAGTAAACGTCGCGCCTTTACTGAATTATGACACATCCCATATTTTCCAATTACATTGGTCACGTTTTAACGTTCAACACCACGTTTACCCTCTAATATTTACTTTTAAATATCAAGTGTAAACGAATATACAATGTCTACGTGTTATCACGTAAACCGAAGTCCAAATCTGGTATCAAAATTCGTTTACTTGCAATTCTTCGCGCATTGCTGTGTTATAAAATAAAAAAATTAAAGTACTGGTTATAGGAACACTGACAGTTATTGGGACATCTACACCCTATACGTTCTTCGTATCGAAAGGGTTAAAGTGGAAGTCGAAGTTATGGACGAGCAATCGGCGATTAATTTTTATTTAATTCCTCGCAGCGTCTATTTTCAGCGCAACTAAATCCTGCCGGGAACCCCGTTGCTACGTTTAATCGATTCTTTATCTCTTTGTTTGCCAGGTTGGCCGCAGCGTCATAATTGCCGGTAGATCATTTTTCACCGGCAGTTTCGCGTGGCAGCGGCGGTGCAACAGTAGGCAAAAGAAGAAAGGTGATTGATGACGTTGTTTTTTTCATTGTTTCGTAAATTCGTATCCTCGTTTATCGATTGGCTTCGTAACGATACACCCATAGGCGAGGTCCGCGATTCGCCGAACGCTTTTCTGGTCCCCGCTGGATACTGTAACGATCACTCGATTAAAAAGAATCTCTAGAATCGAACTCTAATTACCAGCTACGGGATTGCGCTATGGTGTCTTTTTTTTTTTTTTTTTTTGGACGATAAGGTAAAATTTTCTAACTTACGAAGAAATGGTTCGAGATACGAAACTGGACGAAGCGAGAATGACTATACTTCCGAAGTTTACCATCTCCATTGCTTTGATTTTCCGAAGCTTTCAATTTATAATTGTTTCAACTCCCAGAAGCTTCGAATTCTCGATGCTATGAATTCTCGAAGCTTAGAATTCCCAATGCTTTATAATTACAAAGTTTACAATTTCTATTGCTTTGATTTTCCAAGGCATTCAATTCCTAATGCTTTGAATTCTCAAAGCTTAGAATTCCCAAAGTTTATAATTTCCATTGCTTTGAATTTCCAAAGCTTCCAATTCCTAATGCTTTAAATCCCTAAAAAAGCTTCGAATTCTCAGAGCTTAGAATTCCCAATACTTTATATTTATTTCCAAAGTTTACAATTTCCATTGCTTTGATTTTCCAAAGCTTTCAATACCAAATGCTTTAAGTTCCCAAGAGCTTCGAATTCTCGATGCTTTCAATTCTCAAAGCTTAGAATTCCCAAAGTTTATAATTTCCATTGCTTTGAATTTCCAAAGCTTCCAATTCCTAATGCTTTAAATCCCTAAAAGCTTTGAATTCTCAAAGCTTAGAATTCCCAAAGATTATGATTTCCATTGCTTTGAATTTCCAAAGCTTCCAATTCCTAATGCTTTAAATCCCTAAAAGCTTTGAATTTCCAAAGCTTCCAATTCCTAATGCTTTAAATCCCTAAAAGCTTTGAATTCTCAGAGCTTAGAATTCCCAATACTTTATATTTATTTCCAAAGTTTACAATTTCTATTGCTTTGATTTTCCAAAGCTTTCAATACCAAATGCTTTAAGTTCCCAAAAGCTTCGAACTCTCGATGCTTTCAATTCTGAAAGCTTAGAATTCCCAATGCTTTATAATTACGAAGTTTACAATTTCCATTCCGTTGATTTTTCCAAACCTTTCAATACCCATTGCTTTGAATTTCCACAGATTTAAATTCCCAGAAGCTGCGAATTCTCGTTGCTTCGAATTGCCAAAACATAGAATTGCCAACACTTTGAATTCTCCCCGAATCTAATACAGGAAATAGATAGAAACGAAATAGCTCGGACGCTTTATCGTGGCGTATTGCCTGCCAGCAACCGTAAACATAGTGCAATCAGTTCAAAGCGAAAGAGGACAAAATCGAAGCATTCAATTTTCGCAGAGCACCCACTCCGCTAGTCCATCATAGTCGTATCCTCTTACGGTAACAATGCAAGATCATTCGATGCCTCTGAGAGAGCGCGACCAACAATGATATTGTAATAGAATGACACGAATGAATGCGGTACTCGCTTACTCGTCTACTGTGCTTCGGTTAGTCGATGAAATAGGATTTTCAACGCGAACGAGACCCGGAAACAGGAGCAATAAAAATATTTGCCATTTCAATCGGCTGACCATCGTTTTTCATCGACACGAATTGCGCTGCTATACGATTCCTGCAGACTCCTGCGGCTACAAATAGTCAGACGCGTTCGCATTATTTATGAACATCTTTTTTTTTCAACGCCACAAGATTTACTTCTAAGATTTTGTCAGAAACAGAGTTGGGCGTATTTTGTTCGAACAATATTTCGAATATATTCTTCGAATAACATTTTTCTGAGGTATACACTTACTTTTGACGATCATTGTTTGTATACGATCAATTATAGTTATTATGAGCACAAATTAATTCGCTGCCTTTACGTTTAAAGTCTTGAAGATTTTCTTAACTTAGAACCGTCGTAATTTTTTGTTAAAATAGAATTTAGAAGCTACTTATGATAAAGACAAAATAGTAGAAATTATTTTGAGCACCGAGATTGCGTTTGATTTTTCGTGAGTGCACATTGAATTTTGTGAACAAGCAGCAATTTAATTCGTACTGTTTCTAAAAGGTACTCAAATTAATTATGATACGAGCTGACTGCAAATATTAACGGATATATCACGAGTACAACTTTACAAACGCTCGAAACTGTTCCACAATGTTCCAAATCCGTACTTAATTCCCTTTAATTACAGCAATTTTTCCTCGTTCTCCATTACTTTATCGTTTGCACAAACCCCCGGCAAGAGTCTCTTCGAAAAAGAAGACCCAAAAAGGATACATCCATAACATTCATTACTTAATTAATTCGAACTATAACGTCCGTTTCAATCCTTTTTTTTTTCGAAACTCACCATAGATACATGCAGGTATTCAATTAACCGCTCTACTTAAACGAAGAGACAGCCCCGAAAGTTCTAAAAAGAATTCTCGTTTTAGCCGCAACCCCGCATCTCTGGCAAATTTTCTTTGACGTTCTCTCGCTCGTCAGAATCGCGCGCTTGCGCCAATCATTTATCAACGAATCACTGTTGCGTGGTCTGACTGCGCCAATACATTTTCATAGAAGCGCGCGCTACTCGTCGCCGCTTGATTCAATTTCATGATCTATGAATTACCCTCTCCTCTCTTTTATTGTACCTATGTGTGTGTGCGCGCGCGCGTGGCCCCTCATGGCGACACTTTGAATGAGGAAAGTTTGCTTTGAACTGTGAATACCAGCCTGACCCGTCAACGCTGGATTGATCAGAAACCCATCTACGATATGACTTCTGTGAGTTTCCGGCGTCGAGCTTTTTCACGTGCAACCGCGGCGCCGGCATTGATATCAACATGAAATCGCGAAATGCAAGTCCGCTAACGATCGGTTTATAGATCGATGCGCTGAATGAGTCTTCCATTCGAGGCCATTTGAATAAGGATACTGCTTTTTTTTTTTTACTTTCGATTCTACTTGACCCGTGAATGCCGCGAGTGCTGTCCCTAGATCATTTGATCGTTCGGATCGATGCATACGCGCACACAGATGAATTTGTTCTATCTTTCTTCCGCCCTTTGTCTATTTCGATGGCGCTGCATTTGTACTTGGTACGTGAACGCAAACCGTAACGCAGACACAGGCGTATACGTGGATGTTTGAAGTGCCGGTGTGTAATAGCTGCGCAATCGACTACTTCGTCAATAAACGAACTCGCCTCTATTTACTTGTTACTTCATCATTGGAATCGGTACATCTCTCCCTCGGTGTTCGCAATCTACCGAGCCACTGATTTACAAGGGTGCGCGAAAAATCCAACGGCCAGATAAATCTCGTTTGGTAGCCGGCTGACTCTCAATGACGTCCTTTTATGGCATTAGCGCTCTCACTACTTTAATCGATAATGTCATGAGCTTCGCTGTGTTACACGGACATGGCATGGAAATGCGGAGGCTGCGATCGACGATTCAACCTGTAACCTATCCACTCACCACTCGTGTATTTCTTTGATATTAATTCGATTCTGCGATGCGCTATTGATATACGTATGTGATATAAAGGTATCTGACGATAGGTACGAGATTTTCAAGATATTCGGGAATTTTGGCGAGTTTGCATCACTTCTGCATTTTTGTTATACATTGAATTATCGGAAGCTGCGAATTTCCAAGGTTTTAAATACTCAAAGTGTCGAAGTTTCAATGCTCTGAATTACCAAAATTTAGGGTTCTCAAAATTATGGTTTTGTAAAGTTTGAAGTCTCGAATATTTCGAAATTCCTAATACTTTGAATTCTCGAAGCTAGAATTCCCAATGCTTCGAATTGCCAAAGCTTAGAATTCCCAATGCTTCGAGTTTCCAAAGTTTCCAATTCTCGATGCTTCTAATCTCTAAAGCACCGAATTTCCAAAGCTCCGAATTCCCAAAATCACGAATTTACGTATCAACCGATTATAAAACCGAACAGATTACATACCAACAACATCACCCTTAACATTAAAGCACCGCATCGAAATGCTTAAAATTCGACCAACCTTTAACTTCAACTTTCCACCTACAGCTTCCCAAACAAATTCACAATTACAAATTTAACAACCCTTTTTCCGGCTGTTCAATTAACCCCCTAATATATCAAAAAAAAAAAAAACCAACCAAACCACGTGACTTCAAACACGCTAGCAAAACACAGAGTTCCCTTTCAAGCTCGTCGTATGCTTACACACACATATATATATATACATATATATTTTTCCCGTCCACTCAGCTGTTTTGCATGCATATCCGTGACTAAGGCAAGGGGTAGAAGCTCAATGGCGCGTTTAATGGCTACTCAGTCAGTGCTTGACTTTGGCAGTCGTGGTACAAACAGGGAGAGACCCGTGGTGGAGCTTTTCGCGAGTTTGGCTGATTGCGTCCCCGTCGTTGAATCTCGATGGTCGCCCAGGTAGTCGGGGGTATCTAACAGGACTCACGGCGAAATATGTGCTCGCAACGCGCTTCCCGTTTGGATCGCAAAGGATTTTATCGTTATGAATTTAATTTTCGTACAAACAGGCCCCCTCTTTCCACCGTCCACTGGCTGCTCGCTCATTCCACCAGACGGAACACTCGACGAACCGAGCGTTACGTGCCGATGCAGACGTGCCGCTGCACAGAGTACTTAGAGAGGGGGAGCAGCAACGATTGCCGAGTGCCGTACTGTGTCCCGGCTGGTTACCCGTAATCCAATAAAACTGGGAGACGCAAACGAAATTTAATATCCAACACCATCAAAAGTCGTTGGAATTGTTTCGAGCTAGTTGTAGCTCTTGTCGGTGTACTCGACGCATCGCGTCGACCGGCGTTTTCCATTCATTCGAACGACGTCGAACGAGCGGAGACGCCACCGCAGCTAGCCGAATAGGGATGAGGGTGGGAGGGATGGGCGGTGGTGCAAAGTTGCGATATTCCAGCGAGCTATTGCTATTTTATTTACGCGTGTGTACGTGTTCCGCGGGAATTTTGCGTGTACGTTGGACGAGTACGGTGAACGACAGATTGCCGCGGTCCCGATGCTACTAGTGGGTATCGGACAAATTGCGGCTGTAGATTATTGCCGCGCTTGCAGGATTGTTAGAAACGTTATTCATTGGAGTAATGAGATGCGGCTGCGGCAAGTATCGTTTAGTCGATTGGTGTGCAGTTTATTGGGGCCAACGTGTTCCATTGTGCTCGAAGAGAAAATGTTTGACTGTGGTAGGGAAGGGTAGATGTCCCAATTATTGCCACTTTAAGCTTATTGGTTGCATATTATATATTAGCTGAGGCAATAAGCAATCCAGTATTTTTAAATGGGGTAGCAAATTTACGGTGACTGACGAAGTTTATGAAATGTTCCCATTTATTGTATTTCCTATTTAATCAATATGTAATGTCTAACTATAGAATTTAGTATATGTATTTAATGTGTAATTTGGATTCTTATATTAACCTTGCTCCGAGACTTAATTATATTGGGTTGAACGAAAAGTTCATGCCGAATTTTATATTGAAAAGATACAGTCGAATAAAAAATACTTTACGAGAATCTACATACTCAAATTAAAGTATTGATTGCTATAACTATGTTTATATATTATTAATTTTAGTTTATATATTGATAATATTAAATTAATTTTAGCTCGTACAATCAATGAGCCTCGCTTTACGAAATCTCATCTAATAATCTTTCTTGTCAGTAATTTTATATTTTATGAACGTCCGCGCCACTTTTGCTACGCTAAATGTATTAATAATTATAATTTAAAATATATGTGCAGATCCTTGTGACTGAAAAATTAGACTTTAATTTGCCATTAGTCTTTAAATGAAACGCGAATACTTTTCGCCTAAAAATGGAATATATTTCATTTTAATGTCAAACGTATGTTATTAAAAAAAAAAGTAGAAATTCGCGTTAAACGAAGAAATAAGGTATTTGGCGAGCGGATTTTGCAAAAGGGGATGAGTTAAGGTGTAACACATATCTCCGCATTACGAACTAAATCCGACCGAAGACTACTTACCCTATAGTAATCTGCCGAGCCACCAGTTTATCCTTTGCGGTGTAGACGCATTCGTACTTATCGTTATTAATTAGTTGAACGTGTCCTGTAAGGCGGGACAGGGGTCGAATTACTGTCCCAACAAATCCGCTTTTCCAAGTTCAATTTTCTGTATGGCCGACCACCACTGCTTATACACAAGTTTCTACAATTTCGCTCAAACGTATTAGGACATCGACTGTTTTTGGTCAAGCTTAATTCGATGTAATTTGTGAACTTTCGGGTTCATTTACTATTCGGTAAAATTATTATTGAAATATCATATAGAGGGCCGTTCGACGGGAGCTTCTGGAAATTTTCGTAAATAAGATGCGTTTAAATTTAGAAAATTTGGAGTTAAACAGTATTAGCTACAATCGATCATTTAAGAAAGGTATTTTATTTTTTTCATAAACGTCATTGAGATACGTGCATTCATTATGCATGACTAACAGCACTATTAGAAAGTAGTCCAACCATTATTAATAAGGCTCTTAATTAGTTACATTATTAGTTGTTCAGATAATTAAGTAAGTTAGTTAACCCCTTGGCCTACAATAACGAGTTACACTCGTTCTATGAATTATGGCTTAGCTTCAACAAAACCAAATATTACCGAGAGTGGACTTAAATTTGAATTCAAATTTTTTCTTGGTCTTGCAAGATTGGAGGTTCTTAAGTAAAAATTGCCAACGATATTTCAATAATTTGTATGTTAAATGATATAAAAACAGTAACCAGCTAATACTAGCGTACGTAGGTAATAAAATAATCGAAGTGCAAGGGGTTAAGTTTATTCTTCATAAGCTAGTTATAGAATACCATATAGATGCTATTAATAATCCAACCGGTTAGTTCGGTATAACAAATAAGGAATATAACTTATACTATTGTAAGAAAACCGATTAGTTGGTAGATTATTATAGGAAATTTCTTCTGCATAATAATTAATAAATTAATAATAATAATAATAATAAGAGTATTAGCTTCAATTAACCAAAAATACTTTAAACGCGGACCTTCATGCAAATTCATATATTTATTAACAAAATTAAAGGAACAGAATTTAAGTAGAAGGTTGGTTTATTCTTCAAATGAAACAATATGTATTTTACTTTGGACATTTTGTACATATTTATACATTATGCGCTTTCTTTAACTTTGCATGTTTAAATTTATCTTAAATGCATAGAAATCCCTAATCCAGTTATCAGTAATTAAAGTATTTTCTATTTTTCTAATATTAGTCAATTAAATCTAAAACACAAATGCTTATTACTTTTATGACTGACAAACTTTATGGAAATCATTATAATATAAATTTTCAATACAAAGAAATGTTTAAATGTAGCTTGCAACAAACACATGTAATTATTACAATTTCAAAGCCCCAATGAAAAAATAATTATGGCACAAAGCAACAAAATTTGAAGTCTGATAAATTTGCCATTATTAACGTTTGCGTTTTACGGATAATGGCGTTAGCTGTTAGAACACCAGATGGCCAATAACTGTATCTCAGTTTTTAATAGCATACTTTTTGCCACGTAGAAAATACAACACGATATTTCGAAGCCGTATATTACGGTCATAAGGGAAACGCATGTGTTATTGTTATTTTTCCAAGTAGAGAATGGTTTATCTTTCCAAACGACTGCAGAAGCTCTTCGCGCTCTTCTACAGAGCGAGATTAAACACTTGAACATACAACGTGAAGATCAGACAAGGGTGGCTATAGAAACACCGCGTTGACACGTAGCCAGATGTTTCATTTCCCTATTCTTCGATCGATCGTTTTTCTACTGAAACGTATTCCTACCGGAAGCACCGTATTTTTCTCTTTAATTATATTGGCAGCTGTACTCGTTCAAACGCATAAGTACGCTGCTTAATCATACTTATAGTCTTCCGTTTTAATCCCTTATCCGCAAGGAAAGGGAGGAATTATTCCTCTTTTTAACATTTTTCTTCTACTTCCACTTCTTACCTAAGGAATTCTTTTGCATAGCAATTTGCGTTTGGTAATTAGTAGACTAAGGATTTTTTATGCAAATTTATACCTTTGTTAACGTTGTTAAAGTAATGGGATTTAAGTAGAGGGTTGTTCTACCCACAAAATAAAATAATTTTTAGCTTTTGGTTTATCTTGAATACTGTGTATCTTTATGCATATTAAATGCATCCTCTGGCTTTTGTATTGTTTCCCATAAAAGCATAAAAATCCGCAGTATGGTAATTAGTTATTTACGTATTACATAGAAAGATGGAGAACTGATAATTTAATATTAACCCTTTCTATTCTGCTCGTGCAAATAGAAGAGGTTTCCTTATTTCAACTTTATTTCATTCTGCTACTAATTTAATTATGCTATTACTTATAAAATATGGAGACTAACTAAAAGTTGCATAACCTTTAATAAATAGTTCTTACTGTCCTAAATAATTATTGACAGTTTTTCTGTAATTATAAGAAGAAGATGTTGAACAATATTATGCTCCAAACTGGAACTGGATTTTTAGGTTAGTTTCTAAAGTAGTTAAACAAAGGTTCGCGATAATCTTAAAGTGGCAATAATTGGTACATCTACCCTAGCTCACATAGGATAGATGTACCCATTACTGCCACTTTAAGGTTATCGCGAAACTTCATTTAACTACTTTAGAACGTATTTAACATAATGATCGTTCCAATTTGGAGCTCAGTATTGTTCAACCGCTCTTTTATTTATGAACATTCTTTTTATATGTTCAATATAATAAATGCATCACTACGTAATTGAAAATGTACAACAAAGTCCAATATCTTTATTACTGTCACTTGAAAACTTTTCATTTAAATAAGAAACAATTTTTCCATGTATTAACACGTCAGTTTGTGAAAACAGATACAAGATATATAGTAAACTTACCGCCTTACTGAATTATGACACACTCCATACTTTACAATTATATTGGCCACGTTTTAATGTTCAACAGCACATGTACCTCCTAATATTTATTTATAAACATTAAGTGTAAACGAGTACACGATGTCTATGTGTTGTTACGTAAACCGAAGTCCAAATTTAGTATGAAAATTTCTTTACTTACGATTCTTTATACATTATTTTGCTATTAAGTAAACGAATTCAAGTGGCAGTTATAGGAACGATGACAGTACGTGGGTCATTTACCCTATATTGCTCCAAGAACACGAAACGATCTCCGATGCACAAAATGGCTACTGTTAGAGCGACACTAGTGCCTCGTCGCATTTCCGATTAATGCATTCAAATGCGTCGAGGCAGAAAAGTTTCGCAGCCGGTTGCGTTTTGGTTTGCCGGCAATAACAGTAGATCTGCTTAATGAGCTCCTAAATAAGGGAAAGTAATTTCATGTATTTATGCTTGAATTACCGTACAGCGGTGGGTACCTCCGGAGGCAATTAACGCCGACTTCGTAAAACCGGCACCTCCACCAAGCACCGAGAACATCCTGCTGGGAACGCATCCGCAGTACCCGGCCACGATGTACGTGTATGCATTACAATCAGCCGACCCTTAGCAATGGCAACCCTTCGCCTGTCCCGCTCAAACGAACTAATTGCCATGGCCCAAAATAAATACGGCTACGCATAGACGGAAAGTAGGATCACGGTTTTGGATGTGGCCCAGGTTAATTCGGGAACCGTAGGAATGCTTTGAATAAGGACATTCGGTTCTTGCAAACATTCATGGAAATGTAGGACCTATAGTGCTGATCATAAGAGAAAATTGATGGAACGATCTACTGATTCAAAGGCTTGGGAATTTGATGGCTTGGAATTGGAAAATTTAGATAATTAAGGGTTGGAAATTTTGGTGGCTTTGAATTAGGAAACTTGGAAATTTGAGGACTGTGAATTCGAAAACTTGGAATCTTAAGGCTTGGAAATTTGGTGGTTTGAAAATTTGATGGCTTTTACTTCGAAATCTTAGAATCCTGAGGCTTGGAAATTTGGTGGCTTGAAAATTTGGTAGCTTGGAAATTTGGTGGCTTGAAAATTTGGTGTCTTGAAAATTTGGTGTCTTGGAAATTTGGTGGTTAGAATTAGAAAACTTGGAAATATAGGGCTTGGAAATTTGCTGGTTTTGAATTAGAAAACTCGAAAATCTAAGGCTCCGAAATTTAGTGTCTTAGAATTGGAAAACTTGGAAACCTAAGGCATGGAAATTTGGTGGCTTAGAATTGG
This sequence comes from Eucera pruinosa, assembly GCA_028830335.1. Classification (NCBI taxonomy): domain Eukaryota; kingdom Metazoa; phylum Arthropoda; class Insecta; order Hymenoptera; family Apidae; genus Eucera; species Eucera pruinosa. The sequence goes on along the minus strand of JAMYCR010000001.1, from coordinate 29,147,179 downwards.
AAAGCTTGGAAAGCTAAGGCTTGAGAAATTTGATGGCTTGGAATTCGAAAACTTGAGTAACTAAGGCTTGAAAATTTGGTGTTTTTTTTTAATTAGAAAACATAAAAACCTAAGGCTAGGAAATTTAATGGCTTTGAATTAGAAAACTTGAAAACCTAAGCCTTGGTTATTTGGTGACTTTGAATTAGAAAACTATAATTTCCATCTTTCATTTATGCAATTATTACATTCCTAATATTTCCTTCCGCCGAAACAAGAAAAAGGAGTTTGCATTCTCAGCTTCTCCCCTAACAAAAAAAATTGATCGGAGGATCTAATATTTATAATTTGTAACATCTAAGCAGCTGTTCCGAGCACTTCGTACTGGAATTTCACAGAGAACCTTTTATACGTGTTCCCATTCGTTTAATCTGTCATCCGATCGTCGTACGTAACGTAATCTGATCACCCTCTCCTCACGCGAGCATAAAACAACATATCTCTCTCTCTTTCTCTGTGAAAAAAACTAGAGCCCCGCTATTTCAACTTTCGTTTTCAACGCGTGTATTTTAAGAAACTGGAACGCCTCAAAAAGATAGGACTCGCATCTAAATTTCGCTCACGAATTTTATATCAGCACTTAACTAAAATTTACTGAAATTTACATTTATTTACGTTTATTTATTTATTGTAGTGCACGGGACAAAACCTTTTAATATACATAACTTACGAATTAGTCGTAGGTGAACAAAAGGATTTTTTTTACTTCTACAAACATCATCGTTTGCAATAATAGAGATATATTTTATTGGAAATAGTACAGAGCTGTTAATCGCGACATCTCCTGTAATAGGCGAACAATACTTATCTAGGAAACCATGCAACGCCTAACGCAATGTAAGGGTCAGTTAATAGGGAGCAATCGTAGAGACTAGATCATTGTACATTTCTAGAGCATCGAAATTTAATAAGCATTGTAAAAATAAAGATATTAGAAACAATATATTGGGTTGTAACATAAATTCGTCCCGTTTTCCAAGCACAATTTCATAACACCCAGAAATTCTGTAAGAGAAAAATGTTTCAACTACCACAATGATGGGAAAAAAGATGATTAATTAAAGGAACATATGCGAAACTGATTAAATTTTTCTTTTAAATTTACAAACAAATGATCTTAAAGGTACTAATAAAACTGGATGAATGTATATTACAACCCAATATATAAACCACCTGTCAAATGCTGATCTATGAAAATGAACAAGATTTCCTTCGCAACGTTCGCCTCGTTAACTCGCAGCTCGTGGGTCTCGATAATTCTGCAGAAATCCAGGATCTCGAAAGTCTGTCGGATTAAGTGCAGCCGGTTGTTCGCTGCGCAGACTGCTTCGCATTGCACGATGAAAGGATTAGTTGTCGGAACCGAGGACATGTTAGCCGTTCAACGCATTCCTCCAGACACTCTGCGAAACTGTTGTACCGATTAATAATCGTCCACGACTTGGAAAATCAGTAGCGAATGTTGAAATTTCGTGCGGTCTGCAGGCGAGCAGTTTTCGGTATCAAAGGGGCGAATAACTTGTTTCAGTGGCTAGCTTTTCAAATTTAAACACATTAGAATTTGGTGATTAATCCTTTCGCTACGAAGGACGCATGTATAGGGTAGATGTACCAATTACTGCCATTTATTTGAGGTTCGCGCGTAACTTTATTTAACTGTTTTAGAACGTATTTAACATAAAGATCGTTCCAATTTGGAACATAATAATGTTCAACATCTCTTTTACTTATGAACCCTTTTTTTCTTATATGTTCAATATAATACATTCATTACTACGTAATTGAAAATGTACAACAAAGTTCAATGTCCTTATTACTGTCACTCGAAAACTTTTCATTTAAATAGAAACAAGTTTTACATATATTAACTTTTTGCGGACGAGTGTCGACAAATAGTCGCCTAATCATTTTTTGGCTTTCCGAACCCATGTCGTCTTTTAAAGAACAAAACATAATGTAATGAATACTTAAAGTCTATAATAAATACTTGAAATCGTTGGAAATTAAATGGTTTGGAACTCAAAAGTCTGAAAACTCAAAGTCGTAGAATTCAAAACTTAAGTACTTCCATAAGTTTCATTACTTCTCGTCCGCAAAGCGTTAATACGTCAGTTTGTGTAACAGATACAAGATATATAGTAAACGTATCGCCTTACTGAATTATGACATGTTCCATACTTTATAATTACATTGGTTACGTTTTAATGTTCAACAACACATTTACCTCCTGATATTTATTTATAAATGTTAAGTGTACATGAATATACAATGTCTGTGTGTTGTTATGTAAACTGAAGTTCAAGCTTAATATAAAAATTTGTTTACTTACGATTCTTTATACATTACTTTGCTATTAAGTAAACGAATTCAAGTGACAGTTATAGGAACAGTGACAGTAATTGGGTCATTTACCTTACGTCCTCAAAAACTGGGCCATCGTTTGTTAAAACACGACTATACTTTGTTTTATAATGCAGTGATATTTAAATTGTTATTCGCATTATTTTACGATTCGATCAATAATACCAGGTATCTAAATATTTACCCTTACACTATTCCTAAATTAATAAGAATTGATCTCATCTGTGCATTAAAAACATTTTCGAATTTTAAGCTGCATAAGTGCAGAAAAATCCACAATCTATTAATAACCTTCAATCTTGTGTAATCTTGAGTAATTGATCAGTTTCGTACCCTATGTCAGCGATTTTGTCCAACTCGAAGTATATTATAGTCTACGCTAAAATATGCTGGGTTTAAGTCATCATTTTGTTCGTTTCGAAATTGTTAAAAAAAAATACAGATCCTCAAATTTGGCAATTTTTACTCAAAAGAATTTTCATCCCCGGAACTATTAAAGATACAAACTTAATTTCCCTTTCACTTTAATCGAAATGAAGTAGCATTTTAATTAAAAATTAAACTCAACAGCAGATACATTACCAGTACTGCCTTTTTGTTATATTCTGTCCAGAAGTTCATCGCGAGCGTGTTTCGCGATAATATATGGTTAAAGCAAAGGGTTAAGACAAAAGATCCCGGAAGCGTTGATGATCATTATGATGTTTTTATTTACGAGACGCACGCGTGGAATACAAAAGGGAACCTACCGGTTCCCAGCCGCGGTGACCAGCAACAACAAGCGTAAACAAAATAAAGAAGAAAAAATACGCGTTGGACGATGCTGCAGCCTATCCAACTACGGTAGAATTTATAGCCGGCACGGCGATGATCGTAGCGGGTCTGGCCATTACGACACTACGAAACAGCTTTTAATTACTGCCGGTTGATACATTACACAACGACACGCGTATCGTTGCTCGTGGCCCAATAGTTATTAGCCACTCGTCGACCTCGCGTGTTATTACGTTCGCCGGTGATAGTTTGGAGGGCAAAAATTTTTGGTTAAAAAGCGAACCCCTCACGTGCTCGTTTCGCGTTGCCACTTTTGCGGCGTACTCGTGCCTGCTCTGCCTTTTCCGATCGTTTGATTATTTCATTTTGATTACTCGCGATGTATCGGGCTGTATTTACGATTACCTGGCCGCGGAACTTTATGCACTCGTGGCGAGTTTAAATTTGTAAATGGGAACGTGGTACACGTACAATGATTACTTAAAGTATTATGCGCACCAATGATTAATCCACTTTTATTCGTTACTTCAAAATAATTGAATTCGTTATTCATGTTGAACGAGATCAAATACCTATCATACGTTAAATATAATTGGTGTAGTTCTTTAATAATTTCGCATTGTTAAATAGATTCATCGATGCGATTTTGCGTCTCGGTAGTATATTTTATATATACGCTATACTATACTGTACTTATCATTACTAGGCTTGCAGTTAATCTAGTATTCGTTAAATTATAGTTGGTTTAAAAACCAACAATTTACAAGTGAAGATTACATTGTAAACTTGCGACTGAATTGTCCTATACTTAATCCACTGACGGCAAATCTCAACCATAGCGAGAGGGTTGAAAACCTAAAGAAAAACAGTTTCTATTCCCCTCCACCGTACCATCCCTTCTCCACCGATCATAAAAGTACTCAGAGCACATCGAACTGAAAATTACGCAAAAACCAACGCAACCTCAAACCCCGTGCACCCAGATGCCCCTAAGAAAGAGAAGGAAGAAATTAATCAGAGCGGTAATAACAAGGTTGGTGTAAAATCGAAAGGATACAAAAGCACGATCCATTTGCAGATCTAGCGGTCGGAGGGTATAATTTATCGCGTTGGCCGCTCGCGTATTGTGCGCGAACGAAACGCACATTGAGAGCGTTGGACGATTCGGAGGAGGGAAAGGTGGGGTACGCAAATAATTGGTGGGCTCGCGAGGGTGCTCCCTTACATTCAACATCGCATTACGTAATAACCAGCCGGTTAAAAAGGGGAAGAGCAGGGTAATTTGCAGAGGCAGCCTACGTGCAACTAGGTAGAAGCCTTTTCGGGAGTTGATAGGGGTCGTGCACGCCCCTTCTGCCAGCCGGCAGAAGATTTAAAACTGCCGCGACTCGCTAATGACCATTAACTGCTTGTCCTCCGCTCCACCTACCCTGGCACACGTTTGTCGTGTCGTTCCACGGTGCGTGCCGCACTGTCACGCTCGTCTTCCCTTTCCGTCCAACCTACACACAACGGACTAACGGCTAACCCCCGCGAGATTTATGCGCCGGATGTGACTCCGCTCCCATGCTTTATGGCTTTTGAATGTTTGCCCGCACATGACTAGCCCTGCAACTACTGGTTCGCTTGTTTTCTTCATTTTCAGACACCGTCGCGCGAATACTCGGCTACGTTTCCTTTCTTGTTCTACGTTTTTCTTACGAAATAAATAGGGCTTCCTCGAAAGTATTCGCTCCAACTACCTGGTCCATATATTAATATACTGCCTTTAACCTTCCTTCCAATATCCCAACAACTAAGGCAGGACGATCTTTATATGTGTAGAATACTATACCCGGTCCAACGAGACGAGACAGTAAAGAAAAACAAACGCCCAAGTGATGAAGCAGATCGAATGTTAACCCTTTGCGGACGCGTGTCACAGCTAGCTGCTCAAGCTTTATTCATTTCTTGGACGCATGTCAATCTTTTAAAGTAAGATCCACACGTAATAAGATTGGTATATCATACTGTTAACAATGGAACAAGATTTCGCTAAGTTCTGCCCTCGAAGGATTAATAATTATGAGAACATTAGTTACATATTATCTTGTTTCGTCTGCAAAGGGTTAATATTCACGGTCGACGAATAAGGACGGGGATATCGCTTTCACTGTCTCGTCTCGTTCGACAACGTATAGGTAGCGGTACTGATGAGTCCAGTAGCTGGCCCAGGACGAAACACACACCCTTTCTTTTTTCTTTTTTCCATAGCGCCGAAGTTTTAAGAGGAAGGGAGAATGATGTTCCATGCTTTAACAGCAAAATTGTGAGTGTGTGATCTGGAAGTGAAAGTAAGAAACAAATATTATGATGCCGATGACTAGTACACGCATTATAGTTTTCAGAATATTTAATGTTTTTCGCGACAGGTGAGGTATACTATTTAGATTAGTGCATTGCGATACACAAATTGGAAAACACTGAACTACAGCATTGAAACCAAATAAACAATCGCATTTTTAGAAATTTTAATGATTTTGGTGCTACAACAGTAACATGTAATACCAGAAATATCGCAGAGAAATTAAATAATTATATTTTTTAATATAGGTACACATAAGGTAAGTTGGTAAATAATTCGTTAGAAAGTTATAGGCAAATATTGTCTGTACTTATACATTATCGTTAGTTAATGTTTGATGATTTTTGAAAATGTTTAAATTATCATTTGAAAATCACCACCTACTACATTGACTTTACATAGATCTAAGATGGAATTTATTGCATTCGGAATTTCTTCGAAATTCTGCTGCGTCTCAGCAATTGAATTATTAATTCGCTGAATTAGTTCTTATTTGTATACTATGAGTTAGTAATAATGCGTCCGAGAACAAATTTTGTAGAACATTTTCCTAGTATTTCTATTTGTAATATACGAATTAACTGAACTGTATCTCATTTAATCTCTGTAATCGTTACAATCGTGTTTACGAGAAAGATTATATTCCTAGATATTTACGTTAGATTTGGAAATTTCCGACGGCGTATTTAAGTAATCGAAAATTATGCAACGGGTATCTGCAGAATGTATTAAAGGAGTTTATTATGTATTTTTGGTCGCGCGGTTTGCAAACGCGCGAACTTGTTGGAAACTTTGGTATAAGTCTGTGAAGTACGAAGTTGAAGTTATAGCATCTCAAAAGTACCATAGTCTCAAAGTTGCTTTAAAGTTACGAGCTCTAAAGTAACTCTAAGTGACTCTAATTGATTCCGTAGCCAAGAATAACCGTGGTATTCACGAGTGACGATGATTACGAACAACTGAAACATCTGTAGCCATTTAAAATGTTCGCCTAAAAGCACCTGTAACGAGTTAGGAACGCTGACATACATATCTAGCATATCGAGATGAACTCTCTCAAACGATTAAATAATTGAAAAGCTTTTAGTTGTTCGTAGTATAATGTTTACTAGGAGAGACTGATTAGTTTATACGAATGATAAATTATTGCGAAGCTTTTTACTATTCTACAGTTAGCTTTTATTCAAAAGAAATTGTTGATTCGAAGGTATGACATATTTCATATAATAATAATAAAATTTCGTATAATAAAAAATATAATGCGAATAAAAATCATATAAAATATGATTCATAATATAATGTAAATTAATTTTCATTATAATCATATAACGATAATAAAAGAATAATAAAATTCATATTTTGTCAAGCACAATTGAAAAGATATAAATTTAATAAAGACTTCACTTTGACTACTTTAAATATGTTTGCATATTATATAAATTCTACAATTTTGTTGCACACTAGAGTTTCTAATAAATGCATGAAACTTACAAATTATGGTCAGCTAACGAACAATACATATTTAATATACAACCCAAAACAAATATCTATCTGAGTCCCGCGTTTTACTTTCTACAAAAATTCCATCGATCGATTCAAATGAACATCCGAAATTCCGTTAATAAATCACTGGAAGTTCATTAAATAATGAGCTTTCTGCGCCGAATCTCAATGGTTGCCTTAATTTTCCGGTTAAACGTTGAACTGGGTCACCGGTGTATCTCGCACGGTTCTAAAATATTAATAACTGACCACTGCATTAATTGCAACGGTAATATATATATATATATATATATATATATTGTTCGGGCCAGTTTGTACAAGGTTTATGGTAGGGTTTAGAAGCACCGCTATTTTTGAGGATTCCTTAATTTAACTTTTTCACCATCTGGACGACACTCGCCAGGTGGTCTGTTACTTCAATTTTTTCTCGTTGTCATACCATTTGTATAGTATCTTTAGTTTCGTTTGCGTATTTTCCCGTACCACTCAATAGCTATTACCCTGTCATAAACCTTCCCGGCCCGAGCAGTCAGCAAGGACCATGGTCACCTGTTTCCGCGTGCGATGCAAGAATCAAGGAACCGTCTCAGCTGTTGACCAGATGTGTCGCCCACCCCCGTCGAATTTAGCGTTTACCTCTCCTTGGAAATTCTCGCAACCCCTTCCTCAAGGAAACACGTCGAGGGCGTAAAGGAAGGTATGTCCATCACATTGATTGAGCTCATTGATTGGATCTTTCTAAATTTTGGAAAGAACCAATCAGTCGGCAGTTGCAAATTCCAAGAGGGGGTTCAGAGACACTCGCGATCGAAAAATACATTTTTTGCCACCGTCGAAGTGAGTTGCATTTTAACCGCCAGATAGGGCAGACACAAGACTAAAGTCCAGAGAACCAGTCTCGTATCGTACTTGGGAATCAGTGAAATCATTGAAACTCCCACTTCACATTGAACTAAATTATGAAGAATTTACATATATATATATATATATATATATATATATATATATATATATATATATATATTCCGGAGTATACGTACGACTATGTTAACCAACAAGACCCAATTAGAAAGAATTTATAGGTCAAATAAATGATCGGAATGGTAGTAATACCACGGAACATTTACGCGCGTAGACCACGTGTTAGTAATAACCGCTGAGGGAACACGTTTCCAGTGGGTCGCGTATCTTCTTAACCTTCCATAATTGTCCAGAAATATCTCTCGTCGCACACGAATTTCTCCTGCAGCATGCAACGAAGCAAGCATGCATCAAGCAAGCTAGTGGCCCGCTAACATGAACGTTTTCCGACATTTAACCGCATTAACGTCGGCCCCTTACCAAAATATCGCTTGTACGAGCCACTACTTTGTTCAATCCCCGAAACCCATATTCCACGGCGCTCGTTATGGTCGCTTTTTATTACAAATTAGTCTGATCTGTTGATACAGTGGCAGATGTATACACAAGAAGAGAAGCGTGTGTCGCGAGCAAGTTTCGAGTTCGAGGAGGTCGCATGCGTATGCAGATTACGTTTGAGGGTTGATGGTATAGTTAGTAGCATGGTTTCGTAGATTTTTTTATCTGTGGAGATATATTTTTGCAATGGTGCGCCGCGTGTTAAATGAAAACAGTGAACTCATTGCTTTACAATAACAGGTCGATGATAGGATGTAGTTTTCTTAACGGTTTGTTAGTTTTGCCGAATTTTGGGAATTTTAAGGTTTCAAGAGCATTGAGAATTGGAAGCTTTGGAAATTTAAAGCATTGGGAATTCAAAGCATTGGGGATTCTAAGCATTGAGAATTCGAAGCTTTGGAAATTTAAAGTATTGGGAATTTAAAGCATTGGGAATTCAAAGCATTGGGGATTCTAAGCATTGAGAATTCGAAGCTTTGGAAATTCGAAGCTTTGGAAATTTAAAGCATTGGGAATTCAAAGCATTGGGGATTCTAAGCATTGAGAATTCGAAGCTTTGGAAATTTAAAGCATTGGAAATTCTAAGCTTTGGCAATTCGAAGCATTCAGAGTTGGGAGCTATGGAAATTTAAAGCATTGGATATTCTAAGCTTTGGCAATTCAAAGCATTGAGAATTTGAAGAATTCGAAGATTTGGATAATGTGAATCCTGTCATTGATTGATTATTATCGATTCGGCAAAATTACCTAATCGGTCAAAAAACCCTCTCGCCCAAACGTACTATAAAAGTACTATAAATGTACTATGAAAGTACCTACGATGAATTATCTCATTGATTCAACGAAAACGCTTAGTGCTAATAATAAAATTTAATGTGAACCCTAATTTTATCTTTATAATACAACACTCAAGATTATTAGTTAAATATAGCCTACAATATTCAACTGATTTGTCCATGGCATAATATAAAGTCCCTGATCAGCAAACGTTAGCCTACTACCAACAATCTAATATAATAATCGTAAGCGAAGAGGTTAATAAAGTTAGGCTACCTTCTCGATACCTCGCCCCCAACTGACCTAATACACTTGCCCTTCTGTATACACCGAATAAAGTGAGACAGAGAAAGAAACGTGCAAATACGATCACGTCTTACAAGGAAGATGATGATGACAACGGGGACAAGAGCTAACAGGACGTCGACAATAACGCAGTTCACGGATTGGCCAACAAGCTGAGGAGCTAACTCCAGCTTAAGGCTGCTGCGAACTCTCTCGGGGACGGTAAGATCGTCTGCGAAGACGAAGAAACTTGCAGCGGCAGAATAAAGAAAGAGAAGGGACAAGAAGAAAGAGGGAGAAAGAGGATGGCGAAGGAGAAGAGCGGTGCGAGACCATCGTAATATCACAGGCAATTTCCTGAAGGAATTTGATCGGTTCCTATATCGCCAGGAATATTTTTCCCCATCATTTATTTTTCGAAACGTCTCGCGAAGCTGCTACGATCTTATCGTACCTATCTACGCGAATATGTACGCCGCTATGCTGGCAACGCGAGCGTGAGTAGATTTATAGAGCGACAAGGTTCTCCCTTCGACAAGGCTGTTCGTTTTCGTCCGTCGCCACCACCATCATCGATAGGATTTTTAACGCGCTCAATCATAGCTAGAATATTAGAACTTTCGAACGTTAACGGTGATTTAAAATGAGCTAGGGTAGATGTAGCAATTACTGCCACTTGAAGGTTATCGCGCGTAACTTTATTTAACTATTTTAGAACGTATTTAACATAAAGATCGTTCCAGTTTGGAGCACAGTATTGTTCAACATCAAGTTCATTTATGAATATTTCTTTATACGTTCAATATAATAAATTCATCACTACGTAATTGAAGATGATCAAGAAAGTCCAATGTCCTTATTACTGTCGCTTGAAAACTTCTTATTTAAATAGAAACACGTTTTACATATATTAACACGTGAATTTGTGTAACAGATATAAGATATACAGTAAACGTATCGCCTTACTGAATTATGATGCGTTCCATACTTTATAATTATATTGGTCACGTTTTAATGTTCAACAGCACATTTACCTCCTAATATTTATTTATAAATATTAAGTGTAAACGAATATACAATGTCTATGTGTTGTCACGTAAACCGAAGTTCAAATTTATTATGAAAATTTCTTTACTTACGATTCTTTATACATTACTTTCCTATGGAATAAACGAATTCAAGTGGCAGTTATAGGAACAGTGACAGTAATTGGGTCATTTATCCTATATTCATTTTAGCATTTCAGTATCTATTTAACCCTTTCGCTACGCTATAGGTTAAAATTGAGAACTCGAATTGTTGTCCGTTACGATCAGTTTTCGGATGTTTGAGTTTTTGTACGAGACGAAGCTGCCAGTTACTTTAAGCATTTCACGTCTTTTCAAAATAGTAAAATTTGATGGATAAAAGTAAGCTTCACATCTCGATAAAAAAAGCAAAGGATTGTAAAACCGATCGCACTACTGCATCTCCCCCTAGAAGTCACGCAACTTCTATTGGAACATTTTTTCCAACAGATTTTATACAATACGACATAAATTAGTTTCCTAATTCACCGTTACGTAACAGTATTCGAAGGTTTATTATAACAGCAATGTAACATCGTATTATTTTGCACTTTATTCGAACTATTTTGTATAACAATTCGTAGCAATAGTATGAAACATTGGACTTGCCACCGTATTTTTACATTAACTGCTATACCGATTAAAACTTACGTAAATTAATGTTTGTCGTGTTATCATTGACATAAAAATGGCAAATAAAAAGTCAAAATCAATTGCTCTTGTCTTGCACATCAATAATGAAAGGGTTCAAGTTCGACTTCGATAATTGAACATTATACTATAATTGAAAAGTATCCAGAGTGACAAACTGGTAATGAGTAAGTAATTATTAACAATCTCACAGACCGATAGTAATACTTAATAGTTAATAATGTTAAAGATACGATATTCTACCCCTAAAGTTTCAGTTTTGCTCCGGTTTCTTTTATGTTTTGTCATTACTGCAATTAGAATTTGGTAGCTTTTATTTAGCTTACCAGAAGAAGATTCATAGTTGCGAATAAAGGATTTCACATACCGTTGGTTGGAATGCGCGTTTGATACGACATTCCTGGTTTCGCGGTTCTTTCCTTTTGCATGCACCAGAGCATGTGTGACCTTTGACTCGGAATGTAAGAAAATCTTGCCAAGGTATGCTCTTGAGATATGTCCTATCGTGAATTGTAAAGGTAAACCGCGTCTATCGATCATCTTTCCCATTTATACTAAACGAGCACTGTGTTTAATACTTTCACTCCAAAATAAACGTTAACCCCTTGGGTGTTTCACTTGATTATTGAAAGTCTATTTCAGGCCACCAATTTTTTACTGCTAACTTATATATATATATATATATATATATATATATATATATATATATATATTCAGTTAGTCACAAAAGTATTCAGCCACGTTGGACATCGAATTATTTTTTTCTTTGTTGACATATAATTAAAAAAAGATAATTAATATAATTTCATCGATATTAATAAGAGACTTCAAATAATTTTTTTCTTTGTTAGCATATTATTAAAAAGAAATAATTAAAAGTCTTAATAAAATTAAGAAACGTTACCTTAAAACATGTAACATAAATAACGTGAATAATAAATGAATGGCTGAATAATTTTGTGACTAACTATATATATATACACATAATAATTTTTTACTTTTGTCTCGATTTCAACTTTCTCTTTTCTTTTAGCTTATTTTCAACGGAAATGGATTAATCTTTGTAAATTTGAATGAAACTCGTGATCCGATTTTTTACTCCAATATTAAGTTTCCTTAAATATGGAAAACAAGTTGGTAACCGATATACTTTGTAGAGGAATAAATTATTTATCCACTAACTATTGCTAATGAATTAGTGATGTTTAGTGATCGTGTTTGAAGATGCAATTAGCTTATTGTCGCAATTATCTGGGTCAATGTAGCTTTCGCGATGTTGGTGTATTTTCAATGGACGTTTAATTATTATAGCTCGGATCATAATAGCTGCTCCCTCATGAAACATAAACAGCGAGTAACATCAGTTGAATAATTATTATTATCGTTACATAGAGTTTAAAATAAACAGTATTATCTAATTGCATGGTTTCTACCGGCATACTCGAGACGTAATGTACTGGCGAAAATTTGGAATTCCTTGTCTCACGTAACACAGCGAAGTACCTTAGGAAATTAAACGTATGAAATAATTTCGATATTTAACCGTATTCCAATTACTATGCTACAATACCGCAACAACTATCTGGTCATTATTGTATTTGAAACTTCAGTTCAAATGTTAGTGGATTTGCATAACAATTCATTACCATGAACTTTCATATTTCGTATGCAAATGCAACTCTGTGATTTTTCGTTAATTGAGTATAATTAATGATATGTAATATAATAGAGATTATTGGGTTGTAACATAAATTTACAATGGTCCAAATTTATTAGATTTTTCAAAATTACTTTTAATAATTTATAAGATTTTAAGATTGAGGACTGCTAACAATACGTACAAATTAAGTATAACATTTCAGTGTTTTACATTCGGCACGGTATTAAAATAGAAGATAGCGTTTCATTGAAATATTCTTAAGGCAAAGGGTTAAAAGTTCCTAAAGTCAATTTGCAACGTAACAACGGAACTGTCTCGCGGCTAGGTTACTCAATTAGCTTATCGATCGCGCGATTTTCATGCAGCAAGGCGCGCAAGCTGTAATTGTTACGCGATTAATCAGACGAGCTGGTAGTCGCGAGTTATATTCTCAACAACCACTAGCAACCCTGGTGAATTCTCCTCTTGGCAACTCACCTCCTTATCTCCGTTGCTTCTCTGTGGCTAGGTCCATGTATCAATGTTTGTGGCAATACTAACTAGGAGAGCATATTTGCCGTATAGATCTCACTTATGCGCAAGTCCAAGTTGGCCAGACGAAGAGCTGCCACTTGCTTCGATCTCCATCTCTGCTTCAACTGTAACTGCTTGCCAAACTGAGCAGTCGTCGAAGATATATCGAAGGAATCCCAATCCTTGTTATAACTACTTAAACCAGCCAAATTTGCTTGCACCCTTGAGTCTCGGATCGAGCTTTAATTACAGAGACACTGTTGGAGACCAACCCTTTGGCTAAATTGACTATTAAAAGCATAAAAAGAAGCCCTTATAGTTAATATGAAAATATTACGTTGGCCGATAAATACGTGGCAAATTTTAAGCATTGTGAAGGTACTACTGAATAAAATTGAATTTACGACGTGTTAATGATTATATCTGTCAAATAAAACTTTTTCTAGACAATTTTAAGCCTTCTAGCCTTACTACAAGGATAGCTATAGACTGGAATATATTTTAGATTAAAGCTCCATTCTCTTTGATTTGTCGCATAAAAAGCTACGAAGAAAATCAGAGATAGTCAAGGGGATATATGTTTGGAAATTTTGTTCGCATTTTTTAGCTGCAGAATTTAATCGTAAAAAATTCCGTAAAGCCAATCTTTTAATGAAGCTATCAAGTGACTATGTTTACGTTTTTATAGTTAGTTTTGTAATTACACCTGAAGCATTCTGATACATCGAATGCTTTTCTGAAATTGATCTTGAATTTTTAATGAATTATTCGTTGAATTAGACTTCCAGTAGCTCTTTAAAAATACAGGCTTATTTAATACTGTTCCCGAAGTTTCGTAACAGTAACATCAATTCTCAAGAATTCCTTATTCTAAACTAATTAAATGTCCGATAAATTATGAACGGGACTGTACGTAGACTTTTGTGACTGAGTGCATATCACATGCATTTCGTTTTCAATTTCTTTTCTCCTTTTGTAAATCACTAAAGGCGTCGCACTTAAAAGTTCGCAGGCCAAACGATCGTCGTACATTTCTCAGCTTATCTCCAATTACCCTAGTATTTTTGTGATATCTCCACTCTAGTATCCCCGCGCATAAAACTGGGCCGGCGTTCCTTTACCCTCCATTAGTCGTTGCGTGTAGCGTCGTAGGTGGTGAACGTAAAGTAACTTCCGACACTGTTGCTAAACGCGACAAGCGTGATCCAAATCGTTAGCCTACGAATTGCCATTATAGCCCGGTAACACTCTACCAACGACAAAATTAACGCTTGTTACTTCGCCTTGCAGTATTCTCACGACCCTTAAGGGGGTTGCTCCATTAGACAGGTTAAAAAAAAGAAATAATCGAAGAACTTATTTTCCGCCATCAGATAACTTTAATTTGCCAATTCTCACCGACCGTCTCTGTTTAGCCTGGAAAATGACCGAATTGAAAGTTTACGCAGAGTTTAACGTTGTATGCTAAGGAACGATTTAATATCAATTTTATAATTCAAGTAATGAAACCGTTAATGGTTGTTTTAATTTGATCCATTTTTTAATAGCTAGCAGCTATTGTTTAACAGAAATTGTCGTTTATTTTACTTCGTTGCTTTTCCCATCATAATGTATAAGTAAAGTTGGTTACAAAAATAATCGTTCACGTTAGACATTTAGTAATTGTTTTTTTTTTTTTTAATTGTGTGCGAATAAAGAAAAAAGTAATTCGCCATCTATTATTAATGCAGGTGATAAGTCAATTTAATAAGATTATGGATTCACTATTTCTCTAATATTTTCACACATTTTAAGTTTAATATATGTTGTGGCGGCCCTCCTGTACCTACCACTAGAGGGACATACCAAAAAATAGGGCTTTCTCGAAAGTACTCATTCCAACTACCTAGTCCACATATGTTTATACTGCCTTTAACCTTCCTTCCAATATCCCAACGTCTAAGGTAGTGCCTGCTAGGTAGCCTTACTAATGACTCCACTAGCAAGCCCAGGACGAAACGCACACCCTTCCTTTTTCCCATTTATTCCCTCTCCACAGCGCGACAATGTTACCGAGATACAAAAATAAATTGATGAATTTAATTTATAGCGCGTAAACGTTAAAGAACAGCACATTATTGTTAAACATCCATTATTGAAAAAGAAACATTTTTCTCTAGTTAGCTTTATTAAAACACAAGTATTTCTTTATTTTTGGCATGATTCTAAAATCAGGTCACCCATATTGCCAACCTTAACCTTAAATATATAGAATAAGTCTACGAATTATATAACAAATTTTATCCAACTATTACATATTTATATATCGTTTCCCTGAAGTATCCAGGATTAAGAGTCTAGAATAAGTCCACGAAGTATCCCACAAAATTGTTTACCACCGTGACAAGAAAGGAAAAAAGAGAATGCAACGACTGCAAGAGGTGAAGGGTTGAAAAGGGATCAACGTAAATGAAGTCGAGGAGGGTAACTGATACGGGAAAAGAAGGCACTCTAGAGCCTTTTGGAAATATACATAATCTGTCTTTCCCCTACACTTTTCGTATTTCGCTGCGTAAATAGTGGCACGTGCAAACCACCGTACAACCCCTTTCGGCTCGTTGCTACCGAACCCTGAGGCCTTTCGGATCCGCTGCTGTTTACCGGCACAATATTTACCCGCGACTTATAACCATCGACTGTTAAGCCGGGTGTAAAGCGGTTACACGATGTGCCGAATATATATATATATATATATATATATATATATTCATATTTATTTACATACGGCAATCTATACACGCGAGTGCGTGTGCACGCGTGCACACGTGTATTTTGCTTTATTTGATTTCGCTTAATTGCTGCGATCCTGTGGGACTTCGGGATTCATGTTGAATGGAGAATTTGTGCGGCGTGTGGATAGCACCTACGTATTACGCACGTTAAATAAATAACCGAAAGACATTTCGCTGTCTTCGCTGATGACTTCTTTCGTTTCACTCGATTGTGTTTTAACCTTTTGCACTCGAAGCTATTTCAAGTGAAAGGTAATTTTTTTTGGGGGGGGGGGGTAGGGGGGGTTACATAAACGAAATTATCCTGAACAGATTTGGTTTGCAATTTGTTAAGAGAATAAGTGATGAAGTTATTATGATTTGTTTTTCTTAATTATATTATGAACTGAAAATTATTTGCGTTGTCCTCGTAGCGAAAATTTTAAACGGCTCGAGTGCAAAGGATTAATAAAAGTTGATTGTATTTTAACCCTTTCACAAACTAGCGTGTAGATTTCAGTTGAAAGACTTCTTGTGGATTGACCTATGTTACAAAATATTTTTATAAAGCTGCGTTTATATCGAGCAATCGAGTTGAATGTTTGACTTGTTAAGTTGATTGAAATTACGCTTATGCAAATAATTTTGATTTATCTAAGTTTTTGGAGTCAAAGGTCGAATCTTGACTAAATTTTGAATTATGGTTGTATACATGTACGATTATTTGATATGCTTTTATACGAGTTGCACTTTATTATAAAATTATAATATAATACTATCAATTAAAAAATGTATTTGGAAATACTTCTTTACAATGTTATGCTAAAGAGCGCCAGCTCGTTGAATGAACTAAACTAATCTAAACTAAAAATAATGTAGAAGGAAAAAGTAGGTTAATTATTCCTGTGAAATATATCTATCCTTATTTATTCTTATGAATTATGTCTAATTATATTCTTATGAATATCTAAAGAGAGGTTAATTCCAAGTCCAAATTCAGCAGCTGTTTTATCGTTCTAAATAACGATAATTTCAAGTGCTAACCTAAAATGCGCATACAGTCAACACTTTGATCATTCACTGGGGTTGCTTTACTCTGTTTTCTTCAAGGAACATAAACAGAAAATAAAACTTCAGTAGGTGGCACTCAAACAATTAGAACCGTGTCTCGACAAATCGTTGGCTGTTCCTTTCTCTTCTGGACTAGGCGACCATTCGCTTATCAACAACTCGTACACTTAAGTTGCCCGGACGCGACGCGTTGCGCTGAGAATAAAACAGAACCTCTTTGAGATGTTATGCTGGAATTCACTAGGTCACAGCTATGTTTCTCCGCCTCGTTTTCTTTCTCCATCGTAATTGTATATTTTCCCCGGAATGAACTGGTTAGGCGTGGGATGGATCGAAGCCAACCCAAACAAGAAGAAGGAAATAGAAAAGGAGAAATAAGGATTCGCTTTACGATTATAGGGCACGTAGTCGCCGCGACGTAAAACCCCAGAGCTGTAGCGCAAAGCGGTCGCAGTTTACAGATAGCGACGAGTTATTTGCGGCGGCTGCATCACAACCGAAAGTAAAAAACGAACCAATGAACGAAATTCTTTGCTTTCTACATTTTACGCTCCTTTTTCGCCATCTTTCTTTTCTCGCGTGGGAGGATTTCCCTTATTACCGGGCACAGTAGTCGTATATTTGAAATGCGAAACAGTTACGAATCGCTATGACCGCGAAAACTGAAAATATTAACCCTTTGCACTCGAATAACGCCGATACGGTGACATGCGTAAATTTTATCAGAAGTTACGGTTTGAGATCTTTTAATTCTATAATACACCGAGCAATTCAATGTTCCTGTCTTAGAAATCGAAGCTAATTTCCTCCTTTCGAAATACATACATAACATATTAAATTCTCACGAAAGTCAGAAAAGTGTAATGGAGTTATTGTTACTTCGTGTTATTAAAAATGTTTTGGAATGCAAATGATTAATACGTTCACTGTGCGGACATCTGGCATAATCGCTAGTTTACATGTCCCAGTTCCAGTCAGTAACTATAACTGACACTTTAATTAATTTATTTAATAGCAAATAAGTAATGTACGAAGAATCGTAAATAAACAAATTTTAATATTTTTGGACTTCGGTTCACGTAACAACGCATAGACATTGTATATTCGTTTACACCTAATATTTAAAAACAAATATTAGGCGGTAAATATGCTTTTGAACATTAAAACGTGACCAATATAATTATAAAGTATGGGACGTGTAACAATTCATCAAAGGCGATACGTTTACTATACATCTTATGTCGGTTACACAAAACCGAACTGCTGATATATGTAAAAATTGTTTCTATTTAAATGAGAACTTTTCAAGTGACGGTAACAGACACATTGGACACTCTTGTAGATTTTCAATTAATTAGTAATTAATTTATTATATTCAACGTATAAAGAAGATGTGTGAAAATGTTTTCATTAGTGAAAACAGTTGATGCATCGTTCGTTAAGAAAACATAATGTGATATCATTGAAAGGGACGAATCGTCATGGTGGCGATGATCTTTTCGATTTACTATTAGTCACCTTTCTAGCTCTAAATAATTCTCCCACTCCAACTCAGCCTTACATCGCGATTTTACTTTGTAGTTAAAATCGATCCAACGGAATCGAAGCTTTGTTTATCTAATGCGTGTGCTGAGCTATGTTATGACTACAATTGTTTTTCGAACGTGAAACGATACTCTGATCACACGTGTATTCGTCTTATCCGTTCTCTAGTCTCGTTAAACTAATTACAGTATTTTTATTCTTGTACGCGAGTGATACTCTTTCGTTCTATGCTCTTCTTTTGTGTGTGCAACGTTGCAACCAATTCTTCGCGAAGCAAAAGGGTTAAAACTTCGTAGAAAAAGAAGCCTGACTTCGACAGCTGGCAGTAACAAGGGCACAGGTATGGAAAGAGATTTTTAAATGATAGTAAGTAAATATTGTATATTCACATGTAGTATAAAAAAACCACGAAAGGTTCTCATTAAATAGACCTTCGATTCCGAGATATATTTGTTGAATTTTGTACGTCCTTAGTTAATAATGACGAGTAACTCATTGTTAGTTACATAGAAGGTTTTAATCCTTTCAGTGCCCTAAACGCCTATAGGCGTCCAAGAAATTCACGTGTAGCGAATTATTAGCATTATCTACTGATTAATTTTGTTTATCAAAAACGCTATTGGAAGAATTAACTCCTTGCTAGTCCAGCTAATTTGACAGAATCTATCCACAACATATTTCTTCGTTTTTTTTTGTTCAAAAATTAATTGGATGTACTTTTCTGATATTTTATTATTATTTTATCTTATTATTATATTATTTATTTGTATTACTTTTCTCTTGTAAACAAAGTGAATACACATTCTAAATGAAGTTTATTTATGTATCAAGTGTACCGATAAATAATCCACTTACTTCATTGAATTTAGCATCTATTTATAAGAAAATCAATTATCTATCCTATTTTAAATGTAATTATTGTTTTGTAACCGGTTTTACTTATTTTGCACTGACTTTATAATTCATAACTTCATCTTTTAATAAAATGAATTCGTAAACTCGTTAAAAAATAGTGGATCACTTATTGGTGCACCAAATATAAATTTTATATATCTTACTTATAAAAATAACAAAGCTTAGATAAATGGAAATACGTGTGTACGAATTTATTTGAACTTTTTTTGACTGGACTGACGGGCTCAATTTTTATTTTAAATTTTTCCAGTAGATTTTCACTTCTATCTTCTTTTATCGTATCCTCTCTTTGCGAGACTGATTTCTCCATTCAACACTAAAGCTAAAGTGGAATATTTATTTGTATATTTGTATATCACGCTTAACGAAGCATCGAAGTAGAAACGAGTCGTCAAATTGTATGACATTGATATAGCAATCGGAACTGACGACTTTACAGGCTCGCTTTTCCCCGCTGTTTATCTTGCATTAATATCCTGCTCACCGAAATGATTCACGCAAATATTTCCACTAACAAAAGTCACGTGAAATAATTACTGAATATGTACGTGCGTGCGAATTAATGATTGTACAATGATACACTCACCTTTATGGCCCCTACCTGATGTTTGCGGATGACCGATCTATGGATATTATCCTCTTTCATTTAAACGATACGTACGATAATCAAATATCCCTTAGGTATCATTGCATACCATCGCCACGCGGTATCAGTGTGACGTAATTATTGCCGTTATCGCGTCCCACACATCGAACGTATCATCGATTCGAATTATGTGTGCGCAAGTAGTCTATCGTTAATCTCTAAAATTAATATTTCAATGCTATTTTTATTTCTCCGACGCATTAGAAAATTATTTTCGTATCGTATTCGTGTATCGTTTTGCAACGTCCAAGAAAATTAACCCTTTGAATGCTATTGCCGTACATTCGCGGTCAATGTCGGATATGACACACGGAGTTTGAAAATTGAGCTTCAAAATGTGCTAAATAATTAGTGCAAGATATTGACTAAATATAAATCTAAAACTATTGCAATGATTAATAAAATTAGAGACATTGATATTAAAGAAATAAATGTTTGCACGGTTTGCACAAAATAGATTAAGGATCGCGCTAATCTCCTAAAATTGCTCGGCAAATAGCTCCCACTATTATAACGCAATGCTAGAGTTCAAATTAGACTTCATTATACATACAAATTATTCGAGTATTATGGGAAACTTTTGTTTCATGCAAATCTGAAATTACAGCTCTAATTAAACTTCACTGTTAACAGTATCTATTTTTGCGCGATGTGCGCCTTAATTTACAAAGCAAGTGTGACTCGTTATTGTAGCGCAAGGGGTTAATACGAAACGTCTCTGAAAATTACAATTCAATTAATACGAGGCAACGCGTGTGCGTGTGCGGTATGCGGGAACAATATCATCTCTCCCCATGCGTTCTATACGTAGCCGGTCGTTGTATTTTTCGTGCCGATGCACATGTCAAGAGCGGTCGCGTTATATTGCCTTTAATTGTGCGCCGTATTTGCCGATATGATTGCGGGGGTAAACAGAGTGAAATCGGGACGTAGCGTCGCGTCGCGTCGAAAGGAAGAGGAGCCTTTTCGCAGCTGCTATGGACTGCGCGAGTTCTGGTCACGTGCCTTACTCAAATACAGTCATCCCCTAAACACGTTCGGCTCGGCTTACTGCTTTTCATTTATCCAGCCTCCGCTGTGTCTGCGCCCCTCATACTCGGAGTACCACCCCGTTCATTGCCGTCCCATAGCTCCTCCATTTTCATTCTACGATCCGCACACACACACACACACACATACACATACACACATTCCTTCCTTCCTTGTTCCCTCATTTCCACCCTCCTTTCTTCTCGTGTCGTGTGCGCGCACCATCCTGAATCGACAGATGTCACGGAAGGGCAAACACGCCTGGACGGACCTGTCAACGCGACCCGATGTCGACGGTAATCGTAATTAGAATCCTAATCCGAACGGCGACGCAGCAACGTTGGCGGCGGTGGTTTACTCTTGGCAGCTTAGAATTATTAATCGAACACGGATGCACCGCGAATGTTGACGAAGATTTCCAATAGCGACGAGTTCTTGTAAATGTGTGATGCCGATGGGATGATTGGCGGGTATAGATTCATTGCGATAGGTGCACGCCTTGTGGTTAATATAGGGGAGGCTAATTATAAGCGAAGTTTATCGATTAAATTGTGGGGAAATACATCTTTATTTGAACTGTGCGAGGCTGTTTTGTGGAACAGTGGACAGTGGTTGCCGTAAGCTTCCGGTCAGACTATAATTATGTTTCAATTTGAGTTAATAAAATTCGTTTTATAAGCAATTTAATGCGATTTGTACAGTGAGCTGTGAAACTAACCATAGAAGTATAGAGATAGTCACTTGATGGCTTCATGATATGATATTGGATTTTGAGGATTTAAAACGTCTCACTTATTGTTAGTAAAGTATCTTCAATATTTTTCAAAAATTTTGCATGCGATAAATTAGAGAAAATAAAGCTCAAAGTGTAAATCATGTTTCGATCTATAAGTACCCTAATATTTTATACGTTATAATAAAACAATATATTGAAACAGTAGACTTTTATTATTAAGTGAATATTCTTTATCTTATTTATATAATGAAGTTATACGTTGGTCAAAAATGTATGGCAGCTACTGTAAAATGAAGATGAGTAAAAGGGAAATCGAATAACTATGAAAACAATGTTTAATATATGTATGTAAGAAATTATTTTTAAGGGGTCGTTTTAGAGTCCATTAGGCAATTTTAAGTTCAATTTTTGAGAATTTGTTTTATCGAAACGGTTTTTAATATGCCTACCTAAAAATTTATTCTTAATTGGTTATTTTGTAGAGGCAACTTTCGGGTCAATTTTTGAGAATTTGTTTTAACGAAATGAATAATTCTTAATGGAATTTATAAGTCGGGTACAAAGGAGGTGGAGTAATGCAAATTATTTTGAGCATCAAGATTGTATTTGATTTTTCATGATTACACATTGGACTTTATAAAAAAGTGACGAATTAATTTGTCCACATAATATTAATTGACTAATTAACTGTGTGCACGTCTTGGTTAATAAAAAAATTATTAGGTTTACCAATTACCTTCTCACCGAATAACAAGCACTAACAAATGGCAATCAAATCAATTTACTTTAATGTTGCTAAATGTTTCCTAAACCAAAAATAAAATATTCGACCGTGTATCACATATATAAAACTTTTAACATCTACAAAAAAAAAACATGAACGTTAATCTAATATCGCTGCTAGGTTTTCAATATTTCATTTTAAAATGCACATATGGTGTTAACTACAACTTTAATCGAATCAAACTTTTTCGCCCACTGGCCGAAACGTAACGGTGTAGAGTTTTCGTTCCATTTTGCGACGTCAAATGCATCTCGAACTAAGTTGACGTTTGCCAGTAAACATTTTACAGCACACCCTCTGTGATTTTGACGAATGACTTTAATTCTGATTCGATGTTGTTGATTCCGTGCGGCCACCCAGGAAACTAGAAATTTTTGTTCTATTTCGCGTTGGATATTTTGTACCGAACCACTTTGTTCTCGCGTGTTTGTTCCAGGAAACCACCATTTTTCTACATTCCACGCGTTTTATACCGTCGACGCCACTGTCATACGTACGGTCCGTTGTTTTCTGAAGCTGTTCCAGAAACGGTTGTGGTTACGATAATGATCCCAGTTTGCGAGCTGTTTGCCTTTCCTTTTAAACCGTTTCCCTTGCCGCGGTAACTATAATTTCGCTCGGTCAAACTGCAATTCATCCGTGACGCGTTACGGGAAATTTCGTTGTTTGGAAAACAGACCGGGTCGGCTGATGTTATTCCCTAGTTCACCAATAAATTGATCACTTCCGAACCGATCGTTAACACGTCGAATATTACGCGAATTATCCAATTGCCATTTTAACGGAAACAGAAAATTCTCTTACTATATGTAATCATATCGATTATTGCTCATAATATTGATATTTTATTTTTAAAGTTTTCCATACGTGATGCTGCTTATGATAGACCTGCAAGCGTAATAAACCGTGAAAAATGAACAAAGCGAAAGGGAAGGTTCACTTTGCTGAGATTATTACAAGAAACGATGCAGCAGATATATTCTTGGATTATTAAAACGTTTAGAAAATAATTCGATAAGTGATAAATTCATTCACTTGAAATTGAGTGGATTTCTTATACTAAACCATGTTAGAATCAACATATAATCTGGAAATGTATTGACGAGAAATTTCCAAAGTATTCAGCACTGAGACGTTGGATAAACAGTAGAATATTTAGGTAATGTGATATAGAAAGGATTAAAATTCTTTAACACGTTCACTACCACGGCGATTTTATTTGTTTCAACAGTATACGTTATAATTATGCATATATTACATTTATTTATTAAAAAATTCAGTCATGTATATACTGTTACTGTAATATAAAAACCAGTGAAATTTCTAGAAATCTTATTATTTATTTAATTTGAATGCTTTAATTAATCGCAATGTCGCTAGTCACTGATGGCAGTCAACGTGTTAACTCAAACTACAATCCCTTTCTCATTGACCTGTACTTCAATACAGAATCTCCCCTAATAAAAAACGAGAAATAACGAATAATCAAAGGAATGCCAACTAATTTCGCCTTTCTAACTCAGTCGAAGGTAGATCTTCATTTCCTGTATTAACTCACTTCGTACTTCACTCTTACGCAAAAAGAGGTTGAAGAAAAGAAAAAAAAGAAAGAAAAATAGACTGCAACTACTATATAGTAGGACCTTGTTCCGCAGGTGACGAAGAACCCTCTGACTGGAAGAGGGGGGAGGGGGTGAACAGAAAGAATAGGGAAAAGCACTGAACCGAAGTTAAGAAGGGAACGGTAAAAGGGAGAACGGTACGATGTGTAATCTGCAATCCAATCTTAAGTTAAATGAGAGAAAAAGAGGGAACAGGGGGAAGATTTCGCATAGAAGTGGGGGGAGGGGGGAGGGGGAAGGAAAGGGATGCGAGATAGTCAAAAGATAAAGGCAGAGACCGCGCGATTACGACGAAGAAAGAGACGCAGAGACAGAGAGAATGCCGACTAGAGAGTCCTTGGCATCTATACTCTCTACTCTCGGAATCCCTTCAGGATCTCTCCAAGATCTCTTCTCGCGCTGTCTGCAGAAGTGTGTCGGGAGGGAAGATGGAGGAGAACCGATGAGGGGGTGGGGAAACGGTAGAAGAGTCAGAGCACAATGCGCACAAGGCTCGCGAGACATTGTCACCCCTTCTTGCTTCCCTTTTGTGCCCCTCTCTGCTCCTTCATCCGAAGCCACACTGAAATCCTGGAGAGTCCTCTTTGTTTCTGGCTTCTCGAGCGTGTGAAAATTCTAGCACGCGAGTTGCATTTAGGCCACGCGGAGGATCGTAGAGGATGTTCAGGAAACGTCGTATACCGTGCGAATTATCTGAGACTAATGACGCTACCGACGAGGTAAACTGCACCGTCTACACAACCCTTTCATCAATTTGCCGATGCTTCGCGGTTAAGATTCGCAGCGGGTTATATCGGGGAACTATTCCTCAATTATGCACTGATTCGTTCGTAGAATAGTTGAAATTCTTCGATTCAATTTATTCGAATCCTATTGCCGAGAGCCTTGCTAAGTCGAGCCTAGTTTTGTCAAAATTCTGCTGTATGCACCGTTTTATTGTTCTTTTTTAACTTTATCGGAGTCACAGGAATGCACATATGTTAGGTAATGCATAAAAAAGATGTATTAGGTTGGTGCATATGAAAAGAAATTGTTTTCCCGACGTTTGAAATTAATGGATGGACACTACATATTCTTTTAATGGTGGAAAATTGTCAACTGTATTAAATCGCATTAAAAAAGACGGAATTAATTGTAACGTAGATATGCGTGTATTACAATAAAATTATGATATCGTCAATTGTGGTACACCGCATTGAAGAAGAATGAATCAACTGAAATGCAGATGTGTGTGCATTATAATAAGATTGTGAATAACTCAATATTTAACATCATAAATTGTCGGTATATTTAAGCAATTCTTTGCTGAAGTAGAAATTTAGTAAATATACTACGACAGTTGTTGAAACTAGGATTTGAAGAAGATTATAATTCATCATTGGTTTGCAGAATTTAAAGTTAATCATTTTTCACCGGACATGAAATCAGGATGATAATTACACAATCTCAAATTTGTTAATTTTTATAAGTAGGTATATAATAATGAAACTAATTAAGTATTAGAGAAAAGTGTATAGAATTATGTGAATATTATTTTAACTAAATACAGGTCTAGTGTTTTAAGGAATTTACTTATGTTTAATCTTTTTATTTTGAAAAAAACAACATTTGATATACACGAACCTAATAATGTTTTCTTATCTACTTATGTGCAGATTAATAATACAAAATTAAAATAAGTTGAACTATTTTAAAATAAGTAATAGATACTGTTATACCATGGTGCAAGAAACTACTTTTATTATATTATTATTAATGCATCGTTACTTTTCCAAGACAATGTGAAAAGGAATTCAATCTGAATGTAAAGTTGCACGAATTTTCTTCGTTACCTAATAATTTTCCGCGCATTCATCAACCACCGTAATACGCGTGATCCGCGTCCGCAACCGTCCAATCAAAAACCCATGTACAATCTTTCAATTAGGAATAGCTGAACACGCGTCAAAGGTATAAAATTTCAGCTGTCCCCCAATTACACCGAAATGAAAGTATCTCCAGTTACAGCGGGAACAATGACGCATAGCACGTGCCGATTACGCGCATTTAAGCGTTATTTACGCACGAGCATTGCGCTTCATTATCTCGGTGTTAAAATTAGTACCCAGCATGGGGACCAATGTTCCATAAGTAATTTTATAGTGTCATTAGCGAGATTTCCAACGGCCCTGATTACAACCAATTTCCAGACATTCCTAACTTGAAGTACACCGTTAACGATCTCCAATGGTCGGATCAACTAAAACGTTTCAAATCAACCACAAATATTTTTTGTCTTTTTATTTCATTTCATTTAGAAGCTTATTGTTGAAGCTTATTGGCCTGTTGAATAATTATACGTGTTTGATCGCAGGAGATTTTATCCGTAGAAGACGAAACAGGAAGGTATCATCTCACTTATGTTAGAAATTAGAAACTAGAAATTTACCATTGAATATAATCGAATAATTCGGAGAGACAACATTTTTGTAATTCCCTTTTTATAATGCAGATATCAGGTTTTGTTTCATACCGAAATTTAACACGTTAAGTACTGTGTCAATTATTATGTGTATAAACCCAACCATTTCACACGTGCGACACATTAAAACCCTATTCTATTATATTCACATTTGTTAGATTTTAATCGCGTACAAGTAAATGTCTGTAGTATGTTTTGTAAACATTGTATTAATTTACAAGAGTTATTTGTTGTATCTAAAATTTTAGTGTGTAGAGGTTTAACAATTTTAATCTTTAATCGTTTGAATCTCATCTAATGGGGATGTTAAATTAGCTTTTTAACACTAATCGTTTTAAAATATTTAACTTAGGATTCTACATTACATTACTTTCTTTATTCTTACATTTATTATTATTTCTTTCGTTTATTTATTTTGAAGACAATTCTTATATTGTCTGATTAATCAGCTTCCCACATTGTATTTCTCTTTTTCCTTCCCTTTTCACTGAAAATGATTTATTGAATAGATACAGCGATTACAAAAAATATTTGTATATCACTGTATCTTTACATTTAATCAGATTTAATACTACTAAATTTGCCTACTAAAATTGTTTACTAGTACCTTATGTTACTACATTTACGTTTAACGATAATAAATTTGGTATAGTTAAATCTGACTAACAAAAGTGTTACTTAAATGCAAAGATAGCGTGATGTACGAATACTTTTTGTAGCCACTGCATATATAATCAAATTATAGTTAAATCACCAAATAGATCTTTTCTGTCGTTCTTCCATTTCCCTGCTCTGTAATTCGCTGCATCTATAATTTGGACCGCGTGCTCTAACGTGTTAGTAACTAGATGTCAGATTTGCATCGTCAAGCTGATTCATCGAGACGATTAGTCGGTTTGAAGACATCCGCGTCGGCAAGCAGAGGAAACAGCCGACGAACCGCTGATTCTCTAGAATTTACGTTACCCTTCTCTTTCATATCAAGCAACCAACTAGGGCGTACAGTCGAACGACTTATCGAGGGATTAGCCTGCACGCGTGTATCCTCCTCATGTATCCTTGATACGTTCGCCGCGATGTACCCTCGTCGACACTGCTAGAAACTTTGCTAATACTATCATGACGTTAGCCCGGCCTTAGTGGATGAATGCGAGCTGCAAATTGATTCCTCGTTAATCTGTTTCTGCGACGTGTTTATCGTTTCAGGCGTCTGCCTATCGCGTATAGATATTTTATGCATTAAGTAAAAGAAATAACGAAAAGTGTATCTGTAAAAAGATAGAATCAAACCTGCTATAGTGTTCGAAATTTGCAAGCTGAATTATAAGCTTGTTTGTTTAAAAATGTTTCCCCATTTTGAAAGTAGCAAGCGTTTAGTATGGAATCGAAGCTAAGAGTTATACGTATTAACAAAAATGACCCTGAGACCATATCAGGGTTAAATACGGGAAGTGTTCATTATCGTATGTATAATTTTATCAAATAGTACGTATAAATTAAATCATAAATATTATAAATAACTATAGGTACTATAAACAGCTATAGCAGTGTACTATAAATATTTCGAAAAATATTTTGACAATCAATACCACTATTTGCATGCTATAAAGAAAATGTAATTGTTGCTTAAGAATGTTTATAGCTGATATATCAAGTGCAGGGTAAATTAATTTGATATCTTCAACTTCGTCGATTTGAAACAATTTTATTATTACATAATGAAAACTTTCATGCTGTCCCATAAACAGGAAAGATTGTTAAAAATAATGGAGATTAGTCTATGTCAGATTTTGTCTAGACAAATATTAGACTCTTTGGAGCAAAGATACTAAATTAATTTGTATTCATAATAAAAGTATAGGAAGGGTCTTGAGTTCCTTAATTGCAATATAGAAGATTATTTTAAGAACTAAACTGCATTCGACTGTCTTTAAATAAATAGGATTAAATTCTGTGGAAGAAATGAATTGAATTAATTTCTACACGTAATAAAGGTATAGAAGGAAGGGTTTTGGGTTCGTTAGTTACAATGCTCGTAATTTCAGGATTAGGAAACATGGTGGGGTCGATTAGGGAGTTATTACCGACACAGTTTTAGTAGAACCCCATGACCCTTCCAACCACCAGGATCCATAAGATCCCTGGAACCCCTGCAACCACAAAGACCCTTACAGGGTGAGAGGGTTATAACCTTCCAGACCACTACAACCTTTGGGATCCTTGGAACCAACAAGGTCTCCATGACTCGCCAAATCACCAAAACCTTCCAGATCCTCGAAACCTCAAGGATCCACCGGATCTCCATAAATCTTGAGGAACTCGCTGCCTCTAAACTTCTGCAAACTGGCAGAACTATTGCAATTTACAAATTACCGGGATTTTAAAATCAACCTAACATAAATTCTATTGCTTAGCTTTAACCTAACCCGAACCTAACCTTATTACGCGTTTTTAACTATTTTAATACTGGGAGTTTTGTTAGTAAATGTTATTTAAATTTGCAAAAGTATCCAAAGCAAAGGAGATATATTAATATTTGGGGGATGAAATAAAATCTATTTGGGTTCCATTTGTTTAACCCTTTAATTACGAAATACGTATACATACGCCCCATAGATTTTGTATAATACAACATATGTAGATTAATTTCCTAACTTATCATTTGACAATATTTGGAAGTTCAAGTTAAACAAAATTTAACATACTGCTATCTTAAACTTCGGATTAAGTAATTCACGCGTAACTGCTTTGCATACGTAAACTGTATGTACATTTTTTGATTAATGAATCATGCAAATATCGTGTCGCAGTCAAAGGGTTAATTATTGTATTTATATAAATATAAATATTCGTAAATCTTGACAGCCTAATAATTGTGTAATGAAAACTAATTTTTAGTAAGAATATGACTGCAGTGCAAATTTATCTGCAAATATATATTTTTACAATTGCAATTAAAGAAATAGAACCTCAATAGAGATTGATTTTATTGTTTTTTTTTCGGTACATTATATATTTTTGCGTTTCATGTGTATCTTGTAATTTTTTTGTATATTCAAACTGAATGCAAAAAAATAAAAAATCCACGGTCCAATAATTTTGCTACTATCAAATATTCGCGAGTAGGTCGTGACCTGATACTTTTGCACGTCACTGTATTTATCAAACTCGCAGATATTCATCGGAAAAATCATTGTCTTCATCAATCACCGCTATCCATTTGTACGTATCACAATCAATTTCTCTCATTGACATTTATCAAAACCCACGGATTTTTGAAAGCGCTTATTCTTTCAAGATCTACCCCAATGCATTCGATGGAGCGAAATAAAGGAATTAACCCCATAATGCCAGAGCCCATTTATGTCATAAGATTTACTCACTTTGATCAAAAAATGAAAGAACAATTTTAGTGCTAAAGCGTTAAGCAAATGATTTCTCCCTAGTAATAAATTTTTCTCTCATCCAATAAACGAAGAATTCTTGTGGAAAGCAGCATAAGTGCCAAAATTAAAATTCTTCATATTTTATAAAAAAAAAAAAAAAAAATATTGGACGTGTCAATGGAAATATGATGGTATGTAATTTGAGTGCAGTTTCATTTATTTACTGGGTTAAATAATGGCTTCAATAAAATATAGCACTTGCAAGGTTTTCTATAAAACCAAATTACTCTTCGTAGAATTTTCACCGAATTAATTCGACAAATACCAATACGAATACAAATAATTAATCACGTATTATTTAAGTAAAAGTAACTAAAAATTTGGTAATAATTACAAGTTAAATCAGTTTCTTCTTCGTCATTCATTTCCGATAATCAGAAAATTAAGTTATTCTATCTTTGATTACATATAATTTAAATAAGAATACCCAAAGATTTGGCAATAATTACAAATCAAATCAGTTTCTTCTTCGCCATTAATATTCGACAAACAGAGAACTTAGTTAAATTTAGTAATTTAAATAAAGTTACCCAAAGATTTAATAGTAATTATAACTCAAATCATTTTTTAGTTAGTCCTGAAAAATCTACTTATTGGTACTTATGTTACTTCCCACAATAAAACGCTTCAGGCGCGCTAAACTAAATCAAG
This sequence comes from Eucera pruinosa, assembly GCA_028830335.1. NCBI lineage: Eukaryota > Metazoa > Arthropoda > Insecta > Hymenoptera > Apidae > Eucera > Eucera pruinosa. The sequence goes on along the minus strand of JAMYCR010000001.1, from coordinate 29,116,130 downwards.
ATTGTTCGATGAAACAAGAACAGTTTCATCGAATGAACGTAATTTTCCTTGCTTAGGATGACGTATACCGGTGTTCGAGAGAAATAAGGAAACCGAGATGGCGATGGAAATTTTATACGAACCCGTTGAATTTGTCGGTACAGTGAAAAGTTTCGGAACTTTGTAGGATATCTTTAGACATAGCTGGAAGCAGGCTACTCAACGGGAGCAGTGGGCTATCGGGTTTGCGGTGAAACCGGACCTGGAAGCTACACGAGCTCCTCCCCCCTCCTTTTCATCCCCTGTTCTCGTATGGTTCTCTCTCACCCTGCCTCCTCTTATTTCGCAAGATTTCCCCAGATGCTCATTGCCCTCTTCCCTAACGCCAACTCGTTCCTAACTTCCGAGAGGCGAATTTATCCTCTTTTTTTCCTCGCCGCCGCTGCCGCGCCTCTTCTTCTTTTTTTTTCTTCCCCGTCGTTTTCTCACTTGCGATACTTCCGGCCACGGAAGCATCTATTCTCTATCTCTACTGGCTCGCGCGAAAGAGATTGCTGTTGAATCTGGTTCTCTGGTTCTCTGGTTCGTGCGAGTAATTGAAACGCTGAAACGTCGGATGCACCCTGCTTCGTTTATTTGTTTATTTAGAGGGATGGGATTTCGAAGGGGTTAGAAATGATTATGGACACTTCTGCGACAAATACTTTCATAAGGATTCGGGTGAAATTGATTCAGGAAATGTGCTTGATGTAATAATTTAGGTTGCAAAGTAAGATTTGTGTTTGTTCGTGTAGTAACCAATGGCTTGTAATCATTTTTGTGGTGATAAAATCTTAAAGTACATTTATATTAGGTGTACCAATAAATCTGTAATCAGATGGGAAAATATGATACGTTCAAGTTTTAGTAAAATTCAGATAGGTTCTTTTCTTTGTACGAATTTGTTTAAGAAACTCTATAATATTTCAATAATTCAACATTTGCTACCTGTATTCAAAACTCCCACCGATTCTATCTCAAACCTATAAAAACCATATGACTTACATAATTTTGTCTCGCAGCTAAGAATAATTTAATCCATTAAAACACCCCTTAAAAACTAACTAAAAAAATCCTATCCAAAACCCCAAACGGAAACCCTGATTAGCCGCATACCGCTACGTCCAATCGAACAAGCCGAAAAAGAAACTTTACGCACCACAGTCTCGACACGCAACCCTTAAAAACAACCCCCGTGTCACGAATCGGTTTCGCGAGGAGTTGCAAAAGTCCGTCGGCGCAATTATCCGTATCCTTGGCTGTGACGCGAATAGGAAACGCGTTATACAGACGTTTCGCGTGAATCGAGGCCGACTTTTCAGCGAAGCCTGCGCCGCGAAGCTTCGCAGGAGTGATCGACAGGGAAAATCGAGTGGGACGAGTGCGTGAGCGGAGGGCGGGAACGAAATATCGACACTGAAATTCAATGGGTTGATTTATGACCGCCATAAGTCATCAGTGACGTCACGCACCACCCTGCACACAGGTTAGTCGACAGAAGCAACCCCGTGGACGTGCCAGCCACCCTTTACGACCATGCGTACCCCGTTACGTTACGCTCGCGCTTTCCCCATCTCCTTCTCTTCTCTTCTAACGATCGTCCTGCTGATACGTTGCAGTCGGTGCTCCTTTGTGCGTCCTTTTTTTTTTATGGAACAACGTTACGGGAAATAGGACGGGGGCGGATAATAAATGGAGGAAATTAATTGGTGGCCGCGCGGGCGCGCGATACATTGCTGCCTCGTTTGATCATTCACGCTTCATGACGCACTTTACAGAGGCTAGATCGAAGCTCGTTTCCCTGCGTGCGCAGGGAATTAACTAACGCGGTTGATCGCGTATCAAATGCACGAAGAGTACTCTTTTGGGAATCATTTTTAAGTCCGTCGTTTGTAATCGGATTTTGGTTAGAGTTCAACTGGTAGGTTTATGTGATATTTTTGATCTCTTATTTTTAATTTATGTTTGTTAATGTGTAACAGAAGTCGACTACGAAAGACGTATATATACGTCCTGAAAGTATGAATAATCATTTGTTAACATATATGCTGTCATTTTCTTTGCAGTCATAGTAGAATTTTTATTATTATTATCGCTTAACAGTACCAAATATCGAAATATTTCTACGCGTGCTATTTCTAAACTAACAAAAACAATTCTAATTTGCGTATGCGAAACGCGTTTCAATGTCAGGGTACCGTAGCGAAAGGGTTAAAATACAATTATATTTTTACGTAATGGTGTATTTTACTGAATCGTATATTATTCAATATACGAAAATATTTTACACTACTAAAATTGCATTTAATTTACATTACAGTGGATCCTCGAAATTCGAACCATTCGAAGTTTAAACCATGTCTTGAAATGTATTATGTTCGAATTTCCAGCTTCCACTGTATTGCATTAAATTGCATTAAACTGTAAACATGTACGATATTGTATGTATTTCTATATCTATCTAATATTTTGCGCTACTGACGAATAAAGTAATAGCAAGCGAATGTCTTTTATGGCCACCCAGGTGAAAGCATTAGTCCCGAAATTGATTCGTATTACGACCACGAAGGTTTTATAGTTCTATTGTTAGGTCGTCCTTAAATTAATTCAAGGCAACGCGGCAGACGAGGTGTGACCGCTGTCATATCGATACAACGATCATTCATATTGATGGAAAACCGGGCGGGACCGGATACGCGTGACTTTCCTCGCAAACATTGGCAATGGCCTTCGATCCAATGTACAATATATTTGCTTATGCGATGATTATCGATATTACGTGCCATCGATGCGCGTGTATGGATTATTTGCCTGCTTCAAAATCACTGCAAGAACATCGTACGTATTTGTTTAAACTCGATATTCAAGGGTGTAACTTCTGATAATGGAATATATACCCCTATTTTTAAGATACATCCACCAGCTTGCTACTTTTCCTTTTCATTGCTAAATATACAGTGGCTATAAAAAGTATTCGCGCATACATGAATTTTTGTATAAGTTTTTGGTCAAGTGCTACTTTTTATTTCCATAACAGTGAACTTTTATGGTTATATGCAGTGCTAGAATATAATACAACAAAATAGAATATTATATACAATAAAATATTATATAGTGGTACGATTAAACGATGGGTAAATGAATATACTATTTATTTAACTTAATCTGTAGCTTTCGGTTCTCGATGGCTTCCAGTTTACATTCAAACGTAAAATATACAGTAAAATAAAATGAACATGAAGTACAATAAAAAAAACATGAATCGTCTAGTGAAAACAAAACAGTTTTCAATAAATCTAATCATTTACTACTTATTACTTTAACGAAGAACCAAAGGTAATATGTAAATAAAATAGCTGTATTATATTATGTTATATGATATATATATCTTCTATTAGCGAGACGAGTGATGAATAAGAGACATAAGACATATTTAATGTAAAACCGAGTCCATTTCCTGGCATTATAAGCTGAAATAAATAAATCTAATTTAATCTACTACTTATTGCTAAACATTTAAGATGCCACATGAACATGAATGAACTTATACCTTTGGGAAAAATAATATATTCGATTCTAATTAATTAACATTTAAATACCAAAATAAATACAGTGCTTTTCGAATACTTTTAGTTGCCACATTACATCAACTTAGCATTTCAAAAATGATTCCTGTTATCTCAGTCTACTTTATATTACAGTACTTGAGTAATAAATCAGAAAATACCGCACAGATCGAATAATTCTATCATCTATTAATACATCAGCTATTCGAATGAAAACTCTTTCGGTCCCGCCGCTTAATTTACTATCCTGGAGGATACAGACGATCCTTTTGTTCCGCGAGGGGGGAAAGATACAGCCTGGCGAGATCGACAGCGTGCCTCGTAAATTTCGACGATAGGATCGTCGTTCTGTTCACGAAGCGAGGTCCGAATTCCGAAATTCTATCGAGGCTTGCGTATCGAGTCGCATCACGCGAAAACCACAAAAGACCGCGACGATGAAGACGATGAACGAGAAAGGAACGTCTAGCATTTCTAGCGAGGGTCAGCCTAAAAGTAAAGAAGAAGGGACTCTCCTTCAGAAGCCTCAAGGTTCTAGAAGGATTTAGGATCAAAAAGACTCTTCACTCTTTGTTTTGCAAAGGTTTGGTATTATATTTGACTGACTGATGGTTAAAAATAATTTATACATCGTCTGGAAATTTGAAACGTTGGGAATACGAAGTTCTGGAAATCCAGAGCTTTGGGAATTATAAAGTTTGGGAATTCAAAGCATTGGGAATTGCAAGCTTTGGGTATTCAAAGCATTGAGAATTGGAAGCTTTGGGTATTCAAAACATTGAGAATCGGACACTTTGGGAATTTAAAACAATGGGAATTCGGCTCTTTGAAAATACAAAGCATTGAGAATTGGAAGCTTTGGGAATTCAAAGCATTAAGCATTGCAAGCTTTGAAAATTCACAGCATTGAGAATTGCAAGCTTCGAAAATTCACAGCATTGAGAATTAGAAACTTTGGAAATCTAAAGCATTAGGAATTCGACGCTTTGACAATTTCAAGCATTACTGTTTTATAACTTTAAAAATTCGGCGCTTCAAAAACTTTCCAATGTTGATAATTCAGAGCTTTGCAGATTGAAGCATTAACAAATCCAAGCCTTGAATAATATAACAGTGTAACAAAAATACAAAAGCAATACGAATGCTACCATCAATCATTGCAAAATCAATGCAAAAGTCAATCACTATCAATTCGACAAAATTACCGAATCAGTCAAAAAGCCGCATCGTTCCAAAGAATCCATTACTCTTCCCAAAGAGTTCCCTCTAATCGTAAATAATTCAGTCGAGTTACAAAATAACCAGTCTCCACATATGTATCTTCCCTTTCCCAATCAGTTCAGATACGGCTGTTGAAATCTTCGCGTCGCCTATCCGATGCACGCTTGTCGGACCGCTGACTGACGGGCAATAATTTATACAATTAGCCCGGGCACGTTCCGCGAAACCTCTGGTATGTCGTATAAATTAAATTATCAAAGACCGACAACGCGACCCCCTTGTGGCGGTACTCCGGTGGCAAATGCACTTTGTTGTTGTCGAGCAGGCACGAAGCAGCATAAATATGCAGCCGCGTATATACGATAGCCACGTGTGTACAGGCGCATACCTCCGCGCCACGCGAAACAACGCTAAGAGGGTCCCTGATATCGGTGCGCAAGCACCGTACGTACTCCGGCTGCTCATATTTATGAGTACAATTATACGCGTTGATCCGCGTGTGCAAGTACACGCAGCCGGCCACCGCACACGGCTTTCTCTACTAGTCGGCTCGGTTTTATGCGAGGGAATGCTCGACGGTTGTGCGCCGCTGATTTCGCTACAACGCGGCACGGAAAGGTGGTTGCCGAAGCTAATTCCGGAGGCACGCGAGCAACCGGCCGGCCGTAAGAATCGATGCTCGGTTCATTGTCTTGATTTATACTTAACGTGCATGAAGAAGCTAATTATTGCCTCGAGACTTGCGCCTCGCGGCCACAGCCTGCATTCTCTGCTTTCCAATTGCGAGCGTGTTTATTCTCGTCGCGAGTGAGCGAACGTCTGTGTCACTGTTTTGGGATTACATCGTTAGCCGATGGGGAATTTTAGTGGAGAGGAAACTTTAAAGTACTCACATCAATTCTACACCTCAGATTTAGACTGCTACTCAACCCCTGTATTGTAAATTTATAATAGAGCAGAAACAAAAATTAAGACCACGTAAGGCAACATTTTATTCGAAGTGAAACCAATTGAGTTTTCTTTGTGCATTATGTAACATATGCACATTCTTGTGGTCCTGATAAGGATAAAAAAGAGCAATGAGAAAGAGTATATAGCATAATTTTGACAAAGATGGACTTAGGTTAGCGTGTATGTCAGGTGTACAGAATTATAAGTGTTAGGTTGGTGTAATAAGAAAATGTCCAAATGACACTTCACACATTAGAAGCGAATGCAATGCAATATAAGTATTGGCTAATAATTTAGACAATATCTATTGCTTGGCGTTAAGTATAGCACAGTTGGAAGCTTGGTTTATTAACTTCCTTGGTACTTCGAACAGACAATAAGCTGAGCTAAATAATTAGTTGGGGAGATTATTTTGTCCATCGCACATTCGCATCTCCAGGATCAAATAAAGTGCTCAGACAGACTAATAAATACATACCGTGGTCCCTTAGATACAGGAACTTTCTTCCCCACCATAAAGATCAGCAATGGCCCATATAATTCGATGAGGTTCCATCCAGCAGCGGGTCGTCTTCGAAGAAACCTTAATTGGAAGACGAAGAATTAAGATAGTTCGCAAGGCCAATAGCTCCAACGAATAAGGGCCATTTGTTTCTTAACTTGCAATGACTCATCCACTAGAATTCCCCAAACGATACACGATATTTTCGTATAAATGGAATACAATTAATTCTTCGTTGACGGCGCGATTCTTTATTCCGTTCAGGAAAATAGAAGAGACCTCAGTATTTCAACAAATTTAGTTTGTTTATTGTGCTACTAATTTAGCTCGGTATTTATAATACACGGAACTAATTACACGTTTTATAATCGCCAAGAAGTGGTACTTTCTGGTTAAAATAATTGTACTGAATATAAAAAGAAATTAGATTGACGCTGAAGAGTTAAGAATGTTGCATCAAAATGGGGGCAATGTCACTTTTGACAATTTTATTAGTTATTACTAGACTGCGAATCTTTGCGTTAGTTTATATTTTTATTAATCAAATTAAAAAAATGAAATTTAAGTGGAGGGTTGTTTCACCCTCTAAATAAAATAATATGTGTTTTAGTTTGCACATCTTGCATAGTTTTGCGTATTTAAGTTTCCCATAAATGCATGAAAATCTGCAGTCAACTTATTAGATTTACACTATAATTCATGTTACAAGTGCAATTCGTTGTTGCAAGGCAAGAAATTACACAGCAATTAGAAAAATTAACAGTTTGTTCAAGTATTTATGGAGTCCATGTTTCTTTGGCTGTTAAATTATATTAATTTTTTAACGCGAGTAACAATTTACAGTTACATTCTTTTGTATCTTATCAATTTGTTTCATCTTTTGGTAGAAAATTCTTTGTTCGAATATTAAAGTACATATTGGTATATTTATAGCAAATAATTTATTGTTCAGAATGTTCTTCACGCAAAACAATTGAAAACTACTAAAAGGAAATTAATTTTAATTAGATGCACTTTAATGGTTGCAAATGTAGATACGAAATAACATCAAATTACAAAGGGAGGTGTTTTTTTTTAGAAAATATTGCCTTCAAACATTAAACGAAGCTTTGTACTATCTACTTTCTAAAATATTTCACGAGCACCACACCTTAATTATCAAGAAACGATAATGAATATTTTCATTTAGCCCGTCAAGGGAGTAATAGTGCTATTAAACGAATGCCACCGGTGCAATATAATCAATTAGGTTGCGTAAGGTATTTTTTATTTACGAGCATTAATAGAAACAGCGTGTGACGGCGTAGAATCGCGTAATGTACACTTTAGCATGTCGTTTTAATGTACAATTCCCATTATTAAAACTGGCAAATTCATGTATCCACCATAATAACTGGTGATTACATACATAATAGGTTTTGCCTGACCTACTTCGACCCAGCGATGCATTGTACCGTCTATTGTGCGCGAAATTGCGGAAAGTTTCATAGAACCACCGAAAGGGCCGTAGACGACGCGGCGTAGATTTCTGTTGAAGTAGACAGAAACTAATTTGAAACAAATCTTAACTGGTGGAAACTCATTTGAAATAAATCTTTATCAGATCTCATCGGGTTATAGGGGCGCAATAAATATCTATCTTGTCTGATCGCTATCAGGCTTGCATTAATTATGATTCCCACCTAATAGCAAACTCCGCGATTCGATAAAAGTGTGTATTGGGTTGTTTGGAAAGTTCAGAGCGTGCAACAGTATCAGCATTGAAGATTATTTGTAACGAATCTCTGTTAAGCGATAAAATTCTTAATTCGGATGAATTTGGTAGGTGGAGATAGTAAGTGTAGTAATTATAGAGAAACAGTTGGAACGAGTAAAAAGAGAACGGTTTCTAACAAGGTAGAATAGATACAAATAGTATGGGATTCTTTTAGCTTACATATCTCTATTATAGTTAGGTATATATTTATACAGTGTTTATACAATTGTATACAATAATACATTGTATTAATACAATTACAATTATAATATATTTTGTATATAGTAATATAAACACAATAATATACTTTAATGTACCTGTGCACTGATTCATATTAATATAAAGTATAATTCAAATATAAGCCCATAATAAATAGGGTTTTGTATTTATTTTCCGATGCCTTTATTAATTAAAATACACGATTCACGTTAAGAATATTATAGTTATTTTTTCACTGGAATATTAAAAAGTAAGCATTGATTCCTTTAATAAGCCTGCTTTGCAATGTTTCCATTGCATCTTCCCCTAAGCCTTCAACGATACCAGCAAAAATTACTTACGGAATAAAAAGCTTTCCATGAAGTCAACAAGAGACCAGAGAATGGAACGTCGACTCGGGCAACTTGGAACTTGTAACCGATCATTGTCAAACAAATGTGCACCATTTGAAACGGTGCATGTACGCGTACGGGTACACAAATCAAGGTATAAGTACCATAACCGAGCATTCTGCAACTCGTTGGATGTACGAACTACTCCAGTCGAATTCCCTTTTCCTCCCTCTGACTTTTTTCCTCCCGTCCAATGTAGTCGCTTCATCTTCCCTCTATTTTGCGCGCTACGCAAAGATTTGCTCAACAATACATTCTATGAGGTTGCAGCAATACTTTACCTCTTTATGCACGTGACAGGTAGCCAGGATTAAAATGAGTCACTTGCAACAGTCTTACTCTTCGTCTCGCTCTAATGATACACCTGTTGTATTTCGAGTTATCGTAGCTTCCTGCTGTTTAATTAACCCCTTTGCACCCTACACTTCTTTAGTAATTTGATCTACCATTAATTTCTAGCATTAGTCTCACACCTTCTTGGGACTTGATTACGAAACGGGAGAAATTTGTCTTCAATTTTCAGTAGAAATTTAATTGGTAAGAACGAATATATTAGGTGTACCATTAAATAATCAATTTTTTTGTTAAACTCAACAATCTGTCTGCGAATTTTTATGCAGATTTACCTGTTTAATTATGTAGAATTATAATTACATGTTTATATTATAATAATATGTTAAATAGCTACTACAAATAATATGTTTAATTATGTATAGTAAATCAGACGAATGGAAATTAGTTTTTCCTTCTAAATATAATGATCTGTATCGTATTTTATACACTTTATATAATTGTTCTATATTCTGCAAATCCTGTATTTTCTTGCACAATTAAATTTCCCATAGATGCACAAAAATTCGTAGTCTAGTAATTAGTTCATACATAGTACCTAGTTAACATATGTACCATTTCTGTAGTATACGTCGCCTCTTTATTTCGGTACTAATACATTTTACAAAATATCAGACCTAATACATTCTCCAAAATACCATTCCTAATAAATTTTACGAAATATCAGTCCTAATATATTTTACAAACTATCAGTCCTAATATAAAGTATATCTTTCAAATGCGATTAATTTCAAATAAACGCCATGTTGGCTGAATGAAAAGCTTAATGCGTACCATCCATAGTACACAGAGCACGGAACGTGTGTTAATTGAGTTCCATAACATAGAATCTATGCATCTACCACCCAAAAAAGCCCCCAAATAAATTCCTCATACCTATATACTTAAAACACGAATACAATCACACCAAAGTCCACCATTACCACAAAATTACGCATCTCCTCCCGATAGATCGCGACGCACATCCCACACGACGAGTCCAGGGTGCACTTGGGTGCCTTTGTCGGTGGCCGATCGGAGAAGAAAATAGGGGGACAAAGAATTGAAGAAGAAGCCGCATCCCCGGAGAGTCGGCGATGCAGATATTCTCGGCTTGGTATTGCGTAGCTTTGGAGTTGGTCGCGGCGCAAAGAAACGCCATGTAAAGAGAAGAAGAGAGAAGCCGCTGTGGAGTGAAAAAGGGAAGAATAGGAGAAACGAAAGGGGGAGAAAGAGAAGGGCGCATTTGCATGCCGAGCCGCAGGCTGACTGTGGTGTGCAGTGGCCACCGGTGGCCCAGCCGTTTTGTTCGTACGTTTCTCAAGCAGCCAGCATTGGGATTCAGGACGAAAAGTGAAAACGGATTTCTCCCGCGTCGCGTCATCTTCCTTGTCGCTGGCTCCGGCGTCTGCGTCGTCGTCGCCGTCGTCGACGCGACGAATCTCTCTCGTTCTACCCGTCTCTCAGTTACCGCGCGATTTCCAGGCTTGCCTGCTCCCTCGACACTTCGCCCAGTCCTCGCCTCAACTCATTGTTTCACCTATTTCTCCCTTTCAGCTTGTCGTTACACCCTGTTAGACGCTTTGCGTATTCAGACGGAGTTTTGCCCGAGCTTCTGCAACCCGGCCTCTCTCCGGATGGGGACTTTTCAACCTCCTTACAAGCTCGGTTAATGCAACTACGCGAATTACCGTGGTGTTTTGTTGCCTCGCGATCCGTCGTCTAGATCCGCTGTTCCTGCTGCTTTTCGGTTAAAGATCGTGGAACTGGGGTTGAGGGGTGGGGGGATTGTTAATAATTGCGTCGAGGTGGAAATAATTTGATGGGGAACGATGGTTTCGTGGGAATGATGCTGGTGATGTTGAAGAAAGGAAATATTGGGTAGTTGATGATTTTAGTCACTTTGAGGGTTGCAAAGTGTTTTTTTGGGAGGGATTATGACGGTTACCTTTAATACTATTTATATATTACTATACTAATTACTAATATAATACTATTAATATTTATGGACATTAATAATATAATTTCACCGGTTTCCAGAAAAGAAGGTATCATATTCATAGCATGATATAGATATAGATGTCATCAGATATTATTTTACCTTATTTTGTTTATTAATTTACGAGATTAATCCCATTGGTGTATAATAAGAAGGAAATAATAAATAAGGCAGAGTTGAGCTCTAAACAAGTCTAAATCAGTACAAAGCAAATTCATGGTGGCGCATGGATGTATATTTTCACTCTTGAAAATATAAAAGATCTCATAGGAACATAAGTAGTCTATTATTATGCATAAATAGTCGAAGTTAGAAAGTTAAGAAGGGATGGAATGGGATTAATTACGATATATATTCATATCATTGCATGAATCAAAATTAACATAAATTGCCAAAATATAATATTTATGATGTCTGTAACTTTAAGCATAAATATACATATATATCTGTAACTTATAGCGTTAATTGCTTGTTTTTAGTATTTATTTATTTAAATACAGTTGAATTACGTTGTTCTATTATTGATACAACATTGACTTCTTCTAAACAAAAGATAAAAATGCCAACTACTTTTCAATGTATTTCCTTTAGCTTATTAATATGCGATGAACTTTTTGAACTTTTTCTAACGAAGTTTTTCTTTTGTTACAGGTAAGGTGTCCCATTAAAATTCATCATCACAATTAAGTCAACCTATTTACTGCTTTACATTACATTAAAGTATGTATTTCATTTATTAGAAAACTATAGTAGCTATTTTTAATTAGGTATTCCTAGCTCCTCTAATACTAGAACTACCAAGACATTCAAAATAACTGTTCACAACTTTGCCATAACAATTATATAAATTTGCAACGGTGCATTTTTTTTCGTACAAAATATAAACGAAGATTTATTGTACTTCAGTCACGTGGACTTTGCAAGTGTCTATGATTTTTATTTCATCGGTACAAGTATGTAAATATACTTTAATCGACGGTAGCTCTAGTAGATAGGGTAATCGTAAATGTAAATTATTAAAGGATGCATAGAAGACGCGAGGTGTATTATCCACGGAAACAATACGCCTGCATACATGCATACTTGTGTTCGAATGAAACCTCCAATGGAAACAACTGGATTGTGATAAACTCGATAACACGGATACCCATTCTGTTGCCCGGGTGACAGAATGACAGTGGCTACGACCCCAAGCAATGCATCAGTTCTCCCTCTTTCTCTCTCTCCACTTCTAGCGATTATTTCGTTTCCTTTTAAAGTGTTCGCGATCGATTCCTATTGGATGTATCGCGGGTTCATTATGAAGTGACGGCCATTGAAAAGTGGAACGAGGCTTTTGCAACTCTGTACGCACAAATAGCATTTGTTGCAACACCAATTGATACGTTTCGTTTCCCTGTGACCAAATTTTACGACTTTTCGTGTATAAATTGATCGTGACTTAAAACTGACTTGGCACGGACTTTATAATGATTAGACTGTGAATCTTTGTGCAAACTCGTAATTTTGGAGATACGAGTAAAAAAGTGGAACAAAATAAATACACGTATAAATGATTGGATTGAGTAAAAAGTAAATTCCTATTTCGTAAAGCTTAATACGCATTGGGCACACGCGTGTAACATCGAGTATGAAATTCGATGCACTCTTGAAGTCGCGTAACTCGATTACATAAAATCTATTACTATCGCAGCGACAAATTAATTAAATTTCCCGCTTCGATAATCGAGATTAAATGCAAATAAATATACTATTCCGTGCGCTGAACGTTTACTAAATTAAAAGGATATTATAGTCCATTCGTATCTGTACGCATTTAACACGGTTATTAAAAAAACATTCTCCGAAATCTGTCGATACGCCAGGCAATAATAACCCCATTTCAACCCTCGGTATCACTGGAAACCATTCATGGTCACCATAAATTACGAAGATTTGGTTACTGAAGGCGTTGCGTGACGTTTTTGGTAGAATCGAACTACTGTAAAAGTTGCAAGTGATATAATCTTTAGAAAGGAACCTTAAGCAATTTTATCTTTTACGTGCAGCAATTAAAATCTTCAAAATATTGTATTAGAGACTATCAAAAAATAATATTGTTTTTTTTTTATAACTTACAACTGTTTCCATAAATATTTCGACACTGGATTACATACATATATATATATATATATATATATATATATATATATATATATATATACAATCAATTAATTTACCAAAGACAATTGTCAATTAATTTACCGAAACTTAACTTACCAAATTCGAATATTCACGTACCAAAATTGAACTTGTAATTGGTAAAATTAATATACACGTATCATTTGCATAAAATTCTAAAGTAGATATTAATTGCTAACGGTTCTAGTAATGTCTTAATGATTTCTAAGATTACTTAATCCTTCGACCACACAATTTAGACACAATAACATAAACTACTTGTCGAATTAATTTCCTGGCTTATCAATTTAGAATCGAGCTACCAAAATATTTCAGGTATTGTTTTGTTCATACTATTAAAGAAGCAACTTGCCATTCTTCCATTAACTCCTTGCCCTGCAATAACGAGTCGCATTCGTTCTATAAATTATGTTATTCATAGACTCAACAAAAACGGCTATTATCATGTATAAAATTTAATTTTAACTCTAATTTTAACTTTGTATTATTATATTGAAGGTATAATATAGGAGTTATAATATTGGTGACACGATATAAAAATAGTAATCAATCAACGCTATCTTAAGTAAAAATAATCGTAAGACAAAGAGTTTATCGTCGAATAGCCAGCACAGATTTTAATCTTATGTCGTATTTTTGTCTCCAAGCATTCGTCGTCAAAGAGTTAACCTTCTACAAGAGTCCTAATACTTTCAAACAAAATTATATATATATATATATATATACGAATGCTACTCTTTATAGCCACTTTATTATCAAGTCGCGTAACACGCGAATTTTCTCGATTCATTTTACTCGATTCAGATTTCCCACCCATTTTTCCACAAAACGGAGAATTCGTAGTTACCTCTAACATCCTCAACTCGTAGTTTCAATCTTGTTGCTGAAGTCTCGCAAAAAACCGGGGCAAATATAAGCGAGTAAAAGATGAAGGGTGAAAAAAGAAAAGCCAGAGCAGAGCAAAGATTCGATGTATTAAACGCGATGGCAGCAGGCGGTTGCGGAAAAGCGAGAGCGCCAAGCTCTAGCAAATTTCAACGTTGGGGGCTATTCGTCTCTCGATTTACCGAGCAAGAAGGTGTGAAACGAATTAAACACAGGCGGTGGCAGCCCCTTCTTCATACCTCTCCACGGAGAACCCTTTTGCGCTCGCGGTCTCGCTTCATCGTTTTCACCTCGTGTTTCGTTGCACCGGTCTCTCGCGCTACAGGTCCGCCGCAACGAACAATGAACATTGGATACTCGAGATAGAAAATATGGGTGGTCGGAGGTGGACGGTTGGGGTGAGGCCAGCTCGTGGATCAGCAGATGATTACGAGGTCGTAAATCTTATAATGTTCCAACGCGCTCGCGCTCGCTCACCGTCGGTGGTCCTTTGCACGGCGCGGCGGTGCGCCGCGCTTGTAAAAATTGCATCGCTCTGCATCGCTGCTTCCCTTCCATCCTATTCTATGTTTATTAATTGAAAAATCATTACGGATGCATTGAGCCGTGAGGCTTGTGTTCGTTCGGTTGCAGTTTTTGCGCCGAGGAACTGGGATAGGTTTGCGTTGCGCTATAGCGATGGGCGGATACTCTTTTGGTTTATTGGTGTTCCTGTATTAATGGCGGGCAGCTAAAACAAGAGAGGGTATTAAGATATTTTGGTATTAAGGAGGGGTAAAATTAATTAGATTTGGAAATGGTGCAAGCGTGGTTTTATTGTAATTGAAGCGTGGGGGGTAGAATAACGCGACAACAAAATATTGTACATTGACTTTTAGAAGCTCCGTAAAGGAAAGATTTTCTTCTATAAAAGAAATGTAAAATGAATCGCGAAAGAAATTATTAAGGTCCATAAAGAAAAAGGTACTAAAAGAATTTGGAAACGACTGCAAACGAAAAATAATTTGATTTTTAATTATATGAGGATAATTTAAGCTTCGCTGCAAATATATACTGGAGCTACTGGTAGGTAATATAAAAAATTGGAGTGCAATTTGAACCATTGACGAAGCATAGAAATATTTTGAGAAATTATCTGGGGTGCTACCTGGCCTCCCTATTAAAATAAAACAGTAGCGCTTTTAAAACGATAGGAATCGTAAATAAACACTGCGATAATTATTTGTTTAATAGCCATATTTGTAGTAACGTGTATAGAAGTATATCTTGATATGTATTGAATTTGGCTTGTATGGAATTTACCGAATTTCATTTACTTTTACAATACAAAAAAACGTGTAATCATATTCGATACATTGATAGAGGGTTAACTTTATCAATTTTGATGGTAGCATTATGTATAATTCCTAAAATAACAATTTACATTTTTACACAATCCGAATTTCAGTTTGAAGTTTATAATGTTTCTTATAAATTTATAGTCTATCCTGTACTTAGTCAATGCTTGAACCTTAACTTTTGATACAATTTACGAACGTCTCCATAACGAAGCCAACCATAGTGCAAAGGGTTAAAAAGATTCCCCGTCATCCGAATTTCCCTGGCCTAACCGAAGCGTATCGTTTCAGAAAGGGAGAGAGAGAGGGAGAGAGAGAGAGAGTAACCAGCAGCCAGCAGCGTAACTCCTGTTATATATCTAGATTCGTAACGAGTACTATAATCGGTATCGCGGCGTGCGATCGTGTGCTCACGCCAGCGATGCGTGATACAGTCGAAACCGTTCACATCCGTTGGGTAGGGATATTCGATTTGCCGGTTGCCCGTGAGTAAGGACATTAAAGGATTAGGGTGAAAATCCCCGAAATTATTAGGCGATATCCAAGTGGAAAATAGAGCGCGGCTCGGAAACGCTGACTGGTCAGCGACTGGTGCACGGCTATACAGTTTGTCCATCTGTCCCTCGGGACGCTCGCTGTACGGTGTCCTATGCTAAAAGGTCGACCGATGCGATAGCTCGGCAGAGGCGGGGAGGAAATTGCTCGAATTGGCGATAGGTGGGCGACGAAAGAGGATGAAGAGCGGCATTGTGCGTGTAATCACGCTAACCGCTCAGAGAATGGATAACTCCGATATACGTAGCCACGTACGCACGAGTAGTCACGCGTTTTACGCGTGCGCAGGCCTCGTCATTCTTTCATGTCGTTTTTCCGACGAATTTAAAAATTCACACCGATTCGTTGCGCTTAGAGGACGCGCTTTCGCGATTACGTGCCGTGCATGTTACACTGCGGAACCTTTCACGGAATTAACGAGCGCGCACCAAGCCCCTCGCATCGCCTGTCCTTACGAGTATTTTTTTTTTTTTTTTTTACAGCCTAGCGCCTCTCGCCCGATGCCCTTGGCGTTTTAAACTTCCCTCTTTCCGCGTTTAATTCGACCGATCGGGATCCCACCTCTAGCGCTTGATAAACTAATAGCGTTAAATCGAGTTTTCGTATCTTTGATCAATCGCGCTTTGTAGCTTTTCTGTGCTCCTCTTTGGCTGTGATTTTCGTCCCTATTTTGAGGGCGCAGGGATTTTGCGAGTTTTTTTTGTTTGTGAAGAGGGTTTGGATCTGTACGTTGAGATTAGAGACTGGAAATAGTAAGTGAAATTGGAATTTTTATGTACGATTAGATTGAGAAATATGTGTTTTGTAATATTGTTGATATAATATTATTGTTTTGGTTTACTTCACTGTATTATTACTGTAAATGTACACAAAGGTCAGTAGGCCCATTAATAAATGAATAATAATAATAATAATAATTGAACAATTGATTGTAAATCAAACAGAGGAGATTCAGATTTTTTTTATTAGGAAGTAGATACGTTCTACAAATTTTGAAATGTATAGTTTTTCGATAGAGTAATTTGCTGTTACGTAAATGAGCATAGTCATGTGTTCAATTCAATTTTTCTAATTTTAAAGACTTATAAAATTGGACTCTAGGATATCAGAGAATGAAAAAGAAAAATTGTAAGGCCTGAAAATTTTGTAGAAAAGTGTGATCTATATGTAAAGGTACACTTAATTAATGAATCAGCCTAACAATTCTACATTTAAACCATTTAGGGGGTTGCTTCAACCCCTAAATATTCAAATTTCTACTATACTTTGTATGTTTTGTATATTTTTGCATATTGCGTGCATTTTGCATCCTTTTACATACTTAAATTTCCTATATAATTGTATAAAAATAGACCCTCTAGTATCACAATATCAATCTTTAGTATTTAGAATTAGTAACTATTCTAAATTCCTATCCAATATCAGTCTTTAATATTTAGTATTAGTAACTATTCTAAATTCTCTGTATTCAATAATCGGTCTATCGAATAAATATAGTGTTACTAATTATAATCAATTTTTATCGAATACCAATATTCAGTATAATTTAGTATTAGTGATTATTATAAATTCCTATCCAATATCAGTCTTTAGTATTTAGCGTTAGTAGCTATTGAAAATTCTTTCCATTCGATAATCGATCATTCTCGTGAAACGTCGTAAACACATGTAACTGTTTAATAATGGAATCACGCGTTAGAGCCGTATATATCCATCACATAGATTTTCGAATCGACGATCATGCGATTTTTATAGTACCTTTAAAAAGCAACTGAAACGTATATGTACATAAAAGTTTGTACTTTGGGCGTCTCACAAGCTGGCAGCTTGAAAGATTGACCCCCTACCCCTTTCGAGAAGCACTTTCCCGGTCATTCGATGAATCTTTCATACGACTGTCGTAACATCGACGATCATGAATCCTCCGGTTGCAAGAGTGCTGGTAACCTATCTCTTTCTCGCTAGCACATCGAATCACGAGGTGAAATCTCAAAGGGATTCACTGCGGGATATTACATAAGCCAGTCCATTTAACGTTATTACTTACGGCAAAAAAATCAGCTCTACGTATCTCGTTACATTCAGTCGCGTGTTCCTCTTTCGGTAGCAGCTAGTTTCCACGGAATTCAATAGTTTTTCGACGTAAAGATGCGTACGACTCTATTTTTAAGAGGAAAACAATGAGAAGATTCTTGGACAAGTTCTTAGTTTCGGATATTTAACCCCTTGCCTTATGAATATTTTATTACGTGCTCGTAGTAGCAAAAGTTGTTAACTACTTTAATACTGTCCCACGTACTTACGTATTTGTTATAGTAATTATGATAATTTTAAAGGAAACTAAGGAGGGTAAATTAAATCTTGTTACAAATATCCCAAGTATTTGTTCTATCGTGATTCGTGGTTTTATGAGAAGCGGTTAACCCTTTGACTGCCAGTAGATTTTATATCACGCAACACAAATTAATTTCCTGATTTATCATTATTGTTGTTACAATATTTGGAGGTTAATTTTAACAGTAATGTGACATTTTATTATTTTAAACTTCAAGTTAAATTATCCCCACAAGTAACTATTTTTTACACGTACCTAAATTACGTACGTATTTTTCAGTAGACGTCATTATATTTTTTGTAAGACGCATGCTTATCTTTGATTTTCACCATACGCATTAAAACCGCCGAGGATTTTCCAAAACGACTCGTCACTAAAATTTATTATTTCCCTCTGAATTTTCCTTATAAAATTTTCATCGACCTTCGCGTAAATTTGTACACCCCGTAGACCATCAACCGAAAAAAACACAAACACGCGAGAATTCATACGTTTCATAAATTGTGAAAAAAAAAAGAACAGGGAAAGGAGTATGCATACAGATATGTTTGTACTTCGCAAGGATTATTGATACGTGGAGAGAGCCCGTGGTTAAATTAAAACTGGCCGAAGATACGATTAGACGGAAGAAAAGGGATGCAAGAGCGGCGAATGGAATCGAAGGTAAAAAGAATAAAAAAAAATAAAAACAAAGCTATAAAATAAATTGAGCCGGCAGAAGGACAGTTTCGGGATTACCGGGCCGATGCATTTGTTTTACCGTAAAATCCGATAGCCATCGGCTCTCGGTCTATAAAAAAAGAGGTGGGTGAGCACGCAGTTGGGTGCGATTTCGAGATTTAAAGGAGAACGATCCGTTCGAGCCGTGTTCAATTAGACTTTATGTTTATCGTTTGGCTCGCAATGAATTGCTGCAGGGGTATAGGGGTGGAGGGCGTAGCGTGCATCGTTCTGTTAATCGAAGGGCTCAACGATTTCGAAAAAAAAAAGAAAAAAAAAACGCCGGCTCGCATTAACCGTACCGTGATAAAACTGCCGACTCTATCGCTGATTTTATCTCCTCTTCGATGTTAGTAAACGGGCTTTTGCTGGTAGAAAAAAATTCGAATTTGAAGTTTCCAGATACAGTGAGAGACAAAAGCTAGTAAGTGCACGTTTTGCAGAAATTAAATTGTAATGCAATTTGTGCATTTGTTTATGATAAATTATTGGGCTGTGGATTTTTATGCATTTATGTAAAGCATAATTTTAGATAAAGTTCATTCGAAGTGAAACAAAAATTAAATACACAGTAATAATTTATATATATGAAGCTATTTTTAATAGAAAATAGTTTAAACATATTGCTTTCAAATGCTGACATAATAAATGGTAGACAAAGTTATAGTACATATTTTTAGTTTTATCATGTTGTTCCAGTATTAATACCATAAACGTATCATTTGGTAAATTATGGTAATACACCATTGCATGTAATCGTTTTTAAATTTCCTCACCTGCTCTTAAAATCTTCATACCGGTTCCAGTTTTCAATTCACCTTTAAATTTAATTATTCACTAGTCTCTTTCTACCGTACTGCACGCTTATATTCAAAACGTAAAAATTTACATATTCATGATTTCGGTGCAAGTGGAGTTATTAAATATGAGTACTTGATGATCTCACATAATGGCATTTAATGTGACGCAGCCGGTCGAAGTTGTAAGTTGGCAGCTTTATCCGTATTATATCGTTTAATTGAAGGACAAAATCTGCAATGGCGAACGTACAGAAGCAGTATAATAGGTTGGCACGTGTACATTGTACTTACGCATACAAAGCATAAAGCCGAGGCAATTCTACGCTCTATGCTACTTTACGTCGAATCTATTCGAATGCACCGCGTGTTTGAAAGTTTAAACGAGAAGGAAGTTAGGAAGACTTGTTATCACGGTCGTTTAATCATTGCGGATTATGTAATGGGAAGAATATGCGGTTAATTAGCGTGGGAAGCTATGAACTTCTAGTCTTCGACTCTTCTCGGAATTTTCAACTTTTTGCTCTTTTCATTTTCTTTCTCTCTCTCTCTAGTCTAATAATTTCTCGCGACTATGTATTATGGATGAGGGAAGGGAAAAGTTGCTTAAGTCAAACGTATTCTTTGAAATTTCTTCTTCTAACTGGATACTATTTTACTTGCTTTCGAGTTACGTAATCGTTTGTGGAATATTCGGATAAAAGGATACCAGTGTGTAAATAATGGTTTAAATGATTAGTAGATTGCGGATTTATAATAAGATTGAAGATATAAGATTTAGATCCTTCAAATTTCTTTCCACATATTGTATACGTCTCGTTTTCTCAATTCAGTACCATTATCTAGGATTACGTTCATGGCGAATGATTATCGAACCATTTCCTGGTGTTACTATTGTGGAGCTGTAGAGAGGGGATATGATAGGAAAAAGGAAGGGTGTTGTGTTTCGTCCTGGGCCTGCTAGTGGACTCATCAGTAAGGCTACCTAGCAGGCCCTGCCTTAGACTTGGGATATTGGAAGGAAGGTTAAAGGCGGTATATATATGGACGAGGTAGTTGGAGCGAGTACTTTCGAGAAAGTCCTATTTCGTATGTCCCTCTAGTGATGGGTGCAGGAGAGCCGCCACACTATTATTGTATGCCGATACCAAATTCGTAATTTATTGTAAAGACCGCACGTTATATATTCTAATGCAAACTAATGGGTTATCCCGTTGATAGATTCAATACGTGGTTAATTCACGAAAATCATCGCTCGAGCTAGTTGGTCATAAAACGTATTACAAAAGGGAAGCTTACAAAGGTGCGAAACTTTTGTGCATCTCCCACGTTTCGCGTGTGGAATTCCCTGGCGGATATCTGTCCAACGGTAGCCGTTTTGCGCCGTCGGCGAAAACATAAATTCCCACCAAAAGTGAATTCACCGGGCGTTAGCCATATCGAGCTGCGAGGCAAATGCGCGCTGAACCAGTGTTTGCATACGTGGTTCGGAATGTGTGCGTATTCGCTTTGTGGCGAACAATGAACCGAACCTAGTTCGTCGTCGAATTTATCAATGACTCTTTCCACTGGATCAGAAGTCTGCAACGCGAGGTTCATAGTCACTTACAGTCGATTACGTAAGTGATGGTTCATTTACTAAACTTGGGATAGTATATAACTTGTATGAAAAGTAAAGTAATCACATTTTTAACCCCTTGTCCTATAAATTTTTAATTATTTTACTTATTTCAGCTATCATTTACAGATTACAGTTCTCACATTTGTTCGAAATATTAAAATATTCTGTATAATTTCTATTTAGTGATCCGTAATCTTCGGAAATGAAAGTAAAGCTAAAATAAAAGTGACATTGTATCGCAGATGGAACTAAGTCTATCTATAATTTGGCTACGAGTGTGACTCGTCATTGTAAGCCAGCAGTTAATAAGATTATAGTCATACATGCATAGTTACAATGTATTTTGTTAGAACAATTGAAATCATTGCAAAGTGTAAGGTAGATCGGATGACTTCCGAGTGGTTAAATAAAAACTCAATAGGGCGTTTTAAAACTCGATTTACTCTACTGACTGTTCGCTATGACAGCTAGTACAAGAGTGCGTCTCCTTCGACAATTCGTTAGTTCTGAGGACGCCTTCGCCAGCATGGGTTGTTTACAACCGACGATACGAATAGCATGAAGAAACTACCCTTGAGAGGGGAAAGCGCGTTGACAAAACGCATATGGCCCACCTCGATCGCTTACCGATTTCGACATTTCTAACATTCGGCCATACTGACGTCAGGTCTGTCCTCAGACTTACAATAAAATTTTTCCTTAACTCTAGCTGAAAAACAAAAGAGTTGTTGTCGTGACATGATACCGTTGTACCACTCACGATCAACTATGGATACCGTCGTATCCCTTACTGACAACCACCCTGCCTGAGACATACGTTTGTCCGTCTGGTTCGGTGTCCTTCTCCGCCAAGATACCGTTGTACCTGCGAAGGATATTTGCCTAAGGTACCGTTGTACCTACGCTCGGCAACTTTGACACTCTTTGTGTCCGCTTGGCGCGATGCCCTTCTTCGCTAAGATACCGTCGTATCCGCGAAGGATATCTTTCTTGTGTTGTTCCCGTTGGAACCGTGGGGGGTGGGATGACATCTTCTCATTCTCCTCCCTTGCCACGTGTTTAGGCCGTTGCCCTCGTTCGTCGGGTTTTGCCTGGTCGCCGGGCAAAATTCCTCCTGGCGCTTATCGAAGCCTTACGCTTTCGATCCGCCTTGATTTTTCTGTGAACAAACTCAAACAAATGTGAGACTATGTTCGATCAACCTGATAGCCGACTACTAAATGGCTATCCTGGTTACAATCTAGGATACGTTATTAAAAAAAGGATATAAAACGGCTACAGCATCACACGTCGTGATCATCCCCTTGGATTGTGATCCACGTCTTGATTCTGTCGGCTGCAACGACTGTCCGCAATCGTTTAACTCCTTCTCGTAAATCTTCTACATCATAGCGGTCATTAGGTAGCACCGCTCGAATTCGGAAGGGTTCTTTGTATTTCGGCAGCAACTTGCGGCTACCTCCCGTTGAGGGGTCACTGGTTACTTGCACCAGCACCAACTCGTCGACAGTATACCTGCGAGCTACTCTTCGCGTACGGTCGTACCGCTCCTTTTGTTTTCGTTGGTCTTCAGAGATGTGTTTGCTGATATCTTGCCTCAATACCGATAAATCCAGTCGGTCCATCTCTTCTCGCACGGCGTTCAATAGCGTTCCTCCGGCTATCGTTTTTGTGTCGCATCCGATTAATGCCTTCATCGGTGTCGTGTTGATGCTTTTATTGTGCATGGTGTTCATCGCACTCTGCACCTTTTTAACTTGCGTGTCCCAGTCTCGAGGGTCTTGACCTGCCGCACTTGTCGCTAGGGCATCAATGATGGTCCTATTGTATCGTTCACACTGACCGTTTGCCATTGGCGTAGCTACCGCATTAAGTATGTGTTTCATACCGTACGTTTTACACAGGGCAGCAAATCTTTGTGATGTAAAACTCGTTCCACGATCGCTTATTATACTCGTCGGAACACCGAACAGGTACATGAAATTCAACAATACTTTTTCGGTGTGACGCGTCCTTTGGCTTTTCACTGGCTCTGCAATGACAAACTTCGTAAAAGCGTCTACCATCACGAGTAGATACTTATTCCCCTTTTTACTCGTTTCGAATGGTCCCACGTGATCGACGTGTAGGGTATGAAACGGTATCGGTACCTTCTCTATGCTGTTCAGTTTGCATTGCTTCTTTCCCGCGGTATGCTTGTAATATGCGCAACTTAAACATGCGTTCACGTACTTCGTCACGAAACGCCGCATATTTGCAAACCAATAATTCCTCTGAATTCGTTCCAGTGTTTCTTCCGTGCTTAAATGTCCAGCGTCGTCATGGCATAAGCGACATATTTGCAACCTTGCATTTTTCGGAACAACCCATGCCGTTTTATTGTCTGATAGGCGTCGGTACAATTTGTCCTTTTTCAACGCGTATTCCTTAAAATAATGTCTCGTTTCGGGAGACTTTTCCTTGTTGACGAGAATCGTCCTGATTCGTGACAATTGCTCGTCCTGCATTTGAGCCGTTGTAATCCATTCGGCCTCCGTGATGTCCACATAGGCGACTTCGAGGGTGATCGGTTGAGGATTTCGACTAAGTGCATCCACGTGTGCCATCTTCGTTCCCGGTCGGTACAGGATTTCGAACGTGTATTCCTGGACTTCCAGCCACCATCGACCTATGCGTGGCAATAAATCCTTTTTCGAGAAGGTCGTCCTCAATGCGTTGCAGTCCGTTACAACCTTCAATTCTATTCCCAATAAATAGACTCGAAAATAGCGTAGCGCGAAGACGACTGCCATTGTCTCCAATTCGTACGAATGGTAGCATCGTTGATCCGCTGTGGTTTGTTTGCTGAAATTGGCAACCACTGCCATATTTCCGTCTTCCTGTTGTTGTAGCAATATCGCTCCAACACCTAGAGAACTTGCGTCCGTGTGAAGTTCGGTGGGTCGAGTTGGATCGAAAATGCATAATATCGGCCGCGATGTCAATTTCTCTTGCACCTGCCGAAAAGCATTTTCTTGTGGTTCCCACCATCTCCATGGTACATCCTTGCGTGTTAGCCGCGTTAGGGGTTCCACGAGTGTTGCAAAATTCTTGATGAATTTCCGGAAGTAACTTGCCAGTCCCAAGAATTGGCGTATCTGCTTGACCGTTTTCGGGGGTGGCATTTCTTCCACGGCATCTATTTTTCGTTGTCCTGGCCTTACCCATTCTCCGCTTATTTCACGACCCAAGTACTCGATGGTTTCCTTGAAGAACGAACATTTCTCCAGTTTAAGGGTCAGGCCATGTGTTCGGAAGGACTCTAAAACTTTGCTTAGTTTTTCAATACCCTCTTCTACGGTTTTCGACGGTATAATGACATCGTCCAAATAAGGAAATGCGACGGTGTCCTTCAAATTTCCCAGAACCTTATTTATTAACCGTTGGAAAACAGCCGGCGCGTTTGTTAACCCTAACGGCATTCGCAGGAATTCGTAATGTCCCTCCGGTGTAACAAATGCGGTCTTTGCGATCGAGTCCTCGGCGACGGGTACCTGGTAATATCCTGACGCTAAATCGAGACCCGTAAAATACCGATTGCCTCCCAATTTATTGATTTGATCGTCGATCAAGGGCAAAGGATATTTGTCCTTTATAGTTATCGCGTTTAATCTACGATAATGTACGCACATCCTCGTATCTCCTGTCTTCTTCTTCACGAGCGTAATCGGACTCGCATATGGTGAGTTGGATTCTCGAATTATTCCATTATCCAATAAATCCGAAATTATTTCGCGAACTATCCTTTTCTCCGGTTCCGCGAGACGGTAAGGATGATACACGATCGGTTCATCGGTGAGCAATCTAATTTCTATTGATGCCGTATTTGTCCTTCCAAGATCTCGCATCGATGACGATATGCAATCACGGAATTTTTCAATTAACGCGATGCATAATTCTCGCTCCTTCTTCCCGATGTTTCCCAGATCCAACTTAGGGTTTGCTTCAATAATATAAATATCCATCGCTGAAATAATTCGCGGTTCTCTTGAATCTCTCAAATCGTTAAAAATGAGCTGATTTCCCCGTTTTAACATTACGACGTGTTCTTGCTGTAGGAAATCTCTTCCAAGGATTACATCGTGTGCCGTATATTCGTCCGGAATAATGTAGGAATCTACACGCGCTGTCACGTTCTGGATTTTTATCGTAATCGGCGCGATTCTGTTGATTACTACGGATCGATTGGCGAATCCTTTAAATATTGTATCTTCCACGGTCTTCGTGTTAATACAGAATTTCTTCGCTATCGACGAGTGAACGATAGTACATGCGCTTCCGGTATCTATCAAGCTTTCTATCTTGTGACCGTTAACGCGAACGTAGATCCGATAAATATTAGTACGGTTCTTAATATCTTGTACAATATTTACCTCTTTTTCTGGGCAGCTCTCTCGTCGGTGTCCCAGCTTCTTGCAGACGCTGCACTCTGTCTTTGGTTTTCGACAGTCTCGTGCTCGGTGACCCATTTTGCCGCAATTAAAGCAGGTGATCGCCGGCTTCGACTTCGTATTCTCGCTCGTCTTCGTTGTCGGTGGTGGACGAAGTGCAATCCGTCGGTCGCTCCTCGCTCCCTTGTCTTCTTTCGCAGGCATGTTTCCCATTGTACACATCGATGCGTATAGGTCATTGAGGTCGGTGTGCCTCGCTGATTTAATCGTCCTGGCGATCGTCTCGTCCGGTATCCCAAATATAACCATGTCGATGAGCTGTTCATCCGACAGATTAATGTCCAACTTCCGGATCATATTTAATTTCTGGAAGCAATAATCTCCTAGGGCCTGTCCTGGTTTCGCCTCATAGAGATCCGCTTCTCGCAGCAGCTTCGAGAACGGCATCGTTCGTCGGAATTGGGCGACAAGAAACACCTTTGTTTCAGCCCACGTGGTCGCAACTCGTATCTGGGTATCATACCACTGGCGGGCATGTCCTCTTAATCTCGTCGCGATTAGCCGCATTACGCTGATATCGTCCCAGGCGAATCGGGACGCTAGCTCGTCGACATGACGGACCCAATTCTCTATTGAAAGGTCCTCTTTCGATCGGTCGTACACCGGTATAAGATTTTCGGCTCCTGGACGTACGTAACCGGGCGATTTCGCATGCGACGCGGAACTACGCGTTTGCAGACTTTCGTGCTCTGCGCGATCGAGACGAGCATTTCGCGGGCTACGCGATCGTCCACGCGAAGATCGTCTCGTCGGGCTGTGCGAACGCGAGCTCGAATCGTGCCGTCGGGACGTGTGCGATCGTGCACGCGAACGCGATTTTCTGAGAAACTCCTCCATCATGCGGTCGAGTCTTCCCAATCGCGATTCCATAGGATCGTCTCTCCTGTCACTATCACGATCACGACTGGTCGATGCACGATCCATGATATACTCACGAAAAAGTCCAAAAGTTCCGATAGTTCAAAAATATGTACACTTAATTGTACGTCTTATCACTAATGTTTATATTAACTGCACACTTTATAGTCCGGAGTAACTCGATTAGTCTGTATGTACAATACGCGAGTATCCTCTCAAAATGTGCACTGCACTCACAGTACAACTTACGGTGAATCACCCACGGTAAATCACGCAAAGATAAATTACTCAGAAGTAAATTACTCAAAAGTAAATTACTCAAAAGTAAATTACTCAAAGGTAAATCCCGCTTCTGATTTGTAAGGTAGATCGGATGACTTCCGAGTGGTTAAATAAAAACTCAATAGGGCGTTTTAAAACTCGATTTACTCTACTGACTGTTCGCTATGACAGCTCGTACAAGAGTGCGTCTCCTTCGACAATTCGTTAGTTCTGAGGACGCCTTCGCCAGCATGGGTTGTTTACAACCGACGATACGAATAGCCCGAAGAAACTACCCTTGAGAGGGGAAAGCGCGTTGACAAAACGCATATGGCCCACCTCGACCGCTTACCGATTTCGACATTTCTAACAAAAGTGTGGTCCAAACATACAAAATTCAGCCTGCATTCAACGTATCAATATAGAATAATCTCCAATATTACAAGACATTATTAATTTCAATTATAAATATTTACAAGTGGTCTCAAAAGTATTCAGCCATCTAATATACTAATAATAACTTTAGAAATTTATGGTTTATTCGTATTATAATATATTTTTAAAAATAGTCCTCCATAATTTTATTAAAATAATTCTCTCGTCAATCTTGAAAATATATTACAAATTATTTCTCCTTTATCGGTTTGCAATCTATATAACTATCTACTAAAATGGCTAGATACTTTTGTGATCAACTTTCAATTATAATTCATTCACATATACGGATTCATAATGCACCGTATCATAATTGCATCGTAACATCGTATCATAAATTCAATTATAATTTCAAAAGCATTGGTCCTATTTTATGAAGAAACAGAGAGGATTGATCATGAAAACAGAGTTGCGAATGTGCGCGCAACGACCGGTTAGAATTCGGAATGGTTATGAAAAGAAAAGAAGAGGCGAGAACTCGACGAAATGCTAACGCGGCCTTTAGTTCAATGAATATTTCAGCGAGTCAAAACCCCGTAGCCGGTTTCCAATATTCCGGCATCCATTTCCGTTCTTTATCCGCGGTGGAATTTTCTCAGTTGGGCATCCGTTCTTCTCCAGCAGCCGCCAACCGGAAGTTGAGGACGGGGGTGGGATGGAGATGTCCGTGCGCCGTGACACGCCACGCTCCAAAGATACGAGACGAAACGGATAGCAGAGAGAAGAAACCTTTTGAGAAACGATTTCATTTTACGCTGCCCCTTTCTTCGAACGCATCTTCTTCCACCCTTCTGATTGTCCGGATTTCCGTCGCCGTTCCTACGCATTAGATCGGATATTAACATATAATCTGGTTGAGAATGCGAAAATAGTAATACCGTGGTTGCGATTTGATTTTGTTGCGAGTAGAGTTTCGGTCAATAATTTACGAAGATAAATGGAATTGGTGCGAATATCCACTATATTAATTATGATTTAACCCCTTGCTCTGCGATTACTTTATTAGCTGTTTAGGCTAACGTTAGTCGATCGCTACTTTTATATCGTGTCACGTGCAAATTGTTCGAATGTTATAGGAAATTTTCATTTAACAACCTCGTCTTGTAATACGAAGGTAAAATTAGAGTTTCAATTAAATGTTATCCTTAATAGTAGACGTTTTTGTTGAATCTCTGGTATAATTCATAGAACGATTGTGACAATGCGTAGTTAAAAGTCAGGGCAATGTTTTTCATTGGGCAACATTATTATCATTTGATGCAATATTTGTAAAACACTATTAACGATCAAAAGTCGACTAAATTCGAAGCCCGGAATAACTTGCACGAGTTCATTACAAAGAAAGAAACTGTGCAAACAGTTAAAGCTCTTTCCAAAATAGGATTACGAAACATTCTAGCACTCGCACAATTATAAAACAATAAATATTACACGCAAAATTAATTACCAAAATACGTTAAATGCACATATTACTTATGACCAGTTGTACGACGCAACGAAGTTTCATCGATCAGACGCGTGAGCATTTATCGCGCGTTACACGCTTCCGGTCTCGGTTAATCTATTCGCGCACGCAGCGCTTTTTCTCGGCGACACGTAGCATAAGGTACACGCGATTTCCCGCGCCCAAGTTTCCATCCATTGCTTAAAACGAAAAGGAAACGCTGTAATCCCAACAGAGGATGAAAATCCTCCGTGGCGTCTTATCTCGTCACGCCGGCACCTTCCGCGATGCGAATCTTCTCTCGAATCGTGCAACGAGGGTTGGCACCCCCACAGTGCGAGGATTTTAAATTGATGGGACCACCTATACCACGCTATCTCGCTTCAACATCGGGAACGCAGTCTAGACGACTGTGAATTGCTTGATGGATGTTCTTCGCGACGAGTGCGACCTTCTTCGCAACGCGGCAAGCACGCACGCCATCCCGTAACGTCGTATAGAAATTCGGTGAGAGTTTATCGATTCCCGAAAAACGGAGAATCGATGGATTGATGGCGACACGATATGCAAGCGACAGGGGATTCTCGGATGAAAGACGGCGGAAATTTGTTAAAGCCTGGTGGTTTAAATTGCTTAATTGGGCGAAATCGAGGCGACGACTATTAAACATATTCTTTTACGGTATTAAGTTGATTCACGTCACTTAACGCGTATTCCTGTTGAACTTTTTTGCGAATTTCATCCTTCTTCTAGATAAGATAAAATATCCGGTCATCGACGCTTTCTATGGTTTTGATTGCAAGTTAAGGTTCTAGTTTAAAGGTAATGTCATTTATGATTTTTCTTGTAAATTACAATCGATTGCGGTTTGTCTAGCATCTACCCTAACTAGAATTTAAGATATTAGTAATTGAAACTATAGAAAGTGTCGATTATTGAGTACTTTAGTTTATAAATATTAAGCTTTTATAGAAAACAATTTGTTGAAAGATTTACGGTGCCTCTATGTTTTTCATTGAACTTTTCGCACTTATACCGTTCGTATTTATATACGAAACTTCTTAATGGAGATGTAAGTACAAGTACATTTTAACTATTATTTATACCTAATATTAAACTTCAATAGGCGTCGTAATAGCAATAAAATATACTCGCGTTATTTTCTGTACATATAAATACCCATCTTACAATTACATTCCATCTCGTAGGCTTATCACGAATTGTTAAAAAAATGCACCTAAAATGTTCTTCCATTCAAGTCTTTAATTATTAATAGGAATTCTTTTCTATTAACCCTTTCGCTACGAAGGACGTACAAATACGACCTGAAAAATTGGACAACTGTTTGTTAAAAGTATTACATATTGCCGATTTTAGCACAGGATTGTTTCTGTTTTCATTCGTAACGATAATATTACACCATGATTGATAACTTAACGTATACAAATATTTTCATTTATTCTGCTATACTATTAGAGAACGCATTTCATTATCTCTGGTTTTAGTTTTCAATTCTAAGGAACCGTAGCAAAAGGGTTAACCTATCAATACCAAGAATTCCCATATCTTCCAAATAGTTTCTTATCTTCCCCATAAGTGAAAAATCAGAGCACGAAGCCTCTCTAAGAATAAACTGATAATATATTCCCCATTCGTTTAGGATTCGAGAACACTTCTTCATTCATGCATGCATATCGCTGGCAGTTTTTATGTTCGTCGATATCGCTCATTCTCGTTACACTTTACCATTCTATTCTGGGCAATCTCGGAGTCCGACTTCCGTCATCCATCCCTATCGCTCCTAACGAACGAATGGGCACAAAACCTTATCTTATTACCGTCTCCTGATGACGGACCAACTTTTTGTCAAGCTTCGTGGTATCGTAATCTATGTTTCCACGAAATTCCTCCGTTTCGTTCTGGGAAACAAAGACGATCAAGAAGAAGACTTGTATTGTCCACCGTTCGATATTACCATCGACTGGCGCAATTTCAAAAACACTCTATCCGTTCCACTTCGTATTGAAGCTAGAAACAAAAAACCTGGAACAAGACTTGCTAAGTAGCGATGGGACTAAGATATGTTTGATGGTTTTAATACGGTTATGTTTAGAATTGATATTTTCATGTACGATACGTTTGCAAACGATTTGAGATGTATTGAAGCAATTAAGTATGGTATCTATACGTCGCACGAGTATTATGTTTGATACCTATTCGAATATAATTACGAAGACCCGAATACGATTCGAATAAAATCTGTATCGTGAAACATGTAATAACGTAAGCCAGTGATGATCAATCTTTTATCCTCTACTTTAGGGAGGATTATATATTATATCATTTACCATAGATTTATAGTAATATATAGATTATATAGTATAGTATATATAGTATACATGGATTACATCATTTCTATCATATTTATTATTTATACTAAAATTCGCCGATCTTTTCGAAAATGAATTCATAGATTGATGTGTTGATGTGAATCAGAAAACTATTTTACTTTTGCTATTGAAATTTGTTCAACAATTACAGCAAGATATACATTTTCCTTTGTCTTATTGATATCTCCATGAATACCATGTAATTGTTTTGGATCAATACTGCATGAGACATCAAACATATTTTACCAATACCAGTTACCAATTATTTAGATACGCGTTTGATAACATATCAGGTATTCAAGAATTGATACGTATTAGTATCAATAAGTAGGATAGATGTACCAGTTACTACCATTTTAAGGATCGCGCGTAACTGTATTTAATTATTTCAAAAATTATTTAACATAAAGATCGTTCCAGTTCGGAGCATAATATTGTTTAACATCTCTTTTATTTATGAACATCTTTTTTATATGTTCAATATAATAAATACATTACTACGTAATTGAAAATGTACAACAAAGTCGAAAGTTCGTATTACTGTCACTTGAAAACTTTTCATTTAAATAGAAACAATCTTTACATATATTAACACGTCAGTTTGTATAACAGATGCACGATATATAGTAAACGTATCGCCTTATTGAATTATGATATGTTCCATACTTTATAACTATATTGGTCACGTTTTAATGTTCAATAGCACATTTACCTTTTAATAAGTATTTATACATATTAAACGTAAACGAATATACGATGTTTATGTGTTGTTACGTAAACCGAAGTCCAAATTTAGTATGGACATTTCTTTACTTACGATTCTTTATACATTACTTTGCTATTAAATAAACGAATTCAAGTGTCAGTTACAGGAACAGCGACAGTAATTGGGTCATTCACCCTATGTCTCTGAATTTGTCCCACCACTACTTGCAAGGAAATGTTGCCCTAGAATCTAGAACGCTCAACGTTTCTAAAATATTCTTCATTCATTTAAAAAAGGCAACTGATTGATCCAACTCAGTATGTGTGTGTGTGCGTGTACAGCTTTGGCTAGTTAATTACTGCGATAAAATACAAATTTCAATAATGGGTTTCCACAATGCGACGCTTTATTACTTTTCTCCCCGTTTACCCGTTGCTTTTGTACGTATTTTTTTTATTCATTTTCGAACTCGTTATGGTCGCAATGTTCCGTGTAATGGGAACCCATGCCTTAAAAGTGATCAAAGAGGCACGGTGACGTTTTTGAAATACGTAACACGGGGAACGCGCAGCGACTTTTTAGCGACACAAAGCAATTTATCATTCCCATTTGACGGGCGGCTAGCAAAGGCCACTGTTAATTAACATAAATGGTTTGCATTTCCTGTTACTACTGTTCCTTACTGCACAAGTAATACAGCCAGGCTAGGTACACGTTCATCGGGCATATCTCGATGGGTCTTCCCATCTGTGCGTATATAAAACCTCTCCACCATCTCTTTTACCATCTCTTTAACTTTCCTCCAATCACGTGGCCGTTCCCTCGTTTCGTTAGAAATCAACGTTTCGACTGAGAGAAATAAGGAAATCGATGTGCTTGTTACTACAAGTAGCGATAATTAACTCTGTCGCTGTTTAGTACGTCGAATATAGAATAATAAAGTTCAAATCTTCGATTATATTAATTATTTGTAATGTAATTATTAACCCTTTAACGGGGGACAACGAGTTAACTTGTCCTATAAATTATGAATCTTATAGAAGCAATACTATAGTTTCGCAAAAATTCCTAACTTTCCAGAGCATCGTTATATTTGCGTAAAAAGTGCGTTATTTTATATTTGCATTCGCAAAAATTAAAATTTCCCCAATCAATATCAATTGCCTTGTATTAATTTTAAATTCTGGGCATAATGAAGATTCTCACTAAGAAATTTCCCGGTTAACAGGTTAAGATGTGTTACTTATGAATGGGTGAAAATACGTATTTTTTGTGTGGAACAATCGGAGCACAAAAAATGTTGCAATAGAGAAATTAAACTTATTCTTTATATCACCTTTCTCCTGTTCGTTTTGTTACACTCTGAAAGGGTTCAGACGTACGAGGATTGTTCGATGAGTAACGGGACAAAAGCTCTAATTTAAATAATATTTAAATGAGAAGTGTGAAACTTTTGGAGTAATTAGTTGGCATCTCCGTACTTGATGCTACATTCTTATGTTTTAAATCGGTACTCGAGTATCAATTTATTGTGCAGTTCGTCTCGAAAAGATACAAGATCGATTGAAACGAAGAAATTTCGTATCAGTGTATATTAAACGCATTAAGTTTGATATATATATTTAATTATAATTTACAACTAGACAGAAGCAAAACAAGATACAATAAATAACACTATTAGGAAATTTAAATGTCGGAAGAAGCGCAGAATGCACAAAGTATGCAAAATTCCACTAAATACCTAAAGTAACGTGCCTAAATTGTATCACAATATAAATAGATTTTTATCAGTGTCTCCGAAAATATGAATATTTGCATAAAAAATCGCATTCTATTAATGACGATACATTCTATTATATTTCGAAGCTTATTTGATACCATAACACGATGCATGGGAATTGCTAACTGAAATAGTTATTATACGTCACGAAGTTAATCCCATTGTGGAGCTGTGGAGAGGGGACAGGATAGGAAAAGGAATGGTGTTGCGTTTCGTCCTGGGCTTGCTTAGTGGGACTCATCAGTAAGGTTACCTAGCAGGCCCTGCCTTAGACGTTGGGATATTGGAAAGAAGGTTAAAGGCGGTATGGCAGCTCTCCTGCACCCACCACTAGAGGGACATACGAAATAGGCTTTCTCGAAAGTACTCGCTCCAACTACCTCGTCCATATATATACCGCCTTTAACTTTCCTTCCAATATCCCAACGTCTAAGGCAGGGCCTGCTAGGTAGCCCTTTTTCTGATGAGTCCACTAGCAGGCCCAGGACGAAACGCAACACCCTTCCTTTTCCCTATCCTATCCCCTCTCTACAGCTCCCAGGCGGGGTATACACATATATATGGACGAGGTAGTTGGGCGTGTGCTTTCGAGAAAGTCCTATTTCGTATGTCCCTCTAGTGGTTAGGTGCAGGAGAGAGCCCGCCACACCCATCGCTATATTATAAACGTCTTGATTATCGTCATTGAATCTTCGCTATATTTTCCAACAAACCAAAAATAAAGCCATAACGAGGCACACGTACGCGCAACGTTGCGCGCATAAATAAAAATAATCCGGCGACGGGAGGAATAGTAGAATGGAAACGCGGGGCGATAATTGGTAAAACGCGATCAGCGGAAGTAGTCGTTAAAATTTAGCAACGCGTAGCAGCGATACGAGAGGCGTAACGCGGGCATTATACAACGCAACGTTCCGCGATATCATTCACGAACAATTATGCGAAGCTGATAAAACGTTGTCGCCAAATTCAACCACGATTTTGTTATATTTATGCAATCCTCTTAAAAGCTATAAATCAGTATATGCGCGCGCGTGCTCAACGGGTTGAAGAGAGAAAGAAAAGTTATTGCGTCGCATGGCCCCCAGAGGATCAATATACTCGGCCAACGGAACTGTGAAATTGAACAACTCACGGATGATTTTGGAAAACGAGAAATTATTAAAACCGAATCCACCGCCCCGTAATTCGTTTCCCCGATTAAACTTTAATCCACGAAAGAAGCAGGTTTATTAAACACCTTCGAAACGATTCGGTTCGCACCTTTCGGCAAAAGGATCATAGCGCATCATGCAGATAGTAAACATTTGCGAGTTTCTTATTTGCTTGCAATAACAAGTGTCACTCGTTTTAGATATGAATTATGCTCCAGATGCTATGGGGGATGAAATTTAATCTTAACTTTGTCTCATAAGATTGGAGATTATTATATGAAAATTGCCTAAAATATTCAGATTATTTGTACGTGACGTAATATGAAAGTAGTAATTAATTAACACTAGCATACGAAGCTAATAAAATAATCATGTGGTAAAGGGTTAGAAATTATAATCTATAGGTACTCATTGCCAGTATTTGAATACAAGCTATGAGTTTCGTGTAGCCAAGTTTACTAAAATGCTTATTTAAAGATTAGATAACAGACTTTTATACACGTATGGAAAATTCAAATGCATAAGATGCCGCAGAATATCTATAATATGCAAAAATATATAAAACTTCGAAATTACAGTTGAGTTTACATTTCTTAGAGGATAAAACAAACCCCTATTAAAATAATCCTTATTATTTTAACGCTCTTGTAAAATGTTGAAATTGCATAAACATCCTCAGTCCATTAATAATATTCTCTGAAACGACGACTGATTATTATACTGCAGATTTTCATGCAAATTCATATTCTTACAAATAAAATTGAAGAAGTAGGTACTAAATAAGAGATTGTCTTACATTCTAAATACCATAATTTCGACTGCACTTTGTATATTTCATATAGCTTCGCAATTTACATTTTAATTTCCCAAATTTTAATTTCCCATTAAGTTCATAAACATCCGCATTTTATTAATTAGCTATGTTGAGCACCTCGGTCT
Source organism: Eucera pruinosa (assembly GCA_028830335.1). NCBI lineage: Eukaryota > Metazoa > Arthropoda > Insecta > Hymenoptera > Apidae > Eucera > Eucera pruinosa. Next base: position 29,080,288 of record JAMYCR010000001.1, on the reverse strand, counting down.
TGTGTTAAAATAATTTGCTCGATTATCGGCAACTGATACACGTGACACAAAATTGTAGTAAACTTAGATATACGTAGATCCTTTCATTTATGGATAATCTGAGAAAATATTGCTCCTGACGGGGAAAGCGCCATACTTCCGGCTTGGAAATGCGGAAAATTCGGGTCGAGAGGATCCTCCTAGCGTCGTTCGCCAGCAATTTTTTTCCCTTCATCTGTGGAAGAAAACGAATGGAAAAAAAAGGAAAAGAAGGAGGGCGTAAAAATAGGAAACGGACCCACTTTTCTACCAAATGAGAGGAAGTTACTTATCTCTTATTCCAGCCCAAAACCTGTTACTATCTGGCCTGGATGCTGGGCGTTTTTCTGTCTCATTTTCTAGAACGATGCTCCGCGCTAAAACGCATAGTTGCCGCGCATTGTACCGTCAAATTTAGAAAATTCATCGCTTAAAGTGCTCAAAATTACGCCCTCAGGATTTCCCGCGACGACGGTGAATTTTTAATTTCTCTTTCCTCGCGATTATAATAAACTTTCGGAATCCTTTTGGCGTGGCTAAAATAGTTGGGTTATTATGAATTTTAAATCCCTCTGTACTTCGTAGTTGTTAATGTAAACGAAGGATGATTATTCATTGGTAATTGTCTGCGAATTTCTATGCATTTGTGCGAAATTTAAGCGCGCAGAAATATACAAAATATCCAAAATAAGGTACGCTTTGTTATATTTAGGGGATGAATAATAATTGTTTAAATATTTAAGGTGTAGAAGTGTATGTAAACTTTTGGATTTCGACTAACGCAACGTAGAAATGGAGACCTACATTTACGACCTATTAATATTATACACACACATATATATATATATATATATATATATATATATATATATATATAATATATAATATATAAATATATTAATAATATATAAATAGTGATAATATATAGTAATAGAATCGTAATATAGTAGTAAATTAATAGTATCATTATATAAATGTATCAATACTCGTCTGAAAAATAGGAAATATTTCAAAATGGTCAAAGATCTACTTCTCTATTCATGTTAATTAATTTGCTGCACAATGCAGCGATTAATTCTTAATACTCAATTTTAATCAAAATCGCGGTACACGTGAATCTCTTCAGCGGTATTATTCAGCGTGCAATAAAGGCAATCCTTTATCCGTGTCTGGTAATGAAATAAATATCAAATGCCCGTTGAGAGGTTTCGTCACACGGTAGCAGAAGACCAGACATGGAAACAAAGACGGTAATCAATGTATTCCGCGGTGTAACTGCCGTAATCTCTCCCCTTTCAAGCTTTTCTGTCACGCTGGCCGTCTATAAAGGAAGATTAATTCAAATTAAAATCCAATTTGAACGGTGTCTCTTATTCCCCCCGATCTCGTCGAGAAGTGGAGGCACTCGTTATGCTTTAGGAGGCAGCGCTCGCTCGTTAAGTTTTCGTCGAATTCGAGAACCAGTCCCGTTCTCTTAACGCGCCCTTGCCCGCGTTACTTCCTTCCTACGCTTTCGTTATTTCGCCCTTTCGCATCGATTGAAATTTTAGAAATTAATACACCACCACGCCCTTTGCTACCGTGGAGTTCTCTTTAAAGAGGAGACGGAAATGATGCGAGGAGAAATCAAAGAGTATTCGTTTACTAGGAGACCACAGATTGTGTTCTGGATTCTTTACGTTGTCTGCGCATTTTGGGTAAAAAATAATGGGTGAAAGAAAGTTGTTGGATGTTTAGGCATAGTTGCAAGATAGATAGATGGATATTGGAGCGACAATGAGTGGAAATTTAGTGGCTTGGAATTTGGCAGCTTGAAAATTTAATCACTCGCAAATCCACTCGTTTCTCGCAACACTCGTTCTACGAATCACACGGTGTAGATTTGACGAAAATGGATACTGCTGTCGAGAAAATTCAATTCGAACGATAATTTCAACTTTGTATTGTAATATTGGGGCTTACTAAATAAAACTCGCCCATAATATTCAAATCATTTGTACGTAACAAAATAAGAACTCAGTGATAACGCTAGCATGCGTAAGTAATAAAATAATCGTAGCACAAGGGCTACTTAGTGTCCTGGTTGCGCTTTCCTTCGCCTAATATTATCTCACCCTTCGTCCCAGAAATTTAAAAAATTAATGCCCCACGATGTGGTGTGGTAGCGTGATTTTTTTAAAGTAGCTGCAAAGTGTGGGATATGGGGCAGGGAAGAAGGCGAAAAGGAAGCGTGTCCACTTATCACGAAGGCTACATAGCCTCGTGGCACCATTACCGCGAATTGATTCTATCAGAGTAGCAGGCCGGCCTCATTGCACGAGACACATATACCTCGAATCAAACTCCTTCGAGGGAAACCTTTTCAATTGAATGGTACGATTGATCAGGCTAAGATTTTTCAGCAGAGCCGAGTAAAAGCTTTACCTACACCTTTTTCTTACGAAACAGCGGCTCCGAGTATTCTTTATTCACGGGTTGCTCTTTTATCAGCTGTCTTAACCCCTTGCCGTTGTATAATGACGAGTTACACTCGTGGTACAAATTATGATCTAATTACTATTAAAACAGACCGTACTTTTTCAACAATTTTAATTTTAATTCTTATTACAGCTTCAATTTGTAAGACTGAAGACTATCGGATAAAAATTGCATATAATATTTTAGTGCAATAAGTTCGTTGGCGTTTCATTAAAATAGTGTCAATCATTATTGCTAGCTCACGAATGTTCTTGAAACGTATGTTATACGAATCATACACTTGTTATCATAGTTTAATTGAAGCGTACGTTACGTGCATTCTGCAACTTTTTACCATAGTTAAATTTTCTTTAAACGCAAGAACATTCATAATCTAGCAATAATACTTGTCACTGTTTTAATGAAACGGGAACAAACTTAGTACTCAACCCGATAAATCTATAATATATAGACTGCGGATTTTTATGTGTTTATCGGAAACTTCGAAGTACTAAAACGAACAAAATACACATAATACGTAAAATTACCCAAACTATACAAAGTGAAGCGCATTTTCGAATACTTAGGGGGTAAAACAAATCTCTGATTATGTTCTATTCCTTCAACTGTGTTCAGCAAAAATTACGAATGTACATAAAGATTTATTTATTTATTTATTTGTAAACGGGTTAAAACCTTTTAGTACATTAAAATACAAACGAGATAAATTATACAGTGCTATCTGAAACGGCTAACAGTCGCACAACATTACTTTTAAAAGGAACAGAGGAAGCGAAAAATTGCAGAGAACCGCTAAATCTATTAACATTAATAAAAATTCTATTAAGGCTATTGAACTGACCGTAAACTGTTGTATGAAGTTCAGGACGTATTATTAAATTGTGCCTCACAATCAGTGAAGTTCGAGACGTGTTTAAATAGAACTTGGACAAAAGATCCACGATCTTATAATAATGTATCACGAGTATCGCACGATGTTACAGTGCAACGTTAAAGTTAACAGCAAATTTCTCTTTCCCTTTCGTCTATCTATATTTCACCAATATCAATTCTTGGTCCCACGAATGTCCACACTTCGGAACAAGCGTTTACCATCAAGGATTCAATACATTCGTCAGCCGAATCCCCCAATCGCCGGACGAAACTGCCACCTCATCATCGGCGCGTTAAATTTTTCCGCGGCAAAATGTGGTTCGCCTCTCCTGATAGAATCCGCTCGCTCGTTTTCTCGCAATAACGACGGAAATGACAGAAAGCACGCATTAGGATTGGGAGTCCCGGCTTGGTGATCGTGGCAAGGTTGCAGAAGATACAGACATTAAGGGCTAGGGTGAGGTTATTCCACGAAGATCGTCGGAGATGGCCGAGAACTGAACGTTGCGCGCGGCGCCCCTTCACGATCAATACGGCCAACCCTTGTTGTAATACTGCGTTGCCCACCGCGTGCAACTTCGGTATAACTTTTTAACGGATTTCTCGTTGGGAATCTGGCGTCGACCCGTGGATATCTCGCGGAATTCCTTGACTTGCCCTGGGAGCCCGACATGCCCCCGGAAACAGTCCAGCTGACTGCCACAACTCCGAATCCCGCCGTAACACAATGGCAGCACGCGATGGCCAGCCGTTTTCTCCGACGTTTTCATCCCTTCTCCAGATTTTGTGTCACTGGGTTAGACGCTTTCTCCACTTCCTCTGCTTAACGAAACCGAAATCATCCCCTTAAATAGTTGACAGTAGATTGTTTATAATTATCGGGACGAAGGGGTAGATTTTAGAGAATTTTGGAAGCGGGGTTGTTGACTCTCTAAAATTACATTTGAATCGCGATGTTAAGAGTTATTTATTAAATACATGCAAAATAGTGCGAGGATATAGCAGCAATGTATTTTTGTAAATCCACCGTGATTTTGTATAAAGGGGATTTATTTCCATTGCATTACATATTTCTTTGAGTATCCATTGCTTTAATTTCTTTGATGCAAATAAGTACGCGTTGATCGTCGGCAGTTGTAGCGTTAAGCTTTCAGGAATGTAAGCGTATAACCCTTGACGAGCACATGGTCTCAGACATATATCGATGACTGTTCAAAGGATAATTAAAAGCTAGCGGCACCTGTATATTAAAATATGATGTCGTTTTGACCGCAATGGATGTAAAATAGCGTAATCGAAAGTAACTGAATAAAACATGTTTCGTGCATCCCCTCTGCGATTCCGCTCACATCATAAAAACCACAAAAAACCCAACGAAATTGTTTATGCTGTAAAATGTATAAAGCTAGCATATAGATCCTCACGGTCGCTGTTTATGCATTCATCCGAAAGGCTGTTTATTTAAACGTTAATGAAATTCATGCTGAATTTAATTGGGCGGTGCCCGTGCAGCGAATTTCTTTGTCACGTTTCGATAAAGAAATTGTGTCTTTGATATTGAGATTCGAAGCTTTGGATAGGAAGACAAGTAATTTCCATGATATTGAACTATAGAAAGCGAGAGAATTTTTTAATAATTGAACCCGAGGATAAGGCGGTCGTGGGTGGAACAGAGCACGGTATGCCTGGAATACACTGCCTAAGGAATCCCTGACCCATATCCGCACTCTAAGCCAATATTTTTTTATTCTTTCGAACATCCACACGACTTACAGGAGATTCTCCGTGGAAGCCATGCATATTCCCTCTTGCAACCAAAGAAAACCCGGAAAAACAAGTAGCTGCAAATCTTTGTGCCATTAACATTCTGCTATCAACGTAACTGTTACGTGTATCAATGAGTAATCCACTTCATTTATTAAATTCGATCTTTACTTTCAGGAGAATTAAATGCCTACCCTATCTTAAATATAGTTGCCGTTATTCTGGAATGTTTTACGATCAAACAAATTCATCGACTATTTAAAAATAGTGGATCACTTATTGGTACACCTAACGTTAATACTAAAAGTATCAAGCTGGTTAAAACGACTGGATATAGTGGATCAACTCGTGGTGATCAATTATTGTAGAATTAACCCTTTAAGGGGGAGGAGTGGATTTATACTTCACTTATTGTGACGCAAATTGTACGTCTATTAATTTGATCCAGTTTAAGTTCATTTCTTAATATGATCCAGTTTAGGTTCATTTTTTATATGATCCAGTTTAGGTTCATTTTTTAATATGATTCAGATTAGGTTCATTTTTATTACAAGCTTATGTATCGCGTTTATATTATTCCAATACATTTTACTTGTTAAATAAGAATCTGAACACAGTAGAATTCGCGAAAATTCCCTTATTTAAAGGATTGATTAAAATCGCATGATTTTGTACTGTGTACAAGAGAATCTTAAGTAAAATTTTCCTCAAAAAATCGCCATACCTTAAAGCTACTCCCATGGGCTACAGTCTTCTTACAATTAGCCTAATCCACTTCTGATTCACCAAAGAATTTAATTCTACGTTAAGTTCTTGTTTCCCAGTGCCCTTTGCCGAAAAGTCAAATATTTTTTTCTTGCTTTTCTTTAATGCGGAGTTTAACGCCTCATCGACGACTAAATTATAACGACCAAATATTATTCGTCAAATCTAACAGTAAATGAGTTAAAAGCAGTCTCGCTAATAATTCACCAGCGTCAAAAATTGAAGTTGAGCTGCGTTTTGTTTCTCGTGTCTCCTATTCCGTAAAAGAGACCGCAGAAACCCGTTTCATTCTAAAAACACTCCCGCTCTGAGCTTCAATTCCACAGCTTCGAACCTCTTCTCCTTCTTACCTCAGCTTTGTTTGCGGATCCTGTCCGATTTTAAACATTACTCACACCGTTGGCGTTACCCTCGTCAACTATCGATGTAATTATCATGGAAAGGGGATTTGCAAGGAAACGAGTGGCCCTGGGCGAGAAGCGGAAAACGTAGGAGAAAGATGGAAAGAAGGAAGAGAAGTATTAGGAGGCAGGGCGGAGAAAATAGTAGCGAGAAGTGGAAAGAGATAGGAAGAAGAGAAGAGTGGAGGTGGCAATTTCCAGTTATAACGGCTAATCCGTATTTCATCGCCTAAACGGCGCTCGTTCGTCTTCGTTCCTCTGCGGTTCAGAGAGCCGGGATGGAAGTCGGAGTCGAGTCGCAGTAAAATATAATTGGGTTTCGGGGATTATTCCGCGGCCGACGTAGATCTCCGTGCGACTGGTTCCACGAGGTGTTCCTTTTGCTCTCTAGAAACCTCGCCAGCTCATCGTCCCGAGCGATTGCGTCCCTCGCGTTCTTGCGTACCCATCTGCGAATTTATTAATCCATATAATAGTTTAACCTCTTTAACCGATTATTTCACCTTTTTTCCTTTTCGTTCCTCAATTAGTTAATTTCGCTTAGGAGCCTATTAATGAACAGTAGTAACCCTGGCGAAATTTTTCGGTAACTATTTAGCCTGTTAGTATTATAAATATTTAGTCTGTAAATTAATAAAACGGAACTAATTCTGATAAGGTGAATTTTAATTGCTGAAAATACGAACATAAAATACAACGTTTTTGGTACAAATATAAAGATATCTCAGGAAACGAAGAATTTTTGATAGAATAGAGTATTACGTTTAAAACATTAGTAATTCGTAGGACGAATTAACTCGTCGCCCCCAGTTAACAGGCTAGAAAAGGTGGGTCTCACCGATTTTTGTGACTTTTAACTCTTCAGGGATGGTGCAAATTTTCCTGCGTCTTTCGGTGCATTTGATTACATTTAATGTACCATACTTTGCTGTAAATGTTAGTGCGATTCAATTTCATATGATAGCCTTGAAATTCTAACAAATCAAATCGAATACAAAGTTTGGCTGCACAAGAATTTATACAATGAACTTTTGTCCTTAAAAGTGGAAATCAACTTCAAGAAGTAATGAAATTATTGTAAAATGAAGTTCCATTTACGCGTGGCGAAAATCTCGTAGTATTAATGCTAAAACATATTAAATTAATCGCATGTGGACTTGGAAATAATTTAAAATATTAGCTGATATAGATACTGGGTAGTGTTGCTTCATTATGAAGTAGATTTATCTTCCTCGCTGCTTCCATTTTCATGGTAAATGATTATTTTTATTTTTCTTATTTCACCATGCACATTATATTTTCATATTATAATTTTAACTATTCATATTACATTTCGCACATTACATTTATTTAATTTTCACGAGAAAAGACAAATTTCTCCATCTTTTTGGCAAGCTTTTCAAATCAGTCGATTTATATTACCGAAGTTTACCCAAAATTAACAACAATTCTTCTAATAATCCTATTAACGAGATCACGTCATAATTTCGATACTTTACCATATATTTGAAGTGACATTACAGCACGCTTTTTATCAGTCCACGAGACTTATTATAATCATTAATACCGGTAAGATTGTAAAGCAGATATCAGATGCAAAGGGAAGCTCGAGGAAATAAAAATCGGTGGACGGTGAATGGGAGGTAAAAATACGCGAAGAGAACGAGCGAACGCGAAGACTAAAAAGAAGATAAATGAAAGAGAAGAGCACACGGTAACTAACCATTCAATAAATTGGCTTCATTCATGGGAGAACTTTCGTACCGCAATGTAGCGGACTTCATCATGAATCGTCGTTATCGAATGTGCTACGAATATGTTCGTTGAATCTCTTTCGTTGCTACCAGCAATTGCCCGATGGTAATTAATCTCTATACGAGACGAAACTGACGGTCGATCGGTATTCTTCTTTCTCTCTCCTTTTTCCTCCCCTTTTTTTTCAATTCCAGCTCTGCACTTGGGTCTATGCGTTTCATTCTCCCTTCTTCCATTTTCTGTGTTTTTTTTTACGTGTTTCGATTATCTTTTCCTTCTATCTCGATTTAATTTCAATTCCTTTTGTTCCGATTATAAAGTAAATTCAATTTTTCATATTCAATCTATTGGGAGGGGAACGGAGGAGAGTGGAGGAAAAAGAAACTATCGTTTTATCAATAGAACGAAATCAATGAGGAGGTTCAAAGTACCTGCTAACGTTGAAAATAAAAGTTTCAACGTTTACGCCTTCGTAGGTTGGCTATTTACGTCCAACACTCGTCGAATCGATTGTGCAAACGTAAAATTGTGACTAAAGCGAAGAGAAAGTAGCGTAATAAAAGAAGAAATTTAGTTTTACGTGGTGCTGGTTCTTGGGATGAGAAAATTTTGAAATTCTTCGTGTGAACATAATTAGGTTATTTGAAAAGTTCCCAATGATATTTAGAAAACATTCAAAGACTATTCGAGGAATATTTTACTATTTATCAGGCAGCTTCATAATCTCTTTTTCCATAAAGTTGTCAGCTTTCTTAGGAATAAATGTTTCCAAATAATTTAAATTTAATAAACTAAAAATATATTAAATAATAATAATTAAAATATTACATATACTGTGAAATAAAATATACTATAAAATTATATATACTACAAAATGAAATGTACTATAAAACTGTATATATTATAAAATGAAATACACTAGAATTAAAAAGTATCCAGGGTGAGAAGCTCGTAACTCATGCATAAAGTAAACCAGAAACGAATAAGTAATTATTATCAGTTATCCCACGGACAAACAATACTAGTTAATGGTTAACTTTACAACTCAATCAACGTCCCTCCTAACCGAGCCACAAATTACAAGCAACCGAAACTCGCTAAGAAAAGTAGCAGCGAAGTGTTTCGTGTCGTGTGTCGCTAAAAAAAAGAAAAAAAAAGAAAGGAGCCAGGGAAAATGTAAGGGAAGAAGGAACGTTAGTGGAACGTCTGAAGCGGTATCCGCGGAAGAAGCTTGGAACGACGTGCTAGAAGAATTCCTTGAGAACTCCGATGGAGCAGAAAGAGCAACTCGTCGAAAGAAATAGCTTCTAGCCCCGGAACGAAGCGTAGAAAGAAACACCGCTAAAGAGAAAGAAGAAGAAGAAGAGAGATAAAAGGTAGAATAGACAGAGAAGATACTTGGATGGAATGTGGCCGACTGCATTGTGCATGAAGCTCGACTAATGAGAATGGAAACTAGCCGCGGCGACGAAAGGGGGGCAACTCGACGCGGAAACATTGCTGAAGGTGTAGAAGAACGTGCAACGCGGGCTCGACGCGGCGGTAAAGCAAAGGGACAAGGACTTAAGAGAATGAAAGAGGGAAAGAGGCGGAAACTGGCTAGGGAAGGGAATCTAGACGGTTTTAAGCAGCCGTGGATAAGGATAAGCAGATAAAAGAAATGGCTTCGCTCGCTGGCTCCAATTCTGCTTCCACGGTCGAGCGGAAACTCGGTGAAAACGGAATCGCTGACGGAAAAAGAGAACGGGTGTAGGGGGGGAGGGGCATATATATTCGGTTGAAGATGGACGAAGACGCGAAGGTATACCTCCTGCCTTCGTGGAAATACCCACTTGTCATGATAGGGGAAGAGAAAACTAGAAGCTGGATACCCGGTGAAGTACCGACAGACAGGAAAGGAGAGTTAGAGAAAGGAGAATGGAATATGTCGAGGCGAGCGTATCGTGTACGTGTGCGTAGAAGAAAACGAGCATGCGCGCGCGTGGGCCTTGCTTCAACTGATATCAAGAGACACGCGCCGGATTTCCTGTGCGTCCTATCTAGAGACGATTAAACAGTCAGATAAACGACTACCCGTTCCTAAAGACTGTTTCGTGCAACTGGATTCGAGGAGCTGAGAGGTTAAATATGAACGAAGTAAATACTCTCAGGACTTCTTTTCCTTTGAGTAGCTCCACGTATTTTGCTTTCGCTTACTTTCGCCAAGCGAGAGGGTGGATTAGAGCGAAGGAGTGAATTGTATGGGTGGTTTTATTAGTTAACGATGAGACGATGAAATTCATCGAATACATTCCTTCATTGTATTTATTATTCAACCTCGCCGTTGTTCTTCTTACGTAATTTTCACATTTATATTTGGATTCACAATGAAACGATAAACGAATATACGACATTGATGGAAAATTATTGTTTGTGCGAGGTTTATGAACATTTCTGATGCATTCAATATCGAGAAGAAATATTTAGGAATATAATTTCCGACCAAGCATAATATAATAACAGACCATGAAGTTCCATCAAGATTATGTACATATTAATATATTTAAATTCCTTATGAGAGGTATTAGGTTGTTCGGAAAGTTCAGAGCGATATTTGAGCAATATTTAAGAGCAGCACAGGGCAATGAGTATGTTTTATATTAATATACAATGTTGTACACATACCATTGAATAATTTCACGAACCATTTTCTTAATAATCTTCCATGTCTTTCAAAAATGAATGCCACTAAACAATTTGCCTGTTCCTCTCTTGTATTAAATTCCTGACCTGATGAAAATTAATAAACTCTTCACTCTTAATGGGTAAAATAAAAAGTAGCTACAACAATCTGTAATTTATCTGAACTAAGAAATTTAGTATTTAATAAAAGTTTGTAGGAAATAGTCACACGATACGCACAACCTAATACTAATCACTCGAATAATCCTCGTCATTTTTGGCATATATTCTCATAGGAGTAAAATTTATATCGAAGCGTATTCCAGCGAAATAAAGCCAAAAGAGCAGGTAACAAGTTTCTGCAGTATAAATTCCATATTTGGAGATAATTTCTTGCACACGTTTGGCAATGGTCGAAAGCTGCGCAGTTTTTAGCAAAGGTTCTTGACAAAATATACGATAACAGAGCACTCGGTGGTTTCGGTACAGACGTGTACATTTATGTCCACCCCACGGCTTTCATATGCTTTAGCTCTATATGAACAGTGCTCAACACGGTTCAGACTTAAAAACATTTACTTTAACAGCGGAAAATCCAGCGGAGCGAGTTTCAAGGGGATCAACATTCTATGTCCATAATCGACTATTTTCCTTCCATTCAATCCCGCTTGAACCCTGTGGTTTCCAACTTTTCCTTCCCCGTGAATTGCATAAAATCCTTTGAAATCTGCTCCAAAGACATCAACGATCCGCATTCACGATCTTTTTCATGACTTTTCAATCTTTCTGCACATGAAACCAGCCAACTCGCCGTGTTAAACATTTTATTATATTATGCATTTAACATAACATACGGGCCCTTAATAAAATATTAACAATGAACGACTTTGAATGCGTCGAGAGTGGCTTAGAAAATCATAACATAGTGTAATTCAAGTAGGGACTACACCAGTAACACGAATAAAAATTCCTTTCAATGATTTACTTTTAGTGGATCCATTTTAAGACGTTGCTTTTTAATTTTTAATTTGTCTTCAACTAATCTTCAGTAACTATTTCGTTCTTTCTCTCTTTACTATAATTGTATTGTTGTCCTTGATAATATATTTGCCAAATTTATATTTCCGTAAATAATTGCGGAAATATTTCTAGTATTCATGATATCGTAGACTGAAGTTTTCATCGTTTTAATATAACACTTATGTATCTACATTATGTGTGGAATAAAGTGGGTAAATAATTACATTAAATACGGTGGAAGAAGTATCGGTGATGTTCACAAGACGGGCGCACGGTTAGAATTGCCTACAAAACGTGGCGACAGTTTGTATGTTCATACCTGGGGTGTTTGCAGGTATCCCCAAACCTTAAGTAGCCAACGTTCCATGATCAAGCTCTAAAAGAACTCGCTTCTACCAATATTTTAAGATGCGAAGTTTTCTACGCATTTCAACGAAATGTTTAACTTCAACAAATTTTAATTATGACCAACTCGTGTGCTTCTTGCGTAGAATACAAAAATATAATTGAACTACATTGAAGAATGGATATGTACGTGTTATATTAAAATTATAAAAACTTCAATCTATGACATCCTGAATAATCAGAAATATTTAACCAATTCTTTATGTAAGTCCAAATTTAACAAGTATATCATGAAATCTATTGAAACAGAGATTCCAAGAAGCTCATATAAATAGTGAAACAGTTGAACATTAATTTCCATAGTCTACGATTAGCAATCTTTCATTGTACAAAAACGCACGAGGAAGATTAAACAATCCCAAAATTGATGATTTTTATAAATACACATGTAATAATGAATCTAGCTAGTTGCTATAAAAAAAGTACACAGAACTATGTAAAATTATTTAAACTAAGTATATACGTTTAGTGTTTTAAAAAATTCTCCTACTCCGTTTACTTTTTACATTCACATGCGCCAACCTAATAATTTACGAATATATCGATGCAGTAACGATTACGCGAACATCGTGTCTCAATCGAAGGGTTCCTCGAACACGTGGAAACTAATTAACCCATCATTTCTCCCCGCTGCAAGATTAACATCGCGCACTTTCGCTCGAATCTCGGCGATGAAACACAAAAATCACGAAACAAGATTAAGCGGTGCATCGCGACTGACGCGGGGAAAAAGGAAAAGGAGATCGGAGCAGCTGCATCGTCGATAGGATTACATATACGTATCAACGTGTCGCGACAGTTGTATCACGCACGAAAGCTGTGTGTCTCGCGGAAAAGGGAGCTTTTGCATTTTCCCAGGGAACTTCACCGGTTACGTGACGCAGGCGGTGGTTGTTCACCGCCTCTCTCTCTCTCTGTTTCTCCCACTTCCGTTCCCCTTTTCCATTTCTGCTTCTCTCTTTTCTTTGCCTATCCAACACACACAGAGAGAGAGAGAGCATCGCGGGGGAAAGTTTCGCGAGTTGCGCGCCAACTGTTCGAAAGTTAAACGAACGACTCCAATTATGCAGCCCACCGTTGCAACCAGCCACGCTTCCCTTCTCTGGTCGCGGCTGTTTATTTTACAAATTTATTATTGGCACTACGTTACGAGGAATTGCCAAACTTGCCCCGCTCCTTTGCTTACCGAATCCGTTTCCTTCGTTTGCAACGTTCGCAACCGTGTCTTTCGTTTTTCGTTGCGCGCCGCCGCGGTTTATTTTAATGAGCTGCGTTCGACCGTTTGACGCGTTATTTTGGTCATCGGTCATCCGGTGTGAATAAAACTGTCCTTTGAACTGTAATCGCAGCGATGAAAACAATAAAATAGGTTAATGATTTCTAGTTGCCGTACAAAAATAACGAAAGCCTAATCAAGCAACTTACCTTAAGATTTATTAGCAATACTTATCCAAGACTGCATGATTCAAATAGAAATTTTTTGGTTTCTAGACTCCCGAGAGATATGAAAAATTAGAACCAAGGCTAACGGAATTTACCAGATCAATCTGGAAGATAGATTTCCTATTTCATATTATTCAAAGTGTAAAAATTTGTTAATTAAGTTTTTCCTTAAAGAGAATTGCAAGGCAGCAATGAACAGATACTCGATAGCTACAGCAATGATTTGGTAACTAAATGAAAAATAAAAGAAAAATGTAGTCCCGGCGAATATTATAATAGTTAATGAATTTTTAGCCCTTTATAGACGGGACTCAACAAATTCTTGTTCAGTAATATTAACACTATTGTCCAGAATTAATTATCAGTAGTTTCAATTTGTCGTTTTAAAAATTGACGTATATCTAAAGAATAGAATAACTTCTGCTAACTACAAAGAAATCTTCTGCAGACGGAACAAAATATTACTTAACGAATATTCGTTCAATTATTAACCCTTTGAGGACGGGAATTAACAAATTCTTATCTAATTATTAACCCTTTCGCTACGAACGATGTATATATACGTCCTGAAAACACGAATAATTATACATTAAAATACGCTGCCATTACCTTTTTAGTCATAGTAGAATTTCTATTATTATTACCACATAATACACTTTAATTAACGATACCAATTATCTAAATATTTCCACGCATGCTATTTCTAAATTAATAGAAGCTACTCTAATTCGTGTGTCTGAAACGTGTTTCAATTTTAAGGTGTTGTAGCGAAAAGGTCAACAACAGTGTCTATTCGTGATATTAGTTTGAATTTCTTGCTTCAAAACTTGACATGTATCCATCGAAATGAACAAATTTCGGCAATTATTTCAGACATGCATTCTCAAAGTATTAACCCTTTGCGGACGAGTGTCTGCAAATAGCTGCCTAATCGTTTCTCGGTTTTTTGGCCGCAAGTCCATTTTTAAAAGCGAAATATTTAAATTTAATATTGTTAACGAACGCTTCGAAGTTTTGGGAATCTGATGGCTTTGAATTTGATAGCTAGGAATTCGAAGGTTTCGAACTGAAGGCCAAAATACTTTCTTAAGTGTTATCATTCCTCGTCCGCAAAGGGTTAAACCGTGTTCTAACTAAAACTACTTTCCACTCTTTAATCCATTTATCAAATCCCTATTTAAACTCATGGAATTAAGATATGCAAATATAATAGAATCAAAGATCGGTACCCATGACACGGTAAACATCGATAGTTCACAGAACGCAAACACGCATCACGTACTACACGATACACACATAGTGACTCGCGGCAAAGAAGAAGAAGCAAAAGATAAAAAGCTTCGCTAGCGGCGGCAGCAGTGCAGTCCATCGATTTTGAACGTCAGTCAATTTTCTACTCGCCAGGCTGCAGCATAACAAGTTGTAAAAAATTCGCGCGTAAAAAAGGAGCAGCGTGTCGGTGGCTAATGAGAAGCTACCGAACGTCGCGCTTCCCTGTGCCTCGGCCATGAATAATTAACCGACGACCTCGCCGTCGCCATAATCCTTAGACGCGCGCCGTAAAAAGAATTATTAAAGCGTGTTCTCTTGACCGCCAATGGGATCAGTACCGTGAAAGGATCAAGTTGCTTCAGCCAGGGATCATAGCGAACAAAAATTGTTACGGCTCCAACCACCTGTGAGGACTGCTACGACAAATTTTTACCCCGCTGTCGTGTGTTCAAGCTAAATTGCTCGTACGTATTAAACGAAAAAAAAGAATTCGCTCAACCTTCGATGACAAACAGTGCGTGTCCACCGCGTGGACACTTTTTTTTCCCCTTGTTACGTGAAACGCGGATAGCTGGCGAATGTTTGGTAACGTGTCTGATTGCTGCTAGCACTTCCGACAGGATTGAGAGAAAGGGAAAAATTGTCGGTGGTGGTTTAATCCCGAGATCAATAGGGAAATCAGGATGAATAATTAGACAGTGGATGCAGCAGTGAATCGTATGTAGGTGACGTAATGAGGGTCAAGAATGTTCGTAGAATTTGTTTTTTAATAATCGAGCCAATGAGAAGATGGTTATTTAATTGTAAAACTGATATGATTTGGTAGTACATGTAGAAATAAATTCTTATTGTGTAGAAAGTGCTCGGTGGCACATATTTGAAAATATTACGTGTAGCAATGGATAATTCACTTCTTTTGTTTAGTTCAGCTTGATACTTCATACTTGATCTTAAATATAATTGCTGTTATTAACTGCAAGCTAGAAATAAAGAATAATTAATTAAATAGTAATATACATTTTTTGGACAAGCTATAAATTCCAATTCAAGAGGAAGCTTACTTTCCCGATAAAATAAATTCACAACCTATTTAAAAACAGTGGATTACTTATTGATACGCTTAATATATAGTGTATGCAGAATGTCTCACTTAAAAGGAGCCACTTAATTGTCTTCTTTGGTTGCGATAGTATGCAACAAATATTTCAGATGCAATTTAAATTACATTGAAGAATGAATTCCTTCTGAGAAGTATTTTTATTCCAAGATCATTTGATTGAAGTTTTTAACTTTCTACTGCAGTGCATTATATGAAAGATAATTAGATAGGACTGATTTCGTTTGTCATTATTCATGCTGGCTTTTAATTACAAATAACGCCTGTATTAATCCCTAACCAACTAAAACATATTAATTCATTCAATCGTCAATTATATCAATATTCATAATACATCATTTAATAATCATAATTCATTCAATTCATCGAATCCATTCCTTAAAGAAGCAGCTTACACCGAGTCCCGATATTACTCTTCAATCTTGCACCGCATTTCTGCAATAATTATCTCCTCGAAAACGAATGCACGCGACGAGACAATAATTGAAACGGTCTCGATTACAAGACTGCCTACGCAACGATTGTATCGCGGTGTAAAATTCCACAACACGCACAAAGGGAGAGATCATTATGTGACTACTTTGCGCTGGTTTTACGATTTGCAATCGCGTTACAATATCCCATCAGAGGGGTTCTCTTTTTCTATTCCGAGGGACCATTAACTCATCGAGCGGCTAATGCGTGTTCCTTTTGGCGAGCAGCAATTATCGAACGACGACAATCATACGAATGAAACGTTCAGGACTACATGTAGGCATAATTCAGGAAGAAAAGCCGGCTGACGCGCATCGGGTACAGCGATGGAAAGCGGCATTATACGTGCTCATACAGGCAGGCATCGGTTGTGTGCCTATAGGACGGATTGTTCCATGTCGGGAATACTGGCGCTGGTGGGTTGAAGTTCCAATAGCTGTCGAATTATTGGCGAACGATTAAAGCAATGTAAAGTCTGCCCCGGTTCGTCCCGCGACGAATAATTTAAGCGTGCGATTGCTGGTGGGCAAATAATGCCCGTGCGATAAACAACGGGCCCACTGACGCAAGTTAATCGCTCCATTGTCCGATTGCGTCGACGTGCGTGAACGAATTCTATCGGTCCTCCCGCTACCACAGCCATACGAATGTTTCTAAAGCTTTGGTCGAACCCCATTCGACATCAATGAATTCCCTTCCATTAACGAGGAATTATTCCGTACACGCATTTCTGTGCCAGCTAATCTACATACATTCAGAGATATGGACATCGTGGGCGGAAGCAGGTTTAAAGATTGCTGGAAATTTCGCGTTGCAAACTTAACCCCTTGCCATGTAACACCCTCGCCTTGTCCAATAACAACAAAACACCCTTCAAATATTTATTTCTACGGGCAAAAACCCATTTCATATGAACAAAGATAATATAAAGAGTGTACACAAATCATTTAACGTAAAAAAAAAAAAAAACGATAGAGTTCGGACTTAGATACATTAATATTCCAAGAAAAAAAATTAATATTTTGATAAATATTGTTAGCAGATGTGCAGAATCGGTAAAATGGATCAATCTGTCTTAGATTGGAAGAGTAGAAGGAAGGGTGAAACAATTAATGAATTTTAATTTTAATCTTAATTGTAACTTCAGTTTGCAACATGAAAGATTTCCAAATGCAAATTCTTTATAATATTTCAATGTTTTGCTATTTTACACAGGATGAAATAATAAATAGTTAGCGTAGCAGTGAATAGTCTGTGAAAAATGTGTAAGGCAAAGGGTTAACAGATTTGCGGGTAGTAAAAATTTGAATGAGTTGCAAAAATCGAAAGGTGATTGATCGGTTAGCCATTACATTAATGCTATATAAAAATTAATGCATGTTAATGTGGCTTGTAAATTTGAATTGTACGGCATTCGTGTCGTTTTGCATCACAATGGAAATGAATGTGGTGTCTTTAATTTTGATTTAAGTTATAGTAGTTACTAGTTTTGGAACTGAGAAGGTTTGAAAAATCAAAACACAGTGAATCACAGATATATTGACACGAGCAGAAAGGTAACAGAGATATACGAAATAAGAAAACAAATTGGATAATGGGTAAATATTGGTAAATGACTTTAAACTAATATTGACATAAAACAAAGCAATATCGAACGTTCTATCAATACCGTTCTATCTTTTGTATCTCTGTTACATTTTGACTTGTGTCAATAATTTTATAACTCACGATATTGTTGTGAAGCAAAAGAAATA
Source organism: Eucera pruinosa (assembly GCA_028830335.1). Classification (NCBI taxonomy): domain Eukaryota; kingdom Metazoa; phylum Arthropoda; class Insecta; order Hymenoptera; family Apidae; genus Eucera; species Eucera pruinosa. The sequence continues at coordinate 29,062,088 of JAMYCR010000001.1, read as the reverse complement.
TTAACTGGTATGAATTTATTACTGGAAAATTTAAAGAGTTGCTCAATATTTGAGTTAAAATAAGACACGTGCAACCTTACTAATTATATATAATAAAGTTACAGCATCTGAATAATTGTTTTAACTAATTTTATAGTTACAGTAGTAGTGTTACAGTTTTCCTATTCTACCGTAATATTTATATTGTATCTGATTCCACGCATGTCAGAAACAATTCTACAAATCAATTTGAGTCTTCTGCTCTCTTTTCCGATATAATGCATCCAAATACTTTTCAATGTGATTAGAAAGATCAGAAGGCAATTTTTAATTCACACGTCACTTAATAATTTTTTAGAATTTGTAATTTTTTCTTCCTGCTTATTTCTATTCCTAATTTTTCAGAATATTGTATATAGGTATTCTAATGTATAAAAATGGAGGTTTAGTATTACATAACATGTATACCAATAATTATAGTTGTAAATTATTATATCACATATTTGTATAAACTCATGTGAGAAGAAGTAAATTTCCTACAGGGACAAAGAATAAAGTAGTATATAGCGTATCGTTTTTCGCGTTAATTTAAATCTTAAGGTAAAATGAAACTCGGTTAAAATGATCAAACAAATAACTGCGTACAGTGAAAAATTACACGCAGTGCTTGACAATAACTTCGATTTTATATTATATTCGTAACCGCGTTATAATAAGCGAATTAAACACGATAGGTTGCACCGTGAGAATTGTAATTATCGATGCAGCGTAGCTTGTGTAATTTCGTCGGAGATTTTGTCGCGACACGAAATTCCTGAATAATAACAGGAAAATCAACAAAAGGATAACGATGTCGACGTTAAAACAAAATCGATGATTCCGCTGGAACTCGTTATCGTAGAGGAATTTCATTTAATGAATGGCTAATTAACCTGACGTGTAGTTAACGTTCGAGTCTTGCGAAAAGCGCATTACACAAATTGATTTATTGGACAATCAAAACTAGACGAATTATGTCATAATATTGTACCTACATAGCATCGTGAAACAATTCAATTATCAACTTACTAACTGAAAGGTAGACTAATATTTACTTTATTATCTGTAACATTTGTTTCATTTCCCAGCGAATTAAGGTGCACGTTTAATTTGTACGCGATGCATCAAACACTTTTGCAAGTATCAGATTTAACCTGCAACCTTTCACTTACTATAACCAGATCCCAATTGCAGTTGCTATACACGTTACTATTCCATTACTAGACTATGGATTTCTGTGCATATTCAGATCTTGACAAATAAAGCTAAAGAAACTAGATTTAAATAGGGGATTATTTCACCTTCTAAATACCATAATTTTCCATTTTACTTACAATATTTTCTATACTGTTTAATAACACTTGCATTCTCTATCTTTCTACACATTTAAATTTCCCATAAATGCACAAACTCATTAGTACCACCATCTTTATGCATTTATAGAAAATTTAAATATATAAAGGAATACATAATGCAACCGATGCCGAGGACAATTATATACACAAAAAGTATCGAAGGTAAAATACAAATTAAGATGTTTATAATAGGTGCAACAATTTCCTATTAATTTTCCTATTTCTTATTTTCCATTAATTTCCTATTTTCATAACCTTATTTACAAAAATCTGAATTTATCTAAAGATTCTCAGTCTACTCATTAAGGATTATAGGACCAGCATCTATAATTTTAATCAGGATTCCATTATTTCCAATACCGTATCGATCGACACCTAGAACCGTTTCTATCTTTCAATCGTCGAGATTCCCTAGTTAGGTAATCCGATAAGGAGGACCAACCAACAGAAGTTAGTACTTTTCGCGAGAAAATCTCATCGAACAGGGGCTCGATCTCATTCTCGATTGGGATTATCGCGCCCTACCGCGCTAACCAACGAGGAGCCTGGTAGATGCCGCGTTTCCAAGGGTGGTTAGGCCACAAAAAGGGGATCTTCTAACAGGCGTACATAGTTATGAGCATGTTCCGCGTACTAGTACACGCGAAGCCACCGGCGGCGTAAAGGGGAGGCGAGAGAGAAGCAAAAAGTCAATCAATCGAGTCGGGGCATTGTTTGTACGAGGCTTAAGGTTAATTCCTATTTGTAGATCTGATTGAATGGATGACCGCGCATTGGATTTCCTTTTCATAATCCGTTATACCGACGTATGTGTGTGGGGGGAGGGGAGCTAGATCAAAACCGGGAGTGGGATTGTTATCATGCTTGAGAGAACGGCGACTCTTGGCCCCGGTCTGTGCGCAGGCCATCGATGATAGATTGCTTGTCTCTCGTCGACCTCGATCGTTGATGGATAATTTCACGAAAACGCGCCGCACGTTTCCCGTTGATTAATATGCTTACTCGATCATCAGTCGAATAGCCGTGACAAAGGTGCGTTTTCGCGTGAATACGGAACGTTTGGCGATTGAAAAATTCAACAAAATTCTGAAACTTTCGGCAAACGTTGTTCAATTGATTCTATTAACCCTTTCCCTAGGGGACTTTCAAATGATAAGATTCTTAATTCTTATTAGTATGAGACTAGTATGAGTATTGTTACACTTTAATCGGCATATAAAAATGGTAATAGGAATTGCATTGCTTTATAGAAGAAATATATGTTCACAGTTTTTTTGAGAGCGTATATATACGTCTTTCGTAACGAAAGGGTTAATGGACCCATTTTTTTTTGTTTTGACAAAGAAATGATCCTAGAGCTGAAGACACCACTTTAAAGTTTTCATGTTATTATCGATATCTTGAAAATCGTGTATGATATGGAAGAAAAACTAAATTCAAAGTTTTAGAAGATTATAGAACTTTAAAATATTTTTTACTCTACTCTTCGATGTAAGGAAATGTTCTCAAAACATATGTTTACCTACGTGAAAGCGGAGACTTGAAGCTTTAAAATGAGCCCAAATTGATCGTCATACGATACTTGTTTATAAAATTATGGCAGTACAAACATTGGCAATAATTCGATCAAAATTGTTTGGTTCTATACTTTTGCCCACGATTGTATTTAGTCCCAATTACCGCTTAAGGGGTTACATACACCTAGATGGGTAAAAAAAATCGATTTTTCGAAAATATGCTTATTTAATTGTATGATATTTAAGATATATACAGTCGAAATTTTATTTAAAAATTCGTAAACGTGACGAAGTTAGAGCCTATCATAGACAGGTACATCATCGGACACTTCGCGCTTCAATCGATTTAAACGCGTTTTTCTCAAAATCATGTTTTTCAAAACGGTGCCCAAAATATTTCGAGAACACATGGACCAATCTCGTTAAAATTTTACACAGAGTTTCTTTATATAATTATCTGGTAGTTGCCGTAGGATTTTTTTTTGTAGTTTTTTTTACAAACAAAAAAGCACGAATTTTGCAGTAAAAAATCATACGTCCACATTGGAATGGTCGCCATTTCATAAAAAATCAATATATGCAAAATCAGCTACGACGAAAACTTCCTTTTTTTATACACTTCAAGAAAATTTGTTCATTTCTCGTTTCAGATAAAAACTCCATGAGATATCATGGGCACCGTAAAAGCTTCTACCACAAAACAGCCTCTACAACTTGTACCAGCTGCATTATTGATAATTTTCAAATTAAATTTACTGCAAATATACGCTAAACTGTATACTATAAGCTGTAGTTGGAGATTTTTCAATCAAATATTTTTTTCAGAAAAAAGAAACTGTTAAAGGTGTACCCAACTTTTCCTACCGCAAGGTGTATGTAACCCCTTAAACACGAAAATAAATTCCAGTGACGTGAAAACAGTTTTGGTAGCCGGTGTACATAACAGAATCCATGAGCTGGCAAAACGGCCGATCATAATCATTTATGGCCGCGTCGTAAACACATACTCAAGTTTGAATGGCCTTGGAAACGTCGAAGAGGGGTTGGCGCAAATAAATCGGCGATATCTCGAAGTCAGATTAGGTCGTGAGGACGGGACCGTTACTTCATCCTCATTGTTACAAAGGGTCGCGAGGCAAGCTAAAAGGTTGCAACGAGAGCACCATTGGCCCGGAACGTGTGCCGTCCTAGCGATAATACTTTCACCTAGCGCGTAAACCCTCCGGTTTCGGAGAAAGTGGCGGGACTCGAAGGAAACTGCCGGCAACCCCGGCTACGTTGGAATACATATCTATTCCTGGGGAGCCGTTAGCTCGAGTATGACTCCCAAGGGATAGCAACTCTCAGACTCATCCTTGCAAGTAACGACCACGTTCCCTCTCTTATTCCGCTCGATCTGGGCCGCTTCCTCTATCCTTGTTACATTCACCCGGCCTCCTTTCGATCTTTAACATCTCACCTTCTACTTCATCGTTTAACACGCCTTTCTTCGGTGAGCATATTCCTCTTCCTCCTATTGGTTCTCTTTCTTCCCTTGAATTATTATCAATGTTTCATTTAAATATACATGTCTTACTCCTTAGAAACCATTCTCTTTTAAGCGAAGAAAAGCATTATTCACTATACGGCCGATTCAACGGCCTGAACAGAATTTTCATTAATGCAAATAAAATATCAACAGTTAAATTCCTTTGGTTCTTATTATAGATTTATTTGTGATATTCTTCTTTATGTTAATTCGTGACTGTCTTTTCTTTTCTTCTTTGTACCAAAGGGTTAATTCCCGTTTAACAAGTAAATAAATTAAATTATATTACGCTTTATGAATTGGGGATTATTAATAATTGGACGCATTTACAGTGGTGTACTGTGTGTTTCTGAATTGCTTTGAGGAACGTTTGATGTCCTCCTAAAAAAAAAAGGTCTGCTAGGAAAGGCATGAAAAGTAATAGTAATTTTATTTTACTATTTAATTAATTTTTTGTGTTGGTGGTGAATAGGCTGTGGATTTTTATACAAATTCATGTTTCTATTAACGAAATTAAACAATTGGAATTTAAGTAGAGGATCGTTTCACCCTTAAAATATAATAATTTGTACTTTGTTTTAAGTATTCATAAGTGTACTTTGTACTTTTGTACTTTGTTTTAAGTATTCATAAGTGTACCTTATACTTTTGTACTTTGTTTTAAGTATTCATAAGTGTACCTTATACTTTTGTACTTTGTTTGAAGTATTAACCCTTTCGGTACGGAAGAGCTGGTCGCGGTTATACATTCGCTGTACGGGCAAGTTTTCCGCGAGAGTGGTTGCACTGTACGGCAGTGTAAGCCGCGAAAACATGTTGTAACGACTCAGTCGAGGCCACGACCCCCTCTACGACCACCGCCCGCCAGACCACCGAACGCGCGCGAATTAGCGCGCCGGCCGCGAGATGCCGAACCGCGGCTCGCGTTTCTCGCTGTTGACTGTTATTAATCATATAACGGAATAATTAAAGCAGCCGGTGATTTTACACACAGAATGCGTACTATAGGGAATGATCATACCCACAGAGGTTTCCGTGAATGCCGAGTTTAGGCGGCGGTCGTACCCGGAGAATGTTTCATGGATGCCGACTATAGGCGGCGGTCGTACCCACAGAACGTTTCGTGGATGCCGACTTTAGGCAGCGGTCGTACCCAGAGAACATTTTGTGGATGCCGACTATAGGCGGCGGTCGTACCCAAAGAACGTTTCGTGGATGCCGACTTTAGGCAGCGGTCGTATCCAAAGAACGTTTCGTGGATGCCGACTATAGGCGACGTTAGTACCGAAAGGGTTAAGTGTACATAAATGCATAAAAATCCGCAGTCTAGTAATGAAGATGACAAATCCATCAGAATTCTCCAATTGCTCCTATGGCGGCTCTCCTGCACCCACCACTAGAGGGACATATGAAATAGGACTTTCTCGAAAGTACTCGCTCCAACTACCTCGTCCACATATATACCGCCTTTAACCTTCCTTCCAATATCCCAACGTCTAAGGCAGGGCCTGCTAGGTAGCCTTACTGATGAGTCCACTAGCAGGCCCCAGAACGAAACGCAACACCCTTCCTTTTCCTATCCTATCCCCTCTCTACAGCTCCACGGCCCCCAAATATTCTAAATTGCCTCCGCATTAAGAAACACCGTTTAACCCCTTTGCTCTCTAAAATCTATAAGTTTACCAGAAAGTTGATAATTTTTTAAACAAACATACATTTATCAACGAATATAATATGTTGCATTTGAATATCTAATGCATTTTGTATTGCACAAAATGTAACACTGAACTTCAAGTCTTGCAATCACTCGCATACGTATCAAATTCAGTTTAACAAAATAGAATCAGAGAAAATAAGAAATATGTAAATCTGGCTAAAATTGAAATGTGATAGTAGTATGTTAGTGAAACATTGACTTCTCTTAACGAAACACGTCGCGGTGTGTCGCGATGAATTCTCGAACGTAGGAGAGAAGGTAAACGGATGGAGCAGCGTAAGAAGAGCAAAAAGGCAGAGCAAAATGATACGGGACAGGGTGGAACGCAACAAGAACGCAATACTAATTTGTCCAACATGGTGAACAACGTTGGCTAATATGTATGATGTACGAGTGTCGTGTTACGTGTGGTCGATGTCGCGTATCATCTTTATCCGGCATAACGAACACGACTTTCTTGTCCTCGGACTCCGAAACAATGGTCTTGAGGTTGTAACGGGTGGACTCGACTTGTTAACGAAGTTCCCCTCTTGTCCTGTTCCGCTGTATGCATGTCTGATTGCGAAATCGGATATACGGAAACGGAATGAAGTTACACACTGCGCAAAAGAAATAGAGCATAAGGTTAACACGTAATGTACGTAAATTTGGGGAGCATGATATTAAGTCGATGCATATGAAATTGTCGGTTTTTCGAAGTGAAAGATATTAAAAATCCTCCACGTGTATTTGGTTTAAATAATTTTTATGCGGTTCTATAGTCGTGTATAGGCGCTTGAACATGTTGAATTGCGCGCTGTTGGTATTTTCTAATGACTAATCGAAATAATCGGAAACACTATTGGGAACTTGAAGAGGGAATTTTGTAATTTAAAGATTATGGAAGGATCGAAAGGAGAATATAAATTTAATGTTTTAGCAACTTTTTCATACTCTTTCAGTAAAATTCTCCACAGTGAAAAGATTGACATTTGTAATACGTCTTAAATTGTTCAGCAATGCAATATTCCGTTTTGTTTCTTTTTCTTCTGTATTTATATCTTACTTGTGCATTATGGGAATAGTTGTATCAGTTTATTGGAACTTTGAATTCTCGTGCTTAATAATTTAAATATTGGGGAGAAAGAATCTATTGATTCAAAGAATTCGATGTTTGAGTCTTTCATTCAATTTTGATTTTCTCCTTAACAAAATTTATTTTGATGTACTTTTGATAATAAGAGAAATTCATCATAAAATATGTAGCTATCCTTAATAGTTCAATAATATTAAATGATTATTTACAATGCTACTAGTATACTAAGAAACTGGAATTGATTTGAATAATTTCGTAGCGGGCTATCGATGATATTAAAAATCGTTTTTGATATCGTGGCTAATGGTTCATCTTCGTCGAAGCTTAAATCTAAACGTCAAAGAGACGCGATCGATGCAAAAACGGATCGCCAGGACTCTTTGAAGTTTATAGAAAAAGGGAAGGAAGAAGGAAGTAGAAGGAAGAAGTCGGTAAACATTAATCGAATCCTTTAATCAAATTCGCTTTCATCTCTCGATAGTCGGTCTAAAATAGAGAGAAGTTGCTTATCGATTCAAGCGACTACCCTTAAAACGGTGCTGGAGTCAATTCGCAGACCCCTGGACTCAAAGAAAGAAGGGACGAGTCGAATGAAAGGATGAAAGGTAGAAACGGCTGAAGAGTAATGGCGAAAGACCCAGCAGGTGAAATGAAAAGTTTGCAAATTTCTCGCGTAAGCCTTCGGCTTTCAGTGAAATTTCGCTGTTCCTACTCGCAAAAATTTATCTTTATCTTGCGTATCGCGAATCAATTTTCTATAAACTCAGAAATAATTGATAAAATTACAACTGATGAAAAAAAGGTAGTAACACTTTGCTAGTGGGAAGATTTAAGGTTTAACTTATCGTCTTACACTCGATGCAGGTTGTATTTGTTGTTTTCGATTATTCCAGGTTTTACTTAACGCGTTGAGTGGCGTGACAAATTCTTAACTATATTCGTTTTCACATCATATGGGTTAGTAGTGGTTCACGTTATTGTGGCTATTATATATGTTGTTATAGGACAGAGCGATACGAGTCACAAGTTTTTACTTTTGAGGTATCGCTGCTTAAAGTTTTAAATACAAACGTTGAGTATCGAAGTTCAATCGAATTCTATTCTTTCCTTAAGTATGCAAAATTCATTGTGTGGCATTTTTTTTAAATAAACAAACGTAATTTATGTGTTCTGGGACTCGGTTAATGTATAAACCTCAATTTTTCGGAAATCGTGTCTCACGGCGTTTTGCTTGATAGCCACAGATACCACAGAAAATAAGCTCGACAACAGAAGGACGAATCGTTTCAATGCACCACTGTCAATCAAAGTCGATACGCGTACTCTGATGGACAATCATCAAAGCAACGAAAACCGCTTGAAATAGGCTCTGTATAGGGTAGATGCATCAATTACTGCCACTTTAAAGTTATCGTGTAACTTTATTTAACTATTTTAGAACGTCGTTAACATAAAGATCGTTCCAATTTGAAGCATAATAATGTTCAACCGCTCTTTTATTTATGAATATTTTTTTTATGCGTTCAATATAATAAATTCATTACTACGTAATTGAAAATGTACAACAAAGTCCAATGTCCTTCTTACTGTCACTTGAAAACTTTTCATTTAAATAGAAACAATTTTTCCATATATTAATTCGTCAGTTTGCGTAACAGATGTAAGATATATATTAGTAAACGCATCGCCTTACCGAATTATGACACGTTCCATACTTTATAATTATATTGGTCACGTTTTAATGTTCAACAGCACGTTCACCTCCTAATATTTGTTTATACATATTAAGTTGTGAAGGAATATACACAACGTCTACGCGTTGTTACGTAAACCGAAGTCCAAATTTAGTATAAAAATTTGTTTACTTACGATTCTTTATATGTTACTTTGCTTTTAAATAAACGAATTAAAGTGGTAGTTATAGCTACAGCGACAGTAAATGAATCATTCACCCTAGCTGATGCAATAAGTTAACGTGCACGAGCATCCATCGATGCAATTACGTATCGTTAACGTATCCAACGTAGGCGTTACATGGAACATGGATGTAACGTCGTAACTTCGATCGTCTCCGAATGCTGTTGGCCATCTGATTCGCGCCGCTTCAATGCGACGTGATGTTACGCGTTCGGATTGGTACGCGCGGCAGGATTACCAACCTAGCAACCGAGCAATTCGTGGCGCGAACTGCGGCTTCTCGCGGAACAGTAACGCAATATTAAACGGAGGGCAAACGCGAGGAGGAATATGCTAATGCCGGGGAGTAACGAAACTCCGACTGAACTGGACACGGGTAACCGCGTAGTAAAATCCGCTTGAACAAAGGAAACGTCCAGGCTCGCGCGTTATTCCGTTCAATTTCACCGTCCGGAAGTTATCCGCATGTACATCGACAATAATGCTTGCTTCCCCCTATTCTCCTCGTTTTCGAATTTCTGCACAGTAAAAGCCCGCTAGGCCATTCCTCGGCACCGTGATATCGTCCAGCAGCTGAGATTTTAGGAAACCCCGAAATTCGAGCACCGCGAAACTTCCCTTTGACATTCAAATTGGATGGGCATCGCGTAATTGTGCCGCTTGTGGGAAAATGGTGATCCCGGTTTGGAAGAATAATTTAGAATAGGCAGATTAGAAATGGTTTTTATAGGTGAAGATCGGGAGAATGGGATTTGGATGTTTTTAGGAATAGAGGCTTTGTTTAGGAAGAATATACGATGATTGGAAAAGATTTTCGTACGCTGCAAACTTCGGATTTCTATTGAACACATTTTTATTTGTGGAACTTGAAAATTAAGGGATTAACACTTGGATTAATATTTAGATTGAGAGCTAGGTCCTTACAAATTATTATAAATTCAATGATTCACGAAATTAGTCGAATGTCTTTGTTTATAATATTTATTGCTTAATCAAAATGCAATAGTTGAGTGGAGAATTTTGCAGATATATTTAAAGTACTATTTAAATGTTTATATTTACCCCATTTGACAGTCAGCTGTTTTAAGAAAGCCTTATTTTAAAATAATCTTATAGTAACGTTACCCCTCGATCGATTTCTCTCTTTTAACTTAGTGTTGCTTTGAAAACGATATTTCGAATAAAATCAAGAATTCACAGCGTATGGATACTTTTTTCAGTCACTGTATTCGGTTACTTAGAATAGATTAGCGTTGATTTCAAAGTAATTTAATGGTATTTCACTCTAATACTCATTTATGTTATTAAAATTGCATATATTAGGTCGCCTCACAAGTAATGTTCCTTGACTTATTATTAATTTTACATATAAACTGTTAATACCTATATGTGTCTTTAATCATGGATTTATTGAACATTGATCATTATGATTTATCCGAATTCTTATGAAATTTTTGGACTTCAACAAATTTCGATACACTTGTTTAAAAAAATATAACAAACCAGCATTAGTTAAGGGATGACATAATATTATTATCCTAATTATACAATACTTTATTATTCTACCAAAAAAACTATTCCAAAATTCTTCATTCCCCTCTGCGAAAATGGACACCTAATAAATAATTAGAGCAATGATATTTTTACAAGAACATCATCTGCACAATTTATAAAATGCAGTATATTGATTCGATGGTTATTTAATAACGACCATTCGATCGAATATCTTTCCAAATATTTTTAACGATCGATACTCCAACAACATAAAATATATATTCTTGCCGGATAGCGTGGCGATTAAATACTTGTGGGCTCGGGACATTGCAACGGATCGAATCGACGTTGAACAACGGTTAGCGTATTAATATCCAGCCACGCATCGTTCGAACATTCCTATAGTTCCTGTCAAAGATACACCGTGTTACAAACAAGTCCCGTCTCTCTTTCTGCTCGCGCGATTCTCCGGCTGTATCGCTTTCAAACCGAACGGTATACACATGATCGTATAGAGGAAAATCCAGCTATCCACAAATAACTTCATTCGCTCGCGACGTGCGATCCTTTATAGGTCGAATTTCGATACCTTTATTCGGAACATCATCTAGCAACCGGCACACGATTCGCGCGCGTTTTATCATGTGTTTAATTTCTGAAACACGAGCCGTTTAAATCGATCCTTTCCGAGCAATTTTCTTCTTTTTTTGTCACACCCTTTTTTCCACCTTCAGGGATTTTTAAAGTTACAAATATGGTGCACAGAAAACAATGAAACGTTCATTTTTAGTTCGTAAATTATGGAACGCTTAATAAGTTCAGGAAATGGAAAGATTCATTAAGTATATCATAAAGTTTTAGTCACTATTTTAAAGTTACTTTTATTCGTGTATGAGTATCACAAATCAATTTTAACCCTTTCGCTGTGGTGCTCTAAAATTAAAAGAATTCTCAAAGCATAGGTGGGAATTATTTTCATTATTACAAAGGCAGTACGGCTGTAAATGTTTGCATACTTCGCTTACTTAATTACGATTGAATAAATATAAATTATAAGAAAAATTCAACAATTTTAATTACACGGATATGCAGCTTTTATGTCACATGCATTATAGAGACATAACTTTATCAACTCTGATGATTATATTACGTACAATTCTAAATCATAAGAGACGTAAAAACTGTCTATTTTTTTACGCAGTCAGTATTCCAATTTGAAATTTATAATGTTTCCTATAAATGAGTGGTTTATCTTGTACATAGCCAACGCTTTAATCCACCAGTACGTCACCTTTAACAAATGTATCAACGCCTCGACTCTACCAATCCTTAATATCCGACACTTGTGAAGCAGCCTGTATAACGCCTGATCCCAGCCGAGCCAAATGAAATTCACAACGGTCTATACAGGCAAGCCAAAGCAATTCGGCCCGCCGCCGGTCGTTGGAGCACAGCTTTTGGCAGACGATCGAACCGTTGGCCCTGTTCGATGAAGCTAGAAAGCCGACGACGACGACGACGACGACGCGACGACGAAACAGGGAAGGGAGCCGCAGTAGAATGAGAAGGACGTAACTCAGACTGTACTCGACTATCTACACAGTATATCTGGCATCTACAATAAGAGCAACGCCCACTCACACTTCTGCGTCTGCGGCGAGGCTGTTGCGGCTGCAGCTCCTCTCGAACGTTCCCCGTGTGTGTTGGCTGCGTCGTTTCGAGAACCCTGGACAGGTAGGACTCCGCGCACCGTGTACGTACACACGTAAACGCGCGTCCAGAGTGGATCGCGCACAATTACCCATTGTCTGATACAGAAATTTATGTGCGGATAGCCGGGGCCCACGTAACTAACGGACGGTCAGTTTCGAGCGGAGATTCGCTAAATCCAAAGGCTCTCGTGCGCCTTAGCGCAGATAAGCGATGGATAGGATATAGGAGCGACGTGCTTTGTGATCTGGAAGCCGGAGAAAAAGAGCGAAAGTGGTTGGCCCACGCGTGCACTTGACACGGGATCCCTGCGTCCTCGTTGTATGTAAAAGAGCCGCGGATCTTTGTCGCCGTGTAGCCGCGTGAATAAAGGTGAAAAAAGATCGTCGCATTTGCACCTTTTGCTTTGCGTTGCGGCGAACTTGTAGAGAAGATCGTATCCGAGATCGTTCACGTTTCCTTCTTGGTTCTTCGGTCTTCGTTCTTTGCGATCCAAGGTGATGGGAGAATTATCGCGGATTTTGGGGATTTCGAGAGAAGTTTTAGGTGCAAGTGATTAGGTTAAAGAGGGGTACTTGGTGGTGTAAGGATGCAATTTGGGGCAGTTGCAAGTTTCTTTGGTTTAGCTTGCGATTAATGTAAGAAAGGATTTGGTAAGACTTTTGGGAGATGTTTGGAGGAGACTCATTTTACTATTAACACTTTAGATAGTGGAAACCTATTAGGAGACTTTTTGGCGTTGACGCTTATTTATTATAGTTTTTAGTTATTAAGTGTACCAGTAAGTTTTTTTTTTAATAAAAATGTGGTTTAAATTTAAAATATGCTACCCAGATATAAATATAGGTTAATGGATCTATTTTATCAAATAATTAAGCTTCCATTTTAGTAGGAATTTTTAAGACAGGCACTTTATTGTGTTAAAGATAAATGCTGAAATTAACTAAAGAAGTGGATTACTTAATATTTAATATATTGTTCAAAGATTAATCTTACAATTCTCATAAGATTATTATTTTATTTACTCTATATACTAGGATTATTTTTACACTAATATTTGCATAATATATTAAATACAATGGTTTTCTTTAAATAAAATAATATGGCATAATGAATAAACATTGATGTTTATAATTCTCGTAATATTATTACTCTGTTTACTTTATATTTTAGGACTATTTTTATCTGTAGGATTATTCTATAGGATTTAATCATTCCAATGAAACTGTAATATCCTACAACAAAGGAAATTAGGACGATATAATGAATACTTTCTAAAATCTTTTTCACAACTTTCCACGTGATAGAATAAAATATGTCGAACTTAAACTGTAAATCCCATTTTGATCTAAAACCACTCTAATAATAAAGATACGGGGTTGAAATTTGGCAGGAAGGATTTTCTTTCAAAGATCTATCGATCAACGTATCACAAGTTTACTTTAATTTGAAAGTACCTTTACTACATTTATTTAGCTGTACATTTTCGGTATCAAATTCGACAGGAAATTATGGGATGACCTAATATTATATTATTGCCAAATATCGAAAGGAGGACGCGTTTAAGTGAGTGTAGATGTTCAGTGAAGGATTATAAAGCTCTAAACTCGATAGGAAAAGCATCGAAGTAGCTATGGGAGGCAGGAATAAGTCGGGCGAACAACGTTTTAGTGTTAGATACACACGCTAATTCGTCGCTAAGTCCTCGCTGCTTTTGCAGGATAACGATCCCCTCCGTATATGCACAAGATTCAAGCCAAGGCACGTAAAACCGGCTGCCTGCCTTATATCGGCTATGCGAGCATATAAACGTGCTCGTGCAGGTAAACGCGAGCACGAAGTTTCCTCGACTTCAGAAATTTGACGATATAAGCGCCGCAATTTCCGCCCTGCTGCTCCTTCACTAGACCAGAAATTCCGCGATCGCATCGAGATGTGAAATTCATTACGATCAGTTTTTCTCCTTAATTAAATATGCGCCATTCGAGATCAGTGTTACTTTTACATGGGGATTCGAGTAGGCAAATTTTAAATTACATGTTTTTTTTTAGGTATTTTGACGATGAGACGATGAAATCTTGTGAAATCAACAGAATCAGATCTGGGCGTTGTAGTTTTGTTCTCTCGCTAGCTAAGATAAACGTTGTTGATGATACCAAATGTAGAAAAAGTCTTGAAAGGTAATTGATTTCTTTTTAAAATCAAATGAAAGGAGCATTTGGTCAGGAACTAACAATTCAATAAAAGTTTCTCAGGAAATCAGACTGGAAACACCGATATTTCTTACAACATCTTATGCGATAGATCAAAGAAAATGGAGCTTAAACTGTAAATTACATTTCCGGCTGTAACTACTCTACTAATAGGGTGGGGGGTTGAAACTTACCCGAAAGTGTTTTATTTGGAACACCTATTTGTTAACGTGTCACAAATTAAATTTCGTTTAGTGATACTCTTGCAATGCTTATTTGAATGTACCTTTTCAATAGAAAATTCAGCACCAACTTTCCGGACAATCCAATATAAACACTTCGGATAGACGCATAAAAATCTGCAGTCCACTTATAAACAGCAGCGTATTCCTCTGGCACGACTTTTCTAAATTTTCAATATTATCGGGAACTTCGTCGGAAAGGGGAGGGGGGGGGGGGTAGTAAATTTTGAAACAGCAATTACAATTCACGTTCGAACGGCCGCGGCGGTCGTAATTAGGAAACTTATTCCAGCGATAATAGGTATACATAAATTTCAAGTTTTCCCCGGCTATCGATGCCGATTACGTAGAATTCGATAATGAACTTTTATTTCATCGATAATCCGAATTCCCTTCGTGTAACGTTGTTAAAATAACCAGCTTCTGTTAATCAAACAATTAATATGTACGATTAATTACTGCGAATTGCAGTGTTTATTACGTTTTAAGTAGTGCAAACCAATCTTTTATCGGTCACGGAATTTTTAAATACGATTGCGGTTCATTCTACTCGATGGTGATTTACATTGTTGTAATATTGACAGAATTGGTAGTAATATTAATGTTGGCAATACTAATGGTATCGACAATGTTCGATACACGTGTATAATGTATTAATAGTGTTTGTACTGTTTATTGTGTCAACGAAGCTGACGTCGCTTGGTTTGTATTAGAACAGCGAAAATTAAATATTCCAAGTTTAAAGCAGCTTTATGTTTGGATCAATTATAGCTACGCAAAACGCGAAACATAAATATGAAAACTATAATGTTGCACTTCTTCTTTATCAAATAATGCGTAGACAAATTTTCTCTGGTAATATTTAAGCGTGTAAATTAATTTGACAGAATTCAGTTACTGATTAGACAAACTTCAGCTTTTATTTCTGTTCAGTATCGTTAAACAACTTCAGTGGTATTAAACAACTATAAAAATTCGCTGTTATGGAGGTAAAATGTAGAACCTAATTAAAGAAGAATTCCTTCAAAAATTAACGTAAATGCGAATACTAGTTGTAGTCACTGTATATTTTTATATACTTCGTATATTCGATGCTTTTTTTTTTATCTAAATAGTTAATTTTTCCACAAATGCCTTCCATAAATAGTTTAATTTTTAATTTTGTATGTTTTATCGTTCGATTTATTTTTCATCAAAAAGGAGCAACAATTCTAAGCGAGGATTTTTGGTTGTTGGCTGAATTCGATGGATACTCATAATGAGCACGAGCGTTAGTAGATTTATGCTTCGATACTGTATAATTTCCGCGTCCATATTTCAAACTAGGTTAATAATGCCGTCGAGTTATCACTCACCACTGTATAATCAGTTACGCAGCGTTAGCGCGGGTAGACCAGAAAATCAGCTCTCTGTTTCGAAATCGAAAATCCTAGATAAGAATATCTGTGTACACACAACCTAACCGCAGCCCGATTTAATGATATATCCGACAAAGCCGTATAACTCTACTAAAACCACATAAATCATGCAGCGTTGAAATTTCCAATTAACTCCGCGCATCTTTTAACGATAGTTAAAAGAATCGAGATGAATCTTGATCTGAATGATAAGAATTATTATATTATTGCTTATTTATTTAATTAGGGCTTGAGAAAGAAAGAATTAACAACAATTAAGTATACATTAATCATCATCTATTACGCATTTATTTAAGGCCAATGTATTTAGGAAGACTTTAGGATTCAGCAATTTATGGCGGCTTTGAATCGAAGATCGATTCGTAATTAGAAAAAGATCGATTCGTTTCAAAATCAAATATCCACTAATCGATTAAGAGAATTGAAAATCGGTTATGGAAAATCGAAAATCGATGTACAAACAATCGAAAATCGATTCAATGTCGCCCATTCCTATTTGTTATCAGTTCCTTTAGTTTTCTTTTCCTTGCATTTTTCTAAATATTATCTATCGTAACACACGTTTATGTGATTTATCTGTGAAATATTTGTATACGTGGAAAGTATCGGTCAGATTATCGAGATTTATCGACACCGTTCTGTATTTCCACGAATCTCCAAAGCATTCAACGTTGATTAACTTAAACCGCTGAATTAGCGCCGAGGTGTGTTGTTTTCATTTTGGTTGGCAATTGGTAATTTCGTACACGAACCAAAGGAATGCGTTGGGAAAAGTGCGATGAGTCAGAAACAAAGGATGATTCAACTTGGGCCACGGATATGTGCCCGCGCCTCGCATATTTGCCTATTGTAAGGGTATTTATTAACATGCGTACGAAATGGAACTGGGACACGATATGAATAATTCATTCGGCCATTCGAACTTCTCTGCTGGATTAATGGTGGCACCGTACGAGGTCCGAACGAAAAATTCACCTCCTACATGTATATGGTGGCTCCGTGCACGATGATATATCGGATCGGCTTTGCGCGTGAAAGGGTCAATTTTATTCTGCTTATGTCGAAGCATAAACACGTTGCGAGTAAATGCACCTTTTATTAATTTAATTCAGTTTTTTGTTATGCGATTCATTTGGAACATGCTAGGTGTGTAAATTCATTTGGTACCTTTATGCATTTATGCAGAATACTTAATCTTCTATAGCTGGAATTTTAGTTGCTTTCGAATAGTAATTTTGCAAAGAAGGGTCATTAAGGTTAGTTTGTCAATGAAGAATAATTTTATTAAATATTTTTATTAGGCGTGTTAAGTTGAATTTGTGAGAATCGATCTAATTTTGGTACCAATCAGGAATAAATATAAATTTGTAAGGTCGTTGTGTATAGTTTTTAGAAACATAAGATTAATAGTAAGTTCAGCAAGTGTAGTAAGTTAAGTATAAGGTTTAGTTTATAGGTATATACGTATGGAAGCCGCGCTCATTGTAATCCTCTTTTGGAAAGCTATAAACGTATCTATCTATCTATCTACAAATTTGTAAGTTGATTATAAATATGAAATTTCTGTCCTCCAAATTAGACAACAACTTTTTATCTGCCCTGATAATACTTATACTGCGGACTGTTACGTAAATTCCTATTTGTACAGAACTGAACCATAATTAATGAAATGAAGTTTCGATGAAAAATTTGTTTGGTTCACCGAATGTAACACCACGCGAATTGCTTTGAATATTTTATATATTTCTGCGCGCTGCGCGTACCATACAATTTTTTGCAAACTTAAATTTCCCATAAATGTATAAAAATTCGCAACCTGATAATAATACCGAAAAAATACCTTGATGCGAAGTTAAAACTAGGCAGAACGATCTCTGGCAATCGCATTGCCTCTGTTTCTCTGGAAAAGTCGCTATGCATTTCGCGGTGGCACTCATTTATCGCTGCCCCCGACCAAACGTGTTTAAACTTCGCCCTTTGAACTGTTCGCCTCCCCTTTCGCTGCTTTTTATTTACCCCGACGATATCACAATACTAAGGGCCTAGCCTGGAACATGGGTAAATAAGGGACAGCTCTCTGCCTCTCTATTCGTATGCCAGCGTTTTAATGCACCTGCTGGCGATTACGTTACACGTCCACCATAACAGTTTTTCCTCTTTGCCACGAATAAATGAAACATACCCCCGCTGTCCACTTGTGCTTTAGAAAAATTACTGCCCGCTTTTGTATTAGCTTGCGTGCAATATAAAATGTTGCATTTTTCAAGGAGCAATGAAAATGCTCCTATTTAACCCTTTCACTATATACGCTAGGAAGACTTTGTATTATTAATTTGCTAGCTTATTATTGGAATATTCGGGGATTCGGTTTAGCAGTACGTATAACAGTTTGTTATTTTAAAGTTGGAGTTTGATGATTTACTAGGATAGGTATTATTAAACAATGAAAGGCTAATTTCAAGGATACCTAATAATTAATATATTGGAAGTTGCTGTTATGAAACCAGACTTATATCAGGCATCCAATATGGTTTTCGGTAAATTTGGCTGAAAAAAATAGAAACAGCGAGACAAGGACCGTACCAATAATATTACTAGCATAAAATGAATAAAGATGCTTTTAAGATACTGAATTGTCATTCAACTTCCGAAACTGGTCAAAACGATTAAGACTTCCACAATTATCAAGACTTTCAAGACTCCTAAAACTGTCAACGTATTTAAAACATTCAAGTCTTCTAAGACTGTCAAGGTATTCAAGACGTTTAAGACGATCGAGACTTCTTGGCTTTGAATTTTTTGCCATTTTCCATTCGAAACGTTCCAAGTGCCACTACTAGCAATTATCTGTCCTTCCAGAAATCCGTCAAATTATACAATTACTGTTAATAATTCATAGGGGCTCCAAACGTGCTTCTCTAATTAATACCACGCATGGATTTGAGCAATTAACCCTTAAGGATTAGCCATCCATACAACTACCGATTTACCGAATCTCGCCAAATTCTTTAAACTTTTAACAACGGAGCAGTTTCCTGTTCCTCTTATATGGATTTATAAAGAATCGATAGATTATTCCAACAAATTTAACTCAATATGATACACATAACTTCAAACATAAAGATATGTAGCAGTACACGGTTGGCGACCGTAATAAACAGTCCGCTTGCAGATGTCAGGGCCAAATTAGGCCCAAAAACCTTCCCTGATTCCTGCAAGCCTGGAAAGACCACTTTATGATTTTACAAGTTTCACGTGCGCAGCAGACTTCGCTGTCGAAAACATCGCCTGCCGTGTAACGTTACGGGGCTGCTGAAGGTCCCAAAATCAGCGACGTGGAGTCCTTTTCCCCCGCCAAACAGGGTGGTAGCTTATGAAAAAGACTACATCCACGAGTCCCCGGAAAAGGCGTCACCTTTTCCCAAGACGCGTATAAATATTGCGAAAAAGAGTAGAGAAGAGATTAGATTGCAAGATCGCAAGAGACTCCGCCAGTCTGCCTGCCGATCCGTGTACGCCGCCTATCTTCAAACGAATAAAGATATAATACGAGGTTCAGTTCACTTCCACTTGTAACCCTTCCTAACGTTACAGATTAATATTGTGTTACCATACTCGAAAATAGATAATTCTTCTGGCCTTAAATAATTATTCATTGACTCCCATACGAAGAAGTTAGGGTCCGTACGGTGTACGGAGATCATCGTTAAAGGATTGCGGCGCTGTGGTGAGGGAGATAGATAGGAAAGAGGATGGGTGGACTCATCAGTAAGGCTACCTAGCAAGACCTGCCTTAGACGTTAGGATATTGGAAGGATGCTTAAACGCAATATATATAATACATGGACTAGGTAGTTGGAGTGAGTACTTTCGAGAAAAGTCCTATTTTTCGTAGTACAGGAGGACCGCCGCAGGGTTAACACAATCCGATCAGTAAACAATCCTCAACATTTTTTTTTTCTTTTTTGCGGCTGGTTAACGTCGCATCGACATCTGGGTCATTAGCGACGATGTTCCTGATGTGGACCGTCTAAATTTTGTGATAGAGACTTGAGTCGAGTAAATATTGTATGGTGTTCTTGATGTGCTTGTTCGATGTGAGTGCAGTGTTAAGGTTTATTTCGTGATTTCGCCTATGAACTTCGAATCTTCTACATTCATATAGAAGGTGGTGAACAGTAATTTGCCTACGGCAGGTGTTGCAGACCGGAGATTCCGTTTTTCTGAATATATGTTCATGGGTAATTCTCGTGTGGCTGGTCCTCAGACGAGACATTATTGTCCTCTCTTTCCTACTCAGTTTATCTATGAATTTTTGTCCGATTTGAAGTAGTCTATGTCTGATTCCATTGCATTCTAACGATATTTTTAAAGTGGCTGATGAGCTCCTGATGGGGAATAGGTGAGTATACTTCGTCTAGGAATCCTCAACATTTCTTCTCCATCAAAAAGGGAAAAACTCCAATTCCACCAAAAGCGAACAGTGTTCGTTAAATTTCGCACAGCAAGAGACAGAAGAATAACCAGAGGAACAAATGTGCTCCATAAATTTCTGTCGCGTGGGTGGAACTCTGAAATCGCTTCAAGTTGCGGATGTTCCCTCTAGATAGCGAAGCTATGATTTCTATAGAAGCATATACTTCACGGAGCACCATTGACCGTGTCGCCCACGTGCAATTATCGTGCACGCGCGTGCCTGTGTACCGATATCCGTGTACACACATCGTACGTATATATATGTGTATATATATATATGTATACATATATAGGTTGGTGTGGCGGTCGCGTTAATATTAATTGAGAATCGGCGCTCGATGGATCGCATCAATTACGAGGAGCGCCGCGAAAGTAACGCAGTGAACAATTGAAGCGGGGCCGCGTGCGCGTAAATTCGTTTCGACCCTTGCATCATACGCACACTAACACGTGATAAATAACGTAGCGGGTAATTAACGGAGGATGGAACAAACGTTTATCTTTCTGCGCAGACGCCTTTATCACGCCACCGCCGCATAACGCGTGCACACTCGCCACCGTAGCCTGCGTACCACCGCATAAAAGCAACATTATGCGTCCCACAAATTGCGTTACCGATAACGTACGACTTTATGTTCCCCGCGACCTTTCCGCGGCTTCAAACTCCGCGTATTTCACCGCCACCAGTGTGTGTAGAGTAACCGCTTTAGTCCGCTGTGTAGTCGCGTTTTACGCGTAACGAGGCCCCTTGTAGTCTCGTTTTTCTTAATAAATGAATTCTAAACATCGCGGATATGCAAAAGAATGGCCTGGCACGATTTACGGCGGCGGAGCCATGTGGCTGGTGAAAGCCGCTGTTAAATAATTAGCTTCCAAGTAGGTAGGCGAAAATGCGCCGGTTAGCATTGATTAGCGTCGGCGGCACGTGTCTGGTAAAATCTTTAGCGTTTTACACGATAAAGTGACGAATGGCGCAGTTGGCTCGTTGTTATGAGACAGGTTTCAGGCGTTTATGGGAAATTTACGTATGCAAAAATTAGAGTAGAATGCAAAGTATGTACTTATTGTTTTATTTAGGGGATGAAACAACCCTTTATTCGGATTCCATTCTTTTAACCCTTTGACTACGTAGTTTTGACTGCAGTAGATTTTGTTTAACACAACGTGCACTGATTTCTTAACTTAACATTGTAAAACGGTATGTGAAGATTTATTTTAATAGCAATGTAACAGTTTATTATTTCACGCTTCAGGTTCATTTATTTACAAGCAGTTATTTTACACGCATAAATACACTGCATAGTAACATGTAGAAGCACACAAAATATCCGAAATATATTGAGAGTTAAAACTGAATATTCAATTTATAATAGTAAAATTGTGATATGATTTATTTACTGTAAATTGTACTACACTTCTGCTACAACGCTCTTTCTATAAATAATACTATAATGGATTTTTTTAAAGTAATACTATAATTATATTATTATTACACAATACTCATTCATTTGCTATAAGTAATATTAAAATCAGACTGTAATTATCCTATAATTTCACTCACAATCAGTTTTATTTTTGTGAAGTGGTATACTTACTTTATATTTGTAACTTCCGTAAGTAATATGAAATATTTCGTTTAAATTACAGACCAGCGCACAACTCAACCAAATAGCCTTACATCGCGAATCCATCCAAAATTCAATTCTTCAACACTACAAAATTCCAATTATCGTGTCACAAACTCGACAATAAAATCCAATCACGGTAACTATCCTACTCAGCTACACGCACCCGCCGTTATCTAAAATTCGGGAAGCATTGGGATCGGCATTAGGGCGTTTCACAGGAGGACGCAGCAAATTGCTATCATTAACGAAGTATTTTTCCATCGTTATCAGTCTGTATCGGCCAGAGTCGGCTTAAATGCTCATCCACACGATTACTGTTATTATTGTCACAGCGCGATGTATAAATATCCTCGGCGAGATGCACGAAAGCTCTGCGTTAACATAACTTATTAACATGACTTTAACGCGATAAGTAGAGACTTATCGATCATATTCCGATGGCCAGAGGGGCCGCCGCGCCGTGCACGCTCTCATCGTATGCAGGTATAGAGTATGTAACCCCGAAACGCCGTGAGCTGTTCGCTTCTCTCTTGCGATGACTCTTTACATACGGCCGGTTCATATTTTATGTCGGCGGAGCACGTGAACCCATGAACTGCCGGAAGGCTCGGTCGGCTGACAAACTGCGAAACGATTTTCGCGTTACGTCGTAAATTTCTGCTCGATCGCCGTGCTTCCAGTGTTCGTGCACACGCGTGATCGATGGCCCGTAGATGCGCGTACACGAGAGAGGCACAATGCTTCTCGTTCGCTTGTTTTAACTCACCGCGTGGCTCTTGTAAGTTCCTTCGTCGTTGTTCGGTCGATCCCGCGAGATAGACTTGGCTAGGAAAAACTGAAGCGAGCTGCTCTCTTTGATCTTGGAATCGCGTACTCTTTAACCCCTTTGACTGCGACGAGGTATTCGTGCGACTGTTGCTTGCGGAGATGGAAAATGGTACGGTAAGCTGTTACGTTTTGCTGCGAAAATAAACCTTTAAATATTGCTACGTAATGGTAAGCTAGAAAATTAATACATGTTGCATTGTATAATTATATTATTACGTATGCTAGAGTTAGTCAATCGTTGCTTTTTTTATCGTGCCACGTGAAAATTTCTTTACTTACGATTCGTTATACATTACTTCCCTATTAAATAAACGAATTCAAGTGGCAGTTGTAGGAACAGTGACAGTAATTGGGTCATTTACCCTAATTATTTCCCTAAAAATTCTTAACTAATATTAACCCTTTGCACACAACTCTACTACTCTAAGTCGCCGAAATGAACAGGTTTCAAAGTCTCGATTGAAAAAAAATACTTTGATATCTTTGGTATCTTTCTATAGCGGAACAAAATGTCTCGCTAAGCTACGCAACGTAGTATGAAAGGTAGATAAAGTGTAGCACAATGTGATTAAATGAAAAGTACACGAAGGGGCGGATTCCCGTAACTTTGAAACAGTAGTTCGAGGATGTAGTTGGGAAATGATTCTTTCAGTAGTCTAATAATAACGTAAGCAGCGGTATTCAGCGCGTTGCCGATTAAAATTTCATCAAGTATATAGAGAATACGAATTGGAGCATATAGCAGGCAAGTAACATCGATGCTACTTATCGGAGAAGTGTTCTATAACGGAATGCACACGTTGACCTGTTACACACGTTTACATACGTATGTCGAATGTACGGTGAACCGGTTACATAACTTTATGCATATTTACTTGCAACTTTATTCGACTTGTTAAGTAGCGCTGACAAAAGTTGCACGAAGAAAAACTCGCACGAAGTGTGTAGTACGCGATAGTTCCACAGAGTGATCGATCTTTCAGCGACTCGTTATCTACATACGCTAATTAACTCCGCATGCAAATGCTTTACGCATAACTTCACTAAACTCGTGTACAGAGAGAATATTTAATATTATAAATATATCCCCGAACCGTTCATGGGAGCCCTTCGCTTTGATAATTAAAAGTATTTTTGTTCGATCGGAGGATAGGGAAAATTTACTTGCGCGTCGTTTCTTCAAAATATTATTTAAATCCGGTGGAGGATTTAATAAAAACCCTTTATAACTCTGCGTGTGTTGCAAGCTACAAAGCGCATAATAATATTTGTGTTTTTGAAACGTATCTGAGTTTGGTATTATTGCAAAGGTATATTTGATTGATTTACTGTATTATTGCAAAGGATACAGGATTTATTCATAGCAATTATTGTCTCCTAGTTTACGGATTAAAGTAAGAAGAATTTTAATCGAGTGGAATTCTTGTTAAATCGAACAAAATTGTGGTTATACAGAGTTAATTAATTCAATTTTTCACGCGGTTCTATGCACCTTTTCCAATGATTAATTAATTTGTTTAACTCTAGTGTTTTTTTCCTTTTGGTGAATAATTATTAACAGACTCCTGATCTTTATGCAAATTCAGCATCTTTTGCATGATTAAAACTAAAACTACTGGTGATTAAAGTATATCTACTTATTTGCATATAATAGAAAGATTGCTTATAGAAAATATTCAAAAACGCAGTGTTGTAAATTTATACGATTTTTACAAAGAGTTACAAATTATTCATCATCATTTTGATCATTCTGGTAGTTCTAGTGTTAAATAGAATCACACTTGAAGGGAGTTTAGATCTCATATATTTTATAGTATCAATCAATAATCAATTTAAGTAATAACCAATAATCAGTATAAATCAATAAATTATGTAGTTTTTCAGTCATAAATATATTCAAATTGATTTATATATTACTTTGTCAAAACTACTGCAACAATTTTGATGTTGTTAGAAGATTTTGTCCATCTTTCTTCAACATTTTCTATCACCAATTGTTAAAAGTCCTAATTTAATTATGATTGTGCTTTTTAACTGAATGTTTTTTGTTTAATTTTTAATTACTCCTTTACTTCTTCCTTCAGACTTCTACTAATTTATGTAGGTAAATCCCAGCATTTACCAGAATTGTTTGATATAACTTCAAAATTAAAAGGTGTACAAGATATTTTTGGATCTTTACCATCTTACATTGGTAAAACCTAGAATTTACCAATTTTTGGGTTAGGTTTTTATCTTAGATAATTATACTCATATAGTAACTAATACATACACATTGCATTATTTCGTTTTGCGTTAAATACATTTAATTTTAACCCCAATTAGAATTTCAGTTCGCTTAAATATTATAGAATAAATCTTCAGGAGCTTTTTTCTCCAACCAATAAAATTCCATTCCATCGTATGCTGTGATATTTTGCAGGAGTATTAAAGAGGGCAAGAAATCGAATATTCCTGTTCATCTAGAACAGTAGATAGAAGCGTACTTGGCTGACCGTTGACTCTAGATCGATATTCGAAGCACGCCTTACATAGCCGACACTCATCCAGGTGAATGCCATAAGCCGGTATCGCAAGAAACCTATAATTTTCTCTAAACACCCGTCAGTGGACGAACATCAAACGTTATTCCATACATGGTGACCCGTCGAAGATACCAATGCAGTTCGTTTTTCTTAAACCACGGTAAAATTCTTCTCCCAGAGGCATAATGCCTCCCCTGGATGGCGCGTTGCATTCTTAAAAATACCACTGCTATGCTGTACCGTGTAACTCGAGTTGACGAAACATTTGATCACGTGGATAACCACTTATATATATATATATATATATATATATATATATATATGTGTGTGTTGTGTGCGTGTGTTCGAGACTATAGAACTAATTGTAATGAAAAGCGGCACTGGATGTGACGCGAGGGAAATCCTGGAAGATGGTAAAAGGTCTCCGGTGTGCGGGTCTATTGAAATATTCTGTAAATGTCACCAATGTGGCAGGAATAAACGCGTGGACGAGAAATCGTGTGGAGATAGAAACGTGACTTTTCGTCGTCATGTTGCTATCGAGTTTAACGTGTTCTCACGTACACATATTTATGACGATTTAAACGCTATTTCGTGGAAGCTTAGTCAGTACGAATCGTCATGCTCACAGTCACCCGTTAAAGTCATGAATAAGTAGAAGTTTGAAGGCCGAAAGTTTGTCATTTTTCGTAGAACCGTTACTTACTCAAATTGCTTGCTAAGTAAACCTCTTTTAAGTAATTAAATGCCGGCATATACGTAATTTATATGCTGAATAAAATACAGAAAAAAATTGTTCGTCAACGTTGTAATCAAATTGCACCAACAGAATAGCCAAGAGATAATTTAAATTGAGTACTGTAAACTATAAAAGGAAAACTGATTTATTAAAAACTGAAGAATGGAAGAAACGAATAAAAGAAGAGTATAAAGTAATAATAAAATTCCAAGTATTACGTGTGATCCATAAAATGGAATAGAAATTAATTTCATCAAAATTATAAGCAACTATTATATAAATATATATATATATATATAATTTCTCTCGTTGTTAAACACAAAAATATCCGGCCATTTTGTAAATTTGAGGAAATGGTATTCATTTATTATTAATATCGCTTACGTTACACGTTTAAAGGAAACGTTTTCTAATTGTATTAAATTGATTTTTCATCGGTATTAATAATAGATTTCGAAATATTTGTTTCCTTATTAACGCATAATTTTAACTAAAAAATACTAAACGTCTAGCATGGCCAAATACTTTCGCGACCAAACCGTAAATAAAATTCAAGTTATAGGAGATTAAACCTTAACGTATAAACTTTCGAAAAACAGTAAATTATCCGAACCACGTGGAGTCGATTAAAATGTTCTCCTGATTCGAATTCAGGCAATTTGGATTACGTTTCCATCTACGTCTCTGTATAACAGCCACTCCGACAAGAAGCTGAAAGTCCCAAGCAGTAACAGCTCTCTCAAATATCCAGTCGAGGACTGTTTTACGATCGCGTCTGGCTTTCGTTCGCCGAGTAGCATATAAAAATCACAAGCGGCACATCTGCGCCTCGAATCTCGTTAATTCATATACCCACGCTGCCTTTTTACGATTCGATTTTACAAGAGAGATGCATCCAGAACGTCTCCACGAAACCGTTTATTCTATTCGCGATCTTCGTGATCTGCTCGCTCTACGTCATCCATTTGTTTCGTTTATTGCCGCGTTAAACAAGCAAATCTCGACAACCCGAATAACAGACTTATCACAAGGAAGATCTTACTTTAATTCTACGCAGGATGAAGTTCGAAGCTTAAAACAAACTCAGTATGTATTTACATATTAACATATTGTCGATCGATAATTTCAAATCAATTGAATATAAAATCAAGACAACTCGATAAATTTCAATATAGTTTGTTTATTAGTGGGATCTTTATTTCGTTTAGTTATTATTTTTTCTAAGATATGGTAACTAATAGTAGAATATAGAACGTTCTTATAAAATTCTATATTGCTTTCATATTTAGAAACTGTACTGTTCATTTCCATGACTTCTTTGTGTAGTACGATAAAAGTGCTGTTAAATCATGGGAGATTTAATATAACTGGGCGTAACAATATTAAAGAAAACGAATCTTGAAACGGAATTCGAACTGTCAAATTTTTCCATATCTCACTACAGGGCCCTGATATTTATTTTAAATTATACATAATTTCAAATATTGATCATAATTTCCTCACAGGCGCTTCAGAAACGTTCTCTGAGCACCCAAATACTCGCAAACTTCGAATTGCCGATCTCTGCTCCACGATATCGCAAAAATCTTAGCGCCAACGCGTCCCCCGTTAAACCCGAATCTCGTAATCTGAAATTTTACGAGGCATCGTCTTCTTGTTCCCCTTTTGCAACGATATTTAAGCCAGAGGAATCTCTTTTACATTTCTTTCTCCAGGCACGAGCAAGTATTACTTAACTTTTTTCATCTCCATCCCTTTTCTTCTCGCCTTTACCGTAGGGGACTCGATTCACTCTGATTCCTTTGATCGAACCGGTTGCGGAAAGTCGAAGAGAAGCGACATCGAAGATGGTGGAAAAGAAGAGACAGGGCGACGTCGGGAAACGTGTGTATGCGTGCGGTCACGCGTGCGAGGGATGTCCTTCGAAGACACATAAGTCGCTAAGGATAATTGGCTGGTGGCCTGAGGCCACTGGCATCGATTTGTACCACCTGCTCTCCCGCATTGCTACGTCCAACGTTACGCGCCAGTATTTATTCTTGATCTCGTTAAATGGTACCACCGGCAGGCAGAAGGCGCGAGGGCCGGTTTCGTGAGAAAAATTGTGAACGACCGGGGGCAGATAGGTTGGAGAACAGAAAGCAACAAGATATATTTATGTGCGTGTGTGAGTGTGTGTGTGTATATACGTCGAACCGGTACCACCGAGCTGGAAACACCCAAGCGGGCTGTTTTCTTTCGATCCGGTGATTTCTGAAGTTTGCTCCGCGGATTATTTGTTTAGCCTCCTGCTGCAGCTGAAAATTCCGGAGATACGATTTTTACTTCGCCAATGAATGCTGCCTGTTTTTTTGTGGATCAAGGGGATAAAGGCGAGTTTCGAGGTTGGAATTTATGAAATCATTGGGGGGAACACATACGTATGATAATCTTGAGAATTATTAGAAGCGCCAATAAGTAATCCTCCGTTTTTCTAATAACTACAGAAGTATAGAATATTCGCGACACGATATAAAGATAGCGATCAGCTAACGCTAGCCTGAGTAGGTAATAAAACAATCGTAGGACAGGAGATTATTTATCGCACGTAATTTCTGAGTAAAACCGAAAGTCTGTTATTTATAAAATCAGTCGCGTATTTAGTGTTACGATGCGAATGGGTTAAGTATATGCATCCGTCTCAAACACTGATAATATTTACTTTTATTAACAGTACGAACAAAAATATAAACTAAGCTCTAGACACTCGTATGAGTCCATAGCACTTAAAGGGTTAATCCATTGATATTACATCAACGAATTCCTCTTCTCTCAACGCAGCTCTCTAACTTTTACCATTGCAGACAAACAACAGTATGAAAGACCGATCTTTATCAACTGGATTCGTTTACGGGGATCGAAGAACTAGCGTGTGAAACGGTTTCGATGCCTTTGAAACTCGAATCGTTAGATGGAACTCGATTAATCTAAAGACGATTCGAATGTCGAAACGTTTCCGAAAGGATTCTAAAGAGGTTCCCATCCAATTCTCCCGATAAAGGGAAAATGTCTATTGTCCTATCCACTACACAATCTTTTTACCTATGATATAATCTCGGATAACGCGTCCACTGCGAGGGATTGGAATGGACGTAGCAGAACTCGTTTACCTCGTAACCCCGTCAAGTCGCAAGCTATTCGCACGAGGCACCGGCAGAGAAAATCGATAGCCAACGTCGACGATGCCATGGCATGCCATGTCGCGTCGTTGTACCCTCTCCTGACGACCTCTGTTTCATGGGTCTGCACCCTCGGCCCCTAAAGGCAAATACGGCATTAGATAATCAGGTGATACCGATATATCGTTATCGACTAGCAGTATTATTTCATAGTGTCATGAGAAACGGTGTATAGGCACGTACAATGTGCGTCATCCACGAAGACTGGGGCCATTCCCATTTCGCGAAGTGGTTGCCGGTGTCGAGGCGACAATAATCCTGCGCACTATCTCCGCAGTACAAATAATAGCCCCGTTGAAATTAGGCAAGTTTATGGCAACACATTTATGGAAGGTGTAACATTCTCGCTACGCTACTGACCACGCTTTGCTACGAGAGTTGTTTAGCGTTTGTATAGTACAGTGGCTTGCAAAAGTATCCGTACGATATATTATAGGGAAATTCCCTTAACTTCTAAGTTCGATTTTAATGGAAGTCCACGTAGAGAATAGTAGCGCGTATATAGAGCAATTATTTTGCCTACGAGTCTACAGGAAATTTCTTCGAGAAAGTGAAATTGAGTCTCGAAAGATTCAACGTGCTTCTTTTTGTTCTTTAATGCAATATTTTCTGGATCTTTTTTCGCAGCAAAATGATAAAGTACTAAGAGCTGAACATTTTTTACATAAAACGTTTTGCTCTATTTCGCACTATTACAAGGTTGTATTTAAAAAAAGCATAGCAAACATAACACTGTAAAAGGTAAGGTTAAGAGGATCTTTTTATAATAGGGCGTACGAATACTTTTGTGAACCACTGTATGTACTAATTGTAAGATTTTCATACTGTGATTTGCGAAATAGGAAAATAATGCACGTTTCCTTTTAATTAAATACGTATTACGTTGTTGGAAAAGTTCGTAGCGATATTTTGAATTAAGGAACATTCAAAAGCAACACAAAATAATGAATATGAGTAATCGACACTTTCTTTGAGTTCAATTATTAGCCCTTCTGCTACGGTATCCTAAAATTGAGAACTCAAAGCATAAATAACGATCGCTTCTATTAACATGAGAATAGTATAAATATAAATGTTTGCAGGCTGTATATGATTAATTATAATGTAGTATCGTTGCATGCATTTACAAAGAAGCACTATTGTACTATCGAAAAAATATTCGTATGCTTTTAACAAATGATTGTACAATTTTTGAAGCCGTGTATATATGGTCTTCGTAGCGAAAGGGTTAACAAGCTAAATTGTTGTTATGGCATATACTAGATAAAACGTAATCGATTGTAGTTCATATGAAAAATCATAAATGGAATTAAATTGAAACTAGAACCTTAATTTATTATTAAAATCATAGTGTCGATGACTGGGTAATTCATCTTATTATCGATTGTCTGATTGCAATCTATTTATGGTATCGTTTCAACACCATAATGAAAAAGCTGCCTGCTTGTCACCAGGAAGTGTTTTATAAACATTTTATCTGCGCGTGTCGTACCTAACGCGGTATCACGACACTTCGTTGCATAATGACAGCTAAGCGCGTGCATACAAGTGCAGAGTGTATTAGAGGCCACGTAAAGTCGCACATTAAGGCTATTCTTAGAACGACATTTATGTTTGAACTTTGTAAACGCACGCGAACTTCTTGACTTATGTGGAATTCACACCGAAATCCTTGTAACTCATCTACACTGGCTCAAAGTAAAACTGGGACACTTGCAAGTACCGTTCATAATTATTCGAATCACTTCAAAAGTTGATGAACGCGTCGGTTAATATAAAAACTTTAAATTGGAAAGCTTGGTAAACCTAAGGTTTGGGAATCCAAAAGCTTAGAAATTCGAATGCTTAGAATTCTGCAGGCTTGGAAATTTAAATGCTTGGAAATTCAAAAGCTTAGAAATCGAAAAGCTTGGAAGTTCAAAAGCTCAGAAACACAAACGTTTGGAAATTCGAACTCTCAAAAATACAAAAGCTTGGTAACTTAAACGCTTCCGAATTCGAAAGCTTAGTAATCTAAACGCATGGAAAATATGTAAATGTCCGAGTTATGCTTTGAGCCACTGTAACTTTGCACAGCTTTAACATTCTTACGATTCGCGATTGAAAAAGCCAATATAAATTCTTTTTATACCAGTTTGGAGAATATGGAATTTTGTTGCTATTATATAAAGTTGTAAAAAAATAGCACGAGTGAATGAGCTTAATGCGAGGTGGATGTGTGGGTGTACACGATGAAACGTTGGGGTCGTATATCAACGAAAGGAGAAAGTTTTCTGTTATTGGAGAAAAATTTTTTCCCCGACTGCAATTCATCTGGTTGGCCCGAAACTGTCGTACTTTCATAACATTGAGAAATCGCGTATACGTTATGCGGAATATATATTGAAATATTTTTCAACGGAAAAGGCATAACTCCGTAAATGACTTTCGATGGCTCGCTGTCGATAATCGATATGTTTTATTAATGCTCTCAATTGTGCTCATCCTGTGCGAAAAGTGAGCAAATGTTCGACAAATTGGACGGCAGCATAATTTTTTCGAACGTTATGTGAAAAATAGTTTGAGTGCTTTTAGTGAATTCGCTATAAATTGCAGTGATTTAAGAATCGTGTTGGCACATTATTGTATCGAATTTATTTGTAAGTTTACGTAATACGAGATGAAGTTCGTATAATTGACTACAGCAAAGTTGGATACAAAATTAGTTACGAACAATTTCTGATAATATTTTATCGAAATAATAAAACAACTATGATATCATTTATACTTTACTTTGTAACGTAAGATTATATCTGAAAAAAGTTCACAGTACTTGAATTTTTTATTGTAAATCTGCATGAATCTTTTCCACACATTTTATAGAAATGAAAATCTGATCCACTCATTGAAAATACTTTTTGTAGTACAGTATTATGATACATTTTTGCCTGAATTATAAGAAGTATCTTTCTAACTACGTAAATAATTACTAGATTCAATACGTAGGAGTATTAAATTATTTACAAACCCTATATAATTTACATTTCTTTAATTTTACACACATTGCTTCTTTACTATTGCAATATTCTATTCTACTCTATTGAATGTCCCCAAAAATACTTAATAACGATTAAGGTCTTTGAGGCTTCCGCGGTAAGATTCTGTATAGTAAGACTTGGCTTCCGG
This sequence comes from Eucera pruinosa, assembly GCA_028830335.1. Classification (NCBI taxonomy): domain Eukaryota; kingdom Metazoa; phylum Arthropoda; class Insecta; order Hymenoptera; family Apidae; genus Eucera; species Eucera pruinosa. Next base: position 29,029,326 of record JAMYCR010000001.1, on the reverse strand, counting down.
CATGGAGCCGCGTTGGATGACGGTTTGTTGCCGACGTTTCGTAAACATTGCAGTTTACTTCATCAGGGCGAGAGACAACCTGATACGATTGTTGATTTTTATTCGCTACCCTAAAGTAACAAATTACAGATAAATTAAATTATTTGCACAATTAAAAATGGATTCTATAAAGAAAAGTAGTATAAAACGAGGTACCCTTATCGCAACGTTTGCAATGTAATTTAAACAATTCTACATCATTCCCTTGTTCCATGAACCGGGTACAAAACGTAGAAAGCAAACATAATAATTATTTCATTACGACTGTCGATGTATTTGACACAATCAGTGGAAAATCATCTTCAGAAGCGACCATGATCAGAATTGACTTGTCTGGCACGGCTGGACGGCCTACAATCGATAACAACCATTTCCGCGTTGCGTTAACGAAATACTATTGTCCGTGGCGCGTTAATGGAATTATAGATTCTCGCGTACGCGTTGTTGCGGTACCATGGGAACGATGATGGAATTATGTGGGTTAACACAATCCACGTCCGAGGTTAGGAAGAAATTTACAAGCCTTCACGCACGTGCGCGCATAAACGCTGGATATATGATCGCAGGAGTCTCTATGGTGGCCACAATATTCCCCCATGGTAACTCGATAATGTATTACGGATACGTGAAATTCGACGAGAATCTCGCTCGCTGTCGTTGCCGGAAAATACAAAGTGTTTGGCCGGCGAGCATCCGCATTTAAGAGATCGTTTCGCGCTTCGTTTCTGTCTTCGTTTTACCACATTCTTTCGATACTATTTAAACTCTCAGAGACGGTATTCGTACGATGTACGGACTAGGGTAAATGATCCAATTACTGTCTCTGTTCCTATAACTGCCACGTGAATTATTTTATTTAATGGCAAAGTAATGTATAAAGAATCGTAATTAAAGAAATTTTCATACGAAATTTGGACTTCGGTTTACGTAACAACATATAGACATTGTATATTCGTTTACACTTAATATTTATAAATGAATATTAAGAGGTAAATGTACTGTTGAACATTGAAACGTGATCAATATAATTATGAAGTATATGGAACGTGTCATAATTCAATAAGACGATACGTTTACTATATATCTTGTATCTGTTACACTAATTGAATTACTAATATGCGTAAAAATTGTTTCTATTTAAAGGAAAATTTTTCTAGGGACAGTAATAAAGACATTGGACTTCGTTATGCATTTTCAATTACGTAGTAATTAATTCGTTATATTGAATATATAAGAAAAAATGTTAATAAAAAAAGAGATGATAAACAATCTTACACTCGAAACTGGAACGATCTTTATGTTAAATACGTTCTAAAATAGTTAAATAAAGTTACACGATAACCTTAAAGTGGCAGTAATTGGTACATTTACCCTACAGTTTCTTTTTATGTCTAGTGTAAAACGATTAATAAATATCTGGAACAGGCAGAACTATTTGTTAGAGATTATATGACGGATTGTTAGTCTCCGTATTGCATAAATAGTGAAATAAATTAGTAAGCATAATGTAGTAAATTAGTTCAAATGCAGAAATCTCTTCTAGTTAACTCTTTGTCTTCACTCTGATTCTACTAGTTCTAAGTAGGATCCGAATGAACCTTTTGCCTTAAAAACAGGAGTCACGCTTGTGATGCAAATGGTGGCTTAAATAAATAACGCTGTATTTTTAATAAATTGTAATTTCAGCTCTAACCGTATTGTCGAATTATAAGGTTAAGTTTTATCAAATACAAAGGACGTGTAATATATTAACAATTTGTATCCAACACGATGTTAAAGCAGTAAATAGCCAACAATTGAAACAGTTAATGAGGTAAGGGATTGATAAAGATTTAGGGGGTGAAACAAATCTCTATTAAAGTCCTAGTTTATTTAATATAGACGAAATAGGATAAATACTTGCGATATCTATAGCAAAATATAATTTTCCACTGTATTAAGAAATAGCCACTCAACAAACCACTCTATTATTTACCACATAATTGTGAAACCACTTTATAATTGAAGATACAAAGTTGAAATTTGATACAAGATATATAGATATATACAATAAATTCTAAATAATATAAAGGAATAATCGTAGCTCCTGCTAACCATTTTTTATTTTAGTTTAATTTTCTTCATACGAGACGAGTTAATAGGATAATATTATAATTTTTATGATCGTCCACTTTAGCATCTCACGGATGAAAGAGTCTAAAGAAGCTTTCATCTTCCACGAATTAAAAGCCACACTACGTATCATGTTTATAAGAGTATAGTTTTACATAACACCTTTTTACTTTCACTGCGTTATCTAACTAAGTCAGTTACTCTAACAAAGTTTAGTACATTGAAAATTTATGTAATGTTACGCGAATCATTACAATTTCCAGATATAAAAATAACTCAATAACTCAACGATAAGCAAACCCTGTGTGGTTTACTTAAAGTGTTAAAAAAGAAATAATAGAAGACACTCTAATCGTAAGAAAGGGGAGGGGGTGAAACAAAAATAAAAGGTTCGAGGCAAGAATGAACGGATGATCGAATTATTGAGCAAAGTTAATTCGATACTCGTAGCTATAGATTGCATCCATTAACGGTGTGCGCGTTTTAAACCTAGTTACAAAGGATCGCCGATGTTATTTCGTAATCACTGCTCCTTTTAATAACGCGGCATCGCACGGTTGCCCCTTTTCATAAGCGTGGAGAGGTGGTCGGCGTCTACGGTGGAAAAAATTATTTGAAAACTGTCCGGAGCGGTGGAGGGAGTCGCAAACTCGATGCATTACACGCAGACCATAATTAAATGTCGAGCAACTGATGGATATCACTGATGGACACTCCTAATTTCATTCGCTGCCATAACTTCATTAATAATTTACCTCCCTTTCAGCTTACTACGCTGTCCTTTACGCGCTGCTAATTGTAGTTCGAAAGATTTTTCAGCATCGTTCGATGACGTAATCAGTTGGGCGGAACTTCTATGGTTACACTAAACGATGGGTATTACTGTGGGTTTCTTCAATGAAAGTGAACTTTGACAGAGAAAGTAAGACCTTTACGCGATGCGGATAGATTGACTTCTTGCACTGCAGTAGCATTCGCATTAGATGAACAGACGTTATGTGAAACTTTCGTTATACGAACGCTCTATTATTCGAATGTTTTATTATATGAATGATATTCTTACTACAATTCTGTAAATAAAAAATGTGGTAATTACCTGACTTTGTAGAACGAAATTTATCATAATGATTCACTTTGAAAGTGACATGCAATCAGTTACGATTGTCTACGTATTTATATATCTACATATTTTAGGACACACTTTGGGAGAATAAATGTTACTTGAATAAAATCTTCGAATAAATTATACGAATAAAACCTTCGAATAAATTATTCGAACAAAATCTTCGAATAATATCTCGATTAAATTATTCCAATAACATCTTGAATAAATTAATCCAATGAAATTTTATTTGAATAATTTCACGTATAGTTAAACATCCAAATTAAAGAATATGATATATATTAGAACCTTATTTATATGAATTAATTAAGAAATAACGTATGAAGGAATTTTTCATATAACATCACAACAAGCATCTAGCGCTCAACTTGATTTAATAATCAAGACGGAATAAAATAAAGTGAATAAAAATTCAAATACAGAAAACAAAAAAAGGAATAATATTTCTCAACTTTTCTTCTCTTTTATACCAAAATTTTATTCGAACAACGTGCAGCACTGCTCCACAGTGATACTCACAGTCCAAGAGAAAAGTAAAAAGATTCAATGACTTTGGAAGGCGTCTTCGATTAAACGGTAACAAATCTGTTCGGTTTTTACCGGCACGCGTAGTGTCCCTTCAGGCAGCGCTGCTCGATCGATCGAGAAAACCTAAAGATAGCGGATGCACGAAAGAAAAAGCTGGTGGTCTAAGGTATCGATATCTCGATAACATGGTTCGTTGATACAGTGTTTGGTCGAAGGCGGAGCGAAGGAGCCAAAGGTCAAAGGCGGCAGACATCGATCATAGTTTTCGCGCGATTTACCCCAAATGCTTGCTCGTGCCAAGCAGCGTTGCTGTCAGTTCCTCTTCTTTTTTTCATTCTCCTTTTCCTCTCTGTATCCACTGCTGGTCTTTACCATGACCAAAAACCGGTTTTCCTGCTCGCTCGTCACCTAACAACATCTGCTCCGCTTTGGGATACGTCCTCCGCACGATGACAACTCACGGTCACCCGTGGGATCGATTAGTCTTCTCTCCTCGGAGCTTTAACGTTCTTTGGCGCTTACTTTTCGCGACCAAAAACGCGCGCTAGAAATCTAGTAGAGAGTTAGATAGCAACGTATCTCCATTGACGAAACATAGGATGGACTATTTAGTGTTATATAGAATGATTAGGGTAGTTATACAATAGTACTATTATTATTAGGTTGTCGAAAAAGCTTCTCTCCGCGTTTCCGGCTTTGTTAGGCAAAATAGTGTTGCGAGGCTGCAGAAAAGTGGCATCGAGGCCATTCTGAAAGATAGAAGAAGGTAAAAGCGCAATGATTTCGCAAACTTTAATAAATCGCATGTTGCGTTAAATTTTCTGCACTTAATATTTAGTAAGGGAACGAAAGGAACTTTTGGAACAATCTAATAGTATTAGTATTAGTATCAATAGTGTATATAATAATACAGCAGTATTATTATTATAATCATTTGGAGTAGATGAAGACAACAACGGAATTCTAATTAAATATTGTGCGACACTTGTGATCTCTGAAATTCAAATCTATAATAATGTATATACTTGCGGACAAAATTATAAGACACCTTCAACATTTTTGGGATCAGGGCTTAATTTTATATTTATATTAACGAGTTTATTGTTAACCGATATCTTCGTAAATTAAACAAATATTGCAACAAATATCCACGTGAAGTCAAACGAGTACAGGTTCGCTTGGATGAAATTATGAAACACTATCTTTGGTAATTAAAAAAATATATATAGAACTAATCAGAAGTAGGTTCCACTTTTTTCCGAATGTTAATACATGGTAAAGTAAATTATAAATAATTCGGTAAAGTTTTGTTTATATAAATTTTTATATTTGGTCCTTGTCTGACCAGGCACACACGTTATAATGTTTCCTGGGCCATTCCACGCCAAATCGATCACTTTTGTACTCGACGTCTGCGATTTTGTTCAAATTGAAATATGTTATAGTCTATGCGAAAATAAGGTGGGTTTAAGTCATCATTTTACTTGTTTCGAAATTGCATAAAAAATACAGATCCTCGAATTTGGCAATTTTTGCACATTGCTAGGACTATAAATGGGTAGCCTATCCTGTACCTCGTCTGTGTTATCTCGTTGTTTTAACACAAAAGGAACAGGATGACATCATAATGGGCACGCGGCAATCTTCAGAAAGAATATTTTTCGATTCGGTGCGAGGACGTGTCTCCCTTGAGTCGAAAAACGGGGCGAGCTCGATTCTACGAGCCGGAAATCTCGTGTTTCTCGGTGTTTGTCCAAGTGTTCGTGACGTTAGAATTGTTTTCCCACCTTTTCGGGTGAAATCCTCCGGAGTCCTTATAGCGCAGCGTTGCCTGTATCTTTGGTAAATGGACACTGCCGCTGCGGTGTTCTCTGATGCCAGGATGGCCTGCATCCTTCACCTTCGTATCTCTTGTTACCCTAAGTGCCAGTCACTTTATTCCAACTCGACGTTGCGCGAGGAAATTTAATCATATTCTGCACGATAGTGAAATATGCTGTACAGTATTGAAATCGCGTTTATCTTTCTTTTTTGTATCGACAGGTCGAATCAATATTGGGCAAATTTCATTTTATATAATGAATAAGAAAAGATGAATAACTTTGATTTAGTTTTCATTCGTAAATAAATCTAAATAAGTTATTTATTATGTACGAATAATAAATAAATCGAAGTTATTCGTGCATTTTTTTATTTACCGTTTAAAATTCGTTTATACTACAAATGCAACGCGTAACAATGATTTCACAATTTTTACATATTATTTGAAAATTTTAGGAGTATGCAAAAAATTCGTTTTTATTGCGTTGATGAAAATAGGTACGCTTTTGTGCATTCTTATTTTGTAAATTTCATACGATTCGAGGGTATTAAATGGGGAATTAAATGATTGTACACATCAGTGTATACGCTAATGAATAAACTGATGATAAAAGATTATCGTATTAATTTGTAATACAGTGAATTCCCGTGCTCCATGTCAGTGTTGCGGATAGAATATCGCTTTAATCCACACTCCGATGCTTTCTTTCGTACGCGAAATTTTCGTATATAAATATCACGAATACCGCGTATTAATCGGGTAAAACAGTGTAATAAAATTCCAGGCAAGAATCCAATAACCTAGCCAGCATCACTTTGATCGTTTCATTCTTTGTACGCACAGCTTCATATTAATTGTATACACATATAATCGCAAGAATATTCTGTTAAATAAATAATTAAAATAATACAGTAGCCAGACAGTGAATAGCAATTTTACGTAGCTACAATTGAAACAAAATAATACAGAAAGTGTTACGAATTGTCAAAAGTTTCAATATAGTTTATAAATAATCTATTTTACTAACTTCCAACCGTTGCAAAGTTAACCGATTCGTTTGCAAAAACTATGCGATCAGCGCTGTTTTTCTGCTTCGCTGAGAAATAATGGAAAACATACATAAAATATTACCGTTCGACGGATTAAATCAGAGATGAAAAGATCCATCAACACCTTGACTGACTTAATCACTGGGCAAACGACAAGGCCAGCCCCCAAATGAGGGTTACACGCCCCTCTTTTTCACGCGGCTGTGTCACGTTAATACGCACGCACGTTGTCGACAAGGCACGGTGTTTACGGAAACATTTTTAACGATTGTTGCAGGGAAGGGACGGCTCTACCCGGCCTACAGTTTGAGCGGCAGCGAGGGTGAGGAAAATTCGCCAAGTCTGCGAGGTCGCGCGCCCGCCTACCCTCAAAATAATCACCAGACCACGCAATCACACCTGAATCACTACAACGCCAGCCAACATAAACAACGTGCCTATCAACAGCAACAGCAGCATCCCTTGTATCATATGCCCAGCAGTGGTGCTGGCCTCAGTGACACACCAACCTCTGGCAACGCATCCGACGAAACTCTCACCGACAGTGATCTCATCACTGTTGCCCGTGATTCTGCTCTTCTAGTTCATAACGGTGAGTACAAATATTAATCGGTTCGTGTTTTCGATTAACATCTTTTGTTACGGTGATGGGAGAGATAAGGTGACAACGAAGCAATGTAAAGCAATATAGAGCAATATAAAGCAATGTAAAGCAATATAAAGCGATATAAAGCAGTATAAAGCAATATAAAGCAATATATAGCAATATAGAGCAATATAGAGCAATATAGAGCAATATAAAGCAATGTAAAGCAATATAAACCGATATAAAGCAATACAAAGCAAAGCAATTTAAAACAATGTAAAGCAATATAGAGCAATGTAAAGCAATGTAAAGCGATATAAAGCAGTATATAGCAATATAGAGCAATATAAAGCAATGTAAAGCAATATACAGCGATATAAAGCAATACAAAGCAATGTAAAGCAATTTATAACAATGTAAAGCAATATAGAGCAATGTAAAGCAATAGAAAGCAGTATAGAGCAACATAAAGCAATATAAAGCAATATAGAGCAATATATAGCAATATAGAGAAATATAAAGCAATGTAAAGCCATATAAAGAAATATAAACTAATGTAAAGCAATATAGAGCAATATAAAGCAATGTAAAGCAATATAAAGCGATATAAGGCAGTATAAAGCAATATAAAGCAATATATAGCAATATATAGCAATATAGAGCAATATAAAGCAATGTAAAGCAATATAGAGCAATATAAAGCAATGTAAAGCAATAGAAAGCGTTATAAAGCAGTATAGAGCAACATAAAGCAATATAAAGCAATATAGAGCAATATATAGCAATATAGAGAAATATAAAGCAATGTAAAGCGATATAAAGAAATATAAACTAATGTAAAGCAATTTAAAGCAATGTGAAGCAATATAGAGAAATATAAAGCAATGTAAAGCGATATAAAGCAATATAACACCTGAGGATTGTCAAAAATGGGTAGATTACCAACTATGATGGCTAATTACACGATAGAAATAGTTGATAACGTAAGTAAGGAATAATGTATGTATATGTCTATATATATATTTGTTTGTTTGAAATAGGATATTATATATAGGTTATAAGCTGTATTTTGTTAATTTTGTGAATTGGCAATGGGGTATGATATTAGAGTAGATATTAAGATCTATAAAGATCCTGTCGGTCGTGTATCATCTCTCAATTAATGAGTTAAACTTCTAAAAGTGTCGAAAATTGTGGATATGATAGACAAATTTGCAAGCACATATTTGCTTAAATTCTATTTCACAAAATTTTTCAGCAATAAGCCAAGAGAATTAATTTATTCCTATGACAAATTAAATTTAAGAGTTTCGCTGTAACGAACCCATTTTTTTGCAACTTTTGTTTAACTAATTTTGCCTGTTTACGTAACCTTTACCATTCCGGGTTTCCATGCTATCGTTTTTATCGGTTTGTTGAAATACGCAGCATATTGTGTAACATTTTTCTACCTCGCAACTAAAAACATGGTTAATCTCGATTATACAACCATTGTAAAATGGATTTCAAAATTGAAATGTGCAGAGGAATTGTTAAATGAAATCCTATATTTTGTGTTAAACGGTATAATGGAATTCCAAAAATAGTTTTTTAAAATTGGCAGCTGCTAGAATTAATTAACTGAATCTCAGGTGGTTTCATGGAACAAGGATTGACAATCAATAGTTAATTACTAAAGACGTATGAATCGAAAATTAGAAGTTTATACTTATACCAACACAATAATCCTTTTCGTGATCAATTTAAGGAACACTTTATTCGACAATCAGTAGGCATTAATCATTTCTTGAAAAACGTAGCATTTGTCGACTAATTAAAAGAAGCAATAGGAACAACAACGTTTTGAACAAAAAATATAATGTCTGACTTGAGTTATTACCTATTTATCTATTTACTTAGTAACGGGGGAAACCCATTACTATGTTATTATTATCAGTACATTATTATAGGTATGGAAACGTGTTGTCTAAAATTTGATTAGATGCAAGAGTCTTAGATGCCTCAGTTCCAATTGTAGATCAATTGAACACGTCGATAGATTCGTGTGCAGTGTCAACATGCATTATTATTCTATTGGAACAATCATAATATCCATAGGCTTTGCTATGAAATCCCGGGTTTGAAATATTCAAGCACCGCAGGTTTTCACTGTGCTGTCATCGAATATAATAATATCTAATGTGGCCGAATACTTTTGCGATCATTTGTACTCCATCTAATCGACGTTTCTTCTTTATCCTCTTCCACGGCACTCTATTAAATCAATTTTCCATATTTCTACTTTACCTATCATAACACCATCGCTCTCACCTCGCGCTAAATCCTCTCAAGATATTTCATAGCCTGAATCTCGTTTCCTACGAAAATCTCACGCCACTTTCGTCACGAACAATAGCACGAAAGCCACGAAAGTCTCGCGTGTGAATCTTATCAAAAAGATTGCCCCGAGGTAGTGTTTTCATTCGCTCCTTATCAATCTTCGTTAAAACAACTCCATTTCCTCCTGATGGACCGTGCACACGGTCTTATTCGTTCCTTCGCGTTCCTCAGTACTTAAACCATGCCTCGCAAGTGTAAATTGTCGCGTACGTTTCACGCTACGGTGACTCAAAGTAAAACTCGGACACTTACACTCATTATTAATAATAAATACACATAAGAACACTCATAATTAATAAATACATTACCACGCGTAATTATTGTCGAACGTCTTCAAAAGTAAATTGGACACTTCCGTTAATACATAAGCTTCAAATTGAAAAGTGTAGATATCCAAAGGAAATTCAAACGCTTGGGAATCGAAAAGCTTGGAAATCGGAAAGCTTAGGTATCCAAAAGCTTGGAAAGTCGAGCGCTTAAGAATCTAAAAGCTTGGAAATTCGATCGCTTGTTGGATTCAAAAGCTTGGAAATTCAAACGCTTAGAAATTCGAAAACTTGGAAATCCAAAAGCTTGGAAATTCAAATGCTTAGAAATAAGAAAGCTTGGAAATTCGAACGCGTAAAAATTTAAAAGCGTGGAAATCCAAACCCATAGAAATTCGAACGCTTGGAAATCCAAAAGCTTGGAAATTCGAGCGCTTGAAAATCTAAAAGCTTGGAAATTCGATCGCTTGTTGGATTCAAAAGCTTGGAAATCCAAACGCTTAGGAATTCGAATGCTTGGAAATTCAAATGCTTAGAAATATGAAAGCTTGGAAATTCAGACGCCTAAAAATTTAAAAGTATGGAAATCCAAACCCATAGAAATTCGAACGCTTGGAAATCCAAAAGTTTGGAAATTCAAATGCTTAGAAATATGAAAGTTTGGAAACTCAAACGCTTCGGAATCTAAACGCTTGGTAATTTAAACGTTTGGGAATCCAAAAGCTTGAAAATTTAAACGTCTGAAAATCCAAAAGCCTGGAAATTCGAAGACTCGGAATTCTAAAGTCTTGGAAATTCGTTCGCTCGTTGGATTCGAATGCTTGGAAATTTAAACTTCCAAGCTTATCAATCGCTGCTTAAAAGCATTCAGATGTAAGTATCGAAGTTTCGCATCGTGCCACCTGTAAATGTCCCGATTGACTCGTTCCGTGTCTCCTTGCACATGATAAATACCTTTCACCTCGTGTGCAACTGTCCAGCGAAGACTTGTTCGAGGCCGGGGTGTTTGCAGGTGTTATAGCAGGCGAAGCTGGCACAGGTTGGAATAGACGGGACCGAACTACGCTCCGTATACCTTCGAAGCGATACGTCATCCCTGACAAGCCGCTGTGCCGATAACCTCCGTCTCCGACAAACCCCCGTGTGTGGCCTCACACCTCATCGCCGCAACGGCCATCCATCATGTTTGAGTAATGTAGGGACACGATTTCACGTTATTGCGAATGACCGACTTCGGCTACGTGGCCACGTTGCTACGTTCCTGTATTTAGACGTGATTATCATCGAAGAAGCTGGCCCATTATTACACGAGACCATTATCAGCAACGGCACCCCCTGTGGTCCCGATTCGCAGATTGACCTAATGGATGTTTGAAGTACAGTGGCGATGCAAAAGTAATCGGCCACGATACGCATAGGGTAGGATGTACCCAATTACTGTCACATGATTTAACTATTTCCAAACGTGTTTAACGTAAATATCCAGTTCCAGTTCGGAGCATAATATTGTTCAACGTCTCTTTTATTTATGAATATGAATATAATGAATTAATTACTACGTTATTGAAAATATACAACGAAGTCCAATGTCCCTATTATTGTCGCCAGAAAAGTTCTCATTTAAATAGAAAGAATTTTTATAGCAAATTATATAGTAAACGTATCGAATTTACTGAATTATGACACGTCTCATACTTTATAATTACAATTGTCACGTTTTAATGTTCAACAGCACGTTTGCCTTCTAGTATTTATTCATAAATATTGTGTAAACGAAGATACAATGTCTGTGTGTTGTTACGTAAATCGAAGTCCAAATTTAGTGTCAAAATTTGTTCATTTACGATTCTTCGTACAATTACTTTGCTATTAGATAAACGTTCAAGTTATAGGGACACCGACAGTAATTGGTACATCTGCCCTAGTGGATCAATAAATATTCCATACACTCGAAGAGTATTTGTTAATCCATTCGCAACCGATGACGTAGTGATACGACAAATTGATAAGATTATAATTGTTCACACATGGAGTGTGATTATTTCAAGCAAGATTCTTCTTTATTTATTTCTTACATGCTGATTTTCTTTAAGTAGACTAGCAGACTAACCGTTTCACGCGGTTGATATAAAACACGGTTTATATAAAAATGCGTCTAAATACCTCACAAATAATTCCAGTTAAAGTATAATATAAGTTTCATTTCGATTTATAGAGGATATCCTATCGATGAATAATTAGGAAGCAAGCAATAGTAAAAATTTCCTTCTTATGGAAGTTCAACTGTATTAAAAGGGTTAACATTAAGTTTTCCGCGCCATCATCCATCACAGGAAGCGGCACCCAGTTCTTATTAGAATTTCTCGGGCAACATCGGGCACGCGAAATGATCGAAGACGAAGTTATGGATAATCCGCGGCAGTTCGATACACATGGCGCGACAGTGGATGCAATTGTGTAGCGGCACCCTCTCCCGCGGATGACTCGGTGCTTTCCACTGTCATGCTAATCCCATGCAGGACGTAATTGCCGATTTATGCACGGCAACACTGCCTCCGGAGCATAATGCGTGCACAATGTGTGTCTCGGGGGCTGGGAATTACTTATCCCGCGAAGAAGGAAGTCACACTGGTTTGATAGATGACGCGAGCACACGATCTCTAGACCTCTCTATGCGTATAATACGTGTGCGCCTACTTTTTTCAATGGAAGTACAGTAGTCACGCTAGTGGAACGAAACTTCGAGAGAGTCCCTCTTTATTCGCGTCGCGTTGCAGCCTTAGAGACAGAGTCATTATGATTCAGCTGAAATCTTAATGGAATATCGAGAATCGCGTTTGGAACATCTATTATGAACTCGCCTGTTCCCCATTACGGTCAATAAAAGGGGAGATTCGAGCCACATTTTTTTGTACTTTGCGGCGGATAGTAAGAGGGAGAGAGGCTGCCTTACTAGCTAGCGCACGCTGACGTCATTTTAGTTCGCGATCCATTCTACGCGACACGGGGAACATTTCCATTTAGATGCTCATCTCGCGGAAAAGATTCCGCGAGGATGTATTACCGTAACGTTATGTCCCCTTTCGTTCGAGGGAACTGGAACGAGATGGTATCTTTGAAATAAACGATCATAGTTAAACGCTTTGCTTGCAATACGAGCCATTAACGCGCATCCACGCTAATATCCTGCTTCTGATACTCTACGCGAACGGTGGACATAAACGGGAACAAGATGTCTCGGTTTAATAGATTTCAAAATGGTATTAGTCACAATACGTTTGACACGACGACGGCAACTCGACGAATTCGCGATCTCTGTTGACCTTTTCGCTACCGGCGCGTTGGAACTAAGGACTATAAGCGTAGGTAATGATTAATTGAAAAATGATATAGGTGTAACTATTTGGATAGTCTACGTAACTACATACGTGTATCGTATTATTGACGTACGAATGATTCCATAAATTATATTGTTCTACTAAAACGGTTAGAAATTACATATATTGTTATAGAAAAAATATACGTATGCTTTTAACAGATGCCAGTCGAATTCTTAAAGACGTATATATGCGCCCATTGCAGAGAAAGGGTTAAAACACGATGAACCGAAGCGGATGTGTATTAAGTATTCAAGAGGAATTCTGCTTATTCTGCAGAGCAAACTTTTATTTTATTTATATATATATATATATATATATATATATATAGAGAGAGAGAGAGAGAGAGAGAGTGCCCCAATTAAAACAAGCCACCTAATTATCTTTCATATTATGTGTTCGTGTCGAAAGTTGAAAACGTGGAAAACATGATCTTGGAATAAAAACTGACTCTCATAGGAAATTCATTTAATGTAATGTATTATAATTTAAATTGTGTACGATTATTATTTATTATATGTTATTCATTTAATATAATATAGTTTAAATTGCGTATGAAATATTTGTTGCACTCCCGCAACTAAAGAAGACAATTAAGTGGTCTCTTTTAAGTGAGACAGCATGTATACTTTAAAGAAAAAGTAGTGTTAAAGTTCTAAATATTAAGAATTGTTTGATACAATTTTAGGATAATTTAAATGGTTCCCAATTGAATGGAAATGTTTACTGAAATCTCTACATTATCAAAAGGTTTGTCGCTTGGAGAAAAGAGAAATATATTCGGTTGCTATATAGTTAAAACGATGAATATCAAATTAGATGATCGAAGGGTTCCTAACAAAGATGACTCTTAACAAGTTTTGTCTTTTCATAGTAATACTTTAACGGCTCTAGTTTTCGTTCAAAATGAGACTTGAAAAAACCCTGTTTCACAACGTGAGTATTATAACGTGTACTTTATTTTACGTGTTTCGCGCATTTTTGCATGTTACATGCACTCCGCACACCTATGCAAGTTGAAATTTTCCCTAACCGCTTAGAAGTCCGTAGTTAAATGGTAATACACAGTTCTGATGGTTTCGATTCCACGTTCGACTGTCTACATCGTATCTGTCCATAAATCCACACGCTTGGAGGTTCTGTAACATGCTTGCTTACCAATGTTAATACAGACTGAAGCGGTAGCGTTATCCCTTGCAAGTATTGCTGCTAGCGAGGACCATGTAGATTACTGCTTGTCCCGTTATTGTAAGGTATGTAATTACTACACCCACTATCATCGGCGTGTGTATAATTACTACATGCACTATCATCAATGGGTATCTAATTTCTACACGTACCCTTACCAATGGGTGTGAAATTACTAGATGTACGATCCAACCTGTTCATTCAACTAATACCCGTGCTGTGAACTGTTCTGTTACTAAATACAGTTGTTCGAATTAAAGTATGCCTTTCAATTGCTGAACTTTCGATGTTCGATGTACAACGAGTATATTGCTGTTCGACGATTTTCAGATTGCTCGAAAGTAGTTCTGGTGTAATTTTCGATTCCCTTGGCGACTTTCGGTAAACGCGTTCTATAATTGCAAAGCAATATTCTTTTTTGGAAAGAGAAGCACAATATGAGATATTCGGCGGATACAACGATTGCGAATGCAATGAATACCATTACAGTGGTATTTTTGGACAAAAATTCTCGAATAAGCAAAAACACGTGTGACAATTTAGCAAATTGTCGAATACGCTAAAACACAGCTTGCTTAATTAGCTGTCAAATGTAAACTACGTATCCAATGTGGCCATCAATTCGGACAGATGTAAGAGATAAGCGTAATAACATCGCAAAGTAACCATTTTTCAATCGGACGTCTAGAGAAATTAAAACATTGCACGAATATTTGGATCACATCTCGTATGATAAATATCGTGAAAAATTAAAGCATAATGCTGCAGAAGAATCAGAAAGAAATTAAAACCTATTGAACAAAAATTATACACGTTGTTTGTCTAGATAAGGAAAGCAATTTTCTTTCGTGAATTTTATGTAACAAATATGTACCTCTGCATTTAATGCTTAAGAATCTCTTGCAACATTGCTTCATGATTTGATATTTGTGATATCTATAAGAAAATTCATTTTACCCATTTTAATTCCCTTTGGAATTTTTATAATTATTATTATAGCAAATACTGATACCGTATAATATTTGAATATTTCGTATCTGGTGCAGGGTTGAAGCTACCGAAGCAGATACTAAAAAATTCGTAGAGCAAGGGGTTAATTATCCCTTCTTTTAATTGTCCACCAACGCATCATGAATCTCATATCTTCCCACACTCGTTGAGCCCCAATTTTTCCCAACATTTCTACAAATCTGGAATCACAAAAGAACCGTATCTTTCCCTTATTGTATACATTATTTGCTTGCATAATTCATGAATATTAGGAGGCGACACGGTATAATTGATAAATTATGCAAGACGGCGAGCAATGAAAGCATCGAAAGTGACTCAGCCTAGGTAATTTGGTGCGGAGGAGCCGGATAAATTCGGCTCCCGTCATCATCAAGGGTTAATCATCGACAGCGCGGGAGGTTTCCATCGCGCGGACCGTCGAATGAATTAGAATTTTCGTGGGGTGTGTATAGTTGGACAGGCGTAACGAATTCCTCGATCTCACCGCGTGGAATCGTGGCCCACGCTAATGAGACGGAAGTAATCCCCCTCCCTTTAACCTTCTGGTATTCATTCGTCCTGGTTGAAAGCTCTCCTGGGTCGGTCATGGTTCCGGCGCAGGAATGGATTTCCCCGCGAAATTCCGGTCGCGCGCTCTAATCCACGTCGTTTCCGACCTTCGAATCGGCTCCAACACGAAGGAAAACCGCGCTTTATCATGAACGCGCACACATTGCAGCCGCCGCTTCTCTTTACGAATTATCGTCTCGCAGATAATTAATCTCCCCCTCTACTATATTGCTTTTCTTCTCTTTGAACATTAATTCCGGAAGCTTCTTCTCTCTGATCTATAGCCCCTAGTCGCGTTCTCGCGTTCGAGTAAACGATTATCTTGTCTTTGAGCGGAGGGCAAGCCCTCGACTAAAAAGGAGAAATTACAATTTTCTCGATTCATTCTATCGTTCGCGTTGCGTGAATCGAATACTGGCCTTTACCTAAAATCATCGGTCTACCAAATTCTTATGAGTTAGGATACTGTAAGGAATGTTTAGTGCTCCACGTGTTTTGCACTTTTTAATGAAGTGATTTAATTGCAAGGAGAATATTGAAATCATTGAGTAAATAACCAGGCGAAAGCTGCAGATCAAATTTTGTTAAAGTAAAAGGTACGATACTTTCAGAATTCGTAGTTGATATCCCTGTTATCAATTTCAGTCGACTGTTCGTGTGTTGTTTCAACGTATAAAATTCTCCAAATTTTATTAATGTATAAATTTAAATGATATGATACTTCTCCAAACTTATGTATAAAATAAAATATTAAATAATAAATAAAATTAAATAAAATATAAAATATTCAATCTAAAATTCAATCATTAAAGATTCAATCTAAAATTCAATCATTAAAGATTCAATATAAAATTCAATCTGACTTTTCGCTGTGTTTGATTTTACTTGAAGAATACGAAGAAACCGTAAAAGTATTGAATTGCATTGCATTCGATTCATATTTGTCTGTTTTATTCTTTCATATTATTCAATTGACAAAAGATTGCGAATGTTTTAACACGCCAATAGATTTAGATAATCATGGTTAACCGACAGAAAGTGTTAATCTACAATAGCTACAAAAAAGTACCTAATTATGAACCACTGCATTTATTTCGTCATTTAGATACTAATTAATTAGAACAAAATTAAATTTTCCATTGTATAATAATAATTTCATGTGACCAGAAAAAGTTTTGTTGTAGTAAAGGTGAGGGGGTAGAGAAATTTATATTCGAATTCTCGGAAGAAAAATTTGTATATGAGCGCGGAGAGAGAACAGCTAGCGGACACCTACTATTCATTTTCCAGGCTTTTTCTTTGTCTGGGGAAAAGAACAGACAAACTGGTACCGTTCTATCCCCATCTACAAATTCCACATTTCAACCACCAACCCCTTTGGCTGCCTTGAATTCCATGAGTACACTGCAGCGCAAACTTCTCTTTTCTCCGCCACCATTATACGTTACATACCAGTCGTTCACATATCGCAGACTATTAGTGAATAGTTTGTGTCAAAACTTGGCGCAACTCTCGAGAGAAAACGATCTCCTATTGACGTGCACGGAAACACGGTGTTGAAGGAGCGGCTATTAAAAATGTGTCATACTTTCTGTTAATGGCGTGACAAAAACTCGATGCTAAAGTTTCAAATATGTGCTATTTTTAATGCTGGTGAATGAGTAGGCTGTGAATTTTTTAAAAATATACGGTAAAATAAACCGAACACGAAATGCAATAAAAAAAAAAAATAGGACTTGTGTAAAACAAAATATGAATTATCTAACGAAAACGAAACATATACCTATTCATTTACTACTTATTGCTAAACATTTAAGATGCCAAATAAACATAAATAAACTTATACCTTTGGGAAAATTAATAGTAAAATTAAATCTTACGTTTAATATTTTCTGCATTTTTTTTAGTATCATTTGCGTTCTGCACCTATTTGCATATTTAAATTCCCTATGAATGTATCTTAAAGATTCGCAATTTACTGATTAATTAAACTGAGAATTATCGACTGTAAAAAAATGGCAGGGAAAGTTTTAAGGATGCCTCGCAATACGTGGTGTGTATCGCCTGGCTCTAAGCTTGACTTTTTCTTATCATTTACGTCGAACTGTGTGAAATGCGATACTCGTAAAAACCCCTCCCGCGTCGGGGTTGACCGTCATGAATCACGAGCACCATCAAACTTGTACACGTAATTCGTTTCACGATTTCTGAAGGCGTACACTTCGTCAGCCCTCGCTAAATCAAAAAGTCACACACGTACCGCGTGATCCGAAAGGTTTCTCTTAAATTGGAAACGTCTAAATGGTAGCGCGATAAAATAAACAGAATAAATTGCGTAAGCACCGATAACACTTTCCAAGTTTTTCTATATATCTTTCAAACATTTCTACTGCTCGAGATTGATTGATAAAATAGACTGGAGTCGTAACTTTAACGTTATAATAATATGACAATGCATAGAATAATAGTTTTAATAATTATGTGATACTAAGTTAGCTTTATTGGTTCATATTTCACTTATAGAGTAATTGAATTAAGTTATGGAGATTAGTTTTGCAGGAATAAAATATGTAATTTGTGAGTAGCGTAACAATGTTGAACACATAAGGGATTATAAAAACATGACTATAATAATTGAACTGCAAATTTCTATACATTTATGGGAAATTTCGATGTGCCAAAAAGAATAAAAACCACATAAAATATGCAGAGTAAAGTACATTTTAAAATACTTATGGAATGAACTCCTTTAGTTGTGTTTAGAAAATTATGAATTTGCATAAAGATCCGTAATTTAATAACAATTATGCTACGTAAGGGAGAGATTATTTCTTCTGGTATCAGGAAGTATCGATTTTCCGGGGCACCGAAGGAATTTAGGATTATAGAGGATGTACACGATGTTCAGGTTACCAATTTGGCACGAATTTTGTCCACAAGTAATGTATATCACGTGCAATGATATATTAAGCATATTAGCGGAAAAATAGAGAAGTATAACAGATACAAATATGTTTATTGATATTCTGAGATTTTCTAATTCTTTTTATTTCCTTCTTTTAAAATAATCGCCAAAGAATTTAACACAATGTTCATAACATTCATATAATAATTCGAAACGATTCCAAAAATTCGTCCAATTTAATTACGTTTAAATTCCCAGCAACGTTCCTTTGAATATTAAATACGAATTGAAAATGCCGACCATTCAGTTTTAGTTTTAATATAGGAAAGGAAAAGTAGGAAATACATTAGAAAGAATGCAGCAGGATTAATAGCCAATAACAGACAATCTTTGCTGAATATTTGTTTCCCATTGTTGACTAATTTTACGTTCACGTCACGTTTTTGAGCGAATAAAAATTAGCGTACATTGTTATTCGATAGATGATAAGCGCTACTGTAACAATAAGTGTGAAAGCTAAGTATGTATGGAGTATAATCAGAAGGATACTCTTCCTCATAGGATCCCCTGTGTACCCGTATATATTCGATACTGGTTGTTAACGATATCCGAAGATCCTTTGTCGATGGCAGTGTGAGTATAGTTCGTTACACCTAAGGAGTCCGTGATTTATGTTTCAGAAGGCAAAAAACCTTTGTTGTTGCGTAGCGTTAAAAGAACGGACCAGGGCTATCGAATTTCGTCTTCGCCACTCAAAATTAACGAGCACCTACCCTTTGGGAATCTTTATAGCAATTGGCGCTGTTTGAACGAGTTACAACGTCAAAGCCGTTGTTAAAAATTCGTTTGATCTTATTACAGACACCTTCACCGTATTCCGTGCAATGTCTCTTACTCAAAAAACCATTCATTCCCGAGGAATACTTATTTATTTGTTGCTCTCGATGAGAAATCTTTTATACAGAGGTGCAAATGAAAATAGTATCAGGAATGTAGAGTAAAATAAAATTCGAGGTATGGGAGAAATGCAAGTATGACAGAATAGATTGTATAAGAAATAAAATGAATAAAAGTAGTGTGTAAAAATAAATAAATAAAAATACTGCTCATAATTATTGGAGAGAATTAAAAAATTGACGGTCATTTTTGCTAATTCAAAGACGTGACATTTGAATGCTTGATAATTGAAACGCTTGAAAATTCGAAAACTCGAAAATCCAAGTGCTTAAAAATTCGAATGCTTAGAAATCCAAAACAATTAAAAATTCGAAGGCTTGGAATTCTTCGTTAATTTAAGCCAATACTACAATCACGTACAAGATAATACTACGCTAAAATTCCACTCAGTTAACGATGAAAAATGTAGCGTTAACAATTCTAATAAAAAATAACACGGAATATTTACTTATCATCAGGTATCTTTTATAATAAAATCTGTGCCGTTCGAATAATTGGAAGTGATACTATACATAAGTTTCCCATCGCTGCACTAAATAATCTGAATTATTAAATGTTTACCAAATCTTACTCCTTTACGTAAAACTTGTTCGTGAAAGATTACTTGGTAAAGTCTTCGAAAGCCCATTTCAATCGGTGCTCGTCGAAGATAAGCGTTCGCAGCCCTCGACGAGAAGCGCACAATATTCGACTTCTGGCGGTGAACAAAAATCAATATATTATTTGACATCTCGTTTCCGCGCGGCAGCTGCTTAAACGCCTCCTCTTCTCTCTTTATTCGAGTCTTCGCCACCGCTCTCACGTTCTTCTCGTCTTGCGTTCTGTTTCGTGCCCAATTTGCGGCCCATCATCGCTGCGGAAGAAGCAATTTCTAACTTAAATGAAACTCTCTCTCGTTCGCTCCCTCACGATCGACAGGATACACCCCGGTGCCGTCCGTCTTTGGGCTTCGTCGAGGGACGCCGCGGAACTTCCTCCTCTCTCTCGAGACGATCGTGCTACGGGGCCGGAACGTCTACACGCAACTCACCACCATCTTGTCAGCATTCTATTGGGCGAGAAACTTCGCCCTCTGCACGCAACTTAACCCTTCATCGGTATTTTGGGCCCCTAAGAGACCCGTTCCTAATTCAAATAAGATAAATGTACCACGTACTGCCACTTTAAGGTTCGCTCGTAATTTTATTAAACTATTATAGAACGTATTTAACATAAAGATCGTTCCAGTTTGGAGCATAATATTGTTCAACATATCTTTTATTTATGAACATTTTTATTGTATGTTCAATATAATAAATTCATTATTAGTTCATTGAAAATGTAGAACAAAGTCCGATGTCCTTCGTACTGTCACTCGAAAACTTTTCATTTAAATGGAAACACGTTTTACATATATTAACACGTTAGTTTGTGTAACAGATATAAAATATATAATAAACGTATCAACTTGCTGAATTATGACACGTTCCTTACTTTATAACTATATTGGTCACGTTTTAATGTTCAACAGCACGTTTACCTCCCAATATTTATTTGTAAATATTAAGTGGACACGAATATATAATGTCTATGTGCTGTTACGTAAACCGAAGTCCAAATTTAGTATGAAAATTTCTTTACTTACGATTCTTTATACATTACTTTGCTATTGAATAAAGTAATTCAAGTGGCAGTTATAGGAACAGTGACAGTACGTGGGACATTTACCCAAATGGTAGGACAATTTCAGACATACTTATGGATACCAATAGGGTAGATGCACCAGTAAATGAACATTAACTTGTTAAATGTGAAATTGTTCAGTCAGAATCTTCTTTATACACAGAGATAAAAATGAGTAAACAGGAATGACTATTGTTTAGAGTAATTCTAATTACTGCGAATGTAAATGTAATATAACGCGTTTTTGATACCTATATAAAGATAATTTAGAAAATAAGGAATTTCTGAGAACGTAAAATAGTATATCCAAAACATTAGTAACTTATAAGACGAGTTAACTCGTCATCCGCAGTTAACAGGTTAAATATAAAAACGAGTAAAGTAAGTTGTGAAAAGAATAAAGGGGAAAAGAAAGATAGGAAGAGTTGTTCTGTGCACAAATACGTATTGTTCATTCATTAATTAAGACACTGTCTACCAGTTGGGAATTAAGCCACATACAAGTCTAAAACATAAATGTATGAATGGTATCAAACATGTCTCAGTTCCATCACTACTATGGAATGTGACAGTTTTATTCTCGCGACACTTTTATTACCAATTGTATCACTTTTATTGGTTTTCTTCGAATTACTCGAATTAGGTAAAAGTTGTTAGATTCAATTTTTTAGCTTCCAGCATTGAGTTTACGGTTTTATGGTAATTACTTGGCGTCGACACGTTGTAGCTAGATGTTCTAGCTTTTGGAGATCACTGTGTTGAAAAGAGATGGTGCCTCGAAGTTCTATATGCAAAGTACAGCTAGCATAAATATCTAGGTTTTAAAGCATTAGTTGCAAATCATGTTAGGTGTATAAATTAATTCTGGACCTTCAAGATTTCATAATATTTAATCCTATTTATTCACAAAAAATCGAAAACATCTTTAACATCTTAGTTACGGTATACTACTATCGTGGCTCACTTTATCACGTATTTAAAATCTTGTACATTACGTATATGTCATGGAAACATTTTTATATACCAAGTATGAGAACAGAACATAATAAATGTCAAGAATCTGATAGAGAAATATGCGTAGTTCCTTGTTTCTAACAGTACCACACACAATTGTACTTTTAAGTATTAACATTATATTATCCAATTTTTTTAAATGAAAATATATTAAAATGTTACATGTTATTTTAACGTAAGTGTTATGTAAAACTTCGAACGCCGATTTTGGTGTTAATGTCGTCTTATAAAGCAAATTCGTCGCATTAGACGACGAATGGTTCGTCGCTAAAGAGGAATTAACACAAGAAAGCAAAAATGAATGAACTTATGCTTAGAAATCTTACCTGTTAAGCTTCGATAATTATTCCCCGATAACCGTTGCTTTTCCCACACTTTCACTCGTCTTCCTTTAATAGAAACGTCCACCTACGAAGATTAAAAGATAAAAGTTACGTTTCGTCGGCTTAGAGATTCGTATTCTCGCATTAAACGTCACAATAACTAAGCCATCATACGAGTTTACGGTAAATCTAACACGGAAATCTTGTAAGTCTAATTAATTTAGATAAGATTTTCTTGTATTTCGTAGGACATCGGTACGGTAAATTGTCCACGTTTCACATTCAATAAACCAAATCGCATCAGGATAATAGGATTCGGCCGATATACGGATTAGCCTACTTTCTCTCAGACGTATAAGCTAAGAATATCTTCCAACCACTTACAAACTACTTGTTATATTCCTGTCAAGATCACGATACAAACTTAGATTATCCTGAAACTACACGCAACTCGTTACACTTTCGGTGACACTATCACCGTATTCGATACTCCTCCACCCGATATTCTCCCATTTTCGGTCATCTTCTTCGTCTGCAATGACCTGCAAATTTCGTCTCGATATCAGATTCACTGAAACGTAAAATGAAACATAAATGAGACACATGCGAAATCTTAAAATCTTGGGACAACTCAAATTGAAAATGTTTCTATACATAATTATATAATACTTTGATTATTTCTTCTTCTTATAATAATTATAGCTTTAATTTTTAATTTAAGTAATATATATTAAATAATAATTATTTCAATTATTTGAAATAATATTATATAAATAGACAAACGTAATATTCGTTTAAGAGGAAATGTAGCAATAACATAAATGTATTATAGGTGTCCAACTATAGTATCAACAAAATTAGGTTATAATTATGACAATTGATTATAATAAAATGATTAGATTATAATTTGAGCAATTAGAATGAAAGATTTCAATAATTGCCGAGTCTTTCTTTCTTCTCTATTAATTAAAAAATGCTATCGACTTGAAAATGTTTCAAAATTTCCTCCTTGATTTCATTCCACGATTCAACTGTAGCATTTTTGAACTGCGAAATGCTTGAAAATTATCGATTATATGTTGGCCACTTCAATAAGTGAATGTTAACTGTTTCAAACCACTTCATTGTTATTCGTCTTCTATATATCGAGGCATTAACTTGGTACATCCAGGAAATCTGATTCTTCGAGTGAATAAAGAGTAACAACTTGTTTTCCATTATTAGATATCATTAATACAAGATAACAAAAATGTAGTGGTGTTATAGTTATGCTCCGCGGTATGATTTTGTTTCGAAGACAGTTGGTATTGAAAGGGTTGAACCATGATTGATGAGTTAGAAAAAGCTCGGAATAGAGATGGGATGAATAGGAGAATACAGAGAAGGCAGATTTGCGAGTCTATCGAAAATTCTTGTTGGCGAATGTGGCTGTGGAGCCCTTGAGACGAGGCGGCCAAGATTACTCTGTCTTCGAGTAAGCGCAGAGTCGACGAAGGGTTACCCGTATTTAATTAAACTGTTACTTTGCATTGATTGCCAAACTTGGGGCCCAGGGCCGCTGCAGAGAAGATTATCGAAGTTCTGCGTACTCCCACTTCGGTCATATCGAGAGGTTGCTAAGCAATCTTGCGAACTTCTAGCCGTGTGATAGCGGCGCCAGGCTTCTTTGGCAGCCTCGTTTTATTACCGGGAACTAATATATCCGTTCATATCGTTGTCGCGGAGAAAAGGGGGATTGGTGTGAACAGAATAACACCGGTGAATTCTCTATTAACACACGTGTGCTAACCCATTCGCAATCGCGATTATGTCGCGTAAACTGACTCACTTTGTAAACAGTGGTTGAACTTAACAAGTTAAGTTGCTCGGTCGAATGTCTCATTGCTTTGTTGTTTAATGGTGTATATTAATTACAGAAGACAGCGAAATGAAATAAACAATTTTCAACACAAAAGTACATTATTAGCAATATACGAATTTTCATGCAAAGTCATATTTTTATTAATGGTATTAATACTAGAACATATCAAAATCATTAGAATGACTCATTTTTACTTTACGTGGATACATGTTTGCAAATCTGTCACGATTTCCTATTAGGAAATTAAATAAAGATTTAATTCCTCCCATTGCGTTATATACTTCTTCAGTTATTCGTAATTTCAATTTCTTTGGTACAGATAATTATAGCTACCCTAATTGTCAGCAGTTTTATTGTCACAGAAAGGGAACCTAATTAGAGACCAACACTTATTTAATTTTGTTAATAGAAATGTAAATTCTCATAAATATGTTTAGCCTAACAATTACACGAATTAACCAAAATATCGATCACCACTTTTTTGACAACTATTTTATATACTCATTATCTTCATCGTCATATTTCTTAGTTACCATTTTATCTTTCTTTAAAATTCCAGACGAATATAAGATAAAAATATTTCTTCTCCGCCTTTTTATTACCGCGAAGTTCTGAGTTCTACCGTTTAGCGATATTTAATAACCTAATCAGATAATAAGGAAATATAGGAGGAAGCGTCTGCGAACTCTGAAGAACTTCCCAACCCCCCAAACACCATAGCGGTTGCAACCCTCCGTTGCGCACTATAACCATAAAGTACCCAAACCTTTGAAAACGGATTATCACGTGTAACGAGAATAGTTGGGCTCTAGTTCTACCAGTTGATAGCTGATTATTGCCTATCGTGCGCCCAAAGAAGAATCCTCTACCGTGGACGCGTAACACGATACGATAGAGGCAGGCTTTCCGAAGCTTGCACGAATATTTCGGGCAAGTTTGATTGCTCAGAAGGGAAGAGGAAAGGTGAAACTCGCGTAACCCTTGTATAATCAAGCATTAAACGTACGAACGCGAACATAGGCTTTATGGAAACGCGTGTGTGTGCATGTGTGTGTACAATGGAACGACCCTTATCCTCTCTTTGCTTCTTTTACTTACTTCGATAACTACTCTGCAGCTTTTATTATTATTATTATTATTATTATTTTGGAAGACATTCGGTTTCTTTGTATATGTGTATCGATGTGACACGAGTTTATCTAGTAACCACGTAACTACAAGATGTAATTTTAATGTAGCTTAATATATTTAGAACATAATATGCACAACCTACGCTCTCTTCCACGTTGGATTTTTTCTCTGACTCTTTTCATGTTTTCAGAAAGACCTTATTCGCTCTTCTTTAATCTAATTTATATTTAATCTGTACAACGTAATATGTATATGTTTAGCTCTCATCTGCAATGTAGTTAATTATTTTTCTAGAAGTAAATTTATTCACTAATGGCGGTTCCCGTTTAAATAAATAAATAAATAATAGTATATCGAATAGCAGAAGGCAGACAGAAATAAACAGGTTTCTACTTATACTACTCTAGAAACGCTTGTATACGTCAGTTGTATCCAGTGTCATTATGAATTAAATATTGCACCCCAAAGAGAAATAAACTAGAATACAGAATGAATCAATTAAACAAAACTGCTGAACTTACGTCGCTTAAGAATTCTTCCACCGCCATATTTCCAATAACTATCGTGCAGTTTCTTCTAGCATAAAAAGCCGGCATAAAAATCGTAATGTGTGAGGTGCCGATAATGATCTCAGATATTTCTTTTACGATCGCCAGCGTGATGGCGTTAACCCTTTACGCGGACATACATTTAAAAGCAGAATATTCGCAAAGCTTCCTTCGTCCCATTTTTACGGCGACTCTGGTTATTATTAATGCACACGCGCGTTTATGAGTTAACATAATACGGGTGGAAAGCCTGGAACTGGAAGGTCTAGCGTGAACTAATCGGGTAAAGGTTGTAATGCCCGCGCGAAGATTGACTGCGTTGCCTTTTATTATGAGGTCAGCGTCGCAATAAGAGCAGCCACGTGGATACCTGCCTTCTTTTATTCACCCCTTCGCAGGCTGACCTATATACGCGACGTGGAGCAATGCTCTAGAGGTTCTTACCGTGGTTCGTAGTACGGAATTATATTTATATTTAGACTGGTAGCATTGATAAAATAACGTCGTTTTTCCTTAACCCTTAACTATTATTGTCGGCCTGTAAGACTGCTAATAATTACTTATTTATCTCTACTTTCCTCTGGTTGACACTTTGGATACTTTTCAATTAGAGTATAATGTTTAACTACTGACATTGAACTTGAACGACTTCATTATTGTTATTTAAACGACTTTATTATGTGCAAAGCAAGAACAATTTGTTACGTATATATGTTTTAATATATGTGGTAGTTAAGAGTTAATAAGCTTCACTCTAAAATTTATAAATACATATAAATGCACTAATCGCTAGACTGCAAATATTAACGCAAGATTATATCTTGATAAATAAAATTAAAGAAGCGAGACATAAATAGGAGACTATTTCATTCTCTAAATGTAATAACCTGTATTTCATTTTGTTCATTATGGATATTATATAATCAGTTCTTTTTTCGGCACCTAAATTTGCCGTAAATGTACAAACACCCGTAAGCTACAAATTACATGGTTTTCTGTAAGTAATACATTTATTTATTCTACAATAAATGTTCAAAGTGTTGTGTTTTGGGAAGGCCATAAATTAACTCTGTTTTATTTCTTACATCTGCTTTGTTTCCAAAATAATCTTATATTGTTACTTTCTGAAATACATACAAATAATGTGGCTATATAATGTTTAGATCACACTCTTAAGTGGTACTAATTTTCCACACTCGAACAAAAACGATCAATTATACCTTTATGCATTTAATTCATAAGCGGTAGATAAACTATTAAATACACCAATTTACCTTACAATATTCGCTTGTTACAAACTGCAAATAGAAACATTCGTCTCCCGATTCACCGTACATTGGACTGTCTTTTGACAAATCCCCATTGGCATCTGCACTCCCAATGCAATCTTCCAGCAAACCCCCGTCAAACATTATCAAACACCGGTTCCTTTTTCGGATACGAGGCAACAAAGCTGCGATAAAGTATCAAAGCGTAGGAGTCATGGTCGAGTAAGCAACACCTTCCTCGTAACATTCCTTCGCCCTTCCCTTTCTTTTTTTTTTTCTTCTTTCTGCCCTCGACACACTCCGTTGCCAGTGTCACGAGCAACTTCTATTCCCGGGGGAGTTTCTTTACGGCTGATTTCGATTTTCGATGAAAACTTCACCCACGTAGCAGCAGGTCCTCTGTCCCCACGTCCCTTTTGACTTTCTCGGATCGTACGCGATTGCCCTCGGTCACGAGGACCCGGCGAACCTTCTTTGCTTGTTTACGAATTACCAGCTTCATTTCCATCTGTGTGCGCGTCTTCCTTGCCTCCCTCGAAACTTCATTTTGAGGCTGAAAGACTGGGACCTTTGCTATGTACATCCGGATGGAACGCGGAGATGCAGTCGCGCAAGGCACTCGGGTCAGTATTTTTCATGCACTTTGTGTCTGAGAAATGAGATCACGATGATTTGAGATAGACGCGCGTGGAATAAGTAGGCTAGGATTATGCGATTTGCACGGTTTTAGTTAATTATGCAGCAGCCGATGTTAAAATTGATCTCCTTTCGCTACCGAAATCGAAAATTAAAGATATCCT
Organism: Eucera pruinosa; assembly: GCA_028830335.1. Classification (NCBI taxonomy): domain Eukaryota; kingdom Metazoa; phylum Arthropoda; class Insecta; order Hymenoptera; family Apidae; genus Eucera; species Eucera pruinosa. Next base: position 29,000,828 of record JAMYCR010000001.1, on the reverse strand, counting down.
CTATGCACAGATGGGGATTATTTTTATTATTAAAAGAGCATAAATTATAGTAAGTACATATAATTATGCTAAGTATAAATTATAGTAAAAATAGTATCGTGTTACAGAAAACGAATACGTATATTTTTACGTAACGATCGGCCAATTTTTCAGGACGTATATATACATCCTTAGTAGCGAAAGGGTTAATAGTGAGAGATAAAAGATAAGGTAAAACTTAGTTCAATTCTTATTCATATTCTGTGTAATGAGAATAGATAATTACATATAACAATATTAGCTATATCTAAACATAATGCATAATATTTAAGACAAGTTGTAATAATATTTACTCAACATAAACTTATAGTGCTGTCAAAAATCTCTCGCGAGCCAAATTTAAGTTATTCAAAGTAGAATGACCCGACGAATATTACAATGTGTAAAAATATTATAATAAATGAATATATAATATAATAACATAATAATATATAAGCGTTTAGGGGGCCGTTGTAAAAGGAAGACTTCAATAAATATCTAACAAATATATAATATAATAAAATAATAATATATCAGCTTTAATCTTGTTTAATCTTCAAATTCGATAATTTTAAATGTGTTTACCAAATTTTTTAATCAATTAGAGCCACGTGTTACGTAGATTTTATTGTTTTTGGCCTACAGAAATTTCCAATAAATGTATAAAAATCCGCGGTCTGCCTATATAATTGACTCTCTTATTAGTCTAACTCATCTCTTCCACTTTCCACAAATGTTTCAATTTCATTACCAAGCTATATGATCACCAGCTTCTCCCAAAACCAATTCAATTTATCTTACGATATCTACCGGCTTGGATTCTGAGAGATTCAATTGTAATTACTCTATAACCGTCTCTAGTAAGTAATTGGTCAAGCCACTTGCAGATTAACAAGATCTCTCTAACTAGCTTCATTTAGTACCAAACGAGAGCCATACTCGGGACAAACTTCTCGAGTAATCACGCTGTTTTACTTATCCCCCATCGTACGTACATACATTCGCAACGGCCGAACGGAAAGTGGAATGACCCGAATCCCTTATAATATCATACTAAGTGGGAAATGATGTTCTTCCTTTCTTCGTCAATAATCGAGAGCAGCTCTATTCTAAGGCTTTCCTTACGTTATCACACTGAAGTTTAACCTATGCATTATTCAGGGAAAGAGTAGGCAGAGCTGGTTCGCGGTAAAGGGGTGAAAGAAAAGAGGATACCGGGTAAGAGGGCAGCCTATTAGCATGGGACCAAATTACTCTTTCACGATAACGTCATTTGCAGAATTTGCCACTGTGAATGCAGCCGGGCGAAGCTTTTCAACTCTCCCTGTACTATAGCGTTGGGAAAAGGAAAATAGACAAGAGTTAGACTAAACATAAGGAAACCAATTATATAGGGCAAATGTACCACGTACTGCCACTTTAAAGTTATCGCGTGATTTTATTTAACTATTTTAGAGAGTATTTAACATAAAGATCGTTCCAATTTGGAGCATAATATTGTTCAACCGCTCTTTCATTTATGAACATCTTTTTTATATGTTCGATGTAATAAATTCATTACTGATTCATTGAAAATGTATGACAAAGTTCAATGTCCTTATTATTGCCGCTTGAAAACTTTTCATTGAAATAGAAATACGTTTTACATATATTAATACGATATATAGTAAGAAGATTTAACATTAAACAAGATATATAGTAAACATATCGCCTTACTGAATTGTGACACGTTCTATACTTTATAATTACATTGGTCACGTTTCAATGTTCAATAACACATAAATGTACATCCTAATATTTATTTATAAGTATTAAGTGTAAATGAATATGCAATATCTATGTGTTGTTACGTAAACCGTTGTCCAAAATTTAGTATGAAAATTTGTTTACTTACAATTCTTTATACATTATTTTAGTATTAAATAAAATAACTCAATTGGCAGTTATAGGAACAGTCATAGTAATTGGGTCATTTACCCTATACAGGTCACTGTTGTTAAGTTTGCATTAGAAATATAGCATTTTCTTACTTTTATTTAGAGTCGTTCTAGTTTAGTACCGTTAGAGTGCGAGTAACTTAATTGGCGTAGTGTAAGAATGCAAAACAGTATTTTATTTTAATATTCTAGTATGTTAGTGAAAACGCCAGTATTCTATCCAATTTTGATATCACGGATTACGTTAATTTATGTTCAGTAAAGATATCAGTTTCACGTAGTTTATTATCGTCAAAGTACAAATAACGTAGGTGTAATATAAGCGTATAATAAGCAACATAAAAGCGGACTTATAAACTAAGGGTAGTTCTTTCTCAAAGTTTCGTAATTTCGAACGACTCTACGAACCTTAATAATATTTTTGTAATTCATTTTGCAACGCGTTTGACTCGAATCGTTCAAATTGTCCCAAAGTACAGAATAGATTCCAAGTCCTTCCTCGGATTTAATTCCCCTGGAGCACGTCAGGGATTAAAACTCGGCCTTTTTCAGCTCGAACGGTTTTCCCGCAATGCGACGGGAAAGCGACCGATCAACGATTAAATTTCCAGAACTCGTGACTTCGATTGTACATTCAAGCGTCGTCGTAGCCGGGTATCGAAGTCGCGAAGACCACGCCACGGCTAGGACGGCACCTCTGTTTGCTTTATTTCAACCAGCAAAGCGAACACAGAGAAGAAATACCTGACCGTGTTTTCAAGCAACAACGGGACTGATTGTCTCCCGTAACCGATGTTATCTTTATTTCTCTTTGTCGGCACACCCAGAGAGAGAGAGAGAGAGAAAGAGAGAGAGAGAGAGAGAGAGAGAGAGAGAGATATGGATCAATCCTGGCCGAAGAAAATCGCGAAAAGAACGGTCCACTGCCATATATTAGGGTAAATGTACCACGTACTGCGACTTTAGGGTTATCGCGTAACTTTATTTAACTATTTTAGAACGTATTTAACATAGAGATCGTTCCAGTTTGGAGCATAATATTGTTCAACCGCTCTTTTATTTCTGAACATTTTTTTTATATGTTCAATGTAATAAATTCATTACCAATTCATTGAAACTGTACAAGAAAGTCCAATGTCCTTCGTACTGTCACTTGAAAACTTTTCATTTAAATAAAAACACGTTTTACATATATTAACACGATATATAGTAACAAGATTTAACATTAAACAAGATATATTGTAAACGTATCGCCTTACTGAATTATGACGCGTTCCATACTTTATAATTACATTGGTCACAGTTTTAATGTTCAACAGCACATTTACCCCCCAATATTTATTTGTAAATATTAAGTGGACACGAATATATAATGTCTATGTGCTGTTACGTAAACCGAAGTCCAAATTTAGTATGAAAATTTCATTACTTATGATTCTTTATACATTACTTTGCTATTAAATAAACGAATTCAAGTGGCAATTATAGGAATAGTGGTGTGACGGCTCTCCTGCACCTACCACTAGAGGTACATACGAAATAGGACTTTCTCGAAAGCACTCGCTCCAACTACCTCGTCCATATATATATATCGCCTTTAACCTTCCTTCCAATATCCCAACGTCTAAGGCAGGGCCTGCTAAGTAGCCTTACTGATGAGTCCACTAGCAGGCCCAGGATGAAACGCAACACCCTCCCTTTTTCCTATCCTATCCCCTCTCCACAGCTCCACAGTGGGAATAGTGACAGTACGTGGGTCATTTACCCTATTATAGATCCGCATTTCTCAGACCAATTACATCGACAACAATTGCGTATCGCAATATTTATTTATAATTCTCATCGTTCTAATGTTACGATTCTATATAAGAATAGATAGTCTATCCAATGCTTCGTCGATGTTTCAAGACACCCACAGATGTATCTAAAAAAAAAAAAAAAAAAAAAAGAAGCAAACAGAGTTTCCGTGTAGGAAGAATGAAGCGGGAGATACAGAGAGAAAATCAACGAGAAGGATACACACGTGTCGGAATGTAATCTGCCGTCTGCAAAAGACAATCGAAGAATTGATCCTGACGGAAGGACATCGGCTGAAGCGAGATCTAGCCAGATACTCATGGGTCCAGTCAGCCACGAGCACCGAGGATCTTTTCCAGCGGTAGTCGAGGAAACAATTTCAATCGTTGGAAATGTAGCTTTGATGTTTTCCAAGGATACCTACGCATTCCTCTGGCTCGTGAACCCCGCAATTGTAGAAAGAGCGGAACTGCCTCTCCTTTCCACCTTCTCCTCCTTCTCCTAAATCCTCTCTCCCTCTTTCTCTCTTTCTTTCTCTCTCTCTCTCTCCCTCTGTTCCGTTTTCTCTCTTCCGGTTGAAGACACATACGTATCGGTATTACCTTCGAATTTCTTTGCCCTTTGTTTGCCTCTTAAAATCACGGAATCGCCGAGATTCTATGAGCGGAAAGCGGCGAGACGCAAACTTTAATTTTATTGTGTCAAAGTTGCTCAATACAAATAACCCGAGTCCTTTCTTGTATCTTAAGAGCAGCTTCTCCTTCTCCCTTGCCGCTCGAGTTCTTTTCTGTCGCAGGTCTTTGGTGACCATGCAAATATTTATTTCTTTTTCCCCGCCCGGCAAACAGACACACATACCATCCACGGCGATTTTCTGTAGCTTCTTCTAAGAGTAGTGGAGAGTATTTTATCGAGAAATAAGCGGTGTCGCTTCAGGGAGACGCTAGTATTTCTTTTGGCCGAAGCGATCTTTGTCGCGTCATTCGTGTCTCTCTTTTCTTATTTTCCGCTAAAGATGTTCGATTCTTAATCGATTTTCTCCGAAGAATCGATTTTTTTGAAGCGATTGTTAACTTTTTTTTTAATCGATTCTTAGGTGTCCGATTCTGGCTCGTATCGATTTTATTAGTTTTTTCACTCCATCGAGTCTCTGGAATCGATTAATTCGTTAATTAACTGCAACCAATCGTACGTTTTTAACTTAGGATAAATGGAATATTTCGGAAATATTGCAGCAGTTTTAAAGGAAGGATAAACTCCGAATGTAAATCCTATTTTAAAAGATTACAACTTGGATTCGATATAGTCATTTGCATATATTATGAAATTATTATATAAAATATTGTGCATATATAATATTATTACATATAATATATAAATTTGTGTATTATGTTGTTCAATACATTCGTGCCGCTTTGATTTTACGAAGACTTGAAATCAGGTAAAAATTAAATACTAACTTCACGTTCGTATTATTGTGAACTTCAAATTTCCCCCTAATTTACTACATTTAAGTATCTCTTATCTACCTTTTCATTATTTTATTTCAAATTTTGCCTTCAAAATAAATGACATATTACGTAGCCAGATAAAGCCAAAAAAGTCCGAGCTGCTGAAAGTTTTAGCCGAGAAAAAATTCGAGTGCAAAGGGTTAATAGTCGACAAGACTTCGTTATACATCGGTATTCGTTGAATCGATAAAATGCGTAGCGTAACGAGACAGAGTAACACGGTCGGTTTGCAGAAGTTTTTACAAGATTCATAGTTATCCAGAACTAGCCAGAATAGATTGCCCGGGTGAATCTTATGGGACCCTGGCTCTTTCGTGATTTACTTTGCAAGTGGATCGAACTTGAACGGGAAACTTCCAGCGAGCGAGAAACGAACTCTCGAGTCTCGTTTATTTGGTTCAACTGACGGGGTGCAATTAGGATGAGAAAATAACGGCGCCGAAGTAGGTGATCACCGCACGTACACACGATTCACGCTTTAATATTGAATGCTATTACGTGTTAACCCTTTCGCTGCCAAATAATTTTCAGACATCAACGCGTTTCCGAATTTATTCCCTTCTAAATCCACGCTTGTATTGGTAATTATATAAGTGATGTAATTCGAATGAAATAAAAGAAAATAGCTTCCATATTTTTCTCACTGGCACAAATTTATCAATGGATCCACATTTGTTAATTATAGAAGTCATGTAACTCAGAAGAAAAGAAGGAAAATAGCTTCCATACTTTTCTGACTGGTGCAAATTAATCTAACGTAAAATACGCGAGAGGCTCAATTTGTTTAGTTTCTTGATTTACGCAATTTTCATAATTTTACTGGCACTTTTAATGGATATTTAGTATTGATTAGTCGTACGTTGAATTAATTGGCATCCAAGTAGGTAGCTCAAGTAAAAAAAGACGGAATTTAAAATACGACTAATTTTGGAAGTTTATCATTTCAACCCATCATTAAAAAACTTTAGGACAATCGAGTTTATTTGCAAATTAGCAGTGTTTGTTTTTTATCGATTGGAATATGAATACTTTTAGTGATGATTATAGATTTTTTATGCAAATTCACATTCTTATCAACGAATATTCAAATGGAATAGAAATATATAGAAATAGATAGTAGATCATAATATGATCTATATATAGAAATGGAAATATTCAAGTAACAATTCAAGAAATGGGATTAAAGTAATGGCTCAATGTAATAATAAATATTTTACTTTGGATATCTTCCACGTGTGTTCTTCAACTTTCTGCATATTTAAATTTGCCATAAATGCACAAACATCCATAGTCTAATAATTATTGTAGTAGATTTTAAGATGTAGAAAAGTTTCGTTATTTGCAACAAGGAAGCAAGGTTTATTTTTAGAATTAAAATAAAGCGCACAATTTTTGTACCACGATATTACATATAAGTAAATTTCAGCAAACAAATCTCTTCCTTTTTGTTTCCACAAAACATTTGAAGCGTTTTAAGGATTGTAAAATTACATCGTAAAATATAATATAACTACAAATGGAATAATTGCTTTCCTTACAATTAGAATATTCCGCGACACTCTCCGGTTTTTTTTTCTTTCTTTCTGTTTTTCCCTTTTTTTTCTTTCTTTCTTTTTAAATGCACGCTCTAAAAATTCCCTTGATACTGACTTCGTTCTCTATTCTCACTCTGTTTCCACAATACACTGGCCACGTATAAGAACACACTTCCAACTTTGTGTATATTCTAGCACTCACTGCAACCACTTTAAAGCAGTGACCTTATTTTCTGAATACTTCAATCACATTTCATGCACCGGCAACTCTATGTTCGCAAAGTTTATTAAAACAATGTAAATACGGAAAATTCACTAAGTGCAGAAAAGATAATAAACAACTATTAAAATGCACAATACAGCCAACTGCTGCTTGTTGCCCCTTAGAAAGGATTAAAAAGTATGAAAATGCTTGACTTTTTGCCCTCCGTAAGCAGAATTTCCTTTAGGCGAGAAAGAAAACTGCAATTAAGCACAGGTTCTCTCGTATTAATCTAAAAAAACAGGGAACCATTAATATTTATTCACTATTACTACGTTTAATATCTGTTATTATTAGACTGCGGATATTTATGCAAATTCGTATCTTCGTAAATAAAATTAACCAGTTGCGCTGGAATAACGCGTTACACGCGTCGTTTAGTAATTATTGGATGAATTAGAAACTGTGAAATTTCGCAAACTAAAAAATATGTAATATTGTGTATCTCTGCATTAAATAATCATCGATCTAATTAATTTACTTTTACGTCCATTCAATATGTATATCGTGTCAAATTTGACGTACCCACAAGTTGAAACTATACTTTGAAAAGGGGCTTATAAAGCTCGTTAATAAAGAACAATAATAATAATATTTCTTCATAAATCAGTAAAAAAAGATATAGTCACTCTTTCAGAATGCATCCAATGTTAATTACCAGATGAACATTCTGAAAATCTTCGGACTTTCACAGTGACAGTTACACATTATCGACGATAATGGTGAAAAAGAATAACGCGAGGATGAAGTGAGATTCGCGTCGAGTATAATAACGCCGTGAACGTTTCAATACTTCAACGACGCTCTTTATGCGTCTGCAAAGTTCTTAAATGTTCATGCAAAACGCGTAAAAGCCCGAAGGGAAGGCAAAGGTCGGTCCCCGCGAGCACTAAATTCAAAATGCAATAGCATTATCGACGGTATTCATTGCACGTTCGCGATCCCGACACGCCAATCGGGAAAGCGTTGCTCCGGCAAAGCCGTGAGAAGTCGCGAATACGAGGAAATAACAAAAGAATAGGTCGGGGCGAACGCAAAGTCATCCGGGGAAGCCAATGCTTACTTGCTACAGAGAAAACGGATATTTCTGTGTGTTGAGTGTTAGCATCGGCGAAGCATAGGATAGCCTATCCATTCTTATATAGAATCGTACCATTAGAACGATGAGAGTTATAAATAGGGTAAATAACCCACGTACTGTCACTGTTCTTATAACTGCCACTTGAATTCGTTTATTTAATAGCAAAGTGAAAGATTTATTTCTATAGGGAACGTGATTTTTCTGGAGACTTATATCTCCAATTCAGAATTTTTGAAACCAATATCGTGTTATTCCTTGGCCAATTATTAATATTTAAAATGTTGTATAAATACTTTGACTTAACTCTGTTGTTCCATGTACCAATTTAAACCCGTGCAACAAAATTACTCGGATTTGATTGGAATTCTTTCTTTGCTCTAAAATATTAGAGTTACATAATTTCAAGCTAACTTGAAGTTGACTTTGGTAAAACACAACCTGCCTTTAAAACAATGAACTAGGGTAAATGACCCACGTACTCTCACTGTTCCTATAACTGCCACTTGAATTCGTTTATTTAATAGCAAAGTAATGTATAAAGAATCGTAAGTAAAGAAATTTTCATACGAAATTTGGACTTCGGTTTACGTAACAACGCATAGACATTATATATTCGTTTACACTTAATATTTATAAATAAATATTAGGAGGTAAACGTGATGTTGAACATTGAAACGTGACCAATATAATTATAAAATATGGAACGTGTGATAATTCAATAAGGCGATACGTTTACTATATATCTTATATCTGTTACGCAAATTGACATGTTAATATATGTAAAACGTGTTCCGATTTAAATGAAAAGTTTCCAAGCGACAGTAATAAGGACATTGGACTTTGTTATACATTTTCAGTTAATTAATAATGAATTTATCATATTGAATACATAAAAAAGATGTTCATAAATAAAAGAGATGTTAAACAATATTATGCTCCAAACTGGAACGGTCTTTATGTTAAATACGTCCTAAAATAGTTAAATAAAGTTAGGCGATAACCTTAAAGTAGCAGTACGTGGTACGTCTACCTAAAATATTGCGATACACAATTGTTTTCGACATAATTCGTCTGCGAAATGCAGATCTATAATAACGTGCATGGAAGTGTATCTTCGTATGTATTGGAATCATGTCGTTTAATTTTTTAGAATCAGAATTTAATGTACTTTTACGTCGAACGAAATTGTAATTAAGTCAAACGTTTCATTTCAATCGGGGAATCAGGAATTAATACGTAGCGTTTCGTCGATATAACGATAAAGAAAAAGAAAGTGGAATATTACAGTTATATGGTAATGAGATAAACGTCAAAAAATTTAAATATACACGGATATGCAATTTTTGAAGTAGCATGGCATTATAAAGGGTTAACTTCATCAACTTTGATGGTCGGGTTAAATATACATAATTCTTGATTGACTGAGTACAGGATAGAGCATCCATTTATAAGAAACGTCATAAATTTCGAACTGAAATTCGAATTGTGTGAAAAAGCAAAAAGGCATTTTACGCCCCTAGCGATTTGGAATAGTTATTATAAGAGTTTTATTCAATCCGATCATCAAAAGTTGATAAAGTTAACCATCTATTCATGTATTTAACTTTGTTGAATTTCGTCTAATTAGCATGTCGTTGTATGATTCCCATTTTTTTCCTTTTCGGTTATATTGGCACCAGTCATTTATACAGTATAAGTAGTAATTCCTGATTTTCTGGTTGAAATGAAACGTTTCACTTAATTATACATTTGTTCGTATCGTAAAAGTAAATTGAATTCGGGTTGTAGAAGATAGTAGTCGAATACGTATGATGATATACTTGTATGCTCGTTATTATTGTACCATATATACTTGTATTTAGTATTAGTATTGTTATTAGCGACGATACGACGTTTTCTCGAACAGATGTAACATGGTGATCAAGGTGAGAGTGAATGGATAATTGAGAAGATTCGATTACCTCACTGTAGAAGTTTGTACAGAATTAATTATTGCGTTAGCTTCGTGATTCAATTTCGTGCTTCTTCGATAGTCAAGTTACCTTATTCATCGATTAAAAATCGAAAGGAATCGAAATGTTGTTTTGTAAAGTAAAATTTGAAATGCAAGTAGATCTTTCAAGTCTGGTATTTAATTTCTAGTCACTGATAAAACTTTATTACAGCAAATGATAATAGAATTTTCGAGAATAATAGAATAATAGAATTAATAGAATACTTTTGTGAAGAAGTTTGGTATTTCTTTTTTATCACTACTTCTTGCTACAATTTTGTATATTTTCTAATGGTTAATTCCGTTTGAATAAATAAACAGATATGTAAGAATATTTGCTAGCTCCTTATTAAAATATAAAGTCTTGCTTTGTCTGATAAAAATCTTTACTTTGCTTTTTAACCAATCCTAGATGTTCTTTTTAAATTGTTGCATTTAAGTGACCCCGTCGTGAACAATATTCAATATAAGTTCGTAAACAATAACTATTTTCCAATTCTACTAATTATGCTACAAAACTTAATATTATCAAAAGCACTACGAATTTTTCAAACAATATATAATCGAGAAGTTTGGTTTGTCTTCTCAAAACTCAATTATTAAACATGACTTTACTAACACAAAATTCTTATAATACTTAAAATAAAATCTTCTATCGTTATTGTGAAATAGTAGACTCGTCGTATGTATAACCGTAAATCCGTAATACGGTGACATCTATGAGTGCGCGAGAATCCGGAATGTATACAAAATATTAAGCAGTACGAACGAAAATCTCGAAGTGTAAACACGTGTGCCGCTGTGAATTATACATATAAGAAGAAAATAACGCGTGAAATCATGACAATCTGGCTCAAATTAACCCTTTGAGCGCTATGAATTATTAAATATAATACGTAGAGTTTACATATTCGAGTCTTTCAGCACAATAAGTAGTTAGCATAAAATGTTCATCACAAATGTGAATTTAGAAGCATCATAGGGATTAATAAAGATCACATTATTCATGTATCCGCGTGATCCGTAAAAATGAATCAAAAACGCGTCCATCTCCTAAAATTACTTAACATTCAAAGGGTTGAAGCCTGAAATCTTATCAATTGTGTGAAAGACTTCCGACTTGCAACGATCTTCTTCGGAAGCTTTTAACATGTGATCCGAAAATACGGGGTTTAAGGTGTAAGAAGAGACAAGAACGTTGTAGACATGACTTTTAAGATGCTGGCCAGAGGGTAGAGAGATAGTAATGGGGGAAGAAAAGCTTCGAGGGGCATAAAGGAGAGCGAAGAAGGTAAGAAAACAAATTTCGTTATTACCTTCTATAGCCGCGGGGCACGATGAGTCGGAAGTTGAAACAGAATAAGGGAGACTCCAAAGATATGAATAGGTGGCACTAGAATTCCAATCGCAGGCAATTTTTACAATATTTCCGAACAGAGGAATTAATTTCGAAATTAACCCTTTGCACTCGAAAGCTTTTTTAGCGGAATGATTTACGTATAATTCTGGTACACATTATAAGGTATTGCTTATCCAGTCACTTTAATTACTTATTTAGCATTAAAATTATTTTGAAAAGCGAAAGAGCTGTCTTTAATTTATTTTGTTTTGGAAAAATAAGAAGTGAATTGGTGAAGATACAGAAAAATATTAAATCTTGACTTTTGAGGAAATCTACGCGTGTCTCTATATATAATAATACAGATTATTATATATATTATTATATTGTAATAATATAATATAGTAATATCTATAAAGGGTTAATATTTTCGATATGTTATACCTTTCTTGTGACAAATATGTTAAATCTTGACTTTTGAGGAAATCTACGCGTGTCTCTATATATAATAATACAGATTATTATATTGTAATAATATAATATAATAATATCTATAAAGGGTTAATATTTTCGATATGTTATACCTTTCTTGTGACAAATATGTTAAATCTTGACTTTTGAGGAAATCTACGCGTGTCTCTATAATAATATAGGTTATTATAGATATTATTATATTATAATAATATGATATAATATCTATAATACCTATAAAGGATTAACATTTTTGATATGTTATACGTTTCTTCTGGCAAATATTGAATCTTGTTATGAATTATATGACAGATACATTTTTCGAAACTTTAAACAAAGAAGAAATTGATTGCACTTTAATTTTAAACCGAATTGGAGTTTAATTGGAAAGTGAACTTTAATCGTTTCATCGATATTAAATTAAACTGACAAGGAATATAAATCCAATGTAAATTAATTTATCTGTACTAATTAATTAAAATGTAACTATCTAGGAAAATGTAAATTAAATTTTATTGGAACACATCGGACATTTGTAATTGGAAACGGTGGAATATCTCATCAGGAATCGAAAATATTAAGAATATCCTTTTATAGAAATTGTTCTCATCTGTTTTTGTAAGCGATGACATCAAGCTGCACATTGCAGCAATATTTTGCATTTAATTAAACTTGCAATTAATGAAATATCTGTTAATTAGACTGCGGATCTTTATGCAAATTTATGTTTTTATTAACGAAATTAAAAGAAATGGAATCTACTGGGTTGGGCAAAAAGTTCTGTCGTATTTTAAAGGCGTATAGAAGCTAAACTTTGTTAAACAATAATTTGCTGCTATGTCAAACAATTTCATCATTCCATTTATAAATAATTTTACATTTCTTTTCAACCAAGAGTTGATGTAACCAAAATGATCAACTTTCAAATTTTCGTATTTTCTTCTAGTAAAACAATTCCGTAAGAGTTTCAGAATGGCCATAAGCGTCAATATTATCCTATTCTATTATTCTTGCCATTTTTCCTTAGTTTGTAATAAATTTTTATTTAGATCTATATAATACATTTTATTTGTAATAAATTACAAAGTATTGTCTCAAAAACGCATCGCCTGAAGTGTCTACAAGCAGATCCTATTTCCGTTTGCAAAATTATTTGCATATTAACTTATGTTTTGCAATTCAAGCGTCGCATTGTAGAAAATCCATACGACTTTTTGACCAACTTAATAAATACTTGGAACTTAGCAACCATAATAATATCGATATTACCCTTTGCTTTACACAAGAGTAGTAAGTTTTGTTCTTTACAATTTCAAATGTAATACAAATTATACAATTTTAATGTTACGATATTTCTTCTCGTATTCAATAGTTGCCACAAGTCGAATTCGTATTCTTTTCTTTCTCTTCCCAAGACTATCGAATGGCTATCGATATCGATCTTCGAGGGTGGTAGTATCGTAGAATGCGCGCGTGGGTGTTAAACATCGAAAGAACTGGGAGTGAATCGACGCGAAGGGGATGCATACGGAGACGGAAAAAGATGCTGCGGCCGGTTACTAATAACCTAAGGCCGACAGTCGTTGTTCCTACACCCACAATGAAATATCGCTATGGGAGACCCCAAATTAAAGTAACCGAACGGGACACCCTAGGGCGCCTTCGAGGTAGAATATATGGATCGAAATCCTCCGCTTCTCCGCTTATTTTATTCTACGAGTATACAATTTTGTTGTAATAAAATGTTCAACTCGTGATGGTTGAAGTCGCGTTAAATATATCGTGGATTTCATTTGGGTGTCGATTTATGTTTGAAATAAGAATGATCGTGTACAGTATTAGGTGGTTGGATATGAAATGTACGATATTATGTAGCTTACAGTTTCCTAAACACTAAGAAAACACTTTTAATTTTTGTAGAATGTATCGTAAACATTGATGAGTATCGGATTCAAATGCAATTTTTATTTCATGATTCTCGATCACTTCTTTTAGGCGATTATAAGATACACTTTTAAAGTTAATATTTACAGTATAAAATTCCTTTTGCTTCTTTGAATAAGCATCTTTAAAAATATTTCGTTTTCTGGATGGAAATCGATTTTTAAAGCGCAATATCTCAATTAATATTATTGACAAATACTTCAAAGTCTTGGAAATTTAATGGCTTTGAATTCGAAGGCTTAAAAACAAAAATTAAAAATCCAAAGGTTGGAAATTTATAATTATAGAAATTCAAAAGCTTATAAATTCAAATCCATGAAAATTCCAAAACTTGATAGTCCAGAAACGTTACAAATTCGAAAGCACAGATATTTCAATAGAATTTTATATAATTCGCTACCAAAATATTCCCTTAAATATTCTCTAACTTTTGACATACATCAACACATACGTGTCCCCTATAACAAAATAACACATTAAGACCTAAAATCACACCTAATTGATCCTAAAATTCTAACTCACAGATCTCAAAGCTACCCAATTAAATTTGACTTAGCTTTACGTTTTACCATTTTTTATTAAAAAAATGGTAGGATTTTCATTCGTTCGATTTTGAACTAGACCTTTCCCAGAGCATCGGATGCAATCATAGGATTTTTCGTGCAACTATAATAAATTGAAGTGAATGGGTGGCCGTGCAGTGCCGTGGCTCGTTCCACTCGTCCGCTCGCGAGAGTTGTTGTTCTCTCGACCTTTACACTCTATTCACCATCCTGGAAGCTGACCGATAGGAAAACAATTTTATTACAACCAGGAAGAGCTTTGTTTCGTGGAACGTCAAGGAAGTCGGGTCGCACCCACGGCCGACTTATTCGGTACTGCTAAAAAATTAATAAACACCGTCATGGGAACCGGTACTCGCGATGCAAATCCTAAAATAGCGTCTCCGTGTCCAGATCTGGCCGTGTTTCTATGCCTCTTCGATACATCCTTCGATTTTATGGGTTTGAATAGTGCATGAATACGCTGTGAGTTACCAGGTGCAGAAATACTGATTATTGAAAGTTTCTTGCAAAATGGTATTGATTTTTTTGTTGCTATTTTATAGAGGGTGAGTTTTGCAACTTGATTATTTTTAATAACTTGTGAATTATTTGTTGTACGAAAGAAGGTTGAAATAAAAGTTGCATATTATCAAGGAGGACACACAGTGATTCACGAAATTGATAGAATGACACCACTGTTACAATTATTATTTTGTATATAGTTTTCTCGTGATAATCAAGTCAGTATGAGAACTTAAATTGTACATTAAGCATTTCTAGCAAAATTTTACAGCAAACTATTAAACTTTAGTGAAGTGAGAAATATAATGAATAGAAGTATTCGATCAAATTCGGGGATCACTATATAGTACTCTAATCAGATTTTTGTCAGTTTGCCTTTTTATTGACACATTTTATTCTGTAACATATAATGCACAAGTAAGAAAAGGAAAAATAAGATTAAAAGACATATAATAACTCGCACAATTCATCAGGTGTTACATGTAATCCAAAGAGAATACAAAATTCAAAGTAGAATTTATTTTAAAATGGATTATCTCCTATTTAATAGCATACGTAAAATGTTGTTAGTTCACATTATCGTTCACAGTTCATAGCTCATAGTTCACATTAATAAATCGTAACTAGTTGTAATGTAATCTTAAAATTTGTATTTCGTTAATTACCACGAGGCACTAGACCCATATTTTAATTGCATAATATAAACTACTCTATTAAATAATGTAATAAGTATCATTGAAAGTAAACTCCTTTTATTTTTCCTATTGGAAATGAGTTATGAAATAATGAAGCAGTTTATATCTTTTAGTCTCACTTTATTAATACGGCTTTAAAAAAACACGTCTGGCTGTTTCTAGTTCTCGAAACCGAATGGGATGAACACCCAAAAGAAGGTTGGGGTCCGCTTTTCTTGACGAGACTGTTTATGGCTTTGCCTGGCGACGAAGTCTCTTGACTTCGTGTAACGAAATCCAGACACATCTTTCTATCGCCTTAGTTTAGTCTATCAGATAAAGGAACGTTGGGCATTATTGCTTTTGCTAGCTTAGCATTAGTGATAATTCAACATTTCCAAATATAATATAGAAAAGTGATATGAATGTATTATATTGTATAAAGGATTAAATACTGAATATCCTTGTTTCGACTAGTTTCGAGATTTCGAATATTCCATTCTTGCAATCTGTATTATACAATTTGACCCGCTGTTTGCTTTAGCGAGAGAACGAATACAAGAGTAAAGGAGAAGAAAGGTAGAGTTGGATCCATAGATTTCATGGCGGACTAATCAAACGCCTGCGTAGCACACCATTAGCAGCAGCACCTTAGGGGGTGCACGCAACTTAGCTGTCGTCCCCACACGAAGAGGCATTGGTTGCCGGCAATTATAAATCGTCAATTAATAAGCGCAACTCCTACCAGTTTACTGCGACGTCTTGTTAGGAACTCCGACCACGGTAAGGGCGCGGATGTAAATTATTTGTGGAGTTCGGGACTCGTATATCCAGTCGATTCCTCCAGTCGCTGATTTCGACTAATAACCAATTATTTACGATCGTGTTCGTTTCCTTTGGTGAATTATGAAGAAAAGAAATAAGTATTCGCGGTATTGGTAATTTTTAGGATAACGTTTTCGGGGGATACGAAAAGTGGAAAAGTAAGATTTGTCGCTAAGAAATATTGGACGAATGTAAAAGTATTGTTAGAACGGAAGGAACAAAATTTATACTGTATTAACTCATTCTACGGAATGTAGAATATTTTCCTTTCTTCTTTCAAGAGATGTAGAAACGCTGTAGGAAACAAAGTGTAATAAAGGAAACATTGTACATTACTTCCGGTGACCAAATTGTTTCATCCTTACTAGATTATTCTAAATTCTTCTAAATTCATATTTGGTGAACATTCGAGTCTTTCAACGTAATGAATAATTATTGTAGGATATTCACCAAATATGAATTCAGAAGAATTTAGAAGAACTTAGTAAGGATGGAACAATTTGTACATTCTATGTATCATATTTAGAATTGGTACCACTATTTTAGAACATATTTAACATAATGATCGTTCCAGTTTGGAGTATGATATTGTTCAACCGCTCCTGTATTTATGAACATTTTTTTATATGTTCAATATAATAAATTCATTATTACGTAATTGAAAATGCACAACAAAGTCCAATGTCCTTCGTACTGTCACTTGAAAACTTTTCATTTGAATAGAAATAAATTTTGCATATATTAACACGTCAGTTTGTTTAACAGATACAAGATATATAGTGAACGTATCGCCTTACTGAATTATGACACACTCCATTCTTTATAATTATATTGGTCACGTTTTAATGTTCAACAGCACATTTACCTCCTAATATTTATCTGTAAATATTAAGTATAAATGAATATAGTAATATTAAGTATAACGAAGTCCAAATTTAGTATGAAAATTTGTTTACTTACGATCCTATATATATTACTTTGCTATTAAATAAACGAGTTAAAGTGGCAGTTATAGGAACAATGACAGTACGTGTGTTATTTACCCTATATGCATCCATAGTACTAAACAGTATTAATAACGATTACAATTTTTTCCTTTCGAATTCCAATTATTCAATATTGCTCCCACAGCCAAATTAAGACTTTGCATTAAATTTCCCAGAAACCCGATAAAATCTCCGGTATCACTCGCGGTAACTCGCAACTTTTCTAAAGAATTTCCTATAAATAACTGCGTACGGTGTTTTTCCGCGGAAAATTAAGAGCGATAAGGAACGGCAGCGATTTAAAAGGCATCCTTTAAGGCGAACGGGGGGAGCAGGGAAAAAGGAAGACGAGGATCGAACGAGTGAAAGTGATAAAGGTGAAGGAAGGTAGAAACTGGAGGCTCCATGACTATCTTTGAGGCTTTAACGTTCTTCCCTCTTTTCCGTCTTACTTTTTCCTGCCCAACCCCTTGGCACCATCTTTGCATCTCCATCTTGTTCCTCCTCTTTGTTTCAAGCAGACGAATCTTCTTTCTTCCTTTCTTTACGACTTCTACCGGTGGTCTTGCTTGTAGCGGATATAAACGAGGCGTTGACTATAAAATAATGAAAATTTATAGTCCCCCATCCATGGTTGCCCGGTTGGCGAATAGAACGCAAGGGGTACGCAATTTGTAGAGCTTTCAAGGAGCTTTGCTCTCGGCTTCTGATGAAAATGGCGGAGCAACAGTGACAATTACCAGGAGCCTTGTCGCGTTTCAACCCCTCTTTTCCATTCCCTTCGCGTTTTCTTTCTCCGTCTTCGAGCCCTTGTTACACAGGTGCTCCCGTTTTATGGTCGTAACTTGATAGACGCGTCATTTCCCCTCCCCCTCCCCTTCACTGTGCATTTAAACCAGTATCCTCAAAAACGAAACCGTGTTACGGGCTTTCATTGCGACGAAAGGCGACTTTTAATTGCAGACCGGTGAAAGTAGAATGCGAAAGACGCTGCCGATAAAACAAAGTACGGAATACCGGTGTTTGAACTCAGAAGAAATAGGAAAATACTACTTTGGTGAAGTATTCAGCAGTGTTAATAATGTTAATTGTAACAACTGTAATTACACGAGGTTTAGTCAATTAATTTTAGTACATTTTGAAGGGGAAATGGTAAAATTGTTGTAAGTTTTATTTAGGGGTTTGTTGTGCAATCAAAAAGAGAAATATTTACTGTATTTTTTATTTTCGTCCATTTGCATACTAATTTATTATTGGACTGTGAACTCTTATGCAAATTCATACTTTTGAAATTAAAAGTAAAGTTGTTTAAGTAGTATACGTTTCTGTTATATGTCCACTGTACAAAAAAGTCTAATGCCCGTTTACAAATAAATAATCATAATAATATGTATTATACTTTGAATATTTAAAGTAAAATATTTTATAAATATACGTGTGTGCAAAATTAAAGGAAAAATTCTGATGGAAATGTTGTCAATCTTTGAACTGGTCTAACTTTGTAAAGAGTTACTGTACGATTATCAACTTTGGCTCATTTTAAAGCTTAAAGTCTCTACTTTCATATATTTGAACAGACATTTTTCGAAGCAATGTAAAATGAGTCGCAGAAAAAATTATTAACGTGCGTAGAGTGGTTTGAAATTATCAAACTTTTAAACAAAAACTACCTTCTGTTTTTGATTTCACTTTTCGAAGTAAAAAAATTTTCAAGAAGCATCTGTTCAACTATGTTAAAATAGAGACTTCAAGCTTTAAAATAAGTCCAAGTTGATTGCTGTACGATTTTTCCTTACGAAGTTACAGCAACTTAAATATTGACAATTTTTTCATCCCCTAATTTTGTTCATAAGTGTAATAAAAAATAATATAGAATTAATGAGAAATAAATATAATAGAAAATATTTGGCTGTTCGAAATGTTTTATTATGCAATTGATGGGATTGAAAAGGAAATTCCAATCCCAAGTTGCAAAGAATTTCTATCTCTCAAATTCTTTCATTCAATTGTTTTTCATCGGCCAGATTAGGACAGATTACCTGCATCGCTGTTATTTAAATCACTCGGAATAGTAGAATGCTACAGTGGTGCGATTAATTAGACGAGTGCAAGAAACTTCCTACACTTGCAAATCCAATAAGTATTATCTATATTCAGCCCTTGCAGTTCATGAATAGTTTACATTCGTTCACGGAGTAAGGAACAAGTGGTTTCTTCGCACGTGAGTGCCTCCAATACGATGTATACATGGATTTGAATGCAAATTGGACGCAGAACGTCGAATATCCTCGCATGAAAAGGTAATTACATCGAATAAAGAGTTCAAAATCGCAAGTATGCATATAATACCAACGGCCAACTGTCTACAATCGTTTGCATAAATGTTCGCATCCACGTATCGCATTTGGCGTAAGGTATAAGTAAACAAAAGGAAATACACACCTAAGTAAAACTTGAATGAAAAGCACAGAAGTTAATCTTTATTATTAGGTAAATTAATTCAGAGCTTTTATATTTAAACTCTTGGCATTTTTATCAACTCGAAATCGCAATTTCTCTATTTTTCAAGTGACGAATTTGCTCCACGAATGTAACAATTTTAATATCAACATCGTATTCGACTTTTCGTGAATAAATGATAAGTCTTATGGAATTCTGAACGCTCGGAATTAATTATTAGCACCCTTAGACACGTAAGATTTAATAGGTGCACTAGTTAAGGGTTAAAAGCAAATATAAGTAACAGATAATAGTTTACATTTAAAATTAAATATACGTACATATGTATAAGAAACCATATTACTTATAATATCACCAAACAAAGAAAATTCAGTCAAAGATGGTAAAATACATTCCGCCAAGATCCACTTTCCAAGTCCCACGACCTCGAGACATGAAATATATTATTTAAGCAAGACGTTAAGCCGTACAAAAAGTATCCGCAGTCGTTCGAAAGACACTTAACACTGCTTCACTCTTGCACTCTAAAAACGCGCAAACTCTCGAATTGCATCACCCACGCATCCGCAATGCCACAATCTTGAGGTTACCGGTATAATGCAATAGACAGAGGAATGGAAACAGGCCGTAATGGGTCCCCGTAGGATTTCCTTACTTCGGTAAGATGCGTATCAATGCAACGGCGTCGTTTACGCGCGTCCGCATTCAGCTCGCGCGTTACTCCCCGAGGAAAAGCGATACTCACCGGTGTAACGCAATATCTCGCGGAATTGACATGGTAATATTTCCACGGGAAGTGTTAACGACGCTACCGAGATTCCGTCTGCTGCTCCCGGCGCGGCTGTAAATGCGTTTCTTTCGTTCGGCCAACGATGTCTTCGCGTCTCCGAGGAAATCGACGTCGAACTCCCTTTTCGGCCCTCCGCGCCTCGAGTTTTCCAACTTTTTGACCCAACAACGATGGCAAAACAGGGATATAGGCGAAGGGAAGTAGGGTTCTCTTGTTCTTCCCAATTTTCAACTTCGCAAGATAAATGTCTTTAATATACATTCGATAACAGCGGGAAATTGGCGTGGGTTGGAGAAATTGGAGTTCGTATTGGGTTTTACATACTTGTTCAAATGTTGGACGAGTGGAAACATCGAATGGGAGTTTATTATAGGATCGGGGAACTATTGGAGATGTTTTTTGAAGCCACTAGAATTTGTAGGTATGCTTGGGAAGAATTATTTGGAGGGTGGGAATATTTGGATTTCAATTGCTTGTGGATTAATATATATTATTTATATAATATGGTATAACGTAATATAATACAGGGTAGCCACTGAATGACTGAATGATATAAAACAAAAATAACTTTCACAAACATGTTTTTTTAAATTTTTTATTATTTTATTTAGAAATATACGTAATGGATATCTTTCAGTATTATGTGTGAAGAACAGCATCTCTCAAATCACCACCATCTTTTTGATGACAAATGCGGACTCTTCCCACAGAATTTTCAATGACATTACTCATGTAACTCCCTTCGATTCTCAATACCCCAACGTCTAAAAGAGTAGAGTTAAATCTAGAGTTTTAACACGTAATCTCGCACTGTATTAGAAAATGTCAACGATCCATTTTAATCTCCAAGGGATGCCTTATAACCTACAAGAAAAGGAAATCAGAAAGATTGCAAATGAACATGTTATGACCTTTTCAAACCCTTCAGTCTTTCAGTGGCCACCCAGTATAATATAATATAATATAATATAATTTCTAAAGAAAAGTGGGTGTGATTAAATTGAATATAATCTAGAAGGGTAAAATTGAACTAGGAATTGAATCTTGCTCTATATTGTTCCGAATGTTAATTTACTAAATATTTATATACTTATTTTCGACTTAATCGCATAGACAAGTTATAGCTAAGATGTCTAAAATGTGCTAAACGTACTAAATATTTACACTGCTTTTTCATTTCTATTAATTCTTGCATTTCAATTAGAGTAGATCTGCGCACTTAAACAGATGCGTTACAATTCGTACAAACAAGTATTATGATAATTAGAATAATGGATAATTTGAATCAAGAAGACGTACTCCAAAATGTGCCTTCAAACTGCAACCAGATTTGCGATCCCTCGGAACTTCCTAATTCCCTTCCATTCACTATTAACCTAAGACCTGTATTCATCGCTGGATATCTGAACCTTCAGAAACGGATTATTATTACCTGTAACGAGAATAGTTCACTGAAAGTTCGCCTCTTCTGATAATTGATTATTATTAGCTAAATAGATAGTCGAAGAAGGCTTCAATAGAGGTTTGAACTACGCTTCGACAAGAAGGCAATAAGTACAATACATTAAGAAAAAAAGAAGGAATTGTATTGGTAGTTTACTCTGGAACTGTTAATCCTTTCGCTACCAACACTTTGAATTAAAAACTAGAAGCGTAGGTAAGAGTAGCATTTATTAATATGGAAATTAATATAGGTACGAATATTTGGATACTCTAAGTAACCAATTGTACCTTAATATCGATGTAGAAATTATATTGTGTAACAGAAAACATGTAAATATACTTTTAATAAATATCAGTCCAATTCTTGAAGGCGTATATATACGTCCAGGATAGCGAAAGGCTCAATAACAAATATATTTAATGGGAAATCACGCATTAGTGGTACTTTTTAACTTACGCTAGTTAAAATGTTCATCTATACCCCTAAACAAATTGTAGAACGTTACAGATGCATCAGAAGACCCAAGAAAGTGTAACTATAGTTGTAACAATGAGTTTACAAACTTTTATTCACGTAGTAGACTTTATAAAATCGAGTTTTCGATTTATCTATGTTTTGTTAAGAAGAAATGGAAGAGACATTATTCTATTTTGATAATCTACACAATTCCAATTAATAACTAAATTAATGTTCTCAAAATGATCGAAACTCTTATATTTTTTTTACACATTTGAAATGTAGAGGTGTATGTAAACTTTTGCAATTGGTTTGGGTTAGGTTTAAATAGGTTTCAATTACCTTTAACTATGTCTAGTGAAGTAATTTGCTCGTTTTCAAACGATTTATCTTTCACTTAGAATGTCCCTAAAATCATATATTTGACTTCGCAGTCTTCGTAAACGATATATTCGTCGCGACTCTTCAATCGAGCACCGAAGTCTAGACGGTGATTCGAACCGGAGAGGAAGCAATTTCTCTTCCCCACCTCCTAGATTTTCCCCTTTTTTTTTCTTTCAAGACGTAGACACACGTTGCAACGATGCATATCGAGACACCGTGGATTTAGCGAATGTAATAACACGGGATAAGTGAGATTACAAGCTGGCTAACATTGTGCAATACGCTGCGCTTGTAGGGAAAGGCTGCAACTCCGTTAAACTGTGCCTAGTTGCCGCCAACGCGCTTTAATTTACACGCACCGTGTCAGGGATCATAGCGATAATTACGCGATCGTTGTCACATGGCCGAGATATTAAAATGGTTAGGACTAATTAAAGGCGAGCGAATTACCGATTTGCCGCCGATGCCAAATGAGTCAAAGACATTTTGTGTCTTTCGATTTTCTGCCGGTAAAATTTCTCTCATCGAACATTCTGCGCGTCTGCTGAATATTTTTTGAAGAACCTTTTCCGAATATTTGAATTAAAAGGGGCATACGAATGTTCGAGTGAGAAAATTTGAGAGCAGTGGAATATCCGCCGTTTTTCGTAACTATTAATTAAAACCATCTATTAAAAAGTATTAAACCGTCTATTAAAATAGTATTAATAGAATAGTATTAACCTATATAACCTGATCTATGTAAATATATAATAGTATTAACCTATGGGAATTTAAAATTAAAAGAATTCTCGATGCCCAAATATTACTTATTTTAATAAAAACGCCACGAGTATAAATAATATTTTATAGAGCAATATGCGAAAATTACTATAAAAGTTGTGCTGATTTTTAAGGAACAAATACGTGTACTTAATATTCAAAATTAATTTTCATTAATAATCGAAAACAAAGCCGTATATGAAAATATTTTATTTCATATCTTCCATTCGTTTTATAGAGCAATACGCACGAATTACTATAGAAATAGTACTATATTTTGCAGAACAAAATACGTGTACTTAATATTCGCAATTAATTTCCTCGAAAGCAAAGCCCTATACGAAAATATTTTATTGCATACTTTCCATTCATTTTTTCATGTAAACCCTCTTTTAAATCACTTTGCAGTTATATCATGATTATTGGGACATCCTGTATAATGGCAATTAATTACGTGGAATTTATTTGGAATTTTAATGAAGTTTCAGCGTTTTAATATACTTCGCGACTCGTTTAGGGTCGCGTGAGGTAAGTTTACCTAAACCAGGCCTTTACCATGTAAACAATGGATGGATCAAGCGTTTTAAACCGCGTTCATTACCGCCTTCGCATTATTATTACATTGCCATTATGAGGTATAAAAGATGTTATGCATAACACTGGCAATGGTTGTCAGCTTTCGGGAATATATCACGATAACACTGACACGATTATGCTTTCCATCCAATAATAATTAGCGTATCAACGCACGGCTTAATGACACTCGCGATTGATTTAATTAAGTCCTGGCGATTTGCACTGAGATTTTGATAACAAAGCGACTCGAATATCTGTGCAACTCAACTACTATACGTTGTAATTCCTTTTAAGTGTAAATTAAAATGGAATATTCCGAAGAATCTGTGTTGGGGGTAGTCTAATTGAGAAAAGCAGAGAAAATCTGCGGATAAATTCTTGCTAGTTCAGAGACATGAGAGTCATGAATTAAGCGGGGGAATTTATTAAAAAAAGGCAAAAGGAAAAGCAGAAATAAGTTAGTGGAAAAATGGAACATTTTTTATAGGAACACTTCAGTAAAGAAAATATATTCTATTCTACTATAAAATTTGTTTATAGGAGGCTTTGTTCTCGAGAAAATAGATTTTGATTTGGGTTTTATTTGCACGAATAAACGATGCCAATTTTACGATACGAACAATTAATAATACATTAACGTGATTTAACGAATTATTAAGTAAGTTACAATATTCTTAAAACTATTATAATTTTGAAACAGCTTCTCTTATTTAAAATTATTGCTCTATTATATAACTATTCCGTAGTTACGTATGAAATTAGAGCACGTACCTATCTGTTACAAATCAGAATTCATATTTAAACAGTAGAAATAATAGAAATGTACTGAATGTTCCTCTTCATATGTGCATATTATTATTGTTTGGCGTATGAATGAATAATCCACCTTTGGTTCAATTTCAGCATTAGTTTTTAACAAAATTAAATATTTATTCTGTCTCAAATATATCAAGTGACTTAATATATATTAATACATTATTAATACATTGATATATTAACCCAAATATATTAATCCACTTTTTTGGTCAAATTCAACAATTTTTAATACATATCTTAATGCAATAAAAGTTCTGTATTAAAAATTCCTACTAGAATGAAGGTTTAATTACTCGATAAAGTAAATTCATGAACCTATTTCTATATCTGCATAGCATATTTCAAATTCAAACAACATTTATTAGAAACATAGTTGTGTTATACTTCCATAATACTTTGTTGCATTATGGATTCGTGCTTAAAAGAAAATTTGATCATTTGATCAAATAAAATCCACATTTTTTCCACTAAAAATAGAAGATTATTTGTTATTAGTACGTCTAATAAATATAGATATAATTTTCTTCATTTTGTATAATACGATTCTAGTCATTAAATTTTTCTAAATTTTCATATCATGTTGAAATTGTATCATTGTTATTAATGGGTTTATTTTCCCGTACAAATAAATAAATAAATAAGTAAACATTATAAACATTTAGTCCACTCTACCATTACAAACAGATATGTTGATTCTCACAACTAAAGAATTGAGAAACGTTTTATATACAATAATGATAATAATCCTAGCTTTGGAATAGCATCGAGCATTTAATGTATGTATATTGTGCGTTTTTTTCGCTTCCGTCATCGTTTGAAATTTCAATTCCGCCATTGTTACATCGCCGTACAACTGTCACGCCAAATAGAGAAGCAAATTAATTGCTGCGGAAAAGAAAATATACAGTAGTTGGAATGTCTATTTGAATTAATCTATCTGTCATAAGAATTTAACAAGAAATCTCTGGAGTGTAGCGGGATTAAAAAGCAAGCTTGACAAATCGACGACGATTCAGAGGAACGTGGATGATGAATTGTCTTGCGTGCAGATGGAATTTTTCACCTTGACCATTATAGAGCTCTGGGCTAGCATGGATTCAGAACGCGTGGTAGACTGATTTTTCGGTATATAAATAAGGAAAGCGTATTACCATACTCGTCCCACGATTAAATGCAAGAGCTTTCAGTTAATGGCATTCGTCGCAACTGCCGTAGAATAAATACAGCCACCGGGAATCGAGTTTCTTGCCGAGGTCGAAATAAATGAATCCTCGTTAAGTCAAGCCGGATGGATCTTCGTTTGCGTCATTCTAAGATACTCGATGGAGAACGAAGCTTCGCATTTCGATGTCGTAACGAAACCGTCTGCATAGGAAACGAATCGACGTAGCAACTTTTTATTTTTAATACACTGGTCTCTCTCTCTCTCTTCCTCTCGATGATTCATTGGTTTCATTATTGCGACGAGCATGCTTCGCTTGGCCGTATATTTCGTAATTTGAAACGATAATATAGCTTTCGTTAAGCAGATATCATTGGTGGTTTTTCATGTAATGGTAGTGTACAATTATAATTTCTACTATGTTTCTCTAAAAGTAAGGTTTGCAAATTCAGAGCATTGGGAATTCTAAACCACTGAATTCAAAGCTTTAGGAATCGAAAGTATTGAGAATTCTAAGTTTTGAGAATTCAAAGCATTGGAAATTCTAAGCTTTGAAAATTCAAAGCGTTAGGAATTCTAAGCTTTGAGAATTCAAAGCATTGGGGATTCTAAGCTATACAAATTCAAAGCATTGAGAATTCAAAGTATTGAGAATTTTAAGCTCTGAGAATTAAAAATATTGGGAATTCTGAATTTTGAGAGTACGCGGCATTGAGAATTACAAGTTTTGAGAATTCACAGCATTGAGAATTCCAAGTTTTGAGAATTCACAGCATTGAGAATTCCAAGTTTTGAGAGTACGGGGCATTGAGAATTCCAAGTTTTGAGAATTCACAGCATTGAGAATTCCAAGTTTTGAGAATTCACAGCATTGAGAATTCCAAGTTTTGAGAATTCACGGCATTGCGAATTCAAAGCATTAGGTATTCAAAGTATTGAGAATTCTAAGCTTTGAAAATTCAAAGCAATGGTAATTCAAAGCACTGGAAATTCCAAGCTTTGACAATTCGAAGTATTGAAAATTGGAAGCTTTGAAAATTAAATGCATTGGAAATTCGACACTTTGGGAATTTCCTATCTGTAAGAATTCAGAACTTTAGAAATTCAAAATTCTTTGATAATTCGAATCGATCAAAGATCACATCATCTAAACAAAACTGTAACGTGACAGTCAACACATTCAAAAATACTCAAAATACCGAATACATAAGATGCATCACACTTAGAAATTAATAAAAAAGTACAGTTCTCATCAAAACTGAAGTTGATTGAATTTCGCTCAGAGCCCTGCAATTCTTTCTTGCATTGCAAAATATAATTCCCATAGATAGGTACAGGTATTTATTCTACTAATTTAAGAAGCACACGCTAAGCAGAGCTAAAAGGTAGGGGTTCTGAAACATTGCGTTTGGCCTTACTTAGCATAGTAGTGAGCTATAACTCACGTGGAAGCTATAAAACGAGAATAAATGTTTACAAGCCAACAACATCGGGCCAATAAAGTGCTACTTAAACTCTATGAGCGACGACTGACAAAGTAGTAACAGAAGTTTACTGAACAGGTTATAATTGAGTTACGGGTCGTAAAGTCTGTTCCTTTCGTTCACTCTTTCTTTCACTACTGTGTAGCTAACGAATGGCGGCTCATACATTTTCCATTAAATTATTTCGAAATGCAATAAAAGCATTTGCTTTCAATTGCCGATCAATCAAACTGTTTCCCAACTTATTAATCGTAACGCAAACGTGCAGATTCGATACAATGGGAATAGATTCAAATAAATTATGTAATGTATTACGCGATGTATTTTGATTAATATTAAAGATCTGTCCTATAATGTTCCTTTGTAATGGTTAATTAATGGTAATTTGGCAGATATTTTGATAATCGTTGATTATTGAGAACATCTACGATTTGATGTACAAAAGCACGATTAAAAAGTTCATTATGATCGGCACGTTTCAAATTTTTTAATGGTATTAATACTTTAGCGTAGTGTATGAATAGTATTATAGTATACTATAGCAAAGAGCAATAATTAATGCCATTTTTTAACGTCATAAAACGACATCAAATATTTAGCAGACCTAATATTATATAATAGATTATATTATTACATATATTAAATTATTAATACCATTTACTTTATATACTATTGAGTTGAAAATAATGTTCATAACGTTTTCAATCATTTTAATGGTTTTATCAATATCTACTATTGTTATAATTTGTAAGTACTCGAATTTAATAATTATTCCTTTATTTGATTTAAATGAAATAAAATTTATATTAATCCAATTCTATAGTTATGAAATTATCTCTGTATATTTTTATTATCTCTTTATTCATATAAAGAGGGAATTTTTACCAAGCAAGTAACAAAAAGTAGTGAAACAAAGTGACAAACATATAATAGAATAAAATTATTTACAGTTGTATTTAACATTAAATTTAGCATTTAACATTTAACATTAAATTTTGTATCAGAAAAGCTACGAACTCTTTTTCTAATCCAATACTATATAAAGTAAATAGTATTAATAATTTAATATATGTAATAATATAATATATTATATAATATTATGGTATACTAATAATTAATGTCATTCTGTGAAGTTAAAAAGTGAAATTAATTATTACTAATCTTTATCGTATTAAACAAATGCAGAAGTTTTAAGTAAGAAAAATATTACACCTGTTTTTAGTATCTTCGTTTAGCTTGCATAAACCATTTGTTGATTTATTATTAAAACAGAACATTTGTTGCTAATCTGTAAAGCAACTAGAAGTTTTATCCCAACAGAGCAAAAAAGCAAAATTATTGCGCTGAACACAGAAACTAACAGAACTTCTGTACTCGTTTATTTTTTTTTCTCAGTGAGTAGAATTAACCTACTTCTATAATGAAACGTTCTGTTTTATGCAGCTGCAAAAACTAAGTAGTTAGTGAAATTTTAATAACCAGAACAATTAAAATAATTTGTGAAAAAAAGTATCTCGTGTCTAAAGGAATGTTTCTTGGCAAAAATATTATTAAGTGTACCAATGAATAATCCACCTTTTTTGTTATATTCTGCATTTGTTTTTAACTTAAAATTAAATACTTATCTTGTCTTAACAACGATTTCCTTTATTTTGTATCTCTGATGCAAGCTGTGAACTTTTGCTTGAAAAGAATACTCATCATTTGATCGAATAAATTCATTGACATATTCTACAATTGTTGATCACTTTATTGGTGCAGCAGAGAAATACAAGTTGGGTACAAATATTTGCAAGAAAAGTGCTAACCGTTCACATTTAAAAGTCCTCCCCTTGGCATTTTACACGGGCAATAAAATGCGCAAGAAGTTCTTACGATGCCATTATCCTGGGATCAATAATTTCACCATAAAATTGAATTTTTGTCTTCGTGTGCCTCTAAAACGATCGTAAAATTTGTTTTACTTTTAACAGCCACCATAAGCATAGCATTGGACCAATAAATCGTTAACACCGCATCTACACCATCATTTATAGCGAACTATTTCCGTTTTACGACTGCAAAAATTCGTACGACTAAAATAGCATTGCAAAACGTGTATGTCAAGTTCATAAATATTCCGTCAGCATCACTGCTAATACTAATGTATAGTATTCTTTATACTCCGTACATCGTTAATTATATTGTCGAATCACGGTTTGATCTACTTAATAACGTTATAAGTAGATTGCGATAATTTTTGTTAGAGAAAACAGATAATTATCAAAAATTATCTAATATTGCGTATGTATATTTAATATTTATAAAAATGAATAAAAACGAATAGTAATTAGAATAACAGTGCAATTATTACGTGAGTGAAATATATCGCAAACTTAATGAAACTTAAACGAACACAAAAGTGCAGAACGCATACATGATATTTATTCTATTTTCAACAATATTTAGAGGGAGAAACAAATTTTTAATTGTATTCTATTTCTTCCAATGCACTTATAAAAATATGAATTTTTATAAAGATCCACAGTCAGTTTTAGTTATAAGTCTTACACATTAGGAAAGGCGAAAGCTTTTTAACAAGTTGTATACGAAATTATGTATCTCAATTTATTTTTAAGACAAGTTAGCTTTATTTATGAGGGATGAAAGCAAGTAATTTGTAATCGAAACTATAAATAAGAACTTTAGATATTATTATTAATTTAATAACGCATAAGAAAAGATTATCGTGGGTAAAAATTAACGTCAAAGAAATTTTGTTCTAATATTGCTGAGAAATATTAACTTTTCAATGCACTGCAATGCGATGCAATGGATTGAATTTATTCTATACGCACAAGAATCAAAATTCTTAAAATTGAAGAATTATTAGAGCAAGTTTTCGATATCTTTCCAATCGCAGAAACTTTAACCATAATTAACTAGTAATAAAAATTGACATGTGCATTTATTTTGTACGAATACTTTTTCCCAGTCCCTGTACGAATTTCTGTATCCGTTTGATAAATCTGCGAATCTCTCCCGTTTGATGATATAGATATATAGTTTGATATGAAAAGGACGGAAGCACGAAAGGACTTGTCATTCATAGCTGTATCGATCGATACCGGAATCACACTTATGCAGCACATGCACGAGTAATGCAGGGTTAATTAACGAAGACTTTACCTCGTCACAGATTCGCGTAGCCACCCCTAGTTGTCTACAACGCCGGAACCGGATGCCTCTGTCGTCGCTTGTGTTTTTCTTCCCCTTCGGCTATCATGCACGTATCTGACTTTGACCGTGACTCAGCTGGCCACCGCTATTTAAACTGTGCGAAAGGGGGAGCGTGGATAATATCGCGTGTCAGATCAGTCGGTGCATTTCGAAAGGCTGAAATCCCGACTCATTAACGAGCCACCCGCTTTCCAGTCTGGCGATGGCCAAGATTAATAACATTACGTTGTGCGTGAAAGTTGCAGATTTAGTTCGACTCTTCCAACTACTTATAATGTTGCTAATGAACTTTGTTCGATGCATAATTATGTAATACCAGAAAAAGGGCTCGCAGATCTATAATAAAATAATCCCCTCCCCCTACCAAATTTTATTTCAATATATCGTCCACTGGAATTTAGAACAGCATCTATCGTTGACCCGCAAACGCGTTTTACTTTAATGCAATTAATTTAATTTGCTGATTCGAAACTGTTGACCAATAGCGCGTATGCCTGCCACCATAAATTCTAATATCGTAAGATGAACAATACAGCTTCTGAAGTTTTTTAAAATTCTTCTTAAACTTCGAAAAGTTTCGTCCTTCTTTAAGGATGCATAGTGTTGGATTATTTATACATAAGCAATAACAAAAATGAATCTAACATTGAGAGACACTGCATTACGGGACTTTACTGCCACCATCAGGTCTAAGGGCCCCTGACTGTTTGTCACCGAAGGCCAGGGCAATAAACACAGCGCAGGCATAGTTTCTCTTCTTTAAGTGGACGCTAGAATTTTCATTCGAAGGCTGAGCGTCGCTTCACTTCTCTACCGTTTTTCAAACAGTAAAGACGTCCTTCCAAGCCGCGAAATAAAAGTATATAAATTAAACCTAAGAACGAAACTATAATTTATTTATCCCATTTCCACCATATAGAAGCGAAATTATGTGGACCGTTTATTTTGAAAGTGGTGTAAGTCCATTTTTGAAAAAAATGAGATATCACGTAATTCATGCTTAATTTAATGTAAATTTTTTATGTATAACTAATCCGTGTTTAATTTCTTAAAAAATTTCCATGTTTTGTACAATTTAAAATTGGTCGGTAAATGAAATTGCATAATCATCGATTATGAAAGTGGTGTAAGTCCAATTAACAGAGGTAGGTGGCTTAGCAGATAGTTGCCGATCAGTAGCCTGTTATTTTACATTTGTTTTATATTACGTGTCAAGAGTTACTAGTTTAGGTTAACTTATTCTATTTTTTTCCTAAAATGGATAACATCATATTAACATCAGATAGTGATATAGGTAAAAACAAATGGTAAATCAATATTATTTTATGACAATTGAAAATAATTATTTTATTTGTAAGCAAAATTGGATTAATATGAAGTATATTTTAAGTGATATTTGATTTTTCAAAATTGAAATTAAACGATTTTTACAATTGTCTAATTTTGAAAGTGGTGTAAGTCCATTTGCAGCCCGTAAGTATACATCATTTTAGTAAAATACGCCTAAAAGAAATTTATATAACCTATTGATAAAACAGTAGAAACATTGCCAGACTTCATATAAATTGCCTTAATTTTTTAATTAACAGATATGTTAACCTTTAATTTTCTCGAAACAAGAGAAAATGGACTTACACCACTTTCAAAATAAACGGTCCATGTATTATAACTTCAGCTATATTGACTCGTTATACAATACTCATGCAACAGACGGTTGACTTATATGTAACGCAACGCTAATCCCTCGTAGCAAGAAAAACTACAACAAGGCAAGACATTTCCGCTAACCTAATGCTTCCGTCGCGATATCCGATTTACCAAAAACACGTGCAAGAGCAAAGGCACTAAGAGAAGCTTGTTGACCGATTCACTGAAGGATCATTAAACACGGCTAGCTGTTGGTGACGGAGATCGTTAAACGGCACCCTTCTCTGGCGTGTGCCACTTTTCCCGCGCGTGTATGCACACGTGTGCAATCGTGTTTCCCATCGTCATAACCGGGTGACAAAGCAACGCACGCGTTAAACAACGAAACAAGTGACAGAGCCGGTGCACGTTCAGACATAGGTGAGAAAGCGAAAAGGAGAAAGATACACGCTCCAGGCAATCGTCCAATAATAAGCGTAAAGTGTTTGCCAGACTTGGAAACCGCCAATTTCCTGGATACCTTTCGCGTAACAGTGCAGAGTCATTACGCGGTCGTAGCGAAATGGTGATGGGTAGCTCGTAACCACTCGTTCGACTTGCGTATCGAACCCTTTTCCCACGGATAGCGAGCAAGGAAATTTCCGTGCAAATCGAACTATGCTGAATTTTCTTGCTTTGCAAAATTGTGTAATCGATTCGAACACGTTCCTCGGCTGCTTTACTGTCAGCAATACTGTGGTTGAATTCTTGCGGAATATTTTAAGGGTTGTGTGGCGGCCCTCTTGCACCTATCACTAGAGGGACATATGAAAAAATAGGGCTTTCTTGAAAGTATTCACTCCAACTATAGTAGATGTGCCACGTACTGCCATTTTAAGGATGTCGCGTAACTTTATTTAATTATTTTAGAACGTCGTTAACGTAAAGATCGTTGCAGTTTGGAACATAATATTGTTCAACCGCTCTTTTATTTGTGAACATTTTTTTTATATCTTCAATATAGTAAATCCAATACTACGTAATGTACAATATATAACAAATAGGAAGGGTGTGCGTTTCGTCCTGGGCCTGCTAGTGGACTCATCAGTGCGGCTACCTAACAGAACCTGCCTTAGACGCTGGGATATTGGAAAGAAGGTTAAAGGCAGTATATATATATATATGGACTAGGTAGTTGGACTGAGTACTTTCGAGAAAGCTTCTATTTTTCGTATGTCCCTCTAGTGGTAGGTACAGAAGAGCCGCCACAATATCATACAGTATGGATAGCAATGATTAGAGTACGCATTTACATGCATTTATTGAAAATTTGATAGCGTAAAAGGCATATGATCCCCAAAATTACACAAGATAATTGCAGTATAGTAAAAATTATGATACTTAGAGGGTGAAGCAACCCCCAATTTAAATCCTATTTCTCTAAACTTATTTATAAACATTTTTGCATTATGCGTTATTATTTCAAACCGTCTTACTATTATTATTATTATGCTCTCTGTCAACCTCATATAAACAAATAAATATTTGTTCAGTTCACGACGATCATGGTACGAATTTTCCTACAAAATCGAAAGTTCGCGGGCGCATTAGAAAAAGCTTATTCCATTCATCGAATTCCGTGGCGCAGCTTTTCGAACGGGGAATCAGAAGGTGAAATCGATTCAGATCCCCGAATCGTTTCCACCAAGTTCACAAGGAATTAATTATTGAATCGATCAAAAATGCAGGACTCGAACGAAAGCCGTAGTACTACATAGTACTAGACGTCTAGACCAGAAGCGTGTTGGGACGCGTGCCAAAAAATACGGCGTCGTCGTCGCTTTTGAAAAGATCTTTATCCATCGGGATACGTTTGTGTATCCGCTTACGTGTATATTCCGCCTAGATCGGCCGTTGCAAGAGGATTGGCAAGGCTTCTCCTTACAGACGATTCGGTTCGATGCATAATGCGCCTCGCTGCCAGCGTATGGTCATCGGCTGTTGTGAATTGGTCAAACGAACCGTGGAAAACGCAACGGCCATACTCCAATCTAACAAATTGCGAGCCGAGCAAATGTTACGAATCCTATCGAGCCCTTTCTTTATCTATGACTCGGTATAGCATAGAGAAAAGTGTTGGTTTATTTTTTAACGTATGAAGTCTCGAAGTAGTTGTCAACGAGAAAGTCAAACGAATAACTTGAGGAAGTTTCATGTGAAATGAGATATAAGTACATATAAATATTGTGCACCTTACAGAAATTGTAGAATTCTTTCCTATTTTCAAATTAAGGTGAAACCGATCTAGTGAAAATTTGGGTAGCAATATGAGACAGTATTACTTTCGAGAAAAATAAGTCATGCAGTTAAATAAGTCAATATGTTGAAGTATCGATAAAGAAGTTTTTATAAGTATAGAAATTCTTTATAAACTTGTCGCTAAATCACAGTAAAATATATATAAAATATATAGATCAAATTCCATTGTTCATTATCAATATATATCTTATAATATAAATAATATATATTCTTAATATATATCTATCGCTCAAACTTTTACCGTAATTGTCTCTACAATTCGAAGTTATAGCTATGTATCATAAATTTGTCAAACAAATGAATGCTGAAGAACGTAAGGCAACAGTTAATGTTGTGAGTGTTGGTCTTATATGTAGATGTATGAATGATGTTAAATGAGTATGAATGTTTTGTCCAGATCTGTATAGTCTATGGTGAAAATGAGATGAGTGAGAGTCCGATCTATTGTGTACGTTATTATGATGAATGTTTGAAAAAGAGTCAGTAGTTACCGAACCAGTAGAGAGAGTACACTGAGTGAGAGAGCGAGTCCAGAGTGAGAACGAGAGAACTAAAGAGCGAGATAGAGATAGTCCTAATATATGTGTTATATCATTAAATTTAGTCTCTAATAATAAATATATCATATTGTCTAATCGTCTAAGAAAGGAAGCACTATTATTCTACCCACAAATGTGCCTCCATTTCTTCTAAGTCGAAGTTTTAAACCTCTACAACTCGAAGATTTTAACTTTTCACTTGAGATTCGAATTATCGAGGTTCGACTGTATTTGCAAAAATCGAATCGCGTGAATACAGTTGAGAAACATCAACCATTTATTATTCATTTATGTCACAATTGAAGTGCGGATTTATATTTGGTATGCATTTATGGAATATTCGATTATGGTAAAAACTACAGCAAACACGCACACTGAACATCAAATGGCTGTGTAAAAATTTTTTTATTTCTTATTCCTCCTCCTTCACTGGAAAGATGGATCACTAGGTAAAGATGAAGGCCTTTTACCTTACGCCTTTTACCGGAATGACTTCATAAACTTGACTCGAGGATTTGTTTCGCAAAGATTTGTTGAGACATTGTTCGCTTTCCGTAAGATAGATCCGCTGTTTTTGGAATTAATTTGTGCGAATGATTTCGTCGCGAAAAATGTGGAACAATAGTTTTGCTTCGAGTATATTTAATTATTCAAAAATTCAAACGAATTATCGTTCCTCATTATTATTAAAATTATTTTATCCAACCCACTGCATAGAAAGTTGTGAAAAGAAATCAGAGATACTTTAGTCGATGAGATATACGTCTGAGAATTTTTTCAGATTTTTTGAACGTTCAGCTTCGTTTTAAAAAATTCCCAAACATCAATAATTTTGAGAAATTCTCAAGTGAAATTGTCCATACATATTCTTGTAATTATTTCTGTAGTTATAATAGAAATATTTCACTGCATTAAACACCTTTCTTAAATTAAACTTGAACAGCTAAATTAAGATATATATTGAACTCTAATCTTATTTAAAAATAATAAGATTTGAATGCAATTTTAATTAATAAAATTCTACCGAATACAATTACATTTTTACAAAATACAATTTTACTTAATTCAATACTAATACTTAATGCAATTTACCAGCAAAAACTTTCTCACCCTTTCTAATGCTTTCACCAGAATTTAGACACATGGATGTCGGCAATTTGCCTGAAATAATCGACGAGAAGACGGAAAGGGAAACGTAATAACGCGAAATTATGATTATCACGTAGTAAAGAAAGGGCTAGACTCATTAGTTTTCGATTTATTACTCGATCAATGGCCTGCCTGACGACTCGTCCGTCCTATCGACGATCGTCCAACTGTCCGTCGGAGCCGCCGGCCAATGACAAACGAGAAACGAGCGATTTATCAATTTTCAGAACGATTGTTCCACTGCATAAAATATCATTCGGTCCAGCACCCCCTACCCCCGATTTGAATGGCCCGCGCGATCGCTCGGGGCTACCAGCAGGGATAATAATTATTATTTCACGCGGTTAACGAACGAATTGTGTCACGAGCAGCGCGCGAGCCGACGGACCGAAACAGAAAAGGAAGGACGCGGGTGGTACGCGCGGTGAAGCGAAAACAAAGGCATAGAGGGAAAGAGAAGGAAGAAAAGCGGCATCGGCCATCTCGTAATTACCGTGGAACGCGAAATTCGGCGATCTTGATTGGCGTGCATCGCGTCGTGTCGCGTCGCGTTGCGAAAAACCACCACCCAGGCTCAAGCAGAGCTACGTCATGTCCCCGTCGCTTTTGAACGATGCCCGAACGTACATACGTACAGTACTTCATAGATATATGTCGTGTGGGTGTGCAGTTGTTGTGCTTTATAAAATGCGACCCACCATCGTACAGAGGTGATTTCCATAGACAAAAATAATGAAACAAGTTGGCGTGAATTAGTGGCCGTTCCCTGACCCTGTTACCGAGTTTTCTGGTTTATTATATTGGTGTTCGGTGAGATTGGTTTGCAGTGGAATTTATTTAGGGTAGGGAAATGAGATGTTTTGTAATGGATATTTCTATGACTATACGATGCGTGATTAACCCTTTACGTGGTGATTAAAATTACATTGCGTTGCAATTCTCTAATGGTTTTAACGAAAACAGCGTAAAACATAGGAAATGGGTTTGATGGAAGTAGCATAAAACTTAGAGAAAGGATTTAACGTAAGTAGCATAAAACTTAGAAAAAGGGTTTAATGTAAGTAGCATAAAACTCATGAAGAAGGATTTAACATAAGTAGTATAAGTTTTAGAAAAGGGATTTATATGCATTTTCATAGAAAAATGGCTTTTTATGCATTTTCATGGAAAAATAGAATCCTACTCATTATCAATAAAAAAAAAAAAAATAAAGGAACATGAACAATTTTGAAACCCGTCTTTGAAGATCTGAATAGTATTCATTGTTGTCGCTAATTTAATAATTTAAACGACGTATGGACTTAACATTAGAACTACCGATAATTAAGGTAAATTTATTTGTACCAAAATAAATAAAATTACAGGTAACTGAAGAAATACATAATATAATGAAAATAAACCGTTATTCATTTTCTTATTGTTAGAAAATCATGGCAAATTTGCAAAAATGAGTTTGCATGTACATTTATATAATTCTTATAAACAGTGAAATTTAGGTTAATCTTTGGCCATAATTGAAGGTTCGGATTAAATATTTATATGTTAAAAATAGGACACATTTTAAAAAAGCATCACATAAAGTCTTGGTCAAATAGTATTTAGAATTAGAAAGGTGGTAACGTAAAAAAAGATTAATGTGTTTGCAGATGATTTATGAATCCCTTTTCACTACACGATTTAATAAATAACTGTAAAAGAATTGCAATTCTATTTATCAAATTATCGACGTGTTTGTTTTTAACAGGCCTACACGGTATTAATTGAAAAGCCAGACCGATTGATCAGTGCGATCAAATCGAAACCATCATTAAGTAACTATCACTTAGTAGATCAAAACGAAATGTAGCTATTTACTCGAGCTCAATTAGCAAATACAATCATAAACATGCAGTAGTAGCATTCGATTTTATGTTTGCACTATAGCACATGATCAATGTTTATTCGCCAGCTTTTGATGATACGGCAGAGTTACGTCCTTAATCTGGTATTCATTTTATGCATCATCAATCGCAGATAATTGAAAATGACATTTCTAATAAATAGACAGAACGATAAAATGGTGAAAACTATAACATTAAATACTATTATGAAATTCAATCGTTCTATCCATTATCGTAAATAAATCTTCTAAATTCTCAAAGAAACGTGGAAGGATTGGAGAAAAATAGTAGATAATAATTTTAAACCAGCTAATATCAAATTAAAAAACTAGCAAATTAATTACTGTGGATAAAAAATTGCTATAGAATTATATAAAATAACTTTAAATAGTTTACTTCAATAACAAGTACAGATTATAGATAGATATAATATTTATATGGATAATTATATAGATTTATATTATTGATTATCTTCGATAAATATTTCTTCAACTAGTCTTCTAACTAATAACTATCTTTCAATACTACTTCTGAGTCTTATAGCTCCACTTTTATCGCAAAATATGTATGCTAGTAGAAGACAAATTGTTTTTAGCAAATAACGATTAATCCTCTCCACTCGAATCCTTCTGTATGTTTTTCCTTCGATCGTTCTGCCTTCTTTCTGTCCAGCGACTAATGGATCTCCTTTCGTGGAACTTTTTTTTGGTTACATTTTCGCTTCGTCAGTTGCCAGCATGAGAAAATAAAAATAGGGGCTAGAAAAGCGTGTCGACTATTCGGGCGTCGCGTCGATTAATGGAGATGTCAATTACCCAAGGACCTGTTATCCGAAAGAGCTATTATTCTGCAAAGAAATGGATTAAATACGTCACGTGCCTTGAAACCGAGGAACGTTGGCACGTATTAACCATGCCGCTTTAAGAAGGACTCTATCTCCTTTACAAGGCTTTGCTTTTAATATTTCATGAAACACAGTACGCTATATCCATATTACTTTAATTCGTGAATACGCAAAAAGAAATAAGAAACGTAAGTAGAATTATTGTGTTAGCTTAAGAAATTCGTTGGTTGAAAATGTGTGGATTTAACATTTTTAATATTGGAATAATACATTACATATAATATTTATTGCAAAGGCAAACTCCTTCAAGTCTAATTCTTTAGACCTCTTAAAAAAGTTTTAAATAATTCTGAAATATTTACCAATCTTTTCGTTATATTATTCAAGTTGTTTTCAATAAAAGTCAAAACAAAGAAGATTGGTATTTATGTGATTATATATAATTTCGGAATTTTAGTAGGTTAATATTAATACATATATTAGGTGTACCAATTTCCTGACTCGCTAACGTGGTTACTACAGTATTTATCAGCTTAAAATTGACCAGTTTACATTTTGAATTAAGCCGTAAATTGCCACTAATAAATAAAAAAGGAGGTGACATTATATTTTAATTATAAATTACAGTTTTTACCTTTTTCCTATTAAAACAGTTAGTGGATTATTCATTGACACACATAATATATACATATACATATATAATATAGTGGCTGCTACAAGTTTGTGGTCAAAGTATAGCTTCATTATATTTATGAGATGAAGAATACTTGATAATTTCCTGAACATACAATTTAAATGGAAACATAATTATAGCCTGGCCAGAAACTTATAACAGCCACTTTATATGTATTAATTAACTCATAAATTGTATTATTGTACATACATATAATTTACATAACGTATATAATATACACATAATTATTGTATTTGTTAGGCTACGTATCTTTATGCAAACTCATACTTTTTCAAATAAGTTTGAAGAAATAAGACCTAAATATAATTAGTGGTTCATCTTCTAAATATCATAAATTCTGTTGCATTCAAACCATCTCAAGAAATTACTAAATGAATCATGTCCATAGTGGATATCCGAAACATTCTGAACAAATGGGTTAAACACAAAAAAACAAATCTTTCACGAGAAAAAAGAACCCTTTTCCAAATACCAGAAACATCAGTGGAATACCCATCTGAATAACAGTTTATTGCCGAATATTATCAAAGTATACAACATATGTATATAGCGTACGTGGAGAAAAGAGCCATCGCCGAAGGATTTAGTTTCTCGATCCGGCGCATAAAAATCTCCCAGGCCAGGTGCATCTCGCGTGTACGAGTATGTAAATCATCTTCGCCCCGAGGCACGTGTCCGGCCTGCCCTCTTCTCCCTCTCTTCCTTTCGACTTATCGCTCGTATTAACGCTGCTATACAACGAAACGAAGAGAGGAGAAAAGGCAGGGTCGCGACCTTCGACTATTAAAAAAGCGAAACACATATTTTCTGCTTTCGTAACAGCCCCCGGGAGACGACGGCCGCGCTTGTTTCTAGGTTTGTTGTCATACTTGTCTCACGTGAAGCCATGGGGTGCCCAACGGGGGGTCAACGGGCCACACACGATCAAAAGCACCGATCCTGGGCCCCAACTACCGTCTCCCTTTTACTCTTTTTCTTCTTGCTCATCCCTGTTCCTCGACAACTGTTACCTGCTGCTCTAAAGGCATGATTCCATTGGAATAATGTTTAGGCAATATGTACAGTGGTTGAAAGTGAAACTCGGATACTTAAAGTGATACTTAAGGATACTTGGATACTAAGGATACTTAAAGGATACTTATTAAGGTAATAATTATTCGAACGATTCGAAAAGTTGATGAACGTTCCGATTAATACGGAAGCTTAAAGTTGAAAAGTTTAGAAATTCTAAGGCTTGGAAATTAAAATTGTTGGGAATCTCGAAGCACGGCAATTGAAACGGTTGAGAATACAAAAGCTTAGTAATCTAAACATCTGAGAATCCAAAAATTTAGTAATCTAAACATCTGAGAATACAACAGCTTAGTAATCTAAACATCTGAAAATCCAAAAGATTAGACATTCTAATGCTTAGAATTCTAAAGTCTTGCCTTACCGATAATAAACGTTATAAACTCTTTAAATTTGAATTTCTTAAAAATTGGGATCCATTCTGATAAATGTTTTGAGAGTTTTGCAATACTAGATACATTGTATTACAATTTGCAGCTACAGTTTCCCCAAGCCCGATTTTCACATCCTGGCTATTTTCTTGTTAGCGTTGCTTCAGTGAAATCATGCCTTCAAACGTCTTCTTTTTTTTAATCTATTTTTCTCCCTGGTTCTTGAACTTTCGGATATTCAAAATTTCTTTTCATTGGATAGGTTTAATCGGGTGATTGATGGGCGTGTGATATTAAGGCGTTTGTAAGGAGATGATTAAATATTCGAGTTTATCTGACGGGCATCGGCACGTGGTTCCATAGGGTAACGAACTGTAAATCTGGAGTTATGATTCGGTTAGAGCTCTAGTGTGATCTTTCTTTATGGTGGTCTTGGGTCTTTAAGAAGTTGACGAGGTTGGCCTACATAGAAGCTTGACCCTTTGACTGCGAGAGTCAATGTATGTAGACGCTTTAAATGTCTATCGATATCAACGAAAAATGTATTCATATACCTAGTAGATTTTGTATATTATAACCATAGTTGGTCATTATTAGAATCGTTTCGAATAAATCGTTATCTAAGATATTTATTTAGATTAATTTTGGTTAGTCAGATAGAATAATAATTTATTTCTCGTAACAAATTACTCTTTATTTATTCGAATAAATCATTCAAAATTGTCATACAATTAATGATTCGAAATTAGACAACGTTTTCTAATTTGGTCAAATTAGGGATGATATTATTCAATGGAATCTTGTAAAAGATAATCTTGCAATCCCAGAAAATGCACAAGAGAACTTTATACGTATTATCATAAACGCTACGAACTTTGCGAACTACCAAATAATATTATGAAGCTTCGTAGACACGTAACATAGTGTTAAAGTAGTAATTAATGTAGCCATGAAAAGGTTGTGAAAAGAGACCTTATTTTTAAAGTAAGTTAAGCTAACAATAATGTAGCCAACAAATATAATAAATGGTGATATCTTTAATATAAAAACTATCAATAATAATATTCACATCAACTACACCTAATAATTATAATATTAACAATAGTAATGATATATCAATAATATTGATATATGCGTACAATAGATTTTGATATTTGATATTACGCTGCACGGGTATAAATTAATGTTTCATTCATTTCGCTGTGCACAGGGTTTTGTTCGTCCATCATTTTCAATAATAATGAATTAATAAGCTTTTAAATATATTGTTAGCCGAGTTTATTTTATGTGAGAGATATTACCGTGTATTAATAATTAGAGGAACAAGTAATGTAATGACTTCCTATGGCGAGATTCATGCGCTGGTTTATTACTCGATAAGTAACTTGTTCAACGTGAACAGAGCAGTCTCCCTTCATCCACGATAGGTTCATCAATTTTCTTCTCCTTAACTGATAGCATCCATATACTGTAATCTTTATAAAAAAATTAACATAACGATACAGAAATACAACGCTTAACATTTATTAGCTACGATCGATTCTAAATTTCAACTGTTTAGGAAAACAACTGTCTATGGTGTTTCGATTATTTTACAGATGTTAATTTATTTACCAATTAAAATTGCAGAGATAGTTGGGCAGATTGAAGTTCAGCACGTTTTAATGGGGATGGATATAATTATTTGTAT
This sequence comes from Eucera pruinosa, assembly GCA_028830335.1. Taxonomy (NCBI): domain Eukaryota; kingdom Metazoa; phylum Arthropoda; class Insecta; order Hymenoptera; family Apidae; genus Eucera; species Eucera pruinosa. The sequence continues at coordinate 28,957,652 of JAMYCR010000001.1, read as the reverse complement.
TGCCTCGCCAAATTTTAAATATTGTTACGCATTTAATTTGCATTTATTAACATGGTGATGAAGTTACAGGCGGAAATAAACTGTGAACTAAATTTAGAAGTTCGAAGAGGGATTAAAAAGTGGTGATTTGTATTATTATCTATATTCTATATTATTTGTAGCGATCTGACACTTGAAATCATTTCTACAAAATTTTCACACCTATTTTCAGAGTTAATGAAACTCTGAAATTAATCAAACGTAACCGTGGCAATACTTAACTCCCTGCGTATTTATTAATTTGCAAAATTTCGCAATTCTTAGTGGATCCAATAATTACTAATCAACGTGTGTAATAAGTTATTCCAGCGCAAGTGGTTGATCGTAAATGTCAAACGATTATTTTCACTTATCGTTAGAGATATATCTACGTGAGTATTTTATTTCTCAAAGGGAAGATAGGGAAGAATATAAGAGCAGCAGCGGCGGGCATAAAGAGCGTAAAAATTGAAAGGTGAAGGGAGAACCCACACTCGATGGCATCTTGGAATTTTAACGTCAGAGGGACGCGTTATTTCGGTACGCTTGACTTCCTTCGAAGACGCAGTTCAAAGTGCCTTTTCCGCTTTTCAGTGTGGTTCCCCATCGGCGATCAAGCTACCTTGCTGACAAGGTTGCACACAATGTACTGTGAACACGAAGATCAACTCACCGCGGTCTACCACACATGGATGACAATGTACACTGACGTCAAAATGTCATACCTACTACCCCTGGCGAAAAGTTTCCGGTCAGACGCGATAATATTAACGTAGCTGGAAAAGGCTAATGTTTTTTGTGGTACAAAGTACTATTGGATAACTGTAAAACATAATAGAGAATTTGTAGACAACGCGGAGCAAAATTAGCTGATAAAAATGTCTCCAAAAGTGAAAATCAACTTGGAGAAGTAATAAAATTATTGTAACAGGAATCGTAGCACAAATTAACCCTTTGGTATATAGATTGAATCCGATAGGACCATAAAGGTATTGTTTCTCTTGCCCACGTGTTGTCACATGTGTAATATTTTATTCAATAAAACAATACTCCTATTACAAACAAGAAGAGCTGTATTCGATTAACAAAAATATAATGTGGGTCTTTGAGACTCACATAAAATTCTTAGGACATTCTGCAGATTTTAATTACATTTTATTGCAGTTTAATGTCTAATAAAGTTAAACACTACGAAAGTTTTATTCCGTTATGGTTTAAAATCTACCGAAGTTAAAAATCACGAGGTTACAAATAACGAAACTATTATTGTTTGGTAATGATCAAAATGTAAAATGCTGAAATAAAATGAGATTTTGAGCTTAGAAATTCACGAGGTGAATTTATTAATGCAATGCAACCTATGCAATTTATTAAAGAAGAAACGTGAAAGAATGATAAAGTTAAGAATGGTCGTACTAAATTAATACACTGGAGCCCTATTAAAGTAGAAGCAACCCAAATACCAGTGTAAAGACTGTTATGAATAATGGCACTCGCTGAGGGCTACACTTTAGCCACTTCGTCGCTAGGCCAAGTGAACCCATTTTTTTCATATTTCATGAATACCACTCGGACGAAAACCATTGTTGTCTTCCGAGAATTGAACAAATTTAACCAAAGGTTGCAATGTAAAGCGATAACTAAAAAATACAAATTTCGCTACAAAAAGTATTTGTGCATACATATATTTACATTTTCTTAAACAGATGCTTTTTAATCAGACTCCGCATTTCATTTCCGTGATACCAAAATATTTTATAGCCACATAAGAGTATAGTTAAATTATAGAAAACTTAACACAATTGGGTTTAACTAATTAGCACAATAATTAAATACAAATGTCCTTCGATTATCCAATATCTAATAATAAAATAAACTTGTACTGTTTTAGAATGCCTTCAATTAGTCTTTCTTAGATCTTAAAACCAATTCTTAGTATTATATTACTTTAGCCTTTTTTTCAAATTATACACCGTATTTATTTAAACTAAGCATACTTTAATAGGTGCTGGCACAATTATTTAAAAATGTATATAATTCTGTATTGTCTCATTAAATATCAGATATGACAAGGCAATTAATTTGGGAAGAAAATCAAACGAAAAACTAAATTATAGAATCAAAGTTGGAAGTCTGAAGAAGGGTTAAATAGATCACTTATCGCGTCATCGTTTTTTTTTTCACCTTAAAGACCCTTCCATTCGTAATCGTTCCCGGAACGTATAGAGAATTAATATCGACGACTGTGAACTGAAAGCGTAATGGGTAGACGATAGTATGTGTGTACTTACTTTCTTGTCGCAAGCAAAAAAAAATGTCTAGTATGACCTCATCTACTCAGCTTATACTCGTTACGCGGAACTAAATTTTTCAGAGTGGCCGCAGTGAATAGAACACCATCCTCCTTCCTTCTTTCTTTTTTTTTAACCCCTCAACGGAAATTGGAGGGAAGAGAGACGGCTATAGGGTTGTTCAAAGAGAAACATCTTACATGCATAGTACATATGAACCTCTTAGCGCTTCCCTACCTTCTAACATCGAATAAACTAAGTCGTTACACACAGTTCTGAAATGTTCTTACATTTTTCAATTGCTCCACTACTTAGCCAAGCTGGAAGTGCAACGTGTATGTTTATACAACTAACGATTAACTGTTGCGATCTTTTTGTTGGTACAATTAGAATCTCATATGAGAACGACAAAAATAATTTACAATGGAATATCATGTGTATCGAAATTTTATTCAAATTCCATTTAAAAGACAGTTTTTGTAATTGATTCTACTTTTCAATTTCGACGATTAATTTCTTTAATCAACAATAACGTTGAATTCCATAAAAATGTTAACCCTGGAAGATCGGAGGAGTCTTGTCTCTTGAAGACTAGAAAAAGTTATGTTACTTGATGTTCCAATAGTATTTATATAAAATGCGTTGAAACAAATTAGATAAAACAGATAATATCCAGTAAAAATGCTATAAAATATTTAAGAAATATAATGTGGACGTAACGAGGCTTATTGAGCATCAATGTTACTATGCCTAAAGGTACACAAATTTAACAAGATCCCTGAAAAGGTTAACATTATTAAATAAGAAAGGAAAATAAATAAACTTTCCCCGAAATTATTTTCAAATTATTTCTTCAACCAACCGAACCAAAAGCTCGACCTCGCTTCCGTTAAGCGTATTGCACGCAAGAAGACCAGAATCACGTAGCTTTAAATCGCAAGTTACAAGGCGACAGGTTACTTCCCTTTTACCATGGTATCCTAAAAGCCGTCGTACAGTTTTCCCAAACCGTATCGCCGATACACGTCTCTCTCTCCCATGGCGCGTATTTTTGCCGAGCAAACACGCGTTTCGTTGGGCTATTAAGAAAACGTTGAGCGGAAGATGGGATGCTCGCGAAACTGCATCGTATAATAATTTCCAAGGGAGTTGCGAGGATGGCGAAGTGCACGTACACTTCACAGGAAAGGATAGAACGGGTAGTAGTTCGCGGCAGTAACCTCAAAAGTAACCCCTTTAAAAGTAACTGTCGCAACACCTGGTGCAGGCTAGCCCATCAGTCCACAACCCTCTTCGCAATTTCTTCCCTTCCAGAGGGGCTGCAAAACATCAAGCCGCAGAGCATCAGAGAATCTTCGTTCGAAGCTCACGGGTCACGGGCTGAATCATTTTAACTATTCGATTAAGGGAAATGCTCGATAAGCAGCAGCCTCGAAGAAGCCAGCCGAGCCAACCCTCTGCCTGAAGGTGAAAATATTGAATGAAGAGGGGAAACAAGTTTCAGACTCCCGACGATCTTCCGCGGGGGCAATCTTCCGCGATGGAAGTGGCTGCTCGCTGGCGAAGAGAGAGAGAGAAAGATAGAGGGTTGAAAAATTTATCGACTGCCTACAGACGAATCGAAATCATTTTTTATAACGTTCATAAAGTTACGCGTGACAAGCGGAATCCGTGGATAAACAGGAAGGAAAGTGCCGCGCGTGAAATTTTTATGTACCCCCTTCCCCCCTTCGTTTTGATATTGCGAATTTGTTGAGTTCAGAAATAAAGTAAGAGCATTGACTAAGTATAGGATAGACTCAAACTTATTCATCTATAGGAAACATCGTAAATTTCAAACAGAAATATTAACCGTGTAAACAAAAAAAGGTAGACAGTTCTTACACCCCTTACGATTTAGAGTGATGATTTTAAAAATTATATTTCATACGATCATCCAAGTTGATCAAGTTAACTATCTATAATATAATATATATGCCTTAAAAGTTAGGTACATATACGTGTATTTAAATTTGTTAAATTTAATCTTATTTGCGTATCATCGTATTGCTGCGTTCTCTTCTTTATCGTTGTGAGATCGATTATGTATATCGAAAACAACTAATTATCGCAATATTTAGCGATAATTCCTGTCATTTTATACGCGCTATGGTCTTACTCTAGTCTGAATTGGTAATGTCGCATTGTGATACTGAAATGGTAAGCCCCCAGATGATTCTATATACATAAGAATGGATAGTCTATCCCAGAGCTTCTTAAACTTTTTCATTCGCGACCCCCTTTTTATCGAAGCAAACTTCTTCGTCATCTCTTCTTATCAAACATACTTTTCCATACTACACATATACGTAGGCATATAAAATAAATAAGCGAGTGAACCATTGACTATCTTAAATCAAAATAGTTTTCATAATTATCTTTACTCACTAATATTTGAGGACTCCACGGATAAACATCATAAGTTGAAGAGATACCATTCGTGAACAATTATCAAATTCTTCGCGACACGCCTAAGCCTGTTATGCGAGCCACTTGGGACGCACGACCCACAGTTTAAGAAGCACAGTTTAAGAGTTAAGAAATAAAAGTAAGTAAAGAAACTACATATTACAAAGTGCGCGAATCTTGTGACTGATAAACGCGTAGCGAGTCGTAGCCCACGCGTATCGCGACAGAATGCGTTAAAGCCAAGGGGTGACACGAGAAATCAAACGTTGCTTCGAGTATCGTTTACAGGGGGCTGATATAAAACGGTAAACGAGGCGGACACGAGTGAGACGAAGCAAGTCGCATTATACCTGAGCCTCCATTCCAACTTTCATCTTTTTTTTTAACCTTCTCTCCACTCCTCCTTGGCTTGCTCTTTTTTCCACGTCTCGCCGACACCTCTCTTGGAACGTGCGGGATTTTTTTCGATGTACTTTTTATCCCGTGCACACTCGTCAGTCTCGTTTACGATCGCCTAAGTGGAGCGACCGTGAAAATTAATCGCGCTCGCTCAGGGTAATGAAGTCTTCTGCGTGTTTCGAGAAAATGTTTCTTGCGTGCTTCGTTCGTTCGCGAGCACAACGTATTTCGAATTTCGATAGCGAGTAAGACGAGATTTAACCACTAAAAGATGGTGTATTAGTTATTTTGGTACACTTAACCCTTTACCGTACGCATTTTTCTGAGAGTACTGTATCTTGTAATATTAGCCAGTTATTACTTTAATTCTGTGTCAAATGTAGGACAATGAAATGTTAGAATTAATTCGGACTCGATAATCCTCTATCTTGGAACAGAAATTGCTATTGAAACTGAATTTTATTATAGATACAGTGTATCTTCGTTTTATTTAAGTTGTAATATTCATCACGAGTGTATAATATAGGGTTAATATATATATAACAATGAATAGGTGAATAGTTAGATCCTTTTTCTATCGAATTTTCAAGTTTCTTCAGAAATTAATTCATACAAATAGATTTTTCCCCTCTAATGTATTAAATTTCCGGTTATCAAACCATTAAGGACCAACGTTACGTTAACGCAACATTTTATTTATTGCTTTTTCAAACTTTACAAAATTGTATAACCTATGTGGAAGAAGAAGTAACAACGAGAAAAATATTACACAGATTCCTCGGATGCCTTTTCAAAATACGTCAATGAAAAAACAAAATTCAGTGAGATAAATTGGCTAGAAAAAAAATTGCAAATGAAATTGTGCGTTAAAACACGTAGCTCTTTAATGGGTTAAACTGTGATGTACATTACAGTGGCTGCTATTAGAAATGCATTCGAATCGAATTCTATTAGCGTTTTAAAAAGCTACTGCAACATTTGTGATGTGCTTAGAAGAGTTCATGTCTTTTACGTCGTTAAATGAAATTACGCCTGAAGAACGTTTAGAACACTTATTGTTCAACTTTGCGATATAAATTACCTGGTAAGAAATAGATTAAAGTGTCGTAAAAATTTCGCTCTCAAAATAAGAGCGCGAAACCCAAGATACAAAATTGCAGACTTTCGTAACTGAAAAGGGACCATAAGAATCGAGTGGCATTTGAAGTTAATGAGAGGACCACCAACTTCAGCCCTCGAAACACGAAACTTTTTCACTCGTAATCGGATTATTTATAACGGGTAGACGCGACTTAATCTCCGCCAAGTGAGCGTCGTATTTCGTTTGACGAATGCAACTCGTAAATTTCTTTGATGCGGCATTAAAGGCCAATATATCGTTACGTTTCTCGTGATAACTTCTCGTAAAGGGATAACGATAAACGTCATCAAATACCATGGCTTTTCGTAGCTCTTACGTTCCTCAATGGCTCCTTCTTCTCCCGTCCCGCGTCCGCTTATTAAATGATTTATTCAGTTCAAGGCGCGGCTATTCGATAGCTACTAGAAGCATCGAGCGATTTGGGCGAATTTCCCAACCACTTCTAGACGATGTTACGCGTTTTTAGAAGACATCTGAATAATGCACTGGGTACAGTAGTCCCTCGCTAATATTCGCATATTTTTCCCTGCAACTGCCTCCAAAGCAACAGGAATAACATTTTCCATTTTTTAATGTATAGTTATGGGATTATTTTAGTTACGTTGTCGAGGTTTTTCCGACAAAAATATGAATAAGTTTGTTTACAGGGATAAGAACTAAAAAAGGTATACAAAATTAAATATGTACTCAACAATAAACACCGTTTATTATATTACTGTAATGAGTAAGGTGGGGCGTATGGACAAAGAAGAAGAAGAAGATAATAGAAGAGGAGTAAAATAGTTCACGTATATGAAAGTTATATAGGGGTTTTTCGCGTGACGAGTAAATTTGCTGAATTTGACTGAATGACTTCAAACGTGTAAACTAATTTAACTAAAGTGCAAAAGACAAAATTGTTTGAATAGATCATCCCTGGATATTCTTTTCGTCACGAATTCGAAGCTTGCGAATATTAGCAAGGGACTACTGTGCATGGCGTGGTTCGAGTGGAACGTAAGATGTCACGTAATACTCAGTGCAGTTCCCTCTGCTCGTGGTTTTACGAACGCGAACGCTCGTATAACAAGGCTGGATTACCAAATGACCAGCCTTGAATCAGTGTCTGCCGGCTGAAATGCATGACAGGTTGGCGTGTACGGTATTTAACGGTGCCACGAAAATTCCATTTCCCGCTGCTGCATTTCCGCTGAAGACGTAATAAACGTGCCAGAAATTGTAACGCGAATGCTAGACTCGTTCCACGTCCACCACCCCTGCTATCCCGCTTTATTTATTAACGTTTGATTTTGTGAACTGGCGATAAAAGTGCTCGCCATGTGTCGATCCTTATTTAAACGTAGGCTATTCGGTTTTATCGTTATTTTATTTTATTGCGGGGAATAATTTAGTACTGTTGCTTTGGAATAACTGATTGGGGTGAATGGGGAAGTAGTTTTATATACGCGTTACGTTAACCCTTTCACTACCAGAATTGAACTGATATTTGTTAAAAGTCTACGTATGTATTTTCCGTAACACAATATAATTTCTGATATTATTCGTGTAGAATATTCAAATATTTATACCTACATTGTTTCTATATTAAGTAATGTATGTGTAGCAGTGTTTACAACACATTGTAGTTCTCTGAAATTATCAATCTGTACTAATTGTAATTATTTTGCTATACATTTAAGTAACGCATATTTCTGAAGACGTTAAAAGATGACGGGACAAATTAATTCGCGATACGAAGTTGCAGCCAGGAGCAAAATGGGCAGCTTGGACGCGGCTTAAGTTTGAATCGTTAACCTAAACGTGGGATAGCTTGGTAGAATAACGTGTGCACCTGACAGCTCGTAGAAGCGTCTGGCCCTGCGAGAACGTCGACAGAACGCCAAGTCAGCACCTTGACTTGATGGACATTAACGCGAAATACGCGTATTTCTTCCCAGCCTAATTACAGTTATCTCTGATTAGAAATCTTCCTGCTACCCGTTTCCTACTTAGCGGTTTATGATCCTTTAATCCATATCAATGAACTTGTATGGCGTTAGCAGGACAATATTGGCAACGGTATCTATTGTGCATTTATGGGAGATTGAGATGCGTTCGAAGATAGGCGATGCATGTAATATGCGAAAATATACCAAATATTTATCTTACAATACAAATTATATTGTATTTTAAGGGTAGAACGATTCTTTAATTAACTCCATTAACTTCGTTAATACAAATATAAATTTGCATAAACGTTCGATGTCTAGTAATAGGTTTTAATAACGTAAACCTTGAATCGTTTCATAACTAAAATTAACTGTACGTGGTTATAGATAAGAGACTTCATCGTAATCATCACAAACATATAATCGTGAAGAAAATATATACTAAATAATCCGGAAACTCTTGTTGAAAGACTCTTTGTATCAATAAAGTAAAAATCTCTCAACATCCAAATATCACAATTATTAGGTGTATAAATTAATTTTGAGTCTTCAGGATTTCATAAGATTTCACACTTATTCACCAAAAAATAAATACAATTTTAATATTAAAAATTGACATTTTCTCATTTATGAAACATTTTGGTCACTTGAGAAATGGTAAAGTAGCAATTTCATTTTAATAAAGCCGTCAGAAGTTTACAGATAAAATAGAACTGAATTAATTCGTACACATAATCAATATCAGATACAGAGGCAATAAAAACAACGCCTATCTTAAGTCTATTTCCATTTTTTTAATTTACAAGATATCGATAAAATCAATATCAAGTACAAAGCAATACAAACAATATTTATTCTAAGCCTTCCTTCATTTTTTTAATTTTCAAAATAACCAATAAGATCAACATCCAGTATAAAGCAATACAAACAATATTTATCTAAAATCAACCTCCAATTTTTTAATTCTTTTCCATCACTGTCATAGTTCACCCACGTGAACGCAATTATTTCACAGGAATGCTCGCTAACAGCTTCCCTTTCTCGTAGTCGCACACCAGTTGTTCCTCTTTTGTAGCTGTGGGAACGCAACTGTATCGAGACAAGCGTTTCGTTTCGCGAAGAATTCGCCGGAACAAGGACGACCCGTTTCGAACGTATTCGTTTAGATGCCACGTCGATACCAGCTCGCCATGGGCATCGAATGCACCTCGATCGTGTCTGTATCAGCTGCCGCACGCTGAATACAGCTGCTCGCAAAATCTCGAAATAAATCTGCAACTCTTTCCCAGAAGAACAACCTTGAAACCATAATTGTAGACGTGCTTTAACGAGTGGATTATACACATGTGGAGCACCTGTACTCCCGCTGTCCATATATGGATCCTTTTCGTATCGTTCTTTCGGAATCTGTGTCCTCCATTCCTCTGTCTTCTAAGAATCTCGTACATACGTACGTGTCGCTTAGGATTAACGATGACACACGGGACAATTGTGAGACTCAATAGAAAAGGAACACAGGCTAGATTTAGAAAAGATTTTTTCATTTTATTAGACTACACAAATTAATTCTGAGCCTTTTGTATTTCGTGAGATTTAATATTTATTCATAGAAGAATCAGATATATTTATGTGGTTTTAATATTTAAAATTTATCTAGTTTCCTTAATTTTATTTTATAAATATGTAACAATAATCCTAATACATTTCATTTCTGAAGATTTACTTTTCATTCCTTCAAACTAATAATTAAAGAAATTTAAGGAAAAGAATAGCTTTTATGTTATATTTTATATTATACAAGAAAATATATTTGAACAGAGAAATTATAATTATTAAGTCATAAAGAGCCATAGCTATTCTATAATAATTTTCTCCGGGTAAAAGCAACATTTTTACCATTGTGCGACATTTACCTACGAAATACAAAATTACTTTTCACTCAACCCAATAATTATTAGACTTTTTATTCGACAATTAAAGTCCCCATAGAATCACTTTACATTTACAACTCACAAAATACTGCAGTGTGTTAATTTAAATGAAATGTCTGAATAATTTGCGAACGCAAAGATGGAAGAGTTATGTAAGAGGCATTAATTAGAATTTATGTAGTTTTACAACAAAGTATTCCCAAGGAAGGTGGAAGCAATCCACTGAATAAAACAGAAGTTTCGTAGAATCCGCTTGAGAACGCAAACACGCATGCACGGATCTTCTTCGGGTATACGCGAGAACCTTACATCTATATGAGTTCCAGAGTAAATCACGATCTCTTTCTAGTACATATTACGCTTGTCAGCTGAATCGCTATTTATTGACAGTTGTGTCAATAGCATGCAGTGAACGGCCGAATTTCCTTCTGTCAGTAACGAAGCAGGAAAGAATATCCGAAGATCATTCGAGAAACCAACACGTCGATGATTCGAAGTTTGTATGAGAACTTCACCCGGCTCCTGTAGCCAATTACCTGTCTGCAAACCAGAAAATTGCGATACTTATATCTAACTTGTTACGCTATCTTTTCGTGATTCGATTTAGATTGTTTTATATTAAACCGAATGTCTCTTTGGTTAAGATTAAAATCTTTAACCCTTTTTAGGATTATGATAATATTATAAATATTCAATACAAATTCGAATTAAGCATGAATTTGTATTCAGAGAATGTTAATGTAGTTCCTTGAAAATTTATATAATCTTGTTACTTCGTGAAATTTTTATTACTGCAAGGCAATATTTTGTTATCAGTTTATTTATGGAAATAAAACACCATTTATTAACAATCTGTTCTTATATATAAATTATTTTAATACTTTCTTGACCATTATTAACTGATTTATATAAACCATCTGATTTACCAGAAAGATATTATTTTGATTATCAATTCTTTGCATTAATTCTTCCAACAAGTCCATTAATCATAATAGGTGTAATTGTCTCGTTTTAATTAGTAAAAGAATTAATATTTTCGAAATGATCAGAGCTCTTGTATTATTTTAAATAATATTTATATGTGAAATTTAGAGGGGTATGTAGACTTTTACCACTAACTGTATATTTAATCTTTCATTCAAGTAATATATAAAGAATTGTTTGCATTTCCTAATAAAAGACAATAAGCAAGAAATTAATAGCGCAGACTTTGACTATCCTCTATTTAATTTAATGATAAATGATACTTTTCATGAAAATATTCTTTATATCTAGAATTGGTTCAGGTATGCACGTTATTGAAAATACTCTGCTCCATCAAAATGGAGTAGCAAGTAATAAATTATTATTACTAACAACTGAAATTGTAGGAATTCTTCCAACTCATATGAAAAGAGCAAAATTGTTCATTCGCTGTTAGAAAGTTTCTACATGTACGAATTTTAATTTAACCTAGTTTCATTTTCAGTCGGAGATGTGTAATGGACATTGAACTGCAATTTCACGTTATTCTAGAATTTTTGTGGTTACGTGTACTACGTAAATGGCATGGTTACACAAATTTTTGGGTGCAAAGGATGAACCGAAAATTAAAGCTAGAGAAAAGTTACCTGAGAAGAATAATCTTCCTTTAAGTATAGATCCATATATTTTCTTTAATATTCAATAATATTCTATCATATTAATAATTTCGACAATAGTTCACTTGAGATATAATAAAATAAATTCTTGCATTACCTCCTAATAGAAGTTTAAAACGTGAGAAACGTACTTGATTAGATTAGAACGCTATATATTTCTGTAACATAAAATCAATAAATAAACAAACGATTTCTCTGTTTTCCTATCCAAACTTAAACCAGGATAAGTTACTTTGCATCCAACGCTGCAATTGTTATGTTAAGCATTCCTTATTAATTTTCGTCGTACCATTTAACGATTAATTTTAACACTAAAACCACAAAGCCGGTCAAAGTGATCAGTTAATAATTTACCATAACATTCGTATAAACTTATAGTAGTGCATTTTTAAGAAAATTCTATGGTTTTCCCTACAAAACACGAATAAAGATTTACTTCACATGTAACACATATTTTTCTAAAGTGTCTATCATTTTTATTTCTTTGACATTAATAAGTATACCTTAATCGCCAGTAATTTTACTGTTAAAAGACCCAAGGGACAAAAGGGTTAAGGTCAAAGCTTTACGGTTTAACATCGTCTCCTGAAACGTTACAATAATTTACCAAGGGGCGCAGCGGAGTACTATAAACACGATCGACGGCAAATTACTATGCACGTTCCCCTGTGGAACTTCTGTCGGTTGTTTCCTCATAACACAGTGAAAACTTACGTCACCGTCATTATATCCGCGCGCGTGGCTTGCGAGTGCGTTTACGCTACAACTGTACGAGAGTTTATGTGCTTTGCGGTATCTTGCTCTCGCCTATTCCTATCTGGCTCGTCTGTGTATATGCGCGAGACTACTTATCTGCTCTGATGTATTGCTCCGGAAACTCGGCACACGAACGCTTTCGCCTGGCCTTCCTTCGCCATCCTCAACCCTCTCTTTTCAACCCCCCCCCCCCCCCCGGTTTCCACAACGACTCTTCCTTCGCCGCCCCTACCAATGCCATCCTCTCTCGTTGCGCCTCGTTTTCCAGCGGTTACGAGAGCTACGCCAATGGCATGGAGAAATTCATGGAACTTTACTTTCGAAAGTTGTGCACCCGCAACACTTTGAGGTTCATCGAGCGCCTCAAGTGAAGATAATTTGCGCTGAATTCGACCGAATTCCGCGAGTTAAAATTGCTTTGGCTCGCGTCCTGCGATGCGCGCGTAGGTAAAGAGTTGTAAGGATGATTTTGCAACGATGAAAAAATGCACCTTCGTATCGCATTTATAGGTTTGTTATTTAATTTTTGTAAAAAAGATTGGTGTGTTGGTACTTTGAGATGTGTGATGCATGTGTTGCATTATTGAATATTTGTACGAATATTTATTTGTGTATTTATTGAGGAAGGCAGCAGATTAATCCTAAAATGATGAAGAAATGAGGAAGCACGATATTAAAAATGGTATGTTCTTTGTTGCAATGTTCTTTGCATATGCCCAATGAAATTTTAGCTACGATTACTGTTGATAATTAAGAAACCTTCAGCTTCAGACATTATAAGACATTATAAGAATTGACTTTTTCACAGTTTCTTGAAATATCAAATATCCAAAAATATATTCTGAAGTTAAACTATTATAAGGATTAATCTTTAACCCTATTAACTATTACAAATTCCGTATCGAATACTACGATAAATTGCATAGATTATACATAATTAATCAAAGAAGAAATGATGCATTAAAATACCACCTAATAATTATAATTCTTTCTATTTCTTCTCTCACATTTCTAGACCACACTAAACATTTTCTCTTATGACATATTCCACAATTTTCGCAGCAAAAGTATTGATTATAGTGACAACATCGTCGCTAAGATATTTGACGTGTTTATGTATGTATGTGTCCTTAACGATCGGACCTAATTCCTGTTAGTAAAGCCACAGCGTGCGATTATCGTATACTATTTTTAAATTGTTTTGAAGACTAAAGCAGCTTAGTAAATCAACTCTCTGGATTTATCTAAATATTCTATGAAAAAGTACAAAATATTTTTCCATGCATTTTCATCTATATATTGTATATTATTATATTATCTATATATCTTCTATTTCCATAGCGTGCAGAATAAAATATACCAATGCAACAAACGCGGCAAAGAGTATTAACCTAATACCCGGCCAGTGAAAAATAGCAATAGACATGCGGCACCGCGTGATATTCTAGTTGCAATAGTTATCCTATCTATCGATCAAGGTTGCAGCGAGATCATATTGCACAATCTCTATCGCGAGTACGGCGTAAACATTACACGCGTCCTTAAAATTTTTTAAGGAAACCCTAGACGTTTCCTGGTGGTCGGATGTCGGGGAGAACTTTCTGAACGTTCAAGAGTAACGGGAAAAGTTGCGCCCGCAGGCCGGAATAAGAGAACGAAAGGGAGAAAAGGAGGGAGGAGGGGTCGATCGTGTCTACGCGAAGATCGAAAGGATGCGAGCGAAACGAGGGAGGAAAATCGTTTGGCAACTTATCAATCGTAATTGCGGGCCCGATACTAAACTTTCTCTTGCTGCCTGTGCTTTCTTCTCCTTAATGACGAGAAGCAAACTTGTCAATTAGTAATTGGCGGAATTCGAACGGTTCCTCGAGTCAGCGACACTGCAAACTCGCCGCGCTTCCGTCATCGATTTATCTCTTATTCCACTCGGAAAGCTTCCGCCGCGATTTTCACGACGTTTAATTATCTCTGTTGCTTAGTTTCGTCCACAAATGTATCAACAGCCCCGTCTGTCGTTCTACTGTAGCGACACTAATATCGTTGGTGGGAGAACGATTTTCTGGAATTAGGTTCTAATTAGTAGCAGAGAATATTTGACTGTTATCTATGATTGTTACTATGTTTCGGTATTAATCTTGCTACCACTTCGAAATATTGTTCGATTCAGTCCTGTTTCCTTTGCCCTTTAGAAACGTTTAGGAACAATGGTTACATTTAAGACAGGATAGATATTTGATTATCTTAGTTGAGTAGACTATTCATTGGTACACGTAACATGAACACACTATCTGCCGGTTTGGAATTAAGACAAATAAGAGACCGGTTAATTTAAGCTTACAATTCGGTAATATCGGATAGTTTTAATCTTATAGAAACACGTGAAGTAAAATAGAGATTTAAAGTATTATTTTGTCTACTGGTTGAATTATTATTAATAACATAGAGAACAAAAGGTCGATTTATATAGATTTATAGGATTTATAGGAAAAGGCTATTAATCGGTTCCTGCTAAATAATGTGTTATTAGTAGTACATGTTTGCAGAATATTACTTCGTCTATGAACAACTTCTATGACTAAAATTTTGGCTGTATTGGAAAGCTAAAAAAAACTACCCTAGGATTGAAGAGACTACTGAACAGCTCCCAGGTCGCATAGGATAAACTTTTTCATTAGCATATTGGAAAGTCGTAGATAAGCAACGCTTTTTCTCCTTCGAACGCCAGGTACAAGGCAAATCCGCTTAAAGTGGCCCCCCGGTATTCTATGCACAAAAGGCAAAGCGGCGATATCCTCAAAACGCAGCCCATGTCCACCCTATCCAAACTCTCCATCTCTCTCTCCAACGTCATCATTTATTCCAGGCGCCTATTTACACGCGAGCCTTCAAAGTCGCTTTCACAAGATAACCTTGGCTCGCTCGAGCAGGATAACGTCAAAGTGGTCTTCCAAAAGAAGAGAAGGTTACGGTCCGAGAGACGACCGATTGAAATAGCCACCGTCAGCAACGTAGGCGGCTACTTTTTGAGGATGAACGATCAAAACGATCGGAAGCTGCACCAATGGGAAAGTAAATGTCAACGTAGATACTCTACCCAGGCTTTCTTCGAGCTAGAATAGAAGGATGGGAAGGGGAAGAACGAAACAGCCGTTATCCTGACATTTAGCGCGGAAATCCTAAAAAAAGAGTAATACATCACGGTTATGAAATGAATAGACGGTAAAAAGTGTCTGCGTATGCATAGTTTGCGATGCGTATGGAAACTCTTCCGATCTTTATATTCGGTGGTTGAGTGAACGGTAAAAAATACAGTAGTATAAGTGGGTAATATAGCAGACATTGATATAAATATCAGACTTGACACATTTTAGCGATGATTGGATACATATTAGATATATATTGATAAATATTGGACTTGACACGATAAATATGTTAATACATTTTATTGTGGTTCCTTGTATTGTTGAAAGAGTTAGGATAAAAGGGAAATTTTAATATACATACATACAATTCTTTAAGAGGATATTTGCGTTCTTTCATTTTGGTTGTTATTTAAGGTTTCATTAACATCTTTGGCAATGAACAACCATCTAGTATTTATTATATTTATTATACGATTGTCTAGAGCCTGGAATATATATTAATATCCTTCAAAAATTGAATAGGATTCTGTATACAGTGAGAGACAAAGATAAGTATACACCTGATAAAAATGAAATTGAGTTGAATTATAGGATAGTCAAGGTCGATTTATAATTTTGCTAATAGCAAACAAATACGTACTGCGCAATAATAATATAATTATAGTATTACTCATAGAAAATGCAATATATTAGGTGTATAAATTAAATCGGTGCTTTTATGTTTGAAGTCTTCAAAATTTCGTTTCACTTAAAACCACCACCTTTTCTGTTAAAATGGAATGTATAAGTCGCGTAGAATGGAGATTGAACTATGGAAATTATTTCGAGCATCGAAATTATGATTGAATTTTGCGAAAGAAAAAGATTGAATTTTGTGGAAAGGACCCGAATTAATTTGTACACCTAATAGTAAAATTGTCATACAATTTACAGTAAATAAATGATACCATAATCTTACTTTTGTAAATTGAATACATACTTAGTTTTGGCTCTCATCGTACCTATTTTGTGTTTTGTATTACATACAACGTATTACATACAATGTATTGCATACAGTGTAATACATACAATGTATGTAATTTCAATTACATTTTATAATGAAAATCAAAAGTTAGTATACACATTTCATGTACAATTTACTTTGTTCAATTGTAATCTAAAAAAAAGAGAAAAACGCTCACCGTTCTTCAGTACCTTTACCTCAAACATCAAATCTAGGAAAAAAGTCAGTTGCAAATAAAAGCATTCAGTATTAGACATCTTAAGAGCACCGTAATACGATTGCAACCCTTTCCTGCATAGCCTTATTTCCAACATTGGCTGCAAGCAAAACATTCCACAACACAAGGTACGAGTTAAATGCACTCTTCGCGTTTTACCCTGCGCAAGCTACGTCATTCGCGAATCAAGGTACCGAACAAAACGCGCAGGGGGCACAATGATCAATTTCGCGAGAAGAGACCGGTCTCCTCGAGCTCTTTGAAGCTTTGAACCAGACATTATTCAATACGGGGCTGCGAGGAGGATATGAACGCGGCCGTGGAACGTGGAAAATTTTTTTAATGAAAGAACGATCAAAAACTGGCGCCTCGATGGGGGAACTGGCGGTAATGAAAAGGCGAATGTCAGGTTTTACGAGGAGGGGTATAAAGGTAAAGAAGAGAAAGGGGGGAAATGGGCAAGCATACGGAATCCGTGACGAATCCTTGAATTTCTTAGCAAACTAGGAGGGTTCAGAGGAGGGCCACTCCATATTTCGTGGAACGTGGATTTCGGTAGCTACTGAAGAAGGGGGAAAACAGCGTGGAGGGACGCGTCACGTTTAGTCGAGCACGTCAAAATGAGCATCTGCAAGTAGAGTTTTCGAATTTACGACCGACCCCGTGGATTATCCCGGCAGAGGACACTAAATAAAAGGATCCTCCCTCTGTCTGTAATCGATTTACGCGTTTACGAGTATACGAAATGCGAGCGAGAGGATCCGTCTGCGTGGAAGACGCGGGAATTTTATTTATCGAATGTAAAAGGGCGTAGAGTGGAATAAAAGGTTGTAAAACGGTTTACGACGGTCTGCTGGCATTAATTATTTATTTATTTATCTATTTACGAGTAATCATCCTTTGATAATGAACAAGTATGTAATGTAGAAAATTGTTGCATTTGGTTTCGTATGGTTAGAGGGGAATTGCTTATGATGCTGGAGTGCTTTTTAAACGAATACAATGAGTCGCTAAAGAAATTAATCCTTAACTGCTATTTGTCGATCTGTGATGTCAGTGATAATTACTTACTCCTCTTTATTTCCCTCTGCATGATTTAGCAGATTGTCGCTTTAGATACTTTTGAATTGTAATAATTAAAACCGTAGATTTGATGGTGCAATTCATCTACAATACTACTTGTAACTTGTATATGAATTCATTCTGATAAAATAAAATTTTTTGTATCTGTTTTACGTATCGAATACGGATTTAAATAACAGTATTTGGGTTACTTTTGACAACGAGAAACAGAAAACGCCTGCACCATTTCCCTTGCTTTTATTACTGCAAATGTACATTAAGATTTATGGAGAAATAAATGGCGCGACCTAAATACTCCGAATGTATGTACGTATAATTTTACAATCTTCGTGAAAACTTATAAATCACGAATAGACGCGGAACGTGTGATCTGATAAAACTAGTGTTGTAAATCAAAAAGAAGCGTTACAATTTTTAAGCATTTCAAGCAAAGTGTCGAATAAAATATACCCTTAAAAATATTTTATTTCTTTACAATTTCATTGTATTTCGGTGGTCTAAGCGAAAAGGAGAGATGCAAAATTATTATCTAATTTTCGTTTTTAATTTTATATCACGGTCCGAAAGATGATGGATATCGAAACGAATTTTAAGCAATGTTTCAAATAAAATACACTTTTAAAAATATTTCATTTCTTTACAATTTTATCGTATTTAGGTGGTCTAAAAGTGAAAAGGAGAGATGCAAAATTATAATCTAATTTCTGTCTTTAATTTTATATCACGGTTTGACAGATCGGATATTGAAACGCATTTTAAGCGAAATTTCGAATAAAATATACTTTTAGAAATACTTTATTTCTTTACAATTTTATCGTATTTAGGTGATCTAAGTGAAAAGGAGAGATGCAAAATTATTACCTAATTTTTGACATGAATTTTATGTTACGATTGGACAGGCAGTGTATATCGATACGCGTTATCGAACGTCATTTTCCTCGCACAATTCTCGACGAACACAAACACCTGGCAGAGTATATGTAACAGTCCATGGAGATGTAGCAGTGTAGAAACACACCCTTTCGGAGTCCGCTTTCTGTCAGACAGTTGATTGGTGAAACCATTGTTCTCTGAGCCGCAGACCTCGTTGTTTGACGGAAATCGTTAATTACTCGCGTAATTAGACCTGGGAATCTCATTTACATGTACGCTCTATACAAGTGTGAAATTTATTATGAAATTTGTTTATCTTATTCCCTTCGAACAGAAATATTACACCAAAAAATATAATCCTGTTAATTGTGCAAAAGAAATTCTATATATTTTCGAAATCATAAATTAATATTCGAAATGAATAAATAGGAACTAAAATAAGGCTTTATTTAGGAAGAATAGAAAGCAAAAAGAATAATGCTTCATTAAAAATTCTTTACAATGCTTTAAATATTTATTTATTTATTTATTTATTTATAAACGGAACAAACCCCTTTTGCTTATAATGTTTACAAAGAGAAAAAAAGAAAAATTATACATAATATATCAAAGAAGGGACATACACAAAAACACATGATGCAAAAGGTATAGCATTATCCGATAATTCTACGTAATTGTCTTTTAAACACATGTAAAGACCCAATATTTGTAATCCTGGTCTAGATCTCAATACTCGTTCAGGTGCGTAGAAATTAATTTACATAAGCAGAGAGGGACAACCAATATGGTTGTTAATTAAATTAAAAATAAAGCTATGATCTGATATTCTTCTTCGTGCAGACATTGTTTTCAAATTGAGTGTGTTCAATATGTGGAGATATTATAATTTATTCGTTAAAAAGTCAAACATCATGGTACTCACGAATATATTCGAAATCGCGTAAAACAGCGACGAAAGTAGGAATAGAAGCATCGTAATAAATCATCAATTAGAGATTTAGGGGAAATTAATCCGAAATCGAGGGACATTATGTAAGAAGACTTCGACGCCGACACACCCGTGACAACATATTAGTCCCTGGAGACAGCGATCCTCGTAACTCCAGTCGTGGAGTATGAATCGAACCACCGCAAAGTCGTGAAATCCGAATTGGAATAGTCAGAAATCACGAGACTCAAGTTGGATCACCTCAGAGTCGAGGGATTAAATCCAAGGCGGTCACTATGGGCCTTATGGCCATTACCTATTATCTTGGAGTTGAAAAACGTTAATAGGATCACTTATAAGTTGAAACATCCAAGTTGGAACACTTTATCGTTGTGGAACATAACTCAAACAACTCAGAATTACGAGTGTTTAACTCTTTGCGATTCTATGACTAGTCCAACTCGACATTGCAACGAATTGAAAGAAAGAATTCTAGTTAGTTCTATTTCGAAGCTGAATAGTAATATTACACTTAACCCTTTCACTGCGATGGATTTTGATAAAAGAATATAGAGAAGTTATCGCAATATTGAATTGGATTATGTTAAATTCATATTCTTCTTTTAATTATTTCCTGTCCTTTAAATGGCAAAGAATTTCAGATGTCTCGATGACGCCAATATTGATTTAGTGTGAGTTTATAAGTGCTGAAAGGGTTAATAAAGATACCTTAATCGATTTTCATCATACAAAATAATAACAAATATCAAAGTATGCGTCTGTCGCCAAATCTTAAACCGTTTATAGACAGTTACAGAAATAACATATATGTAACCATTATGTGCATTCTTTGAAATGTTCGTCCGATAATTATGCATTGAAATTTTGAAACACCTATGCATTATTTTCCGAAATGCTCCTCGTTATACAGTATACAATACTAGATACAATTATAGCAACCTTAAATGAACAAATACCTACAAAATAGTTCCTTTACAGTTTCCTTTATTGGTAGAAAAATACCGCATTTTCCAAATATTTAAGGACTATTAAAAAATTGTACAATGCCCCTTATCCATTAAGCAGAGTATTAACACGTTGACGCCGGCGTGTACCATCGTTGGCTCACACATGGATATCCCGCAGGACGACGTGTACCATTATATGTGTTCGCGACGTTAACCGTTGGCCGCCAAATTAATCTTAGCCAACTGATTCGATTGCGTGAGATGTCCCGACTGCTGGACTGGATAACTTGTGACGTGATGTCCCGCACGGTGGACTCGCTGATTCGTTTGCGAAATGTTTTTTTTACTGTTCGCTTCGCGTGGTCTTCGTTGACTGACTCGTTTTTTCAATCCTCGAGAAATTTTCCCCCGTTGTGTTCCGCATCGAACGGAACAATATGTATATGATCGTTAAATTGATTTAATAAATAGAAAAGAATTGCCATATACTTGAAAATTAATTTACTTATGGATACTTTCAAGAATTTGAAGTGGATTTATTGAAATAAACTAGGATTTATTTAACTTCAATTGAATAACTACGTATTCTTAAAGGCAAAGCAAAGTACTACTAATGAAGCCGCCGGATGACGAAAAACGTAAGTTACAATGCCGGCGATAACGTATTAATCGATTCATGTGAAACATTGACGCGCTAAAGTTGTTATACTTTTGTCCAGTATTGTATGAATCTCGCTTTAACAGCGTGATTCAACCATTCCCCGTAGCTTTCTTTTGCACCCAGACACGCGGACAAGAACCCTTTCTACTATTGACAAAACGCGGACAATACGCGACTAAATTACAGTAGTGGGTAGCGCGCGAGTTGCATAAATGTTACGACGGGGGATGGTATCGTATTTATGCAAGGAAAAGGACGAATGCGATGAAAGTGATGCAGATCAAAGGGAAAGGGAAGATGGGAAGGAGGAGTTGAAGCGTCGGTGGCTGGTAATCCATCATGCGCTGTCTATACCTGTTCCGTGGCAGCCGCTCGGGGCTAAACCAATCCACGCATTTCATTCCGGTGACTTCCTTCGAACCCGTCATTTTTCACCGTACATCATGACTGCATCATCGCTTTCTGATACGAAAGCTATCTGCCGTCACCTCTGTGAACGCAGTCGCCTTTTCTTTCTGTCCTACTCTTGACAGACGTATGTGAATTGGCGCGCGGCTGAAAACTGAAACAGAAAAAGCAATATTTTTGTGCAAGTGGGAGGGGAAATTTTGAAAACCGGCGGAGAGATTTTTTCATGACTATCGCTTACCCCGATGCTTTGGAATGATTGCGAAGCTCTTTGGGGAATGCTGCGCGTTTCGTGTTTAATCGCGATGCATTGTCAGCTGCGTGTGATGAGAATAAGGAAAGGGATTAAAGTGCGACTCTTGCGTTTTGATGAGAGTTTGCAGGTTAAGGAGAAATTAAATGATACACGGCGATGTTCGATACCGGGGATATAATATTAGGCGTAGGTAATTGATTCGGGGCCTTTTTGCCAAAAATTCGATGCGTATGCATAGTGTATAAAAATTTGCAGTCTAATTATTATTGGTAGTGTTAACTGCCCTTAATCGATAACTCACGGAAAATACGTAACTATTCATAGTCCTCAACACAAATTAAAGCTCTCAATCGCGAAACGCAATACTTTCAATTAACATTGAAGGAGCAGCAGTGTTTTTTTTTGTGGGAAATCAAACGCAATTTTGACGCGATGTCTATAGTACGGAACAGTAAATTTCATTTTAACAAAAAAAGATGACGATTTTAAGTGAATACAATCTATAAGACTTCAAACATAAAGACATCGAATTAATGTGCACACGTAATACATTCAATAAATTATGATACATTTAACCCTTTTGCTACGGCACTTAAAAATTGCAGTCATTTTCAATGCATAAATGGCTGCAGTGTTTATTAATATAGACACTGTATGTGTATCAATATTTTAATACTGCGAATAATTGTAGTATAATATATACGAATGACAATGGAAATAATACTAATTGTAAGTTATGAAAAAGGTATACGTACACTTTTGGCAAACGATGGCCCATTTATGAGAGCGTACATATAAGTCCTTCATAGCGAAAGGGTTAATAATAAAGTATACAGGTGAAGAATACTTTTAATAAATGGTATCCTAAATTTTGAGGGCGTATATATAATATACATGTGCATGGAAGCGAAACGGTTAATAAACGTCTATTTCTGCAGTCTATGATTTCGTTTAGCTCTATATTAAGAAAAGTTCACCCAGTCAAATGATTATGATAGTCATCTCACAGAAATATCCCGGTATTATTCGTCGAATCAAATCTTTTGTGCAGGCGGAACCTAGTTTCTATCCTTGTAGAAACGATCAATCATCGAAATGGCTCCTCGAGGAGCCCGTTAACTCTTGTCGCCGAACTTTGGGTCAGAACGTCCGAATAATAATCGAGTACCGTACCGAATATACGTGAGCAAGTTATCGTATCGTTCATTCCTACCTTTCTTCCCCGATTCCATCCCTATTTCGAGTCTTTATCGCCGTAAAGCAATACCGAGTGTTATATGAAGCGTTGAAAAGTCAATTTACGCGTGTGTACCTTGATGCGACAGCATTTGCTATGTAACTTTCAAATACATATTACTTTTTTATTATATTCGTATTTCAGTATCCTCTAATAAGATAAACGTGGGCAATATGGAAAACCTGACTTTACAACATTGCCAAAAATAGAGGGATTCGTCGTTGTTAATAAAATCAAGATGAGACGAAAAATCTAAATACACATCACCCTAACTTTTTTTTTTTTATCGAAAACATTTTCTTCAATGGAATCGATGAAAGTTAAGTCATTCTTACTTGGATACATTTGAACCGATAACTGGATCCTTACAAGTTATTACGTCAGAAATATGCAAATATACAAATATACAAATATACAAATATACAAATATACAAATATACAAATATACAAATATACAAATATACAAATATACAAATATACAAATATACAAATATACAAATATACAAATATACAAATATACAAATATACAAATATACAAATATACAAATATACAAATATACAAATATACAAATATACAAATATACAAATATACAAATATACAAATATACAAATATACAAATATACAAATATTCAAATATACAAATATACAAATATACAAATATACAAATATACAAATATACAAATATACAAATATACAAATATACAAATATACAAATATACAAATATACAAATATACAAATATACAAATATACAAATATACAAATATACAAATATACAAATATACAAATATACAAGTATACAAATATACAAATATACAAATATACAAATATACAAATATAGAAACTATGCTAACATTGCTTCGAAAAATATATTTCCACTAAAAGTCAAGAATCCACAGTGTACGAATACTTATTTCTGTCACTGTAATCACATTAAATTCATAATAAATTAGTGTGATACAATTCGAATGATTCGAAATCATCGGGCAAGCCACCAAAATTAGTAAGCCCACTTACCAAAATTACCCATTCTAATTATAATAAACGACACGATAAAGGTGTAGCATCCATTTGACAAATTCCATTCGCTCAGTCTAGTTCAACGCGATACGGGGAATAAAATAAATGTCAGCACGTAACCAGCCGCGATGCTTCCCGTCGGCGTGGCTTGCGCTTTCTCGCGCCTCGCTACGAATCCTGTAATTAAATCCGGAATCCACGAGGCGAGGATGCAAGGTAAATGAGCAACGCCCAGGTTGCTCTCCGTGTTGCAACGCTGTTACTACCTGCGAACGAGGTACCAGCTCTCTCCCATTTGGCATTGGCAGTGAACGCGCCAGGCAAGGCTAGAGACGCGAAATCGACAGACTGGCTGGTCTGGGGATGAAGCTATCCAAAGCGAAAGCGAGAACGATGCGGGTTAAATGAAAGAGTGATAGAGAAGAGAAGAGTCGCGGAAGCCGGTGACGGTGAACCGTGTGTACGCGTAGAAGGGTGTTTGCGTGCTCGCAACGGCTTCGCTCTGTGCCTCGTGTGAATGCTAGCCGCGTCAAGGGCTCAATTAACGAGCGATAACGAACGCCCGGGAGTAAACACGATGACGGAGAGACCGAACAGAGAGGACCGGGATTCCTCCTAGTCCGTGAGCAAACGCCGACGGATGTCTTATTCGTTTGATACCCGGAATTCGGTAAACTGACTTTCTGAAGCTTCGCGTAGAGAAATTTCACGGGTTGATAGGTTCGCGAGCTACGGCAGGTGTCCCAATTATTGTCAGTGTCCCTATAACATCGACACTCGATTTCGTTTATTTAATAGCAAAGTAATCGTACGAAGAATCGTAAGTAATGAAAGTTCGATACTATATTTGGACGTAGGTTTACGCAACAGCGCATAGTTATTGTGCATTCGTTTATATTTAATATTTGAACATAATTATCGGGAGGTAAATGTGCTGTTGAACATTAAAACGTGACCAATGGATTATAGTTATGTCACACAAACGTAATGAATTGCTAATATATGTGAATCGTGTCTCTGTTTAAATGAGAAGTCTTCAAGTGATAGTACGAGGGACATTGGACTTTGTTATAATATATTACCAATGAATTGCTAATTTACACGTCGTATTTAACATACAAAAAAAAATCATCATAAATAAAAGAGACGTTAACTAATGTTGTACATTTTCAATTAATGAAACGTTATCAATGTTTGAACTGTTGTAACATCGTGAAAAATAGTCGTACAATAATGTTTGTGGTATCGTTTTAAAGGTTAAAGCCTCTACCTTCACGTCCTTAAATTGAATCTTCCTGAAAATCATCTCACACCACAAAGCGACTGAAAAGGTGTAAATTGATTCCCCACCCTCACCAAAAAAAAAAAAAATTAAAGAATTAACACCGGTCCCAATTGCTTAAACAATTTATCATGCATCTAAAATTATCACGAATTTGAAGATTAAAGTCTCCTCTAGAAGTTAATACACGATTTTTATTCGTCGTAATATTCTACTATAATACTTCGAATGAAAAGCGTGCGGATATTTTATCCGCGATCAATTTCATAACGAAATAATCATACGTGAATCCTGAAAATTATTCTTGTGGCATGAATGGGAATCAAAGACCATTGTTTCCCCGGCTGGCACAAGTAGGGATGATTTCGCATTGAGGAATCCACGAAGCAAGCTTTAGGAAAGCGCGGTTTAACTTAACGCGAAAACTACCGCTTTGGTGTGATTACTATGAGCGAGCAAGTAGTTGACCTTGCGTGATAATTCCACGCTATGAAAGCCTGGCTTAAGTCCTTAAAGAGGTTTAATCGTAAGCTGATTAAACGTAAACAGGACCTTCGGTCCTTCAAAGTTGATCAACATGTTCATGCGGAGGCTCGCCGTGTTGTTGTACACGTTGCGTTAAAGTACATACCCTGCACACACGCCTTTCATCGCAAATATTTGCATAAGTTCGCCCCTTGAAACGTGCAACTTTTACTTCCAACTAGTTTGAAAGATGTTGGGAATTGAATGAGATAACGTAACTTTTAAGGGTTAACACTTTGTGCTACGATTATTTTATTACTCGCGTGTGCTAGCATTAGTTGACTATTGATTTCATATTATGTCACGTGCAATTTGTTTGAATATTGCCAGCAATATTTGTTTAATAATTTCCAATTTTGTGACGCACAGCTAAAATTGGGGTTCAAGGTTAATTTCACCCTCAATACTAAAACTGCAAAATTTTATGCATATTCGCATCGTTGTTAACAAAATTAACACTAAAACTACCGACAATTAAGGTGTACTCATTTGCATCGAAGAAATTAATGCAATAGATGTTTGAAGAAGTATGTAATGCAATGGAAATAAATCTTTATTCATCCCCTTAATATAAAATCACGGCTTTACAGAAATGTATAGCGGTGAGTTTATACAATTTTTATGGGAAATTGCAAGCAAGTCATTTTGACCCCTTTGGCAATTTAAGTGTTAAAGAAATCTTAAAGAAATTTGAGTGGAAAATCGCTTCACCCTCTAAATAAAGTATTACTTACTATACATAGACATTAAGTGCATTGTCTCATTTTTTTGAGCATTTAAATTTCCCATAGATGCATAAAAATCTGCAGTCTAATTATTAGTAGTAGTATTAACTAACTACCTAACTTGGTATTATATTATGTATTATATAACTAAGCATATATCCCTAATCGATAACTCCCATAAAATACGTATCAACTACCATTAATAGTCCTTAACGTAGTAACTATTCATAGTCACCAACACAATTAAAGCTCCCAACCGCGAAACGTAATATTTTCAATTAATCGAGAAGGAGCAGCCAGCGACGAGTAAAAATAATTTCCATGCACATTTAAAACTGAAAGAGGTTATCGTTGCCCTTCGATTTCCCTCGGAGCTACCATGGAAATGGTAGAAAAAATATTTTATCGTCTGCTCCGTAATTTAGTTTCCCCCTGTGTGTCCTCGATGCGAGCGCGAAAAGGAAAAGGAACAAAAGCGCCGAAGAAAAGGAGACGAAGGGAAGAAAGGCCGAACGCGAACGATTGAAGGAAAATGGAAGAGAAGTGGAAAAGGAAAATAGGTCCCTTTCTTGGAAGACGCAAGGCAGCCGGTAGTTTCGCGGTTCTCCAGCACAGAAAAATATTAAGCCGCGCGGCGTTCGCGTTCCTTTTTTTCCCTTGACTTTGAGACGAGAGCCGGCGCGCGCTTACCATTCGCAGCCTATAATAAATTGTGCATGGCGGAACATTTTAACAGCCTCGTTTCTTCCTGTGTTTAAAGCACTGCAAAAAGGAGGAACAGAAAAATCCAAGGGAGACTCGTGCTCGTGCACCAGAAACAGAAAGAGAGAGGGAAAGAGAGAGAGAGAGAGAGAGAGAGAGAGAGAGAGAGGGAAGAAAAAGGAAACAGACGTAAACGGTTTCTGCCGGTGAAATGACGAAGACGCGCAACCGGTCAAAAACAGAAAAGCAGCAACCGAGAGAGAAAGTGAGAGGCGGTACAAGAGATCCTGCTGGTGAACCTGAAGGTGAGGCAGAGAGGAAGAGAGAGAGAGAGAGAGAGTGGCGGAAGGAAACGAGGGTGAAATGTCTGGTCGGGCCGCCGCCAACCCCTTTAACTCGAAGTGTAGACGGTACTTGGGAGCTCCGCTTGGAAAAGAGAAACTCCAACGTAGAAAACGCCGAAAAGGCAACGTATGCACCGATTCCTTCCGCGTAGCGAAAGCTTTAGACCGTTTCTCATCCCTTACCACCTCCGCGCCGCGCCGGGCGAACCAGCCAACCAGTCAGTCTACCATAAATGCGCGCGTTTTCATCTTGGCGGCAAAGCATTTAGGCGTGCGTACGCGGAGCGCCCTGCAAACTCATTAGGAGCTGAAATAAATACGATGCAGTCGTTGCACTGGCTGGGCTTGGCTTCGCTGCCACGCTGCACTTGCTTATAGAGAGACGCGTGTTGCTCGACTTCGTGCTAGAATCGGAAAGTCTCTCTCCTCTACTCTTCTCCTCCTACTATGTATGTATATGGATTTGTGTACAGAGTGTTTCAAATCTAAATCGTGACGAATTTTTAACACGGAGACTCGTGTACCGAAATGTACAATATTAGGTGGATGTAGCAATTACTGCCGCTTTAAATTTTGAAACAAATTTTCTGATAAATTTGGTACTTTCCGTAAACGTGCAATATGTTTTGCCTTATTAAAAGCTTCTTTAATATAGACAAATAAGTAATCAGACGCAATTCAAGCTACTAGGTTTTAAAAAACGTCATTTGTTACATCTATTATTATTGGTTTAGACTGACTTAACCCGCTTTCGATTATGGGGCCCACAAAGGTCCCATATAAATTTAAATTCATACTTCAATGGGTGTCTCTCTAATTATTCGAAAATTAACTTAATCTTGTATTATCTCTTCCATTCGTTAACGCTACAAAGTAACTACATTCCATTTATTAATACAGCGATGCAAACATAGAGAAACTTAAATTATAGATATTATTTAGATATTATATAGATATTAGAATTGGAAATCCGACGAAGAGTTAAACCCTTGCCGTACGAATTTTACAGAGATTATATGTTGTGACATTAGCTAGTTATTACTGTAGTGAAACATTAGAGTTAATTTGGTCTTGATAATCTTCTATCTTGCATACTGAAACAAAAATTGTAATTGAAACTAAACTCTGTCATAGATACAGTGCGTTTTCATTGTATTTAAATGGCACTATTCATCACGGGTGTAGCTCGTTATTAAGTGGCAAAGGGTTAAACGAATCGTTTGTTTTTGTGCAATGAATATTATGGTGCATCCATGGAATATTAACAAAGTTCGTCGATTTAAATCTGAAACACTCTGTACATGTACATACGTGTATATATACACACATATCAGCTTGTACATAAATGTATATAAACAGACGATTGACGAAAAAAATAAAGCAGAAAATATGACGAAGGAAGAGGTTGCGCGTCAAAATCTCGCGTTTCCAACGTCAGGTGGTTTTTTCCGGCTTCCGTCCTCCTCCGACGTCTCTTTTCTCAGCCATCCCCCACGACACTCGACGCTTTAAACTGTTCCAGCAATCTAGTGCTTTCCGTTGCTCTCCGCGACATTATTTCCCTCCCATCAATACTTTCTTTCAACCCTTTTCTCTTCTTCTCTCGTCCCGTCGCGCTACGCTCGCTCCTGCTGCGGCTTGTTTCTGAAATTATCGACGGACCGCGTGGCGGAACTTTTCAATGGGAAAGTCTAACGAGTAAAGGATGTCTCGTGTGGAACAGCAACAGAGTATAAGGGACGAGGAAGAAGGGGATTGCGAAGAAAAATTTTCTCCTCTTTAGACCCGTAGGCTTAATTATATGGTCGCGTAGCGAGTGTTAGATGGTGAGAGCCTGCCGTAGCAACAATAAAGCCCAATGAACCAGTACTTGTTAATTTTGCAGTTGGTCAGCACGTGAACCCAAGATTTGGGATAGTTTTAATTTCGTTATTTTCGCATGTGATTTCAAAGTCGAGGCGATCCTTGGTTTTTATTGCTGGCTGCCGAGTTCCGGGTAGGTAACGGGAAAGACGGAATGACCGTTGACGGGGAAGTGGGAAATTCTAAGGGGTAACATACCCCTTAGCTCTCTCCATCGGGACTCTTCCCCACCATTCGAAAATAGAAAATATAAAATGGTACGCCGGTCAACGAAAGGTCTGTCGGCGTCTATCGCTCGTCGAAAGAATAAAGTAACGTTAAACGAATCGAATTGTATCTTCCTCGCCTCCCCGAGTTCCGGTCTACACCTCTTTATCTTGCCTTCAAGCTGCACCCTTTTTTCCTCTCATTGCATTCTTATTTGCTTCGAATGCTTAGAACACCGGCGCGGCGGTGCGCTTCGCCCTATTCTCTGCCGAAGGAGAATACATATATGCATGTGTATGCAGCTAGGCAATTCCATTATGAGGAACAATTTTGCTTTCATAATCGAACGCGCGTTGTGTGACACAGTCGAGCTGCTTATCGGCCAATGTCACGTACGCGTTTGAATCACGTGTATGCGGTAAGCGAATTGATGTAATTTCTAGATAGGCGACTAATGTTTCAACTTGGTATTTATTATAATAATTGGAGAAGAGAGCTTAACGCTACCAAGGTTTTTTGGAGAAAATCCACCACCACAGCCCCAGACATTTTATTATTTAAATATTTGGATATTCGCTTTAACATTTCGTTATTGTATACTACATTTTCATTCATTTATTCATAACCAAGTATTTTGCACAAGTAAAGCGTGTACGCATTTCTGATTATACTAATGCTTCGTAATGGTGGTCATATCGTGCCGCAGCCGAAAAGTTTAGAAATTCTCGAATTAACAACAACAAAAGCCATTAGTAGACTGCGGGTATTTATGCATTTGTGTGAAACGTAACTTTGGGAAGTAAATACAAAAATATCTAAAATATCTAAAGCAAAGCGCAAGATAGAACAGTTAGGGGTTGAAACAACCCCAATGTCGATCCTATTTCTTTAGTATCACTCATAAAAGTGTATAAAAATATGTAAAACATCCAAAGTAAAGCGCAAGGTTGAATAGTTAAAGATTAAAGCAATCACCAACTAAAATCATATTTCTTTAGTATAACTGATAAAAACGTGAATTAGCATAGAAATCCGCAGTCTATTGATTAATTAATCTCCAAACGCGCACGTTTTTAGACCACCTCTAATAACCACCAGAAGCAAAGACACGCGTGATTGCGATGGTGTAACTTATTTTTCCAAAGAGCATCGATCGGCTACAGGGTAGATGTTAAAATTTAAAATTAATTTTGAGCTAGAAGAAGCGCGTGTACACGATCCGTTGCACAGTGCTGTAGCTGTACGGATTAGCCCCCTCGTCTGGCGACCTGCTTCAGCACCACCCCTGTTAAGCCAACCTATTCTGTGATCCGCTTTCGCCATTTCAATTTCGTTGTCCCCTCGTGTCGCTCCTCTTCCACGTCTTCCGCATCCTGAGAACATCTACAGCTGCGCCTATAGCGTGGAAAGAGCCACGGAAGCAACGGAGATAGGAGACGATAGAAGAGGACAGAGGAAGGGACGTAGACTCTCTCTCTCGAACCTGTGAAATAACATGGTACTTCCACCTCAGACTTTGCAACCTTTCTACCGGTGGCTTCGAAGACGAAAGCAGAAGAAAGAAGAAAGCCAAAGACTTCGTCTTCGAAATAACTGAAATAACCTTTCTACTGCAAGGATAATCGCGGCACGATGGACTTGGCACGAAATTCGCGAGCCTGGGAATTAAGTTGCTTCATGTACGGCTTTGCGAATTGGATTTCAAGCGAATCGAAATCACCTTCGAGACCTCCAGTGGATCATTTCGTCGTCTGCCAAAATTCCGAATTGGCGATTTTGTTGTCGGATATACAATACGATGTTCCCGAATTATTGTGTAAAGTGGCTGGCATAAGTTTCCGGCCAGGTTATAATTCTATTCCGACTTAAATTACGTAATATTAGGTATATGAATAAGTAATCCACTATTTTTAACCCTTTGTGGACGAGAAAAAATAAACACTCGATTATGCATCTTTTTTATGGCCAGCATTAAATAACACTTAACGAATTTTCGCTCGATTATTATCAAGAGTGCCTATTAATGCCACTAATTCAAATTTCTTGCTTTGAAAATCGACATTTATCCGGAACATTGAAAAAAGTTTGGGCGGCTATTTAACACTCGTCCGCAAAGGGTTAAATGGATGAAAAATTATAGAAGCTGGCCTGAAAAATTTCGTAAAACGTTGCAGAATAATAGTAATTATATTTAAGATATTGTATGTGTTTGATTTTCCTGAAAGTGGAGATTGAATTTAGCAAAATAACATTGATACACGTAATACAAATTAAAACCATAAATGAGGAATCATTTTCGTTAGTACGAAAATAGGATGAATATGAATAGTCAGATGTTTTGCACCATCAATTATGATCGAACGTTATTCTGCAAATGGAAACAGAAATAATAGTGTATTATAGAGAGGCAATGCTTACACTTTTAGAGAATAATTGTCTAATTTTTGAAAGCTCATATCGTAATCATATTTGGTGGATATTTTGTAGATACTAATTATTCATTGTTTTTAAAGACTGGAATTTATAAACTCTATCTCTTACATTTAAAATTAATTACACATATCTGGTAACAGCATTGAAAAGTTTAATTAATTAGTAATGATATAAAGAAGGATGAGTTTGATTTACAAACAAGAGAATTTGATCTGCAAACGGATGAACTTAAAGTGAAATGAGATTTGTGATTATGTGATTACATAAAGGATGAATTTACATCTACAAATTTGTCACTAAATACGAATATAGCCGTGCAAATTAAACTCGAATGTACTTAAGTGAGCCCATTTACATTGTCTATCGCAAAACAAAATAGCATAACGCCGAAGCAATATTTCACATTCGAAATCATTCCGGCTGTCAATATTTTACATATCAAGCTCGTCTATTTCACTCGCTTTCGAAATATATTCTTTCCGTCACTGGGAAATCCCGTTGCAAAATGTATCGACTATCGAAATGAAATACCGGGTAGCGTAATCTTCCATTGCACAACGAGTTAATATTTCAACGGTATCCATCGCTTAGACAACATAATCAGTTACTGGTACACCTGCAACCAACCGACAACAACGCAACTTGCAACTGGAATTCACTTCTCGACTTCCGTGAGACCGTAAAAGTTTCTTCAAAAATTCCACGCTTATAGCAGCCGCCTGAACTATCCAACAAAGATCACTATACCACTACCAAGCCAAAACTATTCAGGCTATGCCGGAGAAACAATCGTGAAGCAATATCTCCTCGACGATAACTTTGGCTATCTGATCACTCGGATCTTCTTGCATCGATAACAGTCTTCCAAGTACGATCAAATATACGTTCTCGAAGTTCGAGTAATTCCCGTAGATTACCATCTGACGATTCAGTTAGAGTATACACAAGAAAGGGGAACGCTTCTAACCGTAAACGTTGGAATAAAAGCCGAACTGCTATCACGAACAATATTCGAACATCATTCAAACGCGTTTTACGCTCCGGTTTCTAACGTCTGCGTTTTTCTTTGGCTCTAATCAGGGAATGTATAGTGATTTATTTAACTCTTTGCGGCCGAGGTATAGTGACGCATTGAGGAAGTATTTTGCAGTTCGATTCCAAGCCTGTAAGTTCCCAAATTTTCCAACTTCAAGCTATCAAATTTCCAAACTTTTGAATTATTCGCAACGAAACTTGTATTAAAAGTACTAGGTACTTTACTGCATATTTGTGTTCAATTATACAAAAGTGATTGTTACAACTGTATTTATACTTCGTTGAATTTTTTGATGCATTTGCAACGTCATACAATTTATTTAGTGTAACTAAAATAATTTCTTTGTACACTTTTACGAGCAATTTTATTCGTGTAACCAATAATGTTTCTTTTATAAAACTTCTTCTAGCAATCTTTCTGACTTGTAATTCTATGTTTTACGAATTTTCGCCCCATTTTTATTACTCTACAATATTCCTCGTTGAAATTTGGATTGCGTAAGTATGTAGACTTTTGTGACTGACTATAGGATGCTTCGTCTTTGTCCATTCTCCCGAAATCAGATTAAAGTCGGAGCGATCAACGCCTACGAATACAACTGATTCGAAACCATTCCTCAAATTGGAAGAACGCATTTGGTCAACGATTCGTATACGAGACATCTCGATAGCATCACCAATTATCCTGATGGCTGCTAGAAGAGAGCCTGTCAATTATCTAGCTGGAAGTTAAAGCCATGAGAAACGATCGTTGGGCGATCTTTGGTGAGATCTGGTCGTTATACACCATTAATAGATACCATTTATTCGTCAGTGTAATGAAATAAAGACAAAATCTAGCACTATGATTTATGACTCGACTGCTGATCTTTACGCATTTATAGTTGAATAATTCGTATAAAAAATAACCCTTGTGAAAATTATTAATTTCAATCATGAGATCCACAACATCGTAATTTAATTAAATATTCATTGGCTTTGCAATGTAATCGCGAATAGTGTTTACAACAACTGTACAATATAATGAATGTTTCGTTAAAAGAATTTAAATTTATTAAAGAGAAATTACAAAATTTTAAGGTGATTCTTTGCTCTTGTATAAAAGATATGTTGAACAATATTATGCTCCAAACTGGAACGATCTTTATGTTAACGACGTTCTAAAATAGTTAAATAAAGTTACGTGATAACCTTAAAGTAACAGTACGTGGTACATCTACCCTAATCTATAACAAAAATGAGAAAGAAAATAAAAAAATTCCTCCACATTCGAGCGCATCTTCGCGCAAAAAACACCACTGCGTAGAATAAAAAGCTCAAATGTGGCCGAAAAAAGTTGCTACATATAAAACAACGAATTCATCCGTCTTGACAAGAGCAGCAGGGGGGGGGGGGGGGGAGGGTAGACTCATTCATCGCAGTATTTCTCGGTTGGTCCCCGAAGAGCAATACGTCGATTCTCTGCGGCGGTTTCATGACTCGTTAGCTCGAAAGGGACATCCTCGTAGGCTGGGATTCGGGCAAAGCCGAGACTCGCTTCTCGAATTTGCATGCCTAGTTTGTGTGTGTACACGTGCAATTTGTTACCGTCGCCATTGCCGCAGCTACTGCTGATTGCTGATTATTCACAGACGCTAAAATATACACGGCTGAGCCCGAGCCGCGCAGAGTTTATGTACACATGCATGAGGGTTGAAGCCGGAGTACGAAGCAAAGTATGGAGGATTCATATATTCGCTCGAAATATATCGTTCGCTGTATACGTACGTACGTACGCGTGCATACCTACGTACCCATTCGCATAATTGCACGAGAAAAAGTGTAGTTCGCATCGGGGACGAGCAACGATGAAACTCGAAAGAGTGGAACACGTTTGTTTAAAAAATATAATCCGTCGTTCAGATGCGGATGGCGGTTTTGTGAAAAATTCCGTGGAAACGGTTTTCGTAGATCGGTTCATCCTTGAATGGTGGATTCTGAAGCGTATGAATATTGGGAGGAATTAATGCGTACTTGTTTCAATTGCTGGGTAGAATCTATCTACTCCATAATAATTGGCGTGCTTCGATTGAATGAGTGAAATAGGAGAAGAATTGCAATGAAGTATGCCAATTATTTAATACTTGCAACTGTGTACTATGGGGTAGATGTGCCACGTACTACCACTTTAAGGTTATCGTAACTTTATTTAGCTATTTTAGAACGTATCTAACGTAACGATCGTTCCAATTTGGAGCATAATATTGTTCAACATCTCTTTTATTTATGAACATTTTTTTTATACGTTCAATATAATAAATCCATTACTACGTAATTGAAAGTGTACGACAAAGTCCAATGTCCTTCGCACTGTCACTTGAAAACTTTTCATTTAAATAGGAACAATTTTTACGTATATTAACACGTCAGTTTGTGTAACAGATGTAAGATATATAGTAAACGTATCGCCTTACTGAATCATGACACGTTCCATACTTTGTAATTATATTGGTCAAGTTTTAATATTCAACAGCACATTTACCTACTAATATTTATTTATAAATATTAAGTGTACACGAATATACAATGTCTATGCGTTGTTACGTAAACCGAAGTCGAAATTTAGTATGAAAATTTGTTTACTTACGATTCCTTATACATTACTTTGCTATTAAATAAAATAATTAAAGTGGCAACTATAGGAACAATGATAGTACGTGGGTCATTTACTCTAT
The DNA here is from genome assembly GCA_028830335.1 of Eucera pruinosa. Lineage (NCBI taxonomy): Eukaryota > Metazoa > Arthropoda > Insecta > Hymenoptera > Apidae > Eucera > Eucera pruinosa. The sequence continues at coordinate 28,921,474 of JAMYCR010000001.1, read as the reverse complement.
TAGATGGCGAGAAAGTTTCATATGGATTGGAGCAGTTTGAACTTCTTTAACCCCTTGCCCTGCAATAACGAGTCGCACTCGTTCTATGAATTATTTATTTATTTAATCTACCAACGGGATAACCCATTAGTTTAAATTAAAATGTATAATGATTTAGATATACAATCATAGTTGAAATTTAACAAAGACATCTATTATCTCTAATTTTAACTTTGCAATACAAGATCGGAGGTTATTAAATAAAAATTGCGGTTTATTCGTGACATGATATAAAAACAGTAATCAATTAACTCTAGCTTAAATGAACAATAAAATAATCGTAGGTGAAATGGTTAACCCTTTATTTGTGAGTTCATATTAAATTGGTCAAACTGCTGCATTTTGTCCAACTTTTCCTTACGATTAAATCGACTAAGATTTCGAAGACCGCAGCGCGGCTAATCGAATATTCAAACATAACTTATGTACTCGAATTGCGGACACTGTCAGAATGCTATCGTCTTCGCAACTTGGAACTTGTTAAGCACCGACGCGGGAACTTCGTTTCCCTCCGTAGAAGTTGATATCGTCCAATTGGTAGTGAAAAAAAAAGGAGAGGAAAGAAAGGAAAAGAAGAAGCAAAAAGAAATGTATATTATGTCGTTCGAAGTTGTCGGGGAAATCGGAGTATAGCGAGTAAAACGACACGCGGAAACGAGCGACAAGAGGGTTCGTTCCACGTTTTCAGTGAGAAATTACGATCGTTACCGATAATTAACGCGAAACACAGTCTAAGGGCTACAGGCATTGCGTAACCTCGTATAACATAAACGAGATACCTCCGTGGCAATTATCGCTGCTTACGACTATTAATAACAGGATTTTCTTGCCAGCAACATTCTCGAGGAGTACCCTTTTCTCTTCCTCTTTCTAACCTTGCGAAAGGGAGGCATCGACGTTTGTTCCCGTTTCGTGGCTAGAAAGTAGCTTTCCAAGCCGCGACCCATTCTATAGCAAGGCTCAATTTGCCACCATTATTTTACACTCCGGCGAAATTCGTGTCGGTGATGCGGTTTCGCTTTTCTGCCCTTCGAATTTGCATAATGGATTAGCCAAGAATGAATCGGTTATCGGAACGAATAAATATTAAGTTGATGCATAAATAAAGTTGATTTCTTCCGATGGATAGTGTTAAGTATCAGTAATCATTTTTAACATTGCCCTACGGTAAACAAAGCTGTAGTATTGTGAAAGTTGACAGTACAACGCTTATTTGAAGTCACTATTGGTTAAGATTAGTTGAGTATTTTACGATGTTATTGAAGAAATGGAACAAATTGCGTGTGGATGAGGGCAGAAACAATTGAACACATAAACTGTAGTGTAATTTCATTTTTGAAAGTGTATACTTACTCTGTACATGAATATGTTCAACAATTTTGTTTAGCTGTTTTATTATGATAAAATATCTGTAATCATTGTTTACCCGTTGTAACATTTACTTTTTACATTTAATTATTCATTTACTAACTACACTAAAATACAACTATTTACATGTAATGCAGAAATTGACAAAACCTTTTTCTTCACCTTCTTTATATACTGTCTAAGGTTATTATGTTATATTAATATACTTTTTATACTTTATAAAGTTATTGAGTAATAATATTAGCTGTACCAATAAATAATCCACTATCTTACAATGTGTTGATGAATTTATTGGACCAAAAGATTAATGTTTCTTTTAAGTAAGAATATTTAACACAGAATAGGTACTTAATATTGTTAAAATCAAATGCAGAATTCAACAAGAAACTTGGATTATTTATTCGTATTAATATATGTAATTATAGATATATAAAATAAATAACTATGTATACTAACATATATATATCTACTACTTATAGATATATAAAATATATAGAACTAATAATACAGTTTATATATATAATAATATTCTTGTTAGACTCTTTTTCCAATATCTGCTTATGTTAGGAAAATCCAGCCAATTCAGTTCCCCTCAAATCTAAGCCGTCATACTAAACAGAAATCGTCAACGGCTGAAAAGGAATTGGATGGAGGAATTACAATAACTAAGTCTCCAAACTGCTCTCCTAGCATCGTAAACATATTTTAAATCTCCATCTCTCCCTGAAATCGAAGGAAAAGTGAATAATTTCCTTAAGCGTTTAACCATACCACTGAAAGAACGTAAATGAAGAATATGTGTAAAAATTCGGAAAAACGAGGCGGAAATTTTAGGGAACAGGAACTATACTCTACAAGAAGAGAGATACACCGTCGATAGGAGTTGCTTGTCAAGCTTTCCTTAAGCCGCCTGCAAGAGACAAACTCTCCAACGAAGATAAGCTCTTGCTCATAGTAATTGAACCGCAGTTGCTCTAATCTCGACTGGACGTGTTTCCAGCGAGAGTCGCAAGTGTAAAGTAACGAGAGTAGTTAAGGCAATATCGCGTATTCTGTGTACTCATCGAATTACGGAATACTCGGAAATACATTTTAACTAATTGAACGCGCCGCGGCGAACTTTTACTCGCTGAAATGCTAAAATTCAATGATATTGTCGGGCTGCTTAAAAATTAACGGAGTAATATTTGTCTTTAGGCAATGGAAAATGAAAGTAAAAGCGTTTTATTCGTTTAAACTTTATAATAGAAGTGCGTGCAGTGCAAGAAGTTGATTATATGTAGAATATAATGTACTGAGAAATGTAATTGAAGAGAAGAAATACATGGTGGGAATTGAAATATGTTTTCTGTAATAGCTTTGATATAGCGGCTAATGAAATTGATCGAATGGTAACATTACAATACTAACTTATTTAAAATATGGCTATTTCGAGAAAATTAACTATCGAATGGGATAAATATATAAGTCCAAATGGCACTTTAAATATGTCTGCAAAATTCTCCAATCAACGACTGCATTTTCATTAAGGAAAAAAAAAATAAGTATTGGATCAAGTCATTATATAAAAGTGGTTAATATGTTAAAATGCGAATTTGCATAAAAACGCGATGTCTATTTATAAGATTCGTCGAATAAATTCACTCTTATTCTTTTGCTTTTTAAATTTTCCAACACATCAAAGTAATTTTAAATTTGTTCAGTTCTGGCATAGATTTTAATCCTTCGAATCCAATTCTAAATAACAGAAAAAAGTTAAAAGTTAAATAAACAGTATGTATAAAAGATTAAGTAAGTACATAAAAAATTACAATAAACCGATACTATTTTACCAAAAATAGTTCAATTAATTAATGTTTCATTGATGAAAATAAACTCTACTCTTAGAGCTGATATTACTGCTATTACGCAAACAAGAATTTCACAAACGATTTAAGTTATAAACAAACATTATTTTACTTAACATAGTTTAATTAATTACTGTTTCATTGAAGAAAGTAAACTCTACTCGTAGAGCTGCTATTACTGCTATCACGCAAACAAGTATTTTACAAACGTCTTAAGTTATAGGCAAACACTATTTCACTTAACATAGTTTAATTAATTACTGTTTCATTGAAGAAAGTAAACCCTACTTGTAGAGCTGCTATTACTGCTATTACGAAAACAAGAATTTTACAAACGTCTTAAGATGAAGGGTTGACAGAACGTTTCGCGAACAATCTGCGATATTGTCTATATTTTTCTCTTCTCTTGTTCCCCTCCGGGGGAAGGAAATAAAAAAGTGTAAAAGGCTATGGGGGAAGGAGTGAAAGTCGTGCTAGCGACAAAATTGCCCTTCAGACGATGCTTCATAACCGTGCGACAAGTTCGAACTGACGAAGAACGAAAATGAGAGTGCCTGGCGTCTCGTACGTCACCATAATCTAGATGAAACCTGTAGGAATAAGAAATGAGAATATCTAGACAAAGAGAATCGCAAGTATTGTAGCAAAGTGTGTAATGGAAGTACAAACTTCCTCCGTTTCGTCTTTTTTCCACTGGAACGGATATCTTTTCTTCGCCATTATCTTCGCGTTTAATTAAAAGTAAAGTATTTCTGGTCTTGGGCTGAGATTTAGTAATATTTGTTAGATAAGTGAAATATCGTAGCATATTACATTAAAAGAAATCGGAAGTCAAAGTTAGAGTATTGATCGAACTCAATAAATATTGTAACTAGATTGTGGATCTTTATGAATTTGTTGGGAATTTAAATAGTTATAAGCGATAACATTTTTAATTGGAGCAGATGCTGTTCTCGTTTGGATCAATTCTACTATTAAACAAAATATGTGGCAGTGGTTATGAAAGTCGTGTAGGTCAAAGAAAAAAAGAGAGGAATAAAGCTTCCATATTTTTGTGATATAAATCAATTCAACGTGAAATAAGCGATAAGTTTAATTTTCATATATTTTTGACATACACCACATTTATAACCACCAACTCATATTATCGTATGATACAAACTCCTGTTTGCAAATTATAACATGACTTTAGTAATTGTCAGCAATAACTAAGTACTTTATATGATATTTAAATCCGATTGCAATACAAAAATAATGTTTTTCTTTCATCTGTTTCAGGTGAGTAAATCCAACTATCTTCTCGTTTGTCGAACCTGTGCACGCATTCTTTTAAGAGGGGTGAGTCTTCCATGCTCTGAATTCTGAATCTTTAAGCTAATTCTATCGTTTTTCAATTCAAAACATAATTCAACTATTAAATTGAAAAAAATACACAATATATTATTGGATATGTGTAAAAATGTTGATAAATTTGATGTACACGATGTAATCAATATTATGTGCAATTAGGGGATGCAGAATTCTCGATTTTGAAGTGATGGAACTGCAGGTCCGTTAAAATGTCATAAATTGATCCTACGGAAATAAAAAAAAATTGTCTGATTGATTAAATAAATTACTTATCATTATACTGTGGATGTTTATTCAAATACAGATTTTACAAACAAAGTTGAACAGAGAAGATCCAAATAGAAAATTGTTTCACCATCTACCTACTACAATTTGTATTTTACTTTCAATATTTTCTATACTTTTTAGTACCATTTGCACTCTGTGTTTTACATATTTAAATTTGCATAAAAATCCGCAGTCTACTAACATCAAATACTTCACTTTCTCCCATATTACCCTTTCGCATTAAAAATGTCCATTTCTGACAGTTACGTATTATTCACCATCCGAACTTCTCCATTTAATAATCGTACTCTCCACAATTCCGTCCGATTCAACACAATGGGAAAGAAAGAAAGAAAGAAAGAAAAAAAATGCAGAAAATACCAAAGCTTGAAAATCAAATAAAGAAATCGAAGTTAGAAGAACGAAAGCAATTCCCTGCAGCGCGGCAACAAATACGCAGCGAATCGAAAGTGAACAGAGAAAACCATCGACGTTTTTCATCGACTTAACGAAGTCGTAAAATGTAGTGCATCGTGTGCGTTGCGCGGTATAAAGCTGGTGCATAGGAGGAAAATCAGAGGGCGAGAGAATGGTGGCTGGAACGAGCGTGTATACGAAATTGCCAAGCAAACAGAGACAAGAATGCACACGTGGTAGGATGAAGGTACGTAGCTACACGTGTGTGGGCAAAGCCAGTTCATAGGAACGGGATACGTGCGTAGGTAGTGAGAATACTGAGAACAGGTCAGAGGCAACCCGATGCATTATTCAGTTCGGTCAACCCCAACTCACGCAAGACGCATCCTCATCCACCCTCGGCCACCTTTAGAATAAACCACGCTAACTACCTATCCGTATACTCCTCTCTACAAGTAAGCTCGTTGACGAGAGTAAGCCACTACTCTACGGCTATCTTCCGACACGACACACGACGCTGAACTTTATCGATGGCTCATCCGATACACGTAGGTAGATTCTCCACTGTCAGCAAATTCTGCATTAGTCCACTTAGTTACCGTTCTCCATTTCCTTTAATCCTTTCACTGCGGCGCGATGTTCGTATTCGTAAGAGATTGAAATAACCGCGACATCTAGGGTAGATGTACCACGTATTGCCACTTTAAGGTTCGCGCGTAACTTTATTTAAGTATTTCAGAAGGTATTTAATATAAAGATCGTTCCGGTTTGGAGCATAATATTGTTGAACGTTTCTATTATTTATGAACATTTTTTTTTTATTGTTCACTATCAGACTTTTTAATGTAAATTCGAAGTGAAACTGAGAGTAAGAATATTTGTCGATACGCTACTATTTGAGTCGAATTTTAGTTGAGAGTTTCTCGATTCATGGGATTGGTTGCACGTTTAGGGCTATGGTGCAAATTATGTAAATAGTTAATGATTTGATAGGAGACAATTTGTACGGTTATTTTTCACAAAGTATCAATAAACAGATGTAAAATACAACGATTTATAATATAAATGAACCCTTAGGCTATTTACTTCAAGCATTTTTATAAACGGTATGCATCAGGTTGATCCTCTTCCAGCAAAACGCGCTATCTTTTTATCTTATGGGAGCTGCTTTTAAAGCGCAACAAGCTTCGCGCTATAAAGAAAATTAAGATCGTATGCATACAGAGCGTGCCATAAAATGTATTACTTCAGAGATGAAGCCAGCGCGCAAAAATGATCCAACAAATTTGTACAAATGTTTATTCTACCTGATCTTGATTTCGTCTGACATTTTTATTCCACGCTCTGCTTTTGCTGATCCTGGTAACAAAAAAAAAAAAAAAAAAAAAAGAAAGCGAAATTATTTACACCAGGTTTTAGTTTGAAGCGAGAATTATTGAAACATTGAAAACGCTCGTAACAAGGTTAAACGCATGGCAAACGTTTACGGGAATTTTTCTTATTTTACGCCAGACTTATGAAGCGTTTATATCTTGTATCTCGAGATAAAAAAGAATATATTTAGTATAAAAGTGCCTTTTTACGAGCAGCGAAGATGCAGCGTATCTATAAAATTAATCACGGTAGACGAGTTAAGGATCAAATCTTGAACATCTATCGTGGAAAATGTTTAACAGGCGTTTTCACGATTACTACATTTATAAGCTTGTAACATAAATCGTTGAATTCGTCTTAAAAGCAGCTATTCCCTTCGAGAGATAAAAAAATACAGTCTCCGTCTAGCGTTTCATAAAACAAACAGGTTAAAATCTTGAACACCTTTAGCTAGAAAATAATGGCTTCCGCTGTACATAGAACGCCACTTTATGGGTCGAATATTCTTCTTATAAAACAATTCTCCATTATGTATTCTCAATCTTTCCAAACCATTCAGGCGTTCATAACAAAAATAACTCTTGTCAACATTTTCCTTTTTCCATAAGAGCAAAAGGATGCCCTAAATTATTTGGCAAAAATCAATAAAAAATTCCTGTATATTTTTATAAAAAATATGAAAAATAATAAGATAGGAAATTGTGAGATAAATATTCAATGCTTATCGCAAGGTATCATAAAGTTATTATAAAGGTACTATAAAGTTTATTGTACACTTTTATGTTTACCATTAATTTTTACATATACGTGCAATGGCAAATAATTTGAATAGTGTCTCGATTTATTTACTGGATCCGTGTATTCTTTTAAAATGTCTGTTTTATGTATCTGTTTTCTGAAAAAAAACCATAGTTTTCATTTTTATTTTAGATTACTTTACAAATGGCTCATATTTGGACCACACATTCAAAAATGAAAATTCTCACTTTAAGTGTTACTTTAAATTTGCACGTTGTAGCGAACATTACTTTCGTTCGAAATATTTCAATTCTACATTACAAGGCTAATATGTTATAGATATAATTGATATATAAACGATTAGGTATCTTCAACAGGTTAGGTAATAAACGTTAAAATAAGAATGACAGTATATTAGGACGACTTTCCTTACAGAAATAAAGACGTAATCTACAACACAGGCTAACAAGAATGTGTGTTAAGTTCCTTAAATCAATTTAACCTTTAATTACTTGTACCCCATTTTTTCAACATGTGAAGTTTCCTATCAAATCAACTACGTAGCATTAAAATACGTAGCATTAAAATACGTAACATTAAAATACTATCTCGTATGTATACTTTCGTCGCATAAGCATTAATTCATCAATAGCATTAAACATGTTACCAGTATTACTGTCAGCCATTATGACAATCTCGAATCCATCGTTCAAGATATATGAAAAAAGGTTCGCAAAGTATCCGCGTTTCGAAAGGATCGTGGAAAAAGGGTAGCGCGTCTGTTGGATCGACAAGCCGAGGCCATTTACCATCAGGCGCCAAGAATACAGCAATTTCTCCGCGTTCAGCATTTGGCTAACCGGTGATCGAAAACGAACAGCATCTCCTGGAAGGACAGTTTCAATCCTTTGAGGTCTTTTGATTCGTATCTGCTAGCTGTGCCGCTTCCCACTATATTCTCTATCCCGGGCTCGCGGGGAAGGACTACGGGAGCAATGGCCTGGAATAAAACCAGGACAATCGGGAAAGAATGAAGGAGGGATGTAGCGTGGAGAAAAAGAGAACACGTCGCGGCGTAACGGAGGAAAGCAGAGGGAGAAGGAGGGAGTGTCGAGCGAAAAGAGGAAGGGTAGTTTGCCGAGGGATGAGGAAGGATTTCGTCGAGCTCTCGACAAGTTTTCTGCAATCGGTTCGTTTGATGCGGATTCGCCATCCGCCTCCACCCACCGGAGCGGCCAAATCGAAGGCCCTCGCGAACTTGTGATACTTCACGAGTAGACGAGCAAAAGACAGAGAGAGATAGGATAAACGAAAAAAGGCGAGATAAAGGAAGAGGAATGGAGGGAGGACAGCAACAACCGTGGCCTAGATGATTGGAAGGAGAAAAGAAGAAAGAAACGATGAAAACGACTATCTCTCTCTCCCTCTCTCTCGCTGCTAAGTCGCGATGCTGCAAGACGAAGGAGACCGTGTGGAAAGTTGGAGGAGCAACTCGAATGTTTACCGCGAGTTGGTTTAAATCGAAGTCTCCGACGGAGGGACTCCGCGCCCGACGACCCAGACATCGGTCCTGTTTGTTAACTCGCTAAGAAATTGCTTTCGGAATTACGTAAAGAAACGCTAATTAAAAACTGGGAACTACCCAACGTATTCGTTGCTCGTCGTCTTCCGGCTCTTCTGCTTGATTATCGATTCCGTGGCTCTTGCCCAGCTATAAGCTGCTCCCTTGCCCACCAAGGAATTCGAGTTCTACCACGAGATATGCAAATTCAATGATAAGGTGCAACTGTGAATTCAGGTGTGTTGCAGTAACTTGCCATTGCATTCAATTCTACGTGTTTTTATTGGATTGTACTGTTAGTGGCCAATGGAATTGTGTCCATGCTTAATACTTTCATGGCCATGTGTATATGAAGGGCAAATAAAATTGTGCAAAAGAAATAGTAACCATCGTTTGCTGTATTAAATACAGTGACATTGTTACGAATTTCGCGATCGTAAAAATTTTGATAAATATGTTTGTGTCTTTTTTTTTAACAATTAGCTAAATGCACTATATTGTTAACATCAAGAGCCTTTCTTTACCTAGCTTCAATAAAAGGAACAGTTTTCCGAAGTAAAAACAAATCTTCATTCTTATTTCAGATTATTTTACGAGCACTCCATATTTGGACCACACGTTAAAGAATGAAAAACTTCACTGCTAGTTTAAATTTTTAATCTGTAACGAACATTAGGTATTTTTGTTCAGTATATTTCGATTCTACGTAAGAAGGCTAACATGTTAGAGATACACATTGATGTGTAAAAGTTGTTCGGCAATAAATACTAAAATAATAGTGGTAGTCCATATTTAGACCTCCTCTAATACTAAAGCCATAATCAATTTCGCGACAAGCATACATTACACGTGTTTACCGTGAATGAACAAGCGTATTCTATTCCAGGTTAGCCAAAGGAAAAGAACAGTCGAGTAGGCGCACAGTATTCTATTTTGCCGTTTGCCGTATGAACAGTTTCGTGGTTTCGTCGTCCGGCGTTGTCGCAAATATTTACTCGCTTCGAAGACGAAAGACACGGGAAGCTCTTGAACGATCGGAAGATAGTTGGCGTGCATGTGCGATGAGCGGAAAAGAGGAAAGAGGCCGGAGTTACTTCGTCAGAATACCAAATACCCATTTCGATTCGCCTGACCACCCTCGAATCAGACCGCGACTCGCAAAGGACTTTTGAAACTCCCCCAAAAGCGACCTTGTCTTGAACATTTCCAGCTACCGTCCGATCTTTTTTTTCCCCCTCCTTGCCCTTTACGATTGTGCAGTCGACCGTGTGAACGACAAACAACAGGGACATTCTTTTATTTCCGGAATCCTTTGCCTTTCGTTGTCCAAACTATGCCAACGAATAATTTCTTATTACCATGCAGGGTTGCGATCAAGCAAAGGAATATAGGATGAGGCTAGAGATACGATAAGGTTTGGATCTTTGTACGTTGATGACGTAGATACAGATGTTTGGGAGCTATCAGGTGGTGGGAAATTTGCTAAACGCTACGGAAATTCGATTCGTATATATTTCTGATTAGTAGACTGTAGATTTTTGTGCGTTTACAGAACAGTGGAATTTTCATGAAAGTGCATTGAGTACCAGTGAAAGTACAACATTAGAGCTTGAACTCCCCACCTTTCAAATTTTTGAAGCGCCGAATTTTCAAACTTCGAGATTAATAAAAATCAGTAATCTTAAATTTTTGCAAATTGTTTATTATAGAACGTTCTTCAACTTCTAAGTTCAATAGCTTCCATGGTTATAATTTAATTACAATACACACATATCTACATTGCAGCGAATTCTTCCTTCTTTAATCATCGGCACACAATTAACAAAATTTGTCCGAATGACTTACGAGAAGCAAAGAAGACAAAAGGATGTAACGCAGAGCGTCAACGATGTAATACACGAGGCACTGATGTGAACCGATGGGGAAGATGTCGAAGATTTAAGTTGTCTCGGATGATTCCGAACGAAACGTCGAAAGAAATTCCGTATAGGGCGCGACATCCTTCTCTTACAATCAGTTGCGGAGTCTGACGTTATCGCGCGAGCAAGATGGGCCAGAGGGTTGGAAACGTACAGAATAAAACTTCTTCAGAGACGCGTGTATAAGATGGATGGGTACGGCTTGAGATGCGCATCGGTGTGCGGCCATCGTTCGTGTGCTCCCTTTTCAGACGTGTTTCGTGTGTGTACACCTCGTTGGATTCGAAGGATGTTAGGATGTTATCGGCAACACGGACCGAGCTGCTGGAGGACGCGCGGAAGCCACACTGCCATCCTTTCTCCCTTTCTGCGTGAAATATTTCCACAACGAATATACCTTTCCGATGCATTTGCGAAAAGTTCGCGTTGAAAAATTCTGCCGTTCAATTTCTGCTTCCCTTTTTAATGGAGTAATTGTAATTGTAGGAAACGTAAGTATGCAACGAATTACAGAACGCAACGTCGTGTAAAATATCCAAAGTAAAATGCACCTTGTAATGTTTAAAGGGTAAAACTAAATTGAATTTAAATTGTGTGGCTTTATTTTTGATGACAGGAAGCTGAATTTGCATAAAGATGCGCAATCTATAATTGGATATATTCGATGTTGTTGCATTGTTGTTTTTACAATCACTCACAAAAATCTACATACACACTTTAAATTTCATATACTTATTTAAATATTTATGATTGTATGTATATATTTAATTTATATATCATTTATAAGTTACTTCAGTATTATAGCCACAACTGTACGCGGATATGTAACAATAATTCTAAAGCATCTCGTTCTCGAAGATTTGCTTTTTACTCTTTCAAAGTACGAAATAAAGAAATTTAAGGAATGCAATAGCTCTCGTATACAATTAATAATTCTCGTATAGAATCTCCTATAATTTTCAAAATCTAATCTTCGATTATTAAAAACAAATGTATATTTACACAATAAAATTGCAATCACTTGTAAGTCATAAAGAGCCATAATTATTTAATAACAATTTTGTCCAGCCAAAGTCGAAATTTTTACCACTTATGCCTCTTTGAATCACAATTATTCTACCCTATTATGTATCGCGAGGAAACTTTATGCTTTTGGAATGTAAACTTATTAAAAGTTTGCTCTTACACTCTTCGTTTCATCCTAAATGTTCCAAAGTCGTACCTACTCGTACTTTCTTTAAAAATCTCTGAACCTTTTTATAATCGTAACAAATATTTACTCTCTTAACGTGGAAGACAGCAGTCGGTACTCGTACGTAGTTGGTAAATATGCCAGCCATATATGGAAAGGTGAATAACTTAATGAATTTATGTAATTCACTATGATGTATAAACAGGTATCGTTTGATCGAACACGATACGAAGATAAATGATTTAACGTAATCTTAAAAGCCGACAGGATTACGTGAATTTTGTATACGACCTCGCTGCACGGCAATCTATTGCTCGCTGTATTTCACTAGCTGCTCCGCGGATCCGATCGACGAGAAGAAGAACGATGACCTCGTTTCTCGTACGATCGGATCATCAGAGTCAGATTGCTAAGAGAGAAAAATTTCTTTTCGTCTTTCATTCCCTCGCTGCAACTTCTCCAATAACTGCATTATTTTCCAACATCTCCGAATATTTCATAAATATTTTCATCCGTATCTCCGAATAGATTTTTTATGAAATAATGGAAGAGTACTGAATAACATCCTAAAGTCTGCTGAAACTTCGGTGTTTAATAAAATGCTCGAAGAAACGGTAAATTTACATACTTGCAATAAAATATATTTCATGAAATATCAACATAATAATGACAGTAATTGAATGAAAATATTGCAAATAAAAACTCTTACATTCTGCAATTGAAATGGACGAAGAAGATAAATTATCAATTATACAGGTATTGTAATTTTTCCTATTATTGTTAGGTTATTCAGAAAGTTCGCAGAGATACTTGAGGTACATACAAAGACAATATGTATGTAATTATCATTTTATTATATATAATTGCTTTATTATATTAGTTATAATCTCATTTTCCGTACAGTTGTCAACTTTCTCAAGATTGAATCTTACCAAATAATTTTTTTTACTTTTTCTAATTTTTCTATTCCATTCGTAGCCAAAACATTGCCTTTCTTTGACCAACACTATTTAACATTTTTATAAGCCTCAGAAATTCAAACCAAGATTTCCATTTTATATTAAACGAGAACAGGTTCAATATATATTTTCCAATTTCTCCAAATTTGCTTTCTTCAACTCTTTCCCTAACGCGAAACAATAATTACGACGTAATTAAAGACCCAGTAAAACCCTTTATCATATAGATGTAATACTCTACATGGCCCATAAACTTAAATGTTAGGGTCGCGACAAATGAAAGTGACATTTTATGCACATAATCGTGAGCATGAAATGAATGTTGTTAATTTCTAACCAAGGAGGGAAAAGTCACGAACTATAGGCAAAGTTCGCGACAGGGCTAATTTATCTGGTAACAATGCACAGCGCGCGGCAATTTAAAAGCAACCGACTGCGTATATAATTCAATTATTCACTCGAACCCTCGTAAAGTTTTGTAGTATCGCGAGATTTATAGGTAAATTAAAGACTAAAATAAAGGAGCTCGTTTCTTGTTGCGTCCCAAATTACGTGGCGGAGGAAATGTTCCTCCTTAGGGTAAAATGCTCCTCGCTTCCTCGTCTCTCGAGTCGTTTCCTCTTCGGAAAACCACGTGACAAAACAACAGCCACGATGCTCATTAATTTAATGTCACGAGATTACCCTGAATAAACTGATAAAACTTTCCGACCGCTTGGCACTCTTCCCTTAATGATGCTTAAGTTCAGAAATTTGCGCTTCTTTGTCCACTCGATATCTCGCGAAAATAAAGCTTCGAGCAGCTCGATAATTCACACATTACAATTTTCATAGCTTCATACAAATATTATCTTCCAAATATTATTAATCCTTCCTAGGCATACTTATTTTTTGCACATTTTATTGCACTGGATCTATTTTCTTCTCGACTATTCTTTTTGCTGTTCTAAATGTTATGATACTTGATAATTAGGCTTTAGAATAGGCGAAATGTTAACGAACCTTAATAAGAAAAGAAAGTCACGTGTAGATATCTCATTGTCCATTACGTTGTCGTCAGTCACATTGTAAAAAATAATCTGTGTCTAGAATGAAGATCTTTATTTAAGTATTCATTGTCTCATTATTATTACACTAAAGTTTCAAAAGATCTGGAAAAATTCTAGAATATTTACTGTAGTCTCCATTTTAATGCACCGTTGATACTTCAGTCAAATGTTTGCAGGATTAATCAGAAATCGCAATCTTCTCTTCTAAAATATTCGAGAGTAAAATATCGCTGTGGACAAAATGGATAACAAAAAAATGATTAATTAAAGGAACAAAATTAAGTTTTACTGCGAAATTAAACTTTAAATACATGGTACGATCATGAATACTCGATTTAATGTTCCAATGGTATAAAGATTACTCAGGTCTGTTTATCAACTGCTTCTATTGATTCTCTATTTGTTGTTTTTTGTGAAACATCTATGGAGTCTTTTAAAACATGTTTGGAAGCTTGCACTCTTCCGTATTGAATAATTCAAGTTGCTTTTTAAGCCGAATAGATAAGATAAGGGGAAGGCGAGCGAACTTCTAAGGGTTTTGTTCCCGAAAAAGATCGATGCAGAATGAATGTGCATCTATGGAAATGCAGAGTAGGAGTCGTCACCGTTCTATGAACGCTTTCATATTTACATATTCGTAGATTGCTTTATTTAAATCTGTGCACGATACAAAAGAGCGATAGGATAATGGCACTTACTGATGCATATGTAAATCGAAATCAAACTGCCTTGCCTAGATCTTTCACGCAGCATCTCCAGAAAAGATGACACGTTCCCTTTTGTGCTCGCTTCTTCCTCCAACCCTAACTACACTGAATAGACCAATAAATAGGACAGTGTTACACAATGAAAGGAACTAGGTGCTTGAATATTTATTAACACGAATGATTCCGGATAGCAAGAAACTTAATATTAATACAGTCGGTTGCAAACGTCTACGTACACTTCTAAATATGTAATATTTAAAAAATTGCTAGAGCTTCGATTGTTTCATGAATGTTTAAAAACTATTTCACTTGGAATTACTTCAATTACAGTAATTTAGTGAACCTTATTTATGATACGCTGCCTTACAATGTTAGAGATAAGGAATGTATTTTATTAAAGTAACTTTGAGTAATCTGTTGAAGAATTTTCTATTGATCCTATAACTGAAGATTATAGTAAATTATAAAGTGAAGATGACGAAGACGATAGCAAACTAGAAAATGATAATGATGGTGATATAATACACTTATAATGTTATTTAAGACTCTTCAGAATTATTAGTAATCTGATTTTTGTTGTACCTTGAATTTATTTCCTTTCAGTTAATGTTTCTTTTTCTTTATTTATTCTTGTTTCGCAATTCTAGTTACCTGAAGTCATCTCGATACTATGTATACCACTGATTTTTTAGAAATAAAATAATGTTTACCTAAAATCTACTAGAATACTGCTTTTGCGCACTATTCCATGTATGGAAAAATTAAATCTGTTCGATATGCAAAATTTACTTCAAATAAATCAGTACCCAGATGATTAATGACTCGTTCCTTTTTACACGCACTGCTACAAAACTATAACACGAAACGCATAACAAAGATCAGCAACAGATTGAAGATAATACAAATGTAGGTACGAAAAGTAGTGGAAAAACTCTACACTCCGGAAGAGGATCGTTTTTCCTTGTATCCGTCATTTCGTACAACCGCGTTTGCTTTCCCTTTCATACTGAACAATCATATAAATATCGGCACACTTCCGATTCTTCTAAAGATCATCCGTTCTTTTTCTGACGTGACTCGGCAATTCGAGAATAGGAGGAGAAGGCGAAAATAGAGCGTAGATAGGAGTCTCGAAAACCTCTCTCCCGCTTCCACCCCTCTCTCTTTCTCTCTGTCAAACGAACTATCCACACAGCGTCTCTATTCCTCCATTCTTTCCTTGAATGCATTTGTTCCTTATTAGATATTCCGTTTTATTGAACGAAGCCTAGAAGCCTTCCTTCCTGACGCCCTTTCTTGCATCCTTTTGCTTTGCTCCGGCTACATACGACGATATATTCTCCCTCTCTCCCCTCCTACCCTACATCTTCCTGTCTTCTTTGCCCTCTACCCCAGTTTTCACCCCTCCGTACCCCGTTTCTTTACTATCCCTTTCTCATCCCTCAATGCGAACGCGCGCCTCTCGTCCACGACATCATTTTATTCCGCGTCTCGAATTTCAAACGTTATTATTCACCCTTCCGCGAGCTCCTCCGCGAATCTTAGATCTTTCTCGTCGAGCATTTCCGGTTAGGTGCGCACCCGGAAGCCATTCCTTCTTCTTTTTCTGTCGTTCGACTTTTAGAAATGTTTCGCTCGGCTATACCATCGCTTGTCGATTCCATTTCTTCTTCACGCGTGGAAGAGGAACGAAAAGGGATTGCGAGGGGTGGGGGGGGGGGGGGGGGGGGGGGCGGAAAGTGAACCGGCAGATCAACGGGGGCGTACGAAGGGAAATTTCTTTGTACATTCAATCGAGGATCAGAAGTGTATTTTGATGAGTAGACAGAGCCAAGTTTTATCGTCTCTCTGATGGACCGTGAGCGAGCTTGGATATTGTATGCAGTAACGTAATACGATCTCTTCGAGTACGAGTCTTATCATTACGTGTAGAGATTAGTGCGTAACTTTGCAGAATTGCGCATTTTTATGCAAACAGCGCATTTTTATGCACATTTGGAGTAAACGTTGGTCATGGAATACCTGAATTTAAAACCTTGCACAAAATAGGAGAATTTATCTTTTTTTAATCGAATCAATCAAGCGAGACAATGAGACTAATACATACCTAATCATGTTTAATTACTTAAGTGTGGTGCGATTCACGTAAGGTTCGGAATTATAGTGGAATAATTAGCAAACGTGAAATTCCGCCGATCGCATATGGATCACCTAAGAAATGTACATAGAAAATACTCAATATACTTTGTTTTTGTTACGAAAAATGAATATTTATTTATTATTTATTTTATTATCTTATTATTTTTAAAGTAATACTCTTTAACTGTGCTTCATGGAAATATTTAACTATTTGACTCGTCATTCAGAAACTTTTGTGTACTATGAAAAAGCAAAATATTTCTTTTTCAATTATGGATGTTCGACTGATGCTTGATTAGTAATTTCTTATGTGTTAAATTGAGAAGCGATAAAATCGTGCTTCTGTTTATTGGACTGCAAACGATCGTAGATTTAATGAGATATTATGTGGCTATTTTATTAGATATAATATGATGGATAAAATACGAAGAAGTATTCATCCTCTTCACGAGGAGTTGCATATTGATTGAAAATCTGTTACGGTAAAGTGTAATAAAATTAAACGAATCGCTATTGCAAATAATATAATATTATACGTATAAATATTAACACATACCACTAGAAATTTATGTGATATCATCTTCAAGAAAACCAATAATTTTGTAATTTATTCATCCTTTATAAAAAAAATTGGGAATTTCATAATAGATTAAAAGAATATTTGTAAGGATTAGATATGGCGAAGTTTACTTATTATTCTATTATGCAGTAGAGAGTGGAAACTATGCGTAACGCGAAACCAATCGTACAGGTGCAGAAATCAAAGTGTAATATTGTAGCAGCGTAGAGTGTAGCAGCACACCGTTCCGTTTTACTGAAAAAAGAAAGCCGTGTAAAAAAAAAGAGGCAAGAGAACCGTCTTCTTGTAATTTGAAACGATAGAACACTTTTAAAATGAAGTTACCGGCAACAATCTCCGGTAAAATGTTTCCAAAGCTCTCTCGTTACTTAAGCTGCACAACGGTATTGAGTGTCACTGGCATGTTGTTCTCGCGTAATAAAACAATTTCATTCACGTTCAAATGCAATACCGCGAACGGCAGGAGAACGGTAAGAATCGATATCGGAATGATATTTTATACGTGAAAGCTTTCGAAGGTAGCAATAATAGCTCTTTCTAAATCGTGTCAACGCGTTCGAATAATTTATCTGCGACTAAATAACGCACATGTCACGATGAAACACGTATATTTGTATCAACGTTGGCATCCATACAAAACATCATTTATCTTTTTTTTTTTTTTTCTCCATTTCCATTTGTACTCATTGCCAACACAGACTTCTATAGTATAGCTATCAAATTATTTCGTCAACTTTTTCGATTTCTTTTATAAGTAAATACAACACGTAACTAAACTTCCATCATACGAAGCATTTACGGTACTAAAGGTGAATTCAACACTATCAAACATATTTTTTACTCTATTAATCCTGCTATCCTCTTTACCTACGTTTCACATTTATACTTCTTCGATTTTTCGATGAAACGATGAACGAATATACGACACTTTAGGAATGTTAGTTATATAGTTTCAAATACGCTGCATATTAAGAAGAAATATATAGAAACATAATGCGAAATAAAACATAATTTTCGTATTGTCTTATAGACTCAAGGAGAACAACAGGGTTAATTTATTTATGGTGCATTATTGTTAGTCTATTTTGTAGTTTTCGTTCTTCTTCTCGCGATAAACATTAAGTTTTTATATAAAAAATTGGTTAACATGTTTACGTCTTGATTACTTGACTACCGTCTTAACTACCCTAAACGCGTCACACGCATTGGTAGAAGTGTGTCGAATTAGAAACAGAAAGTTTTTTTGAAAACGCGACGGGTTCATTAAACCTTGGAGATTCCCGAATCAGTCAGGTTTAAAAAAAACTGCGAGAATCCAATAGCCGTTTTTACGTGTTTTGTAAATAAGCGAGTGACTGCGTTCTTATACATTGTTTACGCTGTCATGAAGTATCCCTCAACAGTTCCAGTTTTCTTTTTTCACAAATTTCTCGACGGTAAAAGATTTCACAGATATGTTTCTCTCGTTGTTCTAATAATAATCTGTTGAAGTAATAATTTTATTGATTTCATAAGAGCACCATATTGCTGACATTAAGTGCTTCGTTTACCTAGTTTCAATAAAACAAACAAAACAGTTTTCACTTTTATTTTAAATTATTTTACGAGTGGCCCGTATTTCTGCCACACTTTTACAAATGAAAATCTTCACTGTTACTTTAAATTTGTAATTCATAGCAAATATTGGTTTTGCTCAGCATATTTAAATTCTTCGTTAGAAATCGATGTGTAAACGTTTAAGTATCTTCAACAGGTTCCACAATAAACGATAAAATAGAATTGGTAGTCTATATTTAGACCATCTCTTCTTCTACTTCAACCAAGTCACATACCAACCTCCTAAAACCTTCTCGACTGCATCAATAAGCAAACAGTAAACTAAGAAGTTAGAACGTGAATAATGAATGTCATTCAGCCTCCCTAAATTCCTCAATTTCTTTTTCTCCATCTCCATTACCTATATGCCCAAAGAACAACGAACCAGGAGCAATATCTGATCATCCCAAATTGGTCGCACCCTTTTCACCGTGATCTGATCCAGGCAATCATCATCCTCCAAGCCATCATCCAGGAATGACCCTACTAGGCTAGCCAACAGCATCTTCTGCCCATCCATTCATTCCTTTTCCTGTTCTCCTTTCTCCTTCGATATTCCGAATTCCTCTTCTCAGTCGTCAATCTTTTCACCCGTATCCACTGACGGATTAAGATCTGTTGAGTTCTCGGGCGCAGAAGAAAATATTGGGTCCCTTAAACAAGAGAGAGAGACTGGAAAAATAACCATATTTTTAACTAAATAAATAAAAGATATTACGTACTATTAATATTTTATTTTCAATAAAAGTTAAATATAATATATTGTTGGTGGCAAAGTGTCGTTAAATAATCTTCCTTTATATGTATATACTGTATTAAACATTTAATACTTTCATATGTATTGTTCACGAAATAACTTTGGCACGTGTTTACGATATAACGCTCTAACGTGGATTAGGGTCGATCAACGATTACGCGATCTCGTTGTCAGTTATTTTGTGAACAATATATATATAAAAGTATTAAATTTTGAATACAGTATACACATAAAGGAAGATTATTTAACCACACTCTATAACCAACAGGTTATGGGCCCAGGATAAATGAGAAAAAAGGTGATTAAACACATACTCGGTGAGTTCTCCATATTATTTATACCCCATTGCAAAGAACTATACATGCAACATATACATATATGGGCATATGCAGCGAAGCGTAGTAAAGAAATAATGAAAATAAGCGAATGTAAATGTACTCTTAGGTTTTACCGTCGATTGCAAACTTGTACGTGATTAAAATTGCACATATGAAACCGATCTTGGTGTCATTAGAAAGAAGCGTAAAGTTGGGGTTTTGCAGGGCTCTTCAGATGTGCGCTAGCTGTTAAATCTGCCTCTGCTCGTATCACTCGCCTTTCTTTTTCCTCTTCCCGATCTGCCTCGCATCTCTTTACTGTTTCTTCTTGCCAACGGTTTTCCCTTGGACCCACGATTCTGGCGTCTCTCACCTGAACGACCGATTATGTCAGTCACAGTTAAAGGCCCGTTTGTTTATCTGATCCCACGTTATAACTACAGACAGGCAGGCTACCGGTGGCTCCTTCGGGCGCTACCACTTGCGTATCCGAGCAAGACGGAGAGATAAAGCAAGCCAGATAAGGAACGAAGTGGCGCAACGCGTTCGAGAGAGAATGGAAGAGGAAAGAACGCGGTGGCGGCGTGCTCCGTGCTGTCGCTTCAGGCGAGGACGCGGTGCTCTCCTTCGGAGAACAGTTTAGTTACGATGAATGGACCGAATGAATCACGCGAACCAATTAAGGATTACAGTAGACGATAGTACGGCAGCGGTGCGAGGAGATAGAGAGAAAGCAAGAACCGATTCTCTGTTTCCTTCACGCCTGCTTAACCTTCGCTGGTTCGCACTTAATTGCAACTGCTAAATATACTTTCCCGATCGGAGCGTTCCGTAAATTTTCTTCGAACGCATTCAGCGTCCGTTGAAACGCGACTTAACTCGCCTTCGCCTCTCGTAACGTCCCGAGCAGTCAATTGACTGTGTCACGTTCATTGTACCCCGAGCCCGACAATGGCACGTAATGGTTTCTATTTAGCGTTTCTTAGCGCATTACCAGACAACGTTCAATTTACTTTGCTAATTAGTTTTGCGATGTAATTTCGGTCACGGCGAGTTACGAGATTTTTGTTATCCTTTCGATTCATCGATTAAACGGTAGTGGAAATAATGGTTGCTAATTTTAAGCCTGCTGTGGAATTCGAAATTTGTAGACTCAATTGTCCTCTCGTTTCTTTAGAAATCTTCCTAATTTTAGGAGAGGCAATTATTCGATATTATATTAATTATTCTATATAACGTCATATCAGTAGCGATTTCCTTGTGTTTGTTCGAATAGTGTTCATTTAATTAAATTCATTCAATTGGCTATTAATTTACATACATTTTTCAACGTAATTAATTATTGCTGGGAGACATTTTGTTAGGATAATAAATTATTCGGATATATTATACTATTGGATAAATTATAATTATTTCCATTTAAATATTAGCTAAATATTTAGCTAAATATTAGCTAAATATTGTAACATAAATTCGTGCTATTCTTTCGAGTTTCAGAAATTCCACGCCAAGAGAATCCTTTGGATATGAAAAAAATTGAAGAGCAAATCGATCAAAATGACAAATACATGCATAATTAATTTAACTTATTACTGGATTTATAAGTAAATGATTTTAAAAGCAGTAGTCTATGATTTAATAGCTAGTCTCTTTGATACGTTGAAATAGTTGACATTTATTTCGTGAAAGCACTCAATAAAGTAACTTATTATATAGATGAGATCACTTGAAAGTTCTTTATGATAATAATTTTGGGTCTGTCAGCTTGCTGCTTGTACACGTTTTATATTCCACCATCGAGGTACGAGCCTACATCATACAAATTTATGACAATTTTTAAATAAGTGGGTGTTACATCAGCTCCGTTTGTGCGTCCAGATCCAATTTAGTTTATCTGTCAATCTGGCAGTTTATCTTTAGAGTAGAGCATTCGTCTAAGTTTTTCCTTCGTTTTATCTTTAACGAGATCACATACCACACGTTATGACTTTAATATAGCAAAGTATTAAACGTCTAAGCAGATATCGGTGCAATAACTCAATAACTTTACGATTTCAATAACATTTATAGCTCATACGTCACACGCAAGTTTAGAGAAATTTTTATACGAGCTTATGTAAATTTCGCAACTAACCCGCGACAATTATATCGACCAATAGCATTATTGTGATATTTGCCATTGATTTTACATGTTTCCTTTCTCACATATGAGGAATAGCAGATTGATAATAGTAGAGAAGAATGTAATTATACATTACTTTCAGTAGAAAATATATTGCTTACTCATCTACAATTAATATACAAACATAAGATACAATATATTACCTTGATCACAGTGAGAAAATGATACATATATTAATCAGTATACTAATAATATTAAATTAATACCTTTTAAATTTTGCCTGCAAATAAATCAAGTATTACATAGCCAAAGCCAAAAAAAGTCCGTGCCGCTGAAAACTCTAGTCGAGAGAAAAATTGAGTGCAAAGGATTGATACCGTTCCACATAAAAAGCATTGCCAAACAAACCCATAATAGACGAAATATTATCGCCGAAAACAGTATTGGCAATTTCTTTATGCCGCATTATCTAATAACCCAATCTAATCAAATATAATTTTATATCCAACGTTTTCATCCAACACACGCCGCAGTAAACCATGCAGGCGTGTGTCCCAATGAGAACGGACCTAATCTACTTCGGAGCCGACAGTCCTCGCGTTACGTCCTCGAGGCGGCCGAGAGAAGAGGGTATTTGACGCGAGAAGCCGACACCTCTTCTTCTTCCCCGGCCTTTTCCGTCAGTGGTGTGGCACACCGTAACGCTCTCGGGAGCCAGCGCCGAGTGCCGATTTAGGGGATGAAACGCGGAAGTAGGTTCGCGTGTACTCTCGCATATAGGTGCACGCATCCCTCGTGTACGTACACGGAACGGATAGAGCAACGAGGGGAGGGTAAGTAGGGACGAAGAGCTAACAATGCCGACGAGGACTACGAGCAGGACGAAAACGTCGACGACGACGGCGACGATGTCAGCGAAGTCTCGTTGACGACGGCGCAATGTCGCCATGGTGTCGCACGCATGCGCCATATAGGAAGTAACAGCCGCGGACTCGGGTCGAACCGGGAAGCCAGTCAGTGCATTGCCAGCTCCTCAACCGCGAACATTGAACTTACGCGTTCCTAGATAATCGCGAATCTATCCCTTAACTGGTTATCGCACACAGGATCCCCTTTCTCCGGGCTCGTACATCACCGATAGACTCTAACGCTCGACTCCGCCTTGTTGCGCGACGCTAGCTAACCTTATCTGACCCCATCGGCCCGCCGGCGGAGTTGCTCTATTTCAACTGCCGTTTTTTCGTCGCCGTGATTTCGTCGCCGAACGATTAACGGTCGAGGTACGGGAGAGTGAAAAGTATATATAATAGTGCGGTCGGGACATTTACGTGTACATGTGTTGTGCTTTGGAGCGACAGGATACACCGGCTGTCTTTTGGATATAGTAACCAATTGGTACCACTGCTTCTCCTTGATCCCCGTGTCACGGATTCCTGCACTGCACAAGCGACAGATAAATCGGCGGACGTGTTTTCTATCGGCGGCTAAAGATCGAGAAGTGAAGATGAAGATGATGATGATGGTGATTTGAGAGTGTCGTGCTCAGTGCTGTTGTGCAATGACAGAGAGGCAATCCGCCGGTATTCGTTACTGGATCTTTTAAATGTACCAATTAGGTGAGTGACTTTTTCTTTCTGTTCTTTCTTATATGGGGATGTTTCGGGATTTTGTAAGTTAAGAAGGATATTAAGTGGCGTTAACGTTGTTTATTTCGCGTTGCTATGTCGTGTGTCGGGTAATTTTGTTTTCTACTTGAGGTCAATCGCGCGCTCTTTCGTGTTTCTTGTCTCCCCACCACGCCCAGAGTTTGACCGCTTGCCTCTTTGTCCCTGAAAGTTCGTGCCCCGGAAGTTGACAAACGGCCCGTTTTTCAAACGCTAGACGCCCTGCTTCGTTTTCGTCGCGTTTCCTCTATCAATCGAAATAGGATTGATGGTGGTAAACGGAACGGGTTTTTGTAGGCGATTACGAGGGTGCAACTCCCTTTCGCGTATGTAGAGCACGTAATGCATATTGCAGCTGAGAAATTGTACTTCCGGACGGCTAAGGAGCAGGTTTATTATACATGGCGGTTATAATTGGAAGATTGTCTTCTCAAATGGCATTGTTCAATAAGATGCATTGCGATACGTTAAGGAGTGTATTGTTATTTATTGGGTGTATCGTGTGACACATAAGATAAGAAGTTGCTTATTTTCTTTTTTCTTTAAATATGATGGATTTGGAATGACAGTGATTGAAAAAAGTATCATTCGTACAGTACGAATTTTTAACACTGGGAATATTGATAATTAACAGCTTGTCACTTCGATTATTTTATTATTTACGTGTAGCATTAGCTGATTACTGATTTTATATCTGTGATCGGATGGTAAACCGTGATATGTGCAATTTTCTAATTTTACAATATAACAATTTTGAAGGTTGTTTAATTAGGAAAAATCACAGTATACGTAAAAATGCAGTTTCGCTCGTTAGTGGTTGTAGAAATTGGTTGTTAATTCAGGTTTAGTCAATTCATTTATATAATTTCTTAAACAAATGTACACAAAGAAGAACACATAGCTCAATTTTAATAAAAGTTGATCATATCGTACTTTGCCATCTAACAACAGATAGTATAGATAGTATAAACCAATTGAATATTATAGATAATATTTGTTTAATAACTTTCAATCGTATATTTAAAGGTGCAAAATGCATACGATTTGCAAAACTGTACAAAATATTCGAATTATAGTAGAGATTATGATAGACGGTGAAACAACCCCTAATTTAGATCCTATTTCGTCAAATTTATTTATGAGCATACGATTTTGCATAAAAATCCGCAGTCTAGTAATAATCTACAAGAATCTAGATTTCAATCAAGATATATTCAAGCTGTACCAAGGTTTTAATTTATGGTCACGCTAAGAAATATCGTTAGTAGAAATCAAAGGTTGATGGTGTACGAATACTTTTTTTAATCACTGTGTAATTTATCTTATAACTCATTGCAGATCAAGTACTTTAAATTATTCGACTGATTAGGTTGTTTGGAAATTTCGTAGCGATATCTGAGTATGTAATTACAATTGAATCGAATAATACATGAAGGTAACTCTTAACCAACTATTTAGTAACTTCATAGTTTTTTTCCAGTAAAATGGCATCAGTCTTTGCAATAAATTTTTACAAGTAAGTCTTCAGTATGTTCTAATTCAGGTTACTATTAAAGCTATGTGAAATTTAGAATAAATAGTGATGAAACAGTTTGATGAATAGAAAACGTAGAACAGAATATTTTTTTCATTAAGATGCCACTGTTTCTTTTTACCAAAATCATACATTGCTTTTTAATTATATTTAAATAATCGTAGTAAACCTGATAATGTAATTTTGTAATTTAAAAAATATTTGAGAATAATTACCTTCGAATTCTATCAAATGTACAACAGAACTTACAGTAATACAGATATTTATTAAATACGCCGCGAATTTTCCTAACAACCCAATAATAAAAGAGTTTCTTGTTATTCAAAAATTTGTTAAAATTTTAATTCAGCTTTGACTCCTTGTTAACAAATAAAGTTAGTATGTTTATTTTCGGACGGAATGATTGCTTGTAATGGTACGGAATATATGTATGTGAATTAAATGAATTTACATTAGGGTCAATGAACTCTATTCTATCGTAAGAAGAAACTTTCTTCTTGCGCCACTTATATACGAGCATTTGACATCAATATTCATTTCGCTTTTCGTTAGATATGCGATGCGAACTGAAAAGTCGGAATTATTTATGTCAATTCGATTGAATATTTGAATGTGAAAAGTTAGAATTATTCATTCAATTCGATTGAATAGTTGAATTGTGAATAGTCAGAATTATTTATATCAATTCGATATCTATATTCGTTTTATTTTTTCAAATTATCCAAGCATCCGACTGTTTAGATCTTTCTAAAGGTATGCAACCGTACTTTTACAATCATCTAATTCTTAAATAATATTAGAAATATTATTTGTAATATTAGGAACATTATTGAACAAGAATGCCATTTGTAGAAGTAAATCAAATTCCGATCGTAAAGCGTTAATAAAATGCCATAGCGAAAGGGTTAAAACATTTGGTACAATTTATTCAGTACAATTCATTGTTTCCAATTGTTAGAAAAAGTCAGGCGCGAAAATTTTCACAACGAGAACAAATCAGTCGATATTACATAATTTCAATCCTTTCTTCGTCATTTTTACGAATAATTAGTTATTTAGGGTCAAATTTATAGTGGTGCATTTCCTTAATTTTTAAACAGAATGTAAAGGTTACATAGTAGTGATTTTCACTGCTAATTTTCACGTTAAAGGTGCGCTTCTTTGTGCGAACATCGATGTCGCATACGGTGTCGTGTAGCGTGTCATGTGTTACACGTTGAAAACAAAAATTGATCCCGGCTCGTTTATAGACGTGGCGCAAAGTAAATTTGTTTAGAAGCGGGAGTTCGTTAACCTCGAACGTTCTTGACTTTCGCGTTAGAAGAAACGTTGTGTGCTGTTGGCTAGCTGAATGTTGAGTGGACAAGTTCGTAGAAACTTCTTAGCGCCGCTATTCCGTCACGTGAGAAGCTCACGCGACGACGCGATAATGTTAAAAAGCCAGGGGAAAAGATTGATTAGAATGTTCCTTGGTAGGATAAGGCAAACACTTCTCTGTTTAATCTCTCCCTCTTAGACTTAAAGCGAGCCCACTAGGCTATCAACATTCTCGACGTCACTTAGAAATATGAAGCTTGGACCTTGCGAAAGTTGCGAGTTAGCAAATAATTTACCGATTACAATACTGTGATTATTGATTACAATATGAATATGCTACTGATTGCAATAGATAGAGTAGATGTCCCAATTACTCATACTCTATATATCAACATATCAATATATCAATATATCAATGTATCAATGTATCAAAATATCAATATATCAATATATAAAAATAACAATATTTCCTTATTCTAAAATTAACCAGACGTATTCATCCTTTTAGTTTATTTAACATTTGGTAATATGCAAATTTCATATAAAGCTGTTTTGAATTTTTACAACCTGGTTTTGGCAAGCATTCTCTTCTGGTTTAGACGGAGCTCCTTTCTAAAATTATTTGTTAGACGTAGAAGTTAGTTCTGAGCTTTTTTGTATACATTTTTCAATGCTAATTTATAAGAATCGAACGTGATTTTAGTGGTTAAAATAATCTCTATTATCTTTCATGATTATTTTTTATTTATAAGTAGATTACGAATATTTATACATTTGTGGCAAATTTAAATTTGCGAATAAGAGCAAACTTATTTCATTTGATATATAAAACTATAAGTATAAAATATTTAACGTGAAATGCAAATTACAACATTTAAGGGATCAGACAGATCCATATTTAAAGTTCATTCTTTCAGTTTTATTTATTGTTAGAGAATACTAACGTATTTGCATAAACATTTGAAGTCTATTTATAAGGCAACCAACGAATTATTTCCTTAAAATATAATGGAAGTTTTCAGTGTACATAAGATTGACTAATTTAGTATAAAAGCTCCGAATTAATTTCTACACCTAATATTTAGTTTTATTTTAATAGGCAATGTCATATTCCGTTTGCATCGCCTTTTCATGGCAATTATAGCTGAACAAAAGTTGCATTTTAATTTGCCTTTATTCGAGCATCACCGTGTTTCAATTCCAACTAATGAATACACGCCGTTATTATTCAATTCTGCTGGAATATTAAAAGAATAAACGCGTTTCGTTTTTCCCATTTTCTCGAGTTACATTTGATAGATAATGAAAATGGGCGGGTTACCAATATGTTATCACGATAATACGGGGAACAAAATGGTTTAAACAGGAATTTTGTAAACACCGAAACAATATATTTTCCACTGCGCGTAGTATTAAGGTTATTGGAAAAGCTGTGCATGGATGGAATCTATGCGAGACTGAGAATGATTGAATATCGACTGCAAATACGTTGTAAAGGGTTATCGAAAAGTACCTTTAGGAAGTTGAATGAGAATATTTGTCAAACGCCATGTTTGTTAGTAAAATAGAGGTGAAATAAATAAAAATTGAAACGAGAACGATCAAAGATAATAGAAATAAAAAAATACATATTAGAAAAGGGAAAGTAGAAAGGGAACGAAAAAAAGTGAAAGTAGGTGTTCCTATAGTCTATTTTGGATAACCCTTTATAACGGCTCTTCGTAAATGCGGCTATGCGTATAACGTTTCCCGAAATAAAAATCATGCGTTGTGGAATCCTTATGTTATGCGCAACGATGCAATTTCTTACCGAACTCTTAGGTCGACGTAGTGATTTTTTAAAAATTCAAGAGTATCGATCTTTTATTGAAGTATGTTTACACTCACTCTTAATTGTTAAGTATTTTAAATATATTGCAAGATGTAGTATTAACATATTGCGGCACGAATTTATGGGACGACTTAATATTTATTGCATTACCGTGACTAAAGAAAGTGATTAAGCGAGCTGCTTTACGTGTTTCATTTTGCACAGTTCGTAGGGCATTAGAAATGTACATAAAGCATTACAAGTAATGTACTCATAGTAACCGAAGGCATGATTTAATGTTCTGAATTGTGCAAATCGTGTAACGACCTCGTAAATTAAGGGAAAGTATAATTAAGGTGGACAAGATTGTATACATGCGTATTACGTTGCTCTTATGACACACGTGGCATAAATCATTTTTAGTTTCAAAAGTCGCTGCGCCAATTATTGCATCATTCTCTTTCATTGCTTTCACTTTCGATTGTGGCCATTTATCCTAACTCGATCAAACGTGCATTATCTGTTTTTAAATCTTTCAGCAATGGTCACTTTGCTCTGAAATAACGAGTAGATTGCCTTTTTATTTGTGATCTGTTATCTGTGAAACGAATTTTCTCGGTGATTTAAATGTTTTCGATATAGAGTCGCATAACTATTTTCTTATACAGTGCTTATCGTATTATATATATGATACATTAAAAATATCGGCGCACAATCGAATTTTACAAGATAAATTATTCGGATTTCTAAAGTAATTGTTCAGCATTTTGACCCTTTATGTGCTTATTAACCCCTTGTCATACAATTTTTGTATTATTAATGCATGCGAAGAAAGTTGTTCGTTAGCTTTATACTGCATTATATGCAAAATATTCAAATATTACAAATATTATATATAGTTTTCGATAAATGATCTTCAATCTTACGAGTTGCAACTATGAATCGAGTCAAAGTTGAACTTTGCCACAAGTAGAATCTCTCTTTATTGAATCAATACCATAATTCATGCCACGAGTTTGACTCATTATTTGGGGGTTATTAAACAAACATCGCCTCCAATATTTGAGTGATTTGTATGTGTGAATCAGCTAATTCTAGCATGCGTAGGTAATAAAATAATCGCAGGACAATTACCCCAAAATATACCGAAAGAAATATCCGCATAAAATAATAATATCGTTGAAATTGAATGTTGCTCGGGTGGAGGATAATCAAGCGTAAAGCGACAAATTAAATTATAAATTTTCGAAATGGGGGAGTAGATACGCGTTACAGGCGGCGACCTATCGGTGACATTTAAATGGAAACAAACGCGATGCGCGTATTCGCTGTTCAAAACGACAGCACGTTCGTGCGGGGTAGCGTGTCACACGTGCCGTTGGCAGCTACGAAAATAGTTGCGCGAAAAATAATGACCTGCGCCTCGCCACGCGAACAGTGGAACAGCGCGAAGTAGAAAGGCGAAATTGAGCAGGATATCGTAATGGTAGCTAGGGCGTGCGCCAGCCTCTAGGCAAATCATTAGGCTTCCTGTCACGTAGAAAACTATACGCCGTCGGAGAATTACCAATAAAATCAAACTATCAATCGGAGACTCTCGAATCGCGTAACGAAACACTGTTTCCGCCTGATTTCTATGACTTTGTTAGTGGGAATATACGTGCACAGTCGAGTGTCATTTTTATAAAAGGTATTTGCATATGGTTGCATTTATTTTGGTATTTGAATAGATATTAATTAATAGATTGCGAATTTTTATGTAATACAAATTCAATTAAAGGACTTAAGTGGCTGGAAAAAGTATTTGTACGTGGTTGCATTTATTTTGGTATTTGAATAGGTATTAACTAATAGACTGTGAATTTTTGTGCAATACAAACTTAATTAAAGGACATACAGTGGCTGTAAAATGTATTTGTACGTGGTTGCATTTATTTTGGTATTTGAATAGGTATTAACTAATAAACTGTGAATTTTTGTGCAATATAAACTCAATTAAAGGACATACAGTGGCTATAAAAAGTATTTGTACGTGGTTGTACAAATCTCTCGAAATAAATAGCAATATTATATTGCTATGTTCAAAATATCTCAGTTAAGATCTAACAACTTTTCGCTTGAAGAACGTCGCGTTTTCTTTTCATCAATATCAGGTGTTTCTCTTTAATACTGGAACTACCAAGGCAGCAAAAACGACTGCAAACTTAATATAAAAATTATATCACTTTGCGACGGAGTACCTTTTATTATATTCCGTAATTTTCTGAAGTAAATATAAATGAAAATTTAGTGTGCTTTAATCGCATGCACTTTGCAAATGTCTACCATTTTCATTTCTTTAATACAAGTTTAGTTTAATCGTTGGTAGTTTCAGTGTTAATTTTTTACACGTAAAGTATTACGAATTTCACTATTTAACAAAAATTAGTACGATATAATTCTATTCAAATCCTACAATGTCTAATAGAATCTAATATCGATGCTGTTGAAAATGCTACGAATTTTCCAAACAACCTAATACACGATATAAACCCAAACCTTTTATAGCCACTGTGTATCAAGCTTTGGAGTTCGAATTTGTCTACACGATACCCCAAATATTGCGCGAGTAATAATTAGGCGTTTATCGATGGTTCGCTAATTGTATTCTTCGCTAAGCTGTTTGAGGCGCTGGGAATTACCCATCCCGCATTACATCACCGAATATACATATACACACAATTATTTTCATGGTTCATATTTCATTGCTCATCAAAACTGTTTTTGGATGAATCAAAACTATAATTGCTTTAAACAATCTACCAACGAGCTACCTATGCATACATATATCGTTAAGTATCGATGTGCTGGCATTTACGAGAGCATTGGCTATGGATAGGATAGGCCACTCATTTATAGGAAATATGATAAATTTCAAACTGAAATTCCAGTCGTGTACAAAAGCTACGGTATTTCACGCCTCTTACGACATAGGATATTTATTTTAAGAATTATATTCAATTCGACCATCAAAGTTGGTAAAGTTAACGTTCTATAAAAGTCAATTAAATTCGGGTTATAGTGGATTAAATGATAGACGTGCAATACGTATGAAGATATACTTCTATCCACATTGTTATAGACTTGGATTTTACACGTGACTCGTTTAATATTTCCTTATAATTCGCATCGTTTTAAAAACACTATTGTCTTCTTCTAGTCCAAATTATTAATATCGCATAATGTGACATTAAATTACATTAAATGACAAATTATTTTTATCAATAACGATTTAATGTGACATTAAATTGTTAATGATTCTACATAACTTTTTAAGAACTAGAATGGTTTAATATAAAAGTACTTATCTTCCTTCATTTGTCAATTTGTATGCTCCTTTAAGGACTCTCAAATTTGCTCCTACGTTTCTTCCCGCAAATTATACGTCTCGTTTCCTCAATTCAGATCCAATATTTCGGATCACGTTCATAGCGAATGATTATTGTACCACTATCGATCATTTTCGTGTTTCTATTGTTGTATTTTGAAACCAAATTCGTAATTTATCGTAAGGACCGCGCATTGCACATATATTCTAATGTAAAGTAATGCAAAGCAATGGGTTATCCCGCTCATAGATTAAGTAAATAAATAACAATGGACAGTGCATCCTATGCCTCGACAATGACGAGAGCGCAAACGTTAAAAATAAATGACGAGGAAGCATCGTATGCAAGAGGTCGAGGAGCACGGTTTCCTCTACGAGTCTTTATCTAGCGAAAGAAAGCGGTCAGCGGAGTCGATCGGTCGAAGACAGGGCCGATGATGCTCGCCAATGATTCACGCGACGCATATCCAATAATCTTAAGACGATTGAAGGCTATTTGTCGGTCGGACAAGTTGAGAACAACAACAAATGACGACGATTAGGTTCTCGGTAGCGTGGCAATCAATTGCTCTTGATAGAACGGATCAGTGAATACGAGAACGAACCTTCTCCTTTGGTCTCTGACCGCCTATTAAAAATACTTAACTGGCCGGTCATCGACCCAGCTATCGTCGATAGCAACGCCATGCAAATGTAGTCCGCGTGTGCCTACATATTTATGCATTCTTCGATTCCAACACTCGGCCTGGCTTTATTCGCGTCCTATCGCCGGCGGTCAGTCGTTTCCAACGGGTTTCATTACGACGGAACCGCCTGAGAAAATTCTTCGTACATATATTCAACGAGCCTCCGATTTCGACTCGCGATCGTTCAACGAATTGAAACTACGAAATTTTCTGGCCACGTTTTCACGCTGCCGCTATCAACACGCTGCGTTCGAATTGTGCAAACACAGTGAGAATGGAACACGGTTAATTAAACTCGAGGCAATCGTTACACAGTGCTGTGTCATTAACTTATAGTCCCCTTGTTAAATTGCATGCTTGAGGAACATCGTATTAGGACGGAGTGACTTAATCTTTTTGCTTGTCGTTCGAGGGTGGTTATTAGCAGGCAGATTTTAATTCTCGATTTGTCATAAGGTTGTAACGTTTATTGCGGGCTCTCTTTAAATCTTGCCGTGTTGTAGGTGTTTCTAAGGTTAATGGGTAAAATACGAACTTCGTTCCTACTATTCTTTTTAGTTCTAACGATAAGAAGCGTTGGATGCCTATAGAGTCTAATTAACTTTGAGAGTCTTTGCTTCGTACTTCGGAGTACGAGATATTCCCAGTAAAACATTTTCGCCATTTTTATCGTAGATTTGATTGGAGAAATACTGTTTTTTTTTATAAGAACACAATAGGGTAGATGTACCACGTACTGCCACTTTAAGGTTCGCGCGTAACTTTATTTAACTATTCTAGAACGTCGTCAACATAAAGATCGTTTCAGTTTGGAGCACAATATATTGCTCAACATCGAGTTTGTTTATGAACATTTTTTATATGTTCAATATAATAAATCCATTACTACGTAATTAAAAATATACAACAAAGTCCAGTGTCCTTCGTACTGTCACTTGAAAACTTTTCATTAAAATAGATACACATTTTCCATCTATTAACATGTCAGTTTGTGTAACAGATATAAGATGTATAGTAAACGTATCGCCTTACTGAATCATGACACGTTCCACACTTTATAATTATATCGGCCACGTTTTAATGTTCAACAGCACATTTACCTCCCAATATTTATTTATAAATATTAAGTGTAAACGAATATAGAATGTCTATGTGTTGTTACGTAAACCGAAGTCCAAATTTAGTATGAAAATTTGTTTACGCACGATTCTTTATACATTCCTTTGCTATTACATAAACGAATTCAAGTGGCAGTTATAGGAACAGTGACAGTACGTGGGTCATTTACCCTAGTCTC
Organism: Eucera pruinosa; assembly: GCA_028830335.1. NCBI lineage: Eukaryota > Metazoa > Arthropoda > Insecta > Hymenoptera > Apidae > Eucera > Eucera pruinosa. The sequence continues at coordinate 28,887,501 of JAMYCR010000001.1, read as the reverse complement.
TATTAGCAAAGTAGCAGCACGTGCAAAAGCTATAAAAGTGAGAACCTCCTTTTATCAAACTACGTACGCAAATAGGTTTGTTTAACTTTCCTCCACGTGTTATCAACTCATTTTAAAGTATTATGGAATTAAGATTCTAAAAATTACGGTGTTTATATTCCATTGCTCCGTTTTCAGTTTTTGTTCACATATAAAGATTACACGAAAAGGAAACGACAAAGAAAGATGCGCATCCCTTGAAATCTGCAAACGCGCGAGTGCTCTGCACATCGTATTACGCAAAAAGCATTGGGATTTCCCGTCTCGGGTAAGAACGTTGAAGTACATCGGACTAAGACATCCCGTTGCTCGGTAAATATTCATTTCGACACCATCGATCGTGAATGTAATCGACTGGCTTAGCGGTTCGCTTCGAATTCGAAACACTGACCGACATTTTCCCTCTGTTTGAGCACTATTACTTTCTACTGCATCCGCGCTAACTTAGCGTCTAACTTCCATAGTAAAATACAGTCGAACCTTGATAACTCGATCTTCTATTATACGAAAATTTTTATCACTCGCATGAACACTTTTATAAATCGAAATGAAAGTTGCTTTGACTCGCATTATTCAACTCGAGTTATTTAAGTGGACGTTAATGTATGTAAATCAAACTTTCGTCGACGTGGTCCATCGATGTAAAGAAAAATTCCGGAAGAAAGTACGCGGGTGTATTGGTGTGCGTAACGGGATATTCCACTTTACGCCAGTCGAGCAAAAATAAAAGGGTGACACGATGTATCGATGGAGAGTCTTTCCGTTGAAATGCATCTTTTCTAAAGAAAAGAGGCGCTACGTGGAACGTAAAATTGGAGGGTGAGCGTCAGACCGAAGGGAAACAACGGATCGTGGGCATCAAGACGAGAGGCGAAGGTGAGAAAGAGGGTTACAGAAGGAAACGTATACACGCGGACAGTCACGCGTTTAAAAATGCAATCAGGATAATAGCTAGGCGGTCTTGCGAAGTCGTACGAAGGAAGAATTCCTCTTTATTTCTCTGTTTTCCTCATCCCATTTTCTTCGCTAGGCTACCCTTCTTACGTCTTTTTTCTCAGTTCTTCTCCCCCTCGCTCTCGCCGATTTACTCTGCTTCCGGTGCGTGTTTGCCCGTGAAAAACGTCTCCGTCCCTCGGTTTTAATTTGTTAAAAGCGTGAAGGACAGCATCTGGCGGAGGGAAATTATGCGCGAAGTGGCCGGTGTAAGAGAAATCACGCGTAGAGAAATATGAGCGCAATTTAGGCGATGACCCCAAATTTGAGAAACGCGATCTAATGCGATCCGATAGGAGCGGACGTGGAACGAACGTCTGCGGAATAGAATGATTGGAAACGATAAAAGGGTCGTTGATGGGTAATCGAGTTGACACGACGATATTATAGAATTACATAGCTGAATTGGGGTAATGAATGTGCAGTGCGCGCAATGGAAATGTGTGATTGAATTATAGGGAGTTGCCGGTATTACTTTTCAGGCAGATGTACGATTAACGTAACGTTTATTAACAATGGAACAGCTAAAGTGGTTACAATGGTTCATCTGTATTTTTTAATAATTGTTGTATAGTATAAAAACTTGCAGCAATACAATTTGTGAGAAGTTTTAGAAATTGTCTGCAAATAGCGAGATTCATGGTTTATTTTCCTTGCATTATTGCATTTTATTATTTATTATTACGCATTTTTGTAATCCTTCTATCATTTTAATGAATTTTAATTCAAATAAATGTACTTCAATTGTTGCTAGTTCTAATGTTAACATAAATAGCAGGTTTGTATATCGTCTTAATGCTGTTTTGGAATTTAGAACGCTTTTTTAATATTCGATGGTGCTTCAACGTGATAATTCAGACACTATGACATTCATATTAATTTTCAATAAAAGTGGAAAAGAAATACCTGTACTGTTTCATGCAAGGAACAAATTGGAAATCTTGGAAAATTCTAAAAATTAGTCTTCAAAAGACTATACGTTCCCTTTCTTAAATCATTTGGATTATTTCTAAAAGATTTTCTTAAATCGTGAGAAACAAATAGAATATTTAAGAGGGTCAATCAATTTACGGATATCAATAATTGGAAATTTATTTGAACAATTATTTAACAATGTATCAGAGTGTATTTATACGTTGTTCGCAGCGAAAGGGTTAACCACGATCAGAAATGAAATAGAGAGAGCAACTTTGAAGTTAGTTTAGGTATGAAAAGAACTTCACACAATTGTCACGAAGTAAACTTCGCCACGATGGTACAGTTTTTTTTCATCTACTAATCCTGAAACATTACTTTCTTCGCGAGTTGAACTTTCCATGGGAAGGTTTCCCCAGCAAAGAAAATAACTTCTGTTATTTTCAAGCGCCATAAACTCTAACTGTGAACAACGTCTGTCCGAGGGAAACTATGTTACGATTACGTTACATACTTTCCTTAAGGAAAGTTCGGTAGTTTTTGTAGAAAATGTTAAGCGTCTAGGTAATACTTAAACTTAAATTTATTCATTAACCCTTTTAGTGCTATGGCTGCATATGCGTGGTCTACTTTAAATGTGATACACATAGTTTACAAATTTTGGTTCTTTAAAGCAATGAATAATCAGTGCAAAATGCTCACCAAATATCGATTCAGAAACTTTGCAATAATTAATAAGATGACGATAGCGATATGTACGATCATATAATTTAAGTTCATTTGTAAAATTAAATTTTTCTTAACATCATTTAGTACTGAAAAGGTTAACAATTTATATTCGAATTTTCATCTATTCAGTTAATTCATTCAGCTAATTTTATAGTTAGCTTTACGATTGTATTTGCAATATTCTACTATCTTAAACGCTTTTTCTAATCTGAACTCAAACTGTTACATTCAGATTCATTAATCTCGAAGAAATATTATGACTATACCGCGGATTTTTATGCATTTATGGGAAACTATATACGCAAAAATGAAGGAAGAATCTAAAAAAAATAAGAATATAGAAGATATCTACAGTAAATTACATATTACTTAATTTAGAGGGTGAAGCAACCCTCCATCCAAAGTCTATGCCTACAATCTTGTTAATAAAAATGGGAACATGCACAAAAACCCTCAATCTACTCATACCTAATTAGAGATTAATGAATCTTGATGCAACGGTACTTAATATTTGCTATTCTCCGTTATCGTTTACATCGACCCATCAATTTACACCGCAAAATTCCCGAACTCCGATCCCGACCGATCTGAATCTGGAAACATGAGAATGAATCGAGACCCGTGTTAAATTAGTTCGTAATATTGCTGCGCGTGATAAAATTGATAGGCATTATCGTGTGCCGCGAGGTCGGATGTCACGGAGACTGTGTGCAGGAAGCAAAGGCCTTCCAGTAGCGTTTCACCCATGTGGCTTACGTGTACGTGTACACACGTGAACCGATCAGAGTCGCTACACACAGCATAGCGGAGGCACGGGACACAGCATGCGCTGTCACACGGACACGTGTGCACACGTGTGTACATACTTTGGTGCATTGATAGATCCTCACCGCGTCGTTCACGTAGAGTGCAGCAGCCCGCTCGACGCCATGCGTTGGACTGCTTTTGATTGTGTACACACACATGTATACGTATGCACGTCGAGAATGTGTGTCGCAGGCCCCCGCGACGGGTGCAATGGCTTTTGTGAAATTAACCGTGCTTAGAAGAAGCCCATAGGAATTCGGCGTTAAGTTTCGATGCTGACGAGAGACTTTTCGCTGCGCGATCATGTAGGTATGCCTTCATTTTATTTTTCTTTTTTTTTGTACGCTGCATCCACTACGATGTTATCAGCGGCGTTCATTGGGTGATTTCTAATTATATTTTGTCAATTTTATTTCATTTCCAATTCCAGTTGGTTGCGTAATTTCTTGTCGGTGAAGTTTTATTTAATTCGAGGGGGTCCAACTTGTGTACCTGTTTTCTATATTGTTAACCCTTTGCAGTTCATCGGCGTCATTATAGAGACACGTAGAAATGCCCTCAAAAGTCAAGACATAAGATAATTATTTATTTTCGCCAGTTTAAGTCTCATTTCTTTCGGAACAGAGGAAATTGAAAACAAACTTTCCCCATCTCGAAATACGCAACACCGTACATTTTTCCAAATGCCATAAAAACGTGTTAGAACTACTGTTAGATCATACTATTAACAAAATTTTTTAGTGAAAATGGTTAATAGTATAAAGATCGAGATTCTGGAATTACGAAACCTCCATAAAGATAATTTCCCTAGCTCTTTCCCCTTAATCCACGACTGAATAAACAGCCGGCATCTTTCAATTAACAAAATGAGCCACGGAGTACGCGCCAATTTTGCTTAAAGCACAGCGCGGCGCGGCGAATTTCTTTTCAACCGCGAGGTAGGAAAATTACAGGTAAGCACAGGTCTTTTGATTCGCTACAACATTGTGGTATTTTTATTCGAATTATCTGTATTCCTCCTCTGCCGGTCCGTCAAAGGAACACAGCAGGTACATTAATTTCGGGACGACACCCCGTACGCAAACTTACGTGTGCATGCGCGTTGAATATACACGTGTATGAGGTGTGTGTGTATGGGTGGTCCGGGATGGTGACCACGACACGCTATATAGCGACGGCTAAACCCTACTAAAGCTCGTAATGTATAGCCTAGCACAACCCGTGCTACGCCCTCTGGCCAAACCCTACGATCCCTCTGCCCTCCCCCTTTTCTACCCTCTCGTTTCCTCTTGTTTCTCTCTGTCGTCTCTTTTTCGCGTACGCTGCTTTTCTACTACTTTCAACCCCTCGCTTCTAACCGTGAATTCCGATACTAGAATTTCTGCCGAATTATCGCGATGGATTTAACGAATTACCGATTAATGTCGTCGATTCATATTCGATTTAGGCTGTTTAACCTATATTAAGCAGAGGATAGCTCGTGGAATGATGATTGCATGCTGTTTGTGTTCTAGGTGGAAATTATGACAAGCAGTTGATATATTGACTGCTTAGGGGTTCGAGTATATGAGAATCGGAGGGAAACGAGGCGTTTAAAAAGCAAATCTGTATGGGTTACAACATGTTTCGGTATTTAACCCTTTCGCTACTATATATACGTTTCCAAGAATTGGACTGGCATTTGTTAAAAGCATACGTATATTTTTTTTTGTAACGCAGTATAGTTTCCTGAATCATTCGTACGTCAACGTTATGGCACACGTAGTTATGTTGAGTATCCAACTATTTATACCTACACTGTGTATATCATTTTTATATTAATAAACGTTGTCATTTAGTCTTTAGTTCCAATGTACCGATAGCGAGAGGGTTAACGGAAATAGGAATAGATATGATCAGTTACAATAGTCTACGTACACATTTGATATGCCAAATTTTTCAGCATAAAGTGGTAATATATTTTACACTCTTAGAAGCAATTTTATTCGCCTAATCAATGACATTCGCTTTATGGAACGTCACATTAGAATATTTCTCTATAATTATTATCTCTATATTTATTATTATTCTCTATATTTACTATAAGTGTTTTCTTTTTCATTCCTCAACGCTGATTTTCACATTAGGGAACATTTTTATTAATTAATGTCGCTCCGTGTTATCTGTAAATTCTCTATTTGGTTTTATAGTTATATGATAGCACTTTGCATTACAAATACATTGACGTGTTTAACTACGTTTAAATTATCGCGTTTGACTGAAAACTTTCTGCCAATGGCAGTATTAGGACATATTTTAAAATGATAAAAATTACGAAAATTTATAAAATATAAAACTACAAATGGGAAATATTCTAAGGTGATGTTGCACAAAGTGAGCATCATTGATTAGGAGAATAAAATTGCTTCTAAAATTATAAAATCTGTTACTATCTTTTTATGCTGAAAAATGTTGATATTATAAGTTACTAGAAATGCAATGCAAAATTCGTTTACTGCATTTGGGTCATAATTTACTTCACGAGCTACACTCGTAATTATAAAATAATGGATTAATAAAATTAACGAAGAAGATTTCTAATACGATAATAATACCATTTTGCTTTTACAAGTTTATTGACACAGGCGTGTTTTGTAGTTTATTGAACCTCCATGCAAGACACGCTATAATTAATATCGTGTAATTATCTTCTCTCTGTACGCGATACAGTCTAAGCAAATGCTAATTTATTCCGCCGGTGTATAAATGCATCATGAAGAAGCAGTTGATTCATTTTGTGCAAAAAGTTTTATGCGAAGCGTAATCCAAAACTATCGGCTGTATTAAATTGCTTGTTGCATGCATTCGAATTTGGCACATGGTCACAGAGTAATGTATGTATAGAGTGATCCTTTGTTCCGAAAAATGGAAGCTTTTTGAGATTACCGATACAAAATACGCGCAGATACGCGTTTCCATCAAAATGTGCGTGAAATTTTTGCATCGTTGTTGATACGAATCCACGAGCCAATAATCGGTCTAGCAAATCGGATTTTAAAGAACAATTAACTCAAAATGCAATTGTTTTTATGGCAACATTTTTTGCAGCTGTATATTTGTACGTAGAGAAATATCTACGCGATTATCGGTAGATTTTTCTACGAATCTAAAGTGGCGAGCACATTTCAAAAACTTGGAGATTTTATTTACCTAAAATCGATATAATTTTTTCAAAAGGAAATTTTTCAGTCGCTCGACAGATAAGAAAATAATGAACAGATATTAGAATTCGTAAAATTCATAAATGTATAAATTCCACCTGAAATATGTCTGTAATGTTCTCCAGTCAACTATTGCATTTTTATTATGCAACAAATACTGTTTTAATTTAATTTAATTCATTAATTTGTTGATTAAGAATAGGAAATAATTGGAAGTAGAATATGAATCTAACGCAATGCAATTTTGCAAAACAGTATTTTAACGACTTCTGCATATTCTTCGATTAAAATCCGCCGTACCTAAAGGGTTAGAGAAAATTAACCACTTTGACCTACGAACGGCTCGTATTATAAACGAAGGCATTGGATCAATTTTATGAGTCACTCTATGTTATCCGTATCGCGATGCAACTCAAATATAACGAAACAAAGTTATCAGTGGAATAGTAAACGGAATATTAATGGTGCAGCAGGGGAAATATCATAACGGCGGTAGGTTGAAAATGTGGCTTATGGTATCGTGATTCACGCCGAGTAATGTACTACTGATTAAATTATCAAAAGCGTTGAGGTTATTGGGGTGAAGAGTGGATAAGTCGTAGCCGCTGCGGATTCCGCTTTGCCGATCGAGGGGATGGTCTTAGTTCAATTAAAAATTTATGAAGGGGGTCCCAACCTCTGCGGAGACCGCGTTCATTATGCACCGATATTAATATTTCAAGGCTTATTTCGGAAACATCGCGACATCAGGCTATTTCTCCTTTTTTTGTAACTTTTGTTTTCCCCCTTTTCCTCTTTTCTCCATGGGTACACGTTTTTGTCTGGCATCGTTTTCCTTTAAATTATGGTCGCGTCCACGCCCAGGGTGGTCAAAAGTATACAACGCACCTTAGGGTAGCCCAATCACGAAGCATTGAGTTTCTGGATTTACTTTGGTTGATTAATTATATGATCGATTCAAAGAAATTGAAAGCAAAGGAAGCATAGGGTGAATTATCCTTCCGTTAAATTGTTCGAACAAATTGAACATCGAAGGCATTAAATAGTAATGTTTGTTAACTATATTTCACAGTATTTTAACAGTATTCAAGCATGGTTCTAAAAATATGAACATAGTATCTTGATTACTTTACTATTTTTTAATTTTGTAAAAGTTGGTTTCGTAGTAAAAAGTTTGCCAAAATTACTAAGAATTTATTTAAAAAATCTGCTCTTCCCTATTGGTATAAAATTCAACGCAATCTCAAAAATTAAACGACTCACTACTCATTAGTTTCATTGAAATACTTCGTCTTCGTCTCAACTGTATTAAATGAATTCTATTAGTCAACCAAAATGAACCATAAAAATTCGTGTTGCCCCTAAATTATAATGGTGTCTCCGCCCAAGATGGTCAAACGCAGGCCACACGCAACCAAACCGCACACCATAGAAGATATCCTCTTAAGGGTGGGATGGTCCGAAAATGTCCGACTTTCGACGTGTAGTAGTTTCACCCTAGCGGATCCTCCGTGATTCAGTGCGTTCACGGGAACGGTCAGATAACGAGTGAGTCTTTAAAGCCTTCGTTCTAGCATCACAAATCACCTTAAGCACGTTAGGATTAAGGTTGGCGGCACTGGAGGAGGCGGCAGCGCCGACTCCAATTACGCTCACCGACCCATAGTCGTGGCTGCCTATCCCCTTTCTTCCTCGTCCTGTTTTCTTAAACCTGAATTTATTGTTTATTCTCCGTTACTAGTTCGGCCCTGGCGCGTTTTCTCGTGGGAGAGACACGGTTAATAAATCTCCGTCGCGTTTCTGCGCGGAGTAGGAAAACAAGGTCCTTGCCTGCTCCTCGTGGTCCTTTCCTACGCGTCACTTCCGCTGAGATCTTCTTCCGTGGAATCAAGACGCTTCTCGTTGCCTATTGAAAGCAACGCCGGTGAAATTAAAGAAAACACCAGCCGACGGGACCGAGCCTCTCTCCGCGGAGTCAATTAGTGTAACGCGTTGGAAACTAATTCTTCTGTGTTTGTCTCGGTCTACGGCTTCTTCTTATAATTGCTGGGGAACATCGGATTTGTTGAAGCTGCTGCTGAGCTCTGAATAAATAATTGCGAGACCCTCTTGCGTTCTTCCCGAATCACTGTATTTCCCATTCCTTTCTTATTGCACGTAAATTAATAAACAAACATATATTCCAACGCATCAGAAAAGGCTAAATTAAATATTTGACCGTATCACATAATAAGCCACGCATTAATCCATTTTTCCAACAGGAACGCAAGAGAGTCTCGTAATCATTTATTCAGAAAAATGGATTAATGCGTGGCTTAGTTTGCGATGCGGTCAAATATTTAGTTTAGCCTGTTTCGATGCGTTGGAACATTTGTTTATTTATTTATTTACGTGCAATAAAAAAGAAATGGGAAAATACGGTAATTCAGGATATTGATTTCACGGTAATTTTGTTATAAATTTTCTTATTGTTAGTACGGTTAAGTCTCCAGCATGATTAATGTAAAAACCCAAATTGGACATTAAATATGTATACTAAATTTTGTCCTAAACAGGAACAGTGTTTGTTCAAATCAAGAACGTACTTATTTAACTAAGGTTCATAAAAATAATCCCCTTTCGATTCACGAATTACGTAAACGAAATGAATTTTCACCAAAGGCGCTACGAATTTTCCAAACAACCCAATGCTTTAGGAATTCTTTCAGTTTCTGTAACGAGTTCACAATTTTACTCGACGCTGCAAAAAAAAAAAAAAAATTACGATTTATCTGTTGAGAAATGTTCTTTCGAATTTTGCGTTTAATGTAAAGCTTTTCGCTGCTAGAGTAAACATATCGTTTCAATATTGCGTTATTTTATCGGACCGCGGGTATTCGTTTAACGGAAGCTACAACGTTGTTTATCCGCCAATCGACAGCCAGAAAGCAATGTAATCTTTGCAGACATCGATACACCGCGGAAGCGCGGCTACATCGATGGCACAATTCTTTCTCTCTCTCTCTCTCTCTCTCTCTCTCTCTCTCTCTCTCTCTCTCTCTCCCTCCCTCTTTCCCCCTCTTACTCTCCAACCGTGAAATCAACTCTCCTCATACCACGATAATTGCAAACCGAAACCGTAGTTCATTTCTACAACGATGCCACCATTTTCGCTGGCCAATATACACAAGTACACATTCGTGCATGCTCGAGACACAATCAATTGAAATCACGAGAAAAATATGAAAGAAATCAAGTAACCGTGCAACGATTACGCCCGATGTTGCTATTTTTTTCAAACGAACATGCCAATTACACCGCGGACGTCAAGGCAATTATAACTGGGACAGCGAAATTTCTCTATCCTTGTCAATTAGACCGGTTTTAATACTTCTCATCCGTTTACGCTCTCGCGACCATTCTCGTAGTTCGATCGGCGGTGAAACGAACAAAAAAATGAGAGGGGAAAGAGAATAAAAGCGAGGGTAGACAGAAGCGGGAAACGAGATCGACGATTTCCCTCGATTCACACTCGGCAACGCGGAGGATTGGTTATAGGCTCGTCGGTGGCGCTAGGGATTGCAAAAGTACCGATTTTTGCTGTTACCGATAATACAGAAGAAAAATATCTATCACAGACGAGGTACAGAGTAGACCTATCATTTAATGTATTTTTCTGTCACACGATTTTGGGACTTTTGGGACGTCAATACCCCTAGGGTAAATAACCTACGTACTGTCACTGTTCCTACAACTGCCACTTGAATTCGTTTATCTAATAGCAAAGTAATGTATAAAGAATCGTAATTAAAGAAATTTTCATACTAAATTTGGACTTCGGTTTACGTAACAACACACAGATATTGTACATTCGTTTACACTTAATTATTTATAAATAAATATTAGGAGGTAAATGTGCTGTTGAACATTAAAACGTGACCAATATAATTATAATGTATGGATTGTGTCATAATTCAGTAAGGCGGGACGTTTACTATATATCTTATATTTGTTACACAAACTGACGTGTTAATATATGGAAAACGTGTTTCTATTTAAATGAAAAGTTTTCAAGTGACAGTACGAAGGAAAATTAACTTTCTTGTACATTTTTTAATTACATAGTAATGAATTTATTACATTGAACATATAAAAAAAATGTTCATAAATGAAGGAGACGTTGAACAATATTATGCTCCAAACTGGAACAATCTTAATGTTAAATACGTTCTAAAATAGTTAAATAAAGGTACACGCGAACCTTAAAGTGGCAGTACGTGGTACATTTACCCTATTACCATTTTGTATAACTTTTGCGATTGCTTTTACATTTTGTATATCAATCCTTTGCACTCCAAACTTTTTCAGTAGTCTTTACCATTAATTTCAGCACACCATTTGTGAGCCTTTATTTTGGAAAGGGGTAAATTTGCATTCTATTTTGTTTCTGTTAAAAGAAATGGGAATTATGTTGATAAAAATTAATATAAATCTTTCGAGGAGATTAAAGTTTGTTGCCATAACAAAAACGGAGTGCACAGGGTTAAAATACTTCAAAAGTGTTTACATCCCCTGCCACATAATCGAACGTAAGATATTCTTCCCAAAACTAAAAGAAGAAATGATGGGGGATGACGAAGGAGCAATGCGACCTAAGAGAATAGTGGATTTATCGTAAATGGTGAAAAGGGAATGAGAGAAGGGGAAAAAGTGAAAGAAAAAGGAAGCAACCCTGTAGATTTATCCCTCGCTGATGCTCGGATTGCACCCCTAAAACAATATCTCGTGCGGTGTACCCGCGGGCCATCGACGAAGTGTCCGCGATTGACGAACGGGAAAATTGGAGTAGATATAAAGGGGAAAAAACGCGCGAAAAGTACTCCTGTCGAGTCAACTTTGCTTCAACTACCGAAAAACTGTGATACTTGTGCTGTGTAGCAAAGATAGAAGTCTGATCGTGAACGATTGTTCTACATCGTTGCAATTGAAACTCGATTCTTTGCTGGATATGGAATTGTGGCGGACTGTCGAACGTCCTAAAGGAAAGTTCCAGAGTTTTGGTTTTCCGAAGGACCGCATGTTACGTGCGACCGAACTCAAATGCGGGCAATAAACGTGAAATTTGCCAGATCCTCGGTTCGGAGGAAAGGACAGTTTGGAGGAGCACGGAAAAGAGAGAACGTTCCGAGCATTCGCCACGTTAACTCCGCGCGTTAGAATACACTGTAATATAGCTAGTTGTGAAGAGCAATAATTATTGTTGTTTGTCATTGTTCATCGATATAATTAATATATCGCACCCATGACACATGCCAAAGAATTCTTTACTTTATTAGTACACTCTGGATCTTCGTGCATTTGTGGGATATTTAAGTATGGAAGAAATAGTGGGAGTACAGCACGCAATATTTATATTATTTTGTTTGTAGAGTGAAAGAACCCTCCATTTAAGTCTTGTTTCCTTTTTCCTAATTTTGTTAACAAGAATATATGAAGTTGCATAGAGATCCATCCACAGTCTACTTATGAGTATACAAATTTTTATATTTTGGGTAAAAACGTAGGATAAAAGGAAGGAGTACAGTAAAAAGTTATCTTATAATTAAATATAAATTTGAAGTAAAAATTAATATCTGCGAAAAAGTTCGGAGAAAGAAACTTTAAAAAATTCGACGTTCAGTTGTTGATTTCCAGAATTTGTGTCTACTGATCTAATGCATCTAGGGTCGGTTGTAATTTGTTAATTAACGTGTAAGGTATAGTTCTACAAAATTTATATGCGGTTGTATAGAGGAAAGCTTATAGAATGATAAAATAATAATTTGAACGTGTAGAATCAGCGATACAATGGCAACAACAGCGAGTTGCAGCTTTTATAATTCGGGGAAAAAACGCGAAGATGAAGAATGGCAAGAAGCTAATTAGAAGTAAAGTTATGTTTAATACCGGGCAGCAGGTAGAATCGCAAACTCGCTAATCTTACTTTCACGAGGAGTTAATTAGGCAACGAGAAAAACGTGTTACGTGGGTGCATTGGCAAGCAGCGAAAATTTGTTGCGGATTTGCATATTCACGGGTGCGCACGTACTTACCCCACGCGAAAACATTTACCTACGGTAGTCTTTATTATTCCTGGCCGTTACGAAGCCTTCGAATCCGAAACTTCGCTCTTTCCAGGCGAATAAGTTTCCTGCCTTCTCTGAAACTCTCATTATCGTGCAAATGGAAGTAAAACATTCTGCGAGTGTCGTTTTTTTCCTCTTCTTCTTCTTCTTCTTCTTCTTATTGCCAGTCAATAAGTTGGCCTGAATTCCTTCTGCAATATCACGGAAATTGTTACCGGATTCGCTAAAATCTTCAAAACAAAATACAGCTTCTTAAACCATTGCTGTCAAATAATTTTCTGCTTTAATTACTGGGCTACGGATGATTATGCATTTAGATAGTAGGTCGTCTAAATATGTAGAAAGGGACAAAATGCTTGTAATACGTAAAATTATAGGATGCATCTAACTATAGAAAATTAATCCTTTAACTACGGACTCTTCGAATTAAAAGCATTCTCGATCTTTAGATGAGGTTAATTTTTATTATAGAAGTAGTATAAACAGAAATATAGTCAGACGTCGTGTACAATTAATTAAAGTATAATATCTACGAATGAAGATTAAAATAATATTGTACTATAGTAATATTGCACGCATGTTTTCACCAAACTATTGCCTAATTTTCAAATACATCCTATATACTCCTGATCAGAATTCAACTGACATTTAATAAATTTAGAATAAAGATAAATTGATGTGTCAAAGAATCAAGTTGCTTTTCGCTAATTATTTACCTCAGGAAGAACACTGAATGATACTGCATTCTGAAGATGCTACTGGAAGACTAATTCTATAAACATTTTGTTAACAATTAACAAGTGTTCAATGATTTATGAACAAGGGTGTATATACGTCCGTGATAGTGAAAGGGTTAAAGGTTCAAGAAATAATTATCTCCTTCCAAACACAAAATTCGTTAACCGGTATCTACTTGTACTTCGTTAAATTTTGTGATGCATCTGTTGGGTCCTACAATTGATTTAGCTTAAAAGTAACATTAGATCGCACTCACTTTTAGGAGTAATTTTATTTGTGCAATCAATGATGCTCATATTACGAATCTTTCTCATTGGCAACTTTATATTCTATGAATTTTATCGTCACTTTTATTATTCCATAAATATTATACAAATATTCGGGACGCAAAACGAGTACGTTGCCTTTTACGACAGACAGCGTACCGCGATTCCCAAAACTTATCCGCAGCTATCTCATCAACTCGCTCGCATTATCCTCGTTCTATTTATCCACCATTGCTTCCCTCCCGTATAAACCACGCTATCCTCGCACGGTTAAACAACATCGTCGCAATTCATTACTTAAAAAGGCGAAACCTCACCCTCGCCACAGGCCGGCTAAAGAAGACAAAAGATATCGCGCGAAAATCCCAAGAATTCGCCGGAATGCCGCAGTATAACCGTACGTTTACCAAACGCGCGCGCATTTCCCCAAGTTCCACATCGCATCGGAAGAAACGAAAGAGAAAGAAAGGAAGAAAGGCGTCGCGCTGGAAGGACGAGAGAAAGAGAGAGAGAGAGAGAGAGAGATAGATAGAGAGAGAGAGAGCCAAGCATTTAGGGGACGAGATATATAGGGAATGCCTACCATCGCATCGGCGCGATACATAAATAACGATATCGGTGTTTTCACAAGCACACACGCTTCCAGGCGTGTACAAGGGAGGTTACTCTAGCGTGGCGACGGGCTGCGGTATATAACTCACCCCGTCGAGAGTCGTGTACGCTGAATAGAGTCACCGGGATCGATACCTATTGGCCTGTACGTAGATACGCTCCGGGACAGGAATTTTTCCGCTCCTTCTCCAATTTTAATCCTCGTGCCAGCGACACAAACCTCGTCCCGCCGCCAGGAATCGTTCCCGCTTCGCTCATTCGGCGCTTGTTTATGATACGATTGCTCGGTAGCCGCGATACCAGCGTGTAACGGCCATGTTAACTAGATAGACTTATGTATCTGTGGTCTTGAGATTCGGGCAGGGTTGGAATATTGATCGATTAGGGTAAATGACTCAATTACTGTCAGCGTTCCTATAACCTCGACTTGAATTATTTCATTTAGTAGTAGAGCTATGTATAAAGAATCGTAAGTAAACAAATTTTCATACGAAATTTGGACTTCGGTTTGCGTAAGAACACATAGACATCGTATATTCATTTATACTTAATATTTATAAATAAGTATTGGGAGGTAAACATGCTGTTGAACATTAAAACGTGACGAATATAATTATAAAGTATGGAACGTGTCATAATTCAGTAAATGTGATATGTTTACTATATATCTAATATCTGTTACACAAACTGACGTGCTAATAGATGTAGAAACGTGTTTCTATTTAAATGAAAAGTTTTCAAGTGACAGCACGAAGGACATTGGACTTTGTTGTACATTTTCAATTACGTAGTAATGAATTTATTATATTGAACTTATAAAAAAATGTTCATGAATAAAAGAGCGATTGAACAATATTATGCTCCAAACTGGAACGATCTTTATGTTAACGACATTCTAAAATAGTTAAATAAAGTTACGCGCGAACCTTAATGTGGCAGTACGTGGTACATCTACCCTAGTTGGACGTGCCAAGTGATTGTGTTTTGGGTAGACTTAACACTATAGTAAAAATATAGGTTAGTAAAACAGGTGATTAATCAGTTAGCCATTAGTTCTAAACTTTGTTTGGCAAGTGTTCAATTAAAATATATGAGAACTTTTAAATTAAATCATTAAATCTATTCATTAACGTATTAATATTATAGTTTCATCTCAATTTTATGATCATTTCGAAGAGATAAAATGGAATTAGGATTAGAATAGTCCGAAGGGTAGCAATTTTTATGTTTTATGGGTTAACATCTCATTGCAAGTCAGTTTTAAGACTTGGAATTGATATTTACCTAATTTTTATCTAAAATTCAATATTAAAATAACTTGAAATATATGAATATCTTTGAACTTGTGAAAAGGCTATTTTAACCTTTTCAGTGCTAATTTTGGGAGATCTATATTTGTCCAATCTATTGTCCTAATTATTTACTATTATAGAAAATCCAAATTTATGAACTGTATTCGTATTATTATTTATTTATTTACGGGTGAGACACCCTTTAGTTTACATAAACATATTGACAAATATTATTCATAGATATATAACGCACTAAAAGGGTTAATCAAAGTGTGAAAATCTCACGTATCATAACCCATATCGGAAATATTATTTTTAATAAATCATATATGAGGATCTTTCAAAGAAACGTTCTCCCATTCAAGTTGCCAATATGTACGGAATTTCTGTCGCAGAGAAATATACCTGGCAACCGATAAACGAGTATTTCATAAATATTTGTATCCTGCAACGTATTAATTTCGCGATGCGAAATACATATCTCGCCGAATTCAGCTTGCCGGGCAAATCGTGTAGATTTAAAAAAAGTTGCGCGCCCGTTCATGATTATTGCGATGCTCATTTATCGGACGATGGTGGAAATTACAGTCGATTTACGTGAACACAGAGGAGAAAATTTCACAATGGCTCGGCGTTCGAATTTCCGCGTCACTGCTAAATACTTTGCTGCAGGTTTCCTATCCGTGACGCTTTATACGAAGCCAGTTTCGGTCAGATGGGCTTTTCCGGGGTGTTTAGGGGTTTGGGTGATATATCGGGGGATAAATACAGCGCGTTCTGTGGTGCGGTGTACGCCCTGTGTGCTGCTTTACCCCTGGGATCACGCGACACCAAATAATGACCGACTCTGCAACGCTGGATTAGCAAATCCCGCGTGGAATTAGGTTTGCTGCGCAATGGTTTGAACCCCGTAGCTTCGCGATCTCGTGTGTACGACTTCGTGACTACTAGCCTCGATCGATTATCGTGATCGCAACGAGGATTAAAATGATAAGAAATCTCAAACAGATTGGACAATCGTTTCTCTGCTAAACGATCGCATCGTTTCTTTGCTAAATGAACTTCCAATTCACCTCAACCAAATTAACCCTCTGGAACATGAATTTTATTTGCTTTCGCGATCGAAGGAATTGCGATTGTAAGGAATAATCGAACTTTTTAGTTCACTTTGATAATTATGAGTCAATAATTAATATAATATATTTAATTTTAACTTTAAGTTATTTATTTATGGATTATGGTCCAAAGTTGTAGGAAATTACATATAGTAAAATATGGAAAATAATTGTATATGACTGTTTGGTGTCAATACAATGGGAAAAAATAAGATGTAGAGGGTTATGTGTAAAGGGTTAAACGATGCACGATGATTAACCCTTTCATTTTTCAATTATTTAACAGCAGCAACAATTTTTTAATGTATTTAATATGCTAAGATATCGAAAATATACGAAGCAAACCATTTGTTATTTTATTTAGATAAGGAAAAAAATTCTATTTGGTTTCGGTTTCATTAAATGTGATTATCAAAATTCAAATTTACATAAAAATCCATAATGCAGCGATAATAATTCATGTCGTAAATTCAAATTTTGTAGCCCATTTGGAATATTAGATGTTTAATTTTGACCCACAGAAAAACAAATATTGCTCATCAATAGGCTATGGATCTTAATGCAAATACATCTCTTTATTAACGTGATTAATAGAATGAGACTTCAATGAAAGATTATTTCACACTCAACTTATAACAATTTTTACGTTACTTCGAATATCGTGCACCCCTTTGCATATTACATGCAGTCTGGACTTTTTTGCTTCTTTAAATTTCCTTTAAATACATAGGGTACATGACTCACGTACTGTCACTGTTCCTATAATTGCTACTTGAATTCGTTTATTTAATAGCAACGTAATGTATAGAGAATCGTAAGTAAACAAATTTTCATACTAAATTTGGACTTCGGTTTACGTGACAACGCATAGACATCGTATATTCGTTTACACTTAATATTTATAAATAAATATTAGGAAGTAAATGTGCTGTTGAACATTGAAACGTGACCAATATAATTATAATGTATGGATTGTGTCATCATTCAGTAAGGCGATACGTTTACTATACATCTTATATCTGCTACACAAACTGACATGTTAATAGATGGAAAATGTGTTTCTATTTCAATGAAAAGTTTTTAAATAGCAGTAAGAAGGACATTGAACATTGTTGTACATTTTCGATTACGTAGTAATGAATTTATTATATTGAACACATAAAAGAAAATGTTCATAAATAAACCCGATGTTGAACAATATTATACCCGAAACTGGAACGATCTTAACCTTAAATACGTTCTGAAATAGTTAACTAAAGTTACGCGCGAAGCTTAAAGTAGCGGTAAGTGGTACATCTACCCTAAAAATGGATGGTGCACTTATCATTCCGCTACATTTCGCCAAGAACGATTTAAATTTCCAAACTCGCAAGGAATTACTCGGACGTACGACCCCGTAATATCACCCCCAGGGCAAAGCTATTAATGCTTCATGTTCACCCGACACGATGACGCACCCCTTAATTATTAACGCGGTTCGACAGATGCGAGAACCGGGCCGATCGGCATGAAGGGATCACGCGTGATTTGTTCCGCGCCTCGGTGCATTCTGGTAGCCGACCGATACGTCTCGAAAATGTAACATCTAAGTGGAGGGTGACGCGAAATGGAACCGATCTCATCAGAATCGGTGGCGGTGGCCATGAATAATGCAGTACCTGTATGGCTCTTAGTTCGCGGCAATTCGATCCGCGAAACGTTGGCTACCGATGTGGCCTGTTAATCTCATCGGCCAATCAAATCCTGCAATCCGATGGGTAGCATTCGACGATCTAGTCGTTTTCTACCGCGCGGTCAAATTCGAGCTGCCATAGACGGCAAGAATCCCATGGACGTTACAGGCCGATCAATCAAACGTCACTTTAAATCCTGTTCCTCTATTCCCACGTTTCTCTATTTCTATCCCTATGAACGGATTTAAAGTGCGGATATCTGATGCACAGCATTAATTAACAGGTGACAAGCTGATATCAAAGATACTGGTCGCGATATCCCGCGATGACGCGTTTCAACCGGGCGAAAAACGGACACGGCGCGGTTGTCGAAAACGCCTTTCACGCATTCCGTTCACCAGCGCCCCTACGTTTCCGGGGGAAAAAAGGGTGGATGATTTATTGTTAGTTTTTATGATATATGGGTGTGATTAGAGGAAACACGGGACTGCAAATGGGCTCGTGTGACGAGGATTGCTGTTTAATGCGCGTTTTATGATGGTAATTTATTTCTACGTGACGTTTGTCAATCTAATCTAAAGCAAAGTGGTATTTTTCTGATATACGAGAGCTCCTCGAGTATTCGGTGTTATACTGCTGCGAGCACTTTTTAACACGGGGCGTTGAAAGGTCGGTGGTTAATGTTATTTGAACGATCAAACGATTATCTGGTTTATCGAAATTTAGAATCTTTGCGGGTTCTTTTTTTTTTTTCCTTTCGGTTGATAATTGCAAGGGTGTTGCTAAACTACTTAGGTAACTTGACTCGTAGAATACTAAACTTTTATTTAACCTTTACACTGTAAACTATTTTTGGTTTGGTTAGGTTCGGGTTAGGTTTCCTAAACGAGGGTCATATTGATTTCATGAGTTTTGAGCGGGTAAAAGTGTTTGACAAAATCTGAGATAATTCTGATAGTATGTTTAAATATTCTAAAGTGGGGATGAATACGGAAAATTACCTTAACATGCAAATTAATATTTAATTTACTGTTCTAAAATTTGACGAGATTTCATTTAAAAAATTCATAATTTGAATTTTTTATATAACAAAATAGAACAAACGCATGAATTATTACGATTCAGGTTCATGTGTTAAGAAGTTAATTGGAAATTGTAAAATTACTTAAAATTGGATACCTAAATGTTCAAGAAATTAGTACGATTGGTCCTCTCAAACTATCCTCAACAATATTAAAAGAAAATCTGTGTAGGGTAAAATTTCATCCACGATAGCATTGGAGGGTTAAGCTATCTTTATGAAACTTTCTTTCGTCAGAGAAATAAGATAGGGAAGGTAGTAACTACCAAGTGCATTAAAAATTCACGCGTAGGAAGATTCCACGAAGCGCGAACTCGCGCAATGGTAGAAGCCATCGATAAAATCACTGTGAACAGTGACAATAGACGTCTGAAATAGAGATGGGACTATTGATCCGAATATCGATAAATATCGATAATATTGGAATATTACTGATACCTTGATACATCGATAATATCAATAAAATATCGTTAAAGGTATTCAGAACGAATTTAAATTATAGTTAAGTCAAAAGTAGAGGCAATAATGAATTTACATAGAATAATGTAGCTGTAATATTCACTATTATGCATAAGTATTTGGACACTTGCACATTATTGTAAAAATGTGGATTATCAGTACAACTCTTTATTATAAATTCGATTCTCATTTGGTTTCAATGTCTATATACACCAAAAAAATATTGTTTCACATACTAACTTTACAGATAAAAAAGCAGTAATTAAAATTGGTGAAACATTGATTTTGTAGAGACGCTTAAGTTTATCTGCTACAAGTGCTTCTCTACTGCTTTTTTCTTGTTATTTGGACCTTCTCATTGAATTTGTATATTTTCTGTCATATTTTGCAAGCCATCCGAGGTTGTCATGAAATTATTGTTCAATGTTTAATGATTTTTATTAACTTATCACGAAGATTTTTCATCTATGACAGATCACAGACTAGATAGGAGTCTGCACTCTGACAAAATTCATTAATATTCATTGCAAGTGAATATACAGCAAATACGATAAAATAATAAAACTTTTAATCGTATCGTGTCCAATCTCCAAATACTTATCCACAATACCGTATGTACAAAACGACGATATACAAATGATGCAAATTTTTCTGCAAAATAAATTTATCTAAAGAACTTTGAAAAACCCCTTAACCCTTCATGGACGGCGCGATTTTCTATTCTTTTTACGCAAACAGTAAAGATTTTTTATTCCATTATACTACTGCCTTAGGTCGCTATTCAGAAAATAGGTAGACTGACTACGCGTTCCATAATCGCCAATAATTAGGGTAGATGTACCACGTACTGCCACTTTAAGGTTATCACGTGACTTTATTTAATTATTTTAGAACGTATTTAACATAAAGATCGTTCCAGTTTCGAGCATAATATTGTTCAACCGCTCTTTTATTTATGAACATCTTTTCTATTTCTTCAATACAATAAATTCATTACTACGTAACTGAAAATGTACAACAAAGTCCAATGTCCTTCGTACTGTCACTTGAAAACTTTTCATTTAAATAGAAACACGTTTTCTATATATTAACACGTCAGTTTGTGTATCAGATACAAGATATATAGTAAACGTATCGCCTTACTGATTTGTGACGCGTTCCAAACTTTATAATTACATTGGTCACGTTTCAATGTTCAACAGCACATTTACCTCCCAATATTTATTTATAAATATTAATCGTAAACGAATATAGAACGTCTATGTGTTGTTACGTAAACCGAAGTCCAAATTTAGTATGAATATTCCTTTACTTACAATTCTTTATACGTTACTTTGCTATTAAATAAACGAATTAAAGTGGCAGTTATAGGAACGGTGACAGTACGTGGATCATTTACCCTACTTCTCTCTATTTTATATAAATATGAATTGTTTTATACTAATCGTGAAAAGAAGCTAATATCCGTATATACATCGGACGGATACCGCCCCTGAAGGTTTAACTACTGACAAGATATGGATAATCACTGGTCCCATCTCCAATTCAGAGGATGAGTGTGACGGAAGCATTCGGCCTAATTTCGAGGACCGCGTGGAAAGAAATCGTAGGTAACGGAGTGCGTGCACGCGAATGCAAGCAGCTGTGACCGAGTAAACGCGTAACGACAGCTGGCTGAGGGGGCTAATGATAAAGAATTGCGGCAAGGAAGAAACGGTTCCGCGAGAGGGAAGCGTGCATAGGCATATCAGGGTTGCATCGAAGCCGGTAACGACGCGGTGCAACCACCTCGCGATGAAATATGAATGATCGTGTTCTCTCCGGCACAGATGGTTGAATTTGAGGTCGCTACTTCCTGCAGCAATAATGCTCAGATCGATAGGTTATGGCTATAGATACTAGCTGAGCGCGGATAACCCCTTTTCGAATTCATTTCTCTAGTAGCAGCGCAGCGTTTCTTGCATCGGGGCTCTGCTCTTTCTCTTGTTATAGCTCTGCTTCCATCCCCCTTCCTAAAGGTTTTCCTTCGCTCCTCTCCGGTCTGTCTTTCTTTCTGGCTGACGTTCTTCCGTCCTATCGATTCACTTCGGTTTATGGCATTTTTATTTCCGGATAGCAGCTTGCTACTGGGGGGAACGTTTGAAAAATTGACCAATCGCTCTCGACGATTCTGCTTTATTACTTTATCATGTTGACCCTGTTCATCGGGCGAGTTTTGTAAGAGAACGTTACGCGATTCGGTTAATACACCACGATTAGTTGCCTCTGTTCAAAGTTATTTGCTTGCGATAGCAAAGTCTACGTATACTTCGAAACTTGCAATATTTACGAAAATGCAAGAACTCCCACATCGATTTGTTCGTTGTTTATAACTGGATAGATTCTAGAAAAATGATCATGTTTCTCCCCACTTGTTTACGAAACAAGTGTGCTTTTATCCTATTTCATAATGAGTTTAACTGGTGGTTATTAGGTTGTCTCTGTCCAAAGTTACTTGCTTAGTATGCAAACAGTCACATGCAAAAGTTCACGTACACTTTGTTATGACCCCGCGAATAAATGTCAACACGAGTTTTGTGTATAAATGGTTACGCTTTATTCATTGCGTCAGGATTTTATAATTACTGGGTACAGCGTTCGTCGACGTGTTCTTTTCGGAGGACCGAACCAGAGTGGCGTTCTGGCTTGGAAATCTATGGGGGAGTGATCCTGTCTCTAAGTGGTTTTTGGAAAAGTTAGGCTCTTGAGGACCGTAACTAACACGGTTGTTTTTCCGTTCGTTACGCACTCAACGTTGGAGAGAAAGTTGGCCCGCACGTTGGAGTATCCAACTTCAAAATTTTGATTACTTAAGAAAATGCGAAAGTTTCGTTCAATTCGAGAATATCAATTTGGGCATTGGGTATAGTTTGATAGATTCTAGAAAAATTATCATGTTTCTTCCATGTGTTTGTGAAACAATTGTGCTTTTATCCTACACCATAATATGCACCATGAGTGTAAATAATAAGCTATTTTGAGTTTACTATGAAATTCTGATAGTTGTGTTACTTTTCAGTACGAAGAAAACCATAAAAGGAACAGAAGGTAAAATTAACTGTCTGTGACCTAACACAGATGATTAGATGAAGATTAAATGTAATCTACTGTCAAATAAAACTGTTCCAAATTATAATTAGTATACTACTGCTGTTTATACATTTATGGGTAATTTGATTTTGCAATAATGCGCAAGATTGTAAGAAATATCCAAGATAGGGTACAAATTGTAATAGTCAGAAGATGAAACTTTTTTTTAAATTCCATTTGCTTAAATACAACAAAAAGCGTATAAAAACTCAAACAGCAATCGAGAACCACAACACCGAAAGACTAAAAAATTCAGAAGGTGTGCAGTTAATCACTTTGCCGTGTGAACGACTGACATAGGCGCGTTGAAGTTTTGTGACCCGATTGTTCGGCGTCATCCAGGAACTATTGTCCTTACCATTAGCGGAAATTCAATCAATTTCGCAAAACAAGCCATCATTGTAAGAGGAGAGGGCCAGGGAACCATCGGTCCGCTAAGTGGACCAACAGAAGCGAGCATAGCGAAGGGGCCATGCCCGTAAATTTGATTAGTCTGTGAATGCTGCAGCGTCTGCACTTAGGGGCGCGTATCGAATATTCAGAATTGCAGAACGGAAGGGTAGAAGAAGAGTGATGTGGAGAGGAGGGGGGAGGGGGGGGGGGGGTAGGACCGAAAAAGGAACTACAGTGGTTCTCGGTATTGCAGGAAAATCTCGGATTCTCCCGTGAGAAATCACGAAAGCCAAACGAAGTCGAGGCAATTAGAGTCGTTTGATCGATTCCTTGGCCAAGTCTCGCGTTAAGAATTTCGTTGAATCGTTGCTACGAACGTTTCACAGAGAAACTACGCCTGATTCCGCGGGACTCTCTCTTTCTCTGGTCAGTTTTCTACCAGAACTTCTCGCTTCCTGCAATACATTCTCTTTCTCTCTCTATCTCTCTCTGCAGAAGCCATAAACATGTTTGCTTTGCTCGCGTGTGTATCGATGCAGAGGAAAGTCTCTGGTAGGGTCGGGTCGGTTGTAAGCTAACTAAAGAATAAACGAGAAGATAAGTACGTGCAATTGGACTGGGCTAACCGAGGTTTCTGGCAAACGTTGGAATTGAAAAGCGAGAGATTCTCAAGTGTCGATCAACCGAATAAAATCAAGAGACTTTTATGGCGTTGGCTTATATTAGGTGTGTCGGTTAGTTTTGAGGGATTTTTCTGCAAGGAAAATATGTGTATTTTAGAGAGATGTTAAATTATACTTTATTTAAAATATTGTTCGTCGTTAGCCGTATTTTACAGAGACATTATTAAAGCAACGTTCATCAACTTCCGAAATCGTTCGAATAATTATTGACAGCAGTGTTTAATCCCTTAACGCAATTCGTTAGTACTCGTTACACTATTAATGTTGACATATTTACGTTTCCGTTGCATCTTCTTAACTTTTCCTACGTTGGCGATGTATTAATAAAATCGAAGAATGTTTCACTTCGAATACACTGTAGAATAAACTTACGTACAATTATATGAATTTTATCATTAACTTTTAACTACGAAACGCTACGAATTTTCTGTCCAACCCAATACTATACAATATCCTCGAATAATGAATTTATTCCACAAAATTTAGTTACATTGGTTAACAAATTAACCCAACATTTAAATATTAAGTGGTTAAATCTCGCAGCAGCCAAAATGTTTAATTCCCAAGCCTCCCAATGGTACTTTTAAACCTCGCACCCTCAACCTTAGCAACGAAATCGTAAACGAACTAGGAAGCAAAAGGGAAGCAAGAACAAGAGGAACGGAAGCAACGCGCATCGAGCGATAGATCAACGAAACAGTCTATAGAAAGTAAAAGAGAGAAACGCTAGGTGAAACGAGATGATCGGGAAGAGAAAGATAGTTTGAGAAGACCGCGTAGGACAGAAGCGGGTGGTAGGAAAGGGAAAAAGAGGGTGGTGGAGGTTACCATGGCGACCCTGTGAACCAAATGGATCCACACGCTGTCAGGCCATGCCTGCCTTGAGTGTGCAACGTAAAAAGAGGGAAAAGAGGGAAAGAGGAAAGCGAGAGAACGCTGTCATCTCTACCACTACCATCAGCCTCGTCTCACCATTCTCTTCCTAGCCGCCTTCACCCGCAGCTTCTCTCTCCTCTTCGAGCTCAACGGAGGCGCACAGCCAACGGAATTATGCTAAATCCTCGACGAGGAAAATTCGCGACACGACGTCGCGACGTGTACCTACCTTTACGTGCTGTATCGCCATCTCCAGCGAAGTCGAGACTCAACTCGCGACCCGCACTCCCTGTCGACTGTCCCGACCACGACAGTTCGATATAGATCGATGTTCCGGGAAACGTTTTCATCTAGGGTAGCCGTAGTATGGAGGAGGGGCGGGCAATTCCGTTTGAAAGGATCGATACGTAAACATCGATTTTAACTCTAAGGCTGTGTTCTAATTGCACGTCGTATCGTGACAAGTCTGATAAAAAGAACAAGAGGTAATCTAGGATAAATGTCCCAATTACTGTCAATGTCCCTATAACCGACACTTGAATTCGTTTATTTAATAGGAAAGTAATGTACGAAGAATCGTAAGTAAACAAATATTCATACGAAATTTGGACTTCGGTTTACGTTACAACACGTTGACGTTGTATATTCGTTTACACTTAATATTTAAAACGAAATATTAGCAGGTAAATGTGTTGTTGAACATTGAAACGTGACCAATATAATTATAGAGTATGGAACGTGTCGTAATTCAGTAAGGTGATACGTGTACTATATTTTATATCTGTTACACAAACGTGTTAATATATGTAAAAACGTGTTCCTGCTTAAATGAAAAGTCTTCAAGTGACAGTAATAGGGACACTGGACTTTGTTGTACATTTTCATTTACGTAGTAATTAATTCATTACATACAGCATATAATAAATGATCGTAAATATTATGCTCCAAACTGGAACGATTTTTAGGTTAAATACGTTCTAAAATAATCAAATAAAGTTACGCGATAACCTTAAAGTGACGGTACGTGGTACATTTACCCGATGTGTTTGCCTTTTGTCTTGTTGATTTGATGGTGGATCGAAGATTGCGATGAATCTGAGTTGAATTGGCAACGCGCACTATGCAATAACGTCACATTTGTCTATTATACTACAATAGATTGGTTGAAATGAAAAAGGAGAGGAGAATGAAGATCCTAATAAATCCCTTGTAGAAAATTAAATTATTTGTTCAATCCAATAAAATGAAACTTAAATTTGGGTATAGCTTAAGTAAATCGATAAGTGAAGTAACTTCATAGTGTAATTATTAATTTTTATTTTTGTGCATTATAAATCACTGTAATGATTTGGTGAAATGATGAGGCTAATATTTAAACATAAACTTCATTAGATCATTGGTTAAATAAATTCGTATCATCGTAATATTCTCGATATTTATACAACCTATTATTTACCAAAGTTTCGAGTTTCGAGTTTCGTGAAATCAAAACTGTGCGAGTGACGATACGAAGATAACATTCATCTTACAACGAGTTACAATCAAGATAATAACTTTGCCGGCAACGCAAAACAATTTTTCTTAAAAGTAACATGAATAAGGAAAATATGCTCGATTCCAACAAGCGCAAGAAATAGTAATGGATAGCGATACGAAACCGCAGAAATTCGAACTCAAACTGAGACGAGAGGAAGATTGTTGATGCACGGAAGACACGCTCGATGTGTTTGCCCGCATTGTTATTCAACCTGATTGGTTTACCCAGAGAAGCTACATACATACGTACCACGAAGGAAAACTGTTTTACAAAGGCACATCTCGTTACAGACATCGTGCATCTTTTCTATCTTCTTTCGCGATCCTCCATCTATCTACTATCTTTCTACTATGCTAGCAACCTTTGCCATGTGAACCGAAGCACAGATGTTCAATCGTGGACGAATTTCTCACTCGAGACGACTTCAAACACGTTTCGCGTATTTTTCGAGGGTAAACTTTGTAAAAAATGGCAACGAATTGCTAAATAAGTGCAATATCCAAGTATACTCAAGCAATTGATTGTCTCTTGTTTCATTCGGTTTGATTTTCTGTGATTTTTGTGTCTGGAAACAAATGGGATACGCGATGACTCACATTATTGATAAAAAAATGTAACAAACTTATTATCCATATGTTAAAGAAAGTTACAGTTGGTCGCAAAAATACCTGGCCACGTTAAGTATTCTATAATTTTTGTTTCAAATAATACCTGTATCGACAGTGAACAGAATTAAGTTGAAATCAAAATTTTGGTATCGACAAGACGTCCATTACAGTAAAATTATGAAACATTAGCTTCGGTCAAATATTATACTTCATTGGTTTCTTTCGGATTACAAGAGTGCGATTAAATATTATGATATAAATGAATACTAAATGAATGCAATTTGTTCAGCTGCGTAAGACAACCAAATACTTTTCTCATCAACTGTATACCTTAACTGTCTTCCATTTTATTCAGCAATCCAAATTATATTATATTAAACACGTAAAAGGGACTCTTAACCATTGCACATTTCTCGTGTGCCCAGTTTTACTCCGTACATTGAATTCATTTTGCGAAACGAGAGAAATTTTCTGTATCTCTTAGCATACAGGGTAGATGTACCACGTACTGCCATTTTAAGCTTATCGCTTTAAGCAACTTACAGCACCAAAAGAGTTAACCCTTTGCACTCGAAAAGAGATTCTCAATCGACAAACGTGTTCTTTGTCTGTGATCAGTAATTTTAGTAATTTTGTATGAAATTGAGTATTTTACCCTTGTCCAATAAATAATTAACCCTTTCGCTACGAAGGACATCTATGTACGTTCTAATTAATCGACCTACCATTTGTTAAAATACATCTATACTTTTTTTAACATCACAATGATACTGTTATTATCATTGGTACATATTGGATTTTAATTAACGCCACTAAACATCTAAATATTTGCTCTCAAACTATTGTTAAATTAATAAAGATTACCTATATTTTTGCATCAGAAACGCTTTTCAGTTTTAAGAAGGGATGAACCATTTTTTATAACTATCGAGTGCAAGGGGTTAAAAATACAGAAACGCATATAGAAAATATACAGTTAAAAATATGAAAGCTACGCAAACCCATGTAATTCACATCGTCGTAAACAATTTTTATTATATACAAACGGTACACGGTTTATTTCCACGCGATAGTTAGAACAGGGCGTATTCCTTCTTTTCTCTAACGGCAATAAAAACGTACTTCTTGATAGAGGAAAGAGGAGGGTGTGGCACGGTCTCGTACCCTTTTTTCTTCCAACAATTTTTGTGAAACGAGAGAGTCGGCCTACTAGCGCTCTACAGGGGATATAACACTTTCTTTGAGTTAGTTCGTGGAAGAAATTTCGTGGGTGGGCTGACCGCGGGGTTGTATGCAGATAAGGGCCGTAGGAGCACTTAAAAGTCCCATTAAAACAATCTACCGGAGTGGCTCGGACGTCTAAAAAAGACTAGGCTAGTCGGCCAGAGCAGCGTGCTCGAGGTTCGTATATAAAACAGACGCCACTCGAGTTGTTCTTCGTTCAACGATATCATTCATGCCATAACGTTATATTCCATTTAGATAATTTACGGGCTCCCGGTTTTTTCACGTTTCATGCTTTCGTCATATTTGAATGAAAAAAGGAAGGAATACGAATAAAAGGAAAGGAAATGGGTTCGAATAAATGAAACGATGAATTGAAGAATAGTATAAGTCCTGCAATCATGTTTCGAGTTTGCGTATTTTTTGTGTATCATCGATTTGAATAAAATTATGCTTAAATATTTTTAAGAACCATCGGATTTAAATAGTTTAAAATAGTATTTTGCTACTCTACCTTAAATATCGTTGCTATTATTTTGTACTATCTTACTGCATTTTTCTGGCAAGTTTTACATTCGTGTTTGAGAGCAAAAATCAGTTGATAATATAAATTGGTTAACCTGTCAAAAAATAGTGGATCACTCATTGGTATAACCAATATTTTACTTAAATTAAAAAGAATTTATTATGCAAAATAGTATCCGAAATATTTCTTCTCTATTTTCCGTCTTCAACTCGCCGCTTCAATTTTATTACATAAAAAGATTTATTACGTAAAATAGTATCTGAAATATTTCTTCTGTTTTATCTTTTCTGTCTTCAATGCATCGATTCAATTACTTTCTCTCCCTTTAAGCTATTCGATTTAGTAAACCGGTTTAGGTCAGTTGGATCCCTTCGATTGAATCAGATTTTTGCATACAAAAACGGGCAAAAAAACTTTCGAATCACAGCCTAGGTTTACGCGTACGTTGAGCGTGCGAACGTGTATATGTGAACGACGGATGAAGATGATATATTATACTCTATGGACACGCGCGTAGACGTATATACGCGCGCAAATAATGCAGAGAGCTTACGATATTCCCCTTGTATTATCGCAAGCCCCATCTCGAGGCAGCGACATATTTCAAGATTTGTTATCTTTAATGCTGTGTCGTGTGCAAGAACGTGAGTCGACGCTTAGGCTTAAGCAAAGAGGGTACCTACGGCTGACATAAGTGGTGAATATATCGAAACTTCGCCTAGCATTTGCATCCGTCGATTGAAGTAAAGCTCCCTTGAAAAGTACCTATTCTCCCGAGATTGTCACGTTTTAAATCAACATGAAATTGTCGAAAAAATGGCAAGCGATCGTTTACGCAATAGAATTGGAATGCTTGAAATTTGAAAGTGTAGAATTTTGTAATCTAAGAAATTGGATCGAAAATAATTCGAAAAGTATGACAGAGTAAAATTAACCCTTCGACTGTGGCGCGATATTTGCATAATTTTCGCGTGTGAAGCATTTAATAATGAAACGTGTGCAAAATAGTTGCTCGTGAATAAATCGATCTGACGTTTAAAATAATAAAATGTTAGATAGTTGTTAAATATCTAAATAGTATTATACAATAATTACACTGCGGATTTTTATGCGTTTATGTAAAATTTCAATGCACAAGTAGAACAGAATCAACGTAGTATATGAAAATATACAATACACGCAAATTAAAGCTTATTTTACAATACCTTGACGATGAAACGAATCTCTGTTTGCATTCTGTTCCTTTAGTTCCGTGTTCTGCTTATAAAATTACGAATTTGCATAAAGATCCACAGTTTACTAATAATAAACTAGTAAATTAATCCACGTTACATTATAAAAAATCTACGAAGCTTTTCGTACATATTTAGAGCGTTATGTGCGCCTTTAATAGCGAAAGGGTTAATGTACCATTCTGTTATAAAAATCGAGCTCCGTTACAACGGCTAACTACCCATTAATCACAATAAAGAAGCATTTCGTATGCAACAAAGATGTCTAGGCGCGTTTTTAGCTCTCCACCCCGTCGCTTCAAACATTCAATTCTTATGCACTTTTCTTCCACATTAAGAAGCCATATTTCTCTCGATATGGACCGCCCATTACCCGCGACACATATATTAGAACAGCATTCTTGCATCGCTTTGTGATTCTATTTCTTTCTTTACTGCCATAATGCTCTCAGAAATATCTCGTGCGCGCGTATCGCGTGCTTCGTATGTATGTATGTATGTATATACACCGGTAAAACGGCAGAACAGGAAACAGTTGTATCTCGTGTGCCGTTTCCCTTGCAGCGAATATACGCTTACTAAATAGTAATACAGTCGTCCCTAGATGTGTACCCGCTTTCGATTCTACTCTGCTTTTTTTTGCGCCCTTTGAAGACGCCGCCACTTTGTAGAATTACTGAAATTGCGATGTACTTTCGTAAAATGTAAATACGTAGTATATGCGCGCAATGTGTTTAAAAAAAAACACACACAGTTCAGATTTTTGTGTATTTAGGGGAAATTTGGATGCTTGAAATAAATGGAGGAGACACATAGTGTGCAAAAATATATAAAATATTCGAAGTGCAGTGTATTTTATAATGTTTGAAGCATGAAGAAAATTCTTTTGTGTTGTAACATAAATTCTATACGAGAGGAACGCTTATCTGTCAGAAATCATTGATTCAATCTAGATCATACATGATTAATTAAACTTCCTTCTGTATTTACAAATAGGTGATCTTAAATACGTTAATAAAATGGGACTAATATATGTTACAATATGTTACATTATATTATTGTATAATATGTATTAATATATGTATTTTAATATAATATATATTTCCATTATATTTTAATATAATATATATTTCCATTATATTTTAATATTACATATATTTCTATTATATCTTAATATAATTTGTATTAATATATATTGCTATTATATTTCAGTATAATATATATTAATGTATGTGTCAAAATATAATTGTTTTAGTACATACACAACAAAACATTTAATTAAAGTTTTCCGGGTAACAATACATACCTATGTATCAAAGTCGTATGTATAAAAATTGCATCAACGATTATCGATTAATTCCATCAATCGATTAAATCAACCATCAATTCGTTTTATTAATCGAACTAATCAATCAATTAGGTTACGAATTTTGGTCGATCTTTGTTATTATGTATCGTAATACGAATTTACGGCAGAAATCTCAAAATTACACGGTATTTCAATGTAGCAAACCCTCACGTACTTCGAGGGACAATAATTGTATTCCGAACGGGGTTATAACGGTAACGAAATAAGTGAGGCATTGTTGATTGTCAGGTATGCGTATTACGGTGACAAAAAAAAAGGGAAAACGGCCATCATCGCGTCTCGTTGACGTGACCACCTGGCCGTTAGCTGTTCCGTGATTCGCGTACAAATTTGCGTCGATTGTATTTCGCCCGATGAAACCAGCTAATTCAGGTTTGTTTTGAAAATAAGCACCGAGTTTGCGGGCGCAGCGTCACAGTGACGCATCGCGACAGAGTGGGGAATGTCGATTAATGGAAACGGCGATTATCCGAATATCAATTATCGGAAAAAAGAACGAATGCCGATGCGGTGATATATTATATTGCGGCTCTTCGGTCAAATTATGACTATTATTAATGCGCTTTTATCGCGACAAATATTTGCAGATGTGATGTAAGGTAGGTACAACCGAATAGAAGAAAGTAGAACAAAAATAAGAAGATTAATACGTAGAACAAAAAATGAATAAAAGGAACAGAATACTTATTTGCATGGAAATATAGGGTTGTAATTTAGGCTCGGACTATGGCGAGAATATGTAGAAACATTTCAAATTATGACTATTATTAATGCTCTTTTATTGTAACAAAAATTTACAAACGTGATATAATGTAGATACAGCGAAATAGAAGAAAATTGTGCAAAATGAAGAAGATTAAAAGGTAGAATAAAAATTGGATAAATAATAGGAATAAAAGGAACAGAATACATGCTTACTTGCATGAAAATATAGAATTGTAATATAGTCTCATCGTCAGATTGTAGCTAGAAAATGGTGAAACATGGAGAGATGATTATGTACACTATTTATTTTATAGTATAATTATTTATTTCATCATGCATACGTAATAGTCAGTTTATTATTTGTTGTATCCTTAAACGAGGATTATTGAATTGTTCGGGATTTAAAGATAGGTTATATGGAGTTTTAAATCTATCGTTCGATGCTATTACGTTGAAATAAATTGTACATTCACGGGTATAGTTTGTCGATAGATATTTAGAGTTCTGTTATTTTGAAGTTTCGGTGCTGGCTAGTAGCACTGCATTCGATGGAAAAGTTCTGTTTTTTTGAAACCTGCTGCTCGAATTTCAAACTGGACACAGTTTTCCGTACAATCGCATCAAATGATTATTGCTTTCCTAGCAGCAGTTAAAAAGTCAATTGCACTAAAACATGTACGCTGTGTATTTCAACGAAAAGTTGGCTTTGATGGAAACCAATTTTGTAGAATGTCCCTCAACTTACTCGCCATCCGCATCGAACTCTATTTAACGTCAAATACATTGCAATAAAATATGGGAATCAAAGGTTTCGTTCTTTTAGTTTTATTTGCCAATTTGTGCGGAACTTTTCAACACTTCATTTCAGAATTATTACAGTTTTAAGAGGATTATTCCATATAATGGACTGAGGATTAACGATAAATATTCTTTAATCCTCTATAAACCGTCATATTCGTTCATTTATCATATTTAATCGTAATCTTTATCACGAGTGACACTTATTGTATAGCAAGGGATTAAAACGCCACCATTATATAAATTCTGTAATTTCTGTGGTTTCTATCTTAAAAGTCTCTTACAGTAGTATTTCGTTATTAGTATTTCTTTAAACACAAAATAGATATTAATTTTAATCTGTAAAAATGTTTTACAGTAGTATTTTTTGAAACAGAGAATAGATACTAATTTTAATCTGTAAGATATAGATTACAGAAATTAAAGATTCTGTATATTAAAGTAATGGCGGCGTTTTAAAGAAAGTATCGTTTTTAAAGACAATACTGATTTAATAATTTCTCTTAACCATAAAAGAGTGCCAATAAAAAAGTAAAGGATTAAAGGGTTAAACAATCGTTACACTTCTGTACGCAAATAATTTCTACTAATAATGAATACACCACGCATAATTTTTATTACTACTTTACATTTATCATACATATTATTTACATATATCACCTATTATTCCACTCGTTTACTTTTACATTTAAAATGCACAGTTAATGGGAATATATTTGGTCTAAAAGTAACGGAACCGATTTGTCGACATTCCATTCGACACAGTAACACGGTGTGTCAGAACGCTGTGCAATCCGTGGGATCGATCCGCAGGGGATTATCCATTAAAAAAATTGTTGAAGCAATGGTTGAAAATAGATTTCTTCGTGTCTATGAGAGACATGAACGACCTACCCTCGGAACGAACCGATCAAATTGCCCGAATACCGTTCGTTCGATTTGCTCACGAGTGGATAATGGAAAACGCATTTTCGATATATTCCAGTCTCTCTCTCTACCTTTTTTTTTTGTTCTCTCGTATCTTCGACACTATCGATTCTTGCTCTCTTCGGTCTGACTAGTAGATAGACATGGGATATCGTCGATATTTAATGCACGCTCGTTTACATCGTTCGTTCCGTATTAAACCGTCTGACGCGACTATTTTTTTTTTTTTTTTTACAGTCAAACCCGAAAGCGTTCATTGTTAATGAATATTCAACTCGGTGTTAATCCAGTAATTATTGTAGTGTATTAATCGATTAATAATGTATCAATAGTAATATTTGATTTTGTGTTATTGACTTTGATGTCAAATTATAATTGAGGACGTTAACTTTGATGTAAAATTATAATAAATGACGTTGACGTTAATGTAAAATTAGAATAGAGGACTTTGGCTTTGATGTAAAATTACAATACATTAACAGATAATTATTAGGACATTCAGAAGACATTGACTGAAAAATATTACGTGTATCAATGAATAACCTTTGCTACTTTTTTAACAGGAAAAAGGTGAAAACTATACACATTGTTTATACTTACAATTCGCCCTATGTACTCCAAAATTCTTTTAATAATATAATCCATCGGCAATTCCAACATGCGATATATAATATAGTGCATTAACGAAAATAACAAATCAGAGAAAACTATATTATTCATTGGTACACGAAATATTTCTACGTGTCCTGCAAAAATCGTTTATATTGCATAATAATTCTTTTTCCGTGTATCACTTCGATTCGAAGGATGAAATAGAATATTCCAGAAATAGCGTGCAATCAGTAGCGCGAGAGGATAAAAATGTACAAACGTGATGCAATTAATCGGGCGGTGTTGGTGCGACAGCTAAAGAACTGGTATTCGTATGACACCGATAAAACTGCATCCGTGACAGTCGAAGCCGGCGGGTGATATACGATCGAACTGGAAATTCTAGAGTCACCGGGTAATTCTACACACAAGAGAAATTAATATTTTCCCGCGAGTCGTACAATAACGTTGCTCGTTACCGGCCGGAAAATTTAGAAACTCCGTCCGTGTCACAGCACCTGAATCGCAAGAGTAAATATGGCCAGAGTCGATGGCCATAGGGCGAACAATGGCGATTCGATAATGACTTACTTTTTCCGGCGAAGTACAATCGCTAATTAAAGTTGCGAAATTTCGACGTCCCAAATGGCCGACACCGGTGCATTCGGTTAACGAATTTAATTTGTTAGTTTTACCAGGCCAACGCGCATGATTAAGCTTCGAATAATATTGGTAGAAAATAAATGAACGTGGTCAGAACCGGTATGGGTTTGTTTAAAAAGGTATTTGTATATTCGAGTTGAATTATCTTTTTCGCTTCGCGTTAAAACTTTCAGTTGCAACGTTTTTCTTACGTATCGTTTAAGATTTGAAATTATTAGGGAAACTGAAATAATAGTGTGGCGGCTCCGCTGTACCCATCACTAGAGGGACATACGAAATAGGACTTTCTCGAAAGTACTCGATCCAACTACCGCGCCCATATACAGGGTGTTACCTGTAATAAAGTGCATGTTTCTTATGTTTTAGTCGCGTGTTTACATTCAGTAATCTCTTCGGTGTCAAATAATGTTTACACTGTCAAAGTCAAATACGACGAAAAGCTAAATATTTCACATTTCCACTTCTGTAAATCAAGTAATATGATAATAAAAATATCATGTAATACGTGTTTTGAATTTGTCTCGATGTCCTCTAAATATGGAAAACAAGAAAAATATATGGTCCTATTTGTAAAACCCAAGGTGACCTCGACTTCGCCATAAAAACAAACTGCTTCCGAAATTTTTTTTTACTGATATCTATTATGCACTTCATACCCTGCAACTCTTGTTCTAAATTTCTTTTTATCAGATGGCTGCAAGTGGGTGGAAAATCGTGAGTAACGTTACAGGTAACACCCTGTATATATATATATATATATATATATATACCGCCTTTTATATATAACATATATAACATATATATAACCTTCCTTCCAATATCCCAACGTCTAAGGCAGGGCCTGCTAGGTAGCTGGACTGATGAGTTCACTTAGCAGGCCCAGGACGAAACGACGCCAATACCCTTCTTCTTCCCCATTCTTCTCCTTCTCTACAGCTCCACGATAGATAAAGCAATATAGCAATACGGTAACAAGTTGAATTATCTTTTTCACTTTGCGTCAATATTTTTTCTTGCTACGTTTTTATCACGCATCGTTTGAGATTTCGAATCATTAAAGGAGCTGAAATAATGGATAAAATAGTATAACAATACAGTAGTAAATTGAATTATGTTTTCCACTTCGTATTAGGATTTTTGTGACGCATTATTTTAAGGGGCGTTTTGTCATGAGCAGATCGCGAAAGTTTATTGCATGTTCTTATTTTCATAATTCAAGATATTTGACATCGATACAGACTTACTTTCATTTCTAAATATTCCATTGATCTTTCTGTAACTTTAAATTTCCCATAGACGCGCAAAAATTTGCTATATAGTCGTTCGAAGTGGCCTTTTTGCAATTAGTGAAAACATCGTTTGCAAATATCGAATATATTTTACGTATATTTCTCTCACCTAAAAGTTACATCAATCTGACTACTACTACTATTAACTATTAGTACTATTATATAACTATTAACTATTGATACCATTACTTGAATTTATAATATTCAAACAACGTGTACGTAATAGAATTAAAAAAGCAGTGCGTAGCTACCGCTAGCATACGCAACTAATAAAACAATAGTATCGCAAAGGGTTAACCTTCTCATCCCCCCTCCCCCAAAAAAAATCTGGCTAATCGTGGTAGTCGGTTCCTACCAGATTTCTTAAAACGCGCCGAGCATAATTCCACGATAAATATCGCCAGGGATAATTTCCTCGGCGCGGAGAACAAATAGCCGGCCGTTTAACGTTCTTCCGTTATAAGCTGAGTTACGCAAACACCTCGGCCGTGCTTAAGGAACGCGGTAGGTATAACCATTAAACAAGACAATCAACGAACGTTACGCCTGTAAGGTAGGTTACCGGTTATCGCGGCGGACAAATAAATGAAGCGTCAAGGGTAATCTATTCCTGCCGGTGAAAGGGGTTGCTGCAAGCGATAAGGGTGAACGCTTGAGAAAGAAAACGCAAGAAACAAATAAAAGTATCCTAGGCTGCGAGCAGAGGTGGAGGAAACGGCGGAAAACGG
Organism: Eucera pruinosa; assembly: GCA_028830335.1. Lineage (NCBI taxonomy): Eukaryota > Metazoa > Arthropoda > Insecta > Hymenoptera > Apidae > Eucera > Eucera pruinosa. The sequence continues at coordinate 28,850,200 of JAMYCR010000001.1, read as the reverse complement.
GGTACGGAAGATGGAGTGCCTTGAGTAGCAGAGAAATTCTCGCACAGTCTCTCTCTTCGCCCTCTATCCCTCACCCACTTTTGCCTCCGATCTAAATTAGAGCTCTGACAGCGACGCGAAACGGAGAAACGCGACGCGGAACAAAGATGGGGCAAAAGGACGGAGGATGTAGCAAAGGATACGTAGTTGGAAATTAGCGAGACTCGGAGAAACACAGAGGGAAAGCGTGCAAAGGTAGGCGCGTATGCAGAGAGTGCAGTGGGTGATAGAAGGGTGGAAGGAAGAGGGATGGAGGCGACCCTAATTACGCGAGTGCCTCAGGAGGCAAGATTACGCTAAACGTGGCCTGATAAACACTCTCGTTTTTCAGTAGAGCACTGCGAGAGAAGAGGTTGAAGAGGGAGGGAGAAAGGAAGGGTATCGTCTTGGCGTGGCACTCGTATCTGCCTCGACTCGCGAGTCTCTGGCTTTTGTGAGCGCGAATTTCTTGCTTTCTTGCTCTTTTTACTTTTCTCAGGAGCACTGTGGCTCCCTGCGTGACCCTGGCAAATGATCGCTCGTTAACCGCCACGTTGTCTTTTGCTTCCCTCATGCCTGGGACGTAGACAAGTTTATATTCTAAACGGTTAACGCGTCCCGCGTTGAAATTCTGCCGGTAATGTCAGGGGCAACTTAGCGTGGCAAAGCTAAACACTTCATTTTTCATTATAACCGTTGGGGTTCATCTGTCGACTGCTTAGATTCAGGGCTTGAAAAGATTCCGAAACTGTTTCAAAGTGTTATATAAAGGTTCTGTTTGAAAACAGTTGGGAAGAACTTTTATTAGAAATATCAGTGGCTACGAAAAGTATTCGCACATCGCTATGTCTATTTTCGTATTTAAATATTAATTACTTATAACTAGACTACGGGTTTTTGTGCAAATTCAACATTTTGTAAAGCAAGATAAAGGAAAGTACAGACTGATTTCATCCCTTAAATTGTCATAAGGTATATTTTAGTCTGAATATTTTGCATACGTTTCCCGTAAATGCATAAAGATCCGCAGTCTACTCGTAATATAAATATATTAAATTCCTATCATAAAATAGTACTCCTATGCAATTATACAAATTTATTGCTTTGCAATTTAAATATAGAATCGAATAAAAATCTGTTTGTTGAAAAATTGAGGTATGCGCGAATATTTTTTGTAGCCACTGTAATTATTATAATGAACCGAAATTGATAATTATATAGGTTTCGATTACGGTTCTCCATAAGTGTAAGAATCACTGTTACTTATATCGATTCCATAACTGTTATTTATCCGGTTCCAAAACGATTCTAGAATCGATTCTCGTATCGATTTCTTCACAACTATAAGTTGGTATACGAATGCATAATTTATATAAAATCAGAAAAGAAGAGAAATAATTGTACGTATCATTATTTTGCAGAACTAAGGGAGTTGTTAATATATTTCTATTTCCGCTTCATTCGTTTCAATGGTTTGTTAATAAAATAACAGAAGATATAATTTTAGCGAGGTAAAATTCGTAGCTACGCTGAATTTCTAACAGTTTGAAACTTTCTTGTAATTATCATGTTGGAAACGGTACAACGGCGGATATTTTTGTTCGTCTAATGGAAGCTTTACTTTGATCCACTACTACTGATCACGAATGCTGCATACACTATGGAATATGTTAAAGAGAGATTTTAGATTTGAATACTAAATCAGCAGCAAGTTAGCTCTACCTTCTTCTTCGAGTTTTCATATATAAAATTGATATAGAATTCATTGTATATTGACGTTTCCATTCCGTATTATTTCGAGAATCGTAGTTCTGCTAGCCACATTTGGCAACTATATATTAAAGTGATCTAATTATATAAGACGACAATATTTCGTTGAGAAAATTCGTGGGTTGCAATTGTAGCAAATAAAACACTCGCATTCTTTTTCGTTTTATATTGTTCTCTAAAATAATTCGAGCAAATGCAGCTATTGAAAGACATTAGTTTTCATTTTAATCCTTTTTAAGCTAATTCTGTACCAAAAATTTTGAAAAGATTGGCTATGCATCCTAGGATATTACTTTTCACCTAAATGAATATCTTAATTATGATAGAACAGGTAATACGAATACTGTTGAGATATTACAAGAAGTCGTATTACGTATCGTTTATCGTATTATTAGATATCGTATATTATACAAAGAATAAGTATGTAATTCACATACAACTAAATATTATGTTAGTCTAAGATTTTTGCCCCTTAACCCCTTGCACTACGATTATTTTCTTACCTACGTACGCTAGTATTAGCTGGTTACTGTTTTTATATCATTTAACTTATAAATTATTTAAATATCGTTGGCAATTTTTACTTAAGAACCTCCAAACTTGCAAGACCAAGCTAAAATTTGTAACTCGTTATTGTAGGCCAAGGGGTTAATAAAATAACATTTCGTCGCACTAATACTGTGCACTTTTTTATTTAACCCATTTGCATTGTAGCACTAAATAGGTTTACTTACGATTAGAAATTACGCGCAATAATCGAAACAAAAATACATACGCACAGTAAATGAATTTAAAATAGTTGTTAGATTCTTCGTTAATTACCGTGACGATCAAAATGATCGATACACAGTGGCATCTCATAAATATCAGTAATATTAACGTGATATATTATTTATTTTCTTCAGATTATTATAAATGTCAGTAATGTTAACATCATATATCACATTAACATCGTGCGCGGATTATACTCATAAAGACTTCATCCCAACGATATAATAAAACTAAAGCTGCGTTATAACCAAAAATCTTTGGCATTCACTGCGTATCGCCGGGCAATTGAATAGAACATTCGGGAGCGTTATCGCGCCATTCCCATTTCGCTCGATTTTTTCAGCCGAAGAATCGTAGCACGGCAGTACGGTTCTCGCGATAAATCGAAAATGATAGCTCGAGCGATCTCGTGCTGCGTCAGGGTAAATCGAATCAAGCATGGCCCCCCCCCCCCCCCCGGATAATCCTGTACAGTCTCTTGCAGCATTGCCGATGCTCCGATAACAGAGCAGCATGATCTATTCTACGCGGCTTTGGTCTTTTCTATTTCCCTCGTTTCCACGACACGGGCCACGTGTTCCGGACAGACGTCGAAGCCACGTGTACTTCTAATCTCTTATCTCGTATCGGGACCATGGAACACAGTTAATGTTCGCCAACCGGTCGGACGCGTGTTAGGTGAATAGATTATTCAACGCTTACGCTATAGAAAATGTATAACGAATGCGTTGCACACACAGATCGCTAGAATGTCCCGTGTGTAATGGGTTATCGATGGGAGGTATTATTTTGCAATTAGAAATCACCAACCGGTCGCTATAATTACGCGTTGTCAACCGTGTATCGATTAGGCGAGTTTGCAATTTTTCGTTATACAGATTGATCTGATTAGATTGCATTGGATTCGTTTGCGGAGTCGATACAGTTTTGTGGTATTTGGAGTTTCTCGTTGGGCAATAGAGAATATGAAAATATGCAGCGGAGATAGAAAGTCACTCTTTAGTTTAAAACTTTACGGTGCCTGGTACTGTAAAATTGTTTCCATTAATCGTGCATTTGTTAGAAATGTGACGTATCTCTATTATATTTATATAATTTATATAATTAATTGCCATATACTTATAACCAATTTTTCCCCAAAATTTCGTTTCCTCCGAAAATTGTGTAATTAAGTTTAGGGCAGCATTTATTTCCACTTAACGGGTTTAGCTTTTTTGTTCAAAAGAAAAACAAATGCAATACTATTATAATCAAGAAATAGAAAAACATAGCTACGGGGAAAACAGAAGCAAAAAGAAAGGAAAAGATAAAATACCTATCCTCGAGTATTGTCATTAATAATTTGCGTTTCCGTTCTATTTTTCCATCGCCATTCTCTATTTTGGTCACCGTACTTCGTGCACCATTAAAACGAGAAGATCGTGATACGATATTCTGAAAGAATGACTTGAGTATTAAGAAGGAACTGGAAAACACCACAGCGCATCAGAATACAATACAGCGTTAGAACAGACGACAATCGCAGTGTGCGGCCGATCCAAAGGAAACCCTTTATCTTACAAAATTACGAACGGCGGACGTATCGCCTCGGAACGGTCTGTTTAACTCCGGTACCCGTAAATTAATGTCTCGCCCACGCTCATCTGCCCATTGTACATGGGCCCCTAAATCACTCGCGGGGGCCTCACTCCGGAGTCTCTTTGCAGGAGGAAAAGAATCGCGAGCCAAACGCGTTTCCAAGAAACCGAACAGAAAATTCCGTTGCAAAAAGAGAAAGATACAACAGGGAAAAACAAACTCGCGCATCGCGAATATGCTTAAAGTAGGGATGGGATCAAGTTTCGTATGTATTTACGAATCAGAGTCAATTTTAATTAACACGTTTCGTTGCACGGGTTTCGAATACTAATTAGATGCAATAATACTTGTGATTATCGTCAGATTATACTTGAAATGTATTCAGTTTATATAAATTGGTATCGAACTGTGGAATGAGTACTTACTTGCTGGTTTTGTAAAGGTACTTGCAAGTAATTCGATATCATGGAGTATCGAACCTTTCATAAGCGGTACTTGAATTTTGAAAATCACAGTTCTGTAACGTAGGTTATAAGGGATATTATTCGACAGAATTTGGTTTGTTGATGTAAGTACATTATACGTATATGTACACATTATAACTTTGTGAAAAATGGTTATGAATTAATCTTTTTGGGGTCGTTTTAAAGATTCAAGTTTCTACTTCCACGTGCCTAAGTTGAATTTCCCTGAAAATCATCTTACGATATGTGTTCATGTCATTGGGTCAATCAAAGTCAACACAAAGCACTAATATTAATATATTAGACACAGATATGTATACATATAGATATACATATGTAGATATAGAGATATAGATTTAGAGATACTTAAGATTCTTGTAACTCTAACCATCAAATTTTAAATTCGTCGAATTGACAAGTACCGTAAATCTAGTGTTAATAGAGAGTATACTGGGTTAAAATTTATCTCGTAGAAATTCGAATACACTCGCAATGCACTCGCTCCCATCTCTAGTCTAGGGAGAGCGGCTTAACGAAGTCGTATCGGTCCCTTTTTTCAAGGCGACAGTGGAATTCCAGACAAACCACCAGACACTTCTCCCCGAACCGTGACATAGATTTTCTGGTGTTGGTTATCCTGTTACCGTCGAAAACCGACCCTCCACAACGTTTCCAATCCCAGAGATAGATGTGTCCTAAGAAAATCTTCCGCAGACGGACGTTTAGACCGCAACTGGTCTTACGAGTTCCGAGATGGATTTAAATATAAGAAGCAGCATCGTGTTCGGCCTCGTTTGTAGGATAGAGCCTTGGCACAGGCGGCTGCGGCTGAATAATTACCGAAAAATGCGTTAATTGTCTCGGGGCCCTTCGTATCTGCTACGCACGATCTACAAGAGGCCATTTTTAGTGGCCATTCCCGGTGGAATGTTGTTCTTCAAATGAGATGACTCTAACAAGGCTCTTTGGAGCCGAGAGTGAATCCGTTCAATGTTCGGTTTATAGTCGTGTGCGTGCGTGTAATATAGATTTATATGGTCTGCAATGGCACGCTTCGAGGCTCTGTTCCTCGAAAACTGCGCTGTAGTTTCACGCTTTTGTTTGATCGTATTAGTCGTTAATAGGGTAATAAATAACTTTGTGGAATAAGAGAGGAGATATTAAAATAGTCAACGTATTTCACGTGGCTATAATTTCCTTTTTTGTTGTTTTGTTTAAGCTTCATGCTACTTAGAATCGTTCACAGTTGCAGTGCATCGTTAATTTAATGAACACTGAAAGGGTTAATTATACGGGGTGAACCAACTCTGGACTGGAATTAGTTAATTGTTTAGCTCCGAAGATTTTTACGAAGCGATATGAAATCAGTTTCAACAAACCATTACGAAATATACATAATATTACATAATATTAATAATAGTATATTGAAAGAGTTAGAAGATTGAGGATAAAAATCGTCTAAATCTTTCTCCCATTTCTGCTGCAGTATCTTGATCTTCAATCTTTTGATATTGTAACACGTTTTAGTAGTTATAATTTCTTATTTCTAGACTGTGGTTTCTTATGCCAATTCCTATTTTTGCGAACATAATTAAAACAAATGGTACCTGAATAGAGATTCATTTCACCTTTTAAATATCATAACAAATGGTAGCTTTTTATTTTTAATATTTTGCATATTTTTGCACACTCTGAACATTCAAATTTCTAATAAATGCATCGAAATCCACACATTTAAATTACTAAAATGGTAATGAATAACTATGCGGTATGAAATATTATAACGAATAATGAGTATTTTATTTTCAATATTTTGCATATTTTTGTACACTATACAAATCCACGCTCTTAAATTACTAAAACGATAGTAAATAACTATACGTTTCGTTAGAGAACACAGAAAACTACCCCAGAAATAGAATTTTTAACGTTTGCAAGCACAAGGTTAGGTCACTATTGACAGAAAATAAGTGTATCGTTAAATTTGATACATTTCATTGCTCGCAACGCGTGTAGCTGCATATGTTGTTGCAATTCCGCGGCGCGTCGCGACGTATTGTCTAATAACAGTGCCACGTTTAACGACGACACGACGACCTGCGGTCGTAAACTTGTAGCCGATCGCTCGTGGACTCTCCGCCGCTGCTACCAAGCCTCGTTTATGCTTTTACATCCTGAGAGAACCGGACGAGGAGTGCCGACATAACGACACATTATGCTCTGCACGTGTTCCCTGTACTGCAACTTCGTTCACATGTGAATCGCATTCTTCGATGCTGTAGAGTTATAAGTAACCAGTCATGAAGACAGTTTAATGCGCTCGATCGTTTAATTCATGGCAGGTAGGATTACTGTGCTACCATGCTGACTATTTTAACTCGGATACGTCGCGTTAAAAGATTATATTTTACAGCTAGAAATCAAACCTTTATTCTTTACAAATCGAAATTTTTGGGGAGGTTTCTTTTAGCGTTTTACTATCTAAATTTTCTAGGTAAAGTAGGGTAAATTAAGCTTCTTTTTAAGAAGAAAAAAAAACATACAGTTTGGTACTACAAATGTTGATAAATGCAGTGCTGCCTGTAATTATTCGACCGATGGAGATTTTGTTATAAAAGATAAGTAGGTAAATCTTCTGCGTTAATTTCAGCACAGATCAGCTCCTTTTTTTTATTATATATTCTTTATTAGTTACATGTTGTCGTTATTGGCATTAGAAATTAGTAATAATTATTATTAGTTGTATTAGGATAATTCACATTGCTTATTTTATCATTAATTATTTAACCCCTCGAGTGATTTAAAAGTAGTACTTTTACATAAAGCACTGCTTAAAGTTATTACTATACGTATTTATTTATACACAGGATTAAATATAGTATTTATACTTCTCCCAAAGATGTTTTTATTTCAAACATTGATGATTTTTATTCATGTCGCGTTTATAGAATAGAAAAATACAAAATAGGAAGGGTTAATTGTAGCTCTACGTTTTTTGAGTTTAATCATCAGCATTTTCTAAGCTTTCGAATTATGAAGGTTTTAGATTCTCAATTCTTATTCTTGTTGCCAACCTTTTGGATTTTGCGTAAGAAAATCTGTCAATACGTAAAATATCAACACAGTGCATAAGAATACACATAGTGTTATTAATAAAATCAACATCTCTGCGATTTGATTGCAACTTTACTTTTCCAATTCATTTGCCTATAGCCACTGATCAGTGCACTGTAATTCATTACACGTACATTGTTCTAATAATCCCGTAAATTTCACTGAGAGCAGTCTATACAACATCAAATGTAGAAATTGCTCAGATAGGAGGATCCTAACGTCGTTTCACGTATAATTAACGTCAAAGTTAATAGACCGCGAGCCCATAAACAATAAACATATTGCGCTTGCGAGCACATAACTCCGTTTGTAGTCTCCTTACTCTGGCCGTGCATCTCGACTTCAATACGGAGAACGATGCCAGCTTCGAAAGCGGCTACCTCCTAATTGACGTCAATTGTTCCATTAAAAATGAAGCCACTCCGTGCGGAGGCCCTTCTCTGCTTCGAGAGCGTTGCAAATGTTTTACGAACTAATTCGTCTCCGAACACGATGCTCGTTTAAAGGTCGATTTGTGTTATCCACTCGTTACATGAAACGTTTACTGCACTTTTATTTATTTATTTAATATACGAATCGAATTCAATTATTGCACACAGTAAAAATCATTGATGCAAAGGATAGTCGAAATCAGTGGAGGCAAATAGGAAAACTTAACAGAGATTATTATAAAGATTTAGTATGGTTTGAAACTAAACTCTTAATATGATGATAATTACGATGACGATAATGATGATGGTTTATTTTGCGGTGAAATGGATAGAAATAATAGTAATGGGGAAATTCGGTGTTTTCGATGAAAATCTTAAGAATATGATGTTAAGTGCAAATCAGTTATGTGTTCATCGCGTAGAAGATAAAAATGTTACAAAATTAAAGATACGTGTTTATTAGTTTCTCGTAATTGAATTACGCTTTGTTTTTCATAGGAAAGCATGGAGTTTTTAAAAGTTTTCTTATAAATTTCTTATGTTTAATTAAAGATCTATAAATAATACAACTATTAACAAACCTAATTATTGCGATAACATTGCAATCAATCAACTAACAAAAGAAAATACCTTTCGTCTCCGTCTTCGAGGATCATTAGAATTTAACGTACCAGAAATCAAATTTTAAACAAAATAATTGTAATACCAAACTTGAATACCGACACTAAATAACTAAAGTAACTAAATAACTACATATATATAAATAACTGACCTATAAACTATAACATATAACTAACTGTGTGAATAACTAATGAATATAAATAACTATAATAATAACTAAATTTATATATATATATATACATTCATACGTAATCTATTAGGTATCTTCACCAAGTTACCCAATAAACGCTAAAATAAAAGTAGCTCATCTTTGATCCACTTCCTCCACTTTTACACGTCAAAGCTGTCGCTAGCTTTTACGAGAAGATCTCGAAGCACGCGCGACACGTACGCTTAATTTCAGGACCGTTTAAAAATGAAGGGAAACACGCGCGCGCGCGAAGACAAGGAAATCGCTGGTCTTCCGTTTCGTTTCAACGTAATTTTCCTTTCTCCGGTAGCACGGAATGAATGAAGAAGTCGCAGATCTCTGGTATATACTACCAGTGCGCCACGAATTTAATATTCCCCGGCGCGCGCTATTAAAATGTCTGATCGTTGTACGACATTGCAATTAGTCTTAATTGTTCCACCGTCCGGCTGAGCACGCCTCGAGCCTACCACCTTCCGCATTGTCCGGTCGCGATAAGCACGCGAGAGTGGAATCATGACGCGAACTTTAATCGTGAACAGCTTCGTCTCATTCGTTCCCATTCCCCTGTCTCCTTCTCCTCTTTTTTTCCCCTCTTCGGAATTACCATGTGTTTCCTCGAGTCTTCGCGTCCAGAGGTATGTACGTGGGTGGTCCGTCGCAGGCGGAAAGAGAAAGATCGACGACTCGGAGTGGAAGCTAAGGAGATTGAAAGCAATCAGAGAGGCTGTAGATCTATCGTCGCTCGTAGATCCTTCTTTGCTGCCGTGGGGCGCAAAAATCACCCCGTGAAGCGATATTCTTCTTTTCTTTTTTGTATAGAAGTGTCGCGAAGGAAACGGAGGCTTTGGAAGTTTTGTGGTTTTGGTTTCGCGTTTATTTTGGCGAATACGCGAATAGGCACACGCTTTTAACTCTGCTATGCAATTCTTAAGATTCTATTCGATTGAATTGTATTCTTTTTCGAATAGTGAGAAGAGCTTTATTCATTTTGGGAAGAAGCATCTGTAATATAGGGATTGATATATACTTAGGGAAATTAATTATGAGGTTTTAGTGTTTGCTTCGAAATTGAGAAATGTTTTAGAGAAGTAAGAGCATGTTTGGGTTTGTTTGATTAAGTTTGGGTAAAAAGTAATCCAAAGACCGCAACAGGATTAAATTCATTCTATTATTATACAATTGAAGTAATTAGATGGGAAAAGGCACATATAAAATGCCATTTCGAGATAAATAATTTGAACGTTTTCATTGAGGCATTACAGTGGAAGAGAGCGAGTTTTTAAGATATAGTAATATTACTTTTCATTAAATAATGCCTTAATAAAAATTCTTCCATCCAATTTGTATAATACACAAATAGCGAATTATATGTTAATGTATATATGTAAATAATTATAGTTAATGCTGCTATGAGTAGCTATTGAATCCAATCATACATCGAACGATTAAATTCACTTTTCACTCCCCCCTTCCAAAATACAGTAACTAAAGAATCAACCTTCCATTTACAAAATTAAACCTAAGCCGAACCTAACCTAGAGCAACCACGTAAACGCATAAATCTAGAATCTTGTGCAACATCATCATACTTCCTAACCAACGAAAAGCAGTTGAAATTCGCCCCTCAGGATTACTATTCCCAAACTCAGCTTCAACATCAATCGGCAAATTTTCGCCGAAAAAGGTTCCACGGCAACGTGTACAATAAGGATAGAAATCGTAGTACCCGACGGGGCCGCTGCAATATCAAAAAACGAAAGATTTCCAGCGAGGAGTTGACCCGTATGCTTCGACAAGGTCCATGAGCGTCTGCCGGTGTAGAAGGAGTCCAGCCGGATGGAATATTGGAAACTTTATTCCTGGCTGTCAGGAGGAAGATAGAGGGACGAGAGGGCGAATAATGGAGGAGTGAGAGGGGCCGGATGGCAGCGGCTGTAAACCATGCATCCCGTTTTCCCATTCAATAAGGGGGATGCGCAATGATTTAGGCGAGCCGGCCAGCCGAAAAAGGTGCAATAAATAGGAAAAGCTTACGTGCCCGGAATTCGCTTGTACCTTCGTCGAGCACGTCGATTTCCAAGGGACGAATCACCGGAATCCTCGAAGCACGGCGAGCCTGCTAGGAAAAAGGGAGAAAGAGATCTCTTCTATCGAAGGAGAAAGGGAGAAGCTCGGACGTTCCTACGGACTAGATTTCCTTTTCGCGGGGGGGTTGAAGCGAACAGAGGGGGAGAAGGGTATTGCTGGTGCTCGGCCACTCTCGATTGGACCAAGTCGTCCGAGAATACGCCACCGGGATAGGGCGGCATAATTCCGGCTTGATAAAGCACGGATGATCGGCGAAAGAGATCCCCCTTTTCCCTTTTGCACGTATGCTCCGTGAGCATACGTGGTGTACGTGTATCTATCAAGGGAAAAGGGACCGTTGCTTTTATCGTGGCATTATCTGGCCGGGAAATCAGCACTGGCTTATTGCCGACGCGATTTGAATGTACCGCGACACACGCGTCTGTGCTTGTGCGTCCTTGTTGATTGAAAAGCATGCGCGGACCGCATCACCGGCAATGCTGCCGGGAGCCCATTAGGATTACGGAGTTCGATTAATCGAAAGCGAAACTGTACGAGGCCTTTCACTATGACTCGTTCGGTGTTTCTTCGTCAGTGTTTGAAGAATCGAGGGGAGTTGCGTTCGACGAGGAATAGGTGGTTTGTAAATTTGTGAAATTGAAGGGGTTGGGGTGATTTAATTGCGCCGCGACCATGTTGAGTATAAGAAGCGTGGATGTGGTGCGTTGGTAGAAGGTAATATGTAGATTGTGGATTTTTATGCTGTTATGGTAGATTTAAATGCGCAAATATGCACGGAATGGGTAAAATATGCAAAAGTATAGAAAATAAAGTAAAATGCGCGTTATGATAACTGGAAGACGAAACTTTGTATTCGTGTCCTATTTCTTTATTATTATTCCTATATATTCTTATATATATGTAATTATTTTTCATTTATTTGCATTTACAAACATATTTGTTGGTTGTCTAATTATTGTATCGTTAGTGTAGCTTTTATTCTTTTGATTGTCGAATTTATTAGATTTTTCGTGTCTTAACTTGCGTTCATTTTCCATTAGTTTAAGAAACTTTTCTACGTTATTTTTCACATTCACTCAATTAAGAATTTCTACATTAATCGCGAATGTTACACGGTTATACGCCATATTCTATAGATAAATTGAAAGAGTAAAAATAGTGGACAAGTTTCGACGCGAATCGCTGTAAATATTGCAAAATGATCTACTCGAAAAATTCACGGTAAATGTTTCTGTGCAAAGTATACGATTCGACGTATCGATTCGATCGGATCGTATATCGGATCGTGCGATCTCCTACAAATGGAAGAACGAAATTAAATAAATCAAATAGGGGTTGAGCCGCCCCTTCTGTCTTTTATCTTTCGTCTATCTACGACCGTGCTAGGGTCTGTCCCTTCTGCTTGAGGGATCCTTCGTTTACAATCCTAACCCCGACGAATCCCTTAAGCGAGATTTTCAAGACTCCTCGTCCGTAACTCGTAGAAATGGCCCCGCTAGGAAAAACTTAGCCCCAAGCGACCCTACGCCTCGTACCACGTATAAAATACCCGTGAAAAGGAGAGTCAAAGGATGTTGCAATACTTATCCGAAAGTTGTGTACCTTGGAGATCACATTTTGCACATTCCTACGGTCATTGACTATTTGTAATATTTAGGAGAATATTATACAGTCAACGAGTAACTTCCTCAAACATTTTAACTAATTTTACGTAGGAGACAAATAATTATTGTATTCAGGAATCATGAGGAATGTTATTCGTAACTTTATAATAATTATTGTGGAAAAAGTTAGCTTTGCTTTTTAAATTTGACAGTATCTAAAAATTTTTAAATAAAAAAAATACCCCTTTAATATTTACTACAATATTGTGCAGTCAACGAGTAATTTCGTGAAACAATTTAACTAGTTTTAATTACGAGACTTTAGTTAGATTATTGTATTCAGGAATCATGAGGAACGTTATTCGTAACTTTATAATTATTATTGTGGAGAAGATTAGCTTTCTTCTTTAAATTTGTGAGTATCTAAAATTGTTTAAGTAGAAGAAGATATGAGTCGATAAATACTTAGGATAAGACTGCAGATTTTTATGCATTTATGCGAAAGTTTGAAAAATATAGAAATCATGTAACAGGTACAAATATGTAAAATACCTAAAGTCCGGTACATGTTATAATATTTAGAAAATAAAACACATTTCTATTTAAATTGTTACAACAATTACGTATTTATAGGTATGTGAGTTTGCATAATCATTCGCAGTTTACTTATAATTATTGTTAGCGCATGCAGTATAATATTTTTAATTGTCTGTCTTTTTATGGATGCACTAATATAGGAATCCGAATAATATAATGTAATTTATGATTTGCTCGTGCAAATGATTTCCGTCTGTAAATACCCGCGTCATGGCAATCTTAATTTGAACACAAGTGTATGCACACGCATGAGCGCAACAATCATAATCCAAGTCGCTTCAATTCGCATTATTAACACCGGCAACGAAATTGCTTACGTGAGCCTATTAATAAAGCCCATCTAATCGCTCGCTGAAGGGCACAAAGCAATACCAAATCTATATCTCTGACACAATACCTCTATTATCATCATAATCATATGCAATCCTATGCGTTTCTGAACTACAGTTTCTTATTTCTCAAAATATACCCTGCATTTACACACGTAATAATTTATTTTCCCAAAATTGTTATCTTTTAATGCTTCATTATTTTCGTATTAAAAACAGGTTGCACTATACCTACATTTACACTAATTATTACATCGTAATTAATACTAATTAATACGATCGTACGTCTATATGGCTTATATCATATAACTGGAGCAATATGTTTCTGCTCTATTTGACGGAAATAGGTTTTATAATGTTCCATTTATTATCTTCGTTACGTTTTACCTTCGCAAAGTAAAAGAGAAAATAAGGAATAAATTATTTCAGTGCCAATATGACGTGAATTTCTCATAAAAGAAATATTTTATAAGCACTTACAATAATCATCATATTTATGCTTAATTATATGTACCATAATCACCATCTTTCATATCGGTACATGTAAATAAATATATACTTATATATGTGTATGTATATTATTATACATATGTGTGTATATATATATATATTACTATATATATGTGTATGTATATTATATATATATGTATGTATATATTATTATTATATATATATACAATAAAAACTCTTTTACATTGCGAAACGAAGCTAACTCTTTTGCAAAGTACATTTTCAAAAATTCTCGACTCGCGAAATCTTTAATAAAACGTCCCCAACTATACTTAATTCCACTCTATTCATTTCTAATTCCATACATCCCAACAAGTTACCCCATCGTACAGGCAAACTCTCCGCGATGCGTTCGACCATTTCGCTATACGTACGCTATCTTTTGATCACACGGTGAACAAAAAATTGGCCAATCCGCAATCGAAACGCGGCATCAGAGTCCGTCTGGACCGCTCTTCAACTTCCCTTTCAACGCAAATTTCGAGACACGAGTGGAGTGCCCGTGCATCGTACGCGTATCACGTAGCTGCAATTCGTACAGACCGATCATGTCGTGTAACTTTCCCTGTGCTCGTCAATGGTACATAGGTATCACTGGCATTCACACATATGCACAGTCAAACACAAGCGCGGGTACTTTGAAATATGCGGTACATAGAGAATACGCGTTACATACATAGGTGCAGAACAGGCCGAGTATCCCCAAGGTGGCTATACAGCCACTCGAATATGTGCATTCTGGCTTCGTCCCTGAATGTATGCTGGAACGATAGCCAGCTGATAGGAGAAACGAACGATGACCGGTTGCTTTGACAAACCCTTAACCATCCCTCTTCTCCCTTTCTCTTCCGATTCTACGTGCAGCTCGCCCCTGAATGTCTACCGCCACTCGCAACCCTCTCTATTTCCTTTTTGGTAGCTCCGGCCACACCAGCCCGTGATCTGCCCTTTCAGATCGCGGATCCGGATAATTCCCATAACGAGAACGAATTAAAAGGCGAATTAATCGAATCTCTCGTGTTCGCGCCGTGCCGCGTCCTTCGGACAATCGAGTGCGCACGGGCACACCACGGCGAATCCATTTACAAAGAAGAATTCAATTTTACGTGTAAGCAGCTGCCCGAAGTTTCTATTCTACTGTTGCTAGAACGACGGACTTTATTGGGTTGGGATATAAATTCGTGGTATTTTCGAGGGAAAGCGAAAATTCGATAGAAGAGAGATGAACCCTTTAACTGTTAAAGAAAAATGGGAAAAGGTTAATCATTTATTGAAATGATTCGTAGATAGTTAATTAAACGTATTCCAGAATTTACATGTGCATGATTTTTAATAAATACTACTAAGTATTTAGAATAATGTATTAAATATAATTTAATAGACTAAAGTATTTATAATAGTAATAAGATGGGACGAACATGTGTTACAATGAGTTACAAAATGATTCGTAGATAGTTAATTAAACGTATTCCAAAATTTACAAGTGCATGATTTTAAATAAATACTAGTAAGTATTTGGAGCAATTTATTAAATATAATTTAATAGATTAAAGTATTTATAATAGTAATAAGATGGAACGAATATATGTATGTTACAATGCAATAGAATTAGGTTTGACTACAAGAGGTATTAATATACATGATGCCTCATTTAATGCATCATTTTATTACCTACATATATTAGTAGTTATAAAATTACTAATAGCAAAGAAAACGTGAAATATGGTCAAATTAAAAAATTATGCAAAGAAGCTTGATTATTTCGACCACCAAATCGAAGAAATATTTGAGCTTTGAGAAGTTAAACGAAAATAAATGAATTAATTTTAGAGAATATAAAACAGGAAAAAATGGTAGCTTATTGTAATGCAAAGTTTTGTTCCATTTCTCTTTATAAATACCTAGGTTCCTATCTTTCGATCTCACCGGAAATTTGACACTTCCGCAAGTAGAAACGTACGAAATTTAGATAGAAGATTAGGCTCGACGTTAATTTGGAGATCTGTACTGATAAAACATTTTCTGTTTATTTTAATGAGTACAATGTAATGTGTACCGTGGCTGCCAAAAATTTCCCATTAAAGTGCAATTTTATCATACTAATAGGATCAAGAATACTTTGGTATTACACAAGTACATTATGTATTATACCTCATAAAATATTATCTTATTAAATTGTTTGTCGACGAAACTTTATTAAGGTATAATTTAGATTGAAATAGAATTATAGTTTGGTTGGAAACTTTTAACAGCCACTGTATATCTTTAAATAACTTGCTCCCCCATATTTCTAAATTGCTCCAATTTTGCTCTCCATTAAAACGCAGAGTTTAGTTAACGGAGCCTAAAAATACTTGACCCTGAGTACCTACCATTACATTAATCTTTGACCATATCTTTCTCGAGATTAAATTGCACACTCGTGCCGATAAGACGTTTTTTGTTCATCTTAATGAGTGCCATATCGATCCTTCTTCAAACTACCCTGCATTCCTCCACTTTACTTCAATTCTCATTGAACTTGCCTACATTTCAGCTCGCAGAAACTTAGAAACACATGACCCTAAGTATCTCCGCGTCAATCGGCGCCGCCATTTGAGAGTTTGACTTACGACTCCACTATATTTCAATGGTCTAGACCAGCGTTTCCCAACGTTTTTTGAGCTGCGACTCCTTTTTATGGTAGCTAAATCATCTACGACACTCCTCTTTCGAATTCTCGGCTACATAAAGGAAAATAAAATTAATAAGATAAAGAAAACTCATTAAAAATAGGTGTTTCATAATATAATTAACGTAACACTTATTAGGTGAAGCAATGCAAACTATGTAATGTAGCAATATAAATTATAATGCAATTGTAGCAAAATAGCAATAATCCAGTTTTTCTATACAATTCAGCATTTATTTTTAACAAAATTGAATAGCTACCCTATGTTAAATACATTTGTGGTTTAAATAATGTAACACATTGGTGTGTTTTTGAGGTAAACATGGATTCCAGCTCGAAACAAAGATAAACTGAATTTTTTAACCCCTTTTAGGGCTTATTTAATAAGAATCTGTGTTCTATAATAATTGTCTATATATATATAACTATATGTTCTAATATAAAAACTATCTTTTATCTCTCCTAATTTAAAAATCTTCAATACACTTAGTTGTTTGGTAAAGATAGATTTCTGCTCGAAACAAAGATAAACTAAATTCATCGAGTCCTTTCAGGGCTTATTTAATACTAATCTGTGTTCCACAATAATTATCTGACTATCTAATTACCTGTTCTAATGTAAAAATTACCTCTTATCTCTCCAAATTTAAGAATCTTCAGTATATTTACTTATCAGGTTCAGTGCGATACTTGAACCTATACTTATAAAACCACGACCCCCATAAAACGTTTCTCCATCCATCGTTTGGAAGTCAATGATCTAGATTTCAAGTTCAGGGCATCAAGCTTTCGAGTATCCCATAAAAGCAGCAGCAACGAAAATTCTTGCCTGGTAAACCGGGCATAAAGATTCGAAACCATTTTTCATATCTTTCCCGCGTACACTCGTTTACGTTCGTAGCCAGACAAAATAAGTGCCTTTGTCTAGACACACGCGCCGCTGTTTCTGTCGCGTCTCATTTTCATGTAATTAAATCTTCTGTGCGGCTGCTTGGAAACGAGCGTTTAGAGATAAGGTCATAACCAGGGGCGTGTCATTTTTTATTCGTCTTCCGTTGTGCAGCATCGTTGCCCTGTCAGTCCTTAATGTTCCTACGAAGATTATGCCACGCCAGCTGACCGCCCCCAATATGTCCGTGACGTATCGTTCTTGATAAATCGTAACAATTACTCAGCAGAGAAGCAGGTACGCATATGTTCGAGGGTTGCTTTCTAAACGCGTTTCAGCCCTCGGCTTTGATGCTGGGAACGCTTTTCGTCGCATTTGTTCGACGCGTCGCAAGGATTATAGACACTCGTCCAATCGTATTTCCGTACCAGTATTATGCAAACGTTTCATTCTAATTTAACCTTTTATTTCTAAAAGGTTAAGTATCAAAATTTGCGTATCCAAATACTTGAACTTCACAAAAATTAATTTAATTAATTTTAGGTAGTTGACCAATTTCGCTTCTGAATGGCTCAAATTCAGCAAACTACAAGCTTTATGTTTGTGTACGTTAAATTCCATTCAATGTTACTATTAATTAATTATAGTTATATAATTAATATATAAAATACTTGCATCGTATAGTTTATTGGGTATAATAGATTGATACAGTGATAGGGTAGATTAGAAAAATACATGAAATATTTCATAGGTTTTCCTTGCATTCTCTCTTACATTCTTCTTATATTATTTTCTTAAAAAGAATTATCTAAATGTTTTACATTACCTTACTGCAAATATAAATATAGTTTTAGCATTTTCCCATATGTGCACACAAAATAATCTTCCAAGACCTTGGACTCTACGCTTCCTCGAAGTATAGAAATCCACTTGCAGTCCCTTAGGAAAGTAACAAATATCTATTTATCTATATAAAATTTTTGTAAAATTAAGTTTGACTACAAAACTTTGAGCTACATAAAATCAGTCATTTCACGTGCAACAACAAAATACTTACAAAACTTAACCAAACCTAACCCGGCCAGAAAAGAACCAAGTCTCATCTTCTTAGTAACAACCCTTGGCTCCACTTTCCAAACGATCCCAATTCGCGATAACATTACCAACGCCTGATCTCCAAAATAACGAACCGAGTTTTCACCTACTCCGTGGTTATAAAAATGCTGTGGCTTTCGAACAAAAGGCATGCCCATTCGGGGAGTAGTCCGGCTTATCCGCGCGCGTCAAAAAGACTCCGGCTACCGCGTCGGCAGCTAGTTACCCCGGTAATATTTTCTTTCAATTTCGCCTGTCGGGGATAGAGCACGAAATGAAAGGGCGACGAAGGGTGTTTCGGGTGTCGTCGCTAGCAGAACGCGAAGCTTCTGCTGCTATAGCAGCAGCAACACCGGTGGTCCCGGTATCAGTGGGCAAATTATAGATGAGTATCAACCGCACGTGATCCGAGCAGATAATGCGGCAAATGAATAGGCTAGCTCGACAATGAGGGACCACCGTGACTCTTTCATACGGCCGATCCGGGCTTAACTCCTCTCCCCTTAATCAGTTTTCGATCCCCTAATGATTTTGGGCGCGGTTACGGCTCTCTTGCGCGGCACGCTAAAACCGTCGCATCGCCGCTGCAGCTTTCCATCCATCCCTGAATCCGATAGCCGGCTTGCACAACGTTAAAAGGTTTACATAGTCATCGATGCGACGAGGCTCCGTAATTCGCGATACCCCGATGCATATTTCCAGCAAAATTGATGGTCAATCTATCATCGCGTTCGACCCGGTCGTTTCTTTTGATGCTCAACTGACTGACAGCATCCGTCCCGCCCCCCTCTCTTTGATAACGCGCCCTTATTTAGCTGGGTACTTTGTGAAACGTTACTATGAGTATTTGTTATCATGATTCTTTTATCGGGAGTAAGCTGGAGCTAGATTTTGCGTTTTCAACGTTTCAGTGTGTTACGTTGCTTCGTTTTGTAATTGGTAAAAGGTGTATTCGTTATTAATGTTGACTTTGAAAGAAAATTTTTATGTATGTACATACTTTGTACATTTTTTAGAGTGATATTCAGATCGTGGACTTTTATGCAAATTTAAGATTTTAGTAACACTGTGACGCAATATGCAGGGTAAAAATATCGATGGTATTTGTAACCATGGAATATTTGCTTGCTTTTTTTGCAGTATCTTTTACATTAATATATTATTTTCTTAATAAGAAATATTTAAACGTGTTACTTGGCTGCATAAGTAAACGTAAATAGAACAGAGGAAAGTACAGTTTTAGCATTTTCCCTCGTGTGATTAAAAAAGTAAAGGAATGTAAGGAAAATTAAAAAATTAAATGATATCAATTAAAGGAAACAGGTAGCTATTTCACCCTGCAAATAAAATAATAAGTATTTCACTTTGAGTATATCGTACATTTTTGCATATTGCCTGCGTTCTGTAACTTTTCGAATGTTTGAATACCTATCCGATAAATGCATAAAAATCCGCAGTCCAACACTATTATATTCGCTCTAATAGAGCTGGGGTCAATAGTGAATTCACTCCATGTAGAGTGAACTTTAATCTCAACGGAATGAACCTCCATTTCAGTAAAATGACTTCTTTCACTCCACTCAAAAAGTGAAATGTTCCACTGCAATTCATAGGACCAAATTTTCTAATAATAATTTAACGTTTACTTTGATTAAGTGCGAATGTTTTAAAGTCAATTTCAGTTTAAAGTAAAGTAAATGAGGTTAGTAACATTCTGTAATAACGTGTCGTATTATTTATAAAGTAAAGTGACTTCCTAATATATAATTTTCATAGTATTAGTATAGTATATTAGTATTAGTAGTATTAGTATATAATAGCATATAATTTGAAGTATAGAAATGGTAATAATTTTTATTCAATTTTACTGGAATATCAATGAAATCAACTTCAGTTACATTGATTAAATTCTATTCTATTGTAAAGTAAATTTTCATTCATTTTCTCTTTTGAAAATAGAAAATTGACTCTTGAAGAATGGAAAAATGCATTGGCCTAAATGTATTGAAAGCGACTAAAGAGAGATTGATGAATAGACGCATAATTTGGTTTTCATTTGATTTATCGCGGAACTTTTTGAACGGCGTTAGTATGTAGAGTTGGTGGTTGAAGTGGACGTGTGCATGTGGGCTATCGAGCAATTCAAGAGTGATTACGAATGAATATTTGATAAGCTCGAGTTATAACGCGGATATTTAAATAGGTTTGAAGGGGATATCGAGGAAATGTGTGAATAGCTTTAAAGGTATTTTGCGCAATTTAAGTTTAACTAAATGAAATTCCATTTCTCTTCTTATTTGTTTGCATAATACTCCGTAAGTAGATTTCAAATATTTGAGCATTTGTGGGAAATGTAACTAGTCCAGAAAGATATAGTATAATGTTTAATATAATATTAGGTATTGGAAAAATTTGGCGCAGTTTTGCTATGAAAAATCTATTAAAATCGAAATTTAATTGAATTGCGCAAAATTAACATAACAATGGATGTGTATATTTTTTTACATGGTTATATAAAATTAATTTGAAGGCAGTTAAGATCACTTAACTACGAAATGTTGAAAATATTAACCCTTTCGCTACGGCACTTAGAAATTGCAAGCATTTACATTGCATAAATGAGAGCACTTTTTATGAATATAAAAATGCTATGAGTATAAGTAATTTAATCATCTGAATAACTGTAGTATAATATATACGAATAACCATACAGAACAATACTAATTGTAAGTTATAAAAAAGCTATACGTACACTTCGTAGCGAAAGGGTTGATAAAAGTGCGACAGAAATTTTGCACCAGCGAAATAAAATCTACCAGTGAACTTAAATCGCTATAATTAAGAATTGATTCCTCATTCGGTGTGTTGACGGTGGTGCACTTCGGTAACGCTCTCTCACTGCCAGTTCGCTCTAAACTTTCTAAATCCACTTTGTTCTTTGCGCGCTTTAAAACATCGCTCTCACCACGCATTGACCGCCCTTAAGTACACTCATCACCGCATACACGTACGCTTCACACGCTTGTTGCCGCCTCTCAACCACTTTGCTGCACGCATACATTCCTTGAATCTTAATTTTCTGCACCTACCAGTCACACTTCGTACTCGAAAAATTTTCTCCTCACCGTATTTAATTAAATTAGTATTCTCCCCTTTATACCTTTATACTTTGCGTTTGTTTGTTTCTTACTTTTCAAATTAATTTCATTACACGTACGCATTAGGTTAGCAGTTTGTAATATCTATTTTTATTGTAAATAGAAGCAGAAACAGAAACATTTCGCGTGTGTGGTTATTAAAGAGATTTCGCATGGTTCATAGTTAACGAATATTATTTATTTATTTAGTGTATCGAATAGACCTTTTATATTATATTATACTGTATTATATATTATATATTATATTATCTATATATAGATATATTATTTCCGCAAGGTTCTCATAGGAGCATTAACATTTCTATTAACAATAAATTTAGAAATGAACACCGTAAAATGTTCGATCGTATTACGATAGAATTTATAGTTGTAAGTAAAAATGTGAGACTGATATAGTTAAGCCTTAAATGCGAAACAATATACGCCTTAAAAACTCGTGTTATCAAATGATTGAGGTTTAAAGGAATATTGTTTGCATCGTACCCAAGAGAGTAAATAGATTTTCTATTTGGTAAGAACTTATCAAACAACCTAATATATTAACTCGGTTGCCAATTTAAGGACAAAGTAAGGAATTTCAATACGAACAATTAGACGACGACGAGTAGTTAGAGAGGGATTATTGTAATACTAGTTACTTAATTGATAGGAAGTACGTCGACAACATCAGCTATACGACGAATTACGAACCTTAATAAGATCAGCTTTCTAAAGAGAAGTCGCATTAAACAGAATACAGACTAACGAATCAATGGCGGTTCTGCTTGAATCATGATATTCAAAGCGACGCCTTTCGGTCCGTGCTTGGAGTGGAAATATCAAGACAGAAGGGTGTCGTAAAACAATATCGCCCCGTGGATTGCAGTTATTACTAGGTAGAACGCGAGCTAGAATCATCCGGCCATTTAAAGATTAAAATCTAATTAATCATGTCGGCGGCGGCGGAGGCGGTAGGGAATGGGGAACGAAGTAAGAGAATGGAGAAATACTCAATTAAGCTCCGGACCTTTTCGCCTCTCTTGGGGACTGCCAGAGATTTATCTTGGATAACCAGCCGCGGCGGTTGCGTATTTAAATCAAAGTGGATTGAGGATAAAAAGGAAAGGGGAAGGTGTTGAATTCGAGACACAAGGGGGCTCTCTTTTGCTGAGCTGCACGATTCCTCGAGACTCGAGGTCTCTCGCGCTTAAGCGGAAAAGTCTGAAAGCTTCGCTGAAGACACCGCGCCACCGCTGATCGAAAGTAGTTAACCCTGTTAACCGTATTGGATCGGCCTCCTCGTGGATATTCCTTCAAATCGGGTTACCGGGGTTCGAGAGCTCCAGGTTAAGATGTTGAGTGTACCCTTGAAATACAAATGGTACTAGCGCCTTCGCTTTTCCTCTTTTTTTTAAATTCAGGCTGCTTGTGTTCTTCGAACGATCGACTATTTGCGATACGCGCACAATGGAAGTGTAAAACGAGACGTTTCTTAACACGCTTGCCGACGTGGATTCTATTGCATTCAGTTTCATTGTGATGCATAAATGTTATAACTTGTAAGACACATTATCATTTTATTCAATTTCATGTGGCATTAATTAAGCACTTCAATGTAGTAATAGCTAACTGGTTAATCCCCTATTCATTCTTGCAGATTATTAAAATTTGTACTGTCCGTGAATGCGTTAATAAAAAGGAGTCAACAAATTTGACAATTTCTAGCATTCTGGACTCGTATTGGTACTAAAGTAAAAAAATTGCAATTAATATTATTCATAGACACTATTGTTAATCGAGAAAATTCATTGTAATCCATATAAATACGGTTTACGTGAAATTATTTTGTCAGCGTTGAAACTATCAGAACGAAACTCATGTGAAAAGAATTTGTTAACCCTTTCGGTTTTGCGCTGAACCTTTAGAGTAATAAATAATCGGTATAAAATGATCACCCAATATGGATGTAAAAACATTGTAACGATTAATACATATGATGATTTAGTTACCAGCACCCAAATGGTTAACAAAGGTTCAGAGTAAGATTTAGCGTTTCTTCACCCTTCGACAGTTTTTAACAAAGTTGAACAGAAAGTTGCAGACGCAAAGAAGACAAAGCGGCGACGACGCATTGTTTAAAATGTATCCGTCGTAGTTTTCGCCTCGACGCTCCTTTTTTTTATGCTACGAGCACCGTCATGCGTATACCGACTGTGCAGACTGGTGCAATTAACATTAATTTTTTAATTAAAACACCGCCTCGTAACAATGACAATGTCAATGTATAATGTTGAAGAACGTCGCGACGAATGATGGGAAAAAAACGGGAACAATAATGACGCGCCGGCATCAAACGAATAGGGAAAATAATGACAAAAGCGTGTACAGTTGGTTAATGGTTGAAAAGGTGAAAAAAATCTGCTGCAAAGCAGTTATGGCTATTAAAACTGTGATAATTTGTTTCTTTGTTAAAGGTTGCTTTTAATAAACGCTAAACGGGGCTTTATGAAAAACGTTTACCGTGAATTATTTTGATATTTAGTTGCATACGTGTTGCATTCATACTTGGAATTTAGCTAATCGTTTCGTGATTGAAATATATTTATTGTAGCAATAAAAACAGAAACTGCTATTATAATTTTGCTATTACGGCCGTTATTATTATTATTTATTTGATTTAGTAGTGAACCGCCATTAGTAACGACGAACTGAAGACTTATGATTCAAAAAAATTATAAGGATATAATAATTATACATAGACGTATATAGGAAAGACATTATAATTAAATACATAAGAATACATAAAGAGATACTTATTATAAACATTTATACCGAGATCTCTTAAATCAGTGGACCAAAATTGAAAACCGAAAATTCCATATGGTTCGGAATAAAATTTTATTGGATACTTAATAAATATTTAATTAAAAACTTAAATTAAATACTTAAATATTAGGTATAGAAATTAATTCGATGCTTTTGCATTGAATTAGGTAACTGAAAACCTCAATCGTATTTCGAAATAGAAATTTTTCAGTTATAATGCAAATGCAAAACAAGTATCCAAAGTTTAATAAGTCAGTTGACATTAAAATTTCTGCAAATAAGCATTGAATAGGGAATAAAAGAGAAACGGGCACCAAGTTGACTCCTACAATCTAATATATTAATAAAAATATATTACTTTATACAATCGAATTTGTTTTTTTCGATGTAGACTAAAATATTTTTAAACCCAATTTTGTAAGAATTACTTTGATCGACTCGCGACACGTTTCAATATGCTTACCACGTAACTTTTTTGCAGTACTGGGTAGAATACAAAATGTTACGGTTGCAGACGGTGCACAGTGCATTAATAAAGCGTGTATTTGTACCTTTACGCAGAACAAGTAGCATCTTATCTTTATTTGAATGCAGTTTTGTTCTCTATCACATAATAAAGGTGCTACAAATAGGGAAAGATAAAATGGAAAAATTCATAAAAAGTGTAAACGGATGCGGTATTTTCTTTTGGAGGGATCATAATGAGACTGTAATTAGCTTGTCAGGAACAGAAAGACAACATTCACCCTTTCATTGTCTTTTGCCACTGAAATTTCAACCCCTTCTTCTTTTTCTTAGCGCAAAAGAAAGATGGAACTTTAATAAAGCGCTTCCTTCTTAATCTCACTCTTCCTCGGCCTGTTTATTTCCTATTTACGTAAATTAAAATGTAGTTATTAAAATGTAAATACTTGATTTAAAAACATGAAATGTCCACCTTATTCACCAGCAGATGAATGTCAACCTTATACTTTTAATTCTGTTTATTACGCAGATGTTGACTAAAATAATAATTTTCTACATTTAATTATCGTTTCTTCAGAAAGTAATATTTAATCCTTTCGGTACTAATGACGTATATATTTGTCCT
This sequence comes from Eucera pruinosa, assembly GCA_028830335.1. Classification (NCBI taxonomy): domain Eukaryota; kingdom Metazoa; phylum Arthropoda; class Insecta; order Hymenoptera; family Apidae; genus Eucera; species Eucera pruinosa. Next base: position 28,824,404 of record JAMYCR010000001.1, on the reverse strand, counting down.
GAAAAATTGGCCAATCTTTTGGTAAAAATATACGTATTCGTTTTCTGTAAGACGATACTACTTTTACTATAATTTATACTAACTGTTACTCCGCAATAATTCGTTATCTGAAATATGCAAATATTTATAGCCATACTGCTTTTGCAACAATACAAACAATGCCCATCTGTGCATTAATAATGTTCTTACTTTTACAGTGCAACGGCGAAAGAATTAAGGAGGTGTTTTTACTCTTAGGATCGCTTCTTTGTCAAAACAAAAAAATAGATCCACTAATAGAATCACTTAAACAACATTTGTGCAAAGTTTAACATTTTCTTTCATTTTCGAGTTGCCAAACGGAACGAACTGTCATTTTCATACAGCGAACTGTTACTTCAATCAACAGCGAAATGGTTAAGGTTCCAAAGAGTGACACTATCGCACGTGTTTTAATTCCTTTCGCTTTTAGTCAACCAATCGCGTTATTATCGCTCCCCTGCAACCTGCACGAATGATGATTTCACGCGTGGCGCGTTTTCTCCTTTTAATTCGCGCTTGACACGGCCGTTTGCCGTCCCGGGCTACAGGATGCCTTTCAATTATTCCTCCCACGCCACGCGTAACGTAATTCGAGCTGAACTCGCATTTTTGTCGGCCACCGGTGCGGTATACTGTACCTATCTTCTTCTATTTTTCCGTGTCCGCGTTTTTCCCTCCACCTCTCTTTTTTCCCCTCTGTTTTGCACACGTGAAAACTGCAAAGTATACCGTTGTGGGATTCTCCGTGAAACGACGACGACCGGGAAGCGAGGGAGAAAAAAATGGAATTTTCAACGACGACGGCCAAATGGGCTTTCGATCGAGTCAAATGAGCGGCGCTTTAATTGCGTTCCTCTTCCTTCTTTTTTATTGTTTCGTCCTCCATCCTTGTCTCTCGGACTCGAACGGTTGCCTGAACTGTAGACTGTGTAATTTGCTGCGTTCCGCTCGTAGTTTACGCGCCCTAAGTGATGCAATCGGCGAATTTAATGCGGCGCTCCGTAAAAATCGGAGACGTCGTTGTTTTATCAGCTATAATGGACTTAATCTAGTTCCACAGTTTATCTGTTTACGTTTTCATCCTTCTGTGAAAGGGAATTCACGCTTATGTATAATATATACAGAAGTCTTTCGCTTTATGTTTGGAATGTGCTTCTTTTTATATTAACACGTTCAGTTGTATTAGAAACATTTTCTACTCTATTAGAACCAGCCTTAAGCTGCCTAACTTTATATTAAACGAATAATTCGTATTAAGATGTTATGAACCAAAGAATAAGTCTAGTTTAAAGTATATTATTAAGTCTTGTTTGAAGTATACTATAAGACTATAAGTATATAATAGTATGCGGCAGTTGGCCACCTACAATTATATAGATAATCACAATGTATGTAGCTGAGAGTTATTGACAAATTGTTATAGGCGGAAGCCTAACAGTATCATTTATTAATAATAATATATTAACACGTTCACTGTCCAATGCATCATATGTGATGCACAATTGGTACCAAATAAATTTGATTAAACTGCAATTCGTAAAAACTTACCATTGGTTGTTATTCTATAGCTGCAGAAAGTGAGGGTTTAGAAATAAAGGAACGAATTGTGGCTATTTGTATGGGAAATGGAAAAGAGGATTTTTATCTTGAGAACTTTGTTGCTTTGGCTGAGCGTACAAATAGCAACAACGCTAAATGTGGATAGTGAACGTGTTAAATTATACGCATTGAATATTGATACAATCGATTGCAGCCATGACGTTTTTGTAATTACGTGCGATATTCTTCTTTAAAACATTCGAGTCACCAAAGATAATATATAAAATGGTACAGAAGTAGAACAGAAGTAATTAATAAAAATCGTAGCTTTAAACAGTTATGACTAAACTGATGATCTTTATGTTTGCATTGCTGTTTAAATGGAAACTTGCTCAACTCCCAAACTGAAATAATTAATACTTCACTTTGAATATCGCGTATCTTCCATATCAAATGCATTTTGCACCTTCTGCACATTTAAATTTCCCATAAATACATAACGATCCGCAATCAAATCATAACTTTTGATCTTTTAAATTTCCATCCCTCTAAAACGATGATTTTTCGAATCCATCAGAGTACATAAAAACATGTCCACAATTTTTGGTCTTCGGAGCAAAATTACAGCCCGGTCTAATTATCTCGATATGTATTACGATAAATATTCACTACGTACGCTTAAAAACTTCAAGCAAATTTAATTAACCACTATCCGTCTTTTTGTTTCAGGTAAGTGGAAAAGCCAACAAACGGCGTAGCCAGTATAATTGACCAAAAGTGAGGAATCCCGGGGCAAGCAGTGAGTTACTTCGCTGCAAACGATCACGGTTTATCGGTCCATTAATAAGAAGTCGTTGGTCGGCAAGTGCGGCGGTTACTCCCCTAATAAATATAGATCGAGGGACGCGCGGGCGCGCGCGAGTTTGGGGAATTAATTAGTGAAAATTCAACAGTGGAATCAAGGGAAAAGGCGGGCGGGCTGTAAAGATTGGTCTGCACAGGCTAAGGGTGTACGCGATGGAAAGCGGTAGAGTTCGGTACTCGAGACTTCGCCCTTCCAAACCCTCGTAGCAACGAGCTACTCCCTTGGGAGCTGCTGCTTCTCCTACTCCCTTTCTCCTTGTACTCATTCAACCTCGCTCTTTTCCATTTTCCACTGCCTCTCTTGCCAATGTTGGTAGTAGTTGACTCGTTCTGCCTTTTCTCTCTCCCTCTTCGTCTTCCCTTTTTACGCGTTTTTCCGTGTTCTTTCTCCTGTTTCTACCGATACTCCATATTAACCGCATCTCGCCAGTGCCAAGCCGTTATCGTTGTAATAAAGAAGAAGGGAGAGGGGTAAAACACGAAGCGTGGAACCTTTTTGAAGGGGTTTGGGTAGTGGCGCGTCGAAAACGGTGCAACGCGATTATCTACGACCACCAGCGTGTGCTGTTTATATGTATGCAGGTGCCTGCCGTGCCAAATCATTTTCGGAAACAACTTGTAGAAAGTGTATAATATTTTCTAGAAGCGGGCGTAAATTGGCAACGCCCGAAATATACGGGATCATATTTTACGGTTATACGCAAGCCTGGTTTGGGGAAATTCGGGAAACTTGGCGCGGAAACGCTTGTCGCCTTTCATCGAGCCTTTGCGTGCAACGATTAAACGGTGGAAGGGGATTGGGTTGAAATAGGGAACGAATAATTTGGCTAGATGCAAATTAAACGTTACTGTATTGGTTGCTAGATTATTGTCAGATGAAATATTTATGCAGATTTGTATTATAAAGTAAAGGCGAAGGAATAGAATTGAAACAGAAATCTTTAGTTTCATGTTGTAGAGCCAATCATGAAAGTTTGTATACACGTATTCTAATTTGAAATACGAGCAATATTAAAGAATCAGAAAATTACGGTGGGAAAATAGTCGATCTTTGAAATGCTGTAACTTAATAAAGGAGCGTGGTACGACGATCAACTTGATCTCTATTTGAAACTTGAAAACTTTACTTCCGCATAGGTGAACAGAGGTTTTTCGAAAATTTTCTAACTTCTTCTTATATTAAGTTATATTATTATATTTCTTATTATATTTTTGTATCATTATTATATTATATATACTATATATAATATATTATATTATTATATCATTATAGAAGATTTAATTTAATTTAAAATCTATTTTATCTAACTTTTATCTAAATTTTTCCATTTTTATTTAAATTTAAATCTTCTATATCACTATTATAGTATATATATACTATGTATAATATATTATATCATTATATCATTACACTGAGTTATATTAAGTCTTAAATTTAGTACAATATTTATTGCCGGTTTACAAAACACGTGAACTTCCGTCGCGATTTACCCGGCCCCCAATCTTATCTTACGATCCCTTTTTCGAAAAGCTTCTCACTTGTATCTTTGCTCAGGGTATCAAGCTTAGTGTTTCGCTTCGAAAAGATAGAGACCACACTCCGTTGACGTTTCTGAATTCAGCCCGCCGCAGCCGTGTTTCACCACCAATCTTCCGCGTTTTCATTTCTCCCTCCGATTGTCTTCTTAGACGAATTACATCCCCGGCTCGGTTCTTCGCCTGAATAAAAGATGAGGCTCGAACGTTGAGCATCCACACGCGCGCGCGCGCGCTCGTTTGGTGATTTTTTTACGACTCGGTCGAGGAAATGGAAAGGTCGAGCCGAGACACCCCCCGGGGGCCCAGCGTTTCACCCCATGCGCTCGTTTTCACACTCTACTCGATTATCCGCCGCGAAGATGAATGAATATTCGCCTTCCGTGCCGTTGGCGGTATTCCCACACTCGCGTGGAAATTCCTCCTTTCTAGTGTCATGGATTTTACAAAATTCCGCGCGACAACGTTTGCGTTAGGCTAGCGAGGGACAATTATTAATTGTATTTCCCATGCAGACGGTCTAATTAAGACTCCGTATGAATGAGTCGTCCAGACTCGTCCCTCAACGCACCGAATGTTTGATTATTCATCTACGCCGTTCTTTCTCTCCGTTTTATTTCTCCTCCTCTTTTCTTCGTGCGATTCAACTTCGTGCGGCGTTGGAGTGAAAAGAGGGTTCACCAGGGAACGCCTACGTCAGTGGTTCTTAACACTAGCGTTCCGCCAGTTTGTTAGAAGCGAAAGCTTACCGTATAGAAAAGTTAGAAACACTTCGGTACATTATATATACATATTTTAAAATGTTCCAATTACTAAATAATTGAAGGACGCGTTTATAATTTGTGTACCACAGTACGAACACGTTAATGGTTATCAAATTTAACTAGAATTTTTTATTCATCATTGTTGATCGGTTCATTTAAGTGACTCTAAGGTATATTTGCATAGTAAGGGAACTTCCATTGCTTTATGTCGAAAGTTTAATCTCGATGAACACTAAAAAGGAACATTCGAATGTGATTTGTACGCATGGTTCATCTTGTTTCATTGTCTACCATTCCTTCTCAAAATAATTGTTAATTTAGTAACAGTGTTAAATTTAGTAAGTTTGAATCTTTAAAGTAAAGTGTCATTTAATAGTATACTTTTAATTGGATCATTTTCGATGCTAGCATATATTTAACACTTTAGCTTATGTGTATCGAATGTATGCGCACGTGGCGGTCAAAGTGTCAAGTTATCTTATCATTGAATTTTTGCATTCCTTAGTGTGGAGCTATAGAGAGGGGATAGGATAGGAAAAAGGAAGGGTGTTGCGTTTCGTCCTGGGCCTGCTAGTGGACTCATCAGTAAGGCTACCTAGCAGGCCCTGCCTTAGACGTTGGGATATTGGAAGGAAGGTTAAAGGCGGTATATATATATGGACGAGGTAGTTGGAGCGAGTACTTTTGAGAAAGTCCTATTTCATATGTCCCTCTAGTGGTGGGTGCAGGAGAGCCGCCACACTTAGAATGCGTAACGATTCCAAACTTTTGGTCGATAGTGATGAAAACGTTTTTATAGCGCGTAACAAATATTGCTCGTTGCTCAGTCGTGAACATTTTGGAAAATTCTTTACTCGCGAAAGGGTTAAGAACCACTGAGCTACGTTTATGCAACCCCTAAGGCCGGCTCGCGTTCTTTCTAGCCGCTGTCCTCTTTCGTTTTTTCGCACTCGGCCGCCTTTCCTCGCAAGGAAAGCTATTCTAATACCTGATCCCGCCTTTTTCCACCGACCCATAACCGGGAGTCTATCCTACCTTTTCCCTTCTCCAAATCGACCCTCAACCCTACACGCGTATACCCTTCCTATTCAGACGTATTTCGGTCTGAATAAAAATCGAAGCTGCGTAGGAAGTCTCCTTGCTCGCGAGCGGTACGACAAAATGGAAATCCGATATCGAAGTCTTAGAAAGGAGAAACACCTTGGCTAAGTGGCCACGTGTAAATTCGAGGATTCGAATGGAGAACGGGAAATCGCGTTTGCTTACCGGATCTCGAACCGATTTACCGTCTCGAAGACGTTTCGAAGATTGTTTTCAGATGGAATCTTTATGCGGTGCAAAGAAAATAGAAAGCGTTCAGCGTTGGACAATTTTCGTTCTAAATAAGGAATATATTTGATCTAGTTGTCGTTCATTGGAATTGGGTATTCCATTTGGAATAATTGTATCGATTTTAGTAACGTAAAGGGTCAAGGAGTATGCGAATTGTTATGGACAATAGAATAATTAGAAACAATTAAGAAAAGAGTTTGGAGTCTTTATAGAAAATATTGCAATTAAAATTGTTACCTTAGTGGCCACATTGGCCATAATTGTTGTTCACGTCAATAATTATTAGTTTGATAACTAAATTTGCGATCTTTCATTTCGTAATTATAATTGATTTTTGACTGTGGATTTTTACGCAAATTTGCATTTTTCCTAACAAAATAAAATGAAATGGATTTAAATGGAGGGGTTTATTTCATCCTCGAAATACAGTAGTTTTTACTTTATTTGGACTAATGTGTATCTCTTCGCATATCAAATGCATTCGACGAATTTTTACGCCTATTAATATTTTTATTAACAAACTTAACGAAATATAGTCCAAATAATGAGTCATTTCACCCTTATAAATAAAGTAATACAGATTTTATTGTAGATATCTAGTAAAGATCTCTAACTTCTTGCATACTTAAATCTTCCTTAACCCTTTGGCTGCTACAGACGCATTTGAAATAAACACGCGCGTGGAAACCATAGAAACATATTATTTAATGTTGCGTAAATAAACGATTGTAATAGTATCTTCAATTAACACTGTACGTAGTCAATCGGCACATCGATAGGTTACGCGTTGCATAAAACTATTCTATCGACAGAAAAGCTCCGCACCCAAAGGGTTAAACGCATAAAAATCCACAGTCTAGTTATCATCTTCGATTCTCCCAAAAATATCTCTCACAGTAGCAAACAAAACTCACTATCCTCTTCTGAAAAACAAAGAAAGTACAAAAGAATCAAATGCAAAGGGCGGCTAGAGACAAGGGTACGCGATAATCGCAAGAGGAAAACGAAATACTCGCAACGGGGATGGTCGGCGAAATAATATCGCGGAATAAGCCCCGAGACGAATGAGCGGAATTTATTATCGCGTCAGCGGATAGTTGTTACGTTGGCGAGGAAAACGCACAGAACGAAGGGGGAAAAGCTCTTCCCGTATAGGGGTTGGAGAGTGTATAGTCGAGACGAAAGAGGAAGAACAAGTGCACGAGGGGTGCCTCCTTCTTGCCGACTCATGAATAACGCTTTAACGTCATTTTTTACGTCTCCCGTTGCGCGGAGAGAAGCAACGTTCCGAGTGAAACAACCGCAGAATCTAAGTGGGCCGAACTGCCACCGCGTGGCGTGTTCCAAAATTCACTCTACCCCGTCTCTTAAGGCGTTATTCCACGCGGGGGTTCCTTGCACCCCAATACGGAAATTTACATCGGCTTTACCGCGGGCTTGCATTTGCCGCTTTCCACCCCCTTATCGAAATCAAACCGAGAATGCCTCTATTATCGGATCAGACGCAAGCTGCAAGGCTACAGGAGAGATGGAAAGAGCTTGGGCGAAGTAATTGACATTATCTTCGCCGGCGGGGACGGAACGCTGTTGAAAATACAACGATGCGGGCGGATTCTTCGCTCTTCGCGCGATTGTATATGCATTAGAGCTGCACGCGGGGCGTCTGCTCGATAGAGGCGGGTTTTTTTTTTTTTTTGCGATAGAGGAAAAGAAAAGTATGCAGAGCACGTTTGTTGTCGTGGAATATGTATGCATAGTGGCTGTTAGAAATGCTCGTCATTTTGTTTGATCTCTATGGGGGTGTGTTTGTAAGAGGGGCGAGATGTGGCTTGATAGAGCGATAAGTGAAATTCGGAGTAGAGTGTTTGATTATTTTTACTTGCAACTACTGAGGTTATGTTTTTGGTACACTCCATTATCCACCCTCGAAGTCACATAAAGTGAACCCTTTGCACTTTGTTTCGGTGTCACTGTGGGGATACGCGTAAATATTATCAAAAGTTAAGGTTAATTTGGTTTCCATTACTTCGATATCTGAGCTAATTTCTCCTTTTCGAATATAAGTGTTCTTATCGTCAGAAAAAGCAGAAAAATGTAGTCCAGTTATATTTGTTGTTGTATCGTATTATTAAAAAAGATTCGAGTGTAAAATATTAGTATGCAAAATGTAAAAGCAAATGTAAAATCGCAGATATACGCATTTATTTTATAATTCGTCCATTTTTATCGGGTAATAATTTATTAGTATACTTTTACGGAGATACTGAAAACATCATACGTAATTAAAAATTAATTTATTATTTATTGTACGAACATTTTATTCCCGGCAATACAGCAATTATTATTATTAATAATCCGTACTACATTTTATACTTTAAAGAGTTCCATTAAAACTCGAAGTAATCTCATGTTTCAAATCGGTTTCCTCATAAAGTTTGCAAAAGTTGCCGCGCCGTAGAAAAAGGAAAACTTACATTACACAATTTTTCGCATATTTTTCCATCAAAAGTTAAATCTTTCGTAGATATATTACCCAACGCTTTGTTCTGAAAACACGCAGACGCTGATAGGTTAAAAAAGGAACGTATCTTCATTTACGCCTGCATTAATGCATGCTAAAGTTTTAGAGTAACTTTGCCTAAAATGCAAACCGGCTCGCATTAACCCTTCCATTGTTATACAGATCTTTAGAATAACGCAATTTCTTCTTTTTTGACTTTATTAGAATTACATTTCTTCACGTTGCGTAATTCTACACATATTTTAGAATACATAAACGAATGTTGCAACAAATAAGCTCATTACAATAAAGTCACGCTGTAGTTTTTAGTAAACTTTAATTTACTTCACTTCAACTTATCAAATTGTAAGATTGAGGATTATAAAGTACAGATTACCTACAATATTTTAGCATTTTGCATTTGACACGATGTTAAACTAGAAAATAGTCAACGTTTCATTTTATCATTAGCCAATGCTTTGAAAAATTTGTAAGGCAAGGGGTTAAAAATTTGCACAATTTCACAGATTTCCTTAATAATAGGTATATTATATATAAATACTCACAGTTAAAATACCGAAAGAAACAAAATAAATTACGACACGTATTCATATTATTGCTTCAATCAAAGTTAACGTAAATCTCTAAAATATATGAATGTTCATTTTTCTAACTTTACGGATAAAATTCGAGATCCGTCAAATTGACGAGTTCCGTAAATCTATGTAGTATTAATAGCTATAAACCATGTGAAATTTACAATCTTCGTATTAGATTTACACTTATGGTGTTCTAGTTACTCAAGTATACTTAGTAATAGTAGTATAGTTACACATAGTATTTACATTTAGTACACCGTTTAGAATCGTCGCCAAATCCTTCAAATTGGCAACTTTAGTCCACAATAGAAGGGTTAATGATTTGCATAGTTGCCCAATTTTCAAAATCGACTTTCTCAAAATCGAAGCCTGGGATGAGAAAACGTTACACCAAATGTTGCCCCTATTTGTTCGCGTAGAATCAGTCCTTGGCCAAGTATGCCATAATTTCCGCTCCTGTTTTGCGTAAATCAACGATACCGATCGCTAATTGCTTTCCAATGACGAAGAAATGGCACGAGACGCGAGTAAGGTGAAAGCGCCATAAAAGGGTGGCTGCACGAGAGCCGGGGAAACAACAATCGAAAAGGGGATAAATAAATCGTGCGTAACTTTACGATCGATTCGATTAATGAGGCGTGAAATGGTCGTGGAAAAGAAAAACTCGTAGTAGGTAGAAGCGACAAAAAAGAAAAAAGTCATAGGGAATTCCACCTCCGGTAAACGACTTCTCTTCCTCGACAATGCAGCCACTTGTTTCGAACCTTCGAATATGTCGTTTTAATATTTAACCCTTTCGCTGCGACATCAGAAAATTGACAACCCAGGGCGTAACAAAAGAGTCCTTTCAATTAATGTCAAGATAGTATAAGTATAAGCATTTGGATATTCCCTATGATTAATTGTAGTGCAGTATTATTGCATCAATTGACAAAATACAATAGTGTACTATAGAAAACGTATGCGTATGCTTTCAGTAGAATATAGACGTCTGCAAATATGATTAATTTATTATATTTTTATACAAATTTGATGAATCGAAGTTCAACAATTACTCCGTGTCGTTACTAATTTGTAATTAAACATTCAAAGTATCGTAACTCAAAATAATTCAGTCTTGTGCGATTCGAAAGAATATCGAAATCACATCGCAACTCGAAAAAAGTCAGTGGAATTTCTACAAATGTGATTAAGTATTAAGTACATCGCAGCGTTGTCATTCACATGTGTGAAAATAATAGTTTTTGGCTTGTCCTGAAAAACGTACTTTACTATAAAATTGAGTCACTTTTCTAGCCCATACGCGATTCGACTCTCCCATCGCTGAGAAGTTTTTTTCGCGAAGAAACGTACGTACACGCGTGCTCGTGCAAATCCCCGTTCATCCCATAAAATACAGGAAGACGCACCCCTCTGTTAGTCGTCGAAATTGCCAGAGAAACGAGGAGCAATGATAGAAGGGATTCACGTTCCTCTCTTTAACTTTCCCTAGCCTCTTCGTCCCTCCTTTTCCCTCGTCTTCTTTCCCTTTCTCTACTCCTTAACCCCACCCTCCCCTAGCCGCTGGATTCTCGATTATCCGAGGCGACCCGGTACTTTGAATCACTCGTAATCGGACGAGAACTTGAACAAAGAAAGCAGAGACAGCGTAATGGCACGCGTAGAACGGTGGCCGCGAGCGAGACGGGAACAACTGATCAAAAGAAAGCAGATTCATCGGCGCTGGTGCGTATTAACGAACCCCGGCCAACGTTAATGGCGGCGACGACGATTGTCTTGCGAAATCTACGCCAGACGATGAACCGGAGGACGTGTCGCAGCCAAAGAAATCGAATGGCGCGGAGAAACACAGACAACGAGTTTTAGCTTTTCGACTTTTGAACGTCTGTCTCCTGGGGCTGTCGTTATAAAGCTCCCGCATCGCTTGAATGGAAAGTCTCCGATTTTATAACTTCTACGAATGACGCACAGTATTTTAGCGACTCTAAAGTGAAAGCAACGTTTAAACTGCTTAGCGTTTAACCCAGTATTTCCCAATCGGCGTGTCGCGAGAATTTTATTAAATTTTCACTTGTGATAAAAGTATTTAATATTTAGAGAAATATTATTCTTGTACTAGTTATATTATTATATTATTATATGACCTTATATTATTGTATCTTGGTGTATTGGTTATCTGCAGTTCGTACCATTACTGATGTTGCATAAGTATTATTAGACTGTGGATCTTTGTGCGAATTCATTTATTTATGGAAAGAAATAAAGAAGTCAAACCAAAGTAGGGGTCAGCTTTACCCTTTAGGTAGTACAATGTCTTCTTCAGTTTTATTATAGATCATATATTTACTTATTATACATTAAGTGTATATTGTATACTTTCTGCACGTTTAAATTTGTCATAGGTGCATAAGCATCCGCAATGTAGTATCGCGAAGACCTAACTCTAGCTTTAGTGTTTGTCGGTACTTCAAGAAGGTTGACAGACAGAAAAATAATATTATTCTCTATTTTGTTTTACGAAACTTTTAAATGTTACTTTTATTATTTGCGAGAACACAGAAGATCTATTTCAGTAACACAAGAAAATTAAATGTTGTGGGGTAAACTTATGGCAATCGCTCTATGCCTAAACTATACCTAATTTTGCAATCTTAGTGAAGCTTTGGTAATTAGAAGTTTGGCCTATCCACCGTAGTTCCAAATCTCGTTCTCCTTAACATATCTAAAAATTGTTAATCTTGTTGTTCTCCTTAACATATCTAAAAACTGGGTAGGCCAAACTTCTAAACGTTTACCAAATCTTTTATTTCGCTAAAAATTACAAACGCACACGCAAAACGTCACAACGAAGATTCACAGTCTTTGCTGTGAAGCGTTGAAGCAGCGATTTGATCTAACCCCTTGTTCTACTATTATTTTATTACCTACAACGTATGCTAGTGCTACACGATTACCATTTTCATATCATTTCGCATACGAATCATTTTCTATATCATAAGCAACTTTTATTTAACAACCCCTTAAGAATCTTGTAAAATAAAGCTAGAATTGTATAATAGTTGAAATTAAATTTCACCCATTACACAAGTTGATGCAACGCCGTAATTTATAGGCCGAGTCTAACTGGTTATTGTACCGCAAAAGATTAAATTTATTTACATTTGTTCGTTTTCCGCGGGACGTTTCCCGCGCACCGCTATGAATCCGGCGGCGCTATTGATTTCGTCCTCACTCACAAACCACCTACGCACCCCTTTCCAGTGATTCCGCTCTGCGAGTACATCTCTCCAACCGCCCAACCACCCAAGAGTACCGTACCACCCTTTAGCCACGGAAATTCGCTGTTACGAAATTCATCGATTCATCCTTTCTGCTAGTTATCGAGCACACCGATGTCGGTCCATTATGAAGAGCGCAAAGCTGCCTCTATAGCAGCGTTTCTCAACCTTTTTGTCGAATGACCCTCCCTATTTGTTCAAAATTGTACAGATGAGAAAGTCGGAATGTGAGATACCCATTTTATTTTTTGATATAGGAAGTCTGAGAATAGTTGTAAGCGAGAAATTTAGACGAATAAGTTTAGGGAATTTCAGGTGAAATGTGATGTATAAACGTAAATATTAATACAGTTCACAGAATTGGTTGCGTTTATACTTTTATCAAATTCAGACTATATTGAACGAGTAGAAATTCGGGTAGTAATATAAGACAGTATTACTTTTGAGAAAAATAGGTCATGAAACTGCGTTGAACTATCAATAAAGAAGTTTTAATGATATACAAGTGTGAAATATAACAATAGAATCATAATTTATTTAGTTCTACTAATTATCAATTATTGTTGAAAATGCCAATACTCTTTATAGATCAAAACCGTGATATCTCATATTTCTACTCTATCTCGTATTCCTACCTTCTCCTCTACTGTCTGTAAAAGAAGAGCGTGAACGCAGTATCCATGAAAGTGGACTAGTAGTAGCTTTATATCATATTATTATAGTAATAATAGCTTTATATTATATTATTATATTAGTAGATCTAATGGGGAGGGGTTGTGTTAATATAAACATACCTAATCATCTCTGATACGCTATTTGTGTAAAATGATTTGAAACGGGGTGAATGAGTTAGACTGGCCATTCCAATAACTCGATGTCAATCACATCGAAAACGTTTGCTCGGTTATAAAGTGTAAGTTTCGAGGAGAACGTGTTTTATCATTCAGTAGGGTAAATAACCCAATTACTGTCACTGTTCCTATAACTGCCACTTTAATTCGTTTATTTAATAGCAAAGTAATGTATAAAGAAACGTAAGTAAAGAAATTTTCATACGAAATTCGGACTTTGGTTTGCGTAACAACACATAGACATTGTATATTCGTTTACACTGAATATTTATAAATAAACATTAGGAGGAAAATGTGCTGTTGAACATTAAAACGTGACCAATGTAATTATAAAGTATGGAACGTGTGATAATTCAGTGAGGCGATACGTTTACTATATATCTTATATCTGTTACACAAACTGACGTGTTAATATATGTAAAAATTGTTTTTATTTAAATGAAAAGTTTTCGAATGACAGTACGAAGGACATTGGACTTTGTTGTACATTTTCAATTACATAGTAATGAATTTATTATATTGATCACATGAAAAAGAAATGTTCATAAGTAAAAGGGCGGTTGAACAATATTATGCACCAAACTGGAACGATCTTTACGTTAAATACGTTCTAAAATAGTTAAATAAAGTTACGCGATAATCTTAAAGTGGCAGTAATTGGTACATTTACCTTATTTCTCATCCGCTGCATTAGAGAAATATGGATTTATACATTTCGGTTTTATACACTTATAAACTGAAAAGTTAATTAAAAGTCTGTCTAAACTCTGTCAAGCTATAATTAATAAAATAGTGTTTTAATTACCAAAATTAATCGTCAGAAGTCATTAATAACGTTCTACGCGTGAGTTTCTTAAACTCCTATAGACGTTTTTAGTAATGAAATGGTTAAGCAGGCGAAATAGTCGTGGGCGACGAAGGGAGCAGGGTTTATTCTAAAAATGGGCCAATTTTTCGTGGTTATTTTGCGAGAACAAAAGAAAATCTCGGTCTCGCGGCGCGCTTTAGAAATTTCCAGGCGAAAGTCTCCATTGAGATAGAAATATCCAAGCGGCGGTGGTGTGCTATTCAAAATTTAGTATCGGAACTCTTCCGAAATTACATTTTATAGAGGCAATTCGTTCTGCGCCACAGCAGGATTGGCTTGCATTAATAATGCCTTTATGGGGCGCACTGGGTGACCCCGAAGTCAGCAGTCTGCCTCGATTTTTCACGATAACATGGAAACCGGTCTCTGCGATAGCATGATTGAAGAAACCGTGCCTTCCATTACTGAGTCTTGAATTTTCGATCCTGACCATTCCTCCCCCCTCTCCGATCCCTAACCGATTATTTCCAAAAAGTCGTTATCTCGAGCATTAAATTGATCTCTTGTAAAAGACATCTTATTATGTTATTGGACTGCGGATGTTTATGCAAATTCAGATTTTTACAAACGAAATTAAGCAAATGAGGCCTAAATACGAAGTTGTTTCATCCTCTGAATACTATAATTTGTATTTTACTTTCAATGTTTCGTATATCTTTACAACAGTGTTTGAATCCTATATTTTTGAACGCGCAGAAAATTGCTAGTACCCATCACGTGCTAAAATACATAAAATATCGAAGGTAACTAGGTGTTATCTCTGATCTTTAAAGGATGCAAAAAATTTCTGTTATGGTTCCACTTCTTGAAACGAGTTTGTGAAATTTTGCTTAAAAATCTGCACTCTATTGATGCAGAAACATGTTTCCTTATAAGAAAAATTGGTTAATTATAGTTTAATATTGTTAAAGGTTCACTTCAATATATTATAGTAGTATAATAATGAAAAATATAATATAATGATAAAACTTTTAGTGCACGTGAAATTTTTGGCACCAAGAATATGACACTTCGCTATTTTCTTCTGAAATTTTTGTTAAAATAAGAGAACGATAATTTTATAGTATATATTCAAAAATTTACGGCAATATAAAAAGAATTACGAATCGTTCATAAACAATTAATAACCATGAAAGAAATTCCATTATACATTTTACGGGGCCGAAGTTTTAAAAGTATATAAGCTTCGATAGAAAATGGATATATTTTTATTGGATCCAATTTGAACAATGAATACGTGTCTGCTTGTATAACGAAATATGATTAGCAAATTGTATAAATGTCCTTTGAATTATGAATGAATCGGGTAAGATAATAATTTATTCAAACGAGATTCACGTGTTCCGCTTTCCAAATTTTAATTCCATATGTGCCAATCAGAAATTGAAACTTTTGTGCAACAGTAGAACGAGCAGCGCACGCAATAAGCAATAATTAATGGTAATTTCGTAAGCGACCGTGATTGCTGCGACCACAAGTGGAATTGTTTCATGAGGTCCGCAACTTCGTCCCCGCCATCCCCAAACCGTATCAAATTCACTCGCAGTAGAAACTTCCTTCTACAAGACTAATTGTCGATGCATTTGTAATCAGGTTACGCGTATCTTCTAAATTACTAAAATGTGTTAGTATCCATAGTTTTAATTAAGCATTCGTTGTACTTTGTTTGGTTCAATAGTTCTCATCTATAACGAGATATATTGATTACATTATAGTATAATGCTAATTATGGTCATTTTCAAGTCGATTGATACAGAAAAGGGAGGCAAATATTAACCCTTTCGCTATGGTAGATTCCACTTGGAGAGTACGAAGAAACGTTATATTATTTTTACAAGAAGTTGTTTGGTATGTCCGTAGCAATATTTAATGAATATTCAAAAGCAACACAAGACATATAAATTTCGAATACGAATGGATTTTATTTGAATTAGGGGGTTTATTATTTAACAAAAATTTGCAAGAAATAATGTTCCAAAAAAATTTAATATCGTAATGAACTGAATAAGTAACTCAATATTTAAAGAAGTCACTCATTGTTTAATAAATTCGTTATAGATATAATGATGATTATTCGTTACAAATATTCGATGAATATTTGTTACAATTTTCGAAAACTTTTTCTTTTCGAAGTAAGTAAATTTTGTGCAATTCTCGAGCTTGAGTTTGCAACGGCGACACAGATTGTTTCAGTTGCAGAGTTTATTGTTGCATACGATGTACGAAATGAACGTTACATCATAATTGAAGCTATGCAACCATCAAGCTGAATCTGCCTCAGTAAACCCCGACAAACGGAGCCGAGCACGACACGCGTAATTAGAGAATCTAAATAATCCGTCGGCATATGGTTAAATAATAATTCTTCTGACGATATACCTTTTTAAAAGCTACAGAAAAATATTCTGCACTCCTCTATAAGGTACTGCTTGTGATTCTCATTAAGCAAGATTATCACATTTCATATATTTAATACTATTATCTTAGCGATGGTTCTGACTTCCACTTTAATTAAGGCGTGCTATGAAAGTAGGCTAATTAGAGTGCTTTGATACGACGGAAATTAAATTTTTCTCGTAAACAAAAATACGACTTAACGTTAAGAATGCTCAGCCGCCTGACTTCGAATCGCCTGTACCTGACGCGTCGTGAAACTTTTTTACATCTAAAATATTGCATAGGTCGTTTCATAAATTGTTACGGAATTTTATGTCGCAAGAATAGAGTCAAATAAGCGTGGTAAAAAATACTTCGATATTGAATTAAACTCGCGATACATTTAGCACTGGATTTTAGTCAAGCTTCAGTATCTAAAAAAATAATTAATTTTACGGTGAAAATTTGGACATTATTCTTCCACCAATCCATTACGTATCAAAGTTCGAAGTAAATTAAATGACATAGCTGTAAAAAATTCTTTTCGCATAAATATTGAACGAGTGCAGAAATTCTGTCTGATTTAAGTAAAAAAAGCTTTGTAATTACATTCAACAAATCATCATCATGATTAAAGCTCGACGAATTTATAAACGTATTATTATACGACAGATTTAAGATAAATAATGTTTGCGTAGCAACTAAAAGCATGATTGTTATGCTAAGCATTTTGTTACCTAGTTAAACGTACAAATAGCGATTACGTTCAATGTCCGAGCAGTGAACGTGTTAAAGATAAATTTTTAAGTTTGAAATTAATTTGTACTCCTAATACAATGAACGAATGAATCCACGCACAACGATCACGATTCAATTTCCCCACCCTAAATCACAATTCCCCGCTTTAATATCGCAAAGCTTAATCACTCGACAATTACACGATCTCTGAATCCTATTCAACAAACACTTAAGAGCGGCACGCAAACGACTCTCGTTTGAACCATCGCCTCCTCGTATCTCTATCTTCTATCCAGTATTTACCTCTGGAAACTTTCCCAGTGCCTTACATATCATAATTCACCGGGCCGCAATTAAACCCCCAAGGGTGCTTTTCGTTACTTCCTCGCAGAATGAATCTTTCAACTGAACGTGTTCGGTCCAAGCAAACTTTAATACGCGAGAGGCATGGTGCAACGTTCATAGCGAAGTACACAGCGTAACGCGCACCGGAAGCTTCTGGCGCGCCTCTGGGACACATTACAGACATCCACGTGTGCGTGAATGGCTACGCGATCTACTTTTTTACGGCCACCTTGCCGATTTTTATGATATCGCTAAAGAAACTCGGTCTTGGTTTCTACATTCCGTTCACTTAGACGAGTCAGCAAATATCAACAAATTCACGTGGCAAAACAGGCCTCTATTCTTCGATTACTGTACCAAACATTTGTTTTCGATACTTTTGGATTGGTAATAATAAGGCTTATACAGTGATTCACGAAATCGATGAATTAATATCAATAGAAAATTAACTATTGAATTGTGTATGCTTATATGGTGAAAATGCATAAATACATATAATTTAATATATAGTGAAAATCAACTATAAAAGCACATGGAATAGGACGAACCTTCAAAAATAAACTTTTTAGGATGATACATATTCTAGATACGCATTTAAATTTCAGACAATTGGCTATTTTAACAAGAAATTTGAATTATTTTTGTTACACGTTAATCTTTTGGGGATGAATTTCACCCTTTTAAACCGAGTTACTTTCGATATAAAAAAAACACGATTTGCTTAATTGTTCGAGTACTATAGCTAGACTTGGATCTTCATGCAAATTTAGATTATTCCAAAGAAAGTCAAAGTAACGAGATGTAAATAAGTTTTAAGGTTGTTCTACCCTTTAAATACTACAATTTGCATGTTACCTTCAATAGTTTTTGTATTTCCGAATGCTGTTCGCATTGTGTACCTTTCTACATATTTAAATTTCCCATAACGTGTAGTGATTATCTTAACTTCTTCGAATTAATTCGATGCTCTTTTATACAAAATTCAACGTGTACATTAAAACGTGGACAAACATCGAACGATGCAAATTTACACTCTTCCATCGTGCAACATTTTACATATTTAAATTTCCTATAATTGCATAAAGATCCACAGTCTATTTATAACATAAGTAGGTGAAACCGAAAGAAATGAAAGAAGAATGGACACTTATCTAATGTTTCTTATCGGTAAAGTTTCCAAAGTCTTCAATCTCGTTGTTCTACCCACAGAACGCAGGGTTTGAGGGAACATTTCCAGTTGTAAGTTGCACAGAGGGATAGAGTTGATAGACAGAGACGAAGAATCGACAGGTGACAGAGATCCAACAGCAATCCTAACTGGAGAGTTTGCCTCTAATTCGGTCAACTTTGTACGTAAGCCAAATCGAGTTTACCCCGGTCCAGTTCTATTCGAGCTTAGTCGCGTTGAATCCGTGGAAAGCTGCGGTCGCCAGCGGCGATTCCGTTATCTCGTGGATGTGTTTCGTTTGCCTCGGTTTGCGTCGCACTTCAAACACGATTCTACCTTGAATTCCTCCTGCTACGCGAAGTGCAGTTGGTTGCACCTTTTCCGTGACACGACCGATCAATAGAAGTCGAAAACCAAACCAGGGGACGGTGAGCGAAATGTCGGTTAGCGCGAAATAAATGCACAATAACGCCAACTAGGATTATACGCGTATTAGATTTAGCGTATAATCGACCATTTATGGCGGCATCATCTTGAACGATAAGTCCATACATTTTGCGATAGTTGGGTAATTTGTGATTCACGCTTTTAGAAGATTTAGAGTCAATTTAACCTCTTAAGCGCTATGCGCCACTATAGGGGCTTTCGCGGATGTCATCTTTCTGTACAACGCACCACTATAGTGGCTTTCGCGGATGCCATCTCTCTGAACGACGCGCCACTATAGTGGCTTTCGCAGATCTAATAAATATTAATTATTAGAATAAATTGTTAAAGTTAAAATGCGTGTATCATATCTTTAAGAAAAATTATAATTTAATCATCAAACACTTCATTCCAATGTACTCGTGTAAAGAACAGCATTATCGGTCACACATTGCAGTGCCGTATCATTTACACGTAATTCGCGTTGAACTCTGCCGTACAGAGAAACAGCCCCGCGCAAAATTCAGCCGTGCCTAAGAGGTTAAGGGACGCTCATTTGATGTCCATGTAAGAAAAGTCATATTTTATGTTAAAAATACATATGTTTATTTATATTAGCTGAACCAATAAGGAACTTACTGTTTTTAGATGACTAGATGAATTTACTTTATCGAAGGAACAAGCTTTCTTTCGAATAAACATTTATACCTTGCCCCAGAAATATAGAAATTAATAGCACTTATGTATAAGGTCAAACAAGTATCTAGTTTTGATAAAAGTAACCCTTGAATTAAATAAAGAAGTGGATTATACATTGTCGCACATAATAGAATCATTTAAATAAAACATTTAGATACTTGTTAATAAAAAGATCGCGTCAAAAATGATAAAAGTAAGCAATGAAGCAAGGAGACATTTAATTGTTGAAAAACATCTGTCGTACGTAAATACAATTGCTTTACTCCTTTATATGCTAACAGGAACATTCGCTTTTACACTAAGCTTCTCACAAACGTACTCAAAACATTTCGAACAAAACAACGCACAAATACCTAATATAATTCTCAAAGAGCATAATCGTAGCAAACGAAAGCAACGAGAATATCGCTCGCTTCGATTCTTCGTAAATACAGGTCCCACCGATTCATTTAATTACGAGTAAATTAATTTGCGTAAAGTCGGCTTGAAATTGTAGCGCGTTTATACGGATACAATTAATTAGATCCATTGCCGTGAACGCAACAATGATGTTGCCGCTCGTGGTAACGAATTTCACCAACCGACAACGAGAACCCAATCGTTTGATTCGCGTGTACGTCTTTATTCGTAGAACCCGTCTTTATGCGTTCCAAGGAAATAATTACAACCACGATGATATCGCGACGCGAAAGTGGTGTAAAGTCGCCCTAAGGACTAACTCTAGAGTTATTGTCATCTAAGCCGAGAGAGCCTAATAAGCTGGCTTGCGGTACCCAGGATTTGACCTATATACACGCAGATGTTGGGAGCGAAAGAACTATTGCGAAGGGTCACGCATGTAGATATAATATGCGGCGGTGCTTGGAAAAATCTCTCCTTCACCAATTAAGGATCACTAGGAGTAGGACTAACCCTTTACAGTCGAGAACAATTTTAATAGTATAATCTACTGGTAACTTGAATACTATTTCTTTGGCGCTGTTGAGAATTTGAAGTGCTATTCTGTGCTTCAGAAATAGGAAGGGTGGCCTTTAATTTGCTTTGCTTTCGAAGAAATAGAAATTGAATTAGTAGAAATAAATAAAAACCTTAAATATTGAATTACGAAGAAAATTACGTATGTCGCCGTAAAGGCGCCAACAGAGTTGCAAAGGGTTAACTCTAGAATCGAAATGACGACATCGACGACAACGACGAAAAGCCGGCTAATGAGAATCTACGGGGGTGGTAAGTCAGGCCCAAAGTTTCGCGCCGCGTAACAAGTTCCGAGTAAAGCTGACCAAGTTAAGTAGTTTGTGCTCCAACCCAGCTGCGGTGAATAAGTCATAACTAAGGTAGATTGTGACTAATTGTGTCCCAGGTGGGAGGTTGCGGAGTCGTTTTGGAAAACGCTCCAACGGCGCTTGCTCAAGTGGAATGCGAGCCGTCAGTTAAAAGGGAAATTTAGGTCAATAGGGGTTGCTCTCTATTTCGTAAGCGTTAAAAGTACACTTCTGTTCGTAGATCCTTGGGTGCTTGTTAATTTTTAACGCAAACATTTGCAAATTTTAGCTTCAATTTCTATGTGGAAGCTTCTCGGAATTGTGGAAGTTTCCTAAGAAAACGAAGGATGGGATTAAATTGAATATAATTTAATTATAATCTTAATGGTTGAATAGGATTTCGAAGAACACAGTAGAATTTAATATATTTTTGATAGAAAAATCAAATGGCTTATACTATAAGATTTAAGTAGCGTAATCGAAAATTTTTTTCAAATATAATTTTATTTAATAATGTGAAAGATTTATTTCTATAGGGAACGTGATTTTTCTCGAAACTTATATCTCCAATTCAGAATTTCTCAAACCAATATCGTGTTATTCCTTGACCAATTATTAATATTCCAAATGTTGTATAAATACTTTGACTTAACTCTGTTGTTCCATGTACCAATTTAAACCCGTACAACAAAATTACTCGGATTTGATTGGAATTCTTTCTTTGCTCTAAAATATTAGAGTTACATAATTTCAAGCTAACTTGAAGTTGACTTTGGTAAAACACAACTTACCTTTAAAACAATGAACTAGGGTAAATGACCCACGTACTCTCACTGTTCCTATAACTGCCACTATAATTCGTTTATTTAATAGGAAAGTAATGCATAAAGAATCGTAAGTAAACAAATTTTCATACGATATTCGGACTTCGGTTTGCGTAACAACACACAGACATTGTATATTCGTTTGCACTTAATATTTATAAATAAATATTACGAGGTAAATGTGCTGTTGAACATTGAAACGTGACTAATATAATTATAAAGTATGGAACGTGTGATAATTCAGTAAGGCGATACATTTACTATACATCTTATATCTGTTACACAAACTAACGTGTTAATATATGAAAACATATTTAAATGAAAAGTTTTCAAGCGACGGTAATAAGGACATTGGACTTTGTCGTACATTTTCAATTACGTAGTAACGAATTTATTATATTGAACATATAAAAAAGATGTTCATTAATAAAAGAGATGTTAAACAATATTATGCTGCAAACTGGAACGATCTTTATGTTAAATACATTCTAAAATACTTAAATAAAGTTACGCGCGACCCTTAATGTGGCAGTAATCGGTACACTACCCTATATAATATAATATAATATGTACATATATACAATACAATAAAATCAAAAATTCTCGCTTCGCGATGTTCCCTTGTAAGAGAATCGAACGATGCATCGTTAATTTCAGGTGCGAAAACATTCGCAACAAAATTGCAAACATTGCAACAACAAAACACTCGCGCAATGGCGATACGCGTTTAACATTAGAGTAGTCGGAGTGCAGTAGCCAAGTTTCTTGGAAATTTCTGGTTCCACTTGGAAGGCAAATTGCGAGCGCCCACTGAAAAGCTTTAAATTAAATTTCAATCTTGTTAGCATTATGTTAACCACCGAACAATCCCGCGGCGAGCAAGCGTGGCTTTCATTGCTAGTCGCGAGGAAAAGTCGTGTTCGGTCTGTGTAAATCCACTTTGCTAGAGGAGAAGCGAGACGAAGAAAGGAAGATAAACGGTTTTACGAAGAACCACGATCGACTCGCTTTTGAACCCCCCCCCCCCCCCCGCCTTGTAAGTTTCCATTATTTCCTCTGGTCACAATTACGCTCCGCCGAGTGGACATTCACCCTTTTGTGTTAACCTTTCCTTCTTCTTGTTCTCGCGCCCCAAGATAAATAACGTTTCGATCGCTATGGCGGACCCCCAGTTTTTTTTTTTTAAACCACAAAAACTAAATACTTCCACGGAGATTTAGGGGAATTTTTATTGTCTTGTTAGTGGAGATTGTTGGAAATAGAAGGAAACTAGGAGAACGCGAGATAGAATGAAATCAGGACAAAGTTTTTCATCGTTTGTGTTAAGGTGTTCGGAAAATAATGGCGGGCTTTGTTAACCCTTTTGCTACACGGTTTTGTGGAACTCAAAACTGACGGTGTGGATAAGTAACAGCTTCTATTAATGCGAGAATAGTATAAATATGAATATCTAGATGTTTTGTGTTATCAATTATGATCCCCTAATTTTATTCTACAAATGGAAACAGAGTAAACAGAACAAAAAATCACAATTAATTGTTCTTGGTTTGCATAACAATAACGAAGAGATCCAACTTTGATTTCAGTAATTGAACGTTACACTATAATTGAAAAGTATCCAACGTAAATCTGTGAATCATGCAGAAAGAAAGTAACTTTTATCAATAGTAGTTAAATGCTTAAATGCTTCAATCCGAATATAGTTAAATAAAACCTCGAAACTCCAAAACTAAGCTTCCCCTGGAAAAATTTTACGTTCTACATTTCCACATTCTTCCTGGTTTTACCACGATTATTAAAACACCCTATATATTAAACGGAGAAACTTTCTTATTCTATTTAATATCCCCTAAATAGTCTCCCTTAATCGTTACTTAAGCTTAATTTAAGCCGCACCAAAAATTACCGGGCTAACTAAGATATCCTTTTCTTAAGGAAATAAACCCATGATTTAAGGCGTCTGAAATAAGGGGATCTTTATTTCGTGCGGCGCACTTATTTCTGCAACGGGTCGGGCTAAGGGCTGATTAATGGGCGTTGGTTTTATTCGTTTCTACCCGACTTTCCAGTTCGCTGTTGCTGTTCGAGGTTGGCCTTTATCTGGAAGGTCGAAAAGCAGCTACCCCTAGAGCCGCTTTGCTCGATCGCTGGACCATGAAATGATATAATGAAAAAGACTCTGTTGCTCCCGTCTCTTTATTATTATGTTCCTCCTCGATTTTCTTTTATTCCTCGCCGAGAATTTCTCCGCCAAGGAATTGCTTCCATTACTCTTATTAGGAATTGCTACTATTTTTACCTATTTCCATCGGCGCGTTACGTCGATGGGCACATAACACTGTACATTTGATGCTGTAGAGGATCGTTTTACGTCGAATGAAGTGACATCGCGAGAAAGAAGGATTCTTCGATAGAGTGTATCGTTGGAGAGGTTTACGAGCTTGTAGTAGGTATTCATTTTTATGGAGGCACGCGTAAATTTGATGTAAAAGTAAGGTTTAACCCTTTGCACACGAACTTTTTCTCGACTTCTTTTTGGCTTTATCTGGCTGTGTAATATGTGATTTATTTGAAGGCAAAATTTGTATATAAAATTTCACTACTGAAATAATGTTTTCCCTTTTTGCACTTTAATCTTAAACTCTTGTTCGCTATTGTAAATGGTGAAACGATTGTGTAGCAATCTTCTTTGTTGCAAGCTTACGTATCCGCTGATTAATCGTCGACGCTGCAACATTTTCCATGTACCCCGCATGTCGTGTAAACGGTGGAATATTCGCGTGACCTAAAATCCAGTTGATTTAAGGCGCGACGCGAGGAAGAATCATTCAGCAATTCGGGTCGCTCGTTCGGTCCTTGAATTCGTTAGAATCTTGCAATTGAAGCAATGCAATTAGAAAGTGTAACTTAAATGTCCCCCCCTCCCTCCTCCCCCGAATGAAATCCGAGGAGTTCCTTTATCTAAACAATCTTCAAGCGTGCATTTTGCGCTCCAATTCCGGTGTAGACTGAGGCACGAATCCACTCGAGTCCGCCGTTGAAACAATTAACGAACGTTGCAAGGAGCAGACGCGGTGTCTACGGAATTAGAATCGTTAAATTCACGAGCTACCGAGAGAAAGGTTGCAACGGTCGTATTTCCGACAAAAACTTTTAACGTCAACCATAGTGGAAACTGTGTGCTTTGTGACGAAAGCTCGCTCTTGCTAGGAAAATGTCATTAGATTGATTGCGAGTAATATTAGATTGGAGCATATGAAATGTCGCTTTTACAAGCGAGAACACTTAAGCATAAGTAGATACTTCAAAATATTACACGTGTATATTTGACTAAAAAATGTGTACATAATTCTAGACCCTTCTTTTCGACAATTAATTTCAGTATTGTATAGTTATAAAAATCACCTCATTTAGGATTCTCTGATCTTTCTTTCAATTTACTGTCCAGTGGAATTTACAAGTCA
Source organism: Eucera pruinosa (assembly GCA_028830335.1). Classification (NCBI taxonomy): domain Eukaryota; kingdom Metazoa; phylum Arthropoda; class Insecta; order Hymenoptera; family Apidae; genus Eucera; species Eucera pruinosa. The sequence goes on along the minus strand of JAMYCR010000001.1, from coordinate 28,798,950 downwards.
TACATCTTGCAAATTAATGTTGAATTATTCTACTATCTATGTAACTTTCTCCAAAATCAGTTTCAATAGCTTTATAGTATATTAGTCAAATTTATATTTCCATACAGAATTGTAGAAATGTTCTGCGTATTCGTGATGTCAAACACTGAAGTGTTCATCATTTTAATATAACACACACCTATCTACATTACTGCAAATTTCTTCTTTAATGTGATTTATTATAGGTAACCATTATACAAAATTAAGATAATTGTATTCATCTCTTAATCTTAAACTTTCTAAGGACGACATTTCATATGCACCAACCTAATATTACAAATAATTATATACAATTCGTTGGTTATTAAATGTTCAAGAAATGCAAAGAGTGTAAACCGAACGGAAAATATGTTTTTCGCCATGGAACAGTAAACAATTTACAAAAATAATAACGCGTATTCGAAGAATATATTATTTCATGCATTCTGTATATCTTTAGACAAAAATTACACCTGTAATAGTATATTCCACACTGTTCGTTTGAATATAAGTATTAAAAGAAACATTAAAAAGAAAAAAAACAATGCATACTTTATCAATATCTCTACGGTCCATTTCGTAGAGTTAATCAATTTGACAAATTAGAGTGGCTGAAATATCAGTCGTCACACGATCTACCCATGAATACAATCATCATTGGAAAGCACAAATCCCCGTTTCAGTTGACTCATTCGGGTCGTCTGGACTAGACCACGCAAACCAACGTGGAAGGCACTCTGCCAAGTGAAGATTTACAAGCGATCAATTTACCCAGCAACGAACATAGAGCGGCCCGGTGTCCACGTAAACGTAAACGTGGTCAAGCCGTATACATAATAAAACGGTTGCACAGTACGATCGGAGACGACGACGACGAGGCTTGGCGAGGTCCAGTAGAATGGGAACGTGCTGGCTAGACGAGACGGTGAGCTGTTGATACAGTATGGAAACGCCGTGGACTAAGTGGCTATTACGTTTCCTCGTTATCTACGTACGCTTTTTGAGCACGTTGAGCTGGTATACTCGACCACTCGTGCCACTGGCGTAATACTGGGTCAAAAGCGTGCAGAATAGGGAAGGCTAGCCGGGGTTGCCATCCCAGAGCTCTTCAAGCCTCGTTTTCCTTTTCTTAGGTCTTAGACTCTAACGAATACTAGGTCCGTCCATTCGTTTTATGCCCGCCCTCTCTCTCTCTCTCTCTCTCTTTCTCTCTCTCTTAAGAGGCAGCCAAGGCTGGGCTTATACGTGCGCACTAACCTTCCTCGGCCAAGAGATCCTTACTTTTTAAATTAATGATAGTACTTGCCGAAACTTTTTCTTCGCCTTTTTATCGCCAACCTGCACACGCCGGCTACCCAGTACGGAGTAATGTGCGGCTGCGATTTACAAATTGGGGAAAATTCAAGCGCTAAGCGACGTGTTCGGCATGCTGCAACGTTGAGTTCAGGCATTGACTAATTACAGGATAGACCAGAACCAAATTTATATAGAACAATGTACAAAAGTTTACCAAGTCCAATGCGTGAAGTAGTATAAAATAAAGGAGGGTTCACTCGTTATTATCAGTCGGGAAAAATTAGTTATATATATATATATATATCTTTTTAATTCCAAAAGTTAGTGATTCATAATTTTGTCCAAGCGAAAGTGTATTTGTTTGACTTCACGTAGATATTTGTTTAATTTAGGAAGCTATCGGTTAACAATAAATAGTTTTATTTCACATGCTACGCTCTTTAATATAAATATAAAATTAAGCTCTGATCCCAGAAATTTTCAAGGTGTCATAATTTTGTCCACATATATGTACGTAATTACATACATTATTATAGATTTGAATTGTAGAGATCACGTATGTTGAAAACGACTGCTTATATTACAATTTCATTGTTCCCTTCGTGTGCTCTAAATTATTATAGTAACGTCGCATATAACATTAAAATGGTAAGGGTGTCAGGTAGCCCCCTAACAATTTTATACAAGAATGGATAGTCTATCCTATGCTTTGTCAACGGTTTTTTCTTCAACTCTTAACTAGCACATCTACTAAAATTTACATTTGTAAGGCTACTAATAATTACTCGTTTATCTATATTTTCCAATAATTTTTGTGTTGCTCTTAAATCAAGAGGATTCTTCGCAGCCGTTAATAAAGCACTGTTATTATTATCGTGAATTCGGGATGGCAGTCGTTCGACACGATCGCACGGTACGCTTCAATTTACAAGCCAATAGATTCGTCTAAAGATCTGGATTTGACGGTGCAGCAGCCGGGGCGAGCGATTGCTTTATTTCGATACACGGTTCACTTTATCTGGCTACGTGTCGTTGGACGTGAATATTAAGCTGTGCGAGCCGTGTGCCAGGTTAGTGCATAAACAAAACTGGGCGTCGTTAGCATCGATCCATTGGGAGCGCGCCTCGTGTTATCGCGTCGCGTTCCGAAATCGCTTCTGGTCAATGATCAGTGAATTCCGATTGATGTCGGCTGTGTTGGTTTTGTTTTCTGTGTTACATTATTGAGCGGGGGCTGCGTTTTCGACGGCAATGTTCCTATCGCCGCGAACAAACTACAACGTCATAACGATGCAGGAGAAAATTCAACCCTTTGGTTGTACCGATAAACGTACGATGGGTGCGGTGCAATTATTATTAGACTACGGATCTTTGTTCAAATTCATATTTTTATTTACGCAATTAAATTAAACTATAATTAAACTATGATTGACGACTACAGGAGAAAAACTCGACAAGTTACGTTTTTATAAATCTAGAGGGGAGCAAGTTTAAAGTTCAAATGTTCTAAATTAGACTCATACTTATAGAACTGCTTTCACTAGTGTTGTTAATAATTTTGTGCGATAACTTATTGCAACAGATACACTAATTATATTTTATTCAAACAACACGCACAAGAACATAAAGTAATACATAAAATACAGTGAAAATAAAGCAGTTTGATTTCGTTATCAAATAAGAACAGGAAAAAACATACAAGTGAAGTTAATTTCATAAGAATAAAGAGTCGAAGTGACATAGTAATATTAATTATAATTGAAAATAATAATAATAATAAATTTTAGTATTATTATTATTTCATTCTTATGAAACATTAAACACGGACTGTCAAATTATTTCTCTTTATACGTATTATAAAAATGTTTATATCTCAGAATTGAAACGAATGTTCTCCCTTTTGCTTCGCATAATTAAAATACTTCATTTTAACCACCAAACGACATCAGGAACAGAATCTAAAAAAAGATGGACTTTTCTAGTTCTTTAGTTGTGGTCTTCAATTTGAATAACCATAAGCAGATTCGTGAAGAAAGACAGATCATCGTAATATATTGTGATATATGATACGATAATAATTATATACAGCAGCTACAAACATGATTCACTCGTGTTCCAATTTTTTAATACGTCTTTCTTTGATTATGTTCTACATTTCATTTCCATACCAGTGAATTTTTACAGCTACTTAATACTACAATTAAACTAAGGAAAATTTGATATATTCCACCCTAATTAATTAACATTTAACTACCACAATAAATACAGTGGTGTGCGAATACTTTTCTTAGCCACCTTTTAAAGGGTTGAAACAGAATTTATCGCAGTGTTTCCCCAAAAATAACGCAACAATATTTGCATCATAACAAGCTTCAGTCCATTATTTGTTTCGCTAAAGAAAATTACATTCGCCCGAAATTCAAATAACTGTAATTCTCTATCATAAATCCGCGCGAAGCTTCTCCAGCCATTTAATATCGCCCTTCTCGAACTCGAACACCTGTAATTCGCAACTCTTCGCAGCAACATTGCCCCGCCCGTTCCATTCCTAAATGTTTCAAACAACCGAACAATTGTTATTACAACGAACACCAACGAACACCGTGAAGCTCGACCGCGGAGAATAGCGTTCGCGAATGAAACTCCATTAAGATGGAAGTTCAACGCGGCATCGGGCAGCGTTTCGCCCGATCAATGCGCCGATGGTTAATTAAATCAGAATCAACATCGAATTAAATTGAAGCCGCGTCGTGCCGCCGAATCATCTCTTATTCTACGTGGGCGGTGTGCCGGCGGATCGTCTGAAAACTTCCGATAAGAAGAGGGAGAAAGAGAACACAGAGAGGAGGCCGGAATAGCAAAAGGATGGGCCAGAGTTGAAAAGGGAAAAGGAGCGGATCGAATACGAGTACCTCGAAGTATCTGGCCGAATCCAAGGTTCGTTTCTTCCTTCCTTCCTTCCTTCCTTCCTTCGTTCCTTCCTTCCTCTACGTATTTTCCCTCGCCATCCTTCCTTCCATCCATTCCAAGTTTCCAATGTATAATTCCGAACTTTCCGTCGACAATGGCAGTTTGCCGCAGTTCCACAACACAATTGATCGCACCGTCGCGATTCGCCCTCTTTCCTCCACTCTTCTCCGGCGAACCCGTTTACTTGCGGGGAGGCTGAGGAATCGAGAGGACTCGGAAAGGGACCTTGGAGAAAGTTGGATCTAACGATAAGCAGATATACGCGTGCCAGGTCTAGTTTAATCGATTGACCGACGCCAGAGAAACGCGACGATTTAAGGACGTCGATTGCTTATGTGCGCGAATAGTAAATAGGGTAAATGACTCACGTACTGTCACTTTTCCTATAACTGCCACTCGAATTCGTTTATTTAATAGCAAAGTAATGCATAAAGAATCGTAAGTAAAGAAATTTTCATACTAAATTTGGACTTCGGTTTACGTAAAAACGCTTAGACATTGTATATTCGTTTGCACTTAATATTTATAAATAAATATTAGGAGGTAAATGTGCTGTTGAACATTGAAACGTGACCAATATTATTATAAGGTATGGAACGCGTCATATTTCAGTAAGACGATGCGTTTACTATATATCTTATATCTGTTGCACAAACTGACGTGCTAATATGTGTAAAACGTGTTTCTATTTAAATGAAAAGTTTTCGAGTGACAGTACGAAGGACATTGGAGTTTGTTATACATTTTCAATTAATGAGTAATGAATTTATTATGTTGAACATATAAAAAAATGTTCATAAATTAAAGGGATGTTGGACAATATTATGTTCCAAACTGAAACGATCTTTATGTTAAATACGTTCTAAAATAGTTAAATAAAGTTACACGCGAACCTTAAAGTGTCAGTACGTGGAACATTTACCCTATTGGATCGTAACATAGGTTCATCCCCCTTTTTTGGATATTTTTTATGTCCTTTCTTAAATTATACAAGAGAGGAAGCATTCAGCTATTAGAAAAATAAAAGAAGATTGTTGATTAGTATGCTGCATACAAAATTGATTAAACTTATCTTTGAATGTACAAATAAATGATATCGAGAGGTCTAATAAAACGGGACGAATATATGTTACAACCCAATACATCGGACCGTTGTCGACATTCGACAGTTTTACACCTATTGCTCATTTGTCGTCATGCCAGAGAAGCGACAACGTTCAGTTGTACATGCAACAATAATGCTGTCTGCTATTGTTCACCCAATATCGATAAGTACGTACGACAAATTGGTGATACAATTATTATAAAGTAAATGTTGGATAAATATGCTGAAATTCGCGATCGAATAAATTAATGTAATTAGATTACATTTCGATGCAGAAGAAGATAATGGAAAAGGGGAAAAATGATAGCGAGAGCGCATAAGTAAAATTACGAAATATTTACATACGTGTCTGTGTTGTGCTGTTGTTGTTAAGTGAACTTCTATTAAAATACGTATAAATGCTTTTAATTCGTATACATTGTATAATTTGACAGTAGAAAAAAGAAGTATGAGCGAATGAATACATCGTCCATTAATTTGTCATCCAATTACCTAATTATATTTTTATTTTAACAACCAATTTTCTCCGTCTTTATATCTATCACAGTATAACCGTAATTTAACGCAACAATTAACAAAATTCCCATTTGAAACGTGATTCGAAACCCTGCCAAAATTATCCTCCCACACAAATGTTTACCACCACGTACAAATTCTTCCACGAACTCTTCTATTCTCGCAACCGTGAAACGTAACACGGGGACCCGCACAATTCGCGCAGAAAATATGGAAATGCTCGTGTGTTCGACGTGTACCAGGAAAGACGCGAGATTCGTGCAACTGTGTAAGGGTGGGGCAGAGTGAGAACTACGCAGAGAGTTGGTTTTCGAGGGCAACGATGCAGCCAAGGATTCGTACGAGCGAAATGGAAAAAAGTGTCATAAATCACAGCGGCTCGAGAGAATCAGAAGCGACGGATAAAGGAATAGAAGCAAGAAGAGCGACGCAGCCGGCGAATATTGGGTGGTTAAGGGGAGGTTCGAAACGCCAGAGAGGGAGAGAGAGTGGAAAGTCGATTGGGAGTCTTGAAAACTGGGAACGAAGGGAATATATCACCGAGGCTATCTCGACTTCTCTCGAAGCGTGGCATAACTAGTGTAGCGAGATGGTATCGTTGCCTCTCTGACCGGTAGAATCGGGGGTTGGATGAGTATATTAGACGGCCGGCAACCCTCTTAGAATTCGCTTTGCAGCGCGGCTGACGAATGTGGCGTGAGCACGCGGCGACTGGCCGGGCTACGCGGCTTCAACGAATATTCATTCTACTTGTAATGGACTACCTTGACCCCTCTAACGTCTCGCTAACGTTTTGGCCCGACCTGTGTTTAGCACGGACGACGCTAAATCTTGCCGTTTTCGCGTCACGTACGTGAATAGGGGAGATAATGGTTATTCAAGGTTGTTTAAATAGGGGCTGATTAATTTCGACCGAGGGACTTTTTCGTTTCGCCCATTGATACGCGTGATAATAAAGTGTGACGTGGCGGAACGTATTCGTGTTGGTTTTAACCCTTTCGTTCTTGGGAATTTTTCGACGGCTGGGTCGATATTTAATGGTTGGACAACGGGTCGGTTATGGAGTATTTGAAGCTTCGTAATCATGAAATAAAAAAGATGCAAGTTTTGAAAACTCCAAATAGAGACTTGATTCAACCGTTAAATAAGTATTATAATTTGAAATTGAATTCTAGTGTTTCACGTATATTTGTATAGTATTTGCATCGCGTTGCTTTTGCACATTTAATTTTCCAATAAATGCATAAAAATTCGTAATCTAATAATGAAGTTTAAATTGCAGTTCGAAATGTGGAATTAATTTTGTGTTAATCTGCTTGCTTGAAATTTCTGGTTATTGTTTGGATAATATGATGCACCTCCTACGGTTTTTAGAAGACTATGTAGGTAGAGTCGTTATGTTAAAACTATTATAAAGTATTTATATTATATTAATAATTAATCTTTCCAAAATATAAACATTCGTTTTCGTTAATATTATAGAGATTGGAATTCTTTTATCGGAATAACTCTGATCTAAAACAATTCACTTCGATAATTTGAGTGAAAATATTTTCCTTCGTATCATTGCACGAGTTTAATACCTTGCAATTTTTCGAACACGAAACACTTCGATATACGGTACATTATCATTTACGTAAGCATTTTTAAGGACTGCTTTCTTCGAGAAATGAATAATACTCGCTAAATTTGAACACAACTAATAGAAAATTGAAGATCCTCTTCGTCGATTACGTCAAGACCCGCAATACTATGTTACACAATCGCTCTTGCGTACAAAAATTACGAACTTATTATTAATAAATTTTGCAAAATTAATCAGCGCTACGTATTCAAACTGGACACTGAAACGAAAAATAGGAAGCAAAAGAATACGTAATTACTTCTCTTTAGCATTTTAATGAAATTAATTGACGCCGGTTATGTACGTGTAGCAGGAATCGCGATTTAGATAAATTTGAGTAATTGGCTGCAGTTATTCAGATTTTGCGACAGATTATAAGTCTGGATACGGTAATTAAGTGGCGGTTCTAGTCTGCTGTGCGACGAACGTGCCGGCTAGCTGGGACCAGCCTTTTCGGTGGACCGCCATAGAATTTCAAGTGGAATTGGGGGATTATTTAATTCGCGTCTTCTGGAGTAGAGCTTTTCCTACTCCTGTCCGTTGACCGTTTTAAGCGGTTTCCATAATGCCCGCGTACGTTTGCCCTGACGAGAATTAGCATTTTAATTAGAGAACAGTACTCTCTAGTTCGACGTTTCTACGACAATTCCATTATGCCGTTTAATCAATCCGCAATTTCTTCCCCGTCCACGCGGATCAATGTTTTTTGACGCGTGAACATTTTCAGCTTCGAATGCGCATCTGTCGCGTAAGTAGACTGCGAATATTTATGCGTTTATTGGAAATTTAGAATAGAATGCATATGATATAGGAGATATTAGGTGTACTAATAAGTAATCCACTATTATTTTAATAAGCAAGTGTAGGGTGTACTCAAATTATTATTCCACCACTTCTTTGCTTATCATAGCTTCATTTGGAACACAAGCTGGTCGATTTTAACCTAAATAATTAGTCGATATTAAAGTGGCGAAGATGTGAAATCGGAAAAAAGTTAGTTATTTATTGGTACATCTAATGTAATAGAAAATATCGTACTTATAAGGTAAAGCTATCTTCAATTTAGCTGCTCTTACTTCAAACTTACTTATAAAGATATAAATGTGCATAGAAATCTGCAGTCTAGTTATAAGTTAATACTATTTAAAGTTACAAGGGAAAATTTGTCATTTTATAGAAGAGTAACATTAATAAGCTATATATATAGTTGTATAGAAAGAAAAGATATAAAAGAAAGAAAAACGTAGATTAAGAAATAGAATTAAAATTGTAAAAGAAACGAAGACCCCTTGTATCTACTGTATATGTAGACTGTATATACTGTAAGGGAACAAGAAAATTAATTAACTAACTACAATCCCATCAACGTATAATATGCCAAATACAATAGGATTTTTTTTTCATGGGAACAGATTAATCATTTTCTCTTTATTTCTTATGGAAAAATTTGATATACGTCCCGTTTGGTATAAGTCCATGTATCTGGAACGGATTAACCGCTTGCCTTTCAAATTTTTCGAAGATTATTCAATAGAACGTTGGCTACTTTCTACCTTAACACCATGTCAAATGCAAAATACCAAAATATTATACGTAATTTGTACTTAATAGTCCTCACTCTTGCAATCTTACAAATGGAAATAGAGTAAATTGAAGTTCACTAATAAATACAGTGCGGCTTTTTATCGTAATTAACCCACAGTTTATACCACGAGTGTAACTCGTTGTTATAAAGCTGTGGCGGCCCTCCTGTACCTACCACTAGATAGATATACGAAAAATAGAAGCTTTCTCTAAAGTATTCACTCCAACTACATAGTCCATATACACTCACTGACAAAAGTTAAGAAACAAAGTAGTCACGAATTTTATTCGTATCCTTTCGCTTCTAAGATTCACAGCTTAGAATTCACAATAGCATAAAAATATAGTATTACATACATTAATAAACAATAAGTTCTTCTACTTTTATTTCAAATCCATGTATCTCAAAAGATAGCGAATACATAAAGCTTCGCAAATAATTACCATGTTTCTTAACTTATATCAATAGGTGTATATACTGCCTTTAACCATCCTTCCAATATCCCAACATCTAAGGCAGGGCCTGCTAAGTAACCGCACTGATGAGTCCACTAGCAGGCCCAGGACGAAACGCACACCCTTCCTTTTCCCCACCTTTCCTCCTCTCCATAGCGTCGCAAGGCAAAGGGTTAAGGACGTACACCGAGGTACCGCTGTACTTTCATTCCCAAGAAGCGATCTATTATGGACCGTCTATTTTTAATATCACAGTATCTTGTCGGTTGGCGGAGAGCGCGGTATCTAAGGAGCGCCGCAGCTTCCGTTTCCCGAACGCCCCCGATTTCCGTTCGCGATTCCCGGCAGCTCCATTTTATCAGACGTCGGGCCGCGGGAGTATACACAAAACGGTTAACGTCGATGTCTCGCGTCGCAGGGCCGTAAATTTCTCGGCCTTTGGCTGGAAAGGGGCGCACCGGGCAATAAATAGGAGGGCAAGGGAAGGATAGTGGGTCTCGCACTTATCGTTCGCAGGACCAACCGCAAAATAACGGGTTGCGAACAGCGAACAGTTAATGCGAGGGTGTTCGGCTGCGAGTCGACACGAAGCGCGATACGCTTTGCTCGCTTGTATACTTACCAGCCTGCGCTTGCTTTGTAACCACCTTCCACTGATTTCCTCGCCTTCTTCAACGTAATGTAAACGTATTGGACGTGAGCGCGTAACAACCAGCAATTTTTTTTACGGGCCACGATCAAATGGGCTCGATAAGGCTTAGGCTTCGCCTGAACGCGCACCCTATACACGCGTTTTCTTCGATTACCACCTCCGGCACCGAACGCTCTGGCAACCTTGAAGCCATTCTGGTACCGAAGGTAAATAACTGGAAGTTTGGCCTTAAAGAGATACGCTAAGATTAATTTGTTACCGGATCTTTTGGTTATACATACTATATATCTTTACTTGAGAGCCAGACTGATCCGAGTCCAGTTTTGTCAGAATTGTGGTATACAAACCATCTTATTGTTCTTCTTTAACTTTATCTGAACCATAAGAATGTATTATGTATGTGTTACATAATACGTAAGTAAGATTTAATTGGTTGAATTAGTTTAAATACAATATTGTCTTATGTAGTGTTTACCAAAAATTGGTAAATCCCAGGTTTTACCGGTTCATTCTAGTATTTAACATTGGTAGATGGTCAAAATTCGGAAGCTTCTTGTTAACCCTTTCGTTATTGCATTTCCTTTAGGTATTATGTTTATTCAATGATGTGTACATACATACAGTCAGTTACAAAAGTATTCGCCCATGTTAGATACTTTAATATGTAAACTTTATATGTAATCATATTATATATTGGCAAAGGAGAAAAAACTCGAAGCCCATTTTTAAAGCTTATGGAAAAGCTATTTCAACAATATCATATCTCGCTACTTTGAAATATACATTACTACATAAATGAACAATAAATGATTCCTCAAATGTATCTATATCACTTTTGTGAGTAACTGAATGTGTAGTAAATTCATTAACCGAAATGCTTTAATGAGCCCATCTCTACGTTTTAAATTACTCTTTATGCTTAAATTATGCTTCATTGCCAGTTGATATTAAATAGACAAAGGGGTCCCAGGCTAATTTCATAGTAATCACCTTAACTTCTACAAATATAATTTAATTTATTCGTAAACGGAGAAAAAGCACATTAATTTACATACTTTATTGTACATGTTCGGAAGTTACAATATTCTTCGATTAAATCTACGAAAATTACTCCGCCTGCAAATTGGTTCGATGCTTCTACACACAAAATCCAACGTATAGGTACACCAACAGGCGAACAAACATCGAAGCATAGAAATGCACACTGTTTGACAATTTTCCATCTCACCTTATTCAGCGATTCCAAAATCGATCCGCCGGAAACGACAAAAGATAAAGGGTCACACGTGGAATCCGCGTTATCTAAATTTTGTCGTTATACTCTGCGTTTGGCGCGTGGCAGCCACACTCCCGAGAGAGGGTAGAAAAAAAGGTACTTCGTCCCGACTGTTTACTCGGTCGTCTAGGCCGGCCGCAATAAAGGAATCGGCGAAAACGTAGAATTCGTTCCGACAGTCGGAGCTAGTGGTTTCTCTGCAGCGACGAAGAACACGCGAACGAAATCCAACAGCTGGAAGAAGGGCAAAGACGGAGCGTCGGTTAAGGGTACAGGGAAGGAGGAAAGGCAGAAAAGGATGGCCGATTCGGTAAGAAAAGAGAAAGGGGAGGGGGGAAAAGAAACAGAGAGAAAATGAGAGTCGAGAGAAGATGCGCAGAAGTCGGGTCCCTGGGATGGGTGAATGGGCTTCTTGGAAAATGAGGAGAGACTTTATCCAGCATGGATGGATACTGAGTGAGAAAGTAACCCCTTACAGCCAGCGCGAAAGCTTCGCGGAACGAGATACTCGAAAGCTTTTTGGCTTTAACCCGACATCCATGGCCGACTTTAATCGTATCCATTGCTGCTGAGACATTGACGCTGATTCCCTCTTTCTACCCTTTTCCTTGCAATTGCATTCCTCGCGTTATTAAGCTGCTGCACGTGTGAAAAAGGGAATATCGTTTCTACGAAGCTTCGCCGGAGATCGTTTAAGTAAGGAACGGTTGCATTTAGTGTGTAATAACTGGATAATAATACGGTACGAGGTGGAGGGGAATAGATTGTAGGTATGATTAGAGATAAGACTGTTCTAGACGAGATTTTTTAGGCGAAGCTTCTTTTTCTTACGATGGAACGAACGGTTGGGGATGGAAGTTGAGAAAAGCTCGATGATCTCAGATCCGGTCGCGTTCTTGCGGGATAATTGAATTTGGGGATTCGGGAATGTAAGGAAACCTTCGATTTGAAGTTCAGAGGAACTTTTGTGAGCTCGAGTATAAGGCGATGATTAGATCGCGCTTTTTATACGTTTATGGGGAATTTAAGTTTGCAAGAATTGGTGGAATACGCATAATGTACGAAAATATATAAAATAGCCAAAGTAATTCACAACCTGTTACATTTAGAGATTGAAACAAATTTGTATTCTTTGCTGTATGAAATCTTCGAAAGATCTATATATTATGCCAATAGTCGTAAGATTTTTATAGTCTCAATTAATACTCAAAAAGAACAAGTAACTATATTAATTACTCCATAGAAGAAACAGTTTGCAACCGAGTGCAAAACCATCGAATCAAATTCACCTCCTATATTTGCCACTAAAATCGGCCAGCATATTTTCACCACGTTTAACTCAGGCCACTCTCGATAGGAAGCCGTTATTATTAACGAGGAATATGATTAAACTGATTATTATAATTATTCATTTACCGGGATCAATAGTAATTTCATGAATAAATGCTAGTTTAATTATGACGGACAAATGCGTCGATACACTGTTCGCAGTAATAAATGTAAAATGATACCACGCACACAAATACCTAATCGCCCATTGGCTTTCTCCGCAACAACACTCAAGTTAGCCCTTTGCTAAGGGTCTCGAAAGCTTTAATTCTTTGCGGTCGATGTAGGGAATATTTTCCTCAAAGCACTTTTACTATTCTTGTTATAGGCCAAGAAAGTAATACTTTTTACAAGAACACAGTAATCCATGTAAGTGGAATAAATTCACTTAAGTACAATTTATAAGTATCTTAAATTATAAATGATAGCCTACAAGTGGCGATATGTAAGCGAAGGTGATTTTGATAAATGTGAAAGTTACGCCAAAAATATTACGACCGCAAAGATTTAAAGTGAATCTCATCTTCCATACATTTCAACAATGAGCGAATGAGTGCAAGGAATAAGCGAGAAGAGTAAATGAAATAAGTAAAAAAAAAAGATGTATACCAAGCCTACATTTTTTGGCTGCGACTGTGAAATTTAATTTGAATTCTAATTTTAGCTTTGCGTTATAATAATGGATGTAACATGATGTAGAAACAGTGATTAGCTAACTCTAGTATGCGTGAGTGCTAAAATAATCGTAGGGCAATGGGTTAAAGGGTTAATAGCTGAAGATGTCGAAAGTTGCAAGAATACGTGGTTTACATTTGTAATCAAAGAATGGATGATTAATCGAGGCACGAGTTGGATCTGATATGCGGAGAACGTAATTCGCGATCTGTAAGAACGATACGAAGTTGCATTTCTCCGCAGTGAAGTTTCTGTGCGAGTTTCTGCATTCTAAAGCACGCGGAGATATATGGTCTTTGGGACAGCATTAAGCATTCTAGTCTTCTAACATTTATCATTGTTTTCACTAACGATGTGCTTCTATTAGTTGAATTACTGCGCATCGATTCCTGCAACCTTGCGTACAACGTTTAATAATTACACTGCGGTTCTTTATATTTATATTTGTATTCATTTCTACGGGCAAAAAAATTCATTTCATATAAACAAAAATAACATAAAGAGCACACAGTGAGCGAGCACAGATCGTTTAATATACAAAAAAAATGATAGAGTTCAAACTTAAATACATTAATATTCCGAGAAAAAAAAGTTAATGTTTTGACAAATATAGTTAGCAGATGTACATAATCGGCAAAACGGATCAGTTTGTTAGATTGGAAGAGTAGAAGGAAGCTTGAAACAATAATGGACGTTTAGTGAATATTTATGCGATTATAGACAATGTAATCCTTTCACAGTGTAATAAAATGACACGAAGAATAGGAGAAAGTCTTCGTTAGTAATGGTTATTTTCTCTATTGCAACATTTTCTGCGCTTTGATTGCCTAACACAAAAAATATGTGAGTTCACTCATTCATATATAATCTATCGTAATAATTATCTTATGGATAATACAACTTAAGATCTGAAATTTATAGTGTGGTATTAAACTGTAAAAGGGTTAATTTACAGAATGCACACAGTACACAAAATTACACAAAATGACCAAAGTGTAATTTTATAATATATGAAAGGTGAAACTAATCTGAATTTGAGTTCAATTTATTACATATATTATTTATAAAAATGTGAATTTGCATAAAGATCCGCAGTCTAGTAATAATATTCAACTGTAAAACAGGGAAAATTTTATGCGGTTTCAACTTTCAGCAATCGTTTTGAATGTTTCCTTAATTTCGGACACGTTTTTAGTAAAAATTCTGTTACTTCATTAGCATCATATTTTATTTTTAAAATGATGGATGATAATAATAACGAGGAAGAGAAAAACAGAAAAAGTCGAACTAATCGCACCTGGTATTTTACATTATGAAAGCATAATATTGTTAAGCTTTCACAATTCATTCTTCATTCAAAAATATGATAAATTATATTCCTTGGCAAATTTTGCAGCATATTTTGCACAGACATATTGAAAAGAATCATATTACATATAATTACGTGTATGCAAAGGTTTTAATTCGTATTTTTTACCTTTCTTTTATTAATATATTATACAAGTTGTCTCATCTAAAGCAGGCTTCATTAATTATTATTTCATTATTTTCAAAATTTCTGATGACACAAAAGGTTGTACAGATTTAATTGAAATAGAATTGAAATAAAATATTACTGTGATTAAATTATCATTAAACTAAAATTTCTATGCAAATTCACATTTTTGTAAATGCAAAACATAAACGCGAATTAGCTTTGTCTTCCAAATATTATAAGATACATTTTGCTTTTAATATTTTCTATACTTTTATATATTTTACGCATTGCGCTTATCTTGTCTTATTTTTGCACGTTCAAGTTTCCCATAATTGCATAATGATTCGTGGTCTAATTATTATAAGCTAAACGAGATTAAAAACTTAACATGAGGCAACTTTATTAATCCATTTATGTTCCTTCGTGTTTAGAAATGAATGAAATCAATATTTATTTTATTGTTAGATGTACGAATGAATAAATCGCTTCTTTTGTTAAATTCATCGTCAGTATTCATTTCTATCAAAGTCAGAGAATATCTGTCTTATTTCGAATATAATTGCTCTTGTTCTGCGATGTTTTACAGTATTTTTGTGAGACTCTATGTATAGACCTCGGTTTGAAGGAAAATTTGATCACTCGATAAAAAGTACAAATAGTGAAATACTTGTTGGTGCAGCTAATAATAACTCTACTGCGGAATTTTATGCACTTATGGGAAATTTAAATGTGCAAAAGGGTGCAGAAAAATATTGAACGTTTAGAACGTTGAAAGAAATCTCTATCTGCGAGGTTTTACGGGTAATCTAATAACCGTGCGTGGTTCGACCTTATCGAGTAATGAAAAAGTAATTAGTAGCCTTTTGGGGACACGCTGTCACGAAGGATCGTTATCGCTCACGACACAAATTTCATTGCTTGATTATCAAGATTCGCGTGTGGCGAAAACGAAAGGGGCTTACGCATACAAAACCCCAAAGAACCGGTATTTAATCAAAAAATAAATATATGTTTGCAGACTATTATTGACGCAAACTGTTGATTCAATCATTTTTTTTCTATCAGGCAGGATATTAAAACTCACTCGAGTTTACAAATAGTAAATTGAATAAATATTTGGTAAAAAAAAAGGACCCTAATAGGCAGACAATATTTTTCTATTTACATTTAGTGGATTGATTTTGTTTTAATAATAATTCACGACTAGTAATTATTTTAATACGTAAAGTGTTACTGATTCGGTGACATAAGTTAATAGGGAGTAAATCGCTTATTTTGAATATCTATTTAATCTCTTATTAATAGCAAGAAAATAAATAGAACATGTGAAGCAACATTTTTTCCTGCGAATCCCAAAGATTTGTTATATTATATAGTAAAGCATAAATATTCATATGAAATTACTTTGTGATCAAGAATTTTATTACGAGAATTTTATTCATGACTAGGCTGCAACTTTTTGTAAGCTATTTTAAATTGCTTATTTTAAATAATAGGTGTTTTAAGTAACTTATTTTAAATAAAAGGTATTTTAACACTGGGTTTACGGAACTCGTCAATTTGACGAAGTTCAGATTTCATGTTTAAAATTAATATTACGATTTCTGTAACTTTAAACAATTTATGTTCACTCTGATTGATGTAATGACACGAATAATTATCATAATTCAACATCCTTTCTTCTTCAACTATGCAATATCTATCTATCACTTCATATTATTCAATTTATACAATCAGTATCCGTAAATCTAGTGTTAAATAACTTATTCTAAATGAAAGGTATTTTAAATAAGTTTGGACGAATACGACTTAAGTTGGGCTTCAGCTTCATCCCCTAAACATCATGATTTCTACTGTATCTCAGCCATTTCGTACAATTTTGTAGATTACGTATATTCTGCACATTTTTGCAACTTTAAATTTTCAATAAATGCATAAGAATCCAGTGTTTAGTAATTAGTTTCTATAATACGAAAATTTGAGATTTTTTAATCTATACAAACGAAGATGTTACGGTTATTCAAGTAAACCCACAAAGTACGGAAAGTCGGGATGCAAATTCTAGTTCCTTTCTTAATGGATTCTTCGAAGGACATTGAAGAAAGCATACACGGGTAAATACATGTGCAACGAAAAGCATTAAAAGACCATCGCCCCAATTCGTTCGAGTTCCTTCAATGATGTCGCATTACCAGATTAAATCATCGCACTTTAACGGACATTTTCAATCTCCTTGATACGAATGTGCTCTGCTGGGTTTACATTTCCTTTCATGTGTTCCTATTCCATTCGAAACTGGAGCATCAAACTCTCCGGTTCGAACATTTTTACAAAGTAAACTTTCAGAACACATTTGTTGGGGAACATCGAGAAACATTGCAGAAACAGCCACTACCCTAAAATAGTTCGAATCACTAGAAGTCTGTGCGATACTGAAATACGCGATTACGCGTATTACTTTTTAAACAGTGGTCGCTTCTCATACTTTATAGAAGTAGAAGATTATATTAAGGATGATTAATTAAAAGAACCTTAAGCAACCGAACTTTGTGTAAGAGTTTCAAGGCTATTATATGAAATTAGTTACATTTGGATTATAGTAAAATATGGAAAATATTTGTAAAATACTATAATATTATATGGAAAAAATGATAATATGAATATAAATTATATGACATTATATTCATTATTATATGGAAAATATTTGTAAAATACTATGATATTATAGTAAAATACTGAAAGAAACAGGAGAAATTTCGTCGTCCCTGAAAGGTTAACTAAGCATGTAAGCATAATATGCAAAAGCGAAAATAAATGCAACGATGCACCAATTGATATATTTAATAGGCATCGTAACTTCTTTCCACTAAGAGACATCTAGGGTAAATGACCCAGGTACTGTTACTGTTCCCATAACTGCCACTTGAATTCATTTTATTTAATAGCAAAGTAATGCATAAAGAATCGTAAGTAAACAAATTTTCATACTAAATTTGGACTTCGATTTACGTAATAACACAAAGACATTGTATATTCGTTTACACTTAACATTCATAAATAAATATTAGGAGGTAAACGTGCTGTTGAACATTAAAACGTGACCAATATAATTATAAGGTATGGAACGCGTCATAATTCAGTAAGGCGATGAATTTTCTATATATCTTGTATCTGTGACAAAAACTGACGTGTTAATATACATATGTAAAAATTGTTTCTATTTAAACAAGAAGTTTCAAGTGACAGTAACAAGGACATTGGACTTTGTTGTACGTTTTCGATTACGTAGTAATGAATTTATTATATTGAACATATAAAAAAAATGTTCATAAATAAAAGAGCGATTGAACAATATTATGCTCCAAATTGAAACGATCTTTACGTTAAATACGTTCTAAAATAGTTAAATAAAGTTGCGCGATAACCTTAAAGTAGCAGTAATTGGTACATTTACCCTATATCCGCCCTCGAATAGGAAAGCTAAAGGAAGAGCCCTTACGCTTTGGCTTATCGTCTTGCAGAAGCCAAAGAGAAACGACGGGTTGTTCGATTAAAAGTCCCCCGTGTCATTATCCAAAATCTGTCTTCTGCGAATTCAGGCGTGGCCAGCAGCAACGAAAGCGTCGTTGAAGATAACAGCATGGTTAGCGTGGGTTGTCCGTGGTCGCGAAGCGGATCCAAGGACTCCGGCGTGTTGGGCCTAATCAAATTGTAAATTCGCTAAAAATGCAAATTCACCGAATCGCGCCAACTATCTGAGCGAACCGCCGCGAGCGTGCACGCAACCAGCCGTTTTCCAGCGTAGGAAAGCATCGCGGCATCTACTGCTCATTTGCATACACGCCCCGAATGGCAATGATTCGCCCCTCACACCTCTACACGCTCTTCCACCCTATGCCTCTCTTCTTATCTCCCTTGGCAACGATTAATTACCGCCAAACTCTTCAACCGTTTTGCGTCGTCGTCGTCGTCCTCCTGTCGTGTCGTCTGTGAAAATCACGAAAATACACTAATTTCGGTGTTTTAACCCTTTTCGCTGATATCAGCGTCTGTGGTTCGAGAAATTCACGTATTCATGTTAATAAATTACCTGATGCTTATTAATATATTATATTAATTATATTATATATATATTAATTGTTAGTCAAACGATTATTGGATTAGGCTTTTAGTAGCACCTTGAAAATTCGGTATTAGTTAATAGGAATTTCTAGACATAAATACGCAGAGTTACATACTAATGCAAATATATATTTATTTTGTAAAAGAAAGTATAGTATACTTACAAAATTATAGTTATTTGTATACAGTGGAATATGCTTATTATGAGCACCTTGGGGCTTGAGCAATTTTTGATACGAATTTAATAAGAATAATCGACGAACATATGCAGAGTATAATAAATTTTCCTTATTGAATTCATTTTATTACGCATAGAAATAATTCGATTGCGGGTCTTTATGTATTTATGGCAAATTTATATTAGCCAGAAAGGACAGATTCCGTATGATATATAAAAACGTACAAAATATTTAAGGTACAGTAAAAATTACAATATTTAGGGGATTAAACAGATCTCCATATAAAGTCCGCTTTTTTCAATTTTAGATAAAGAGATACGAATTTGCATAGATATCCACAATCGTTTACTAAGAGTTCTTATCGTTTCTTTCCAAGTGTAACTATCACACGTGATATTAATAACTTAGGTTTGATTATGATACATAATTTTATATAGAACGCCGTTTCTGAAGGGTGAATCCGCCGCGCCACACGGTTCCATAGAAATACGCGAATCTTCGCGAACCCATGGAATATTTCAATCCGCGTGGCACTATGGAATATTCGAATGGACGCGGATGCGGGAAGGAAAAGTTTCCGCGTATATTATAGACAAGCGTAGATAAAAAGTTTCGTTCTGTTTCTTCGCGTCTCGAGAGCCACACGGTTGCAGACGTGAAGAAATATTTCTGGTCGCTGTTGTTCGCTGCAATTTCTCCTGCATGCTCGATCGGAGAAGTTGGAACATTTGCGAGCGTCGTGAAGTGCATCGGAGAGATGGTGTTGTTAGAAAAAATTCGGGTGTAAGCATTGCTATTCGCATTGTTGGCTTTGTTAAGAATTTTTTAATTTTTTACTGCTAGATTCAGCGACATTGATCGTACAAAATTAAACGGATACGTAATATATTAAACATACGTTAGGAAAAATAGGTGTTACTGAAGAGAGGGGATGTTGAATTAGGATAACTATTCGTATTATTACACCAATTATGGTCACTGTAGATTGCTTAAAAATAATGTTTATAATGTTAAATTGATGGATTTCGTAAATCTAATGTTGTTCGTGTTACGTGAAGTCCTGAATGTGTCAGTGATTACGAAAATGGCGTGAAGTAAAACGATAAAAGAGAAGAAAAGTTTGCATACTTACTTATTATATATTCACAGGTAATAAAAGAAACCTTTGTTACAAAACAAAGAATGAAAAAGATTTTAATGGTGGTTGACAAATGAGCAATACTTATAAATAGCATAACCACGTTGTAAAAATAAAAGATATACTTATGTATGAGAAAGAAAAAGCCACGAAAATAATATTTTTGTAATATAAATCAATATAACACAGAATAAGCGATAAATTAAATTTTCCAATTTTTATTGACAAGTACCATAATTATCGACAGAAATAGGTGTTAATGGTTTCATAATGTAAAATGATCTTGGAAAGTAGTTGGCTTGAAAAAAACGACGAATAAGGTAAATGACTCAATTACTATCACTGCTCCTATCACCGCCACTCGAATTCGTTTATTTAATAGCAAAGTAATGTATAAAGAATCGTAAGTAAACAAATTTTCATGATAAATTTGCATTTCGATTTACGTAACAACACATAGTCATTGTATATTCGTTTACACTTAATATTTACAAATAAATATCAGAAGGTAAATGTGCTGTTGAACAATAAAACGTGACCAATATAATTATAAAGTATGGAACGTGTCATAATTCAGTAAGGCGATACGTTTATTATATATCTTGTGTCTGTTACACAAACTGACGTGTTAATATATGTAAAACGTGTTTCTATTTAAATGAAAATTTTTCAAGTGACAGTAAGAAGGACATTGAACTTTGTTGTGCGTTTTCGATTACGTAGTTATGAATTTATTATATTGAACATATAAAAAAAAATGTTCATAAATAAAAGAGCGATTGAACAATATTATTCTCCAAATTGGAACGATCTTTATGTTAAATACGTTCTAAAATAGTTAAATAAAGTTACGCGATAACCTTAAAATGGCAGTAATTGGTACATTTACCCTATATGTGTAGAAGATAATACAAAAAATAGAGGTACTGTTAATGGTACCAAAATAAAGTTTAATTAAAGTATCGTTCGCATGTTTGTTATCTAACGACAGACTCTTCCATACTCTTATCTCTCCCCAGTGCTATCAATCACGGTCTGCCTTTGTGCGAAATCACGAAACCCCAGGAATAGTGGCTATTAATCCATCGTGCAATCGGTGGAAAAATCGTGGTACGAAGTGTTTAATGCCATGAATAGTCCAGCAATAAATCCAAGCTGACCATTACTTTCTAATAAATTCACAAAATCGCCAAGTTTAATGTCACGAAATTAAAAATTAATGGATCAGATATGAAGTTTATTGTTTCCACTGTTGAAACAGTTCTCTGGCAAGGTTTTATCTTTTGTGTCTTTTAATTGAAAAATACAATTTGTAAAGTTGCCTTTGCGTTTAATTATGCTCGACATATTGTTGCTTTCCGTGTGCGTATTCGTATCGTGGATATTTTACATCGAGTCCACGACGAAACGTGATACGATTGAGGTTCGATTCGAAAGTGTTAGAAAAAATTCATATTTGTAGGAATGAAACTTTGAAGCCTTATTTGCATAAAAATTTGGGGTCTAAACTTCGTACTAATGTTGCAGTACACAATCGTTGAACGAAAGCGTTTCTAGCCGATGTGATTTCCCATGCGGTTGCGAAAATATTAGTGGCATCTGTGGTACAGTGAACGAAATGCGGTCATATCACTCGCGATTGTCAATAAAAGTGCGGTTTATGGTCACATAGCTATCGATTGCTCTTGCTTTGATTCAAGATTGACAGAACTTCCAATATATCTCGATTATGTAAAAAAGCCATTACACAAAATCATCGCTCTAACTCATCCATATTCTTCCACAACTTTAGACATTTTCTTTTTAACCGTTGATGGAGACATTGGTATTGAATCGTTTCTAGTAAGTTCACTAAACAAACTTTTAATGGAAACGTTTAAGTAAAGGTATAGTTTGTTATAAGTTCTCTATTAGTAAGCTTTTTAGCTCGACTGCGGATCTTTATACAAATTCAGATCTTTACAGATAAAACTAAAGAAACAAAATCTAACTAGGGGTTGTTTTATCCCCTAAATACTGTAATTTGTACTTTGCTTTCAATATTTTCTGTATTTTTCAATACCATTTGCATTCTGTATCTCTTTAGATATTTAAATTTCCTATAAATAGATTACTAACTAAACTGCAGATCTTTATGCATTTATGAGAAATTCAAATGTGCAAAATACTATAGAATGTACACAATCTACAAACATACATAAAATATTCAGATTGAAGAAGATACCATAACATTTAAAGGGTGGAGTTTTCTCGTATTTAGCTTCTATTCCTTTATTACTATTTATTATTTCTAAAGAAAGATGAATCTGCATAAAAATCTGTAGCCTAGTTATAAATAAAGAAATCAAAATAAAGATTATATCATCGTAGCAAGTATATAAATAGGAAAAACTTCAGTTGTTACCAATTATTACAATTTATTTATCGAGCTGTCAGTATTTACATTTTATATTCTCCTTTATTCTTCACTTTATTATATAAACAAATAAAAACATAATTTATAAATCTATCGTTGGTATAATCAAACTAAAATACACCTTATAATATTTAAAGGATAAAATCAATTCGTATCTAGAAGCCCTCTTTTTATTTTTATTCGTGAACAATTAAATTTGCATGAAGATCCGCAGTCTACTAATGATGTTGCCTATTGGCTGAGTTCGTTACTAATGAACACAAAAAGGAAACTTGACGAGCCCCCGGTAAACCTCGGCGCGCCACAAACTAACCCTAAGAAGTTCGATGTATCGAATGCGTGATTCAGTATATCGTGAAGCGTGAAACAATGAGGGAAGTTCGAGACGCTCACCCCGAAGCTCGTTCTCAGTTGATCCTTTATTTATTTGCCCCCAGCTTGCTGTAATATTCATCGGGCAGAAATTGATTTGAAATTAGACCTCCTCTTGTACTTCCTAGACATTCTCAAGGGGTAGACCTAGAGTCGACCCTTGCAAAGGGAGGCCGCCATTATTCTTCGAGCAATTTCGGCTAATTCTTGTGTGCAGATTTCTCCTGCTGTCCAAAATTAACATTCATTTCGGATTTGCTTCGTTTCGTCACCGAGGTTTGGAAATTCCTAATAAAACGACACAATGGAATAAATTATAATAAACATGTGGAATCGAATAATAATTGTACATATTTTATATATTATATTTAACACATTAACTCTTAATTACGGGTCTCCATGCAATTAAAAGATCGTATTGGGTGTTTCTACGTTTGCATTTATTTTACGATTAGGCAAGAGTGAAAAAACATAAAACTATTATCCAAAATCTATAAAATAAAGTTATTTAAATGACCCAAAACCCAGTCGTGCACCTCGAGAAAAGGAATAACAATAACAACCCCCGAGAGCAAAGCTTCCATCAGGACAGCAAAAGACACCCTCGAAAAATCGAATGATTCAGGGAGCACCTCGCTACATAGACACTCGCATTCCTTTTCCCTGTCGTCAAAGTTCATCGACAGAGCATTCTAGCGTATTAGCTTTTGCTCCATTAGCGGGCGCCGTTCTGTGCGAGGCCTGATAATTCACCGGCGGATCTCCGTAGCGAGCAAAAAGGGGTGGCAGTTGACGGAAGGGCTGCGTCGGACGGACGCAACGAAAGGGAGCCGCGGTCAGCGCACCCTCGTCGCCAGAAACAAGGGTCACCGAGATTTTTCCCGATAGGTCGAGGCGTTTTGTCAAGCGACTAAAGTGGTCCGCTGGCGTGGCGTTGGTTTAGTCGATCGGGCAATGTCGACGATGGTCGAACGAACAGAAAGCGGGCGAGAAGGGCGGCAGTATGAAACGGCGGACGGGAGGAGACGGTCGATGGTTAAAAGGAAGGGGGTGATTCTCGACGGCAGGTTCGCGTGTAGGGACGACATGGCATGTCAGGTTACTCCTTTCAGATCGCTCGATGCTAGCTGGTCGCTTTGACAGCGGAGCGTAGGTGGCGTGATTCCGAAAGCTTTAGAGACCGCACCGGATATGAAACTAACTTCGTTCGGAACGGAGTGCTTCGAAAATGTTACGGGTGAAATGGATGAAACTCGGAACGAGTCGCGGAAGGAGACACCGATGCGAGAGAGAGGGGGAGAGAGAGAGAGAGAAGGAAATGAGGTGCGTGAGGTTCTTTGGTTCGTGATACACGCACGAAAGTGTTAATTGAAGACGCGATACATCGTGACTAACTCGTTTACAAGTGGCAAATCGAAATTATATTAATTAATCAACCCCTGGATTTTTCGGTCCGCTGCCGAGGGACAAAAACCGTGTTCCATGTGGTCACGCTGCATTTCGTTCACGCGAGATATCCGTATAACAGCGCGGGTTCGAATTCTACCCCCTTCACCCGATCAATTTATTGTCATCGGGTCGAAATTTCATTTTGATACATTCCCCGAAATTTTGTGTTTGATGTCACGCGGTGCTTGGAAACGCGAAAAAAATCGAGCTACGTTCCTTGCTGCTTTATAACGCCAAACGTGAATATTTTTCAACATTTTTGGCGCGTGTGCGATGGAAGAATTACGTTGTATCATCGTTGAGAAAATAGTAATATATTAAACAAAGTTGGGTAGAAATTTGTTAAACGGGAAGGAAATATATTACACAAAATTCAATAGAAATTTCTTCACGATTCCCTTAAAATTGGAAGTGTTTTCATATACAGATTAAAATAATTTTTGTTGGTAGGGAAATAGCGTGTAGTAGAAAATAGTATATAGTCTGTACATTTAAATATTCTGCATAATTAGGTGATTAATGTATAACACATACAAAAGCAGCAATTATTTCGTAAATTCTAGGGACGTACATAAAAGGTGTTCCACGTAAAAAAGAGGCCACCTAATTGTCTTCGATATTACGCATTTATGAAAAATTACTTTGAAATAAAATATTCTTTGCAAACTATTTACCTTTGACGTTACTCAAATAGTATATCATGCAGTATTTTCTTGCATCGTTGTGATTAAAGGAAATCTAGTTGTGTGATATCTTTTAGATGGAACACTCCGAATATACGTATATCCTTCGTATTAAAAGGATTAATTTCAAGAATTTAAAAACGCTGTAATTTTCTAGTTAATTTTTACGGTAAATTCGTAGCCAGTCATTTTAATTGCCTCGGTAAATTCTAGTATTAAAGGTGAAGGGGTGGGCGGTGGTAGTAAAGTTGAAACGTTCTTACTTTATGTAAGTTTTTATTTTTTCCTTGATGCGACGTGGGGGCAACGGCAAGACGCACTGACAGAACTATGACGCATGGAAGTCGAAACAAGACAAGACCCTCGGCTGGACTTGCAAGTCCTTAAAAAAGGTTGGTGAGAAGAAGGACAGCGTTAGAATTGAACAAGGAAAGAAAAGCTGGAAAAACGCGGGAAAAGCTAAGGAAGACGGAAGGAGGTAATAAAAGAGAAAGTGAAGAAGCGCGGGTAAAATTTCGGAGGTAGTCGGTTAAGGATCGCGCGGGCCTGGCCGCCAAATGTTGGTGGACATTGTCCAGGCTCGCGCGGCCGCGAGGAAAACTGAAGACAGGAAGTGAAAGTGAAAGTTTCGGAGGGAATAGGAAAAATGTAAGAAATGGCCTTGCCGTTGCCGCCACAAAGGCAAAGTGTTAAACATCTCCCAACGCTACAATTCTTGTTCTACACCCAACAAACGCGATACCTATGAAAAGCTCCCTTAGAGTAGATTTCATTGCAGCTCTCTTAGCGGATGAATATCAGCGCAGCATCGATAAGTACCACTTTCAACTTTCTTCCCCTTCGCATTGGTCTACTCTCTCGACGTGCTTTTCCTCTTTCGCTATCGAGCGAAACCACCAAGTTTCTCCGTGGCCCAGTATATCTCCATCCTCACCCCTGCATCGTCGCCCTCTGCCCACGGAACCTTAACCGTGTCGTCCTTCACCAGCACGGATGTCGACTAACGAGCGACGTTAGACAGGATGCAATTAACAGAAGTCCTCTTTTCAACGCTAGGTATACGTCTTTAGCTTTTGCCAAAGGAACAAGTGACGAGCCGGGGTAGGAAAAAGCCCCCGGAACACCCTTAATTGAAAGTCACTTCGCCGTGCACCTAATTTATTTCTTTCTCTTTCCTTCTCGTTCGAATGCAAATGTCCTTCGGCCGAGAGCGAATTTTTTTCCCCCTCGACCCCCGTATACGCGTGAAGTTGCTGCTACTGGTTCTCGTCACCATCCCCCTCAGGAGTTGACCCTCTATGGCCGTCTCCCTCTTCTTTTAGCGGGAACGTTGGCCGGTCCCATGGTTCGCATCAGTATTCCTCTCATTTGTCTCGCACTGATTGTCCGGGAAGCGTAATAGCGCAATCTCCTGGGCCGAAAACCATGGAATGGGCAGCCGCAAGCGCGACTATACGAACCCTTCGCCAAGTCACGTTTCACGGCTGAATCGGCGACCTACGTACCCACAGGGATAATCAATTTCTTTTGGTCGCAAAAAAATCGACCAGCAATTAAGTGCTGATACACGAAAGTGGAAATTGTACGGTCCTTTTGTTGGCGCGAAGAAAATTTTGATGATCGAGTGGATGGATCGTGGTGTTAGAAACGGATTCTTAAGTTAGGGTTGTTAATGCGGTGGATCGTGGAGATAGGGTGTTTTTTTGTCGTAGGTTATTACTATTGCAGTTTATTTGTTCTTAGCCCTTTCCCTACGAAGGGCGTGTATATACGTCCTGAATAATTGAGCTGTCATTCGCTAAAATACATCTATACATTTTTTAACACCACGATAATACTTTTATCATCATTGGTACATATTGGATTGTAATTAATGACACTAAACATCTAAATATTTGAACCGAAACTATTCTTAAATTAATAAATATTATCCTCATCTTTGCATAAGAAACGCTTTTCAGTTTTAAAATGCCCTAGCAAAGGGGTTAATCCAGTAAGATTCTTCAGTCATTTTCGACCCAATTATGGTTAAAAACAGTATAAATATAAGTCTTTGGATGTTCATAAGTTGTTGCATAAAATAAAGAAATACCCTAATATACTATTGAAAAAATATACGTATGCTTTGAATGAATGATTGCACAACATTTTGAAGCCGTCTATATATATAATCTTTCGTATCAATAGGGTTAATAATTCTGTTACGCGATCAATAAGATTCATTTATTAAGAGTTACCCCACAACGTTGCCAAATTTTCTAGGTTCCTTTCATAACAAAGAAACCTGTGATTATCAGCAATTCTCAATTCCCAGGATCGAAAATTCTCGCAGCTACGAGTTCCCGTAAGATTCGCTGACATTTACGAATCAAATCACGGGGTGACCGAAACGAAACTCATCCTTCGCCACGCTCCGATTCGCATAGCTCCGTGCGTCGCACGCGTGCTTAGGGGTGGCGCCGATTCTCGTTGCTTGAACCTATTCGACACGTCCGCACGCGTGATCCCGAATCCTATGCACGAGATGGCACGCGTGGCGCGTTGTCTCGCAAGCGTTCGCGGAACAGAACCGGGTGCGTATCGCAAACGGAACGGAGCGGATCAGGCTAGCGAACGTTGGCTTGCGACGGTAAGCAGAGCGAGGGGGTCACGGACGACTAGTTCGCGTTAAGGGTCACGCTCGGTTGCATTTCTACTTGCACTCGCACGCCGGTCAATGCACGTTGACCGGGCAGAGAGCGGCAATTTCTGATCCCGGGGCACGTCGGATTGGCGTGTGCGGAGGAGGAGAATGGCAAACGACCAACGAAGAGATGCATCGAGCGAGCAGAACCTCCGTGATACCGGGGCTAGCTCGAGGGAAGACGCGCAGCGGCCCCGACTTCAACGATGAAAGGAGAAGGGAGACTGGCGCGTGGGAGCAGAAACAGATTCCTCGTCCATAACCGGTTCATACACACGTTGCGCGCCCGTAGTTCAGAGAGCGCGAGTTTATCGTGCCTTGGGATAGCCGACGTCAACTCGACACCAGGGTTAAGTAACCTCCGGAATCGCCGAGAAATATTCATCGACCCACGTCTGCCGTGCCTGTCTTCCTCCTCCGTCTACGCGGCCATCGATTTTTAATAGCCTTAATGATGGGGAGGTTGGATAAGCGGATGGACGGATAGGTTGCGTCGGATCATGGGTTTCGTGAATTGTGAAATAACGAAATGTTTCTTTCTAAGCTAGGGTAGATGTCCCAATTACTGCCACTTCAATTCTGTTTCTTTTTATATATTTAAATTTCCTATAAATTGATTACTAACCAGACTGCAGATCTTTATGTATTTATGAGAAATTTAACTGTGCGAAATATTGTGGAATATACACAATCTGCAAATATACATAAAATAGTCAGATTGAAGAAGACACTAGTAGTATTTGAAGAGTTTAATTGTCTCCTATTTAGCTTCTATTCCTTTATTTCTATTTATTTCTAAAAAAAATAAATCTGCATAAAAATTTGTAGCCTAGTTATAAATAAAGAAATTAATATAAAGATTATATTATTGTATCAAGTATATAAATAGAAATTACTTCAGTTGTTACAAATTATTACAATCTATTTATCGAGCTGTCAATATTTACATTTTATATTTTCCTTTATTTTGTACATTATTATACGAACAAATAAGAACATAATCTATAAAGCTATCGTTGGTATAATCAAATTAAAATGGATAGGATGTGTCGGATTATACGTTTCAGGAATTGCGAAATAACGAAATGTTTCTTTTTAAAGTAGGGTAGATTCCCTATAACTATCACTTTCATTGCTGTTTGTTTAATAGCGAACGAATGTTGTGAAGAATCGTGGTCAAGAAAATGTGAATACCAAAGTTCGACTCCATTTTTACGTAACAGTACATGAACGTTGCATATTTGTTTAATATTTAATATTTAAAAATAAGTATTAGCCGGTGAATATGTGGCTCGAGTATTAAACACGCGACTAATATAAGTGGAAAATATGGAGCTTTTAATAATGAAATAAAGGCGATAATTTCACCCTTTAAAGGCCGTTTGTCGCATATCATAAACATTTAAGTCGGAAACTAAACAAATGTAGCGAAAGAGAAAACGGATTTTTGGGAACGCACGCAAAAGAAACGCATACTTCTTAGGAAAGCTTTAGATTTAATTTTTGTTACTTCTATCTAACAATATAAATCTAACACGAGTAATGTTAAGGAGCTGGGGTTTGGTAGATAGGATTTCTCTATCTACCATGGCCAGAGCTTGTTAAGGAGTCGGTGGAAATCGTATGTATGATAATGAAATGATCTATACATTCGTGCGGTACACAATATATTCTCGACACTTTCAGATACGTTTATTCTTCCGCGCGTTTGCAGGCTAACTGACTAATTACAGTGAGCAACAATCTTCGTTACCCCCCACCACCTACCTATCCTAATTACTGACTGCCTAAATAGATTGCTACGTTGCCATAAATCGCGGATTCTCAACGGTGCTTCTTCGCAGATTTGTGGACACCAGTATAGCGATCGCATCGCTCTGTTCGCCTTTGGAAAACAGATATCTTCGATATCGATTCCAGTATCGAGAATTTTCCGGGTCTCCACGCGAGTATTTCTATGGATTGTCCGTTGGTACTTGAACGTTCGGGAAATTGAAATAGTATAAGGGTGGTATTCATATGTGCGATGTTGATTTTGTAGAAAGGGGTGGAATTGGACCTTGAGAATTTGTCGAGCCGGATGACTTTTTAAATTGAAAGTCGTGCGGGTTGTGGAAATTGGGGCTGATAGGAATTTAGCTTTTATAGGGGTTTTCTGATAAAAATTCGGGATTGATAGGTGATCCAATCGAAAAATGAATAACAGTAATGAATAATATTACTGTAACTATTAGTGGTGGAAATTTAGCTTTCCCGAATTTTGTGCGATGAAAATTCGTGATTGAAAGATGATCGAATCTTAAACTTACTAATAATTATGAATAATATTGTTTTAAAGATTGGCTAGTGGTGAAAATTTAGCTTTTCTGTATTTTCTATGATTCTAATTGATTCTAATTTGGGGTTGAAATGTGGTTCAATTGAAAAATTAACAATAATAATGAATAATATTGCTAGAAAGATTGATGGTGGCAATTTAGCTTTTCAGGACTTTGTATGATTTTAATTTGGGGTTAAAAGGTGATCCAATCAAGAAATTAATAATAATAGCAAATAATAAGATCGTAAAGATTAGTGGTGGAAATTTAGCTTTCCTAGATTTTCTATGATTTTAATTGGGGATTGAAAGATGATCCAATCGAAGAATTAATAGTAATAGAAAAATGAAAGTCCATGTTATAAACCCTGTTGGCCTGACACGTGATATGAAGATTGAAAATAAACATCTCTACAGTCAGGTATAAGAAAGCCAACAAATTCGTTCTAGAAGCTTGTTTGCTATAACATCTTCTCGTTATAGGATTTAAGATGTTAATATTTAATAGCTGCTATAAGTTTCCAGCCAAGCTATAATTCTGATTCAATTTAATTTACGGTTTAATAAAATTCTTTTCACAGGCGGTTTAATAAGATGATATTTTATAAGCTATAGTAAAAGTACCTATATATATATATATATATTCATACAATATTATAAGATGGATTTATGTTATTCTATCTTATAATTCGTAGCTTCAATTCTACTCTTATACTTGAATGTGTTAGGATATATATATACACATATAACATATTCAAATATAAAAGGAGAATTAAGCTACGAATTCTAAAATACAATAACATAAATTCTGTATGAATATGTCTACAATACTGTATGAATTATCGCCACAATTATTTCTAGCTTATTCAAATTCATTCTATTCTTTATGTCACCAGTTTCTTCGCTATTCTATTACACCGCGAAAGGGTTAAATTTGCATACACAGTGCGTAGTTTTAAACTATTTATGATTAGGAAAATCCGCAGCGGTGGGAAATTCAATTACCGTTCAAGTTAGCGTGGCATTCCGGCCACGTTCGCGACGCGAACACACAATTTCATTGCATTGGAAGCATCCATCTCTGGTTGCAGTAAAAGATGCAGCAGCGGCGTGTCCCATGACACCGAACTACAAAAGTCACGCGTTATAGGCTGCAAAAGTCACCTAGACGCGGGATTGGAAAGGATTGAAAGTTATCGCGGAAGCGCAGACGACTTCATAAAGCGCGAACGAACGATTTCCGAAACGAGAGGCGAACATTATTCCATTCGATGTCCTTCAGATTGAACGGTACCGAGTGGCGCGTGCATCGATGCCGCGTAAGCAGTATTGATCGAGCAGGTGCATTACAGTGGCCCCGCAGAAGATGGCGGAGAATACGGGGTTGCGGAGATCTTGCCAACATTGGATAGCCAGCACCGAAATTTTACTCGCCATCTACACGACAAACTGCAATTTATAATATAAAGCGTTGGAAAAGGGGGTTGAAAACTTTAGGACTTTAGATTTATAGTTCTCGCCAATAGGAGTGAAAAATGTTTAATCAATGTATAGCTAGGTCTTAAAGTCAATCCTCTTAACGAACGATCAATTTTTATTACGTAGGAATATTCGACATAGCGAGTGAGTTTTTCTGCAACATATTGAAGATGAATAGAAGGATTGGTTGTTAACACAAGATTATTATAGTATATTATAGTATCTATTAGTATATTATATAGATTACAGTATATTATAGCATTACCAAAGATTACTTCATAAAACTTACTATGCACTTTCCAGACTTTGTTTAGGATTGAGCGTGCAAAAGTGAAAGCGTTATTCTAACACGTTTCGTTTATTATTCGAACGTGGAAATGCGTGGCCTGCAACTATGAAGTATTATCTTTGCCAACATTAGACCTTAATGTCTTGAACTCATTTTTATTAACTGTGTAATAGCAACTCTCATCATTCTTTGAAATTCCTCCATGCCGAATTTCATTTCTCGCTTCCTCCACCCTTTGTTGAGTTTATTGGAGAGTTAAGTTTTGCAAGCATAAATGCGTATCGATTTGAGTACAAAAATATCCTACTTTCTTCTTACGATTAATACGAAAATATTAATAATTATTTAACTATTTATCGATGATTATGGGAAGAAATCGAAATTTTCTTCATAAAGGAATCGACAGTATAAGAATTGTCATAATGTTCAATGAGCGAAAGAAACAACAATGAAAGTGGAATCGTAAATCAAATATTTCATAACCGGATGTGGTATAGTTAATGTTAATTGCAATCTAGACTAACACACAAAAACGACCTTCTACACTTGCCACTTAAAATTCCCCGCTATCTTTCTTTGGTCGCGTTACACGATACATTCCTCCCCATTTCGCGTCCCTTTAATCTCGTAATGGGCTGCACCTAATTGCTGATAATTAGCTGCCAATAACGGCCTAAACCTCGGCAGGCTCGCACCACATCAAAATCAGAAACACGGACTGCTTATTAAATTGCACATGGAATCCATTATCTCGATGAATGTCGATCGAACAACGAGCCAGGCCCTACCAGCATTCTACTTCCATTCGCAAGTAGTCTATCGCGATATACAGTGCCGTGCTACTCGCGCTTAAGGGCATACTCACTTTCGGAACTATGCCTATTAATATCTTTGCCATGGAATTCTGCTGACCGCATCAGGTCAGAGGGAACGAGCCAACGAAAGCGTCGGGGTTGTCGGCCAACCGTTAAGCATCGATAGCTCAAACGAATTCGTTACATCGTGCAACGTTCATGCGAACACGTGAAAACTATTGGACGGACAATTGACGTATTCAAAGGATAAGAAAACAATGAAAGATGTACGATACAAGTAAATAGTAAATTTAAAGCAAATCGATTGTTGAGGATTTAGAAACATTTTGTTTGCATCGCAGGTGATTGTTGTTTAAAGATTGAAGAAGTGTTGTTTAAAACGCAAGGTGATCTTGAGATCTAGAAATTAAAACAAAAGTAGGTATTGCTTACAAGGCAATTGGGTTGCTCTTTTTAAAAGTTAAACAAATTTTGTTGAGAATATATTATGGCGAATTAGAAGGTGACAGTATGACAGATAGATCTTTAGTACTACTTTAGTTACTTCAAACTAAAAATTTAGAGAGGCGTGGGACCAATTTTAAAAGAGGAAGGTTTTTAAAAAGTTCTTTGCAGCCTTACTGTGGGACATCAAATGCCACAAAACTTCGTATTTAACTTTATTTCCATATCATACGTGGTTTTGAAGACATTGACAATGATATGAAAATATATTTTCTTTAAGGGGGTGTTTTCACCCCTAGAATTGTTTCTTTGCCAAAATTTCTTGTCGAAAACCAATGGATCTATTAACCCTGTCGCTACCATGGACGTATATATACGTCTTCAGGAATTGAACTAGCATTTGCTAAAACCATACGTATATTTTTTCTATAACACAGTATAGTTTCTGGAATCAATCGTACGTCAATATTACGGTACAATTAGTTACGTAGAGTACCCGAATATTTATACCTATATTTTAGTTTCAATTTACTGGTAGCGAAAGGGGATTAATAGGATCACTCGAACAACATTTGTACAATGTTTCAGATTATTCCAATTTTCGCGTAGCCAAATATTTCTCGTTAGTGAACGTAAGCTACGAACCTACGAAACAAACTAGCATCGCGTTTCCGTAGCGTGACGAGTAATCTTTAACAGCATCCGTGAATTGATCGCGACCGTATACGTGTCCACCGTGCGTGCTAGCAAATCGGCAACGCATCGACGTAGAATCGCCGCGCGGTCCTCTGGCATCGGTATGTAGGAACGCACAGTGGCGCGTCCCTCATCACTCTGGCTGATTAATTCATGGCACGGTGGTGTAGGGTGGCGAACACGAGAGATGGCCGGCACACGTACGGTACGCACAAACACCCTCTACCTCTGTGTACGCACAGTCGACGAACGCACACGTGCACGCACGTGCGTAAAGGGTTGGAGAGAATGTTTGGCTCACGGTAACCGGTCGGACGTTTTGATTCAATGCCGCCTGGACGCATTGATTAAATGACTTCGAATTAAAACGGATAGTGCAGCAGGTGCGGCAACGGGGCTGAATCGGGAAATGCGAGGTCGCTTGCCGTGAATATCGCGCGGACGCATGCACGTTTGTATATTTGGACGAGTGCGCGCTTAATCGTCGCGGTGACCGAATTTCTTAAAATAGACCCCGATCGGTTTTACCGTGCTGTCTATCTTCTAGAACGCTCCTCGTCGACAGAGTATGTAATGGCGATTGAGAGTGACAATCGGTGAAGCGAACGCGATCGATTTGATCTCTCGACCATCTCGTCGAATCGGCTAGAAGTCGGTGTTTGCGGTGCATATAGTCACCGGGTCTGTACGATGGAGAGGTTTTGTATATCGTACGTCGAGATGATGTTGAGTATTCCAATTTCGGATTGATCGGTTTTGTCGGCTAATGAAGGAACTCTTGAAGAGCCGCTCGTCAACGATCCGAGATAGGATTTTATAAAACGGATTAGGATACTTACGAAGCCGTATGGATTTATTTTAAAAAATATTACGTAAAAGCTGCTTATTATTACAAACTCAGCAGTTTTAATAAGCATATTTCGTCAGAATATTCGTTAGCGTGTAGGATTATAATGCGAATAACTGATCTCTGGTATTATGTATATTTTAACCCTTTGTACTTTGTTGGCTTTGTTGTTGCAACGCATATTCGGGAAGTATTAATAACGTTAAAAGATATTGATTAATTTGGAATTGGAAATTATACTAACGAATTAGAATTTTGTTAGGAAAATATTTACAAAGCTGTATCTGGAGCATTTGTTGTAGAAATTATTACGTAAAATTTGCTTGGGTATAGCTGTATTATTATTAGAAACTGAGCTGATATATTCAGCGTATTTCGTCAGAATATTCATTAGAATGGATGATTATTATATCAATAAATGATCTCTGATATTATACATATTTTAGCCCTTTGCACTCTGCTGGATTTGTTATTGCAACGCATATTGAATAAGTATTAATAATGTTAAAAGATATTAATTAATTTGGAACTGGGATTAAGAATTCAAAGTTATAAGAACGAGTTAGGATTTTGTCAGGAAAATATGTACAAAGATATATCTGTAGGATTTATTATAGAAATTATTACGTAAAAATTGCTTGGGTATAGCTATAATTCGTTTAGAACTCTAAAAACTTTAAGTTGCCTTTGAGTATTATTATAGATAAAAGATGGAAGAAATGTATAATAAATGTACGATGAATAATACTCATAAATAATGTACTATAGAATATATGAAATGCATGAGTTCATCGCAACAGCTGTAAAAATTTGTCATTCATTCGTTTCGAAACCAATTGCACTTTTTATCGATCATAGAGTTGCATTCTTTTTCAAGAAAACAACTCTTGGTAAGAATAGTCTGCTTTCTCTTGAAGCACCATCAAGCATATACAGCCATTTTTCCCACGGGACGCGTTCTAGGTTCCGGAGAGCTTACATTATGAAACTATTGCCATTACTACAAGTTACGCAACAATTCCACTTCAGAATTTCACTATTCATTACCCACATCCATCACGACTCGCTAATATTCACAAAATATAATCTGCAGACTAAACAGCATAATTACATTATGCGTTCACTTTACTTCGCAAATTTCTAAATGAAAATTTCTTGCATGTAATAGTAATCTTGCATTGTGCAGCATTATGGCTATTTCACAAATTTCTGAAAGAAAATTTTGTTAATTTTAACAATTTAGATATAGTAATAAATAATAAATAAATTTATTTGTAATGTTTTGGAAAATTTACTATTTTTGATATTTATTACTTTAGGAACATGCATCCACCTAATAGATATCAATTTTTGTAGAAGTTGGATTTTCAATCAAATTTCATTGCTGTGATTCGATTGAAAATTTTTTTTTTCCCAACACTTGTCTTCTTATTAGTTTCAATTTTTAAATAAATAAGGCTCCATTTTACATGACAATTGAAGCTAATACGTTTCTGTTTTGTCTGTTTCAGGTGAGTACACTCAACCATCTTCTCTGTTAAATCCATACTCATACATTCTTAAACGGTGAGTATTTTACATTCTGCGTTTCAATATGAATTTTCTTTATTCAAAGTGTAATTAAAAAAGAAAATCACGAGGACCAGGAAAGTAGATTTTAACCAAAGTGCTTTTAATTCCACATAAAAAATCCACACACGTTTTCAAGGAAACTTTTATTTATCATTTAATCCTCTGACTGTTGCTCGACATTTACTCTATTTATTGCGGATCATTAATATAATTAGAAATACGTATAGGTACACGTTACAAATGCAAAATAACTAGTTGTATAAAGTAAACCTTCCAACATCCTTATGAACATAAATTAAGAAATTAATGTAT
Source organism: Eucera pruinosa (assembly GCA_028830335.1). Classification (NCBI taxonomy): domain Eukaryota; kingdom Metazoa; phylum Arthropoda; class Insecta; order Hymenoptera; family Apidae; genus Eucera; species Eucera pruinosa. The sequence continues at coordinate 28,762,159 of JAMYCR010000001.1, read as the reverse complement.
GTTGTATTACGCAGACTAGTCTATAAATACGCCCTTCGCACTCAAAGGATTAATATACAAGCAGAAAATTCCGCGTAAATATTTGTGCCTTTAGTAAGGGAAGGATTAAACTGTAATCTCTTGTTTAAAGCTGATCGTTGATCGTTGGTTTCTCTGCGATGTGAACATGGGAATAGAAGGGAAAAAACGTTTCCGAGAGACAAATCAAACGCGGACATTCCTATTGTACGTGGGAATGATCGATCCGTAACCATCGCGTTGCCTTTCAAGGCGCACTCTCGACTCTGGCGAGTTCTTTTCTTTCTCGAGCCAACGTTCGGGTATTCGGTCGATACCTTAGCTCGCGCCTGTCTTCCGCAAGGAAAGATCCTATCTGCCAGAAACGCGACGACCTACTTCGGCTGTCGAGTCATGCGATATCAACTCTTCACCAAGTGATTTGTACAGTCGGAAAGTACTTTTGTTACGGTCAAATCGGAGCTCTTGATTGGTGCACCCGTGGAACGATTTAACCCATTCGCGAATCTGTGACGTATTGATACGTCAACATCTAATTGGGCAATCGTAAACGTTAAAAGATAAATAATGTAAGATTATAATTATGTTCACGGTTGGGATATGATTGTTTTCTGCAAGACTGTTTTACGCGGTTTAACGATAATAATGTGATAAGATGTTATTTTTATGTTCGAACCTGTTCATTCCATTTTACTGTATTTTGTAACGAATATACATCACTAAAAGACAATGCAATAAGATATTCGAGGCGAATACAATAATAACAAATAACTTACATCTCGACTTAATTTGTTACATTCGTCTACTGTTTACGAATTCAGACAATGTGGGGCTAAATTAACCCCATCGATTTTAAAGCTGCTGTAACATTTTCTGTGAGAACTTAATGGGTTACGGGGTTCGAAAAGGTGTTTGCTTCGATTTCGACTACATGAGAAAGTAGATGAAGAACGTGGAGTTAAAGAAACTTAAACCTTAATTTTTGATCAAATTTACACATGTCCTCATAGTGGCGCAAATGGATTAATTGTTTCAATTAATTCAATTATTCGTTAACCTGTGATTCTACCAAAGTGTAACTGTTCTAATGTTTCGTACCAAAACACCAATAAAAATATTATTTCCTTACACAAGGTTTTCCTTGAATGGTAAATTTTACGCAAGTTTCTTAATAACGTAATTCATAATGAAACGTGATAATCGAAAATTGAGAATATTTAAAGAACCTAAGTTCGCAGTGAATTTTGGGTACTTCCTGAGAAATGCAAATCCCCAAAGTTTCTATCCGATTTCGAGCGAGACTTATCGACAAAATTTAAACGAACCCATCAAAGGAGGTCGAAGGTTGTAAATAGCCTGGTTCCATTTGAGTGAGCCTGCACTAATTAACGACGGCAATCCAACACAGTATGTGTTCCATGGAATTTCAGTTGACAGGTACTCGCGTCGATAGTGATGAAACACTTTTAGTGAAATTACACATGATACGTTATCCATGAACACTCTGCAGTTCGTATAAACACGTCACGTTTGCAATCCGCGCGTTCAGATCAAAAGTTTCCCGATGCAAAGAAGCTACGCTATTTACGCGTGCATGATGAGAACTTCTCATTCAAAATGCTGGTACGAGCTGTTGGATTAAAATCTGCAAATATGCAGCACCGTAATACTCGAAAATTTAGGTACTTTTACTGTTTTAATTAGAAATGGGATCAAGTTTAACCTGAATTAGGTTATTACAAAATTTCTTTTCGTTTTCTTACCAAATATTAAATGCAGAAGATTTTATGTGTTATACAATTTATTAGAGTATGGAATTGTGCTTTTAGCTTTCTTTATCTTTTCAGAATGGCTTAGGTGCAATTAAAAAAGCCAAAAACACAGAAGAGAACTTTTGCAGCAACTTAATACTTCCAAGAATTAAAGTCGATTCGAATTAAGAGTTTTACTACTTCACAAAAATTCGTGTAAAATAATGTTCCTTTAATTCCAAGATATACAAAAGAATTTAACATCGACACTGTCACAAATGCTACGAACTTTATGAAACAAGCTGATACTTGAAATATCTGACACTTGATTTCATCTCTACATTTAATCCTTTCACTATTAAATCTGAACATTGTACGGTCACAGAAAGTAGTATAAATTGTTGAGCTAACAACGAAAGCTGTTTATATCTCAAGAGACGAGTTTCAAAATTATATACGCTGTCCTAATTTAGAATAAAAATGTGCAGAATTTACGAACCCCTTTCCTAAATTTTATGCTACTCGAAATTATCTAGAATTGCAACGCGTCGTATTTTTAACCTTTTCGCTACGAATATATATACACATACGTCTTTAAAAATTGGACGATCATTTATTAAGAGTACCGATATTGTTTCTGTATAGCGTAGTATTATTTCCGTTTTCACTCGTGCAATAATATTAAACCATAATTAATAATACAAAGCACTTAAGTATCCACCTATATTTATTCGATGTTCGTACTAATAAAAATTGTTTCTTGTCTATAGTTTTAATCGTTACTTGCAAGAAACTTCGGAATTTTTCTTGTTAATGCGGATTCGAAGCAAATCCATCTAGCGGGATAATCCTCACTTTCCCTCTGGACACTCGATAATCGCGTGTTTGCTATCGAACGCAAATATTTCAATGAACGTTAGCGAGAGCAAACAAATCGGCGATACACAGAGGCAAGCGTTGATTAACTGTAAAATAAACTGTTCGTATTACAGTTGACTCTGCGCGAAGCTGCACGGATATAATGCCGTTAATTCCGAATCGAAGGGAAACTTTCCGTTAAATGAAACGAGACATTCATGACTGTGGCGACTCCTGTGTCTGATCAATGCGACAGCGTTTACACCACTTCTGAGGAAATCGAGTTAAAGAGCGCTAGTGTCCACGCTCGAATCCGTCCGGTCTCTATATATGTACATACGTACGCTGATAGTTTATAGCTCTAATCTTATCCACCCTCTGCGTCGAATCACATAAATTTGTTAATAACGTGGACACTTAAAACTATTGATTATCAACGATAAAAATGAGACATATTAAATTTCTTGTTAGAGAGGAAGTCTGCTTGCAAGAAATGTTCCGAATACTTTCATTTTGAAAGTAGGGTGGATACTACGTAATTGAAAATGTACAACAAAGTCCAATGCCCCTATTACTGTCGCTTGAAAACTTTTCATTTGAATAAAAACAATTTTTACATATATTAACACGTCAGTTTGCGTAACAGATACAAGTTCCATACTTTATAATTATATTGGTCGCGTTTCATTGTTCAACAGCACATTGACCTCCTAATATTTATTTATAAATATTAAGTGTAAACGAATATACGATGTCTATGTGTTGTTACGTAAATCGAAATCCAAATTTCTAATGAAAATTTCTTTACTTATGATTGTTTATACATTATTTTCCTACTAAATAAAGTAATTCAAGTAACAGTTATAGGAACAGTGACAGTACGTGGGTCATTTACCCTAGTAGTATTTGTTGCATTTTGATTGGCACGCGAAGCATGAATGCTCAGCGTGTGACCAACAAGCAAACTCGAAAACGCGTCAAGTTGGGAAAAGCCCGCCCGTCACGTTTCCCGTCCTGACGAATCTCTTGAGTCTGGTGTACATTGAATATAAACCGGGCGCAAGAATTATTTGTTCTACGCGAGAGCTTTATTAGCGAAGGGGAGCGAGGGTCTCCCCCGTCTTTCATTCTTGCCTTTGTATTTCGATGAACACGGTTAATTCGACGCCGTGCCGCGCCACTATTTTACCTGCTGCTGTCTACGAAAATATACCAACAGACAGCTAAAGCTAGATGAGGAGAAAGAGATAGCAACGGCCAGAGCAGAAGTTCATAGGAAATGCTGATTACTGCTGAACGCTGACTGCGACACAAAAAATTCATGATCAAGATCTTTCCGCTGGATGTTTTAATAACACGGCAAATATTCATATCCGTCGTTCGAATTTTCTTTTGACGTTACTGCATTGTTCATGAATCTAGTAGCGTCTATTTTACAATATTTCGCTGTTTATGCGAGAGTAATAAGGAAATTAGTCAATGGATTCAATAGAGATTATTATTAAGGATGGAATTTAATTTGAATTTATGCTTTTCATATTAAGGTACATTAAACACATTATGTGCTTTCCCTAATTTTGAGCACATTCCAATGTCCAATAGAAGCCTAAAAAGACCGCAGTCTATTTATAAGATAGAATTAGAATCAATCTACTACTCTCACACCAACAACAAACTATTGCAAAATATATGCTAAAAGATTCACAAACAATCAGAATGAAATTAAATTTCCCACACAATTCACACGCGTGACGCACTGAAAAACTATTCTATCGTATTTTATTATTTTCGCATTTATTTTATGTTTTGATCACGTGTAAGTAAAAACTTGCAATCTCTGCATCATTCTACATTATGTGCTTTCTCTAATTTTTTTTACATATTCCAATCGCCTGAAAATTCGCAGTCTATCCATTGGAATAAATCAAACTTACGATTGGAGACGTAGGAAATCGTCTCCTAATCGAAGATTCGATACAAAGCCAAATTACCTAGTAGAATGTAATAAAAGAGGCGAGGCCGTGAATGAATGAAAGAAGAGCGAAATGGGGGAAGATTAGCCAGATATCGATCAGGAGGATCGTTCTTGCTCGTCGGATAATTGGATCGCGGCTACTTTGTGTACGGTGGTTGTAGTTGGTCGGTTTAATAACCTCGTGCCCGAGATTCGTTGGCTGTTGGTCGCAGTCGGTGCAAGGTGAAACGAGACGAAGCGAGTAAAAGCGAGTAGGGGCGTGTGTAAGCCATAAGCTGCATGCGATACGAGGAGGGCGCTTCCGGGTGTTTCCTGCATCGACGATCGCCTTTTGGGACAGAGCAACGTTCAAAGGGTGGGCGCGTAAATCGAACGTGCATGTTTTAAAAGGCCAGACCAGCCGAGCTGCAAAATTTTCAACGCCGCGCCGCGCCGTCGAGGAAAGCGATATAAATTTTCAACGGCCATTTACATCGTTATGGGTCGGGCAAGTTTTTGGGGATTTTATCAGGTTTCGCGAGACGACGCGATAAACTTTGTCCGGGAGAATATAATATGATATATCTTGTCGTTGGCTTCGTGTATTTGTTTCAATTATTTGTTAGTTCCTTTCGGTTTGCTTGAGTGGTCGATATTTTAGTAATAGGATATAAATATTGCCCACATTTATATGCTATATTGGAAGTTGAGTGAAAAAGTGATCTAAGTAAAGAAATGTTCATTTTGTTCTTTGGAAATAATGCGTAAAGTTACAGTTCGTTTTAAAAAAATCCACATATTTCTAAGGAATCGAACAAATTGCTAAGCACATTCATGAATAGTTTGAAGATATTATTATTATTATTATTATTATTATTATTATTATTCGTCAAAGAGCTTTATAAGTCCTTTTTAAAGTATAATTTTAACATGCAGTTATATAAAATTCTAACCATGAATCCTTTTTTGTAATATCTTTCTCTAATCTACGCTATCTATTTTTTCTCTAGCATGTTTAAAAACATTTACGAGCACATACATGTGAATATGAACAGATTAATAGTCGCCACTTAGCTTTCATGACTAAGCGGGTTTTTTTAGTATCTCTGTTTTCTAAACATCGAATTCGCCCATCGCTTTTCAGAATTCTTTAACTCTTGAAAAACAGCTGGACACAGCGCAGTTGTTAAGCTCGTAAAAAAAGCAGAAGAACTGAAATCCATTAATAAAAAAGAGAGAGAGAGAGAGATAGAAGGAAAGAAAAATGGTATTCCTTTTGAAAATATTCTGTTTATAAAGTCGACAGAAGATTCCAAAAGCTTATAAATAAAACCGTAGAGAAACATCGTGTGTTTTTCTTTTTCTTTTAGTTTATTTATTTAATAAATGCCTCAGCTTCCAATACCACCAGTTTGCAATTTAAGTTGTAAAATTAACAAATCAGGAATCTAGAGTTTCATTAATCTTGAAAAATGCGTACTGTAAGTATAAAATAAATCTGTATCGAATTTAATGAATCTATGATATATTAGAATAATCTTATCTTTAAAATTTGAAACAATGTTACTAATTTTTAGTCGAATTGCCTAATGTTGCAGTTTAAAAGAAAGAAAAATTATTTGAAATTAATTATGCTTATCTCGAAAACATCTATCTTGAGTTTTGATCCAACGATCAATAAGCAAGCTGATCAATGTTTATTTGACTATTTTAGTAAGACCATAACTTAAATTAATTGATTGTAAATGAAATAAATGGAAATTAAGTTAATTGATAGTAAATAAAATAAAAAGAAGTTAAATTAACTAATACTAAACTAATATTAAATTAACTATAGTTGGTACATACAAAATCTCTTACTCATACGTAAAGATGTTCGTGAACGTATTACACTTTACCATTAAACAGGTTCAGCCATTCTTCCTTACAGCTTCGCCGATTTATTGTACTATTTTCAGAAACGATCCATTCTGCTCTTTCTATTCGAGCAGATTTTAGCCGAGATTCATTATTATAGCTCCGCGATTACGTATACGCCCCGATTTCAAATCTTTTCCGGATCGGGAATTCACGTGGATCACAAAACGTGAAAGAACTGGTCCATCGGAATTTTGAATAGCCCGCGCGTTTTTTTTTTTTTTTTTTTTACCAGAACCGAAAGATTTTGATCGCTTCAAGATTCGTGGCCGGAAGCGTTTTCACATTCTGTGTTTTTGCTGATCAGGATCACATGTATTCCGTTGAAATCGCGGCTGGTTAAAGATACGGACGTATTTTGAAAAGTGTAATTTCACGAATACCAAACCGCGGAAAACTTGCTTCGTGTCGGTAAAGAAATATTTATCGTGCACCTTGAATAATGTGGAACTTCCATCGATACTTGGTTAAAATATTTACAGTACTATTCATACAGGATTATCAAAAGTAGACTATAGGAACACCTACCTTCACTTTTTTTCTTTCCCTTTCTGCTTTACCCTTTTCTAATCTGTTTTTTATTTCTATTATCTTCGTTATTTCTGGTTTCAATTTTTATTTTTTTCACCTCTATTTTACTAACAACCATGGCGTTTGACAGATATTGTCATTCAACATCCTAAAGGTACTTTTGGATAAGTGCAACTGCTTTATCAGAAGTATTAGTGTATATGAGATAGCCGATATTACGTAGCCCAAAATGCTTTACTCATTAATTAATTAAAAAGTGCGTTTCGAATTTCTGTATAATGGTTCGAAAACATTGACATTGATTAGTGTATCATTGTCAACAGTTTCTCTTAGGCAATTATAAGATATATTTTCAAGCTTTACATTTTCAGTATAACATTTTTCAAACTAATTTTATATATGTACTTTAATCTATTTGCATCGTAGCACTAAATACGCGAGCAACATTATAAATGAGATACTTTCGGTTTTACGTATGATTAAATATGGCGTGTAACAGTCAAAGCAAAAGATAACGTTATACATATGTATAGCAAATAAACTTGGAATAGATATTATATCTTTTACTAGTTAACAAGATAATCTTTAAAATGGTTGATTTATAGTGGTACATCACAAATATCAGTGATACCAATATCAGTCATTGAAATGCAGATGCAAATGGGTTAATATTAAAACTATTACACTAAAATTGTACTGCAATGTATTTACAGTTACTGTTACAGTTAATTATTGCAATTGTTACTGAACTTATAGGAGAAGTTGAATAGTACTTTAAATACTTATTTAAAAGAAGACATAGAAAAAATCAAGTGTCATCATTTTGAAAATCATTCGAAATCGTATTATGTGTAATAAAAAAGATTGTTATCGGTTAACTAGTAACGAAAATGATTCAAATGGTTACGTTAGATAGTTCAATCTTTATATAGATGTCTAACTAGCAGGCGTACTGTTGGTAAATTTATCCGAACGTATGGCTATAGTAATTTAATAGACGAGAGAGTCATGATACCCAGAATACCGCGAATATTTGCGAATACACGAAAAGAAGTTAGAAAAATTGCCGAGTCGAAACGAAACTTTATTTTCATGGAGAGTAATGAAAACGAGAATCCGGCCTCGATATCAATACAAATCAATTTCCTCGTCGGCTTTGTCGATGCATACTTTCCGATCGGATACTATAATAAAAAGATCACTTCCAGTAATAAAAACTGTCCACGGGATGCATTCACAATTTCGCCGGTGTTTTTAAATTCGCCAACCATAAGAGATTCATGCAGTAGAAATTATTTGGTTCCGGAAAAAAGTCGGGCGATTTTTCTACTTGAAATATGTTAACATAACACTGCTATAATAATTCTAGCGTCGTTAGAATATTTCATCCATCTTTTACTTTATTAAATAAAATTGCATTTGAAAAGAATTTAGATTACTAATATTTTGTCTGATTTTTCTATAAAAAATATACTAAAATAGAATTTATTGTTAAATTTGGTGAAACTATTATAATAATGGTAGTGACGTAAGAAAATTCTGTCCATCTTTTACATTGTAAAATAAAATTACATTTGAACGCATTCGAAGAAAGTTCATGCTACTTAAATCTTGTAAGTAGTATGAGTCGTCTGACTTTTCAATCAGCAATGTATTCAGATCGAATCTTCATAGCACTTAACACTACTATAATAATTCTGGTGTCACTAAAATATTTTATCTGACTTTTACACTGTTAAATAAAATTATATTGGAAAAGACTTTAGACTACTTAAATTTCAACTGATTTGTTTATCGGATAGTAATATTCTCAAGTGGAATTTTCTGCTGAATTTTGTAGAACTATTATAATAATGGTAGTGTTGTATGAAAATTCTGTCCATCTTTTGCATTGTAAAATAAAATTACATTCGGAGAAGGTTCATACTACTTAAATCTTGCAAGTAGTACGAGCCGTTTGGATTTTCAATCAGAAATGTATTCAGATCGAATTTTTGTAGCACTTAACGTTAGTATAACAATTGTGATGTTATTAGAATATTTTATCTATCTTTTACACTGTTAAATAATAATATATTATATTCGAAGGAGGTTCATAATACTTAAATCTTGTAAGTAGTACGAGTCGTCTGGATTTTCAATCAGCAATGTATTCAGATCGAATCCTCCTAGCACTTAACACTACTATAATAATTCTGGTGTCATTAGAATATTTTACCCATTCTTTACACTGTTAAATAAAATTATATTTGAAGGGTTTATGCTACTTTAATTTCACCTGAGTTTTTTCTTATAAAAATATATATTAAAATGGAATTTTTTCCTGAACAGTCTAAAATTGTTATAATAATGATAGTGTCATGAGAAGATACTGTTCATCTTTTACACTGTAAAATAGAATTACATTTGAAGGCATTCGAAGAAGGTTCATACTACTTAAAGCTTGTAAGTAGTATGAGTCGTCTCGCTTTTCACTCATTGTCAGCAAGGTACTTGAATCGAATTTTTACAAGATTCGGCAAACCACTGTAACAATAATGGTATTGTTAGAAAATTTTAATCATCTTTTACATCAATAGTGTCAAATTCACGCATGAACATGGTAAACCAATAACAGTTTCAGGAAGTTTGCGTGTTTCACATAAAGAAAGATTTCATAAAACAATTTTACCGACTAAAAAGATGAATAAATAGGTGAGCATAAAACGTTGTTCTTTATGTATTTTTATAATATTCAATGTTTAAAAAATGTAATTTATAATTTCTTTAAGTTCTGTTTCATTGGTTTACTAAATCGTGGCTCGGATTCTAAAATATAGCTGGCCGCGTGTTCAACATCACTGTTTGACGTTGTTAACTTCTTGCGCCACGATTATTTATTTACATATGCTAGCGTTAGCTAACTACTGCTTTTATATCATGTTACGTACAAATTATTTGAGTACCATGGGCAATATTTATTTAATCACCCGCAATATTATAATACAATGCTAAAATTAGAGTTCAATTTATATTTTACCATCAGTGGTATCTATTTTTGTCAAATTTACGCCGTAATTCATAGAACGTGTGTGACTCGTTATGGTAGTGCAAATGGTTAAGTAGAATTACATTTGAAAGAATAGGAACCTCAATTCGCTTAAATTTAGCCATTAAAATTCACACGAATTTTTTCCATCACCTAATGGAATCGCTAAACAGCATTAATGTAAATACTTCCAAAATTCTTTAAATATGATATTTCCCCGAAACGCTTGAATCCTTCAAACAAAGAACCAAGCCACGCCAAAAACCACAAAACCTATTCCAGAAATCTCCGTTCGGAAATAGCCGTAATATAGCTGATTTTTCTAATCATAACTTCAAAGCGGTTGTTGGGGATCGCGGCGGAAGTAATATTCGCTTCTGCAGAAGCTACGATTTCTCGTCACAAAGGGTTCTTCAAGGAAACACAGTTGGGACGAATTACTGGGAGGATAAAAGGCAGATATTCCTTGCTGGAAGAAACGGAACGACAATAATGCCGTCCTCCTCTGAAGGAACAGGAAATATTACTCGGCTAAATATTCTCGGTGAATTAGCAGGTTCGATCCCTGAAGACGGAATTAAAGTAGTAGTGGGACAAATTCATGGACATATTTATGAATGACAATAAGTATCAATTCCTGAATACCCTTTTATGATATCAAACGCGTATAAAAATAATTTGTAACTGATATCGGTAACATATGTTTAATGAGATCTCATACGGTATCGAGCCGAAACAATTACATGGTATTTATGGAGATATCAATACGACAAAGGATAGTGTATATCAGTGACGATCAATGACTCGCTGTGATTGGATTTCTTAGATTTAAGACTACGCGGACGAGATTCTTGCTGTTGCGACTAGTCCTATCTGATCCTATCCTTGCTGTAATGGTTTATAATTTGTAATAATTTTCGCATTCACATCGACATGAATCTACGAATTAATTTTCGAAAAGATTGGCTCATTTCAATATAAATAATAAGTATGATAGAATTGATGTAATCGACAGTATAGGATAAAACGTTGATCATCACTGGCTTATTACATGTTTCAGGTACACGTGTTTCACATCAAGTTTCACAGATTTTGTTTGAACCGTATTCGCGTTTTCGTTGTTATACTTAAATAGGTATCAAACATAATACGACAATTAACTGTCTCAATGTATCTCAAATCGTGTGCAAACGAATCGTACGTCAGATTGATACGCAAGTATCGATTCTAAACTTAGACGTATCAATGGTATGAAACATGTCCCAGTCCAATCGCTAAATTAAAGGCTATCCAATCGAGGAAATGAAGTGCGTTTATGCGCATCGCATCGCATCGCATCGCATCGCATCGCCAGTGGTCTCGTAAAAACATAGAAATATGCAAAAAGAGGGTCAATCGCGTGGTTGTTGTTTTTCACCGGTGTGTCCGCATTTTCTCTGGCATTCGACAAAAAGAGTTTTAATTTCCGGCGAGAAAAAGCAACACGGGGCTTTAGTCGGTTATGCGCGGCTGCACGGGCAGCCTCAAACAAAATATTACCACAGCTTAACGCGCCGCGTAGCACACGGTTTGCAACTTCGCTTGCCTTCCGTCTTCCATTTCGTTTAGCGTGCTCTGTCAAGGGAATCCTTGCATTATCGCGAACACCTAGCAGCTTCATTCCTTGTTTTCTGCCTTTTTTTTTCTCTTCTTTTTTGCGCCGCGCCGAGCGGCTGACGTATACGTGCGAATGCATTTTGCGAGAAATTATACGAGTTTTTTTTTTGTATAATCGTACACGACTTGCTTTGTCGCGAATGAAATTTACCGTGAGTGGAATACTTGTTTCGTTGGATGGAAATGATATTAATTCGTCGCGCCATGCACGACAATTATATATTAGGTTCTTCTATTCTCACTTCGTGTTTACGTCGTATCAACTGCAGAGTTGCTATTAGTACACTGCGGATCTTTACGCAATTATGGAAAATTTAACCCTTTTCGGACGAGTGTCTCAAGTAGCCGCCCAATTCTTTGTTATTCCTTAAACACACGTCAACTTTTCAAACAAGGAATACAAATTGATATCATTAATAAACACTGCAAGTTAATAATTCAGCAAGAATTCGATAGGTCTCGTTTCCAAAGGGTTAATAATTAAAGGAAAATTCATTAAGTATTACTTACAATTAGTTTCGTCCGCAAAGGGTTAAATGGTAAAAATAATATAAAGTATACAAAATGTGCAGAGTAAAATGCATCCTGTAATGTTTAAAGGATGAAACACATCGACTACGTGCAAAAATTATTTTATCATCTTTGACTGTTTCTAAAACATCTTTACGACCTTTCCAAACAATCTAATATTTCATTAATCCCTTGCCCTACAATTATATTATGAGCTACTTAAGCTGGCATTAGCTGATCACTATTTTTACATCGTGTCGCGTACGAATCATTCAAATATTGTAAGCAATTTTGATTCGATAACCTCGTATTATATTACATTAGTATTATAGTTTATATTATAGTATATGTAGTACATATATATTAATAGTATTGTATTAGTATATATATATTATAAGTATTATATTACAAAGCTGCAATTAAATAAAATTGGCATACGACATAGGACGAATGTGACTGGTTATTGTATCGCAAGTGATTGAAAGTGTAAATGAAATATATTCCCAATCATTCAACAACTTTTAAGCTTATAATTAACGCTTCATTGCCCAGTGGTCAATTACCGGCTCGCCCTATTTCACTCGAGACGCGCAAAATTAGTCTGCCAGCATCCAAAAACTATTCCCCACCCAAAAGGAATGTAGCTAGCTGCAATTCGCGTTAAATATCCTCCAGTTCTCGCGCAATTTACTCGACAAGATACGCTTGCACGTAGCCGATTTTATAAACTGCGAAACATCCATTCCCACGAAGCTACGAGTCACGAACACGAGAATCTTCTAGCACCGTTACGCTCTCTTATATATATAGATACATAGATAGATAGATAGATACAAACGAAGAGCGAGAGAGAGAAAGAAGCAAAGGGTGGAGATGGGTGGCGACTTTCCCCGGGACCGGGGTTAAATTTCGAGCTCGTTCCTCGCGGCTTAAATCGTCCGGGACCACTTACGGCACGTTCGCGAACCGCACGTCGAAGCGTATCGACGCGAAGACGAGAAGCAGCCAGGATTCGGCCGCTGTAACCATGTCTGATGCACACACACACACACACACACACACACACACACACACACACACACACACACACACACACACACACACACACACGCACGCACACACACACACGCACGCACACACCTCCACTGGAAGCAAGTTGAAAACGTTACGAGCACGGAACACAGGGCAGGACCGAGAGATATTGGCGCTAAAGTTGAGAGAAAGGAAGAAAGCAGGGGACGAATAGAGGATAGAGAAGCATCCTGCTGACTCCGCTGGCGCTACTCGTCTTCAGACGTCGCCTGGAAAGCTGCAAGTTTGCCTGAACCACCGCTCTTTTTCTAGTCCACCAGCGCGCAGGCGACTTTGTCTCTTTTGCTATTTTCACGTCTGCCCTTTTCCCGTTTTCTATGTCAGGTCTGCGGTCCCGCGGGATCGACGTAATCCTCTTCCATCATTTCGCAACGATGATATGAAAAGAGTACTTATGTGGGTTCAATTATGGGGCTCCACGCCAATAAAAACTCTCTCCTCTCTCTTGCTTCTTGCGTGTGTCTATATCTCTTTCTCTGTCATTCTACGCGTTGCCTGTGACTGCTTGTCCGTTGCTCGTCTCGTTTTTTCCCCGTTGCTTTCGCATTGGCCGTTTGCAGTGGCTTTTTTTAGAACCCGTTGCAACGCTCTTTCTTCGTTCACCTATCCGACTTTAATCTTAATACTCAGGTTCTTGTATGGTATCCGAGTAATGCGTAGGCAAGTGGGAGAATCGGCGTAACCGGGAGAAGAAAAATTAGATGTGTAGGTCTTTTGTATGGGGTTTCGATGATTTTTAGTAGCTGTGGAAAGAGAGATTGCAATAAACGATAATAGTGGAATATCCTAGGCAACGATTAACAATTCTTGCTGCCTTGTTATTGAAGATAGTCTTTTAAACAATCATTGGTTGGAGCTACGAGTTTCGATATGTATGCGAAGTTAGTTTTGATAAATATGAAAGTTACATAAAAAATGTAACAACTGTACAGGTATAAAGTCTATTAAAAACATTAACACGTTCCATTGTTCTTAAACGAATGTCTGGAAAAATTGATACTTAAACGCGAGACTTATAAATTTTTAATTAATTTCATCGTCGAAAAGCAACAAGAAAGTTTCGATAATATTTTACAATCATTCGTTTACTTCTGTCAAATTGTTAATTATTCCAAACTTCATACAAAATCTAGCAAATCCATTGTTAATTGCACAAATTTCTCCAGAAAAGAAAACGCATGAAACGTAAAATTTTCTATCGTACGAAAAATTCTTCCATCTGCTAAAAAAGGTCTGTCGATCGTATTTTTTTGAAACCATTAACTATTAATCATATTATGCGAGGGTTGTTAATTCGCCAGGCGATTTGCGTGCGACGAAAATGATTGCGATCGAACGAGATAAAGCGTAATACATAATATTATCTCATTAGCTACTAAGTAATTGGTGGGTCGCAATTACCATCCACGTTATTACACGTGTTTACGTAATTTTTCTCATTTACAAGCGATTCGTAGCGAACGACGAGACGTGGTTACAATTCAAATTAGAAGAGCTTTTACAAATTATCGATCTGTCTGTGCTTGTGTGTGCGCGCGTAAAATTCTCCAATTAATTCGACCGTAGAAAAGAAGGTAAGAGAAAAAGCGGCTGAGATAGATTTTGTCCTAATTAAACGTAAACCTTCGACTCCGCCGAGCAACGAAACGAAGTTGTGGCCATTGTGGAGGGAATTTATAATGGACCCAGCGCATAGCTGCGTTTTTGTCCAGCTTCCATTTACCGTTATATGCACAACGATAAATAATGGCACCCGTGATAATTAGCTTCCCTCTATTGGCTACAGATAATACGCGTGTATGCACAGGGATGCGCAGGTTATTGATTTTAATTGGCTTGCAGGTTAAAAAACCGATGCTCTCGCGAGAAAGAAGATAATAAAAAGGGGAAATAAATGTCTACAAATCCTTTCGTAAGCTACTGATTTGTGAAACATTATTTTCGCCGTGTTCATCGCATAGAAAATTAACCCTTTCGCAATTCAACGAGTTTAGAGGGACTCGGATGCGATGCTATAAATTTCACATCTCAAGTTGTATTATAGATGTATAGTATAACACTAAAACTACCAGTGATTAAATTATACTTCCTTCTTTCGAAGAAATAAAAATGACACTCGTAATATTTCGTAAATATGCCTTGTATATTTTACATATTTCTATATATTATATTAATCTTGTATTTTGTCGTGCAAATATACTTTGTACATTTTATACATTTTTATGTATACTGTTAATCTTGTATTGTTTCGCGTAAGTAAATTTCCTTCATCCATAAACGCATAAAGACCCGCAGTCTAATAATAAGGTTCAATTCTAAAATGTTAAAAGTACCATGGATTAGAACGTCCATGGGAAGTGATACGTGCCTGAAATGAGGTTCTTTTCATTTCCGTCGCGAAAAGGGAATCAAGAAGTCAGCGGAGTGAATCTCAGGCGGAAAGCAACACTTCCGGTGAATCTTTCCGGTCACTCGTACACTCTAACGCGTGATCCAGTTTCCGTCATATAATTACCTGCTGCTTATCACCAGAAATAGATAAGGGCCATGGATGGAGCGAACGAAACGCAGAGGCGTTATAAAAAAATCTACGGAATTAATCGAGAACGGAAGAGATAATAATTTGGACCTTTCGACTTCAACGATTCGGAACACTTCGGAAATTAAACGAACTCCTTCTTCCTGATGCATTCGATGATTTAGATTCATAAAGGTGATATTCATAGAGATGATATAGATTCATAAATGACGTATAAATGCAGAGATAGGGATGAAGAAAAAGCAGTGATAATATTTTAAGAAGCCGGTGTGTATTTTAGATTGTAAACACTTTATTTCTAAATCGCGTTCCGCTCTAAAATCACCCTAATAATGAGGATACGGGGTTGAAGTTTGGCAGAAAGGATTTTCTTTCAAATATCTAATGATTAATAATATCCTACGTCGAATTTGATTCGGAAATACTTTGCTACGTTTAATTAGTTGCACTTTTCCACGTAAGTTATTCATTAGCTTTACACAATATTACGTGCAAAGTATTCAAATGTTATATGTAATCTTTAATTAATGATTCCTAATATTACGAACCGAAGCCAAAAATTACCACTGCAAGTAGAACCTCTTTTTGTTGACCCAACACGATAATTCACGCTACAATTGCAGTAATTTGCAGTTTACTTTTCGACTCCTTCGCATATTTCTGCACAACACGTTTATTTTACAAATTTAAATCTCCTATCGTAAATGCATAAAGATGCGCAGTCAGCCAATCAAATATGAAAATGGATCTAGTATAACGATCGCGGATCGCAACGGAGCATATCGCGAAGCAGTTCGCCTCTATTAATAGCAAGCATGCGCGTCTGCTAGGTTTCGTCGTATGTCATCATTTTATTTTTCCAGCTACTCGCGTGTGCACGGTCCCTTTCATCTTCAGCCTGCCAAGGAACGATGTATCCCTTGTAGTCTCATCGTACGGTTTCTTTTCGACCTCGAGGACGTCGTAAATCGTGGGCCAAGACACGGCGCAACGTGCACCTTTGGCTGCTATTCGCAGATAGAAAAAACCGCAATGTTCTCCGGCGTTGCCTTGCGGCAGCTGTCGTACTCGTTGTGCCCGAATAATCGCTAGTAATTTCTCCGAGCGCTCCGTATATCGGTGCCTTCGAGTTTTTTTTATTGTACCGCCAACATACTGTAGAACCGTAGTAGACCATGGAGACTGCATTTCGGTCCTGTAATTAGTTCTGTATGGATGGAGCAACAGCCCATCGATACACGGTTCTTGTAATCCTCGGCTTCGGTGAACTTAGTTCATAGAATGATATACGGCGATGGGGTTTCTTTGGGATCTTCCATAGCTTGCATACTTTAGAGTCAATTAAGTAGATATAACAAATACATGCTACTTTTTTTACTTCACATTTACTGGTGAAAACATTTGGTATAAATAAGAATACACGAGAGAAATAGGAATCAGTCGCAGAAATGTCACACAACTGAGGTAAATGTATCACGTGCCGCCACTTTAAGGTTATCGCGTAACTTTATTTAACTATTTTAAAACGTATTTAACATAAAGATCGTTTCAGTTTGGACCATAATATTGTTCAACATCTCTTTTATTTATGAACACTTTTTTATGTGTTCAGTGTAATAAATTCATTACTACGTAATTAAAAATGTAAAACAAAGTCCGATGTCACTTGAAAACTTTTCATTTAAATAGAAACACGTTTTACATATATTAACACGTCTGCTTGTGTAACAGGTGTAAGATATATAGTAAACGTATCGGCTTACTGAATTATCACACGTTCCATACTTTACAATTATATTGGTCACGTTTTAATGTTCAGCAGCATATTCACTTTTTAATATTTCATTTTAAATATTAAATGTAAACGAATATACAATGTCTATGTGTTGTTACGTAAACCTAAGACCAAATTTAGTATGAAAATTTTACTTACGATTCTTTATAAATTACTTTGCTATTAAATGAACGAAATCAAGTAGTCTATCGCTCGAAAGAGTCCGAATAAGATCACATTTAAATGATGACAATGATGAATAGAAGAATTTCATATGTTATCACTAGAGTGCGAATTTTAATGACAATTCTAAATTTTGAAATAATTTTTAATGACCAGGAACTTTAATAGAAATTTGTTTCACCATCCAGAAATTATAACATCTACTATATTTTCGATAATATAAATATATATATATATATATATATATATATATATATATATCACGAGCATTGTGCAATTTTTGCACGCTCATAAAAATTCGCATTCTAATATTATCACGTAAGGTAACACATAAGAGTTCCTATCCTAAATCACTCTGGATCCTCAAATGTCAAATTAGCCCTCAACTAACCCATTCATAAGAGACACGGGATAATGGAATTCATTTTAGACGATCCAAGGCTTCTGTAGGTTAGTTGTGAGCGACCTCAAAATTATGGGATCCACTGTGCATTGCTCAAAACTGGTGAATATTACCATGGAATATTCAGAACGCAAGAAATGCGCCGTGGGACACCCAGATTGCACGAGTATCATTTCAGGTTTACTTGGGACCTGCCTCCGGTAACCCTTGGGTGGTCCAGCTTGGGTCCCTACACACGGAGGTCGTATTGGCTGAAGTCTTTGGATCTCGCGGTGGTTTTGCTGGCTTCTTGTGACTCAGGGATCGTCTCATTTGAGTGTCTCTTAGGGATTTAGAGCAATGGTTGCCAAACCATGGATCGCAATCAGCCAGTTAGAAATGATTTTAGGTTGGTCGCGGTAAATATTAAAACGTGAGAATAATTAATATGTTCATTAAGAGACATTCACATATTGAAAATTGGAGCGTTCACGTATTCAATAATCCTTGTCACTTTTTGTTCTTTTCTAGGAAAACAAAAGAACATTCTAAGAGCGTTAATTTTTCTTTAATACTACCTTATTAAATTATAATGTTGGGGACCTCATGGCTACGATTGTTAATTTTGATAAGGGTTTTTATATAAACTCTTCGATTGTCTGCTGCAATCCACTTTCACTTTAAAGTTTATATTATATAGTAAAGGGTTATCCAAAAGTGCCTTTAGGATGTTCAATGAGAACATCTATCAAACGCCATGGTTGTTAGTAAAATAGAGGTGAAAGAAATAAAAATTGAAACGAGAACGAACGAAGATAATAGAAATAAAAACACATAATAAAAGGGTAAAGCAGAAAGGGAAAGAAAAAAAGTTAAAGTACGTGTTCCTATGTTCTATTTTGGATAACCCTATATAAGCAGGTCGGGAAAAATGACCATTTTTGGAAGTGAATCGCGGACTCAAAATGTTTTGTTGGAACCATTGATCTAGAATAAACTATAGAGTCTCTTAACTTTAAGATACTTTAATTAGAGGCTTCCAATTCTGGTGGGGTTCAACTTACGTCTCTTAAAACCACGGTGGTCTAATTTGTGTCCATCATATGTAAGTAGGATTAACAATAAGTTCAGAAGAAATGTGATTACTTAAACGGCATACCAATTAATTAATGAAAATTATGCGCAGCCATTTTCAATCTATTTAAGATCTATTTATAACCAAAGTTCAGTCTACACTGTTACAATATTTGTATTCAGAACGAGTATGAGTAATAAGACGTGCAGAGGTTATAATATTTAATCACATGACATAAGCGTAAAGTGATAGAATAATTATTATTAGATTGAACCTCATCAGCAGTATTAAGACAGAACAAGGATAAGCATTTATTCATCCGCAGTTCAATGTACAATGTCACTTTATTCTTTCATTTCGTGTATCGTGATCCAAAACTTTTTTTCCATCGCCTTTTATGTGTCAAGGCTAACTTGATAACTATTTTAGCCTGTTAGCAACGTCATTTTTTAATCGAAAATTCCTCTACGTATTGCATTCAAGACTAATATACAAAAGAATTGATTTTAGTTTTCGCCAATTTAATCATTTATTTACGATATTATTTATGAGTAATTGCAATTTATATAATTACGGCTAGCTGTTAAAATCAATACTTAAACTGTCGTTCACTAAAGTATACTTATTTGTACCAAAGAAATAAATATGGTAGACATTTGCAGAAGTCCACACGATTAAAATGCGATAAATATTTATTTATATTTTATTTGCTTAATTATTAAATCTATCGACGGGACAACCCATTAGTTTACATTACTTTAAATTAGAATACGTAATGTGCAGTCTTGACAATAAATTACGAATTTGTACAGAAAAACACGGAATATCCCAAAAAATGCACCCGTTGCAAATTTATATAATTTTTATGAGATAAATTTGTAACCAATTACTTTGACCGCCTTGGTAATTCCAGTATTAAATACAGCAGCGTGCAACTGCATTTGCAGCCGCTGTAAATATATTTTTCCCGAATTATTTTTCCGCGGTACTTATTTGAACTTTAAAACCGTAAGCGTTTTATTCTTAAACTTATTATCTGTTCACACGTAAACCGCGAAAGGCGGAACTATGTATAATTCCCAGAAAACGTCAGAACATTTTTATAACGAGCTAACGTTAGCAGAAATATTTTTATCAACGGAAACGCCCACAATCGCCGACGATAATATCCTGAACCGATATAAACTCGAAACCTTGGAAATATTCTTTTCTCCGCCGTTTAATTGTTCAATTTTTCCTTACAATTTTAGCAATCAGAAGATAAGAATGACACGTGTGCAAGTTGTATCGGAATTTCACCAAATCGCGCGCGAATAATTCGCAAAAGGAAATAGAAGGATTACGCGTGGAAGATGATTCTGGTTTAGACTACGGTTGACGATCGCGCACTGGTCCGGTTAACGAACGAGTGAAATTTATTTTTAATTAACGTGCAAATGAATGCAACGACGACCGTTTCCTGCTTATCAGGGGTGGCATTCGTTGGCGTTGATAGCACTCGCGCGTGCTGCTAGAGATTATTCGTGTCCCGTGGATCTGTCCGCAAAACGACTGTCCGGGAAGTGACATGGACACCGTCATCGTCCAGTTAAGAAGCGTTAACACAGAAAATCTTTGCTTCCGACCGTCGAATCCTGTATTCGATGAGTCCGCGCCGTGTTGATGGACGTGTAATTTACATGCGCACCACTCCGAATGATTGGAGGATCGCGTAATTAAATGAGGTAATTTATATTTAGAGAGGTACTTGTTTGGTAGAGCCACGCTATTGCACGGATTGACTTTTCCATTTTTCCATTTTTCCGTATTTCCGAATATATATTCCGAATATTGAAGCACGTATCTATTGATGGGATATATACATATATCTATGTTGAAATATAAATATTTTAGTCGTAGCTTTGAAAGGCAAAATTGGGTTACTTTACACCAGAACTATCAAAGTGGTTACCTTTTTTATAAATATTGTAGGGTAAATATACGTGGATACATTCTTGCATATTTTCTATTATTCTTCCTATCTGCACGATGCTGTTCTGTAGACTCGAGAATCGACTCTGTAGAACTCGCTTTCGCGATATTTTTTCTCGATATAACATACGCGCCTGTTAACGATCACCCTAGTCGGATCCATAAAAGAAGTGGGAGGGAGAGCGAAAAAAACATAAAAAAATAAAAACCGAGTTGTTGAAAGAGTATTACGGCGGGGGAATTGATTTAGGGTAAATGACCCAATTTCTGTCACTATTCCTATAACTGCTACTTTAGTTCGTTTATTTAATAGCAAAGTAATGTATAAAAAATCGTAAGTAAACAAATTTTCATACTAAATTTGGACTTTGGTTTACGTAACGACACATAGACATCGTATATTCGTGTACACTTAATATTTATAAATAAATATTTGGAGGTAAATGTGCTGTTGAACATTAAAACGTGACCAATTTAATTATAAAGTATGGAACGCGTCATAATTCAGTAAGGCGATATGTTCACTATACATATCTTATATCTGTTACGCAAATTGACGTGTTAATATATGTAGAACGTGTTTCTATTTAAATGAAAGTTTTCAAGTGACAGTACGAAGGACATTGGACTTTGTTGTACATTTTCAATTACGTAGTAGTGAATTTATTATATTAAACATATAAAAAAAATGTTCCTGACTAGAAGAGATGTTGAACAATATTATGATCCAAACTGGAACGATCTTTATGTTAACGACGTCCTAAAATAGTTAAATAAAGTTACGCGATAACCTTAAGGTTGCAGTAATTGGTACATCTACCCTAGTCGTGGAAAAAGCCGCGTGTCGACGAATGAAACGGATCTTTCCGTGCTGTCGTATAATACGAACATCTCTATATTACATTAATTAACACCAGCGTTATGCTGGCTCGTATCAGCGGCCGTAACGTTAACGCATTAAATCGACCATTTCCGGTTGATTAATCGACGATTGATGACCCTGCGCAGACTAGATGCGTAATAAACTGATCCGAGTGGCCACTGACACGTATGTACACCCACGGAGCTTCCAACAGATATACTAACGACCGTAAAACACCGCTCAGACGGTCATAATCGCGAAATTATCGCGGCTAGCGTGATCATACAAGCCGTTTAATTAAACGACCCGCGTTTTCAGACTCGAGAAACCCCCTTCGCTTCGAATGGCGCACAGCTGCATATTTGTTCATCGATAGATTGGTTACAGAGGTCGTTGAACGTTCCGCGTTTCTGAAAACTTGATACACATTATGAAGAGGGGAATTGTTCTGCTAATTTTTCCAAGCGTCAGATCATTTGTTAAGTTTAATCAGTCTCGGATTGAGTGACTTTGTTTATTCGCGGATTTCCTTGTCGAGAGATCTAGAGTCGTACGTCAAGACGACATAAGCCACGTTTTTGAGACTTAAGAATAATTTAAGAGCAGAGTTCAGGGTTTACGAAATATTATGAGTTATCTGTTACTAGTTGAACGTGCCTGGTATTTAGAAACGGCCAACTATAACGCAACTAGCTGCATTAGGATGCTACTATGCAAAGCTATTCAACGAAATCGTAGACTTTAAACATGATACGGATATAAAAGTTATTTTCCAAAAGGATAAAGAGGTACGTTGAATTTTAGAAATTAGCGCCTGCAAAGTAGGATAAATTAAATATTATATAATATAATATAATTAAAAAGGTAAATTTTAGTGCTAAAGGGTTAAAAGAACTATTTCTCCCCATTAATAAACGAAGCATTCTTAAAAAATTATTCCTTTTATATGACAACTTTTCAAGTGACAGTAACAGGGACATTGGACTTCGTTGTACATTTTCAATTACGTCGTAAATAATTCATTATATCGAACATACAAAATAATATTCATAAGTAAACTCGATGTTGAACAATATTATGCTTCAAACTGGATTTTTAGGTTAAATGATTTCTAAATTAATGAAACAAAGTTACAGGATAATCATAAAGTGGCAGTAATTGATACATCTACCCTGTGCAAAAATTCGTTCGCATCAAAGATCCCTGTTCAGGTTGCTTCAATTTTCTTTAACAATTGTTCGGTACACGTGTAACAATATACGCGTACGTTTTCGCGATAATCATTCCGTGTCATTACCAACAAATGATTAATCAATGCAAATTATTAAAACCGTCGCGTTAAGTCGCGAAGGGCTCTCGTTACGTTGGATCTCGGAGCATTAATCAAAACGGAGGTGTCCGTGGCGCGTCGCATAAACAATTCAGCAGGCGCGAATCTTTCCGATATTTCATTTGGAGGCGGTCGGCAATGCGATCGCGAGTGAAAATAGTAGTAGGGAAGGGTGCGAGGAGGGTGTCGAAGGATGGAGGAGGGCACGAAATAGAACGAACGGCCGTGTGCACGCTCTAGCGACAGAAGTTTCGCCGTGGCTCGGCTGTTCGAGCGAGGAAACTTCGCCGGCACGCTCGTCGAACGTAAGAGCCATGAGTGACGCGTAATTACTCGCATCCGAATAGCAGACAACTGGGATTGAAGGGTACCAGGGCTCGGAGTGACAGAGCGTGTCAAAGTTAAGCGCGCGCTAGAAAAAGATCGTGACACTAATTGCTCGAAAATATATAGGCGATCCTGACGGTACCTCGCGGAAAATACTCTCGCCTTGCCTCGCCTCGTTTCGCCTCGTCTCACCTCGCCGACTCTGATCCTGCTCACGTCCTTCTCCCACGTCCTGACGAAGACGTTCTAATATCCAACCTGGCCGACACAGGCGTTCTTTTTTCTTCCTAACGGCGATCGAACGCGTTACGGTCTCAGCAGATATGACTTTTTGACCTATTTGGTAGTTTTATGGGAAATTCAATGCTTTGGAAGTTTAAAGGATTGGGAATACGAAGCATTTGGAGACTTAAGCTTTGGAAATTTAAAGCAATGGAAATCCTATGATTTGTGAATTCAAGGCATTGAGGATTGGAAGCTTTGAGAATTCAAAGTATTGAGAATCGGAAGCTTTGGGAATTCAAAGCACTGAGAATTGCAAGCTTTGGAAATTCTAAGCTTCGAGTATTCAAAGTATTGCTAATTGGAAGCTTTGGAAATTTATGGCATTGGGAACCCTAGGCTTTTAGAATTCAAGGCATTGAGGATTGGAAGCTTTGAGAATTCAAAGTATTGAGAATCGGAAGCTTTGGGATTTCGAAGCACTGAGAATTGCAAGCTTTGGAAATTCTAAGCTTCGAGTATTCAAAGTATTGCTAATTGGAAGCTTTGGAAATTTATGGCATTAGGAACCCTAGGTTTTTAGAATTCAAGGCATTGAGGATTGGAAGCTTTGAGAATTCAAAGTATTGAGAATCGGAAGCTTTGGGATTTCGAAGCACTGAGAATTGCAAGCTTTGGAAATTCTAAGCTTCGAGTATTCAAAGTATTGCTAATTGGAAGCTTTGGAAATTTATGGCATTGGGAACCCTAGGCTTTTAGAATTCAAGGCATTGAGGATTGGAAGCTTTGAGAATTCAAAGTATTGCTAATTGGAAGCTTTGGAAATTTATGGCATTGGGAACCTTAGGCTTTTAGAATTCAAGGCATTGAAGATTGGAAGCTTTGAGAATTCAAAGTATTGAGAATCGGAAGCTTTGCGATTTCGAAGCACTGAGAATTGCAAGCTTTGGAAATTCCAATCTTCGAGAATTCAAAGAATTGCTAATTGGAAGCTTTGAAAATTTAAGGCATTGGGAATCCAAAGCTTTGAAAATTCAAGGCATTGAGAAATGAAAGCTTTGAGAATTCAAAGGGGTGTGAATTGGAAGCTTTGAGAATTCAAAGCATTGAGAATTGGAATCTTTGGAAATTCCAAGCTTCGAGAATTCAAAGCATTGCTAATTGGTAGCTTTTGAAATTTAAAGCATTGTGAATCCTAAGCTTTGAGAATCCTATGCATTGGGAATCCTAAGCTTTGAGAATTTGAAGCTTTGGAAATTCGGCGCTTCAATGATTAGAAAGGTCTTCCTCTCATCAACCCATCATTCCCAAAACTGTCCCTCGCTAAATTGTTCACAAACTCTCGCTCACTCAGTCACCCAAGATCCAATAATTCTCCCTCCCACGTTACCCCCAACCCCAACCCCTAAAAAGGAAAACAATATCTCCGCATTATCCTCGCTACCCTTGGATTAAACCGATCCAACACTCCAGCAGTCGGTACCCAACCGACCTTCTCAGTTAATAACGAAACTTGTCCCTCGCGTGGGTTGGCCATAAAATAATTCGTCGTCCATTAAATTGCGCAGGGTTAGCCATGAGAAAATCGCGCAACCGTTTCGCAGCGAATTAATCGGCAGAATGAAAATCGCTGGCCACTAGAGGCGGCCGATGTGCAGCTGCAGCCGTCTGCACGGTCTGCTTAGCTCGACACGCCGAAAGGTTACGACCTGTGGCAACGGGTTGCCACGAACCACGTATATTTGTGCAGACGGAAAGCGAGAGAAAGAGAAACGTGAAAATCACAAGCGTATACAGAGCGTTCAAAATGGTCAGACCAAAATTCATTGCATAATTCGTTGTATTGGGTTGTAACATATTATATATTCATTCCGCGCTTTAGTATTTTTAAATTCATTTTTTTTGTAAACTCAAAATTACATTTAATCAATCACGTATGCATCATTTTGTCGGCGATCTTCTTATATCTTTTTGTTGATTAAAACATTCTTCTCCTGCAAAATTCTTGGAACTTGCTAGCGAAAAATTGATCCAAACGAGGCGAATGTATGTTACAACCTAATACAAACACTGGGATCATTATTTCACTTCAACGTTGCATCGGTAACGTTTATTATAAATTGCAACGTACGTAAGCATCGACGTATTACTCGTAGATATGCTTTCCTTCACGATTCATTAGGGATATGCATAATAATAAAAGTAGGTTCTCGAGAAATGGGAAGTAAGAAATTATATTCCTATATGTTTATCGACTTCTGTTTTTACAAGCTACGAAATGGAAAATTGGCTTTGTATAAAATAAGAAATTGAACAATTTCTTGGGAAGAAACACTGGTTAATCCTCGTACGGTGAAAGCAGCATCACTTTGATCCATGATCTGTTTTCCATTTCTATGCCTTTAAATTATCAAATATCTGAATTGTCAAGCTTTTGGGATTCCAAGCCATCGAAATTACTAAATTACGTCTTTAAATTATGAAAGTTTCAGATTTCTATACCTTCGCATTGTCAAATCGAATTTCCAAGCGTTTCAATTTTCAATTCGTTGAATTTTTTATATCTTCAACATCTATGCCTTAGAATTGCCAAGTTCTTAGATTTCCAAACTCTTCAATTTTCAAGCCATCAAGTTTCAAGCTTCCAAATTTCAAGCCTTTGAATTAACAGAAATTTTCACTAATTTTTAACACCGTCCGAATAATTATGAGCTATGTTACTATACATATAATTTCTTCCAGAAACTAGTTTGCAACAGAAATTCTCTTATGTCCTAAAGTGGATCTGAATTCGTATCTCGAATCTATCTATAGCCATTCGACTTCCAGAGGTTAACACGTAATGCATATAAGTTTGGCCCTTACCTTTTTAGACACCCTGTACACCAAGCCAAAAGTTCGGTACACAGAGAGAGAGAGAGAGAGAGAGAGAGAGAGAGAGAGTGAAAGACGGAGAGAGAAACTGGTGTTGAAATCGGTTGTTGAAGCGCGCAGTAAAGTCACCCTTTCGCTACGGTTACGCGCCCTTGCAGACGCCATTTTACCCTCCAAAAATTCATAGTTTCGCGGGGACCGACAGCTGACGCAATCTATAAACGTCAGACACTCGGCGTCCCTCCTCGTCGTGTTCTGCTTGGTCCGCTTAATATATTGAAAAACTTTAATTGCCGACAGAACGCACTTGAACGAGTACGCGATTCCAACGCTTGTTTCTCCTTGCAGCACACGTGGATGAGTAAGCAGCTTTTTGCCGTCGCTCACCATTCCCCCTCCCTCCACCTACTCCATGGAAAACTTTGTTTTCGTTTACCTTTACGCAACCGCGAGCTCAGCAGCGATTTATTAACTTGTATAATCCTACAACTGTTCCGTTGCTCGTTAGACACCGGGACACAGAGATCATTTTGACTGGCTGCGAGCGGTGCTTTTGCTTCGACTTAGGTTTCTGACGCGTGGTTTAGATTTAGTTTTAGCTTAAACCAGTGACGACATTGAACGGTAGACAATTGGGAGGCTAGGATATATTTTAGTGTGACATAGTAGTTATAACCTTTACTTTGAAATAACGACTCGCATTCGTGCTGTGAATTGTGGCACGGACTTAACCTCCATCGCGTAGTATTGAGGATTAAATTTAAACCCTTGATGTATTCATTTTTCACTCGTTGAAAAATTTCATTTGGCTATTCGCTGATGTTGCACTGTGTAGCATTCAAAATATTCAGATATTATACCTAATTCTAACTTAATAGCCCTCAATCTTACAGCTTGGTGATACAGTTCAAGATAAAATTACGATTTATATTATAGTTACAAATACAGAGTGTACGTCTCGCATTTAACCATAATCTTTATCGCGAGTTACGCTCGTCATTGTAAGACAATGACTTAATTCGAACCCTAATTATAGCGTTGTGTTAGAAGATTGCGTATAATGTTTAAATGATTTGTACATATGGTATAATATGAAAGCAATGGTATGAAAGTTAATGGTAGTATATGTGGATAGTAAAATAATTCTAAGGCAAGCAATGAATATCTAATTTGTACTTTAATTTAATTATATTGACTTCTTAACACTGAAATTTTTGTTCTACTTACCCACCAATGTGGTTATATTTTATGGCATAAATTTATAATTTGGGAAATGTTGTATAATATTTCTTTCGATTTTAGTAGTGTGTGATTAAAATAAAAATAATTAAGAAGATACAATAGAGACAATATAAATTATTAATAATGATAGTAAACGATTGTATAACGAAATGCAGTTTAAGAGAGTCCGTGACAGTCACATACAATTGTGTTACGAGGTTAGACAGACTTTCAAGTAGTACAAATCGGTCATAAGTCAGACAGTATTCACAGGCGATTTCGTAAGCGGTATTTCGATTCGTTAACTCATCAAATGCAGAAAAATTATTTCTGTAAAGTGTAAGCTTATGCAATAGACAATGTTCTTAAACATAGTAGTTACATTGTTATTTCTCATTTGTTCATTAGATAAATAATTGAATAATTGCTTTAGAATATGCAGAGTATTAAAACTATTGTTTTGTTAACGATAGGATTTATTAAACGATGATATTACTAGTAGATAATTAGAAATTGTAAAAACATATATTATTATTATATTAATCCTCTTTAAAAAATAAGTAGTCGTTGTGCAACACACGTTGTAGTTTAATGTTTTTGTGATCAGAAATCGATTATAGTATTACATATTGTATAATATAATATTTTCTAGAAATCTGGAAAAGTTATTGTATTTCCAAGAATCTTTTGCAACTTCGAAATTTATGGTTTGCTACTTAAGGTGAAATTTAGATAAAACAAGAAACTTATTCGTAACATTAACACAATTTAAAGTAATAATGAACTAAACATTAATATAAATACATGCTTAATTTCCAACATTATTTTATTTACAAATTAATCAAGTTGCAAGTTCAACAAACAATATTAATTTTTATATATCTATTTTTCATAAATTTTTCCCATTGCTATAATTTGTCTTAATTCTGCAACAAGTACATCTACCCTATTTTTCTCGAATCCACTCGCCATTGCTTAGAAAATAAAACACCGTAAAATTAACCATTTCCAAAATTAAACAAAACCCTTAAAGTGTTAATATAATAAATATTAATATAATATCAGTCCCATGAACATTCCCCTGGATTTTCTCCTTTCACTCTGCACATTTTCCATCATAAAAAAAAAGGAGGAAAATAATTCTTACCCTATAAAAGTCATACATTTATCCCGTGTCGCTGGTTCCCTCTCGCTGGTAACGTGAACCACGATGGAAGCCTCGTAGCTCGTTAGATAGAAGCGGAGCAAGCGTAGCGGCTAACAGGGCAAAGCTTATGCTTCTCAAGACTCGGCAGAAAGCCACAGACCGACGCTTATTAAACCGCTCCTAATTATATTTCAATATGCGCTCGCGAGCGAGCATGGAGCATCAAGAAAGGAGATTGGCCAAGACGAGAAAGGATGGTATCACGAGAAGGGTGGCAAACGGCAACGGGGACGGGGGTTGGACTAGAAGGGTGGGAAGGGTAGCGGAAACGATGCGAAGGGATGCTAGAAGCTCGGTTTCCAGCCTGCAACTTCTCTCGACTACGCTGGTTACCCTCGAGCGCGGAGATGAATTTGCTGCTCGTCAATCCCTCAGTCTCATCACCTGATCTGCTCTAATTAATAGCTTCGTCATAGATTACCGGGGGATACTAAAATAGCGTTCGATCCGAGCCGTTGAAAGACCTGCCGAGGACCTTCCTCTTTTGTTGTCGAGTGTCAAATGATACGAATTGCGCAGCGAATAAAAATGCGTGGAATGCGTTTGGAATTTTTGGTGGGGGAGTTGAAGAGGTGAATAGAAGGGTGAGTTTTTGGGTGAATAGGCGAGGGGATATTGGTGGGGAGGAATGAGTTGACTTTATGCGTGTTTCTATCTTTAGAAATGTGAAGACGGAAGTAGAACGTAAGCAGAGATTTGGTATAGTTTATAAGTTTTATAATGTGTACTTTATTATAGATGTTTTGTGTATGGTTTATTAATCAGAGGTATTTTGTATTTTTTAACATATTTAAATTGACTATAAATGCACAAAAATTGTAAGAAATAAAATAATATTTAATTATCATTAATTATCATTAATTATACAATATGTTAATACTGCATCTAACAAGAGATGAAGAAATAGGAGCTACATAGAATTTAATTTAGATTTCCTCGTGCATTTATTGTACAAGATGTTTTTTAATTATCTTTTCCATTTTTCGATCTAATATATTGGCATAACTGTTCACAATCTACTAATAAGAATTTAACCCTTCTATTGAGTGACTCAAAAAATATGACCAACCATACTTTTAGAATCTAATATTAACTTTAATGTAATTAGTTTATTTTAAACGCAACTAGAATTGAATTATTGCATTTTAGCTACGTTTATATTGTGTCTATTTTAGGATATGTCAGTCAATTTTTTAATCACAATTAACAAATGGTATCCAATCATATGAATTTGTATAAAAATCTATATTTATGAACCCAATAGTAAAGTTAAAGAAGGAATATTTAATATCCTGTTAACGTCTAATGAATCTACTGAACAATTAAGCGAATCAGAAATTATTCGGATCATTAACATTGAAAATAATGTATTAAATCTCTAACGAATGTTTTTTTTGTGTGTTGCAGGTAAGTTGGCCTCAAAACTCGAAGTAGCTATAATAAACAAGGGAATGTAAGTATGTTACATGCCTTTATGTAGTGCGTTGTATTAATGGCAGTAATAATTACTGTTCGCCTACAGGATAACGTTAATTAAAATTATTTTTTCAATGTTTCTTGTTAATTAGCATCCAATATTGGTCTTCTGTATTTTATGCTTTCTAATTAGCCCTGAGCTCCATATAGACATGCTATAACGTTACACTGCCATTATTAATATGCTAATAAACTATGTACATACTTCCAGTTTTAAATGAAATATTCGCATCGGTAAATTTCAACCAAAATTCTTTACCTATATATATATATCTCCTTTTATTATCGTTGGAGATAATTAGAGATTTTCCATAGACACTATTGCTATTATTTACAATTTTTAATAACACCACTGTTATAATAGCAAAATTTGTAATGCATATTGGATGTAAAAAATATTTGCTAATTTTCCTCCATTGCTTATTCCCATCGTTTGAAAAACGCTGTTGCCTTATTCTAGTCTGACCTAATAATGTCGAAAGTGATGATAAAATTATTTTTGACACCGAAACGACGATTCCATATAAGAATAAATAGTCTATCCGATGATTCGTCGATGGTAGAACTTGAACTTATCAAATAATAATATCCGATAGAGTAGTTTTAATTGGAATCCATTGTTGTCGATTGAGCGCAGCGTAATCGAAAATCGTCGAGCGGCGGAGTTCCAGGTTTATTTGATCTACTGTGATCCCACCGCGAAACGAAGTCGGCTGCCCCTATTATCCGTAGAAAACCTTCACTCTCTCGTCATCCGTTTCACACCTACCCCTTTCACCTTTACTGGCCTCGAAATATCGATTGCCTTGGGCACCAATTCCTCTCTCTGTGTGCAATGCACTCTGACACAAGCTCACCGACAGTAATGGCTGTGATTACGGACGAATGATTCCATTAAGGGTTACGAGACTTACAAGCAGACTGTTTGCCCTCTTGGCCGTTGATTAAAAGGGAAAATCCAAACTCCTATCCAAATTCCCACTAGACTTCTTCTTTTACAACAACGTTTAAGCAACTTCCTTTTTAACCCCTTCACGATCGTATCCGTGTTAACACGGTTTCAATTTTCTGCCGGATTTCTTTTAATCTTTGTTTACACGGTTTTACTTGATTAGTAGAATTTATGCAAAATTCAATATGTCTTTATGGGTATAAATGTGAGAATGAGGAAATATTTCGCTAATAAGATTAAATATTTATCTGACAATTTCCAATTTTATTATTAGACTCTTAGACTTAATATTATATTACTATTAAGTTAATAATAGTTATTAATTACTATTAGACTACTATTGTTGTACTACTACATCTTTGTTGAAGTTTATATTTTTGTTGTCAAAAATTAAATCATTGAATTATAAAGAATTATCGTGCATTTTACTGTCTCGATATTTTAAGTAAATATATTAGAGTGATACAAACGTGGTAGAGACGTTTAATGTACAATAATTTGAAATGTTTTACGATAACTTTAAATGAAACTAAATGATTAAAGTTAATGCACAAATTAAGACAACGTCCATCAGCATTTGATAAAGTACATTTAATGTCTATCGTTTTAATGATAAATTAAGGTTCTGGTTCAAATTTTATTTCATCTATACTTTTTCTTATAAACCACAACCGATTATGTTTTATCTAGTATCTGCCATAGCAACAATTTATTTATTTATTTATGGGATTAACCCTTACAATTATAGGTAGTAGACAAGAAATCAGCTTATTAATGAATGAACTCATAGAAAATGTCAATTGCTGAGTACTTTATCCTAATATCATCTATAATTAATAAAATATAATAAAATAACTTATAATTAACTTGTTTTTGATAGAAATACTCATCGCCAGCATTGAATGGTTGCATCCATATTTTACATACATTCCGAAACTGTGCAGAAACTGAGATTCGATCCGTTTCACAGTATAGCGTCAGAATTGTATTAAGTATGTAAAAAGTCAGTTTGCACATCTGGTATAATCTTAGTACATTACGGACTCTTTCTAATCCTCGACACAAGTACTGAAAAATTCGTAGTCTGCTTATAGGCAGCTGTGTACATTTAAAAACCAAAGTTGGAATTTTTAGCCTGTCCGCTCCGCAATTATCAGAGCTACGGACGGTCACTTAAAAACGTAAACATTATTCATAGGTCGGATTCCAGGAATCTCACCACAATTTGGGAAGTTATATTATTCCTTTCTACGTAAACAGATTCCACGAATAGATAAACGCCCAACGCGAACTTTCGAATCAATCGTTTGTTTATATTCCTGTACACCTCCGTTGCTTCGAGTCACTAATAATAGTAAACCATTCAGCATATTAAGGACATTTCTGGTCAAACGCGATCAGTTAGTGCGCGAAGCGTCGTACGGAAAGCATTTCTCGATGATTTGATTACACAATTTTGTCGTGGCATTTCTTTATACTCTATTCCGGTTTCGTTTTAACGCGTACTGCTTTCGAGCACAATTTTTATAACAGTAACATGTTTATTTATTTATTTATTTACTATTCTTTGAGATAGCTTGAATTAGATATTTTTTTCGTAAGAATCTTTATTCATATAAAGATTGCAAATAGACCTTAAATTAATGAGGCGTGCAAAGTGAAATAACGCGACAGTGAAGCGATTATTTTAGTTGTTTCGTTGTGTAGCTAAAGTTTTTAACATTTATCGCGTTGATAAAAGCGCTGAAGAGGATTAATTTGTTTTATGAAGCTTCGAAGACTGCTAGATCTCCAAAAACTGCGAATGATTCCTCATTAGTTGCATACTTCTATCACAATACAAATGTGAGTAACAATTAAACTTAATAATTAAGCTCGTTATAATTGTGAATTATGTTGTAATTCAACATTGTATCGTGAAGATTATTTGAAATTGAATTTCAAATAGGTTATAGGATTTTATGATTAATATATTGGGTTGAATAAAAAGTTTCGTCGTATTTTAAGGACGCATAAAAGCAAAACTTTTTTAAACAATTTATCTTTTGTCATCGTACGCGATTTTTTATTATTCTATCTATGGAAAATTTTCATTTTTGGGGCAAAAAACCTGTCTGAGTATTTAAGTTCAATAAACTTTCGGATTTTTTCGTTTTCCACCAATTAACCCTTTGACTGTAAAAAGTGTATAATTGTCTAAATGAATTATACCAGTGCCTAGATTTCGTTTGATTTCCTACCTTATCATTATATAATAATCTTTGAAGTCTCATAGTAATGGCAATGTAACATTTTATTATTTTACACTTCAGTCTAATTTATTCATCAGTAACTATTCTATTTAATTTACACTTACATTTATTATACAACAAAATGTGCACATTTCTAATTGCATCAATGCTGCATAGCAATAATTAGGCGAATATCGCGTCGCAGTCAAAGGGTTAACTTTTGAAGAGCCTAAATAGTAAAATTCTTTCAACATCGATATATACTATCATCCGTGCCATTGTATTAACCCTTTGCGGACGAGCGTCGACAAATAGTCGCCTAATCATTTTTTTGGCTTTCCGAACCCATGTCGACTATTAAAGCACGAAACTTAACGCAATGAATACTTAACGTAATAATAAACATATGAAATCATTGGAAATGAAATGGTTTGGAATTATAAAGCGTGAAAACTCAATGTCGTGGAATTAAAAACTAAAGTACTCTCACAAGTGTTACTACTTCTCGTCCGCAAAGGGTTAAGTTTCAAAAGCAAGTTAAGAGAATTACAAAAATCAAGGGGAAATAATCTATTTTAATTAGTTAGCTTTGAAAATATTTAATAAATACCGATCAGTTCTACGAAACAACCTTTTGAAAATCGGATTAACATTCGCTAAAAAGAAAATGCTTTTAAGTCAAGATGAATTCGGAAATGTTAAATCTTTCAAAATGGAAAAAGAAAAATACGGTAAATAATTCTGCTCGGTGTTGGGGCGCTTTTTAAAAACTAGACTGCTCGGAAACAGCATTCATCGCGTTCGCGAAAAAGGGAATGCTCGAATGGTGCATAGTTTTGGACGATAAACAAGAGCGTCGGGTTGCCGTTTTGAAAATCTGGTACAAGTGCGAGCAATCGTGCAGCGAGGAAAAGAGTGCCTCGCGAAGTGTGCAGCACGATCCATCACTCAAACGCAGCTGCGCTCACCGATTTCCATTGTCTGTGCACCTGCTGTTACATGTTTGCCCGCATTCCCTGCCATCGCGCGACTCAACTTTTCAAAGTAGCCCACGTGACATTTTCTAATCCCTAGAACTGCTCATTGCAAATTTTACACCCGTCGTTTCGATAACGTTACTTTTCACTCTTATTACCACACTTGTGAATTTTTCTGCTTTTACGAAATTATGGGAACTTAGATTTGTAAAATGACGTACGATGCGTGTAACATGTAAAGGTATTCGAGATTTTTCAAGTGCAGGGGAAATTGTACTATAATATTTAGAGGGTGAATTGTGAGGTGAATTTAGGTTCAGTTTCTTTGACTTTGTTTATGAGAATATTTGCATAAAAATCCAAAGTCTTGTAATACGGTAACATAATTAGAAATGATTTCAATTGGAATTCGATTTTCAAACTTGGAATTTTGAAGATTTGGATTTTTAAACACTTGAATTTCCAAACTTTCATATTTCCAAGCGTTTTGATATTCAAAATTTTGGATTTTATAGTATTTCAATTTCCAAGTTAATGATTTTCCAAGCGTTTTAACGTTCAGGCTTTGGGATTTTTAAGCATTTTAATTTTCAAGCACTTCAATTCCCGACTTCTTAGATTTTCAAGCTTTTGAATTTTCAAGCCTTTGGATTGTTAAGCGTCGTAATTTCCAAGCGTTTGAATCTTAAATTGTTTAGTATTTCAAGTGCTTCAATTCCCAAGTTTCTGGATTTCCAAACGAATTTGAATATTCAACCCTTTCAATTTCCAATCAGTGGAATTTTAAATCTTCTAAATCCTCAAGCGTTTCAATTTTCAAGCAACCAAATTTCGTTCCCCTAAGTTACCTTCTGAGCTGTTCGATTTTTGAACTCGTTCGAATAATCACAGTACACGGTTTTCATAGACATTCTTAAACCCATAGATCGTATTTTACCAAAAGGTTTGATAATATGAAACGTAGCCTTGCAATACGATTCCATTGAAATTACACAGTGTTTATATATATCCCTTCTATCAATTATAAACATTGTTTGCGTAAACAGTATGAACTAGAGTAAAGTCCGTGGTGATCGTCGCCGATTCGAGATGAAACGATATTGCGAAATCGTTTATCGCGTTTCTCCGTGCTGTCAGCTCGCTATACTATTTTGCGTCCATGTTGATGGAGGGTATACAGTAAAGTGTGATTACTTATCAGCGATAACCGGGCGAGCCACTTGACACGGAATGTTCGTTACAGTCATTACGTTTTGATGGGGCTGTATGAATCGATACACGCGGTTGCGGGAAGCGCACGAGAGACCGGTTAAACAACTAGATAAAGAGATAGGGAAATAATGCGCCAAAAGCGGAATAGGACAGCATATATTCACTATAGCATGATGAATGAGGTAGCTCTAACTCTACTGTTGGAGATAGTGAAAGTAGGATAATATGCAGACGTAACGTGCTGTTAGGATAATTGTCTGCTTACGGATCGGAACGCGATGATAGGTGTGTCGCCCAAGGGAAATATGATCGATTTCTTACAGTATCAGGATTTTTCTCTTTAACCCTCTATGAAACGAATTTTATTCAGAGATCGATCGAAATTTAATTTCTAAATTCGCGAATATACTCGAATCCGAATCTTTGCGAGGCCTCGAAACCTTGAATCTCTATATTCTAAATTTTATTTGTAAAGAGTATCTATTTTATCAGTTACAATTCTAATCTAATATTAATACAATATTTTTTCACAAAATTTACTCTCAACTCCTTCTTTTCAATATTCTTTTTTTCACGATTTTAACGCTATATTTTTTTTCACATGATTCGATTTCATCTCCTTCCCTTCAAAATTCCCTTTTCCACAATTGTAATCCAATATTAATCCAATATTTCTTTCACAAAATTTAATTCCAACTCCTTTTCTTCGATATTCTTTTTTCCACAATTTTAGTCCAATATTAATTCAATATTGTCTTCATAAAATTATATTCCAACCTATTACCTTCGAGATTCTTTTTTCCACGATTTTAATCCAATATTAATCCAATACTCCTTTCACAAAATTCAATTCAGATTCCTTTTCTTTAATATTCATTTTTCCACAATTTTAATCCAATACTTCTTTCACAAAATTCAATCCAAATTCCTTTTCTTTAATATTCTTTTTTCCACGATTTTAATCCAATACTCCTTTCACAAAATTCAATTCAAATTCCTTTTCTTTAATATTCTTTTTTCCACAATTTTAATCCAATATTAAATTGAAGAATGTCAACAGCTACTTAATACAAATTCCTTCTTAAAATAGAATCTTTACAGAAGTTCTAGACGATTGATTATTCATTGCTCAATACAAGTAAGAACTAAACCGAGCGACCCAGTTAGATTAAACTATTTCAATTTTGAGCCAAGCAATGCTATAAATATATCAAGACCAACTAGATAATTCTCGGGAAAACCGTTAACTTAACTCGATGAAGCGTGAAAAAGAGGCCACCCTTTAGGCAGTAATATTTTCTTAAACGAGCTCGCAATTAATTTTCGTGTCACCGCATATTTTATCGTTTGGTTTTTCATCGAACGCTTTCAAGGGATCCTTACGAACACAAGTATTTTCCCCCTTGAAAAACCTCGCTGTATTAAACTTTTCGTTGCTTCAGCTTCAATGACGTGGAAGAGTCCCACGATGATTAATTATCTCTTTAACAAAAGAGTTACACTGGAATATCTCGAATATATTAAACCATTAAACTTCGCAAATATTTTCCTTACCTAAATGATAAATCCCCTCAATATCGTAATTTCTTAAAAACTACCCACTCACTTCAATCATCACATTTATAATTAATATTAGAGTTTCTTTTTATATAGATTATAGAAGATTTTATACAGATTCGTGTAGAATAAATAAAGCAAGTAAATATTGATAGAAATATTGGAACTAAAAAAAAAAAAAAAAAAAAAAAAAAAAAAACAAACAAATCTGATTAAAACTGAAAACTAAAAAAAACTGGGCAACAAAATCAAGTCTAAGTAACTCCTAAATATTCTCTAAATATAGAGTGAGTTAATGAGAACTGTTATTTTAAATTTAATTGTTTTAATAGGAAAAGTGTTTTATTTAAACTACGATGTATTTGATGGGTTGCGTTGAAAAAATACATATTAATCATTTTGTGTTTTAAATATTTTAAAGCTAGAAATTCAAGTTAATATCATTGGTAGGCATTACTATTAATAATTGGACCAGTTCCTAAAAGGTTAACAATAGAACGTTTATTCGTTAAATAATACTCCAGTTCGTCCGAAAAGGGTTAACTTCACTACTATATGACTACAAAAATTTGCTATCGTGAGAATGAAACGTAGAACTAAAGTAATATAGCTATTAAATTATTTATACTTTTTGTAGCCCCTGTTTTCTCTATTCTTCCAAAAATGGCCCTGCGCAACATACAAGATTCGATCCACATATTACGTGCTCTTAAATTCGTTTTTAATGTTCCCACACGCGCGTAAATTGCAAGTATCCAAAGTTGTGATTTATTCGCCGGCGACGGTAATGCTTTATCGCTAAATCTTTCATTGAAGCGAGTAGCAGCGACTCTTTCTGGTTTAAAAAAAAAAAAAAATGTAGAATCCGAGGGCATTGTACATTGAATTTTTTCCCCTGTCGCTCGTTCCGGGTCGATGACGCGAAAAACTGGCCCCGATGATTAATTATTCTTTTAATGAAAGAATTAGGCCGGTCGAAAAGAAAAACACAGCTCGCAACACGCCGTGGCATTGTCTGGTGCTGGTTTCTACGCTGCTCAAAACGACACGGGAGCGCGGCGTCGAGGTATTTGCACCTTCGGCATGAAAGGCGAGGGTGGCCTGGATGATTAATGAGCGAATGGAGTTTTGATTGTGGTAGCGCGGAGGGTGGCCCGTCATGCAATTAGAAGATGAATCATTTGTAGCCCTAAATCGCGGTAATCCAGCGGCGGAGACCCGCCGCAAGAGTGAAATCGAGATTTCGAAAGAGTTATGAATAATTATTAGCTACATCTTGCTTCTGTTTAATGCTAATACCGCCACTAGCTTTCGGATAATATGTACTTTGATGGAGTATTATAGTGGTTACGTTGCCAGTAGAGTGCGGATACTTATGCAAATTCACGTTTCTAGAATTAAATGTGGAGGAGGGCGGCAAAAATTAGGGGTTGTTTCATTTTTTGAATATTGCAATTTCTACTATACTTTGGATAATTCTGCGAGGTGTGTGCATTTTGCACTTTTTGGTAGGTTTAAATTTCCTATAGATCCATACAAATTCGTAGCCTAATTATAATAGTTATATTGCAAGTAGATTACAGGTAATTATGCAAATTTATATCTTTAACATTAATAGTGGAGAAGGGGGCAAAAATTACGGGTTGATTGATCTTCTAAATTATGTAATTGTTACTATACTTTGGATATTTTGTATACTTCTGTGTGTTGGGTGCATTTTGCATTTTTTTCGTACATTTAAATTTCCTACAAATGCATAACATTATAATAGTTATGTTGCAATGAGATTGCAGGTACTCATGCGAATATATATAGATATACTTTATCAAAGTATGCAAATGATGATTGGTAAATTTCTTAGAAATATCTTCTGTAAAATTTATATGAATATTTATAAATGTATGCTTTTGCTAAAAAGGAGAAACATGATTTCAATTATGGCTATAATTAATAGACTGCGGATCTCTATGCAAATTTAATTTTATATAAAGAATCACTGATAATAAAATTTCAGTCATCGATAATGGTTATAAGTAACCAAATAAAAATTCTAATCAATCATAATTCTTATTCGTAATCGTAACAGTTAAAAATTAATGTTTTATTTTTTTGAAATCCATAATAGTCTGATAATAGTCTTCCAAATAGATAAATATTCATTTCTACTTAATGATTGCTCTTAAAAAAATGTTTCAAGTAACTGTTACCACTCAATATTACGTGTATTTATGTTCACTTTTCACCTATTTTTCATATCCAATACGGACGCATGCTAAATTTTACAAACACCTGTACATTTTCTCCGATTTTCCCATCCGTTACCATTCCCATTAACAATCCCGATATTTCTTTTCTTACGCGATCACGGCGTTCGGTGGTAACGCGGTAATACTTGCGTTAAATCCCACAGCTCGGAGTAATATTTCGTGCGGAGTTTAAACGCCGCAAATAATCACGAAGAAGCAATAAAGTCGCGAAAGAGTAAATTCCACGCGAACGCGTGTTCGCCTCGTAACGCGGTTAATATTTTCCCTCGTGTCAACTTTTCACGTGACTAATGAAATAATTTCCCGTCTTTATCGCGGCTGGATGTTTAATCCACCCCCCTCCTCCCCCCCTGCTAAAGATTTACCGCGAAACCTGCTATTGTCAGCTATCTTTACTTAAACCGATTCCCTTTGCACCGAGTTCACCGTTAGCAACTTGCGAAATCTCTTCGCGCCGGCACGCTAATTAGTATAACACGTAAAACGATTGAGCAAGCATTGTCGTTGGCTAATTAAGAGATGACTTCAACTCACTTGTAGCCGGGCTAGTAAGATTAATTAAACTGAATTACTTCCCAAGGCTGAGAGGCACAAGATATCTCGATTTGATTCGCCTCGCAACTTTCCCCCA
This sequence comes from Eucera pruinosa, assembly GCA_028830335.1. Classification (NCBI taxonomy): domain Eukaryota; kingdom Metazoa; phylum Arthropoda; class Insecta; order Hymenoptera; family Apidae; genus Eucera; species Eucera pruinosa. The sequence continues at coordinate 28,721,574 of JAMYCR010000001.1, read as the reverse complement.
AACTTTCCCACGCGGAATTTCACGTTCCCCAAAAACGAAGAACGTCTATCGTACATACTTTCTCTACGAGCAACTTTTATGTACGAAACGTGTACCCGTTGCTTTGTTAATTCGGTGTAATTGCAATATTTAAGATAATATCCGCGGAACATTTCAGCTGAATTGCCAACGATTTAATTAAACGTTTACATGCGCTGTAATTCTGCTCGTGCGCGAAGTAAATTGAAATTGAAGGGAGCATTGTGAAAAATGCTTTGGGTAATCAAAGCGTGATGCGCGATGTTATTAAGCTTGTTTCTTTTGACTTGTAATTAGATTTGGGCAAACGAATGTCACGTAGGGATTTATTTACTTTTATGTAAAATGTGATAAGTAAATTGGGAATTTGTATGCATTTATGGGGAATTTAAGTGTGCAGAAAGGCGTAAACTAAACGTAATATGCAAAAGTATACAAAATGATTAAATTCGTCTCATCTGGTGTGTATTTTGAGCAGAGCAGGTTACAATAAGTAGGTTATAGATTAGGGCGGCAGTTTTTATGGGAAATTTGAGGAAAATTTCGCTATAGATTTTTGTTATATACCGTATACAATCATACCTCGAATTTGGGTACTAATTGGTTGCAAAGTAACTGATGTAAGTCGAAAAAGACGTAAGTCAGGGTACGCTTCATATGTACTTTTGTCACGCAGCTTCTGCGCGGTTTACTTTTTATTAATATTTACCCTTTCGATACTAAATACGACTATAGTCGTTCGTCGAAATTTCACACTAGTTGAGAAATCTGGCTAAATCTAGTAATATATAAAATATAATTTAGCACTTTTAGGTTCGTAGTTAATTTAATGTTCGTTAAATATTAATTGGTTAAAATACTAACAATTCGCAAATAGATGTTACACTGCAAACACTTGGCCGAATCATTCTGCACAGCCTTAGTACATTCACGGCTAACTACGCCGTAGCGAAAGGGTTAAAAGCTGTCAATCCATCGTTAAAAAACTTTACTATATATTCAATTTCACTAAACATCCTCTCGTTTCGAATTTTATCCCATCTTTGACACGCCATACATGTAACATTATCGAGCTCTCGTCAACTACGAGACACCAAGCATGGATCAGCGAATTCGGGCTGACTTTTCACCGTCCACCGAAGCGAGGAGCCATAAATTAGCCGCGTCACGAGGTGCAGCATCCGATTACATTAGGATCGATCTTCATCGAGGCTATTTCGCTTAGCGTTGCGTTTATCCCGAATCAAAACAGCTCACGCTCCGTCAATTACTAGCTAATCCCGTTAAAAATATCCATGACATGCGTTGGAGTCAGCCAGTCTACTCAAGTGGTGCTTCGCCTCCTTTTTTTCGTTTTCCCTCTCCAATGTACGCATCTCTGTACACGCGGAGAATCAGTAGACCGTTGAATCGCGACCAGCTGTACCGGCACAAGCCGACCACTGTGCGTCCCGAAGCTCTTCTATCGCGCGTGTGTTGCTTCTTTCGTGTGAGCGTAGAAGAACATTGAGAAGCAGAAAGGAGGGAAAAAGCCAAGACGGTGGTGCGTGGTGAACATACACGCGAGAACGCGTGTCAACGGTCTATGCGGCCAGAACATGGTTCACCCTTACAATGGTGTCGATTGTTTATCTGGAGATCGCAGCAGGCACTGAAAGCTCACTCGAGGTCTTCAGGGGCTTGGATATGCCAGAGAGAGCGCCATCGTGGTCCTCGGGGAGAGGTTGGGTGTTGGGATCAAGCGGCATCATTGTCTTGACGTGGTTCGTGGTTGACTATCCTGTCCCGTGTCTTCGCAGAAGAGGTCGAAGATCGTTGTCTGACGCATGGCTTACCGTACCATTCAATTCAGCTCGTTACGTTATTCCGCGACAAGGGATTTTAACGAGATATGTAGGGTATATGACCCAATTACTGTCATTGTTCCTATAACTGCCACTTTAATTATTCCATTCGATAGGAAAGTAACGTATAAAGAATCGTAAGCAAAGAAATTATCATACGAAATTTGGACTTTGGTTTACGTAACAACGCATAGACATTGTACATTCGTTTACGGTTAATATTTGCAAATAAATATTAGGAGGTAAACGTGGTGTTGAACATTGAAACGTGATCAATATAATTATAAAGTATGGAACACGTTATAATTAAGTAAGGCGATACGTTTGCTATATATCTTATATCTGTTACATAAACTGACGTGTCAATATATGGAAAAATTGTTTCTATTTAAATGAAAAGTTTTCAAGTGACAGTACGAAGGACATTGGACTTTGTTGTACATTTTCAATTACGTAGTAATGAATTTAATATATTGAACATATAATAAAATGTTCGTAAATAAAAGAGATGTTAAACAATATTTTTATAATTAATATTGTTTTATAATTAATTAACATTAAAATTCTGTTAAATACGTTCTGAAATAGTTAAATAAAGTTACGCGCGAACCTTAAAGTGGTGGCAGTACGTGGTACATGTACCCTAAGTCTCTATTCGCGATTTTAACAATGCGGAACGCTTACTGAGTTCCAGGCAAATATTTTATTGCTTGTAACACTAGCAAACATGTAACCTTAGCATATATATTAACACTAGCAATTGGTTGCATCTGCTGAAATCATAATAACCAATTAGATCGTGGAAAAATGCGGAATACTTACCCAATAGAATCGTAAAAACCATTACCGTACGTTTTTGCACAAGAATGAAGGTACTTATACATACAACGAGAATTAAAATAATATTCTAGAACCTAGAGAAGGAATAATATTTTATACTCGGTATTTTATAACAGTTACTATTCTTTAGGGTGTAGAAATTCTATCCCTATCGACAAGCCCAATTATTCGGGGTGGTGGTTGGTTGGAAAAATAAAGGATTGAAAGGCAGAAGAGAAGCAAACAAAGAAAAACACGGTCCTTCGACGAGTCGAAGTATAGCCGATAACACGCGATGAGAACAAACGTAACACCGTGAAAATCTCCCGTTTGTTACGTTTATACTCGCTCTGTCCTATTGCTGGATAAATGTGGATTGACAGCGTTACATACATACCGTTTCTCGTTGTTCAGTCCGATTTCGCCGCGATCGTGACGAGTATGCTCATTGAGCTGCCTTTTTTTTCACCTAACCCCTTCATTCCTTTTTGCTCGCATGCTCGTTCGAAACTCTGCGTTGCGTCGAATGTCAAAGTGAGCGCCAGAAGCAACGTCGTCGATAGTTGGCTGCTTCGAGCCTCCAACGAGAATCAAAAAGCATTCGGTGGAAAAAATTTAGAAGAATTCGATGGCTGCTAGGCAAAATGATGCAAGTCACATTTTTAGAAAATTGAAATTTATGCGTTAACGCCAAAATTGAAGAAGATAGCTGTTTACTGTGACACAGATTAACTGTATATGTAAACTAATTTCCCATTGATAGATTAAATGAATAAGTAGAAATTTAAAATAGGAAATTGAAATAAGTATTTGTATTGATATTGTGGATAATATATTTTCTTGGGACAGTTGTGACTTGTGACGGAAATAAATAGTGTTCCAAATAGTTACTTCGATGAAAAGCTTCTTGAAATTGTATTTGAAGTAATTATTTCGTTTGTGAAACGTGGAAATACTATTTTATGAGAAAGTTTATACTATAGAAACGCTATCTCATGAGAAAGTGATCTATCTGAAATCGTTTTAATGTGATAATAGTGAAATAATAAGGATAACGTTATGAAGAACAACGAGATTGAATAAGAAAAATGAGCTTAGCTGCCGAAAAAAAAAATTATAACACTTTGTATTCAGAATTTTGAGCGACAAGATCTGGAAAGTAAAAATATTTCACTTACGTCGTTTTGCCTTACAGCCATGAAATTTTCGAAAATAATTGTTTACTCGCCGTAGCACGAGCAAACACTATTCTAAATAATGTAGTGCTAGGATTCTCTGAATTCGGAGTTCTCCGTGTCTTATTTGCTTCTCTCTTGCCAATGAGTGATTACAGTCGGTGTAATCTCCACAGTGGGATTTACGTTAGCTTCGTATTACGTGTATTCATTGTACATTAGAATACCCGGTAAACAGCGTAGTACGCCAGCAGGATTTATGGTAAATTATTTCAGAATGATTCTTCTTTTTTGCGCTGCCTCTAACAATAAGTTAATCGTTCGAGGAAACCTTATTATTTCAACCCTTTGCACTCTGCTGGCTTCTCTATGGAGACATTCATAATATATGTACGTTCCATAACATTTTTAAAAGTTATATAATATTATATATTATAAAGTTATATAAAAGTAAAAGACTGTGTATCTGTACTCAGGGGCGGATTTAAATTTTTACCACCCTAAGCTATTATATCTTTGCCAAATTGCTCATCCTAGATAAAATACTACAGTATGCAAGAAATAATAAATATTTGTTCAGTTCATGAAGATCAGTTGTAAATCTACTTAAAATCGCGATTCTTTTTATGGTATACAGGGTGAATCTCGCAACTTGATCACGTCAAACAACTTGTGCACTGTATTTATTATAGAAAAGGATATCTCAATAAATAAGCAAGGTAACAAAAAACCTATAGCAATAGCAATAATAGTTGTTATGTTAACAAAGTCGTGTTACATGGAAACTGATAAGAATATTGTGTCAAAAGACTGTATTTAGCAATTGTTGCACCATATTATATCCAAACCATGTTACAAGAGGGTTAACAAAAATTAGAGGCGAGTGAAATTAAACAAGAATTAAATGTTAAATTACCTATATATAAGACCAATTCAAGCTTCACCACAAAAATGCTCCGGAATCTCTACTGCGTACGTAACATAAAAAAAAAACACGCTCGGAATGCAAAGGGTTAAAATTTAACATCCCTTTCTCACCACCCCTTCGAATCCCCTATCCGCGAATTGTTGCACGCGGCATCTCACACTCGAAGCCTGTAACTTCCGGTTCCTCCTGTGATTCCGTTAACCAGGATACGTGTATCTAATCAATCCCCCAGCTGTTTTCCATCTCGCTCATTTTTACGAAATTGTCTGTCCTCGCGCGTTCATGCTCGCTCACCGGCAGCGTCGCTGCTGCCGGGAACACGAGAGGCAAGCGGAATACACAGATACCTGGCGGCAATTCCCGCGCGACGTAACCAACTATCCGCAGGGAGTTCGAAAACTGCTGGCCCCGCGGCCGATCCTCCACGGATAAAGGGTTGCTCGCGGATGATGTAGTGCCATGTTTATTGCGTCCTATTTGCTCCTCCGCCATCAGCGCGGCCGCAATAGCGCCTGCCAGACGACACGTAGTTATCCCATGTGTGTACGCTTTGGCACACACGAGCGTGTGCTTCTGCTTTGCTGTATTTCTGCATGCGTTTAGCCTGTGTACATGTGTACGTAGCTAGCACGTAGTTTGTACAGTCACTCGTGAAAGCATTCGAACGCTTCGTTACAGTGGAATCCGATTATTACGATCACTTTGGGACTTACAATTTTTGATAAGAATAATTGGCTGATAATATTGCTGCGGAGGATAAAGAATTGTACCGGCTACTAAAGTCTACTTATTTGCACCAATGAAATAAGAATGATAGACTCTTGGAAAAGATATATGATGCGTGTGAAGTAAATTTTTATTTATATTTTCGTAGAAAATCATGGAATATTATTAAAAATACGACACCGTAAGTTTATATCATTGTTATGATAAATTAGTTAATTAGTAGATTAACTAATTAATTGGTAGCGTCAGTGTTAACCCTTTGCATTCGAAAGGTGACCCTCAGTCGCCAAAATTCTTCTCTGTCTCTGTCTTTTATACACCTATCGTAAAGTAATTTGATCCCCACTTTCTGTTTGTAAATTTCGTCTGTTTATTTTTACCGTTCGCGTTTAGTGGTTATACACATATATGTAATTGGGTATTTCAATTTTGATAACTCTCAAGTGCAAAGGGTTAAAGCGTGTCGCTATCCCAAGAAGTTTAGGAAACACCGGGTTATGGGAATTTCCTTATGACGCAGCATTCGAATGCTTTCATGACTGACTGTAAGTGCAGTGTACTCCTGTGGAGGTGTGTTTATGGGTATTTCTGTACATGTGTGAGTCCATCCACGTATGTGGCCTCGTAAATGAATGTTGTGTGAGTTTGTGTGTGTGTGGCTGCATGCAGCAGAGTAGAGTGTACCGCAGCAAAGTGTTGGTTGGTATATGCAGTAGCCGGACAGGAGCCTCTGTGTTTTCCTCTGTATGCTGAGCTGGCTGAAATCTTGCTCCACAGAAACTAATTACAACGAAGCCCAGCTTGTTGGCCGAGAGAGTGCAATGTTTTCGTTCTTGTGCCCTGCTCTGCGCCCCGTCCGTTTCACCGCACCCATCCGGCAATCCTCGCTGGTGCCCGCTTGCAACGCGAAATCCTGTTTTTTTTTAAACGAGAAAAACAACGGTTCTTTTGAGAGGTCCCCGAGAGAACCGGATGGAATCCCATTGAGATATACAGAATCGAAAAGAGACGCGCGCGCGTATGCGGGGTTTAATAGGTAGATGGCAAAAATAGAAGACGAAGCCGGCGAAAGATTGGATTATGGTCGAGTTTTTAGGGGTTCCGTGATACGGGGATGAAGTTTATGGTCGAGGTGTCGCAATGTTCGAATATTTCAACACGGTGCACGCTTAGCGCATTCGAGTCATATACGCATAATGACAAAACACACGCGTAAAAAGATAAAGTTTGTATCTTGAAAAATAGCCTCAACATTTTTTTTACTGATGATTAAATAGATTAAATATAATAGTAGGGTGCGTTATTATAGCGTACGCGTTTTATATTTCCTTTACGTATGCGAAAACGGTACCATATTATTACTTTTAAATTTTAGCACAGGTTTTGGTACACATTTGTTTCACCCTCCAAAAATTATACCATCTGCTCTAGGTTCGATATTTTATATACCTGCATTCTGCAATTTTGGGCACATTCAAATTTCCCGTAAATACATAAAAATCGGCAGTCTAGTGATAGTTAAACAAATATAGTAGTAAGTTCTGGAGAATTCATCGTACCATTTAGTATCCCGTGTGCAAATGTTTCGTTGCTGTTAATATGACTGCGTAATTATGGCATAGACTTAACTTTTATGGGACGTCGTGTCCCATGGTCTGAAATACTGATAATAATCTAAAAAATCAAAGTTTCCGAAAGAATATCTTCCGTTTAATTATCTCACAAGGAATGTAAATACTTCTAAAGTATTTTAATATGCAAAATGTAGCAGTATATGCGAAACCATATATTGTATGCAATCAGAAACATAAAAACAAAAGTGGTACTTTGAGCTACGTAGTCCCAAAACCGTGTGACAGAAAAACACATTGAATGATAGGTTTATTCTGTACCTCGTCTGTGATTATGGTCCATGATTTACAAAAGATTACTTATAAATCGTGCAAACAAGACTTAAGAATTTCTGCTGTATTCTTTCTGATAAATTTATTTGATTTTATTTATCGCAAAGGTTTGTCATGGGGTTGTTTACTTCGAAGTTGTTCACGATAGGACTGAAATTTTCTGTTTGAACAGAGGCCATTCGTTTTTGTTGAGATGCTTTGAGTGCGGTCTATGTGGGTGGTTAATGACTCGAGGTTCTCCGCAACTGGAATAAGAGCTGGTTAAGGATTTGACTCGGGAAAGGGAAGGTGAAGTGTTTTGTTGAAAGCAGTTTGAGAGACGTAAGTACCTAGGAGCTTCTGGGTTGAAGAATTTGTTTCGGAGTAGGAGGATTCTGATGAGCTCTTGGAGATGTTTAAACAAGAGTTTGGATTCATTAATTATCCAATACTATGTATATTATTTCGAAATTGTTTGTCATTTGGGTATAATGAGAATTTTCACCTAGTGCAAGTATTACCTTCTTTATTATTAGGTGGTGGAGTTTTATTTATTTATTTGAATATAGAAGCAGTTCGTTGCTCATTATACAACTAATTGTACATACATTATTAAAGCAAGACGCAACAAATAAAATGTAATGTTCCATAAAAGTAACTTGAAACTAATAAGAAATAAATGAAAGGAAAAATAAAAGGAAAGGGGAAAATAAGTAGCCTAATAAATGCATAAAAATCCGCAGTTTGATTACTATTTATTTTTAAAAATATAAAGGATATTTAGTATTGGTGTTTAAAATAATTTAAGTACAAAAATATAACCTTAACACAGTGATTCATAGGCTGCGGATTTGTATTAGCAAAATTAAAGGAATAAAATCTGAATGTAGGGTTGTTTCACCTCCTGGATAAAGTAATATGTGTTTCACTTTGCATATCTTGTATATTTTTGATTTATCGCATTTTTCCCTAACTGTTTACACATTCAAATTTGCTATAAATATATAAAAATCCGCAGTCTAGTCATTCGTAATCATAAGACGAAACTTTTTTATAATCACTACTTAATGGTCCCATTTTGGTAGATGAAATAAATAGAAATAACTTATCAGGCTAGATCTAAACATAGTAAATATTTTACTACTTAAAAGAGTCTCAGTTTACTCATACAAAAATTAGCATGGAAATTATACAAATTCTATTCACATGAATATTTTCCGAAATAGAAACTGTCAAATGAAATCGATTACCTTGCATATTTTATCTGTATTCGTTCGACACTTTAAACTATCGAAGCACACTAGAAATTGGACACGTTCAATAGAATTATTTTAAAAGCTAATAAACCGACACTCCGAATCGAACCTTCCAATTTATCACTCATTACCGACGAAGCATTCGTATTTTAATGTTGTAGATTAAATCCTGCGCGAAGTTCGCTCCAGCTGAATTGAATTTTAACGAGCAATATCTCATTTGACTTTTACTTAAACGAGCAACGTTAATTATGGATCGGAACCAAGTTAGGTTAACGCATCGAAATAAAACGTGCTTACACAGAACAAATATCGCTCATCGGTTTCAAGCCCTGCTAATGGTTTTATCATTCCTCCTTTGCTTCGAAATCATTCGTTATTGACGGGACCATACAATCGCTAATTACGTTTCCAATAACGCTGATGCGGGTGAATTTCTGTTGCACGAATTGGTCACAATGGACCGAGAAAGTGTAACAAAAGGAGAAATCGGCGCGACGATGGCTCGTTTGCTGCGCGCCGATACGCTTCCAAACCGGTCTCCTACGATTATTATATGGATACGCAGCTGTGATCTATGTTCACGTTTTTATCGATAAGTGCAATTTATCCCGCTGCCATAAAACCACGAGTCGAGTGACGCGTAGTATAGACAAAATAGAAGTACAGATACTCGCGATATTTGTAATAAAATTTAATTTACCCACTCTAATTTCCTTTGGAATTTTTATAATTACCATACTAAACGCAGATACTGTATAATATTTTAATATTTCGTGTATGGCATAGGATTCAAGTAGGTAATAACTTTTGTTACTACGTCCACTTATTAAAAAAATCGCGACATTCTCAACACATAGATAGTGACTGTTTCTATTATTGCAAAAGCAGCACGGCATAATTAGCTGTTATCCCGTATTATTGTTATAATTAATATATTAATTTATGTATTATATATATAAAGTATTTCGCATAATTAATTGTGGTAGAATAAGTGGGTATAAATTATAGTGAAAATAACATCTTGTTAGAGAAAACGAATACATACGTGTATTTTTACCAAACGATGGCCAATTTTTGAGAACGTGTGTGTACATCTTAATGACGAAACATTTGCTAAAAAGGTTGTTTGTAATTTTGATGGTAGAGAACAAAGTATGGTAGATCATTGAGATAAATATTTGATGACGTTACAATAAAAGTATCCATTGGACTTATTAAATATAAAAAGAAACTCTGCCTACTATAATCATAACTATACTGCAGATTTTTATGCAAATTCATTTATTCGCAAACAAAAATAAAGAATTGGAAGTTGAATGATACTAAGTATTAAATATCTTCTCTAGTTCGACTATATCGTATATTTTTATACTCTGCGTATATTCTGTACCTTTTTACCTGTCTAATTTTCCCATAAATGCGTCAAAATCCACAGTCGAATTATAACACGATTTAATCTACCACATCTTTGCCCATTAATTCCCTTAAAATTCCAACTTACTCTCATGCATGCCATCAATATTCCCCCGATACGATCCAATTGATAATTGTCAACGGCACGTCAGGCGCAGCCCGCGTCACCTCGTTTGCATGATACATTTTCGCATAAAAATTAAAAGATGGCGGAGCTCAGTGGGAAGGGTACGGAAGAGACGGCAAAAATTGCCATAGCCCTGGACAGAGACGCGAAGAAAAAAGAGGACGATCACAGAGCAGGCGGGACAGATAACAAAAAAATGAAAGAGGGAGGTTCGATGATTGATGGATACTGACCGATTGAAAACCGCGCTGGCTTGCCTGCCCGCATGACTGAATTTCACGTTTAAATTCGTCTAGCAGAAAGTTTGCGTTGTAGGCTTCGTTTCGTACCGTCATTTTATCGTTGCTATTACGTGTACCAATGAATAATTCACCTTTACTGTCCAATTCAGTATCGAAAGAAAGTTCGTAGCTTTTCTTAAATAAAACATAATGATTACATTCGTATAACTGTACATAATTTTATTCTATTATGTATTTACCACCCTGTTGCACTTTTCCATTTATTTGACAACTTAACTTTCGATTGATGATGGTATATTTATTGCTAATTTTCAAGTGACGTCAAATTAACTATTGTAAATGTTTAAATTTTTTTCACTACTCGTTAAATTCCTTGTACCGACGTCACGATATCACTAATGATATTAAATAGGTGATACTTGAAGGTTAAGGATTCCATCATTCCCAGAATTTTGTATCCTTTTAACTTGATTCTTGCAAGCTAATATAATTATACCTTTCAAGATTACCCAGTAAGAAACATTACGTATTTTCATTTTGCCTTAATATTTTTAACAAGATCAAATGTCAATCCTGTTTTAACCCTTTTTAAATATAATACGTATTAATAACAATTTTAAATATAATACGTAGAGTAATGTAATTTGAGTTTAAACTGCGCGTTGAACTTGTTACAGAAGTAGTGGATTACTTGTTGCTACACCTATTATAGGGTAGAAGTACCAATTACTGCCACTTTAAGTTTATCGCTTTAAGCAACTTCATTTCGTTATTTTAGAAGTTACGTAATCTGAAAATCGTTCGAGTCTGGTGCATAACATTACTTAACATCTCTTTCATTTACGAAGACTTTTTTATATGTTGAATACGATGTATCAATTACTAATTCATTGAAAATATACAATAAAGTTCAATGTCCCTATTACTGTCACTTGGAAACGTACCACTTGAATAGAAATGATTTTCACATCCATCAGATTTCAGTTTATATGACAAATACAAGATAAATCGTAGATTCATCGCCTTTACTGCATTAGAAAGTTGCCATGCTTTCTACTTACGTTAGTCACATGTTTAATGCTCAAACAGTGCATTCACCTCCTGATACTTATTTTTAAATATTAAATATAAACAAATCTGCAATGTTCATGTGCTGTTACGTTAAAATGAAGTACAGCTTTAATATTGGAATTTTGTTCGTAACGATTCTTCATACGTTCGTTCGCTATTAAATAAAATAATTAAAGTGACAGTTATAGGAATACTGATAGTGATTGGAATATCTACCCTATGTTTTACTATTTCACAATAACGATTATCGTTTGAGAGAGCAACGAAAGATCAATAGAATTGAATCTGTTGGCTTTTCTTAGGACATACGCGTTCGAAGGGGAATCCGTTGATACAGGAAAGTTGGTAAATGGTGAAAAATTGACACGCTTAATGCGGATACTGTGTTCTTTCGGTGGAAAATGGGGTCGACAATACTTATTCGCTTGTGGAAAAGTGCGATAGCGAAAGGTTAGCAGTTGAGTAAGAGGAATTGTCTTCCTTTTGTAAGAAGTTTTGTTTTGTTACGGTGACCGTGTAAACTTTTGGCAGCTACTCATATTTTTCTATCAGATGATTTCTAATCGGGCACTACTTTTCACTTTTATAATATATTAGGTAGTAGAAAAGCTTCGTGCGGATTTGTAATACAAAATTTAAGTAATTTACGCTTCGTCGAAATAAGAGACTAAAAGATAGTCAAAAGTCAAACACTTTTAATTATATCGCCAACTAAAGAATGAAATTTTTATTTTTTGAGAAATAGATTTACATTACGACCTTTAATTATATTAGTTTTATCAATATTAATACGATTCCTTTACTCTTGAATAAATTTAAAATTAATATACAATGGCGTAATTTGTTTTATAATTATGTCAGGATCAAATGTTTAACTTGTGATTATACTAGCGTGAATATCAAGTTATAATTATTCAATACTATGTTCATTCCAATCAGTCGCGTTACAATATTTTTCTGAACGCTATAAAGAGGTTCCATTTCGTAGTAATAAAATAGAAGCGCATGTATTTTGCGTGCGATTCGAATACTTCTTATCCTCTAATTATTCGTTTATCAATTTTACAACAACTAAACTGTACTGTTACATTATGCCACATCGATACTACTCTTAGATAGATATCTCTTAGACATTTGTAATAGATATAAATATAAAGAAATTCCACTTGGATGCTCCAAAATATAAGCAGAAAAGATCTGCACAGGATTAAAGAGAACAAGGAAATATTGCTTTATATATGTTATTTATCCTTTCTTATTTTCCACGTGAGTGTTTTGGGGGTAAATGGACTTATTTTTTCTCATAACGTGTATAATATATAGATAAAACACGGCTGCATGTTTACATTCGTCGATATAGTTTACGAGAGATCACGATTATAAGGATAACGATTTCAAAGGATACACCGTTACTCGGGAACAAAAAATCACGATCGACAGATATCGCTGTCAAATAATTGAAAGTATCGAACAATCGGTAAAAGCTTTTGTCAATTGTGCTAATAAACGATATTGTTTTTGGGTAGCAAAATTGCGCCGTGGATTATCACATTATTCTTTCCCTGTATTTTTTTCTTTTTTTTCTTTTTTTTTTTCATACCTGTGTATTTTCATTTCGCGTATTTACAATATTCTTTTATCAGCTTTTATTGAACCTTATATTTTCAACGCACGAACTGAAACTTCATATTTGTTTTTAGTCAAAATGCATTAATTCGATGCAACGATACAATGATAAATACGCGCGCGTGTAGGAAAAGTTATTTCGTATAAATATTAAAGTTCGTATCTGGAAATTCGCTTATGCAAAATATTTAGAATAGCAGCAAACTTTTTTTAAAAAAAAAAAAAAAAAAATAAATCTACATACATATGCTGTATTTTATTTGCAACGATATTTTAAGCCTCTTACTTTCTGATCCGAGTATCTGAATACTAGATGCACAAATTAATTCGGTGCTTTTGCACCACAATTCGACGTTTATTCGTGAAAAGATTCAAACACATTTTGAATGTTCGAAGTACTTTTCGTTACTTTGGATGAGCTGCTTTGATATACTGTGCAACTGGAAAATTTCCTCTTTGATAAAATATGATTTTATCCTTGAAAAGAAATTTAACTCTCTGTAACCTGAATTTTTTCGTGGCTATAAAAAAATATTTCTGTTTGCAGATAATTTGCCGAAGCATTTATTTTCATGTATCTCAAACATTAATTCAAATAATATTGTCAAAATTAACCTTATTATAAAAAAGAATAGCGAATATATAAATTGTAGAAGTATAACAATTTAAATTGAAAATAATTGGCAAAAGTGTAACAACTTCAATATCGAACATTAGAAATATTAAATTATTTAACTAAAAAGGTACAGAAAAAGATAAATTTGGATCAGTAATACAAGGAAATCCACATTCATATGGAACTAATTTTCAATAGCTTATTAATTTAATCACAGAAATATAATATCTCAATAAATAAGTACGTATTAGAATTAAAATTACTAAAATAATAAAATATAAATAAAATATTATCGGTAGATTGTGGATTTTTATATAAATTGACGTGTACATATAAGGCATAATCGCTTAAGGGATTAATAACTACGAAGCGAAATAAGGGTTAATTCGGCGATGTAATTTTTTTTACAGCGAACAGGGTCTTCTTATATATCAAAAAGCGCAACGAATTAGCTTGAATTTTTCGGACCACTGATTATCGTCCATGCACCTGTTCCACTTTTTAATTAAAGCGAAAGCCCGAACCAATGAATTCGCTAATCACGTCATTGCCGGTGACTAGCCGGCCAGAACGGACGCGTGATATGTTCTGTAAAATTTCAATAAAACAGCTTAATCGATTAATCCGCCTGCCGAAATCGGGGGAGGATATCATGACGAGGATGAACGAATATAACGCGCTACGCAAAAGTTCGACAGATATACCTGGTTCACTGTAATTTTATTCCATTTTCGACTATATCTCTTTGCTTGTTATGGGAACATTTCACTTTAATCCCTTGTCCTACGATCATTTTCTTACTTATATATAATTCGATAGATATATATCTGGTGAATGTAATTTTATTCCATTTTCAACTATATCTCGTTGCTTGTTATGGAAACACTTTAACCCCTTGTCCAATGATCATGTTCTTACTTACGTATGTTAGCATTAGGTGATCACCGAGTTCATATTATTTCACGTACGAATCATTTGAATATTATAGGGATTATTTATGTAACAACTTCCAATCTTATGTCACAATGGTGATTAAAAAGTTTGCACTTAAAATTAAGAGAAGTGGCGATATTACTTACATGGGATGACCGGGTACAAAAATAATACTTTGAAAGTGTAAAATAAGTAGGATCTAACGAGTAGAAGTTCCAGCTATTATTTTACATACCTATTATAAATTTTTTTTCCGTGAAAAAGGAAACAAGTAAAGGAAAAATGAATTCGTAGCAGAATATACAGTGATTGTCAAAAGTTTCCAGTCGAAATGTAATTTTACGATATTATGGAAGCGAAGAATACTCAACAATAACGTTTCATTGCGTATTATGATTTATGGAATATTATTTCATTAAACTGTTCACGCAAAAACTTTCATTGATGTGTAATCAAGCTTTAATTAAAGTACGATTATTACGGATTGACCAGAATCTTTTGTCAGCCACTGTATACTTTCGTTGTGTATTTTTCCACGCGGCTCGTTACTAATGTAGGCCATTTTTACTAACAATCGTATAAATGCGAAGAAACAACCTCGGGGCGGATCGAGATTTCAGAGCGAACGTATTATGCAGAAAACGCGAGGTACATTGAGACTTCTGTACGAGCGCCGCGGGTATTGTTATCGTAACACCAGCTGCCCAGCCATGGGTTTACCTTGCCTGTTACCAGTCCTATCTACGACCCAGAAATACCCCTATCCGCACACTTCAAGTAAAATTCGTGTATACTGGCTGCTTTCTCAACACTAAAACCACCGACAAGTGAAGTACATCTACCCTTATTTATTTCGAAGAAATGAAAATGATAGACATTCGAAAGAAATGCAAGAGTTACTATGTAGGCTAGAAATTGTAGTTTAAAGAGAATGATTCTTGAAACTTGGATTTATAATAACATTTTGTTGGATTGGCCTAAATCTTTTTCGCATTTTAAAGACGTATAGAAACGAAACTTTATCAAACAATCTATTGCTAATCTTTGTACAACAATTTTTACCATATTATACACGTTTTACAAATTTTTCATTTTTTATAGCGTGAAACTTTGTCAGGCGAATTTTTCAATTTCCAAATTTTGGAATTCTCTTCCATTAAAAGATTTGTGTAAGATGCTGAAAATATTAGCATATTCCATCATGCGCATCATTCTACTTTGTTTTACATTGCATTTCTATCTTTACAGTATGTAACGCTAAAACACAATGTGTCCAAAAAATGCATCTTCATGTTCTTCCTCTTCAAGGCTACGTTAATCACGGTAAACACAACCAATCATTACAATGCTTAGCCAAGAAATAGTTTAAAATGTTTACTCTACAGATTTTGTTCGCGATTTTAACCTCTTAGGCACGGCTGAATTTTGCGCGGGGCTGTTTCTCTGTACGGCAGGGTTCAACGCGAAGTACGTGTAAATGATACGGCACTGCAATGCGTGACGGATAATGCTGTTCTTTACACGAGTACATTGGAATGAAGTGTTTGATGATTAAATTATAATTTTTCTTAAAGATATGATACACGCATTTTAACTTTAACAATTTATAAATACTTTAACAATTAAAGCCACTATAGTGGTGCGTCGTACAGAAAGATGACGTCCGCGAAAGCCACTATAGTGGCGCATAGTGCCTAAGAGGTTAAGGTACGCATATATTGCAATTCAAACGCGCATTGTAAAAGAGATACTTTGGCCAACCTGACACATTACTTCCGCGACCTAAATTCGCTCGCACAATGCAAGTCACCGCAAGTTTGGAAACTCCCTGTACAGAAAAGGGGTGTATATGCACGAAGGTTGAACGCGGCCTAGTCGAGGCATATCACATAACCTGAGGCGAATCTCTTGCACGAACCACCGAGATGGCCCAGTGGCACTAATTACGAACAGTATGCCACGGACACACATCCCTTTCCACCTTAAAAAAACTAGGGTAAATGACCCAATTACTGTCACAGATCCTATAACCGCCACTTGAATTCGTTTATCTAATAGCAATGCAATGTATAAAGAATCGTAAGTAAAGAAATTTTTCATACTAAATTTGGACTTCGATTTACGTAACAACACATAGACATTGTACATTCGTTTACACTTAATATTTACAAATAAATATCCGGAGGTAAACGTGTTGTTGAACATTGAAACGTGTCGAATATAATTACAAAGTATGGAACGTGTCATAATTCGGTAAGGCGATGCGTTTACTAATGTATATCTTACATCTGTTACGCAAACTGACGTGTTAATATATATATATGTAAAAATTGTTTCTATTTAAATGAAAAGTTTTCAAGTGACAGTAAGAAGAACATTGGACTTTGTTGTACATTTTCAATAACGTAGTAATGAATTTATTATATTGAACATATAAAAAAAAAATGTTCATAAATAAACTCGATGTTGAGCAATATATTATATTGCGAACTGGAACGATCTTTATCTTAACGACGTTCTAAAATAGTTAAATAAAGTTATGCTATAACCTTAAAGTGGCAGTAATTGGTACATCTACCCTATAATACTTTTCCTACTTTCTTTTCTCCGTCTACTTGCCACGTATTACTTTCCTTTTCTATTTTTTCTCTCGCTATCTTTCACTCGTCTTCCTGACTACGTGTGTGTGTGTGTGTGTGTGTGTGTGTGTGTAGCACGCATCAAGAGTTCCGGTGCCCTGGTGGTACGAGGTAGGTAAAGTTTCCCTGTAACTCGAAGAATCATGCTACCCCTCGATCCTTGCTTCAGATGAGCACCCTGGGGACCCTTTGGGGCTGCACCTCGGGGAACACGTGTGTCTCGAATCTTGAAGAGCCAATCAGCGTGAGGAAAGTTGCTACGCTGTCTATTCTTACCCCCTAATTGCGCAGCCAATGGTGTTGAAAGCTTGCTTAAAGTTCCTGCAGTTGTTTCTTCTTCGCGGATATACTTGTGCTTCGATTAACAATTCGATTGCTTAGAATAGATCGTAGTTACCTCCTGGATACAATTGTTGGTTAAAATCCTGTACCGTTCGTTTGTTAGATCCTAAAATGGAATACCGCGCTATTATTTATCGGGCCTGTATCAACAGTATCTCCCTGCTACACTGGAAAGAGTACAGTATAGTTTTCTATGACTTAGCTGTTCATTTAATAGACAGTTTCATTTCATTACACGTCTATAAATATTCTCATATCGAGTGGATAAATAACGATGATTTATTCGAACAAATAATAATGATTCATTCGTATAATTTTTTATTAATTATTCGAACAAATCTACCTAGTAGCAATGGTATTTTTTAATTTAATATGTGAATAAAAATTAATTACAAAAACCAATATGAAATTTCGAAAAGGAAGGTTGAAATAACGTTTCACATTCGCCACTATTTATACATTCTTACTTCGCCCTACTTTGCAATATATATTAATATAATATAACCTAAAGAATTTCTTATCCGATAACCTTTTATTCGACTGATTTCCCATTCGATATTTATTCTACAATGGCGAATGAAATATCGTCATCCGATTTTCGAATAAAATACTGCCCATCTCTGTTATCACAAGAATTTGCTGCAGCTAATCTATAGCGTCGAATCAATGACAACATTCTTCGTGTACTTTTTGCATGTGCGATACAGGGAAAAGGGACAGGATGAGAAATGGAGGTTATAAGGGGGACGATATCCCCTCGATGCAAGGAGAGAACTCCCTAACAAAGCGTCCGACAGATAATTCCCCGTCTGCTGCAACGTCATTAAGTTCTTCTTATTGCGCGAGTTACACCCTGTACGCATTCGTCGTAACGTAGCGGGGGATTTTGTTGTAGCGAGGAACCCTCCTATGCCATTTGTAACTCATCGATCAACTATAGGAAAGAGAGAAAAAGAATGTCCGGCATCCACACCTCTGCAAACACGGATTTCCTTCGTAATCGAGTTTCTTCTCGATTATTGGCGGTCGCACCTACCGGAAATGCCGCGTTTCCTTTTTCACCCCTCCTTTCTTGAGGGTATCGTTACGCTATACTTGTTAGCTTATGGTTTCGAGTAAAATAGAAATACACGTCGCAGCAAGAATATATATACTGTCCGTCCACGAATAGAAGGCAGACGAGTCTTTATACCCTCACTGCAGATATTGTTCACTGTCTTCCCTATCACCACACGCATTCTTTGTTATTAAACCACTGTCGATCTTTAACGTCTTCGGTTAATAGTGAACAATTCATGCGGTTGTATGGAGGCTAGTAGATTGTAATTAGAACCGGAATGTAAATAGTTGCATGCCTTGTTGTCGCGGACGACTAGTACACGCTATCGAAAGAAATAAATGTTAATTGTTTCGTACAAACTTATCTTTCTGTCGCGCTAAAAATATCTACGTTTATAAAATTCTTTTACAATACCGTAGAAGCCACGATCAAATTATTTTCGCGAATAATATATCTTAACTGCGATCTTAAGTGTAACTTCTGAACCGAAGTCAAAGAATTCCGTGAAGGCTAAGTGGTATCAAACAAATAAAAATTACATTCTATCTTCCAGTCGCGGATTGTTTGTCGCCACAAACAATAATAAATTTTCGCGTCGGCAAAGAAACTTCACTTTAACTTCAGCTGCGTTCACAAAAACTGCAATTTCATCTCGATTCGAGCGTAACCAAAATTCCCCCATCTATATCGAAAAATCGCCTAGCAATGTATCACCTCCCACCCCAAAAAAAAAAAAAAATACAGGAGGAAACACACAAGCGACATCGCGTATCGCGTTAATGTCGTCACAGGGAAATTTGGCGAACGCCGTAGCGGTTCCAATCGATTTGTCACGCCGTCAGACTGCAATCCCATAAAACATTCGATAATGATATTCATATGTCGCATGGCGCATTGCACGACACGAATACCAACACCGAGAAACAGAGGGGGGAGGGGAAATGGGCAAAATCGTTGGAATGGAGTCGATGGTCCCGCGGGTGAAGCCGGCTAAACGTCCCTACGTCTATTCGACGGGATGTCCCTGCAGAACGATCGTCACCAAGGGACCAAAGCACCCTCTCCTTGCTTTTGACCACGAGCTAATGAAATATCACGTATGCGAAATTGACAGCAACGAAATAGACTGACGATAACGCGGCGACCCCTCTCGTGGTTATGCTATCGTGGCTTGTTCTTCCCTCGGGAAACCGCACAGGACTAACGTTGCCCTTTTTTTACTTTCTCTCCTTTTGAAGCTTCAGTGATTTACGTGGAACATGTCGCGAGACGCGTGTATAGCGTGTAGCAATCGATCGACGTTCGTTGCTTCCGTTCTTTTTTTAACCCCTTTGCTACGGGCTAGGGTAGATATACCAATTATTGCCACTTTAAGGTTATAGCGTAACTTTATTTAACTATTTCAGATCGTCGTTAACATAAAGATCGTTCCAGTTTGGAGCATAATATATTGTTCAACATCGAGTTTATTTATGAACATTTTTTTATGCGTTCAATATAATAAATTCATTACTACGTAATTGAAAATATACAACAAAGTCCAATGCCCTTCGTACTGTCACTTGAAAACGTTTCATTTAAATGGAAACAATTTTTACATATGTTAACCCTTTCCACTCGTATGTCATTATACGTTTTACCGTTGCGCTCGTATGTCGCCATATACATAGTCGCCATCGTAGATTTTATTATTATACATATATTTACATCGGTATTTCATTCTAGGGACCCTTGTTACAATGTTTCCTTTTAGTTTCTGCTTAAATGTGTTTGTATATATAAAATAAAATAAATAAATAAAAGATAAAAGATTTTTCCTCTTTTGTCCTCTTTTGTCAAATATAAATACGAGTGCAAAGGGTTAACACATCAGTTTGTGAAACAGATACATGATATATAGGAAACGTATCGCCTTACTGAATTATCACACGTTCCATACTTTAGAATTATATCGGTTACGTTTTAATGTTCAACTGCATATTTACCTCCTAATATTTATTTATAAATATTAAGTGTAAATGAATATACAATTTCTGTGTGTTGTTACGTAGTAAACCGAAATCCAAATTTAGTATGAAAATTTGTTTACTTACGATTCTTTATACATTACATTGCTATTAAATAAAACGAATTCAAGTGGCTGTTACAGGAACAGTGACAGTACGTGGGTCATTTACCCTACGTAAGTTAAGAGGATTCTCGATCTTTGGACGAGGTTAATTTTTGTATTAATTTAAGAATAGTGTGAGTGCAATTCACACGCATTGTTTAATTAATTATAGTATAATAGATGTGGATGGGAATAAAAATAATACTGTACCATAAGAAAATTTCACGTATGCTTTTAGCAAACAATTGCCTAATTTTTGGGAACGTATTTAATCGTCCGTGGTAGTGAAAGGGTTAACATGTGTCTGTATTTTTACATATTCTCTTCGTGAGGCGAATGATATTACCTGCAAGGGAACAAAATTTATTATAAATAATTATTATTCGAGGACAGAAAATTTTCAAAAAACTCCCTTATCGAATACACGTCTTTCTTGCATCCTGTGCATTTATGCAACTTCGTAGAGTTTATTTCTTACAAAATCTCTTCCTTAATAATAGAAATTTTTGTTGATTCTGTTAAGTAATTCATAAAACAAGTGCGACACGCTATTTTAGGACAAAGGGTTAAAAACGTCAAGATGACTATGAATCTATGTGCCCTTTTCCAGAAACCTCCTCAATTGAATAACGTAATAGGTATATACTTCGTAATTTTAAGAGCGTATAAGTAGACAGAATTAAATCACCATTTGCATTGAATTTTTCGTTTAAATGTCAGCGTATTTTCAATCACCGTCAAATATTTGAACTGATAAAAACTTTCGCGTTGCACGTCGAACCATCGCTCGGATACGTGCAGGTATTATTGGGACTTCATCGACGATTTTCGTGAACCAACTCGCCATCGATACGCCCACGTAATAATTTAACGTGTAATCACAAAATCAAGAACTGTAGCAATGTTTTACGTATTAACCGATGCTGGGTATTAATTCCGCTATATCAAACTCGTAGCTGCTGCCTTTGAATGAATTCGCTGATTTGCTGCATAAAAATTTCAACGATTCATCACGTGGCTCTTTTACGAAATTGTATAGCAAAAATAGGCGCTGTCAATGTTCTTACATTAAAAAAACTTTGAGTTAGAATTGAAGGGGCTGTAATAATAAGAGGGCAGTTTAGGGTAATTTGTGTAAATCAGCAATAAATAATAAAAGAATCTTGTGCAGTTTCAAACTAATATTCGAATTAATTGCCTTCTACACTGAATATCAAATCTGTATCTTCCTTATTGCTCCAGTAAATATGCTTTCATGCATGAGCATATGGTTAATGTACTTAGAAGTAATATTTTAATGGTACAACTATATTTATAGCGTGAACTGATATTCAATCATATATACATTATTTGACATTATATTTAAGGCAGAAGATTTTTCAGTTTTAACGTAGAATTTTCCTGTTCCAGTTTGGAAATAATAAAAAATAATAATGCTGGATTCTGATTAAAGTTTGGAGAAGTTGTCTCTCCTTGTTCCTTAATAACGATTCGGACGGTGGCTTTATGACTATGAACAAAGTTTCTAAATTGGAAATGCGTGCAATGCCTCCGCCTTGCGTATCTATATGCCGCTCTACAATTGCCTCAGGAAACATACGATTGAAATTCAGGAAATTGCAGCTAGTGTACTCTGACTTTTCTCAACTCCCCAAAGAAGCAAAAGATTATACTTTAATGTAGTACTTTAATTTATTGTGAAAAGTATGAGATATTAGGTCATCCCATAAATTCGTGTCGCAGTATATTAACGTCTACTACATTTCCTGATATTTTTTAAATATTTAACGATTAAGAATGAATGACTACTAATGTTGCAATTTAACTACAGTTTAAGAAAAGCACTAAAAACCCTACATTATTGACAAAGGGTTAAACTATTAAATTGGTGCGTATGAAATATCGTTTCTCAAAATAAAACTTTGCTGTTACTTTAAAGCTATTACCTAATTCAATCTTTCTACATAATTTCCTATATTTTTTCCAATAATCAACTGACTTATAACAGTCACCAATTTTAGAATTGTTTTGTCCTTATCTTGATTTGCTTTCTAGTGCAAAATTGGCAGCTTTGAATTACACTCATTGTTAGTAAACTAAATTAAACTTCTATAACAAATTACAGAAATATTCCTAATATTCATGTTATCACTCACTAAAGTTTTCACATTTTTATTACACCTAATTATTCTACACACGTACATTACAACAAATTTCTTCTGGTCAAACGTGATTAATTGCAACTAATGATTGAAAAAAATTAAAAGCAAACGATATTTCATATGCACCAACTTAATACACATAAAATTACATAACATTCGAATCCCAAAAATCTAAACAGATCTTCGTAAACCTTGAATCCTCGAGAAGAAGGTATGAAAAATCCTAGCAACGCCGAAATGGCCATAGAAGCGCACACCTTGATCGAAGTATCTAGCGTTCCAATCATTTCGTTACTTTTATGCCGGGTCAGCGTTCGTAAAAAAAGTTGTTACACATAACAATAATTTTCCGTACAGCTAGCGGATCGCGGAGAAATCTTTAGGCGCAGGTTCGTAGCTCGATCAAGCGAACGAGGGTAGGATATTCCTGCTATGAAATGGCGGTCGTAAAAATATGGGGAACTTGTCGTAAAACGTAATCACCGATTAGCCTGGGGAGTCCAAACGACGACTCTGGAATAGTCCAGCAAGGCTTACTATCGTTTCTACCAAGTATCTTCTAAATAGGTGCGATCTAATAGAACTTTTTCTCTTTCGCGCTCGTTTGTATGAGGAAAGTCCAGGAACCTTGCGATCAAGATTAGATCGTAAAACGAGCGGTACGAAGCTTTTAAAGTTAAAGAACGAAAGATGCGTTCTATTCGAGAATTTATGTAAATGTTACAGATGTTCTTTTTACGATGTAACAAATTTGCAACAATGTTACAAGTGTTTGATGCAAATATTATTTCTATGTGGAGTGCTTATAGTGTGATAAAAAATTTCGATTAGTTTCTATATATTAAAATTAATAAAGGAGGAATCGAGCAACGAAAGATATGTAATTTCTGAGACCAACGTTAGAGCAAATTAGGGCAAAATTAGGTAATTTGGTCATTTTAAAATGTTGGTGATTTTCAAAGCTTGCCAAGAATAGAGAAATTTGTGTTTGTTAATAAAACTGGACGAAGAAACTGATACTTAATTATTATTTATATGTATATAATATCTAATAGTACGATCAAACGAACTTACTTAAGTGACGTTTGATCGTGATTATGCTAGACGTCTTGTCCGAATAGATCAATAGATAGTAACACCAGTTGCTCGATCTGTCACAGTTTTTAAATTTCCACAAATTTCCGTTTCCCTCTATGGTGGCAAACCTGCTCCCGTATTACACCATTACATTTCAAAGCCCCCCAAATTGCAAGCCGAATAGATCAAGCGGGTTGGGACTAAATACAAAAGAGGGGGGGTTTGATCTATTCGGACAAGACGTCTAGCATAATCACGATCGAACATCACTTAGGTAAGTTCGTTTGATCGTACTATTATGCTGCAACGTCGTGTCCTCTAGATCAATAGGTAGATGTTTAAAGATTATTGCAATTTGTATTTTAACACATTTAAAGTGGGTAGAACACCACTTTTGACAGTCTTGACAAACAACCTTATTTTTGTAATAAACTTAAAGCTAAATCTCTGCCCCGATAACCGATCTCGCTATACTCGTGTTTTTTTATCACAGGCCGATTATAAAACCGTGTAGACGTATTCGATTTTTCCGTCCAACCTGCGGCTCTTCGAATCGCCTCAACGCCGCTGATGTAGAGGCATGCCTTGTGCTATGCGAACCAAAGTTCGTTGTATCAATCCCACTTTTGGCCATAATACTTTTAAGCCACCTACTGACTGACTGTGGCATCGCCACCCCATGTTGGCTTCTTGTACGTTAATAATAGCATATCTTCGCCTTGCTTTCTTATCTATGCCGATTGTCTTATGTATTGGCATAACATTTTTATATTAATTGTGGCTGCGGTAGGCTTTCGAACGGAATAATATAACCTTTTACACATTGTAAAATAAAAGGATCATCAGTCAGTTTTTGCCAGTGCAGCAAAAAGTATCGAACTCTTCCCGCAATTCTCACCAAGTCTAATCCTTATGCTGACGATTATCCTTGGGCCGGGGTTCTTTCGATTTCTGTCCCTTCCGCTGAGTGCCTCGGTAACTCATACCGAAGGGACGTCGCCAGTTTTATTCATATCTGAATCTACGAGTAAATGATTTTAGACACAATGGAATATATGTGTTACAACCTAATGCAATCTTGCGAAGTTTGGAAAAATCGTGAACGAAATGTTGCGTGAACGCATCAAGGTTGATCCTTAATGGGTTAATTGCAGGACTAATTGTCAATGTTCTTACATCGATATTATAAATTAACTACGAATGGTGCATGTACATATTTACAAAAACAACTTTATATCCACTGTAAAGAATGTCGGATATGCATCGAGCTCGACGCATGAAATATTTATACGTTAGAGGCGAACGTTTTCGCCGTAAACTTGGAACATTTTCCTGTTCAACGATTTCGAATTGCTCGTAAACGGGCGAAGGTTGACTTGTAACACCACAGGCGCCACCGTATATAAAAGCAGTGTAAGTTACACGAAATGGATTTACCAATCGAATCTTTCAATGCCACGATCATCTCCAAGCAAGCCCAACGTCAATTCGTCCAGTTCCGTAACCGATACTTTTCCCTCGGCATCGGTCTGTTTTACCGACTCAAGTGACATGTTATTAGGGCGTGACGCATCTCTCGGATTACGCTCACCGTCCACTCTGTCAGACCCGATCGCTGAAATCAGCGAATCCTTCCCACTCGAATACGAACGTCGCCGACTAGAGCGTGACGCATCTCGCAGATGACGCTCGCCGCTCTCTTCGTCGGAAAAACTTGATGAACGGTCCCTTTTGGATGAGGTTAAATGACCCTGATTAGAATGTGACGTTCGTCTGTATATACCTGCGATACGCTCACCATTCTCTTTATCAGAGTCATCTCCACTAGATCGCCTGTTACGACCAGAGCCCGAGCTCCTTCTTCGAGACCTCGTGCGTCCATATCGAGAATGCGATCGCCTGTATTCTTCTTCCAAACATCGCAATTTCCTTAGAAAAGGGTCTTCTGACTCGCTTCTTCGCCTCCGTGAACTTCCCCGGGATGTTACACTCATCCCTTCTCGTACGTAAATTGATAATAACAACCAAAATCTTCTTATCGATTTCACTCACGACTGTCCTGGATCGCACAGAAAGGCGTAATGGTGTAATGCGGGAACAGATCTGCCATCATAGGGGGAAGCGGAAATTTGTGGAAATTTAAAAACTGTGACGGATCGAGCAACTGGCCTTACTACATATTGATCTAGAGGACAAGACGTTGCAGCATAATACTATATATTAGGTAATTTATTATTATTTATTATAATAATTTATTATTTATTAGCTAATAATAGCTTATGTGTATATATATAGACTATATAATCATAATTAAATTGTTAAGTGTGAAACAATTCAAACGATTCGATATTATAGTAAGAAAATTAACAGAAGTGAAGTTAAGCAAGTCTGAAAAGTAATACTTAATATGGAACGCATAGAAAATTAAAAAAGAAAGCTAAAACAATTTTATGTTTAATAGGAAAAGTAAAACTTTCGATTATTAAATGATTGATGATGATTGAAATGATTATGAAAATTGAAATTCAGTATGTCTCAATAGGTGTTGATATAATTATTTGAAAATTGATTTAATTCTGAGTAATTGTCCCACCAAAATTGTCAATCCTAAATTTTAAATACTTTGCACTTATTGACATGCTGATAAAATTAAAGGGGAAACTAAATCGTGAACTAAATTCGATACTGTAATGTCCACGGAAGGGTTAATTATGAAGATTTAACATAGTTCCATATTTCTTGCGCTTACCTTATACGTTAACTATCGAAGCTAATGTTATTCAGGATAATAATGCTGTGGAAACTATAAATTACCATCTAATGTTGAAAGACGTCTGTTATGGCTGGTAACTTACAATTAGACATTATAACGCATCACAAAATTTCAGGTGTTTTCTATCTACACACGGTTAGATACACAAGTCTATAAAAAAAACTTCAACCGTGTTATCCTCTAGCTTCTGTTGGTTTTAAGAGGAAACGTGAATTGTGTAACTGAGAAATTGCGAATTGGACCGCGAAATAGGGTCGTGTGTAGAGAGAAAATAGAGATTCTCAATTATAATTTGCAGTTATGTTTACGCTCTCTTACTTCATTGTTATTAAATATATATCTATGTATATTTATATCCTACATTTCTTATAAATAAGTAACGTATCTTCCTAAAATTTATCAAATCTCTCATTTCGCTTTTCTGAACAATTTCTTCAACCTTTGCAAAAGAATTAAATATAATATTCCACTGTGCAAGAATACGGTTTCATTTCAAAATGCTTCCAAAATATAATTTTGCACAATTTCCCAATTTTCTTAAATATTTTAGTTGACTTCTAACGGAATATTAAAAGAGAAATTTTATTGTTCCTTTATATTCATCATTTCCTTTAAAAATAACATTTTCCCTTAACATTATTCGAAAACAAATAATCGTGTAATATTTCTAAATAATTTACTCGAAGTTTGCCATGATATTAAAACCTGAAATTTCATTACGCGTTTACATTTACAATTTCTCGTTGCGCATAAATAACGTTTCTCTCGGGAAAAACTCATAAAAAAGTGATTTTTTGTTGCACAATTTGTTCTGAAATCAAAAATTTATTCGTTCATGTTGGGTTAAAAATACATAAAAATACTAATCATAGTGGCGTACATGCATATAAAATATTTGTCGCGAGGCGTTTTCAATGTCCTCTGTACGATAACAACAATAATGCTTCTATTGAAGTCATTGTCCCGATCCGAACTGTTCTTTGTTTTATTCATTTACAATCAAGAACAATGATGCCTCGTAATATCTACGCGTTCTGTGTTTTGTTCCCGGCAAAATAGCAGGGAAATCAATCCGACCATCGTGCTTCGAAATTCGCTAATTATCACGCCCGAATATGTTTTGTTCTCCTATTATCTATTCACGGCGGGATTAAATCGAGGATGATTATGCCGTGCCAATGTAACGTTAGCAGTTAATTATCATCAATTAAACGGTGCCTCGATAAGGTAAGTACAATTACGTCACAGTTACTCGCAACTAACGCATATTTTCCCCACCCCTTTGATCTTTTTAATTAATAGCAACGTATCGATTGGCGATTTAAATTCCTTCCAAGCGAGCGAATAACAATTTCGAAAAGAATTAATTAGTCCATGTTTTGAACTTAAAATTTATGAAACGTATTCGCACACCACTGTATTTACTTTGGTATTTAAATGCTAATTAATTAGGGTCGAAATGTATTAATTTTTCCATCAATTTTTGAGGCACAAAATTTCTTTTTGTACTTTAAAATTTATTATATTACGAAATATATTCATTTTCCTAAATATATTACTTTTGAATTCTACATACATTTCGAAGTATATTCATTTTCCCATAACTCTCTGAATCACAAGATTTTTTTCCATTTTAAAATTTGTGAGTGGGATTAAAAGATACCATTGTACAAGTTGGGTATAAAATAATAATAATAATAACGATAATTTAATTGCGGTGTCACGCAACTATAAAAATTCACTGTTATGGAAATAAAATACAGAGCATAATCGAAGAACGACTCGTTAAAGGTATATTGAGGTACGTGCGAATACTTTGAAACGAAAATTTAATTAACCGCCAGAAACTGGATACATTAAAGAAATAGAAGAATTCATTTTCAAGAAACATGAAAATCTTTTCACCACACGCGTTCCATAATCTTTAGTTTTTTCTGAAATATGTTGTCACTATTAATCCCTAACACGATAAAATTTATTTCAATTGCCCGACAATATTAATCCATCGCTGTACAAATTACCGAGCATCTTTTACATTTATTATATTGCTCCAATTCCACTCATCGATCGCACAATTCTTAATTCACGTCTCGCTTTATTTCCCCTTTCTCCAGTCTCCCTAAAATTAGCTGCTCTTCCCTCGCGCAATCAAACAAGATTAGCACAAAGCGCAACGAAAACACAATAAAATTCTCAACGATAACAAATATGTATCTGTGCATCCCCCACTTTGCCAGCTAATTAAAGTATCCTCCGAGAAGTGATTCAATGTAGCGTTGAATACCGAACGTCGCGTCGGCAACGAGAGAAACAGGAGAGGGTGAGAATTGAAAGAAAGCTGAGGGGTCGCTAAACCGGAAGGCGATGGAGGAAAGGCGGAAGACCGAGCTTAAGGGTCCAAAGGCCCATTGACGTGTTGGCTCCTCCCGTTGCTTCATTGAAACACGTAACAGTACGCTGCCGCGCGGCTTAATCCGTCGTCGTCTGCTTCCTAATTCCCTAATAACGCAGCTAACAACAATAGAAAGTGTGTCTGGGTCGCGTAGAATCGACCTGCGCCGTTTCAACTAAAATGGTGCTCCAAAAACGATTCAATAGCGAAACGAGCAGAGATCTGCGTTTAGCTAGCGGGGCCAAGGAAATAGGATTTCTTTCGTGAAACGATCGATAAATCGCGTCGACAAAGCGCATTAAATGTCTCTGGAAACGAAATTGAGAACAATCGGTCCTCGAGCGGACCGTTCGGAGACGAAAAGAGCTCGCAAAGATGAGATTTCGTCGGTCGAATGCGTCTTCCATACGGGCAGAAGTAGGTTGCTTATGCTAAGTTCGTACAAAAGGAACGGTATTATCGAACCCTCCTCTACGTTTCGCTCTGCGGCGCGAATATAGTTCTCCAAATATAAGTTAGACCTGGGACTGGGCGAATTTATCGAAGGAAACTGAATTTTCTTGTATTATTAACCACGGTAAAATGTTTCTGTTTAAACACGATAATATGGAAGCAACTAAAAATGATAACGATAAGATTTTTTATGCTACTTTACATAGCGAAAACGTATGGGAAAGGTAAAGAAACTTAATATGAACTGCATAAGTGAGGAAAGAAAGAGAATCAATGATATAAGTTGCTCAACGATAAAAATATCACACTTCATGAAATAAGAGAAAATATCTATGATCAAAATCCAGCCTTTTAATTGTCAAGAAATAATCAAATCCTGTTAACTAGGGTAAGATTAGGTCGTACGAAAGTGACGCATAAGCATTTAATAATAAAAATGGACAGACCAAAATACATCAGCTGTAATTAGGTTCATTACACCGTACAATGCACAAATTGAAGAAGCCACAAAAATTCTGAGAGAAACAGCAAAACTACCTTCAGATATTAACTCTTTCGAAGCAATGGATTTTAATAAAAAATATATGGAAAACTCGCTGAAATATTGCATTGCATTCTGTTTAATTAATTTTCTTCTTCCGGTTCTCTCCTATTCAATTCATCGGAAATTCATCGGAAGAAAACACCAACAACAGCATATAGGCGCTGATAGGAGTGAAAGGGTTAAAATTGGTTTAAAAATATAGTTATCTACTTAGAACAAATTAACTTTTTAAACAAACTATAACTCATCTGTTTCTATGGATGAAATAAAGGGGACTTTTTGTCTATTCGAAACGAACAGAGGGTGGGAAATGGAAATCGAAACCGTTAAAATTATCTGACGTAATTAACCATAACGAAACGAAGTTGGCCAAAAACTCGACACGGCCCGCGGTATCGAATTGCATTCGTCGACGGACAGTCAAAATTTGATGAGATTTTATATTGTTCTGTATTTTATCAGCAGTATTGCGCAATCGCGACGCATTAATTTCGTTAGCGTGCGTTAACATGAATACAAATGGAGAGTAGCGCCGACGCAAAATTGGATCTGAGGATTGTATCCGGCGATTTTTCGGCCCACGTTCGATCGTTATGCAGAGGTCAATTGTGCGAGTTAAAAAGTAGAGGAAAAAAGAAGGAGAACGGGAAAAGAAAAACGGTGTAATATATAGAGGGAGAGAGAGAGAGAGGGGGGAGGAATCGTGATTATAACAGAGTACTAGCCAGCGGAGATAAAAACGCGGAAACGCGAAGGAATCGTTGAAATTTTCGTCGGCCTCGAAAATGAACCGCGTTATTTAATTGCGGCCGTAATTATGGCACGCGTGTTTAACGATCGTAATAACAGGAAACATTTTTCACGATTAAAAGGGAACGTTTCGCGAGCACTCCATTACGCTCGTGCATATTTCAAATATGAAATTGAGTTTCACGCGTGGAAAATCGCGTCACTTCTCCTCGCCTCGTTAAGACTGCTCAGTCAACGTTTATATTAAACGTGCCTCGCGTTGTTGCTGCTACTGCTGCTTCATCCGCGTAATAACTCTTATAAAACAACATTCGCCGATCGAACGATACAAAATTGACGTTTTCAATTGGACAGAATTTTCGATCG
The DNA here is from genome assembly GCA_028830335.1 of Eucera pruinosa. Taxonomy (NCBI): domain Eukaryota; kingdom Metazoa; phylum Arthropoda; class Insecta; order Hymenoptera; family Apidae; genus Eucera; species Eucera pruinosa. Next base: position 28,690,226 of record JAMYCR010000001.1, on the reverse strand, counting down.
CGATTTCATAGCTATTCATACGATTAAAAAAGGTACTTTGTATAGTTTAAAATATGAATCTTGGATGCATCTAAGCAAATTGATGAATTAAAAGTTAAAGGGAAATATATTATATATATTAGGTGTACTAATTAACAATCTACTTTTTTGGTTAAATTTAACATCTATTTCCACCAAAATCAAATATCTATCCTGTGTTAAATGTAATTTTACGCATTACACATTCTGTACTTGGTTCACCCGATTTTAATACTCGTTTTCTTGATAAAACTAACTTATCAATTTATTTAAAAATAGCAGGTTACTTATTGGTACATTTAATAATATTATGAATGACAATTTGTGTCGTTTTTAATAGTGACGTCATATCGTGCACGGTTTCATCAAGATATTGCAACAACATTTTTTAACATGTGCAAATCGAAACCTAATAGTGTAAGCAATTTAAAAAGATGCATTCATACACATATCAATAGACTGTGGATTTGTATACGTTTATTGGAAATTTAAGTGCAGAATGCATATTATATACAAAATTATACAAAGATTCAAGGTATAATAAAAATTCTGATGATTGAAGAGTGAAACAACCCCTTATTCAAGTCACACTTCCGCAAATTTATTTGCGAAAATATGAATTTACATAAAAATCCACAGTTTATTTATCAGACACCTAGATCTTAACTATTTTCATCTTCAAAATACTATACAGTTCAATCGATAGTAAGAACTTAATCGCTATTAATAATTACATAGAATGGTTGAAGCTATTCTAAACAATTAATCAAAATGAAGAAAGGAAACGAATGTACACTTCTTAAGTAATTTATACATGATTGGAATGGTTACATATATTATAACAAATTTTGTCAATTATGATTAATATAGCCCATAAATACCCGACGAATTTTCAAGCCTGCTTTTCTCCTAAAACAAAGTCCTAAAACCAAAATATTTATTTTACATTTTTAATTCATATTATAACAAATGTTGTCAATCAGGATTAATGAAGCTTAGAAAATGTCTGACGAATTTTGAAGCCTGCTTTTCGCCTAAAACAAAACCGCAGAACCAAAACATTTATTTTACATTCTTAATTTATATTATAACAAATTTTGTCGATTATAATTAATATAGCCCATAAATACCCGACGAATTTTCAAGCCTGCTTTGCTCCTAAAACAAAGCCTCAAAACCAAAACATTTATCCTACATCTTTAATTTATTCTTTCATCGAGAATAATTTTCCGAGCGATCAAAAGCGATCCTGCATGAGACGCAATGATTAACGATGCTTACACGTGTAGAGCAATGTTTCCTAGCTAACGCGAGTACGGCTCGCCTATCGGCGTTCTCGCATTGGCCCTTTCTCTGTTCATGTCTCGTCGGATATGACAGCAACCATGGTTTTCGTCCCTTTGGAGACCACGTGTGTACGTGTATCCATCATACGTGAATAGGCTCGGTGCAGCGCGCGCACACAGTGATACGCTTTGGCAACGTTGGTACACGCAGCTGGGCTTGCTAATGACCAGACGCATCCACGAATCAAATTCAGATGACGGGGGTACGCGGTGCCGCGCTCGTCTACGCACAATTTCAATCGTAACATGTTCGAGGTTCGACCCGCTAGCGCACCAATTGCTGCACCAACACACCAGATAGCGAGTGTACGCGTGCGCCCATTCATGTTGCCAATTATTATCGAAAGAGCTACGTAACCGTGCGTGCACGCCGGGGAAATTGGCTTCCTCGATGCTTTATACATTCCAACGACCGGCCACCACGGGGGGCAGTTTTTATCGAACCGTCTTTGACTCCCCGTGGCCCCGGTCGATCCTTCCAAACAAGGAACAGCGATCAGTTACGCGTAGATAGCGATGGGACAAATTCAGAGACGTACATTAAGTACTTACTTATGAATACCAATACGTATTCCCAAATATCCTGATAAATGCGTATCAAAATAATTTGCACGTGGTATTGGTAAGATACGTTTGATGACATCTAATGCAGTATCGAGCCGAAACAATTACATTGTATTCATGGAGATATCAACAAGACAAAGGAAAGTGTATATCAGTGATGATATTGTTTAACTAATTTCAATAGCCAAAGTTATATAATTTTCTACTTCACATCAATACATGAATCTATGAATTAATTTTCGAAACGATCGGTGAATTTCTGTATAAATAATAAGTATGATAGAAATGATATAATTGACAGTAGGGGATAAAAGGTTGATCATCATTGGCTTATATTACTACACGTTTCACGATCCAGATTTTGTTTCACTTGTATTCGAGGCTTCGTAATTCTATTCAAATAGGTATTAAACATAATACAATAGATACCATACTTAATTGTTTCAATGCATCTCAAATCGTTTGCAAACGTATCGTACATAAAATTGGTACGCAATTATCAATACTAACCATAAACGTATCAAAAGTATCAAACATTGTTGAGGATAATTATTTTCCTTTTCTTTGTTGGTATTATTTTCTTTGTGTTCCGTCTTGTAACCTTTTGTTTTGCCCCTCCCCCCTTTTTTTAAAAGTTCAGAAGAGCGACGACGCAGATATGTCTGAGATTCATGTTCAACGTATTTCTTATTGTATTGTATAATAGGACAGGATTGCTTAAATATACAAATGTTTATTTCTGAATAGTGCTTGTCATAAGTGTGGTAAGACACGATTGTTTTCCCCTTTTTATATAAGCCTAGTTTCAAAATTAACAAACATGCCTTAGTCCCATCGCTACTTATAGAATTCTGCCTCTATTCTCGTTTTTTCCTTGCTTGGAGAGTCGGATGCTTATTGTTTGTCGGCGATCGATTCAACGACCAATGCTAACGATAAGTAAAACCTTACCTTTTATCCTCTAACTTTGGCTCTCTTTCCGGTAAGGGGAAGAGGGGTGGTAATATTTGCGTGGATATCGAGCTATAAATGTGGTGGACGATGAACATTGGACAGTTTTCGTATCGACGAAACAGTAATGAGATACTTTGCTCGGTTACTCGTAATTAGAAGCGTGATCAATATTGGAAGGCTTTTTTTCTGTGGACTCTCTTTTAGACTGGATTTCTATGGAGTGGTTGAGAATCGGACGGATCTGAAAGTACTTCAATAGTAATTATTGTGTAATTGTTTCCTCGTTTAGGTGAAGACTGATGGGAAAAGTTTCCTTGCCAGGACATTTTATTCTTGGTGTGATTCTTACGAATATTACGTTCATTTATAGTACTAAATTTTAGTTGGTTATAGAGACGTATTATTTCACTGTTCACTTTTTTGTTATTAGTAGTAACGTCAATAATCTTCGTTGTAAATTTTCAAATACATATAAATGTACTAATCAATAGGCTGCGGATGTTTATACGAATTCGTGTCTCTATAAACGAAACTAAAAAGTGAGAGTTCAGTAAGAGGTTATTTCATCCTCTAAATATAATAATTCATACTTTACTTTGTCCATTTTGGCTGTTTTGTACTTTTCTTATCTCCATCGTTCTTGACAGCCATGTAATTATTTTAAAAATTCAAATTAGTTCATTCTATACACATTGATGAAGAATAATCAACGATATAATACTAATATAATCCTAATAAGTTTCTTTTAATTTAGAGTTAATAAAGACATTAATTTTGGGGCAATTTATTAATAGCTCATTTTGATCCAAATGATTGTTTTAATGTATAGAAAAAGTAACAGTGCTAGTAATCAATTTCTACACTAATATAAAACTCAAATTCCAAAGTATATACAGCATTTTGTGTATAATACATACACGTATATAATACAAAAAAAGTGTTCGAACATCACTCTGTATCTTTGCATTTAAGTACCACTTACTTAGCTACACTTAACTATACCGAATTTCTTTTATCATTGAACGTAAATGTATTCGCATAAGATACTATTAAGCAACAGAAAATTCACCGCAATTAAATCCGATTAAGCATTGCATACTTGAATATAAAGATACAGTAGTGTGTACGAATACTTTGTATGTATAGCCACCGTGTATGAAAAATTCGACTGCAAAACAGCGGCGCTAACCAAAGCACGTTTAGTTAACATAGCCGGATAATAAAAAGCAACGAAACGCGCGAGTTATTTAAACAAGTAAAGAAATATTAGTGGTAGGTTGCGTATAGCTTTAGGGCACGTGAAAAAGGTAATTTCCATAAGGCAGCGACACGGTAAAGAGATGCCGTTGGTTCGTTTCGAATGTGCCGCTGGAATCGCTTATCACCGTAGGATACGGGACGATAGTGTGTTGACTTTATGATATGTTTCGTGACCACGGTATTACATAGCTGTACATACACCTCAATTTTCGAACGGCACGAGAAGTCGGCGAGCAACACGAAAGAACCGGGAGCAAAGCTTATCCCTGGGTCATCGACTAGGTCACCCACTTGTGAGTAACTATCGTTGCCTACGAGGCACGCTGAAAATGCGAAAATGATGTTCCGTGAATAATGAACTCACCATTTCGCGGTCACCAAATAACAGGCATTAAGATAGCGGCGAAATTTACTATGCATCCTAATCGCTTCGATAATCCCTCTACAACCACGCTTTTGTTCGCAGAGCTCGAGAAAAGAAAAAAATATTCATTCGCTTGAAGTGAAAAATTCTCTCGTCCAAATTACAATGTACGAGTTATCTTTCTTGATTTACGGTTTTTTTCTTTTTATGACTTCGCTCTATCGAATACTTGCGAATAATATATTATGGTTAAACGTTATACGGGCTGAATCTCGCAACTTGGTCGCCTAAAAAAACTTGTACAATTATTTGTTATAGAAAAATGTGTCTCAATAGAAAAACAAAATAACAAAAAATTGGTTATGGTACTATATATTCCTATCGATACCGTGCAACTTTTATTTCAAACACTTTTCTACAGCAAATAATGCACGAATTACTTGATGTGATCGAATTGTGAGACTCATTCTGTATAATTAAAAGCGAACACATAATTAAGCTCCAATCATTTATGTAGCAGTATTATATATGGAATTATATACAGTATGGGTTGATTCGTTTTCGTTTTCTATATATAAATAAAAATAAAAATAGTTACCGATAGTTGTCGAATTAAGAGACTATTCTAGTCTACTGATGAACTCTATATATTTATTTACATTCGCTTGAAATGATTTTGTATATCAGCTACATGGTATTAAAGTGGATGTAAGGTAAAATAATTAATTTTTAGCTGGTTTGTTGTTTCATTGAGATACGACAAATGGTTTATGATTTAAAGTAGTCAAATTGGGCAATTCATTCAATCCTGTAAGGAATAAATCTAAGATGATTGCCTTAGTTGTATAATAAACATTCTGGATTTTATTTATTATTTACGTTTCGTGTAACTGTCTGTTCTATAAAAAATCACTCCAAGCGAACAGTTTATCAGTAATCTAAGGTGATTGAATTAGGTAACTTTAACCTGCATAGAAAATGACGATAATTCGTAAACCAAACATTACATAATACACCCAAGTAAACGTTTTTATTATTATGCGAAAATATGCCAAATGATTATTTTAGAATACAAATTATTGTATTCCGTGGGTGAAACAACCCCTTATTTAGGTTGCATTTCTTTAACCTCGTTAATAAAAATATACATTTGCATAAATGTCCACAGTCTAAGTAATCGAAAAAAAGTATCGAATATGCAGCGTAAAAATGTTCCACGTTTAAAAATAAATACCATCGGTTGGAACAAAATGCCGCCTCGGTGGACATTAAATCGAGGCAGACTAAATTTCAATAGCTTTCGATACGCGGGGATATGCGATCGAAGGTTTCGCGAATCTCCGGAACACCGATAAATGGGAAATGGAAGTTACAGAATGCCTGGAAATGAACGATTTCGAAATCAATTTTCTCGATACAAGAATGGTGACGGGCGAGCCGCGTGGCGAAGGATGAAACTGACACTTTCGTGTCGCGCAGATAGGAGGGCTGAATCCGACAATTCTCTTGGTGCCTGCCATGAATAATGGAGGATGTTTGTCAAAATTTCTGAAGCATACAAAGGACCGCTTATTGGCCGCGTCGCAAGGATATAATGTTTACACGCGTTGTTTCGCGAAACTTTTTAACGATGAATGAGAATTTCGACTATTCTGATGAACTTTCTTCTGCAAGCTGCTTTCGTCTCCTGGTTGTTTCGCGAAAAATTCCGAAATAGATTCCACGCTTTGTCATGCATTGCAAATATTCCAAACTTTGATTGCAAATGGTGGCGAGTTCCAATGATTTGCATATAAAGAGGTGAAATATATTATTGCGAGATATGTAGGTTGATACGTTCTATTATTTGTGCTTCATTATGCATCAAAGCTACCGAAAAGGGATTCTGGTAAAGATATGTGTTAAAATGAATAATTGTCCGTAAGATATAAGATTCTTTTGTAGTTCACAAAGGGATTGAACTATCGTATTTTATACTACTTAGCATCGTCTTCGTTGCATCGCATCATTATTTTAATCGACGTTGAAAGGGTCAAATACAAATTGCGAATAAACTGAGTTAAATATGGAATAACTCAGATTCCATTTCCTTAGCTTTGTTGATAAAAGTACGAATTTGCATATAAATCCACAGTTTAAACGTTACATCGCGAAGTGCGTAGCGTAATATCCTCCGCTTTCAAAATTCGTATCGCGTATCCTATTTTCAGATTCCTATATTAATTTCTACATTATGTTCTCGAATTTCTTTGCCAAGCCGAGCAAAAATATCCGCTCGATACATCAAAATAAACCCAGTTTAAATCTAGCCACCCCAGCGAAAAGAAATTGTAAACAAGTACCGGGATCAATAAAGTCCAGCTGCGAGACTGTCGTTCCTTTGTGGACATTAACTCCACCCATATCAAAGGAACCCGTTACGCGAAACTCTTTCAATTTTCCGCGAGCCGATACCTCAGTCGTAAATTTTAAATGTACAATTATATCGATGCCGAGAAGGGTGAAGTTAAATGGTGGTCGAAAGGATGAAGGAAGAATAACAGCTCGTTCACACGATACAGTTTCTCAACTAATTCGGTTATTTTGCCACATTGGTAATAGTTAAAGGCAGCGTACACATTGCTTTTGCATTCTCATCACAACACGTCACATTATGCGAATCTTCGAACTGTCAACGCTTCGAATTCTCAATGCATTCAGTATTCAAACCTTTCCAATTCCCAATGCTTTGAATTATCAGAGTTTAGAATTCCCAATACGTTGAATTCTTAATGCTCTGAATTACCAACGGTTAGAATTGCCAGATCTTCCAATTCTCAATGCTATGAGTTACGAAAGTTTAGAATTCTCAATACTTTGAATACTTCTTAGTGCTTTGAATTACCAAAATTTAGAATTTTCAATATTTCAAATTCCCAGCGCGTCAAATTCTCAAAGAGTCGAATTACTACCGTCTTCAATTTGCAAAGCTTCGAATTCTTAATGCTTTGACTTTACAAAGCTTAGAATTTCCAATGCTTTGAATTTCCAAACCTTTCGATTCACAAAGCTTAGAATTTCCAATACATTGAATTTTCAAATATTTCAATTCACAAAGCTTAGAATTCCCAATGCATTAAATTTCCAAACCTTCCAATTCACAAAGCTTAGAATTCCAAAAGCTTTCGATTCACAAAGCATAGAATTCACAAAGCTTGGAATTCTCAAACCTTCCAATTCACAAAGCTTAAAATCCTCAAAGCTTAGAATTCCCAATGCTTTGAATTTCCAAATCTTCCTATTCCCAAACCTTAAAATTCCCAATACTTTACCTGCGTACAAAATTACCGAACCGATTAGAAAACTCCAATCGTATGAACAATATATAAGAATAGGAAACACAAAGCAAAAAGCTAGGAGTACCGTCTGGGAATAATAAGGTATCCCAGGGGATACCGAAAGATTGGTAAGATGTCGCGAGTAAGGGTTAAAGTGGCGACGAGGAGGGTAGTTAAAGGGGTAGAAGGGTGGTTCGTTTGAAAGGAATCGCGGGAAGTATTTCGTTCCAGCCGACAGGCAGGAATTTCGAGCTCTTTGTGATTGGCAATAGACCGAGGAAATTGGTTTGAAATTCGCGGGACTATGGAATGTATTGGCAATCAGATTTTCCACCCTTCTCATCCCCCGCCGATACACAGCAGTTCATCTCCTCCTGTGGATCGGAGAACCGAGGGCCCATCTTTCTCTTTCTTCTCTATTTCTGTCCTGCTTCCCTTGGTTATTCTCAGAATACCAGCCAACTCCCCCTTCGTAATCGAGACAGTCAACGAAGGCCTGGGCTATATTTTCTAGAATCTCTTTTCCTTCTTTCAACGGACCACGGAAATTCCGCGAACGGAATCGAGTACGCGGATCGAAAGGCGAACACCGAAACGACCCTCGTGGTTAACTGAGCGACTCCGCGTAACACCGGTTCGCTCGAGCTGCCCGCGGCCTATTATCCCCAACATGTTTTATGGCCGGCTGTACGGAAAATACGTTCTCCGTCCGTCGTAAAGGGAAGCAATACTCACAGTCAGCGATCTCTGAAATCGTAACGAGAAAGAAGCCGGAGAACCGGTGCCGCGGATACGGGTATTTAAAGTGTTATCGGTGGGTTGCGGATTTCATTGCGAATTCAGAGCTTTGCAAATGAAATTAAAGATAGGGGGCTGCTTTGCCTTCCAAATACTTGTTTATTTTATTTATTTATTTATTAGTACCGATTGGTAAAATACCCTTTTGATTTCATTACAAAAATTCAACGTAATAATAATAGTGATAGTAATAGTAATAAAAAAGAAATCGGAGATGACAATCGCCGATAGAAAGTGTAAGAACAGGGAAACTAAATAAAGGTAGCAGGCAGCACATGGAATCTGGTTACAATCCACCACATAAATCTAAACAACGTGGCTTCTGATAGTATTGAAAAGTTCACTTTTAAATTTATGGAAATCATCTAACTAAGAAGAAGTCAATGTCATTTGTATAAGTATTAGCCAACGTGAGAATCCTATTCAAAGGATCAGTATTCAAATATCTAGACACATAGTGATGAGGCACAAAAACTCGGTGGGCTTTCGCAAAAAATCGCGAGTTATTAAAATTAATCAACTTGGTAACACTAGGGTTGTTTACCGTGCCATGGATGATTCTATGCAGCAGACAAAGGTCATTGACAATCCTTCTCTGACGAAGCGATAAGATATTAAAATTATTCATAATATTGTTGTAATTATGATCAATACTGTGGTTTGCGTTGCTATGTTAACGTAGAAGTGATAAAGTAGATTGTGGATTTTTATGCAAATTTGGAATTTTATAAATAGAATTAAAAATCAAGGGTTGCTTTATCCCCTAAGTAGTATAGTATGAATTTTACTGTTAATAGTTTACATATTTTTGCCTAGCTTTCACACATTTAAATTTAATATAAATGCATAAAGATCCGCAGTATAGGTATTAGTCCTTGATGCGGAATTATTGAAAGATGTTGGGAACTTAGATTCTTTCAATTTTAACGGGAAGTTATGAGTGGGTCATTTTGGTCATTGTATAGTGATTCTAATATTACAATACATTAATAGTAAAGGTTTCTTTTATGGATGAACTATGGATTGTTACGAATTTATGAGAAACTTAAGTTGGCAAAAAATTGTACAATACAGAATGCAATATGCAACAATATGTAGGATATCAAAATTAAACCAAGCGTTTCCATATTTAAATGATGAAACAAATCTCAATTGAAGTCTCATTTCTTCAATTGCTCTTATAAATATACGATATTCAATCAAGTACAGAGGCCACAAAAAGTATTAGCACACCACTGTATTTTTGCATTTAATTACTACTTAATTATATTCAGCTGCATTAAGTTTCCTATCATTTAATAGGTGTAACCTAATAGTACAAAATTTAATATTTACTGTACTGTTACTGTACCGTAATAAAAAATTACAGTGGTGTGCAAATACATTTTGTAACCACTGTATGAGCAGCAGTGTAATCATTTTTCAATCACATATTCTACGATACGTTCCATAGACTCCAAAGCTAATGCGTATAAATATAACATCAACTGCTAAGATGCACTTTAAAGTAAACGTTGCTTAAGATTTGGATGTACACCCAAAGACTTTCAGTAGGCTGAGAAGAAAAGAAAGGTCTAGTACAGCTGCTCTAAACGTTTCTCTTCCATTTCATTAGGGGAGAAACAAAGAGGCAGATATTTCTGTTGTCAGCTATCATCGATTCCGTGGAAAACAGACTCGCAACGGTAATCAGTTAGAAGGATTTATGAGTGGCGAGACGGCTTGAAGCGTGTTCCGTGGCAAAATATTGGCACTTCCACTCGTATGCTGATAAGAACTGCATCTCACGACCTTTCGTTGCGGCTGTATCGTATGATGGCCGGTTAAAGGCAAACCCTGGAATAAAGATGAAACGATGGATAGAGAAATTTATTGCCACGATTGTGTTTCAGCGGTGGCATGATAGGTTCGTAAGTCTCGATGCTTGCGAACGGCTCTCGGTTCAAGCATAAAGATGCTCTCGGAAGGCAACACGATACTCGTTAAAAAATTTCAATTCAAATGCACGTATAGCGGTGGTGTTCGTGTTATCGGCCCGTACCCCATTTATCAATAGCGAAAAAGTTTTTCGTATTGTTTGGTATTGTTTGGGCCGAGCGATTTCTCTTTGATAAATTTTGTACTTTTCAGAGGTTGAAGTGAATTTGTTGCTTTTTGGGGGGGGGGGGGGGGGGTTAACTCTTTCCTATGCGATAACGAGTTACACTAGTGGTTTGAATTATGAGAGATTTTACTTGGAAGAAAGATGAATTTTTACTAGATTATTAGTTTCAGTTCATAAGATTGAGAATCGCTATATAGTAAAATATTATGGAATAACAGAAATTATACTTGTCCATTTATCAGGTTTGACTTGTGCAATTATTTGTAATATACACGAAATTAAATAACAATAAATAAATACTAAAACTATAATAATGGTACGAGTATCAAAATCGATTAGATGTGAATATATAGACGTAAAAACAATTTATTTTAGGATCATTGGTGGTATTTTTATCATAAATATAAATATGAATTCTTTATAGTTTATGCGTTTTTTTAAAGTAGATGATTTTGAAATGATTTAATAATTTCTTAATGATATTTTAACATCGTTTACTTTTGAACGGGATTGTATGCAAGTTTCTTCTTTGGTCTCATGACTTCGAACTAAAAATTCAATCCCCTGGCATGGGTAACCATGCCCATCTAATACGTAATTATTACGGGGATCGAAAATCTAACAAAGCAAGTCATGAAATTCAATCGCATCTTGGAGGGTCCAATCAACCGAGCGGTAATAATTTGGCAACCCTAAGCCCTCATTTAGGAGCCGTCCTCAAGATCAGCGAGTGCAACGCGATTATTATCTTCCACCGGCTAATTTCACCATGACAGGACGATAATTACTAGAACGCTTAATTATTGCTCTCCGTCCTGGAGTCCAATGTCTGAATTTCGATCGAATGATGTTTCGTAGTTCGTAAATTGGCCAACGAGACCGAACTAATCCTTCCAATTGATCGAGCAGTTCTATATTTGTTATTTAAATTAAACGAATCGTAATACGTACAATCACGTCTAAACTGTTTTCCAATTATAATTGGAGAGGAATGGTAGTAAAGGGATTGGGATAATTGGGAGTTATTAATTTTAATTATTCAGGGTATACAATTAAATATTAGGTTGTAACATATATTCCTCCCGTTTTATAAGTACATTTAAGATCGTTTATTTGTAAATTTAGAAGTAAATTTAATCAGTTTTATTTCTGTGCTAATTTAATTACTGACCTTTTTTTCTATTTACCTGATAGCTGAAAAATAACTGATTTCTCTTTTATAGAATTTCTAGAACACGTTCTAGGAAAACGAGTCGAATTTATCTTACGACCTAATACATATAGGAATCGTTGATTTGGTAAAATGGAAAAGCACATGTATATTAAATGAATGTTCATATTATTTCATTATACAATAATATATTTTAGATTTTGTACATTTATACACGTGTATTTATGCTAGATCTTGAATTTAGTGCAAGTATCGCTAGTTAATCAATTATTATTAAATTTATGCAATTCGCACACTGTAATCTTCATTTTCTTTCTATATTCTAAGCGTTAGATTAGAATTCTAAAAAATTTCCCGTCACCTCAAAAATCAAACAATTAAAATTAATAAGATTATACAACTCTTATTTATCACGCTATTCTTAGAATCATTGAGAGACCTCCAACTTTATCTGAGTAACTCACTGCAATGTGGATCTTTATGCAAATTCGTGCTTTTACTAACAAAATTGAAGAAATGGAATCTAACTGTTTATTTCACCCTCAAAATACAATCATTTACATTTTACAATAAATATTTTGTGTACTGTTGCATGTTACGTATACTTCGTGCCTTCTTAAACATTATTGCACATAAATGCATAAACATAATCTCTTTCAATGTAAATGCATAAACGCCTGCAGTCTATTTATGACTAATTACAATTACTTATAAGCACAAGCATCATTTTGTAAGGATCTTGTGTGTATATTTAATAATGATTTTCTCAAAAAGGCATCCGTCAAAAATAGACAGGATTCATTCTAAATTAAAATCAACCCAATTTAACAAAGATTATCTTCGCTATTAAAAACACAAACATCCCCAGTCGAATCATCGTAAACGAAAAAAAAAACTGCAACGGAATGAGTTCCTTTCAACCGTAAGTTGCAAGTCTGAAGAGGTGGCCGCAATTTCGCGAGAGCGAAGTTTCCCTCTCTATTGTTCCAGTATTAGTTAGTTTCATTAATGTAATTCCCGTGTACGAAGCGAGAGGTCCATCTCGTATTTACTTCGTTTCCTTTTGCTGATATATTATCAGCCTTTGTGCGAGCATACGGCGCTTGCATTGTCCCAGCCATTGTCAGTATTTGTCTGCGTTGAAAATCTACCCCCTTGGAATCTCGCGGAATAGTCAGTCCCTGGTCAACGCTCGTTGTCGACTGGTTAAATTACCAGTGCTCTCTGGGACAGGGAGAAAGAGAAAACGTTGCTAGGGGAAAATGCTAATGACGGCGATCAACCCTTTCATTAGAGGAGAACGCACGATTTCGTCGTCGTAACGAAGTCTGCGGATGGTCAGAACAATTATCCTTTAGCGGATAAATGGCTGACGAGAATCTTGCGCAGATCGGCGATAGATGCAACGTTCGTGGAGATGAATGCAGGATAATTCGACGCTGTTTAACTTCTATTAGATCACTGGTTCATGAATGACCGCGATTTAAGAGAGTGTCGCGAATTCATAGATGAAAAATAATTAACTCTTTGAATGCTGTTTGCACCTATAGGAAATTAATGATTAGCGACACGATGAACACTTAGCAAATCTTATCAGAATGAATGTAAAACTCTTTGCTTTTATCAGACACATACGAATTCTCACTTAAGATGTGTATACTGTTTTGAAAAATGCACATTGACGGGAAATGTGCACCAAAGTGTGTATCAAAGTCTGCTGTAGCTAAATGGTTAATTATGCATCATCAAATGAACACACATCATTTTTTTATCGAATGAAGTAAAATAAATTATTATTAACTGTACAAATTAATTCGATACCTTTGTGTCGAAACTTTTAAAGATTTTATTCACTTAACATCCCTAACTTTTCTGTTAAAACGAAATTTTTAGGATGTGCACGATGAAGATTGCATAATAGAAATTATTATCAATATCATAATTGAATTTGCATCTCTAAAAATATCCAAAAATGCTGCATTTTATTTTTGTTCATTCACTGGTTCATTCATTTGGCTTTTTCATTTAATTAATGAATATTTCTGTTTCTGTTTCTTTTAAGTTTCTTTCAAGTACTCATTCCAAAAGAAAATGATTCAATAATTTGTGAGTTCATAGAGGATAAAATGAAGTTGTCGTCTATTCTGGGCTGGCAAACCGAAAAGCTAATATTGCTGCGGTTAATAGCAAAACATGAACGGAATGAACAAAATACGATTAATGTGATTTCTTTGTGGGAATAGAATCGTGAAATATTACTGCAACTCGTAGTAGTCGTAGATTTCTGCAGATTGATTTATGTATAAACAGTATTTCAAACAGTACATCTGCGAATAAACGATATACAATTAATTTCGCAATTAATTTCGCCAATTAATTTCGTGTAACGCAGAATTCCGACAATCGCGAAAGAATTTGTTGCTCAGTTATTTTACACGTACTGCAAATATTTAAACGTTTCGAGTGTATTATATTTATTAAGGGGGAAAGTTAATTTCGAAGATTAAAAGCACGCTTTCGCATTACTCTTTATCGTCGTAATGAACAGTGGACGTTTGATTATTCGCAAAAATATCAAATTAAATTATTCCTATATAACCACTATCAGTCACGAAATTATTGACACAGGTAAAAGAAGTAATACAGGTATGAAATATAAAGAAAAAGAAACAGGAGATGTTTCAATATATCTTTATTTCATATAATTGTTAATTATAATTTTATTAATACACATTTTACTAATATTTGCACAATATTTACTAGTATACATTTTACTAATATTTATACAATATCCAATAATATACATTTTACTAGTATTTATACAATATTTACTAATATACATTTTACCAGTATTTATACAATACAATATTTACTAGTATTCATTTTACTAGTATTTATACAATATTTACTAATATACATTTTACCAATATTTACATAATATTTGCTATTATTCGTTTTACTGGTATTGATGCAATATTTAATAATATATATTTTACTAGTATTTATACAATATTTACCAATATACAACATTTTACCAGTATTTATACAAGATTTACTAATATTTATTCTACTAATATTGATACGATATTTACTAATATACATACATTTCCCAATAAATCAGTATTGAAAGTTTGATTATTAGTTTCTGATTTTTCATACTTCTGTTATCTTTTTTGCCTGCGTCAGTAACTTTGTGACTCGAAGTGTAACCGCGTGATTGAACCTTTAAAAGCGTTAAAACGATACTTAATTTTATCTTGCAGACTTTAATCAGTTACAAACTTTGAAGTGGAAGGCTAAATAAAAGTTAATCGTAACTTTCTTAACTCTTTCGCTACGAAAGAACGTATTCTATAATACGTAAGAATTCTTAGAAATTAGATTAGAATATAATCATTAAATCATTCTTGATGTTGTGCATTAAATTACAGGTTATTAATTACACCAGGGTTAATTGTAAATTTCCCTCTAAGACTTTAGAAGTCTTCAGACATTTTAACAACTCTCCTTTACGATTAGCTTCAAATCACAAAATTTGAATATTTGGAAGATCGGAGAGTCGAAGAAACTTCGATGATCAATTGTGAATCGAAAGTAGATAGATACATTGGGTAAAAATGGCGCGCAGTTATCCTCAAAGCGATTCTTGATTCTTTCATTCTATTAACGAAATTTAATTCCGTTAATTGAACTTGCCAATGGTCTGTTGAAAATCTCGCGTGATTGAAATATTTTGAATGCCGAACGTTGAACGTACATTATGCGTAACATACGGCGCGTATTTATATTTCACATTTATTTATCCCTCGGCGTACAATTTTCTGACATAATAGCGAACAGAAATATTTACATTATTATCGCGCGTGTATGAAAATATGCGTTGTAAAAGTATTGTGATTATTACAAGCAAAATCTATATGAGCCTCGTAAACTAATGCAATAATAAATTTCGCGTGGTATTTTTTAATCCGCGTCACGATCATCAATCGCAGCCGATTCGTAATTACACAACGTCAGTTAAACAATGTGGCATTTTGTTGAATTCATTCCACGTCAAATAATTTGAGTGCAATTAAAGTATACGAGGCCGAAATCATGCGAGATGAAATTATATTAATATGCAAATTCGATCTCCGGCATGCTGTGTTACTGTAATGGCGGTTTCTGAAAATCAGTACTGATTTTTCTCTTGTCATCGGTTTTCGAATATTCGAAGCTGCTTCGACTGTCCACTCATTATTATCAAGTACTGTAATTTTTATTCTGTTGATAGGAAAAAATTATTTAAATTTATGGTCCATATTTGTTTATTTAATATAAAAGGTTCGAAACATTTGAATAAAATAAAATAATGTAATATTTTTATGGTTCAAATATTGGCATAATACGTAAGATTATAATAATTAAATGACTTCCAGTATAGAGATTTAAACAAATATATAGATAATATAACATACACGTATAAATATGTTTCTAAGTAATTATAATCTTTAAAAGATAAGCAAATACTGTATTAATAATTTACTAATATAAAGATGAGTCAATCCAGTTTCAAAAATATGTGAAGTACGTGTGTAACTAAATTTGTTAACAATTAATATACTTTAGTGTATCTATTTTTTACTTATATTATATTTATATTACAGTATCTGTTATTATATCTAACACGTTTAATCAGTATGTTTATATATCCACTCATTGGGACTGAACAAAAAATAATTTGTGTTGTTTGCAGCATCAAAAATGGTTTAAACAAATTTATAGAATATAATATATATACGACAGTATACACACGACAGAATCAAATAGTCAACCGAAGTATTTGACAAAATTCACGCATCGTTACTTAACTTTTGTCAGTAACTGTATCGTATCGCCATAAAACAGCCTCCAAGAACAAAAACCAAGCTACAATCCGAACTTATCTTCATCTAAAACTTCCACCGCTGTGTTTCAACCCCTTTCATCGATCTTCTAAATCGTTTCGCCAACAATCCACCCGACTAACTAGTCCAAACAAGTCTCGAAAATGAAATCACGCGACTCGTGGCCGTACCGGCAATCTTCTCGCGAACTTCGCAAAGTTGCTGAAAAGAAAACGGATGAAGCCAGGAGTTTTCGCGAAGTGAAGTGGCCGTAGCTTCGTCGCGACACATACAGCTCCGCTTCCTTCCACAACAGACAACCCATAATCCTTTATACGGTTTTATGACTTCCGGCGTGACTTTTTTTCGCGCAACTCCCCCCGTTGCGTCGAGATCCGATGAAATTAAGAACGTCGTTCATCTTTCGACCACCGAAGGAACTCATGGCGTCCCGCGGTGTTTTTGTTCCG
Organism: Eucera pruinosa; assembly: GCA_028830335.1. Lineage (NCBI taxonomy): Eukaryota > Metazoa > Arthropoda > Insecta > Hymenoptera > Apidae > Eucera > Eucera pruinosa. The sequence continues at coordinate 28,672,995 of JAMYCR010000001.1, read as the reverse complement.
TTTACGGGAATACGAAAAACGACGAAGTTTCCAGGGTGGCGAGAAAAAGTGCTCGCGATCGTGATGACGACTATTTCTCACCGCTGCGCCTCTGACTCGATTCATCTAGCTGCTGGTTCAACGCCGATACTTGACGGGCACGACAAAAGCGATGGAAAAAAGGGACGGGGAACTAGTGTCTGTTGAAGTTCCGGCGGCTCGATGATTAATTCATTATTTCCAGCTCGAAATAGAATGACAAACTGCTGGATTACGCCTTCGGAGGCTTATTTTGCTTTTTTAGTTGAGGCAAAGAGTTTGGATTGGTTGGAGCTCGACTTTATTCCTTTATTTCTCCTGATGAAACGAGGAATTGAATTGTAAAATACGTATTATTGTATACTATAATATAATAATGCCTTAAGTTTATAGATAAATTATCTCGTTACGTGGAAGCTTTGCCAAATAGTTTCTTATTCAATTTAAAATTTAACAACTCCCTCTGATATCCATGAAGGTTTGTGTTCGACTCAATGTTTCATTATATGGTGAAAAATGTCGATTATTCCGCGTGAAACTGAATGGCGAGTAAGAGTAACCTCTCGAGTGCAAAGGGTTAACTTATTTTATAATCATTTAGTGACCTATAACACAAAGTTAAAATTAGCAGTCGAAGACAAGAGAAATTGCGTTTTCCTTTAATGCTCGTATGTACATAGATACATGTAATCGAGACTGGAAAAATTCCTTTATCTTCGTTACATTTTTATCTGAAGCTCGTTTTGTTGGTTCTTTTTGTGTTTGCCGAGTTGGCAGAGTTAAATCTATCGTGCTAATTATTGATGCACGATAGGAGGCTTGGACGCGCGCGAGCACACGGGCCTCTAGTTATAAGAAATCGAGCGAGCTTAATTAAATTTAATTAATCACAGGTCGGATCGCGATGACGCGAACAGCTCAGCGTCAAAGAATAATCTACCCGACGAATTAATTACAGTAATCGACGCTGCGCCATGCATCGAAATGAATATCCGATCGTAAGGCGATTCTCGCGTTGTCATTAGTGAACGCAACAATGCAAAATGTACATAACACAGATGTCGTGATTATTCCGCAACGAACGTTTCAATGTTACCGTGTCGCGTTTTTACCGGGGGTCGCATTGTAATTTAAAATAGCTGAAAAGTTGCTTCTGTTGGTACTGATTTCATTGCGATCGGTGGACCGTAAAATTTATATTAGGTTGTTGGAAAATTTCGTAGCAATATTTGAGAAGCACTCGTTAATATGTGCTCAATTGGTTTAATATTACCGAAAACATTCCATCGAAATTAAGCGAACGCATTAATCAAAGCAAAAGTCAATTTTTATTCGGTGGAATAGACGTAACAAATTGATGAGCCTTTACAGCAATTAAGAGCCTACTTCACAGAAAAAGCGAAACAAAAAAAGGCGCTACAAAAGAGGTAAAAGCTTCATCAACCACGTGACTACAAAATATAATATCTTTATAGGAAATTCCTTTCGAACAAAAACGTACAGTGAAAGTCAAAAGCAAGTATTTTAAACACTCTATAAAAATGAAATTGTACCATAATTTGGTCACTGTAAACTATGTCGTAATTATATAATAATTTGTTTAACGTAAACAATACTATAATCGTACTAATATTATACTGTTTTTATTTATTTTCTATATATAATACTATGATTATACTATAATTTTTTGTACTATAATCAATATTATAATTATGTTATAATTTCATTTTTGTGAGGTGTATACGAAATACAGAAACATACAAGATTCCAAAATTCGGTGAGAGCTAAACTTGAGCATGCAATTTACAAAAGTAAGATTATAGAATAATTTATTTACTGTAAATACTGTAATACAATACTATGATTATATTATCACTACACTATACTTATTTGTATGCTACAAGTAAACTGGGGATCTTTATGCATTTATTGGAAATTTAAACGTGGAAAAAGGTGCAAAAGTCGTACGATTTGCAAAACTGTAGAAAATATCTAAAGTATAATAGAAATTGTGATACTTAGAGGGGGAAATAAGATCCAATTTAGGTCCTATTTCTTCAAACTTATATACGAGCATATTATTTGCTGTAAAAATCCACAGTCTAGTTATAAGTAATATTTAAACTATTGCACTTAGATTTCCATGCATTTATGAAGAATTTAAATATGCAAAAAATACATAATGCATACAATATGCAGAAAGATATCAGATATCTACGGTAAGTCTTGTTACAATATTTAGTAATGTAGCTTAATATTTATAATTATAATAATATTTACATATATGAATTTACGTAAACATTCACAGTCTAGTAATATAAGCAGACTCTATCCTATAATTTCACTCAATTTCATTTCTGTAAAGTGCCTACATACATTACTTTTGACTCCGACTGTAAATTTCAAAATCGCGTCCTACAACGATCGATCAAAATCGATGAGACTAGCATGAATAAAAAAGAAGAAAGAAAAGACGATGAAAGAAATCACGTTACGTGAGAAAGGAAGAAGAAACCAAACCAGCTGACTCTATAATGGTCGGTCACGGTGAGCGCGTGACAAATCGGGGCGCGAAGAATCGTCGACTTCCGGCGTCACAGAGAGATCCAACGACGTCCGTCGGCGCATGCGGGTGATTCCAGATTTTCGTAATTACTCCGAGCGACCTTACAAAAGTTTAACAGTCGGCTAACTTCACAAGATCCGCACGCACACACGCGATCTTTAAATAACTCGCGTTCTTCACTCGTTTCTCTCTTCGATTCCGATTTTTCCTCTTTGGTAACTCGACTGTGCCTTCTCTTCAGCTTCTCTAATTGGCCGCTTAATTGCCGCCAATCAAAGCGAAACGCACGCGATTCGTCACGTTTCGCGGGCAAATAACGCGTACAACGAAGAGAGCTAGGTCGACGATTTGCATAAGCGCGAGCACTGGTTCAGGGGCGAACGCGATCAATGCTCTCCGGGGCTCGTTTTGCATTTTCACATTTTCATTCGGCCGCGTGGAAACCTCGCGGGAGTCGACTTTTCCTGGTAACTCGCCGGCGCGTTGGAATTTCGAGTTCCATGGAAATGTGAGAGAGAGAGAGAAAAGGGAAAGATGGCCCTTTAACTCGTCACGAACTCGATTCTACTAGAGGGACGAAGAGAATTGGGAGGCAAAGGGAACTTTGACTTGAAACTGGATAATTGGAGGAAATTGAACGCCGTTTGACCGCTTTCTACGGAATCAATCTGATCGACTGATGGACTTCCTTCGTTCGATCAACGAATGCATAGGTTTTGGAAAAATATTGAAATATCGAGCAAGTATTGAAAAACAAATGGAAATCGCTGCGGTGAGAATGTTGCGTGAGATTGAAACGAGAATGCGAACGGGGGATTGCTCTTGTTCGGTGGAAGTTTTTAGATTTTCCTCGCGTTAGTTTGCCAGATGGAAAATCGTGGATTATATTCGAGATTATATTTTTGCATTTTGGAAGAAATTTAAATGCGCCAAATCGGAAGCAAGATTAAATTTGTTTTATTTAGAGATAAGATGGAAACTATTTCGACTTGTAAAATTTCACTTCGTTGATTCTTGCAAAGTAAAAATCTACTCAATCAAGTAGATTTGTAGTCTAACCATTTTATATTTATTAGATCGGTTTAAACTTGATTCCATTAATATTTCGAATAAATTCTTCGAGCAACATTTAGTTTCTTTCTTCGAATTTGAGATTTTTAAGAAAGTTCTAAGAGCTGCTTAAAAGACGGAGACGAGAAATGTTGCTTGAATAGTTTATTCGAGATAATATTCGAATAAAATTTGATTCGAAGAGTTAATTCGAATAATGTCCAACTCTGTTACGTAGAACGTAATAACCGATGCGAAGTTGCATAAAAATCCACAGCCTAGTTATAATATTCAGACGTTGAAACGGATTTTTCTTTAAGAGTTTCCAATTCTTTACACGTGTTCACAAAAGTATGAATTCACGCAAACATTCTCAGTCCCACCATCGCTGATCAACGAAACAATTTCTCTAAAAACAAACTCCCCTTCGGAAAATAATTTCCAATTCTTGCAAACTACTCTATCCAATCAACCCTTTATTAAACGCGCCCTTCGTCAAAGATTTCTGCACGCGAAACGTCGCTTCAATTAGTACATTTATTTAACAAGAAGCGGTAAATCTTGCGAAACCTCCTCCGTCGAAGTGGACGCGTCGCTAGAGAGAAAAATATCTCGGCTGAGTTCGTAAAGAAGCTCGCCCTTGCCTCGTCCTTCTTCATTTGTACCTTTTCACCGAACAAGGGGCTTTATAAATCTCATCCTTTCTTCGCTGCGAGTCGGTGTTGCGATATTTTCCCGTAACCAAACGTGCAGACACCCGGCTAACACCGTGCAACCGTTCGAGTCGTAGGACGGGGGTAGCACGAAACAAGGAGAAAATCACGGCGAGAAGAGAATGAAGGATGAAACCGGAGGAAGACGGAGAAAGAGACGCGTCAAAAGAGGGACGCTTAATTTCCTGTCGCGCGCGCTTTATTTCATTAAAAAGTCGTCAATAATATTACGTTAATTACGCTGCTCTGTGTGTACGTCTACGTTGTACAACACGAGCCGGGGAAGGAAGCTGAATTCGAACGTATCGCTTGCTGCTTGCTCGCTAATTTAAGGAGGCGAGTTTGGATCCTGCGTGTTTCGTGCTGTTATCTTTCTTGGTTTACTTTTCACACATTTCTCATCCCCCTCCCCCTCCTTCATTTGGATTTACTTCTGCGTTAGCAGATTGCGGATTTATGGGGAGAAATACGGGGATCGCGTAACATGCAGAAGTATACATCAGGTACATAGAAAAAAGTTTTTGCCGTCTTTCATGTCTAACATTCAAGAAACGTATTCTTGTTTCGAAATGAATTTATTCGCCAAACTGTAAACCATTAGGCGTACCAATGAATAATTCAATTTGCAATGTTGCAATTTGTTAGGCTTCTAATCAAGTACTAAATTAACTACAAGCTTACGGATGTCAAACTACATATATTAACCCTTTGCGGACGAGTGTCGGCAGATAGCCGCCGAAACTCTGAATTTTCTGGGTAAATGTCGATTTTCAAAAGAAGAAATTTGTTACACTAATAGAAATGACATAATAAATATAAGAAACTAGTGATACCAATCAACACTTTTGATAATAATTCGGCGAAAATTGGTTAAGTATTATTAAGTTCTTTCTGTGATTAATTCATAACTGAATGGAAATTTGTTAAGTGTTATTTTTTTTCTCGTCCGCAAAGGGTTAAACTATGAGAAATTTTGAATAATAATCGTCTTTAGCATCGAAAGGGTTCAAATATTTCCTCCGTGCCTGTCTGCAACCATCCCTTAGCTTTTGCTCGTCGCAATATTCACCCTTTTGCTCTTCGACGTTTTCCCGTGAACTTAAAACGCGGAGGACAAATTATTCGGAGACCATCTCGCTGCATGTTCGCCATCAACGTTTCGGGAAGATGATGGGGCACGCGACGCCGTTATCTCGTCGCTGCAATATCGCCGAGAGCGTCGCGTCTGGGATGCATTTTAAACGGTCGCGTTGTCGGCTCGAGGGCAAAGAGAACGCGTGAAATACGCGGAAGAACGTCGGGGGACGAAAGTAAAAGCGACGTTCCACGATGTAATCGGAGGAAATACGGCCGCCGCGCCGCGTGAATTACGCTCGCGATGCGAGTACGGGCCCATAACAATTTGAACCGAGTAAATGGCGTTTTTATTGAAATACACGATAGCGTTGCGTTCCGACGCGAACCTTGTTACCAGACGCAACGTAATAATGACACATCTCGGGATAATTATTCAATTAAACTTCGTTAGCCGCAACCAAATTACCGGCGTTATTCGTGTAATTTTTGATAGGTTTGTGGTAATATGACTGGGCCATGGTTTTTTGGAAAGGTGATGATTAATAATATATTTTTAAGTGCATTATGCAAAGGCGTTAAGTGGGATCAAATTGGAAATAGAAATTTTGATAAGATTCGCTAAGCATCATAGGAGATTGATTTTAATCTGAGTTTCTTTCAATTTTCTTAAATGTGATATGTTAGGTGTATCAGTAAGTAATTTATTATTTTTTAAATAAGTATAGTTTACATATATATAGTTATAGTTTAAAATACGCTATCCACATATAAAAGTAGGTTAATGAATTTAGTAGGAATTTTTAAGACAGGTATTTTATTGTGTTAAAAAAAGATGCTGAATTTGACAAAGAAAAATTGTCAATAAATAAGTGATATGAATACTGCTTAAATGTTACCGAATATTTTATAGAGAATATTTAGTATACAAATTTTATACATGGGTGTTAATTTTATGTTAGGTGTATTGACACTTTTGTCGTCAAATTTAATATTTATTTTGAACAAATCAAGTATTTATTCTGTTTTAAATATACAATACTGCTATTTCTTAATATTCTGGCATTATAAAATCAATTCAACTATTCATTTTAGTATCTTATCATGTGGAATATTTGGAAAGAGTGGCCATAAAGAAATTATTTTGATCTTATGTTATTGCTTTAGATTCCTTCCTTATTTATTTATTTGTTTAGTCTACTATAGCGCTACGGAGCATACTTGCTGTAGCAGTAATATATAAAAATTCTATCATTCATTATTAATGGCAATATGAACGCGGAAACGAAATTTTCTTAAACCAACATCGTCTACCCTTGAGTCATTTTATATGAAATTCATTTCTCCTCTAAGAGCCTCGGATAATCCGTAATAAGAACATCTGCCGTTCGTTAATCTACTTTGGTTCAGGAATAATCTCTAGAGACTTAATTGAGAAGCTTGATCACGAAATTTGCTTTAATAATAGATTCCATTTTTCGTTTCGAAGTATTTTCCCCATCTTTAATCACGATTAATCGAGATTCATTTCTGTAACTTTAAAAAAGTCCAATTACCGTTTAAAAATGTAAGATCGTAAATCAGATACAATTTCGGTAACATATGATTACTATATATAGTTGATCAAGTCTGATTCTCCTAATTCGTCTGAGATTTCTCCGTTAGAAACTATTAGGATTGATCTACGGGCAATCATGATCTATAATTAAAACACAAATACGCGGTAAAGGTAGACACATTTGCTCTCTAATCAAGAGTTTAATAATTATGTTCCAAGCAAACCTGTCCAAGATCAGCTCCAGGGAACTAAATCGTTTTCTCCGCTTTGACTCTCAGTTACCACGCTGTAAAAGCCCTAATTGACGCAACTGTAATGGTCTGGTAATTACGCAACGAATTACCAGTCCATTGATAATAACTATATTATATAATACTTAGGAAGGGAATCGCACAAGATAGACTCGTAAAAAGTTTGAAACATCCATAGTGACACATCACTATATTTACACAAAATATAAAAGACATAATCTTTTAATAACTTCAGTCAAAAATAGGTACTTTTCATGATGCATTACAAAATAGTCTAATATTTATTGGTACACCTAACACGGTGACTATGAAAAGTATTAGCACACCATTGCATTCTTACATTTAAGTATTGCTTACTCGGATTTAATTGTGGTGAATTTTCTATTGTTTAATAGTACCTTGTGTGACTATATTTACGTTCAATAATAAAAAAATTAGTATAGTCGAATCTCATTAATTGTAAGTGGTACTTAAACTCAAAGATACAATGGTTTATGAATACTTTTTGTAACCGCTGCATATTATGTTGTGCCACTTGTAATTCGAAAGGAAACCAATAAAGTATTATATTGTTATATTACACTGCATCGATAGTAATCTGTTTTACGTCACGCTTGCTTTATGCGTTACTGTTTTATATTGTTTTACATTTACTATTATTTCATATTTCATATTTCAACGGCATTTGTTACAAAAACAAAAAGAAGGTACACGAGTAAGGTAAACAAGCAAAAGAAAAAGTAGAGATTAACATACTTAATATACTATGAGGAGGAGTTACGCACCGCGGTAATTGCAGAGTTTTTAAATGCAGATAGAGAGTTAAGAAAAAAGTCAATAATCTCACAAAAACGATATTATTTTCTCTATTAACTTTATTTCTTACCCTGAGTAAGTTTGCGCCTGTCTAGAGAAATGAATAAATAATCAATTCTCGAAGTCAATATAAGAGCTCAAATTATACATTAAGTATTTTCCTTAAAATTTTATACTCAGCCACTTAAATAAGAAATATAACGAATGGAAGTATTCGATCAACTTCGTAAGTAACACATGCAATTAACGAATTAACGAATGTTTTTCTCGATACGAATACTCGAACCGTACTGCGCTTCCCAAAGCCACTTTAAACAGGCTGATCATTTACATCTGCCACTTAGAAGCTAAAAGCGGCCACGGTTCACGAATCACGAGGAGGATACCTCTTTAAATTCCCAACGGCATCGTTGACTCGGACATTCTCGAGGACAAAGTGGTTCCCCGGGCTCGTTAAAAGGGGACGTCCGCGGAAAGGTGAGAATGGCCATGTACACAGGTCGCTGGGCTATCGATTGGTGCATCGTGCCTGACCAGAACACGATGTCCCAATTTCGAAGTACAAAAGAGAGGATTCACATGTCGACAGGCATAGGCCTTCGTGTTCGACCACCGAGATTGTACGCTGACAGGAGGAAAAAAAAAGAGAAAAAGTCGGAGAAGAATAATCGCGAAATATTTAGGTGGTTGCTGCACAAGTTCTGTCCTCTGAATTTTTAATATAAAAAAGTACCACCGATGTCGTCCTAGTTTCTAAGATTCGCTGTTGCGAACGTTTCTTTTATGGTTCGCGATGAAATCTTGCAACAAGTGTATCTTTGTTACTTTCTTTATAATTATTAACTTAATGAAGGGAAATCCTTTGAAAATCATTTTTCATTATTTCGAATGTTTATTTCCACAGTTATCTGCATCCAAATGCAAAGGGTTGCTTGAACTCGCTGATAAAACTAGGTATTTACAAAAGGGCGATGAAAATAGTGTCAAAAACAATTGGTAATGGTAAGAAATCCTACGAAAAAGCAGAAACGAAAACATATGCAAAAGTTATGATGTTCGGTATTACTTTGTCCAGCTTTCCCCTATAAGGTACCTCAAATACTCGAATGTTTTTTTAGGGTATCTTTTAGCGGACAGAACTTTCTCAGCAAGCAAATATCGCAGTAGATGTACTACTCTTCTCTTTAGAAAAATAATACGTCCCCGTTTTGGAGATCGCGGTGGCCGATCTCTTTGATCTGTCAGAGGCACCTGGTACGGAAAGTCTGTCATTCGTAATAATAACTCCGACGTTCCACGGGAAGCCTCTTTGGGGGTCCCAACTTATCTCCGGTTGCATCTTATTGCGAGATTCGTACTACATTGTCTCGCGTTCTCTCTCTTTCTTTCGTTGCTAGCATCGGTAGGTGCTTTCTTCTTTATACTGGTTATATACGTAGCTGGTTCACTTCCTCCTGTTTCAATACTCTTTCTTCGTTGTTGAACAGCGAACATCTGCCTCGTTCGAGTAACTTCGTCCGATTGTAAGTTGTTCAAAGAGTTCAAGGGGGGCTTCGGTGCATTCTTTGGATTTCGCGAATGTTAAATAGCTGCTTATCGATCTCTTTAACCTTGATACGGAAGGGTAGTTGCGTAGTTGAATCTTTTTCAACCCAGTAACGTTTCTCTTCCCTTTTGCAAAGTTACTTAACCCTTTCATTGCCATCTAGTATTAATGTCTTTCGTCGACTAATTTTGATAATTAAAAACGCTATTGGCGTCTTGAAAGAGTTGGAATTCTTTGAATTTTGTGGTCGGATGGCAAAATACGATATCGAACAACTCTTCCTTATGTTTGCTTAAAATATCAGAGGAATGAGTTAACCAATCGTCGACTTAAAATTGCTGTATTGTAAAATTAGAAAATTGCACATATCACGTTTTACCATACGACTACAGAATTAGAAGAATATGAATTTAACGCAATGCAATTCGTTAATCAAATGGTGAATTTAATCTTTATTCCGTTTCTTTAGCTGCATTCTGAAGAATACAAATTTGCATAAATATCTACAGTTCAATTACTACAAAGTTTATCGATTAGATGCATTTTATTTCTATTAAATGGTTCATAGTCGATTATCTTTTATATCTTAGGGCTTAGAGAATTGTGTAAACTATAGAACGCTGCTAGAAATTGCGTTGCATTTTATTTAAGCTGGATATTGAACAAGAACGATAAAACTGTGTTTGGTGTACGTTTCATTTCTCAAAACTTTGTCCAAACAATTCTGCTGTTGTTGGGTTTCTGATAATTCTGATTGTTGAAAGTAAGAAGTACTACTTGAATTTTATGACCGAGAATGTTATTGCTTCAACTCTTTGAGCTCCCAGATAGCATATTTTTACGAGTCTAAGCTTCGACATGGCTTTGCTAGACTTTACGACTTTAAAGCAAATAATCTACAACGTGTGTGTATGTTATATATTTCCTTTTCTCTTTTTCCGCTAACGTCTGAGAATTTTGAAATTTATGTTCCCTGTCAACGATAACGAAATACATATATGTAGTTTTTACCGTTATACGGATTGCTCTAAAAATATTCCAAGGGGTGATTTTGTTGGCAAAGAGTTACGTATTAAAAGATAACGTTACACGAAACGAATATAGTATATTAATACAATTTTTCATAAGTTTCGAATCTAAATATACTCCATTTGTGTTCTTAGAAAATTTTACCTAGCAAAACAGTGGATATAGTATAGATCATTTTTCTCATTATAAAATTGAATAGTTCCCAGTTTATTTGAGGATTTCCATAAAGCAGTGCTCGGTTCTAAGTAATCTATTATGCACTATCTACTAAAATAAATTATATTGATACACGTGCGGATATTTATGCAAAATCAAAATTCTAAGTTGCATTTAAGAAAATAATATCTTAGTAGATATTTTGCATCCTTTAAAAATTATAACATCCACCATACTTTCGATATTTTACATACTTTTGTATATTACGGGTATGCCGCAATATTTTGCTGGCTCAGATTTCTCATAAGCGCATAAAAACCCACGGTGTGCTGATTATGATAATACAGTCGTAACGAAAAAGTATTTGTACGCATATTAAACATATTTCAGTAGAATTATCGTTCTAATTAGGTTTCACGTTTCATTTCCACGGCAGCAAAATTTTATCACCTTACAAAATCGATTGAGATTATTATCATCGTTGCAACGGATACAAAAAAAAAATTCTTTTCCTTTCTCCCTTCAACCAAGCTTCCATCGATCGCACATATTAGATTAAGTTACACGAAATATCGATATATTACCGATAATACGAGCACTCGGCGCGTTACTTTCACCCCACAAACAACTCGATGCGAACTGGAGTACACCCTGAAGGACCACCAAAGAATACTCCGGGTATCGTGTACGACGTAACAATTTAGAGTGCCCCGAGTGGCATGCGTCGAATAACACGGTCACGTACATATATATACAAAAGAATGGCAAGAGGGCGAGGGTAAGAAGGGGGAAGACAAATTATAGGAAAAGCGTAGAAACGGAGGCAGGACGTCGAAAGAGAGAGAGAGAGAGAGAGGTTAGTTCTGTTAGTTTAGGGTTTGCTCTGGAAGAAACACGACACCGAGCGTTCAAGCTGCCGAACCATTAGCTATTTACGGAAACAGCGGTGCAAATGGGGCGTTGGACGATTTTCGTTTCGTCCCGCTCGCGGAGTACGGGATGAGAGAAGTATAGAGAGCTTTTTTCCACCTATTGCCGAGCGTTCAAGAGAGCGGAATATCGAGAGCGAGGGCAAAAGGGTTGCGACGAAAGGCAGCTCCTTTTATTTCGGGAATGGCGTGTGCATCGGCTGCGTGGAAAATCGTACGTAACGATAGCCATGGAGAAGGCTTTACCCTCTTTTCTCAACGGTTCGACCTCTTTCCTTCTTTAACTTCTTCTTTTTTTTCTCTCGTTCATCTTTCCTCGACCTTTTTGCCGCTCCATCGCGCCCTGCTGGAGTCGACAGTTGCACGATGGCGGATATACGACGAAAAGCTGCGTCCCTGTTTAAACTACTTTTCTCAGAAGGGTACCCGAAGTTGTTTGGGGTAATTAGCACCGCGTACGCGGCTTACTTCGGGGGAAAAAGTCGCGGCGAGAGTTTCTCGATGAAATGGGCGAAGGAAAGTGGAATAAAGCAATTAGGTGCGAGGGTGTTTTGAAATATGTGGACGTAATTAAAAGGGTGGATGTGGTATAAATATGATACATTAAGGGTTTCAATCGTGCGCTATGAATATTAGGTACTCTCATTTTTTCTTCAATAGGGCTGCCGAAAATTTTGAAAAAATTCTCAGATGTGTAATCAACGCTGTCTAAGGTTTCAACCCTTTCTCTACCGACACCTTGTAACTGGAAACTAAAAACATAGACAGGGATAGCATTTACTAATATGGAAATAATATACGTATAAATATTTGAAATAAATTATAAGTATTGATGTACGAGTTATAGCAGAAATTGTTGTGCTATAAGAAAAATATACGCATGATTTTAACAAGTGTCTATCCAATTCTTGAAGGCGTATGTATATGCCCATAGTAACGAAAGGGTTAATGGTATATTAAGATTGTAGTTTAAATTTAATCTCATCTATGGTTTTTCTTATAAACTACAACCGATTATGTTTTATCCAGTATCTGCCGTAACAACAATTTAACTTATTAATAACTCAACTCGTAAAAGGTGTCGATTACTGATTAAAGTATTCCCAATTTTTTCCATAAATTTTTACGCGATAGAATAAAAGAAATTGAACTTGAATCGTAAATCACGTTTTGGTCTAAAACTATCATAATAATAAGACCGGGTTGAAGTATGGCAAGAAGCATTATCTCTAAAACACCCATCAATTAATACATCGGAAGTTCAATTTAATTTAGAAGTACTTTTTACTACGCTTGCATTTAGCTGCACTGTTTCGGGTGCAAAATTCGTCGTAATCTTATGGGGTGACCTAATGCAGTCTTCAGCATCGCGAAAACCCCACGATTGTCCCATAGATAGCGTATTAGAAAGATAACTATCGATCGAGCTAATTCTCTCTTTTTGTCAAACGGCTTAGCTCATAAATTTTTCAGGAAGCGGAGAGTAGTCTGATCGCGTACACTAATCTCGCCGGCAGATGCCACGCGATGCCTCGCAAAACCGATTACGGGGTGAACGGTAGAGAGAGAGAGAGAGAGTGAGAGTGGTGTGTGGATTGGGTATGTGTTACCCGGTAAAGAGGCCCGTGGAGGATGAAAGTGGCACTTTTAAATCCATCAAACTGCCTATAAACCGGGCTACGGATAAAGCGGTGATCTTCCCTATGGCATACTGGCCGCTATGCCACTCTTTTTTACACAGAAAGGACACTTGGATACCGTAACTAAACGGATTTCTCTCTTTTTGCCGTAGATCGGTTCGTCACATTGTTCGGAACGTATGCGCGCAACACGATTACCAGCCATGGTCATCCATGACTATCCTACGTGACCTAAATACCTACTGGTATTTTTGGGATCACCTAAGGGTCTTTCTTTGCTCTTTGTAGTTGGACGCCGTAGTATATGCGGGTTCCGCTGGTGCCTCGTTTGGGTTTAAAAAGGTACACACGTGTGCAGCTTTAAGTGTACCGTGTGTGTTTTAAAGTGAAAATTGATGGGTAAATGGAGATGATGAGAATAACGAGTGCAGGCTCGACATTCGAGGGTTTTAAAGGATGGAGGGTACATGTTACGTACGTTTAGAATACGTCACACGATAATCTAGTATTATCTACTATTATTATCTAAAATATACTATTCTCTATACTATTCTTATTTACTTACTATTCTTATACCATTCTCTTTATATATATAGGATATACTACTATTATCCAGGATATTCTACTATTATTCTACTACTATTATCTAGGATATTCTACTATTATCTACTCCTATTATCTACTACTACTATCTAGGATATACTATTCTCTATACTATTCTTATTTACTTACTATTCTTATACCATTTCTCTCTATATATAGGATATACTACTATTATCCAGGATATTCTACTATTATTCTACTACTATTATCTAGAATATTCTACTATTATCTACTCCTATTATCTGCTACTACTATCTAGGATATACTATTCTCTATACTATTCTTATTTACTTACTATTCTTATACCATTTTTTCTCTATATATAGGATATGCTACTATTATCCAGGACATTTTACTATTATTCTACTATTACCATTTATATGTAAAATTTTATTAATGACCAGGAATTGAATAAATTGGAAGCATAGAAGAATGACTTGCATGGGTTCACATCAGATGAAGAAAATGTACAAATAGTGCAAATGTTTTGGAAATGGGGATTACGAAACCTTCTGGTATTCTTACAATTATCAAATAATAAATACTGCGCTAAAAATTAATCGTTCTGATAAACAGAAACTATAGTCCATACGTTGTATGAAGCTCGCCACTGAAGGGTTAATACGTTTCACCCTTAAATGGTATCAAGTTTCTAATATCAAATTGACGTTACTTTTAATTCAATGACACTAAGAGAAGTAAGAGAAATATGCGTAAAATATGTTCGATATTCGTAATCAATTACAAGTACAATTAAAACACATTAAATTCAGAATGTAGTAAAGAGAATGTAAACATTTACAGTAATTATGCGGAGTCAATTTAACTTATGTTAAATTGAATTATTTAATATGTATATTAATGCTAACTTATTTTGCATCTGGGAAATCGACTCCTCCAAAACTACTTCGTGAGCTATTTATTGAGAATCAATATCCTAAACTCACCCTATTACTCTAAAACGCAGTCGAAAAGTGGTAACTCCTTTCACAGCACAGGTATCCTACTTCTATTTACTATCTTATCCCAAACCGCCAAAAGGCGTAGAAGTATACGCATTTCTTTAAGGAGGATCGGAGTACAATAAGATACAGAGCCCAATTCAATATTTGAGTAGCACGCGACTAAATCACGTCTGTCGTCGAGAATTTGAGTCGCGACGCACGCGTGGCTCGACGAAGGCAAATTATAGGTAAGCTCTCGATGCAAATCCTAAGCTTGACCTCGCAATTGCATCGCTGGTCGGTGATCACGACGGTTCAACGTCTGTCTAATGGGCATGCTAATCGACGTTAATTCGACGACAAGCCGCACGAAGGCATGTAACCGTTTACACGACGCTTATTGACAAGCAACGAACGTACGCACGCGAACGACACCGCTGCTAAATGACAGTAATACTTCTTGTGTGGCCCGATTAACTAATGTTAACGAACGTGGCCACCTTTTTCGCGAAGCTTAAATCTTGCGCTGTTCATTGACGGATTGATTGTTGGATGAACATTTATGGGGTTGTTTAACTCTTAACTGCTGTTTGCCGTTGAAGCTTATGTAAGTATTATATTGTACCAGATGAATTTGCCGTTTCTATAGCTTATTTTCTATAGTGAAAACGATAATCTTTATTTAATTGAAACGTATATACGTTACTAACATGAATGGTTTCTTTTTAACGGAATATCAATTTACGTAGGTGGCCCCAACTTAATCGATTCGAGTTTAACCCTTTCACTACGGCACTTAAAAATTAAATGCATTTTTAATGCGCAGGCAAATATATATATATATATACGTCCTTCGTAGCGAAAGGGTTAAATTATAAGAAATTTAACAGAATTTGGTCTAATCGATCCCTTAATGCACAAGTACTTCTTTGTATATCTGTACACTATTAATATCAATCAATTTGCGTTTCTGTTACATCTTCTCAGCTTTTTCTATTTAATAATACATTATTGTAACCGAAAAGAATATGTTAGAATATGCTCAAATAATGAATTTATTCCATAAAATTTAATTCTGTACTTTAGTTGATAAAATGAAGAAAAATTTGAGCCTTAAGGTGTTAACCATTACGTAAATATCAGAATTAATACAACAGTGTACAAGTATCTTCGTAGCGAAAGGGTTAATATACTTTGCTCCATGGAAGAATACCAGTAGCAGCAAATCTAAACGAAGTACAGCTAGTAAAAGGCGATAACAAAAACCAAGAAGAAAGGAAAAAGAGAAAAGAAAACCAGCTCGTTCTTACCGAGGCACCTGTTGAATACGCATGTACGCGTGTCTACCTGTTTCTGAAGCATCGACAATTACTTCATTGCATTATCCACTCCCGATATACGCGCACGAACGACGAACAGGATGGCTGAATATCTTTCTGTAGTGGTGCAGACAAACTATAAAAAACTTCTATCCAATGCCATTTTCTCTTATACGATATTGGGGTCTGTTTAATTTTAATTTTAATTTTATTCATTATACTGGAACAACCCATTAGTGTACACAAGTAATCAAAATTGCACTGTGCATATTTACAGAACAAAGAACAAATAACGTAACTAATTAAAGATACAATAAAACGTAACTGATCAAAATTTGTTTTCTTAACAGGATCATGGTGCCACAATTGTTTAGAATGATGAAAATAAGATAATTATCGTCAAATAAGAAATTGTGGACAGCACAGGTAACAAGATAGTATTACAAAACAAATAGTACGCTATTTAGCAATGAAATATTTTTATTAAAACATTATATTTTACCCAAATTAAATATTACTGTGTACTGTGTTGGATCATCTTAACACGTTCACTGTCCTATGCATCATATGTGACAGATAATTGGTATTAAATGAACATTATTAAAATAAAGTTCACTAAAATTTACTATTCACTGCTATTCTATAGCTGAAGAATGCACTTGATGAAACTATATACAGACAATTTGTATAATATATGAAATTGTGCTTGGATAGTAAATGAAACACAGAATTTTTATGCTACGCGTGCAAACAATGACTAGTGCTATATGTCCGGACAGTGAACGTGTCAAATTCTATCGTGGCCCCAAGGGCAAAGCTTACAACATTCGCCTGTTAGTCAACGTGTCAACTGAATTTCTGTCTTGATCCAATTAGCCCTATGATCCAATTCGCCCCTCTTTAAATGTCAGTATTTCAAACAATGTGAGACGAAGTTACCTAAAATGGTCCAGGATTCTGTACCTGGTCCATGATCGCGGTCACCGATCCAACAAACTATGGAACGACGTGGACAAGAACGCGCGTTCAAAGGACGTGGGTATTTAGCGATCGATATTTAACGCGAGAGAATGCCGATGCAACGAAACCTATCGTCCCATTTATCCTCGTTCCGACGGCCATCAAGGTCAGGCGTGATCCTGCCACGTCATATATCATCGTTACGGCCCAACCGGAATACCAGTTAAGGGTTAAAAGCTGCCTTTATCAATCCTGGCCTAGCCCTCGGGTCTTTCTCATACGTCTATCGTCTCCCCGGACGTGCATTTCCATTAATCCTGCTGCTATAAGCAGACTTTAAAAGCTGCACGCGGGAGGATCGCTGTCTTAGCCAGATATTTTAATACCTCGAAGGAACGCAATATTCTTGTTACGCGAAATTCGGCCTGGATGTTTTATAACGCCAACTGCGGGGAAAGAGCCGCGTGAAAGTGATGGAAGTTTGGTAGAAAATCGTTTCCCCTCCCTATTAAATTGCTTGCAGTGTTTTGGCTTATCGTTGCGTGGCTGGGTGATTGGATCCAATTAAAAGTATTTGAGTGATCGATTGCGTGCAGCTAGGCGGAGATACGTTGTTTCGAACAATCGGGGAAAGGGATTGCGTATATACTCTACGGCTTTTGAAGTTTAGGGAAATGAATTAGGCATTTGGGATGATGGGGGATATTGTGCGTATGCATATGAAGCTACCTACTCGAAACCCAAAGGAATGTAAAATACGTGGGAAGACAGTGAACCTTGCTTTACTATTCTTTTATTTCGCCAAGCGTTTACAAAGGGTAACGCTTCGTTATAATTGCATGATTCACTCCACATTTCACACAAAGACTGACCATTTTCTTCTTTCTTTACACCCAACATTTTGGAATTTATTAGGTGGACAGGATTCTTCAAGTATTCAACTATCTATCCATATTTTCGGAGTTAATGTTGCCTTGTCCCTAACTTGAAACTTTTTAACACGTTCGCTACGTCACAAAAATCATGAATATTCACCATGGGCGATTATTTTGACGGTTCAAATTGAAATTCAAAATACATTGCATTTCTTAAAGTAAAATAATTATGAATGTCAAAGCGTTTGAATTTTCAAGCTCTTAGAATTACAACTCTTTAAATTTTTAAGGTTTCGCATTTCTGTGCCTTTGAATTGACTAGTTTCTAGGTTTTCCAATGTTTGAATTTTCAAGCTATCAAATCACAAGCCTTAAGTTTCCAAGTTTTCGAATTCCAAGCCTTTGAATTAGTAGAGACTTCCCCCAATTTTTTAAGTCATTCAAATAATTATAACCAATACCATGGATTCATATAAAGTATCTTTTCTAATATTTCCTTCGAACAATATTTACATCTCTTCTTTTTTGTCTCTTCTTTCCTGATACGCTTATTCTGAATACTTGTTGATAGTTGTTCTTCTGCAACAGGTTTTTTTTACTTTTTGTACCTTTACTCTTAGTTCTGAATTCATGTAGCGTTATTTTATTTCTATAAAATTTATTATAATAAATAAGAGCCTTTTCGCATTATATGGTTTTCGCCACTTGGTTTTCGTCGTCGGATTGAACATAAATATTGCAATCATCGTTCTCTTATTGTTAGTTAAAAACGACGAAAACAGGTACATATATGGAACTTCATTTGTTTTCCAAAACCGGACAGTCGACGGTTAAATCTAAATAATGTTAAAACAACAAAGATAGAGATACGAATGCCTATCTTATCTGTCCTCGTTGTTTATTGTTGAACGCAACAGTGATGCACCGTTCCTGTGCACCTATCCTAAGAGTTTAATAGCACGATTCGAAGAAATTACGTAGGACTCGAATCCGCGTCGCGTCTTCTAAAAGATCACAACTGACACGGGTCCACGTTATCCATAGCAAAACGCGTTAAATAATTACGAATCATTCCAAGGGCCGACAGTTCTCATGAAAAAGTTCTCATTTCTACCCCTAGTGGCAAAACTGATGCGAAACTCATGGCAATTTTAGCGGAATGCCGGTCACCCTACTCTCGGAGCAATTTTTCGTAAAATAATGATCCCTTTTCGGCCTATAATTATCGAACCGTGTCGAGCATGAGTCATTGCGGTTCGGATTAGACTGTTACGCGAATCGATTAGCGATCTCGAAGCAAGGCTCCGCGGCGATCATGATAATTCGAGGTATCCGTTATTCTACCTGTTGGTAATGACCTTCGCCCGAGGGCCGAGCCATTCGTAGGAGGGTCGATTCTTTTTCGAAGACGTATCCGATGCACGATCATGAGAAAATAATAGCGGCCAACTCCTCTAAATACTGCACGGACAATCGCGTTGCTCGTTTCTGAATAATGCACCTCGTGATTCACTTGGGAAACGCGAACCGCGAGGCGTTCGACTGCAATAACCGTTACTTCCGGTATGGAAATTGTTCCTTATCGTAACCTCTTATGAAATGAACGCGTTCCTCTTTTGGATTTTGGAAAATAGCGCTGAGATTTAGGGAAAATACGGAGAAGCTGCTAGGATGTCTTAAAGAGAAACGATTAGTTTGAGAAGAGTTCGTAATTGATAAGAAAACCATTACATACTTGAATAATTCTAAAGAATAAATATAAATGTATCAAATATATTAAAAAAAAGCGAAGTAACCTTTCAAGCAGAAATTCATAACTGCTTTTAAAAAATGTCATAAATCATTACAAAGTAATAGCGACAACATTTAAAATACGATAAACGTTCGCGTTCCTTTACAGTCAAGATTGAATTGAACAAAACAAGTGGATTACTCATATATCGGCACACCTAATATTTAACGTTCACGTAGGTAAAGTGTAACCCGATAGCTGCAATTAATTCCACTTTCCGTTGGCTAAACCCAATAAGAGGCAAATTTCAACGAACCCCGTAAGCGTCGCAAAAATCGGCCAACGCGTGGAGAACACGATCCGAAAATCGCGGCCGTGTCCCCCTTTCCCTCCCCCGAAAACCAATTAACCGAGGAAGTAATTTTGATTTACGTGCACTTCACCGCAACAACTGCGGGCGGTATCCTTTATTCCCGTAGCTAGGCTGCCACGGGAACCACTTTAAGGGGGATAAGTTATGTACGTGTTCGCGGTCACCTGCTACATCGGCCCTCGAGATGCTTTCGAAGCTCGTTGCGCGTGCAGGTGCATTGTGTGCTCGTCGTTGGATCGGCGAACTTGAGGATCGCTTACACCCGCGCGTGCACGAGCGTTCAAAACCAGCCCCGAAAACCGGATGAAGGACAAAGGGAACCACCGGCAGCCTGGAGTAGTTGAAGCGAACACACGCTCTTCTCCTGCCTCTGACCTCGACTCCGGTTCACAGAGAGATGCCTCTCTGCTCCTCGTTCGGCGGCGAATAATCGCGCTCTGACCTTTTCCCGGTCGAGTGTTTTCCTTCCTCGTTGAGTGGCCGTCGTTCGGATGAAGTGATAACCGAGGACAGAAGCAGGGGTTGAGGGGTTGATTGATTCTCTTGCGACTTGGTTATTAGTGGACGTTAGGAGAACCATATTTTATGAGAGGTAAATTTTGTTAGACGATGCGAGGACGATTAGACGACGGGACCAGTTTTTAGACTTGTTGTGGATTATGATAGGAATTTTAACCCTTTCACTGGTAAGGTACAGGTACATCGAAAATTGCGACCTGTTAAATCAGTAATACATTGGGATATTCTATAATGTTTATAACGAAACACATTTATTTTATCCCCTAAATACTGTACTTTGTATATCATCGTACATTTTGTGCATTTTGCACTTATTCGTATATTTAAATTTCGCATACGTACATAAAAATCCGCAATCTTAGATTCCAGAACGAATTCGTTATAAAATAGTTTGTTATAATATGCGCCACAGACTAAGCAATGAAAACTACTCATATCTTTTTCTAAAACTTAGTTACTTAGTCGCTTACAATCGCGTCATTCTAAACAACACCAAAAAAGTTTACTACCTCGCCAAGTTCCCAAAGCTAAGCGGTTACTAAATAAAGAACCAACCAACTCAACCACCACACGTACCATACCCCGTCCTCAAAAATCGCTACTTTCCATTTTTAAAAGCACGCTGGTTCCACGTGAGATTCATTTTTCGATCCATACTTTTTTAAAGCCCTGCGAGAGTACGTTGCTTCCTCGTTCGCAAGGAATATTTAACGCGTTGCTTGGACCGCGTTTCATTCGACGCGGGGGTAGAGAAGGAATCTCTTACCGCAAAATGAAAAAGCTACCCCCTTTTTCACGCGGCAGTCCTGCCTGTCCCACGGGAGAACGGACGTTCGTCTGGATTTTTTGTCACGTTGTGGTTATTCGCAAAGTGCAACACACAGGGGAGGAACTCCGAACAAGGGTTTGGGGTTGGAGGGGGTGAAGCAGACACGAATTAACATTACCGAGGGTTGCGTTTTAATCTAAGGCGTGTCGAGTTGACTCGCGGTTGTATGAGTCAGGGACGCGTTAACCGGACACCTTGCAAGTTTGGGGGCTACCTTGAACATTATGGGGGTGGAACTATGGCGTCCCTATTGCTGCAACGTTTGCCAACCCTAAAGATTGATGGTGACAGCACAGGGGTAGGCCCAGTCATCGATTTCGGAGAGCAAAGTTTAAAGTCTCTTTCCTTAACACGCATTGCCTCTTAAATACACTTAAGCTTAACAACTGGTTTTTTTGTGTGTTTGGGCGGGGATTTGGTGAGCACGCATAAGACTCCCGTACTCTTGAGTCGATAATGGTGTGGATGAAGTTTGCGATAAGGAAAAGGAGCAACTGAAAAATGTACCGATATTATTAAAAGGATTTGCACATACTTGTATTTATTTTTGCACTTACTTGTATTTATTTTTGCACTTAAATAGTAGGAATTAATTAGTCGCAAATATATTAAGTTTCCTGTCACCAAATGTTAGAATGCTTTTGTATAAGTAGAGTTAAAGAAAAGTTATTTAGGAAATGTTTTCCAATCTATGGTTTCTCACTTCAGTATTTAGTAATGCGATTGTTGGATGAATTTATTGCGAATAGCCTTATTTTATTCACAATCTTTGCAATCTAATAGAAATTGGATTTAATCTTTTGTTGTAATTTAACCTGAATATTAATTACATAAGAACTACAGTAATTTAGAAATTGCTCTTTAATTACTGCTACTTAAAAAAATGGTTGTCCTATTTCGTGTTTTCTCGGGAAACGAACAACAAACATTTATGTTGGTTCTTCCTGAAAATCCACGTAGTTGTGTAGCATTTATCTTAAAAGAATGGTCTCCGGAAGTTCTTTAATTACCACGATTATTAAGTACATTAAACGTAATAGTAACTCTCTTTTCTTTTTTTTTTGTTAATGTAAATTAGAAGAGAGTTATACGATTTCACAATAAAAGTTTCAGAGAAATGGGGCGACTTTGAGAATAATTCAACATTTTATTTATTATTTATTGTGCTGTATTTCATGTATTTTTATTGTACCGTTTTTTTTTATTTATGGCATTGTGTACGTTATCGTTTTTCTTATTTATTCGCTTTGTATTTTATTTATTTTCAATTTACACATTATAATCCACGCACGTGATAACTCTTTGTGTATTTAATAGCTTTCAATTTTTAACGATAGTATTACCATGCAATCTTTCACACACTTTATAGCTAAACTCGATAACATCATAATATATGTCGCTTCAAGTGTCAATATATCGTATCGAAACAGAATACATTAACAATGTATATAATGTGTATAATACATTTCAATTATAAACGAATGAGCCAAAAAGCAAAGCACACGAGTCGCAACAAATCGTCTTCCAAATTGCTAACGCGTTAAATGATGAAATCATGTAACAAATTATACGTGTTATAATAAATTAAGCGGTATAATTTCGCCCAGCTTTGAATGAAACTTATGAAAATATAACATATGTTTCTTTATAACATAAATATAACTTAAGTTTCTTTTCGTAGAATGTTATAATTACAGTGTTTCGATTATTATTACGTGATGATTGCAAATAGTTCACCCTTATTATAAATTTTTCTCTTGGCTGAAAATTATTTCATTTTAATTAGGCTTATATCGATAATAAACGATATTTCATATTTACTGAGAGACTCGAAAAATATGAAAACGATTTAGAAAACGTGATACTGTGATTCATTATGCAACTTTATATTCTTACAAATACAATTAAAGACTTCAAGATAAACGTTAAACACATGTTTATTTTACCCTCTAAATGCTATAATTTGCACCTTACTTAGAATACTTTTCTTCTCGTACATTCCGTGCACTTTGCACTTGTTTGTAGACTTAAATTTCGCATAAACGCATAAAAATCCGCAGTCTAGTGACGACACATAATTTCAAACGACGTAATATTAATGTATGTATTTATATGCTCTCTACTTTGTTTTAATTAAGCAATTTCTTTGTTACAGGTACGTACACACGATTTTAACATACGATGCATACTGATGCGCTCCACTAACACAGACACGGACGAGACGTCGTGTAAGTAAATTTCAAACATTCTATACAATACCAAGTGTGTAAATTAATTCTCTTTCTAATAACTATACTGCAGTTTGTAGTTTATGCAAATTCATATTTCTGTAAATACAAGCAAAGATACAACTAAGAAATACAATTAGAGATTGGTTTCATTAAGAAATATTATAATGTGTGCTTTATTTTCGATAATATAACATAATAAATCAGTCACAGTGATGTAAAAAAGTATTAAGTCACGACTATTGTTTGTAACATATTTTATACATAAAGTTATACAAGAAATTATTTAGTAATATATATAATATATTACTATAATGCGAAAATAATAATTGAAAACATATAATTAAGATATCAGTGCATATGACTAATAAATTTCTGAGAAGACTATAATGTATCATTTGAATCATTATTGAATATTTATATCTATTGTGATAGAATAATTTTGCATATCACTGTTTATTAAAATAAGCTGCTGAATTTGGTTTACAATGACTCCGAATTAATTTACACACTTAATAATATTTCTCTTCCCTATTAACCTTTCTTTAATTTTTTTCCTTTCTCTGTGTGTTTTTCCACGTTGAAATTGTTTAAAATATAAGCGTATAACGGAAGGCTTTGGTGTATGTATAAGTTTAGAAATTTGTAGGAATTTAATATGCACCCTTAAAGTTCGACGAAGGGTATTATCAGAAGTTTCCTACGGCTCACTTAGCATTTTACACTCGAATGGTGAATAAAACTCAATCGCTCCTTTACTTTCGCAATATATTACAAGTCGGGCATAAACGTTATACGTTATACGTTATACATTTGCATAGACTTGATACTTTCCTCAAATACCACCACATTCTCACATCAAAATTCAATATAAAATTAAAAAAATCTATGCAGCACGCGATATAAAAGAACGTCAAATATTCAAATAAAAAACTTATATTTTCACATTATACTTTCTTATACTTGCATCTCAATTATACTATAATGCTAGTATATATCCAGTAATATTAATATATATATCTATCATAGTAATCATAAAATATCTACCTTTCTTTATTGATTTTTCATTAATTTTAACTGGCTACTAATTATTAGATCGTGGATTTTAATGCAATTGCAAATTCTCGATAAATAAATCTAAATAAGGAATCATTTCACCTTATAAATATCATAATTTCCATTACACTTTAAACGCTTCGTATATTTCCACGTATTACGTGCTTTCTGTACTTCTTTTGCGCGTGTAAATCCCACAAGTGCCTAAAAATCCGCTGCCTAATTATCACTATTAATCTCAGTAGCGAACACTAAAATTTTCTTCAACAAACAGTAAGGAAACTCGTATGGAAAATGAAGTGAAAATCTAATCTCGAACTTGCGACATACGGAAGGCGACGAAAGGGATGATTTCGGTGATCATGTAAGCTAGTAGAAAGAATAGCAATCTTCAACCTGTCTTCCGACATCTGTACCGGATTTCTCGAAACTCGAGGCTCTCACAATTATCAGCCCGCTTTGTTTGTTTATGAGTTGCCTAAACACCGACCGGAACCTTTTCGAGGTTCGCATATAAACGGGTTTCGACTCCCACGACATGTGGTCGACTCCGGTACTTACATAGATCATTTTAATGGTGGAAAAGGGTATGCCTCGAGCCGCCCTTCCTGTATCCTTGTTTCGACTTCTTTTTAAGCTCCTCCGGCGCAACGTCAGATTTCACGGTTTAATGCTTTTTTAATTGGCGTGGACCATTATTTGACGCGGCAACGAGCATCCTTTCGGGCTGATCTCATTCTTGGAAGCGATTTATTATCGTTTTAGAAATTATAAACGATTTCGGTTTCGGGCGAACGTTATTATGTAAATCTGCTCGTAAATGTCGAGAAGGATTCAGCGAAATACACGCGAATAATTCTGTACGTCAGACTCAAGTTCTACAGTTTTATTTGAATAGAGAACAAACAGTAATAGAGTTACATAGGTGAAACAGTATTTTAGTTGCATTAGTCTAGCTAATTATTTATTTATTATTTGCTACGTGGCATAAATGGGTTCTTATGACTCCGATAATTTGAAGAAAGAATGTCGATTATCCGAATTAATTGAGGAACAAAAATTAGTTTTTTACATAATCGGTCTGAAGAAATGAAATTCTCGATAATGTGATAAATTGGCTAGAACTTAACCCATTAAGGACCAATGTTGCATTAACGCAACATTTTATTTGTAGCTCAGGAATTTAATTAAATTTTTGAATTCATTAAAGGAGGAAGTAATCAAATATATTTGAGTCTTATTTCCTTTCTTTTAATTCTAATTGTCTTCTGCCTCGAATTCTAATTCTTTTGAGCAACACATTAAGCATTTTACATATAAATTCTCCCACAACAGAAAAGTAAAAAAAAATACATTTACCCTTATTTCTCAACAGAAGAGATTTCATTCTTTTCATCTATAAGGAAACATTTTAAAGGAACAAACGACGCATTGCAGAAAGTAAAAGATAGAACCTTTAAGAAGCTTCCTTGATCCACGTGGCTGAGAAGGCAGAGCCGTTTTCGCAATATTATTCTACCGGACGCTTGAAAGGCGAATGAGAGTTCACTTTCGAGGACATCGAGCAAGGAATACAATCGCGGCAGCACTTCCGCAACAAGCCATTGTAGGCTAAATCGGGACGAGCCTCCTTAAATCTGGCCCAGAATTTTACCTGCTTTCAATCGGCGATTCTAAGCGCGCGTTTCGCTACGTTAAACCGAGGACGGAGCTGTTTGTGCAGCCGTCTCGCGTCTATCCGAACAAGAATCACCTGGACTGGCTTATTCCGTGTTTATCGAAGCAATTTGCTGCTAACGGAGCGAAAATGGAGTCGGGTACGGATGTCTCGGCCTCCTCGGCTATTCAACTTATATACCACCTAGCGCTTCTCGTGACTCACGAGAAACCATTTTTCCGGATGCTTAGTCGAGACGGTGTTTACCTTCGGCTCGGTTATAATTGTCCTGGATCTTCTTGTATTTCTTGGCCATTTCGGTGATGGGGCTTTGCAGTAGCTGAAGAGGCTATTTATGGGGTCTCCTTAGCTGTGGCTCGTTTATTATTTCATTTCGCTTTTCCTGCGAATCTTCACAGTCATAGAAAAGTTTGCGTCGATGAATCTACGGTACGAAATACATCAGTAGACTGTGGATTTTTATGCGTTTACGAGGAGTTTAAATATGCAAGAAAGCACGGAATGCACCCAATTTACAAAACTCCATTAAATACCCAAAATACAGTAAGCATTATATCTAGATTAAACAAATTATTATAGTTTATAATTGCAGCAGTATCGTATACAGTCTATTAATTCTTGTTGTAACACACTTTTCTTCATAATGTTTCTACAAGTAACTTCTGCCACACGTTGACGAATACAGATTGATTTAGACGATGGCTCATTTATGTACATACATGCAATTACCTAGTTTACAAATATGCCGCGATTATTAGATTAGTTGGTAAAGTAGGATAGGGAATCATATCCCTATCATACAAATATTTATTATAGACCCACTTATTTAATCGTGCCTCCAAAAATGTGATTTTTCTGTGAAACTTCCTATAAACGCGTAATAATCCGTAGTCTAGGGTAGATGTACAAATTACTGGCACTTTAAGGTTATCGCGTAACTTTATTTAACTATTTTAGAACGTCCTTAACATAAAGATCGTTCCATTTTGCAGCATAATATTGCTTAATATCTCTTTTATTTATGAACATCTTTTTTATATGTTCAATATAATAAATTTTATATATATATATATATATATATATATATATATATATATATAATACTGTCACTTGAAAACTTTTCATTTAAATAGAAACACGTTTGTACGTATATTAACAAGTCGCTTTTTGTAACAGATATGAAATATATAGTAAACGCATCGCCTTACTGAATTATGATACGTACGATACTTTATAACTATATTGCTCACGTTTCAATGTTCAACAGCACGTTTACCACCTAATATTTATTTATAAATGTTAAGTGTAAATGAATATACGATGTCTATGTGTTGTTACGTAAATCGAAACTCAAATTTAGTATGAAAATCTGTTTACATACGATTCTTTATACATTACTTTGCTATTAAATAAACGAATTCAAGTGGCAGTTGTAAGAACAGTGACAGTAATTGGGTCATTTACCATAGTTGTAACTCATCATTACACCCCATATTTCACCACGCGAATCATTACAAAAAGCTTCACAGTTGCCAGAAAAATTCGCTCGCTATTCGAAAACAAACGGCACACGATAGTCACGGTTTCTCTTATTACGATCAAACGAAGGCGATAATCGCATCGTCCGGAGGGTAATCGTTTCGCCGGCGTCGAAGCTTTCCGACTATCGCGGTCTCTTCGTTAAAGCCGAACGAACGCTAACACTATTTTCCAACAACTAACAGGGTTCTCGCTTCCGAGTAGCCCCTTGAGTAACCTAAAATTACGAGGTCCGAAGTTGCCTCGGCCTATCGGTTCGCCTAACGACTCAATTTCCCCATCCACGATCTCGCACAAACATACATACTCGTCGTCGACGTTGGTGATCTCGGTTATTTGTTTTTCCAATTTTCCACGACCCAGGTAAACAGACACGAGAGAAAGGTAAAGGAGGGAAAGGAAAAGGATCGTCGTTAACGTAAAGCCCAAGATAGGAGAACCTAAAAGGGACTAATTGTGTCTACCGAAAAATTACGCTTGCATTGGAGCCGTACTCAAAACACGCGAACCGAAAAAAGAGTCCCTTTTTCTGCTTGGACGCTAACAGATATCCCTGACGGGGGTAAAAAAATACTCGCCCAGCGGGAGACGCCACGTCTGGCGTGCAGGAGGGCCCAAACTTCTATTGTCCTGCGAGCGGGCACCCCGTGAGCACTGTTTAGGCTTTAAATGCAAATCCTTTTGCGAGGACAATACCTGCCACGATTGCTGCCGCCGGTTTCGCTTTGGGTGGCGCGACGCAACGTGTGCAACAGACACCGAATATTACGAGAAGCCTCTTCCTAGCCTTTTCAACCTGAGACTGTATTGAATTGGTATTGCAAATTCTGGTAAACTACCGGTTAGGGTTGATGTACCAGTCACTGCCACTTTAAGGTTATCGCGTTCCTTTATTTAACTATTTTAGAACGTATTTAACCTAAAGATCCAATTCCAGTTTGGAGCGTAATATTGTTCAACATCGAGTTTATTTTTTCGAACATTTTTTTACATGTTTCTGCTTTATAATTACTTCCAATTATTTCCACATTTTTAAACTGTTCTTAGTCATTTGTAACACCGATTCATTTAATATGTATTACTCCTATGTACATCGTAGTATCAGACATAAAAAAAACAGATTTGTAATACCAACAGATCACTGATTGTATAATGACGAGAGATGTATGTCATTGAACATATTATCTAACCTTATATACTAATTAATACTAAATACGATTTACTTACTGTTATTAATATAACAGATTGCAGAGAAATATATGTGTATATGTATATATATATATAAAAGGAAAGGTACATCTTGAAAATGAACAATATATTATTCCCAACAATACCGTTACATATCTCCATATTTTTACCAAATACACAACTATTATTTACACAAACAGCGATTGCGTCACGATAATATGGAAGCATGTATTGGCATAATACCTAAACCCGAAGTTATTTCCGTTTCCGTTCTCCGCTTTCAACACGTGTCTTCCTGCAGACCAGAAATGGCTCGCAGTTGTACTTCTCTTTATCTGTGTGGCAAAAATTGTTGGCGTATCGAGGCGTGTCTACCACGTGCCGTTCACCGGTGCCGGGAAAAAGAATGCTGGCAAGGAAACGGCAGGCAGACAGGCAGGACTTCTACGTGACGAAGAACAATCGGAGACAGATCTTTGGAACAGATGGATCGACGATACTATGGCCTGGATCCGTCCAGATGAAATCTTCTAACACTCGGCACGTTCCGCTTGAAATAAAGGAAAACTCGTCGTGGCTGCTGCAACTGTGGAAGTTTCGCGAATGCTCCAGAGATTTTGTCGCCCAGTTGCCTCTCGATAACGAATCGTGCAGTTTTCTCTGCGGGATGGAAAGCTGAAGCAAGCTGCACGCCACGTTTCGCGAATACTCTCGTGGAATGGTTTAGTTATTCATTTGGCGACCTGGAAAACGGAGAACGTTCACACGATGCTTTATTTTCGGAGCAGCCAAGTGACGTGGATGTTGGATAGAGACGAAGTTACGTTGAGGGATAAGGGTGTCTCATTTTTTGCATGGTCGAATTATTATGGACAGTTTAATTAACATTATACATATTTTAATTAGCAACTCAACATTATGAGTTGAATGTACGTCCGTTATAATTTGTTATGTTAAAAATTGTACCTTACGAAGCGATAAGTAATGGAAATATTATCAAATGCTTTTAATATCTTGAAATAAGGGTATCTTATTCGTGGGGAACTATAGGGAACGGTCAAATTATTATGAACACTTCAACTACCAATTCGACATTATGAATTTTATGTATATCCATTAAAATTTGTTATGTTAAATGTTATCCCTTACGAAGCGATAAATAATGAAAATATTTTCAATTGATATTTTTTTTTATTCAATAGGTATTAATATTAGCTATCCCAGTAAATGCCTAGGAATATGTTTAATAATCCAAATCATTTCAGGTTTCATCTTATCTATACATTATTATCCTAATATTAATTTAATATGTGAAAGAATTATCACTTGCTAAGTTGAAATTAGAATAGAAATAAAGGTATACTTAAAATAATACCTTTTTTAAACTTCTATACAATATTATACATTATTACAATGTTTTTAATAATACATAACAAGAATTTTCAAACTTTTACGAGTTATTTCATCTTTTTACGAGTAAGCCTTTGAATTTCCAATCTCTTCAATTCTTAAACGTTACAATTTCTGAATTTTTATATCCTTTTGTCAGTCTTTGAAATTTCGAGCTTTCGGACTCTTAAACTATTTTCCCTCATTTCTTTCTACTTTCGTTCCCATATTTTAATCCTAACTGCCCCCGAAGACTTCGCTTTTGTTTAGTTAAGCTATAGGTAGCTATAGGTTGCACTAAATTACATATTCACTGCGGAACATTACGTAAACGTGTTATTTAAGCATACCGAAAGAGAGCGGTATATTAGAAGCACAATGTCGACCCAAAAGAAACAAAATATCGTATGTTTCGGTTTGCACGTGGGTCACGTACGGGTTGTACATCCTGTAGACTTGAAGCATGATCCCTGACCTAACTTCCAGATGGACCACTATAACACGACACTTCTTAACACAAACAATTCCAGCTGTGAGTGAGAAAAGTGTGAAGAACTCCTAGTTTTTATGTCCAGCACAGTCAAGAAAATATCCTTCCCCCTGAAATATGAAAACAGAAATAATATTTTAGCCTTCTGTCGAGATAAAATATTGATCAATTCTATCGAGATATATTTTCTTCGTTTATGTTATATTTTCTCACACACAGAGAGGCAGAAAATAATGGATAGAGGAAATTTGGAGAAAACGGGGTAGTTTGCGTCACAGTATCCGCACCTGTCTTGGCTTTTATTTCTTGGTAGAAATGTTTTATCTTCAATTATTTCCAATATGTTTGTTTGCATATAGAAAACAGTTCTATTGATATTAAAGAAATAGCAGCACGTACAAAAGCTATAAAATTGTGTTTTTGTTTTTTTTAAACATTTAGTAGTTTTGCGACAAATACAAAATAGTTGGTATTAGTATTCGTTTTATTTAATTATTTAAGTTTCAATTTCTGTATTGAACTTGGTTTCTTCTCACAATTTTAAAAAGTTTTTGAAAAAAAAAGAATCCAATTGAATTACATAGAATCTTTAAGAACATAGCAGAGTTAAAATATTACTCTAAAGTCGTAACTATTTTTATTTACATGAAAAGCAGAATTTACGTTAGAAGTAAATTACACTAAATTTTGCCCTAAAATTGAAATTTTATTTTAATTTCAATTGATTTTAAACGCAATTTCAATTTATCCCACAGATATTACCGAATAAAAAAAATGTATACATTTGAAATTTTATTGAACAAACTCCGTTTCAATTTATGCAACTGAATTTAAATATAATTTTAATTTATTCCAAAGATATTAACGAATAAAGAGTGCATATATTTTTTGGGATTCTTTATATATTTTTCAAATCTAATAGCTTGAGAAAAATTTATCGAATTTCTTACCCTTTTTTTGTATACCACTTGTTTCATATCTATACTACTTTTAGCAGGTACTTTGCCTAAAATGCTTTAGGTTTTGTCTAATCAGTCAAGTTAAGCTACATTAGACACAATTAGTGCTTTAAAAAGTTTCTAGGAATTCTTAGATGCATGCTGTTAGCATTAGTGATTCGAAATCCACTTAAAAGGGTAGATTGTTGGCTAACGACCACTATAATGGACGTGTGATTTTAGATACCAAAGAAAAGTTAGGTTTTCTCGGATTTCTGGATAAATGATCCCAGTTTTATTACCATAAAAATATAAAATTATAATATTAAGTAATATTATTATTCTTGCAAAGTTACAAATGTAAATTCTTTTTACCAATGCTTACATAACCATATGAAAGATATTTCTCGAAATATTAACGTTTCTAAATTCCTTTCGAGTAATCGAAAGAATCTGCTACAATGTATTCAAGTGCAGTTGGCGGAAAATTTGATATCTCAGGTTGAATTTAATCCTATATTTTGCATTTGCCGGGGATGCATAAGCAAAGTGTTATCACGGATAAAGTATCGTCAATTATTGTCGGGGAAACGGTCGTTTAGGGTGAAGGAAAATTCCTGACGCGTAGCAAAGTATACCGAGCGACGTAAAAGCAACACCGTGACAGAGTATCGAGGGGGATGAAGGAAGGCGGGGGATTAGCAATTTCTCGAAGTGCGGCTGTGTTACGTCCCTCGGGTATCGTATTGCCCCCTGATACCAATCGATGCTGCCATCGATCACTTTCACTCCGTACTCAAAACAGGAATCTTTCCTTAGATTTCTCACTCCACCGAAACGCGAAACACGCTCTATGCGCCGGGCTGACTTCGCAAAAAGAATCTTCCGCTTTCATCCTATGTACGATCTTTGACGCTTGAAAAGATTTTCAACATGATTTTTAATAATTTATCGTTACGTACGCTAAGTGTGGAAAATTAATTCAGTGTGTATTTATGGAAAATCAACGCATAAAGTTTAAAATAAATTTAATATTGTGACATTACGTTCGAGTTCTTGTCCTCAAGAAATACGATATGTATGCAATTATACACTGTTTAAATAATATGGTTTTTCTTATTTATTTAACATATTGCTGAATTAGTAATAATCGACGGCAGCATTTTCGTCACACGCTATATTATACAAATTTTCGAATTTCTAATGCTTGAAATTTTCAAAGAGTAGAATTCCCAATGCTTTGAATTCTCAAAATTTCTGCGTATCATATAAAGTCCACACTTTCTCGCGCATATAGGGTATTGCCAATTACTGCCACTTTAAGGTTCGCGCGTAACGTCATTTAACTATTTTAGTACGTATTTAACATAAAGATCGTTCCAGTTTGGAGCATAATATATTGTTCAACATCGAGTTTATTTATGAACATTTTTTTATACGTTCAATATAATAAATTCGTTACTATGTAATTGAAAATGTACAACAAAATCCAATGTCCTTCTTACTGTCACTTGAAAACTTCTCATTTAAAAAATAGAAACACGTTTCTTCAAATATATTAACACGTCAGTTTGTGTAGCAGATATGAGATATATAGTAAACGTATCGCTTTACCGAATTATGACACGTTCCATATTTTATAATTATATTCGTCACGTTTTTATATTCAACAGCACATTTACCTCCTAATATTTATTTATAAATATTAAGTGTACACGAACATGCGATGTCTATGTGTTGTTACGTAAATCGAAGTCCAAGCATTAGTTTGCTATTAAATAAACGAATTCAAGCGGCAGTTACAGGAACAGTGACATTAATTGGTGGTCATTTACCCTAAATTTCCACTGAACACGTAAAACTCCAACATCTACCAATTACCAAATACTAAACACCGCTCACAGTTAGTTTCCAAATAAACCAATCTCCCGAAATCCTCACTTTTCGAACCCACTATCAAGAAAAGTACCACGGATCATTAACACCGTTTAAAGCACTCTCAACAATACCTGCGAATTCCTATCGGCGGCTTGCATCGGGAATCTTTATCGGAATTCGCTCTATTCCCTTAGCATATTCGGATATCATTGTGCCTCTCGTACGTGTGCGTTAATGCTCGGTGTTTTGCGCGGTTGATAGGGGTTCAACGTCGTAGGGGCGGCAGAAGAGGGCTTTACAGACCCTACTAACGTTCCCGTACAATCGTCTGAGTATGCGTAGGCTCCGGTGAAATCTTCGTCACGCGTATGGCATAGCAGAGGCGCGGCCTGCGTCTGTTTTGGCCCGTGGAATCACGCAAACACTCACCGCGAATACCGAACGAATACCTGGCCCGATGCGCTCACGAAGGGTGGTAATCCGATCCCGTTTCCGTCTACCAGGGGTTGCACCGTGAATTTCGTATTCCACGCGCCGACTTCTTTGATTCCTCTTCCTATTATCGCCTTATTCTACCGTCCCACTTTACCACTCCCCCTCTTATCTATTTTTCCTTGTTTCTGCTTGTTCTGTTTTGCGAATGACACGCGAAATTTGCTGACCGTTTGACCAGAGTTAGGTTAAGCTACTAGGTTCTTTATGGAGCACGAACGTATGTGAATCGAGAGGGTCGTCGTGTGTAAATGGAGCGAGGAAAAGATGGTGAGGGAAACGAAAGAAGGGAAAGGATTTCAGTTGAATTGTGTACTTTTGTGAGACTCGGATCGGTGAGTTATTACACTGCGGATCTTTATGCAACCTTATATCTTTATTAACCCTTTCGATACTAAAGGCGACTATAGTCGTCTATCGAAATTTTGCACTACTTAAGAAACTTGGCTAAATCTAGTAGTATAATTTGATATTCCTAGCTTTGTAGTTAATTTAGTATGTGTTAATTATGAATTGGTTAAAAATGTAAGACTTTGTAACGTAAAGTTTTCGCAATTTTATTACAACACACTCATATCTACATTACGACTAATTTCACTTTCTGTAATGCGGTTCATTACAATTAACAATTTTATAAAATCTAAATGATGGTATTCATTCGTTGATCTAAAATTCGGAAAGACAACGGTTCATATAGTGTAGATGTACCAATTTCCGCCGCTTTAAGGTTCTCGCATAACTTTATTTAACTATTTTAGAACGTATTTAACATACAGATCATTCCAATTTGGAGCATAATATTGTTCAACCTCTCTTTCATTTATGAACTGAATTTTTTTACATGTTCAATAGAATAAATTCATTACTACGTGGTTGAAAATGTACAACAAAGTTCAATGTCCTTCGTACTGTCACTTGAAAACTTTTCATTTAAGTGGAAACACGTTTTGCATATATTAACACGTCCGTTTGTGTAACAGCTATAAGATATATAGTAAACGTATCGGCTTACTGAATTATGACACGTTCAATACTTTATAATTATATTGCTCACGTTTTAATGTTCAATAGCACGTTTACCTCCTAATATTTATTTATAAATATTAAGTGTAAACGAACATACGATGTCTATGTGTTGTTACGTAAACCGAAGTCAAAGTTTAGTATGAAAATTTCTTTACTTACGATTCTTTATACATTACTTTCCTATTAAGTAAACGGCTTCAAGTGTCGGTTATAAGGACGCTGACATTAATTAGGACAATCTACCCTAGCTTCGAAAGGCCTTGGTAATATTGAATGTGTATACATTATTCTTTATACGTTACTTTGCCATTACATAAACGAATTAAATTGGCAGTTATAGGAACAGTGACAGTACGTCGGTCATTTACCCTACGTAAGTTAAGGGCATTCTAAATTCTTGGACGAGATTAATTTTTGTATTAATTTAAGAACAGTTTTGAGTACAAATATTCACACGCCTTGTTTAATTAATTAAAGTATAACAGGTATGGATGAGAATAAAAATAATACTGTACTATACACCAGCCTAATATCTTCTCTTATTATTCAACTCGCGCTAACGCTCCACATCTGACGTAACATCCATCGTCCACGTAGCGATGCAGATTTATTATCTCCATAACCGCGCGTAGATCTTTGAAACTGGTCGTATAACGAGTGGGAAGGATGGCTCTTACAGCGGCTAATCGGCGTGTTCAGCGCGACTAATCGGACTTTCGGCTCGTAGGGACATCTGTTACATTTGAACCGGATGCTACTTCCACGCAAGCAGCACGCAAACGTGTTTGTCATACCGTTGACTTTCATCGTCGTCGCGGTGCTCGAAGGAATTAGAGGGACACTTATTCAAACACTCACGGTTTTAAAAGTCTGTCCCCCTCTTGACGTGTACCGTATTCTTCGTTCCCGTCAGCTTTGTGCAGCGGCCACACGGTGACGAGTTACACCGTGTCGCTTGCGGATGGCAGTGTCGTTTCTCCGTTCTACGCGGAGAAGATGTCTATTGCGACGCACCGATGCGTGGTGAATTCGTAGACCCTTGCCATTGGTCTCCCGTAATCGGAGAAACGCGGCACAGTGCTTCCGGTGACCGAGTTTGCGTAAAGGAAATATTGTAGTAACATCCTCCTTTCTTCCCCTTTTTCTTACCTTCTTCGTATGAATAATTATTTTGTAGTGGTTCCTTGTACGTTGTTATAAATCAAGCTAATCGTTGTTATTGTAATCAAGCTAATCGTAACACCTATTAAAAATTATCCATCATCGCCGTGTACAAAAATAATTTGAAGACAATTTTCCAAGCTACCGACTAAAAATTGGAGATTGTAATTAAAAACAGAAGTTTTAAGTAATAATTTATTAAAACGATGACATTAGAAGAGATATTTGAAATTGGTTACAAAATTTTAGTTTTCAAAAAATATAAATTCTGAACAACATTTGTTTTCGGAATAATTAGATACGGGCAGTTCAATTAAAAACTATCTTAACAGTAACTCAATTCTATATTTCAAATTCAATATTTTTAACATAGCTTTTTAACAATGCTTTACATTACCTATGTTTGTATAGCATTTCTGTGTATCTATAAAATATCCTAACAAAGTTTTGCGCAAAAAAATCTAGAACAGCCTCTAGAGTATAGACAATGCAAAATAATTGCCTCACGAAACTATAATATAACATTCTCTAAATTTTGATTGTTAAACCAGTAGAACTATTTTATACATCCCTGTACAAGAAAATACCGAATAAGTGTACAAATTTGAACGGACTCGCAATAAATAATATAATATTAATTTGGAGTTCTTAGGATGAAAGTATGAGGATACAAATAACGGAACTGAACAGATAATTTGGGTGAACGATAGTAAAATTTTCCTGCACCATTAATAAGCTCTTCGTTAACGTATTCTATAGTTAGGATAAATACTTTCTCTCAGTAACTCGCATAAAAGTTGGCCCCACGAAATTAATCCAGCTTTCACAATGATTATGTTCTCATAGGTAGCCGTGACCATTTTAGAAAAGCTCGCTAATTGAGTTCCTTTTCCTCTGTTAATTTCGCTGTTTCTACTGTTACCCAGTAGCCCGTTGCAAATAATGCTTCAAACGAAATAAAGAATTCAATTTATCTAAAGATTAGCTAATGCACTTTCTCTTTGGGATATGAATATTAAAATTTCTGGTATGCTTGTAAAAGAGAAACTTAATACGCGTCCTATTATTCCGCGTAATATAATATCCTTATTATTCTATCCTATATTCTTTCGAGTATTCGTTGGTGGATTAATTTGCATAAGAGAACGGACTCAAGTTCGATATTAAAATGAATTAAATTTTCCCTTACTATTAGATGAAGGAAAATTTAATATATTTCCACCTAATTAAATTTTTCGCTACGAAGGGCCTGTTTTCATTTGTACAATAAAATTAAGATCATAATTCATCATACGAAGCATCTAAATGTTTATATTTATCCTATTTTTGTATCATAATACAAAGCATCTAAATATCTACATTTATCTTATTTTTGTATTACAGTACAAAGCATCTAAATATTCATATTTATCCTATTTTTTTTATCATAGTACAAAGCATCTAAATACTTATATTTATCCTATATTTGTATTATAACACAAAGCATCTAAATATTCACATTTATCCTATTTTTGCATTACAATACAAAGCACCTAAATATTCATATTTATCCTATTTTTGTATTATAGTACAAAGCATCTAAATATTCATATTTACCCTATTTTTGTATTGTAATACAAAGCAGCTAAATATTTATATTTATCCTATTTTTGTATTCTAATACAAAGCATCTAAATATTTGCATTTATCTTATTTTTGTATTAATAAGATTGTTCTTTATCTGTGGTTTCAACATTTAGTTCCAAGAAGCCAAGGTACCCAAATAACAATATAAATAGAGCTGTATATAAATTATACAATTTATTGCAGCCACTTTATTTTCTCTAATAAATTCCCTACGGCTTCTTTTTAACTTTTCTGAAGAAATTCTACACCCAAACCATGAATACTGCTACTAACTATCTATTCGACTGTCATCGTTACAATTAGCCACCTTAACATGTAAATCGCATGCCTTATTTGGTATTCAAAATTCATGTTTTCCCCGAACACGTCCTAATTCACAATTAATGTTCAAGCTGGCAGAGAAGTTCTGTCAACACAAAAGTGCCCCTGGCCTAACGATACGTTTGTTTCCGAGCATATTGAATTTTCTCCATCTCAAAAAGATCGTTACACGATACACACAGTGGACCTAGATCATCAGCGAAACGCATTAGAGGTGCATGTTCCTCGTTTTTTTTTTCATACGGATCCATTAATCATACTAAAGCTCCAGCTGAGCATCCAGATCGACGCCGCGTGACAAGTTTTGAAGCAATTAGACACCCTTTGAAATTCCTAGCTGAACAGTCATCCTATCGCCCCCCCCCCCCTTTCCTTCGGGCTCGTTTTGATGATTCCTGATACGATCGAAGGGAATAACGTCTCGATAGCAATAGCTCTCGAATTTGGAACGTGACGAATCAGCCGACTTTTTAGGATCGTTAAAATATTCGATAAGAGATGATTTACATGTATGTGAACTGTCCATAGCTTGGAGAGGTGTCTTCGTATTCTTTCTACAAGATGATGATGGATAATTTATTAATATTAGGTGAAATGGATATAAATAAAAATTATAAATATGATTAAAATACAGTTGTGAGCAAAATTAGAGGATCAAAAAGTGGCGAATATTTGAATTGCTGTAACTTTGTAAAGAAGTATCGTATGAAGATCAACTTGAACTCATTTTAAAGCTTAAACTCTGTAATTTTACATAGGTGAACAGATGTTTATCGAAAATTTTCTTATATCGTGGAGCAGTGTGAAAATTTAAAGGTAGTCCTTTTCTTTAAAAGAAGTATGATAAATTTAAATGACTCTACGGATCATAATAATTTTGTTTGCGATTAATTTTTACAAAGCGTCTATCTATATAAAAACAGAAACTTCAAGCTTTAAAATCAGCCAAAGTTGAATGTGGTACGATGCTTCTATACGATATTGTAGCAGTATAAAGAGCGACAATTTTACAAACAGAATTTTTTGGTCGATCAATTATTTTTATATTCCATTAAAATTTACAATTTACAATAAGGATGTTATTACAATAGACAACATTAAAATTATTATTAGAACAACAGACTCCAATTCATATTAATTTACAATCTACAATTGACCCGTGCGAATAACACATAATTATATTACAATTCTTTCCTCATTACCTTTAGCCATTTTAGTTGATCGCACAGTGGTGAAATCACGAGTGTAATTCACGTTTATAAACTTCATAATCCGACCCAATGAATCGAAACATTACTCCGTTAACAAACTCTAACATTGTAAGATATAAAACGATACAAACGAACGAATAGTACTCGTAGAGTTAATTCGAGTATTTAGACGCAGCGGAGAAACTTTATTTTAATTAATGTTGACGTGTAATGTGAAATATTATTTATTTATTTACGATTAACTTAATCACTACGAACGAACATAAAAGAGAACCCTCTCTCTTAACACATTATCTACCTGTTAGGAATTAAGACGAATAAAAGACCGATCAATATCGGATCTACGAACTGGATCTGGATTTTCTCCTGAATCACATCGGTCATTATATGGGCAGTATAACTGTATAAACCATATTATTGTAACTGCTAACAACCATTATAAATCAGTCGATTTCTTCGGCTCGCGATGCGTTTTCGAACGTGCGATCTCCTCCGTTTCGTCATCTTACATTTAGTACATTAATAATACTATTATGTATACTTGTTAACATGTTTATGTAAACTAAAGGGTATCTACTGTCCGTCCACGAAAAGAAGGCAGACAAGTCTTTACATCCTCGCTGTAGATATGGTCTACCGTCGCCCCTATCACCACACGCATTCTTCGTTATTAAATCACTATCGATCTTTAACGTCTTCGATTAATGCGTGTGATTGTAGCAAGGCTAGTAGATTGTAATTAGAACGGGAATGTAAATACTTTCGTGTCTTCTTGTCGCAGACGAATAGTACCCGTAAGTAAATGAATAAATAAATATAAGCTTACAATTCAGTAATACCGAATGATTTTAATCTTATAGAAACATATAAAGTAAGATAAAGCTTTAAAGTATAATTTTGTCTACTAGTTGAATTATTATTGACAATATAGAGATCAAAATGCCGATTTATGGAATTAATAGAAAAAGCCTATTAATCGGCTCTCAATAAATAACGTGATAAAAATCACCGAAAATCAGTGGCTATAAAATATATTTACCTACCTATATGCGGATGAAAATAAAACACACCCCATAGACACGAACGCCCTATCTTCGGTGTTATTGCCCATTCGCAGCGCCACGTTACAGTACACGATCATTATTATTACCAGGGCAACGATACCCTTTTATTGGCACTTTAGAGGCCCCGGATACAACGGCTCCGGGGATCGAAAGAAAAACGCTTTTCATTTCGTCATCGCGCTCGTCGCGTCGTGGTGTCGGACCACGAGACGTTGGAAAAGTGCTTACTCCGGTTGAAGGTGCGACACCATTGAATAAAGCGTATAGTAGGAGAGATTTTTCTCATTTTGTCTAGCAAAGGCAAACGCTTTCTTCGCTTGCCGCCATCACACACACACACACACACACGCGCGCCCACGCACACCTAAACGTATTACAATCTCCGTGCAAGGGTAGTTCTTTTCGCAAGAAGGAGAAGAAAGAGGACAGGACAGTCAATAAGCGAGCCCGTGCGTGCTGATACGAGCATATTTCGTCGTCGAGAGGGTAAAGTCTGCGGTGAAATAAGGATCCAATAACTGGGCAAGTGGACGACGTGGCCGGTCTTCGTGGCCGCGCTGCTTCGCTTCCGGTTAACTATCCCGACACGGCCGGTGGTCGAGAGGAAAAACCTGCACGGCGAAATTGGTCACGGCAAACATAAGTGGATATTTGTGTAGGAGATTTTCCTTCGACTTTACACAGACACTGCGTTGTCCTATTGAATGTGGTAGGTGTACCAATTACTGTCAGTAATCGTCACTTTAATTAGTTTATTTAGTAGGGAACGAATGTACGAAGAATGGAGACTAACAAAATCGTTAAGGTATTAGAAAGATATATAAAATATAAAGATAATATTGCATTTTTCAATGTTGGTTTATTGAAAATGCACATATTTGGGTTTGAATTAATATTTAATATCAAACGTACTAATAAATAATCCAGTTTTCTTTTATAGAATTCAGCATTTATTAATGATGAAGGGTTATATTAAGTAACTGACTCGTGTGGAATAAACTGGGTAAATAGTTATATTTAATACGGTGGAAGAATGTTCACAAGACGGGCGCACGGTTAGAAGTGCCTACAAAACGTGGCGACAGTTTGTACATTCATACCTGTGGTGTTTGTAGGCATCCCCAAATCCTAATTAGCCGACGTTCCATGGTCAAGCTCTAAAGGAATTCGCTTCTACCAATATTTTAGGATGTGGAGTTTTCTACGCATTACAACGAAATGTTTGACTTGAACAATTATTAACAAAATTTAATACATACTCTGTCATAAATTGAACGTAATTGCTGTTCTTTGCTGCACTTTTCGGACAAGATGTAAATTTTTATTTCAGACAAAGCTTGTCCTTTTGATAAAATAGATTTAGTAGTTGAAAATAGTGGATTACTTACTGGTAGACCTAAAATATGAGACAGACTAATAAAATTTCTATACTAAATTTGAAGAACATTTTTGTTGGACTTATTATTAATTATAAATAGAAATTCGTACCGCGTTAAATAAAAATGTACCAAGTGTTATTCTTCGTATGTAGAAATCGCTATTAAATAATCGTAATGTAATTTTCTTTATTTGCATAGTATAATTTCAGTCAATCAGGGTTTCTACATTTTATATCATAAACGTTCGATCCGTGATACCGTTACAAACAAATACGTAGAGTTTCTCGGCAAAAAGGTTGAGACACTATATTATATTGATATAAAAGTGTATTCTAAATTTCGCATAAATAAGTCCATAGTCTACTAATCATTATAGCAAGCAATTCGCAAACATCATGATGAATATTAGTACAGATCAAAATTGTGGTGTTCCATATTTAAATAAATACGCGCAAAATTATATTACTAAAATGTTAACGCGAACATATTAGCTTCGAGCGGTCTTAAGATATTTCTACGAACTTCTCGAGCAGCCTAATATACATCGTAGCTCCCATTCGTCATCCACTTCTTCTCTGTCTCTCGTTTTGAACTTTTCCCGGCGCATCGGTCTAAATGGATTAAAATAACTAAAGTAGACAGGTTGGCCGATAATTAAAAGAGTTTTTTTATTAGTGGAAAACCGTGTCCCTGGTAAAAGCGTTTCCAGTCAGAGATATCCCTTGCTTTCGTCGAACAAATTATCCAACTTTTGAGCACACTAACGGATTAAACATTTTCGTGGAGCACGGAACTGTGTTTACCGTATCCCCCTCGTTCCGATCTTCACCGGTGAATTTATTTTGTGCAATCGCTGATGCATTTTGCCGCATTGTGATCCCCTGGTTTTTTATGCCAATGTGTTGTAAAATGGACGAGTTTCGGTAAAATGGGGAAAAATGGTAGAAAGTAGAGAATAAAGGTTGATACGATGGATTGAAAGATTCATTGAAAAGTTTCGGGAATAAAAATTGTATATCAATCAAATGTGAATTCAAATGTGACTTTTGATGGAAGTTTTAAATGAACCTTTCTTTACATTGAATTAATCGTGAGATAGTATTTCGGGAAACTTTATATAATTTAAATTATTATTATTGTTAGGTTATTACTTAGAAATTTCCATCTACCAAAAAGAAAAATTACATGTAAACAAATTTTACCTAAAAATTTAAATGATAATTTTACTGAATAAAAGTCGAACTATCTAAAAAGTAGGTTAAAAGTAGAAATGGACAGCAATCAACTCGATTATTATTTTTATTAGCCTGGAATTAATAAGGAAAGAAAATTGTCATGGTTAAAAATAATTGTTTCTTTTTAAAGAACTACAAAATTGAAGATTTCCTACTGTTCCAGATTTTTAAAGCGCCGAATTTCCAAAGTTCCGAATTCTTAAAACTACGAATATCTAAAGCTTCAAATTCCCAATATTTCGAATTTCAAACGCTTCAACTTTTCAAAGCTCCGAATTCCTAATGCTTTAAATTTCCAAAGCTTCCAATTATCAATACTTTGAATTTTCATAACTTCGAATTCCCAAAGCTTTGGATTACCAAAGTTTAGTATTTGCAAAACAAACAATTTCCTTTCTCCACGCTATTAATTATCTTATCTCTGTAGTTACCTCGAGAAAATTTCTCGTGAAACCCTTTCAGAAAAATTCTAAGGAAAATTAAACGGCAGGTCAGACGTTCAAATATATTTATCTTCGCTAATCAGGTAGAGAATAAACTCTTACCCTTGTCATGGAAACTTCTGTCGATTTTTTTTCCATTTTTTGAAACATGTGCCAGAGATTGCTGTCTCGCACTAACTCTACGTTTTCTCCTGCGCTATTCTCCAGCAAACAGATTCGATCCTCTCTTGTCGGTTATTGAATCTTCAAAGCGATTTCCGAGGAAAATCGCGATGGATAAAAAGGGAAAGGGACACACAGAGAGGATACGAGATTAGATGGACAGGAATGGCGGGACCGTTCGACGAAACGTTCTTAAAATGCTCGTTGAACCCGTCGCCTTTGCGCAAAACCGACCTTATTTATCGTCGATATCCTCGTGGATGTCTGAAGAAGGTTTCACAGCTGGTTGCCCAAAGGAACAATGGTTAATAGTGTCTTCCGTAGTTGTCTCTGTTTAAGATGATTGGCTCGTGCCACAGGAAATTGTCTTCTGCTATTCTTTTCGCGGTGCACTTTGACAATGATGATTGTAATGCGAAAATTGATGAAGTTCAAAGGTCTTCTTGGAACAGCAAATGGTTAGTGAAACGTTCCGCAGACGTTTGCATTTAATGAATTTGTTGAAGAACATCTTCTTCGGTATCGGGAGAATATTGCTTAACGTTACCTTGAAGGATTAATTTGTTACCCGTGTATCAAGAAAGTTTTTATAATATTTTCAAGTTTAATGATTATTAGGTAATGAACTAATTTAACCCTTACGCATACGTTAACTTTACATTACATTACTATTACATACGTTAACGTTAACTCAGCACTAAATGTTTTAGTCTCGCGAGATACATCATTTAATCACATTTAACCCCTTGCACTACGATTATTTCCTTACCTACGTACGCTAGTATTAGCTGGTTACTGTTTTTATATCATTTAACTTACAAATTATTTAAATATCGTTGGCAATTTTTACTTAAGCACCTCCAAACTTGCAAGACCAAGCTAAAATTTCAATTCAAATTCAAGTCCACTCTCGGTAATATCTGGTTTTGTTGAATCTAAGTCATAATTCATAGAACGAGTGTA
Source organism: Eucera pruinosa (assembly GCA_028830335.1). Classification (NCBI taxonomy): domain Eukaryota; kingdom Metazoa; phylum Arthropoda; class Insecta; order Hymenoptera; family Apidae; genus Eucera; species Eucera pruinosa. The sequence goes on along the minus strand of JAMYCR010000001.1, from coordinate 28,628,028 downwards.
ACTCGTTATTGTAGGCCAAGGGGTTAAGCTATGGAAATATTAAGGAAGATTCGATACTCAGATCTACTAGTTTTAAATGTGATGATAAAAGAATATTTGTCGTTTACTTTTAACTTTCATTGAAACAAAATACAATGTTGCGTATATGCAAGATTGGGATTGAAAGGGTTAATGTTTTTTGGTTAGAATTAAGTAATTAATAAAGTAACTTGCAATCTTGCATACTCCAATTTTAAGCAATTAGGAACATTTAACCTTTTGAGTACTAAGTAATTTTAAAACTACATATTATTTTTAATATCAATATACTTATGTTTATTAATCATTATTAGACTACTTTATGCATTTATTAGGAACTTAAATGCGCAAAAAGCTGCAGACTGTATATAACATGTAACAGTATGCGAAATATCCAAAATAAAATACAATTCATGATATTTAAGGGGTGAAACCAATTTCTATTTAGAATCCATTTCCTTATTTCTGTCTTTAAGAAGCTAAATTTGTAAGTTCAGAGCTCCACAGTTTAATCATTCCAACGTATCTAAATTTATATTTGATGAACATTTCTGGCTATTCATTATTTTAAAAGTACTGGTTATAGTATATATATATATAAAAGACTCCAATTTCTAACCACTCTGCATCATATTCAAAATTGACGATCGTAGCACTGAAAGGGTTAATAAATCAAACCATTCAATTCTACAAAAATTGGCTACAGTAATCCTAACAATTCTTCCAAATATATAAGTAGATACCATTCATCCATTCTTCGCTCTAATTTTATTACATCTCGGCCCATCCTCCTTATTAACCCGAATCAACCCTTCTCGCGTATCGCGCTTTCAACTCGCAGAACAATCCATTTTAACCGCGCAACCGTTTCCTCTTCCGGCGGCCCCGAAAAATCTCGACAGGTGGTTTCTTCGCCCCGAAACCCGTCTGAAAACAGCTACAATGTATCTCGCCCTTAAATTAAACGCGGAACAACCCCTAAACACGAGACCTCGCTCGCAGAGGGACGTACGATGTCCCTGTACGTTCCCCCATATAGAGAAGGAGAAAGAAAAAAATACAGAAAGAGGTAACACGAGACCGGTAGAGTCTGCAGCGCGGCGCTGACAAATGCCTGGTAATAAGCCCGATTGTTCGGTGCCGGGCCAATTTGAGTGGCAGCCTAGCAATTTCGAGTGCGGGAAGCTCCCACCGGAAAAGGCGATCCTGTTCGGTAGTTTTCTCTCTCTCTCTCTCTGTCAGAGTTGGCCAGCAGAGTGTAACGTCACAATACTTGTGCAAACAGCCCCCTCCAAAAAGGGTTGCTCGTGTGCCCCGGTTTTTTTTCAGTCTTGCCTATTCGTTGCGCACCCCGTGCGCCGTATGTCGTCTTGCATGTGGCTCGAAGTAAAACTTGTGTAAGAGTAACAACTATGTCGCTGTCTCTTAGAGGATTCTAATATCCGGCCACTCTGATCCAGACACACACGCATATAAGCACACAAAGTGTACAAACACTGGTTCACATTAGTCATTACCAATTTTAGAGAAAATTGTACGGAAAGTTAAGCAGAATGGTTAAACGTGTTACGAAAGTATATGACAGCAGTGTTTCGTCTCGTGTGAGTCTCTTATATATTCGAACAACTTGGATAGCTATGTTTTCGGGCTTTAAGAAGCGAATGCTAAGCTTTTGGATTCCCAAGCTTTTGGATAATCAAGCGTTTGAATATCCAAGCTTTTAGATTTCGAAGCTCCCGAATATCCAAGCTTTTTGATTTCGAAGCATTTGAATTTCCAAGCTTTTGGATTTCTACGCGTCTGAATTTCCAAGCTTTTGGATTTTCAGCAATTTCTAAGCTTTTGAATTCACAAAAATTTGAATTTTTAAACGTTTGAATTCTCAAGCATTCGAATTTCCATGCTTCCGGATTTCTAAGCTTTTGGATTCCCAAGCGTTCAAATTTCCAAACTTTTGGATTTCCAAGCTTCTGGATTTCGAAGCGTCCGAATTTGGAAACGTCTGAATTTCCAAGCTTTTAAATTTCGAAGCGTTTGGATTCTCAAGCGTTCAAATTTCCAAGCTTTTGGACTTCTAAGCTCCATCTAGCATTAATATTTATGCGAAACAGCAATTTTAACTGTTCCTCAAATAGCTCTTCGAGTATATATAAAGGTTACGTATCATATGCGTGCCACTTGCAAATCTTGAAAACATACACATATCAACCCATAGTATATCCTATAACCCTCTATAATTTTTGCTCAGAATAACCTCCCAAACACGTTGCTAAATTCTGTCGATAGAGATCTAGGACACCCTGTATATTACTAAATAAGTATACAACAATCTTCTGAAAAACTTACCATTGCACGCATCAACGCCTCTCCCAAACTTGACGTGTTAGACTTCGTCCACGTCAGAATCTTTGTGTGACCAGCATATTGCCGACGATCAGTCGAATTGTTACCCGTTCCCCTGCCAGTGCAGTCGTATTAGATAATCAGCAGAGAACAGCGCCAAAGGGACTTGAAAGGTCCCGACATTCATCATCTATAGACGAAGAGAAGGGATTTTTCCCCCATGGTTGTACCGGCTGGTCGATGCTGGACCTGTGTACGCGACCTCCCTTTCGAAAATGTCCTCTTTGTCCGAATCTCTTTCCTTCTCTGTCTCTTCGTCGCGTAGGTACCGTCGTCCCTCGGCCCTTGTGTACACGCCAGGGTAAACACAATGTCAACGAGCACATTAATGTTACACTACACTCGTCGCTGTCTCTCTTTCGTGACGCTCGATCGACCGTCATGCGAATTTCTCTGTGACCGTGCTGCTGCTCTCGGAAATCATAGCAAGAACAATTACGCACTTCGACGGGAGATCGGCTGCTGGATAGTTTGGCATTGTTCCAGGGACTAGCTTACGGGCCATTTGCGGCAAACAATCAATGAAAACTTGTTTCGTTTTCTTTTCCCCGGTGCTGTGTTCGGTCGGTGAAGTGCGCTGCCGATGTAAACGCGGCGATCGTTTCGGTTTCAGTGACCGTGACTTTGAGCACGTGGAATGATGAGTCTTTTGGATTGAGCGGATGATTAAGACAGGTATTGTGGTTCAGTAGTGAAATAGGGAAACGACGAGTTACAGGGAATCATGAAGCTGTTCGCACGGAAGCGAAAAGGTATTAGAAAGATATGTAAAATATGAAGATAATATATTACATTTGTTTAATATTGTTTTAATTGAAAATGCACATATTTGAGTTTGAATTAATATTTAATATCAAGCGTAGCAATAGATACGCCACCCCTTTTATTTAATTCAGCATTTATTTTTAAATAAATTTAATACATACTCTGTCATAAATTTAACGTAATTGCTGTTATTTGCTGCACTTTTCCGACAAGATGTAAATTTTTATTTAAGACGAAGCTTGTTCTTTTGATTAAATAGATTTAGTAATTGAAAATAGTGGATTACTTATTGGTAGACCTAAAATATGAGACAGAGTAAGATTATATAATATATACTTTATTAACAGGTTAAAATATTGTGTAACTTTATTGCTAGCATCTGCCCAATAAAATTAACTTCTAGAAGAAAATAGCACAATGCTTGCATTCAGTTGGTATTTATTTCTTTTCATTTGAGTTCCATATAATACAAATATTCACGTCCTTTGACTATATTTTTTTCCTCACAATTACACAATAATTTATTTAGCCATTTTTTCCACTTCCTAACTTCATTCCAACCAATAATACATAAAAGTTTGTACGTAATATAAAGAGTGAAGATGACAGTTATACTTAAAAGTACCTACACATGATAATTTTGTGCTACATACATGTACTTAAACTATTGTATTTGAATTAAAATTCTACAGTATTGACAAGTACTATAATAATATCTTTTACATATATATAATTATTGTATTTTACGTCAATTGTGTCAGATTACCGCACATAAACCATATTTAGGTGTTTAGGAAGTGTTTCAAAGCACCATATATTACAGAACTATGCTAATGTAACTATCTCGATGAAAGGTCCGATAATCATAATTCTTTATAAGAAAGAGAAAAAGGTAAATCAATAAAACGATTTGGAAATTTCAATATTTAACGTGATCTTTTATGGAAATAGCTGGCCAACTACCCTTAATACCCAGTAATTTGTGTATACTTATCGGCCCCTACAATTTCAACCGAGTCCTATTCAAATAGATCGTTCGAATGGCGACTCCCCTTCTAAAATAGAGATCCTTCTAATGATTACCAATATTACAAGCTGCAATAAGACAAATAATGCGCTTAATATGCGATAAATTATTGCAACGTTTCTATATTTATTTTTCTTTAAATTTATCATCCATTCACATATATAATAATAAATAATATATAATAAAGAAATTGTTATTACCTACTATTGCAAATTGAAGTTTATTAAGATACAGATATATAGCACCACAGTACTTTTTTATAAAGTATGACAATACTTATACTGCATTTACATATATTTCGCAAATATCGTTTCGTTTATTTTTCTCTAGAGGATTAAATAAACTGTTGCTTAATTTTTCCTTCTCTTCCTCGATTTAGAATATCCACTGACGCTACTAGAATTGTTCCAAATATTCTCAGAGACTTTTACCCATTCGGAAACTCATGAAGTCGATATGACCCCTATTTATAATATGAGGTGCATGAAAAATATGAATAAAAACTGCATTTACATATATTACGTAAATATCGTTTCGTTTATTTTCCTCTAGAAGATTAAATAAACTGTCGCTTAATTTTTCCTTCTCATCCTCAAATTAGAATATTCAGTAATACTGCCAGAATTGTTTCAAACTTTCTCAGAGACTCTTCCTCATTCAGAAACTCATGGGGCCAATTTACAGAATGAGGTAAATGAGAAAACGTTTACAGTGCAAGGGTTAACGTGATTTCAATAATGATTTACACACCAGCGTCGTCTGCTCGTTAGGACGGTAAGCTACCGAGGAAATTCGAACGGAGTAAAGTCGATCTCAAAGATTCGTCAGGGCTGATATCTATGCAAATACGTAAGATCTTCGTTTAAAGTTGAGCAAGAGTTATATTTCCATTAAAACTGCCCCCGTGTACGCATGGTGAATACGTTTCCAGCTGAATGGGAAAGGCTTTCCATTAAGAGGAAAACTTCGTTTCTCTACCCTTCGATGCGACGCGGTGTGCTCTCTGTGTTTTGGCGTAACCTCTAAATGACTTATTATTCAACAACGCAATTAAATTACAGATTTACATATCCATTACGTTGGGACTCGGTCGGATTATCCTAGTCACGCCCATACATAAATGCAAGCGTTTATGATAAATGATGCGAAACGAGGGGCGGGATCGGTTTCAGGACGTGACAGAGGCTACTTTGAATTTCGACGGTCTCAGGAATAGAACGAGGGATGGTATCGCGATGGTGATTTGCATACAAAGAATTCTCCTTCTCGTGCCACTGAAAAATGAAGCTTTCTTGCAATCTGCGCGCGTCGAGCGAGTGTCAAAGTTCTGTCAGATTTAAGTAACGAGATCGGTGAGCATATTAACGCTGGATTTACGCAGCTCGTCGTCAATTTGACGAATTTCACGTTTCATATTTCAAGTTACAGGGATCATAGATATCATTTTTCAACAATTTATATCGACTTCAATTGGTGTAGTGATATTAATACGTATCCTAATATACCCCCTCCCCCTTGATTTTCTAATTCAGAATATTTAGTTACAGTATACCTATTTTTCTGCAAACCTGTTGAAATTATACAATCAATGTCCGTAAACGTAGTGTTAATGCAAAGTGGGATCTGGTCATTATAATTACTGAAAGTATTATCAATTGGCTATTGTTATCATTAGTTCTTATGCATTTATGGGAAACTTCGATGCGTCAGAAGGAGCAAAATCTATGCAACACGGAAAAATGTACAAAATAAAATACGTTTTAAAATGCTTAAGAGGTGAAACAAATCTCTCCTTGTATTCTGTTCCTTTAGATGTGTTTATAAAATTGTGAATTTGTATCAAGATCCGCAGTCTTGTTATCACAATCAGTCGGTGTCAAACATTCTATATAAAACCAATTAAAAATAATTCGCCTATTATGAATAAACCTCTGTTATCGGTAAAGTTTGCTTACTGTTACCTTTCTTATTGAGCTGTGGCTATTATCAGAGATATATAAACTACGCAACTATATAAATATTACAATTGTAATGCTATAATATAATAAATATTAGTATAATTACTATATTACGTATAACACAATAATAATGAGCGTAATAAAGTTTAAAACCCCAGTGTCCAAATACGTATATTATTTTCTCAATTATACGAAACGAGAAATAAAAAGCGTGCATAAAAATCGTTGCAGTCAATTTGATGTCGGTTTACAGTCTTCTTAATAAACGCAAAAACTTGCTGCTATAGAAGTCATCGTGCATTACTCGCGTGCCCCGAACGTTGTACAATTTTAATTTTTCCCAAATTCCACATTAATAGCCGTAACAATAGCTCAGAACTGCGCCGCGTATAATTCTCGAGTTCCGTGTGTATCTCGCGCAGCTTTTCCAGCTATGTGCAAGATGCGGAAATACTTTCGCGAGGTAATACGGTGCATCATAAAAGCGTGGAACGCCGTGTCGCGTCTCTCGCGGACGACGCGTAAATGTTGTTTAGCGATACAAAGATTACCAGCGTCGCGGTGAAAAGAGGAGGACCGGGAATCTTCTCTTTTCATTTTTGCCTGGGATAAAGAAAAAAAGAGGCCGTACGCGAGGGTATTCGTAGACGTCGCCGGTGTATGATATAACAGCAGGAAAGGCACGTGACTCACGTGCGAAATTCAAAAGGAAACGGATGGAGATGCGCGATACGGTGGCCTTCGTTGCTCCAGCTTCCTCACGTTTTACGTTTCCGTGCGTGTTCGCGCATGAAATAGGCCAGAAACAGCCGACCGTTGTACTCTGTTTGTAGTGTCGCTTCCAGCTTCCCAAAATCACGGCTGGTCGACAGGCTTCTAGAAAGAAAGAACAACCACCACAGCCTTGTTGGCGAACAGACTTCGATCTCCCGGAAAACTTCCTTCGGAACAAGAAAATTCATTGACGCACTAAATTTGTTCAGTTCTGCAGCCTGAGGATAATCTCTGAAGGTCTGTGATATGAAAGGAACGAGTACGTAGATTCGCAGAGATCTAAAAGTGAATGAAATCAAAGCTGGAATAATAATGAGTTATTATTTTACATAGTCCATTATTATAGTATTATATTTATAGTATTATATTATAATAATCTATTATTACAATATAATATTATATTATAGTGTAATATAATATAATTCTACTATTGTACGTAATGGAATTCATGAAAAAACAACCCTCTTTCGAAGCAAACGAAGTTGAAGGCAAATCTTCCCCTTTTCACGATGAAGTTTCACAAAAATGTGCTGGAATGAGTGGTAGAGCAGACTATTAATCGTTTCACCTTTGTTCACTGCATAAACGCATCACAACTTTTGTAAGATACAAATTTAAGGGCAAAGATTGAAAAGAAGAAAACTACAAGATTTCATAGGCCATGACATAAAAATTTGTATAATGTTTTAAACGCACGTTTCATTTCTTTCTGGTCAACCATAATTATCAAGCTATACTTTGACATACTTTTGAAGCTGTACAAAGAAGTAATAACTTCGACATGTTATTTAAAATTAGTGATACTTTGAAAGATGTAAAGAGAACATCCTTCTTCTTCATTATGATAATAATTAATGTGTGTATGACGATAGACTTTGAATGTTCTTTAAATAATTTTTAGTAGGTCAACTGTGGTTTTCGTGATCAATATTTTAAATGTATTTTATTAAAGTAACGTTTCTATATATATTTTTTGTATAAAATCAGTTTATTTGTATTCGCCAAACAAATTGGCAAAGTTTTAATCACTCGATGTAGTGACAGACTCTGGTAGCTACTTATTTGCATTAATTTGTTATATAGGTCAGAAATATTTCATTTTCAGCGTATGCTTGCTGAATTCCAGCAGAGTACCATTATCAACTTTACCGCATTGAAATTGCAAATATCGTTTACATTTACGTGTAGATAAATAAATTTGCCACGCGCCAAATATACAAATTATAGCATTCCAAATTTGCGGTTGACGCAGCTATCACCGAACGTTATCTACATGATCAATAATTTTGCCTGTAATTATGCAAATGGTCCAAGTAAAAGGCTTAGAAGTATTAAATTTATTTGCTACTCGTTTCGCGTTACATCAATTTGTATTACTATAATAATCAAGCGTGCTTTTTTTCACTTGAATCACTTTCGTTATCACGGACATACAATATTTATCTTTTATATGTGGTTTTAGAGCCGCGTCAATTGTTAAATATATATTTCATAATATAATTGTAAAGTACAGGACGTGTCATAATTCAATGAAGGCGACACGTTTAATATACATTTTATATCTGTTACCCAAACTGACGTGCTAATATATATAAAACGTGTTTCCACTTAAATGAGAACTTTTCAAGTGACAGTAACAAGAACATTGTACTTTACTGTACATTTTCAATAAATCAGTAATTAATTCATTATACTCAACATATAAATGAATTTTCAATAATAAACTCGATGTTGAACAATATTATGTTTCAAGCTGGAGGCTAGATTTTCAGGTTAAATAAAGTAGCAGTAATTTGTACATCTACCCTGCTCAACTGTAAAACTTTGAAGAGATCCAAAAAAAAAGGGGGGGAAAGAATACGACCGATCGAGAGGTATCGACATCGATGGAGGAAGAAAAGGAGAAGGAGGTAAAGATACGGATGTAAACGCGGCGGTGAATCCGTAACGTAGGTGAGGGCATTAGCATAATTCAAGCTGAGAAGGCGATCGAGATTCCTCGGTCCGAAGAAGTCGGACGTCAGATGGCCTATGAAGAAGCCGGCAGTGGAGGAATCCCCCGTTGGGGCAGAGTTTCTCGCGTCGAGATTAGCATCGGCGTCCGTAAACGCCAGAAAATAAGCCAAGACCCCTCCCGCGCATTGTCGACCGCCGAAAATTTATTCCAATCCTTTGTTCTCGGACGCCCGTTAGTTATCATTAGTACGCGGCGCGCCTCCGGCACTTGTCAGGCCCGCGGCGCAGCCAATGTACCTGAGAGTCTGCGCGTCGGAACCGAGAACAAGTCGTAAAGAAGCGTACGATTTTCTGCTCCGAAGTATTTATTAGCGAGCCGGTGCAACGCGAGCTGAAACAGCGCGCACGGATTCTTGCGCGTGTGGGAAAAGAATAGACTGTTTGTCGGCTGGGCTTCGTTTTCGGAGTTTTTCATTTAACTAATCTGGTGTACGAGAAGGGATTGAAATTGTTGGATTAGATAGGAAGAGTATTTATTGTGATTTATTATTTATTCATGTTTGTTGATGTTGGTTGGTACGTAAGTACGTTAATAACGTTGACGAGCGACGCAAGCAAAATTGGTAATAAATATGTGTGTGTATTTTATAGATGCGTATCTAGTATTAGGAAATTTGTCTTTTTATTATTTTCAGGAGTTTTACGATCGATTCCTCAAGAAGGAATTATAAGTAAAAATGGTAGCGTTACGTGGGACACGAAAAGTAAATACGAAAATGGTTACATCAGTTGATTACTTACAGTATGTACAATACATTAATGAAGTTTGGAGTTATTAGGAGAATCGACGTGCCAGGTTTAGGGGAGTGAATCTTTTTAGTCTAAATGGAGAATTATTTGTGTTTGACAACTTTCTAGCTAATTGATTTTCATGATACGTTAACTGATTTATGTGGCGTTTGCTAAATTGGGTGATTTCGCATTTTATTGAAGGTATAACTAAGTCACGCTGTATTGCGTCGTTTGTAACGTACCATGAGGCGTTACATACGTTACGTAGTGTTTTAGATTGGAATCTCTGTATAATCTCAATATTGGAATTGCTGGCCGTAGTATTGGGAAGTGAAGGAGAAGGAGCAAAACCAGTATTGCGAACGTTATCAATGTGCAAACATATAGAGAAGCGCTGTGTGCAAATTAATCAATTTCATTTTTCAATCATACAGTACGTGTGCAACAGTATATGTGAACGTTTATGCAAAAATCTTTCTGTGCCATTATTTCCAACATTTGTCTTGTGGCTTAGGATGGATTCCGACTTACATTCTTCATACAAAACTGTACTTAACCATGCTGTTATCCTTGGGTCTATATGAGCCAATACGAAGATTATGTTTTCTTTGGTATTATATTTCTAAATGTTTCTCCTTGGTACAAAATGTATCAAGAAATGAAATGTTTATATATATGATATGAAATTTGTCCTTTATGCACAAATAATGCGTAAAGATTCGCAGTCTAGTAATTATGATTTTGAGGATTCGAGTACATATGTACATGTATTGCTGTAAATTGTACGTAAATTGTAAAGCTGCAAAGCAAGGTACGATATGATAATTATGTTGGATATAGTATAATTTATGGTATGAAATTCGTAATACCATATTCGATGCTCTGCATGGCTTATGGATTGTGTTGTGAGAGGCTGTTCACATTTACTACAATTTCCTGATATTAGATTCGTAATTCTGATTTAACTATGCGATACCTAATTGATTATACTGTTTACAGTGGAATCGAAAATTAGTACAAAAGTTATCAATTTTAAAAGGTGTTCCATTATATTGTACCTTGAAATTTTGGACACTGGCTTGTTTAGAACGAATTACATAATAAACGTTATCAATTATTCTTTTATTAAGTGCACCGTATGTGGTGATATAACGTAAACTGAATATTTTTTTAGATAAATGTTACTTAGTAAATACAATAAATATTTTTATCTTATGGTTTTCGAATAATCAGTCTAAAAGAATCAAATTCTTGACTATGTCATTAATCGATTATAAATGAAGCAATTTTCAAGTGTGAATAGTTTCTAAAAAGCGTATGTAAACGGATGCATACTTAATGAGAAAAATACAATATAAAATTCGTCTATATTACATTATCTTTCATTTAATAAAACCTTCATATGATCGCAAGTATTAAGTGATAAAAATCTAATACAGTTAAGCATAATTAAGGAATACCTAAATTCAAAAGTACAGTAATGTGACAATACTTTTTCTAGCCACAAAAATTTGGATAATCAATCATTCGCATAACCGAAATGCGAATAATCCACGTTCTACTATATAATTTTTACCTTTTTGCTGTTAAAGCAGTTAATGGATTATTCATCGCTTAATAGTAATCCATTATATCAGTGTCGAATTGCTAACAAAGTTTTATTATAGTAGTGTATTAACAAGTCACTCAAATTTGGTTTATGACACGACTTTTCAATTATTTAACGAAGTTTACAATATTTGACACTGGGTCAGGTGGCATTTTAATCATATTGGAAATGCAAATTTGACCAGGTAAACAGTAATCAATATCTGTGATCATTTTATTAGTACGAGAAAGTTTATTGTTGCTCTCGTCTCGTTGTTAATATTAATTTTAAATGACGCGATGCGGCCAATATTGACTAATTGTAAGTAAAACTGCCCTTTTAGTAACAATACGTTGATCTGTGTTGCTTGTAGGGATAATTTCATTCGGCTAAATTCTCTGCGATTATGTGTGTACGCGCACTTCATTTGAACAAGTACTACGTGTGTTTTGGAATATTACGAACTGGGTAATTGGGACCTTGCAAATGCATAAACTTAGTAATAATAAAAGTTGTTTAAAGCTGGCTTTCTGTTGCGCGGGATTATATAATAATTTCCATTAACGCGCAATCAAAAGGAAGCTATCTAAACTCGAGTACTTTTTAATCATTTTTATCGTATGATTAAAAAAGTGGTGAAGCTTTTTATAAGCTTCGTATAAAGCAAAGTTATTTTTTAATTCCTCTCCTTTATGCGAATAATAATCATTCCTCTGTGAAATATCAAAAATATTAGAAAATAACAGGATAAAAGGTTTTGAATTTTATTAATGGAATAAATAGTTAATTTTAGATTAATCGATAAATATTAGCTAATATTAATATTTAACAAACGAAACAAAACAGCCAATTATACTGCTTTTTGCGAGTAATAATCGTTCCTTCATAAATCGTCCATAAAAAAAAAAAATAGAAAACAACAGAATAAAGGGTTGAAATTCTTTAATGGACTAAATAGTTATTATAATTTTAGATTAATCCATAAATATTGGTTAATATTAATATTTAACGAAGAAAACGATACATTTGAAAGTTTATAACAACTTCAATTTTTCTGTTTTGTGTGAATAATAATTCTTCTGAGAAATACTAATTGTAAGAACAATAGTAGAGAACAACAGAATAAAGGTTTGGAATTATTTAATGAACTAAATTGTTTATTTTAGATTAATCGATAAATATTAACTAATATCAATATTTAACCAAGGAAACAAAACATTCAATTTTTCTTCTTTGTGTAAATAATAATCATGCCTCCATGATTACGTTTTTGTATTCGTCATTGTATTAAAAAGTTTGACGTATCCTATTATTATTTAATGAATTTATTCCAACGAATTCCAATCGCAATCTCACTTTTACATTAATAATATGAAAGATATGAAATTTTATTCTTGGCGTCACGGTTTTGCCACGCTTCCCCCAATAGAATCGAAGGATAGTTAATATTTATGATGCTCTTTTTCTCGGTATAATAATAAACAAAATGTAGTAGGTGTTTTCTGGCCACCAACGGAGCGGATCGAGGCTTTAGAATTCTTCATGGACCACCAGATACGAGAGATTAAATGACTGGTAACTAAAAACTGGCGAGACCAGTGCTGTCGACAGCTCTGATCGCAGAGGCCTTGTCTTTTTTCTCACGAAAACTAGTATCGGAAAATATAATAGCACGCTATTATAACGCTGTTATTACAGAAACTTCGCTGATGCCAGTATTTATGAAGCATATTACCAGCAATAATGAGCAACTGCGGATCTTCATTAAGATCAATGATTAACCGGTTATCGTGTCTCGACATCTTTTCGAGAATTTAAAAACAGTTCGCTCTTGGAGGTTTTCTTTAATCTAGCTTGTAGTTTAGATCTTCACAGTTTTCCAAGTGTAAAATATTCCTGTTCTAAAAGGTTCCTTTTCTTGGTGGTATTTTTAAATCGCTATTAACCCTTTAACGCTCTAGGCTATTATTTTTAACCCTTCGAGTGCTCAGCTCTCTTCTACTTATTTATTCACGCAGCATTAAATATCGTAGAATATTTATACTTCTTTTAAACGCGTGTTTGTTTCAAATATTGATAAGTAGACTGCGGACTGTTTTTTTCCAAATTACATATTATCCAATAATAATATATTCTAATTTGTATATTAGGTGCATTTTGCAACTTTTTGTGCCTTGAAATTTCCCATAAATGCACAATCTATTGATAATTTTTATTTCTGCCGAGTTTATTGACACTCGAAAGACTATTATAAGAAACATTTAAGGTATAATACAAGTCACATCTTACTCCACTGATTATTGTTTGCTTTATCGATAATCGCCATTTTCATCTCACAAGGGGAACGTCGCTATTCGAACGAGTATAGTGTTTGAACAGGACTGTTCCCAAACTTTAAGGGGTCACGAGTGTACACAAATCCCAGGATATTAAGGGTAGTTTGCCACTTTTCCCAAAAAAATCACCCTAACCGTTAAAACTTCAAAGCTTCTCCAGCGACTTTATCTTCTCTTAAAAATGCAAACTCATAACCGTGAAACCTCAATAAAACTATGGACTACGACTCTAGTAAAACGATATAACCGTATATGACTCATACCTACCCAAAGATTAGTCGAAACTTGTGCACTAAAAAATTTCAAAATCCATTATCCTGAAATTTTCTAATTTACATACAGATCTTCAGTATTTATACCCCGCAATTTGCAATTTAATATTTATACATAATTGTCTGATTATGTAGACTTTCATTTTAATTACCTTGGCTCATTGTCAGTGGCATAATTCTTCTTCTTTAGCTTCCTCGTTGCTTTACGTCGCATCGATATCTCGATTATTAGAGATTTACAAATCAAAAATCATAATTTTCTGGAAAACGACATCAATGTGTTTTGAACCATTATAGCTTTATAAGAAAGTCATATTCCAATACCAAATTAAGATATTAGATATAGTGAGATACTTGCTGAGACAAAAATATTAAAATATCATGTCATGATATTATATAATCATATAGTATCATATAATAGTGTCATGGGTTATACAATAAACCTAATATCAGGTCTAACAATAATAAATGACGTTTCCTATCTTCCCAAACGCAGCATACAAAAGCGACAGAAATTATTACTACATCCAATAGTAAATCCAAAAGCAACATCACAGAAATTCCATTATTGTTACATCAAATTAGCGACGTATTCAGAACTTAATAAAAAGATCAAACATTGCTCTATACATATCTTGTATTTCGCATTTTGAAACTTGCTAATGTATCTACAGAAGTTTGCCCCAAGCATACTTAAAATCTCGGTACCAAAATTACTTAACAACTCGGTAACAAAATGATTTAAAATAATTGATTTAAGATTCCACATTCATTGTTATTTCTTTCGTTCATTTAACTCTATAACAATTAGTTTTCCCAATTTTCTATCCCTTTTCCTCGCGAGAAAAATCTGTTGAATCTAGATCTATGTAAAATGCAGGTACGGTTTGGATACTAGCGACACGTTTGAGTTTAACCTCTTAGGCACGGCTGAATTTTGCGCGGGGCTGTTTCTCTGTACGGCAGAGTTCAACGCGAATTACGTGTAAATGATACGGCACTGCAATGCGTGACGGATAATGCAGTTCTTTACACGAGTACATTGGAATGAAGTGTTTGATGATTAAACTATAATTTTTCTTAAAGATATGATACACGCATTTTAACTTTAACAACTTATAAATACTTTAACAATTAAAGCCACTATAGTGGTGCGTCGTACAGAAAGATGACATCCGCGAAAGCTACTATAGTGGCGCATAGTGCCTAAGAGGTTAAGCAGGTCGATTTCGCGATCGATCGAACCCGTCTCCATTTCTACGGGTCGTCCAGCGTTTCCATGAAAAAATGAACGCTCTTACGAGAAACCTTAGCATGATTTCCTACCTCTCGGGGATACAAACACCCCCACCTTCGCAGCACGGCCATAAAGCTCTTGAAAGCAAAGGGATAGGCCGGAACTGGCCGGTCGTACAGTTTGAAATAAGGGACAACTAGCGTCGCAACCCAAGGGAAAACAATGTGAGATACGAGCTAGCAGTACCGATAAGATCTTCACTGTGTCGCGAGGAAAGGAAGTGTATTAAGGAAGTTAGGATCCCCGTGGAAGGAATGTGTCGCAGTTACTTAGGAACGTCTCGGCTATTAACAGTTAAGAATTAGATTAGATTAAAACTACCCATGTCAACGACCTGCGTTAATTATAGAAGAGTTCTGTAGTTTTCGATCTGTTGCAATTAAAGCAACAGAGTTAAACATGATTTATATGCAGGATACTATTAGTGGTTCTAATAATAATTCTGTGGGAAGAGCTTCTGGATGCAGTTGATAACTCTGCTATTTTGTAGCAGTTTGTATAAACTATGCTCTCAATAGGACAAACATAAGCAATGCTTATAATAAAGTTTGGTTTGACTCCTCTAACTTCCTTTAAATCTTGAATTATACAATACACATAATGTATAATATCTTAATATTTTGCATTTAACGCATTGTTGGAGTGGAGAATTGTCTTCGTTAACTTGTGTAGGTGTAGAAAAAATAAGGCAAGGGTTAATCTGAAAAATTCTGACGAAATTTTGTGAAAAGTGACGCGATTTTCCCAACTTTCCTATACCTATTTTTATAAATCTCAGAGTCACATAACATATCTTACAGATTTTTTCCAAAGGCTCAAAAATCTTTCGTCTTAACCCCTTGCCTTACAAATTTTTAAAAGATTTTTCGCTAGAATGTTAGGTATTTTCTACTGTAACATCGAGTCGAATGCGAAACATTAAAATGTTATACTTAATTTGTATTTAGTAGCCTTCAATCTTACAATCGAAGTTAATTAAAGTTCATTGAAAAATACAGTGTATGATTTTATCGTAATTGGCACACAAGTTACACAACGGGTATAACTAATTGTTAAAGACAATGGGTTAATATAAAATTTCTTTTTATAAGAAATAATATACACGATAACTTGTAATAATATCAAAATGAAACTTCTCTTCGCATTTTACAATTACATTATTTGTTGCCTGTTCACTTATTTTCTAATAAACAAAACCCTATAATTTTCTATATACATCATTTTCTAACGTAAGTTCCTGCAACGTCTGCAACAATCAATAGAAAACAGAAAAGAAAAGGGGAGGGATTCACGTAAATGCACCCTCGTGGATTTAGCGCAACGAAAATAGTTTCGTAAGGGGGGGGGGAGGGACGTAGGAACCGGAGGAACGCAAAAATCCGAGCACAATAGGGAATTTCCGTGGAGAGAAGGATACTTTGGTGACAAACCTAAAGATAGTTCTCACATAGGTTAGGCGAAGAAGGGGGTGAACTATGGACGAGGGAATCCCGAATTCGATTTTCGCCACGATACAGCGTGCAGCGGTTTGAATGGAAACTGGCCTGATGGGTTGTAAGGTGGGCAGAAAGATGGGTCACGCTAAGAAACGGCTAGGGAAGAAGATCGAGTTTCTCATCCCAGATTGGGAAACGGCTGGGATTACGTAAAAAAAAAGAAGTAAGTCAGATTGCACATCGGCCAGATGGCAAGCGCTCGCCCTCGTAAACCTAACCCCCTCTTCTCTTTTTCCCTCGTGCTTCATGTGTGCTGCATCTACCTGCCACGATGCACCTACTCCTTTGTGCACTTCGTAACGAACAGAGCCGAAGTAATAGGATGAAGCTAGCTTGGAACTGTTTCTACTCGGGCAATTGTTGTGTCTCGTGATACGAGACGAATAATTGAAATAGTGGAAATTGTTTATTCTAAAGAAACATTTCCTTTCGACTTGTTCGCGCTGGGCGAAGGATAAACGTTGAGATTGGATTTGAAATAGTATGGAAAAATTAGGTTGAGATTGTACTCATTCGTTTAAGTATTTTGCAGTGATGTCCTTTTTTGGAGAATTTGATAAAATTGTAACGGAGAAATTGCTAAGATTTTGAAGAGTTTACAGAAATCAACAATATTGGAATATCTAGCTTACGTTTATCGCGAAGAATTTGTAGAATCCTTTTGAATCTCCTTTTCTGAGCTGAATTTTTCTTTCGAAATTTTTAATGCAAGTAATTGTGATAGTTAATAAAATATTTGGTTTTGAATGTTCAATGAATATTGGTTTAAATCGGTTTTAAGTTAAATTACATATTAATAAAATTCTGCCTACAAGCAATTTAATAAGGTGATAATTAAATTGCGGATCTTTATTTACAAATGCATGTTTTGACAAATAAAATTAAGGGGACTAGATGTTGTTTTATCCTGCACATGCTATAATTTATATTTTACTTCCAATATCTTCCGTATTTTTAAATATCATTTTCATTCTATCCCATTTTAAAGAAACTAATATTTCATTTTTATACATTCTTGAATTTGCATATAGACAAATTTCATTTAAACCTAAAAATCTATATCTATATCATACAAGCAACCAAATATATTTACACATTTGTATTATATTCATTCCTCTATTCTTGTGCTACAATTCCAAACATGCTTTACAAATACAAGCGTGAAAGGATTCCAAAATTTTATTTCACGTACATCTACAGTATTCTACGATAAGAACGTACATAAGTTCGGATTGTGTATTTATTGCTTAGGTGTACGTCGGTGTGCCTACGAGTACGAAAATTGTAGTGGTTAAAAATATAGGATAGAATAGAGGTAGGAACACGTTGCCATGTGCAGCTTGGATTTCGAAAAAGGGTGGGATCCACCCCTTTCATTCTACTCGGTCAATGGTGTCCTTCGAGAGAGTTTCTTTCTTCGTCTATTCTTCCCTCGTTTCGTTTCCCGTCGCTTCTTTCTCGCAGAATGGCATAGAAGACGAAAGTTCCGTTGAACGAATCCTAGGATCTCGAGCTTCTTCGAGTTACACTGCGTGTTAGGGGTTGTACTCTCTGTTCGACCGAGGTTTTCGTGTACTATTGCAGGGAAATACCGTTCCGACCTCTTCTGCTCTCCGTTGATAGGTTTAAATTCCGAATTTGATTGTTTGTCTTCATATGTGTTTGTAAAAAAAAAGAAAAAAATAGATTTGAGAATCTTTTATTGTATTGTAGATTTATTTGTTGGAAAATTGAGAATAATATCTGCGGTTTCGTTGTGCAAATAAAGAGAGAATTATTTACCTACAATATAAAGAGGTTGCAGAGAAGAAAAGAGGGGAACTAAGAACCAAAGAATCCAAAGATGAAAGACAGGGAAAATTCGCAGTGCAATAAGTGATAGTGAGGCGATACGAATATAACTATAATTTAGATGAGATAAAATAAAATGAAAATAAGAGATGTGTTTGGATTTATTATTACGACAGAAAATAGAATAAGATAGTTTAAATATATAGTTTGTAAAATGATAGAGATAAGAAATTGACACTATTGGAGGAGAAGAAACTGTACAAAACCGATTTTCCATTTCATAGCTTGTAAAAGCAGAAATTAATAAAGATATATAGGTATATACAGGTATTTACCTACAGTGGTTGCTAGAATTTGTTGGCCAAAGTGTTTAGCTATACAAATTTATATTTCTTTAGGAGAATGGTGAAAAAATTGGATGGATCATAAATAGGGATTTGATTCACTATATAATTATTATAATTTGTACCTTACTTTGAATGTTCTATGTGTTTCTGTGCATCATCACTTGCATTTTGTATCTTTTTTGCAAATTTAATTGTCACATAACTGCATAAAGATTCGCAGGCTATTTATTATATTAACAGGATGAAAAATGTTGAGAATAAAGCTTAAACTTATAGTAATTACAATCACAATGCATAGACCAACTTCGTCGTAACGAAAGTGTTAAAGTTGTAAAATATTAAATTTCTATCATCCAACTAATAGGTTTCAGCCGTATAAAGTAAATTAAATTAAAATTAGCAAATAAAATAAGGTAGAAAGATAGTGTTAATAATTACAATATTTAGTTGGTTGGGAGAGAGCAGATTGGAGCTTAGGGGATTCAATCCATGCCCGATTTGTAATTTTCCGCGCGTCATCACGTTTCACTCACCATCCATCCTAGAGAAAAATAGTGGACCGGGTAATTTGAACAGGTTCACCGTGACTTAGCAAGTATCGCCTCGAAGGGTGAACGATCCACCAGACAGGGTAATCCTTTAAACGCATCTTCGGCAACCAGATGTTCGATTCAGCGGTCTTCGCACAAAGCAATAACACATAATCGATTACCCGTATTGCTTTCGACAAAAGAAACACTCCACTTGCACGATTCACTGATAGAGAAACTATTTGCATACGTGAAGAGGGTCGTTGAAATTTAAATCGAACGATGACAAAACTTACATGTTACGAATTTTGATGATGATTGTATATGCTCGATCATCATTTAATCGTGAAAGCGAAAACAATTTATATTTGTTAGAATATTGTTCACAAAAATTTATATTACTTACATGAAATAAATTTATGTAGCTTTTTCTTATTGTTAGAAATTTTATTGAAATTTCGACGTTCAGTTATAGAGGGAAAAATATTTATAAATTAAAGCTATTAAAGGCTAATAATTTATATGCATGTGTTGGAAATGAAAGGAGTAGAATAAAAAGAATACTGTAATATCAGTAGAAATAATGCATAAAAAGTATCTATAGTTTATTACTTACAATTGGTAGCAACAATAGGGATTCTAGTTACAAAGACATTTAATAAGACGGCAATTTATAATTACTAATATAAAAATACAAATAAGTTTGGTCACGTAGATGCAACCGTTTTTTTAACACATTGAATCATGTTGTCATTAATTAGACCCTTCTTACAATCAATCAGAACCACCATTAATACCGAACGTACTGCCTAATTATCTATTTTAATTGTGATCCAGTAATCGAAATTTTACATACAATTAATGCTCAAATAATGTTCATTTTGAGCTACCAAAAGTTTTGAAAGTTTACTTTAACTGTTTGTACCAATGAAATAAAAATGGCAGACAATTGAATTTATACTGAAATGAATCTTTATTTATGTTTTGTGCTGTAAATTAAGGAACATTCCTAAAAATGTTCCACTGCAAGTTTATGCAATTTTTCTCACAAATTAATGAAATTAGGTGATCATCCTGACAACTTTGGTAGTTCTACTATTAATATAACACAAAACACACAACATGCACGTAATAATAATTTGCCAAGTATTCTAGCAGCTATCGACACGTCGCCTAATTGGAATCCCTTCTAAGAAACCGCCCTGCCTCAGTCGTTCAAACTTGCACAATTAATCTTCAACCTTAGCCCACAATTTAGCCTGTGTTCGGCTGTTTACTCCGAAGCGCAACTATGCGTAACATTTTTTTCACTGGTTGCAAGCTTCGGTGGCAAGTTAGCCCGGGCAAAATTCACGAAACTCACGATCTTCTTACACGGACAAGGCGCGTTTAACTAGACTAATAGTTATGAAGCATGACGAGGACGTGCCACGGAAGTTTCGCCACTTGCACAGCTCACGGAAGATTCTAGCCGCGTTTCAGTTGTGCGTCAGTGTACCGACCGGCCGGGCGACAAATGTGTGAAGTTGCGCGAGGCAAAACCCCCGTTGGAACGTTGCAAGCCCCGATAGTATCTCCGTTCTTCGTCTTTGAAACTCGATAAAAGATTCGGTCATCGCGATTCCATTTATCTTTCGGCGAACTTCCCGTGCAAGGACGCGATTCGAACAATCTTACAGTTTCCCCTGCTTTGATTCTCTTCTCTCCGTTCCACGACTTCATTTCCTTCGCAGAACACATAGAAGAAGAAAAGAAATGGCGTTACTTTTGCAATATAACCAAATCAAATGGCGGATAGTGATCTCAGATTTCAATAGATTGTAATTCTTAGGATTTTTAGAATTTACTTGGAATTTTATTAGTCCATTAGAGACCATTGCGTTTCATTTCCAAAAATTTTTCAGGCAATTCACAAGGTTAAATTCTATTTTTTAATATAGTGGTTATGGAAAGTCATTCTAGGAATTTGCATAATAATTTTATCGTCACTATCGCTTTTTCTATTTATGTTTTGTAAAGCTTCTAGCTCCTACATAATTATTTATTTATTTATTTAAATTGGACGGGTATGGATAGTGTATGGATAGGGAAATAGCAATCGAACGTATAAATAAGAATAACGAACGCTCGATTAGACTGATTGTTCACGACGTAATGATAATTTAAATTAGTCCGCAATGGTGATTTTGAGAGCAGCGTACCTGCATTTATCGATAGAGCCAGAAAATAAATCAATGTGGCCGCTTAATGAATAAATATAATTACAAATTCTGGTAACAGTGTCAAAGAATCTAAGATCAGTCTTATAAGCATCGATTCTGAATAGCAGACAGCTGCGTACTGGACGTGGGCTAAAATTAAAATTTATAAGGCCTAAGCAAGAAAGGGCAGCCAATGATGTTATTAATAATTTTGAAACCAAATAATACATCAATTATAGATTATATAATCTCGCTCACAATTTAGTACACAATAATTACACACCGGAATTCCCGAATATTTCGCCAACACCCAAAAACAGCTAAAGATGCAACGTTCATCTTTCACGTTCACCGTAAATAAATCGCCCTATCGTCATCCGCGACGCAACGTGCAAAGTGCAAACTCCAAGTTCAGCTTAAATAGTCTAGCTTTCATCTTTAACGTTCACTACGGTCCAGTCGTGGTTCGCGATGCGCGTCCAAAGTGTAAACTCTAAATTCGCCATTAGCTTTATTTCCACATAAGCATCGCGATGAATCAACCCCCATCCCCGTCATCCTTGTTGATTCACGAGGGTTCGAAGCGGCCCTGAATAGTCCCTGTGCGCGAACGCTTTGAGAAAATCCTTTCGCAACGGTACGTTATTACGCGAGTTCTTCTCGCACGGAGCTCGCACATTACGCTCACGGAACGCGTGTTTATCCAACCCGGCGGCTATGACGAAGCACCGCGATAGGTGCATCGTGCGAGAAAGTTTTCGAAGCCGCGTTGAATAAGAAGAAGAATAATAAGAGGAGGAGGAGGAAGAAGAAGAAGAAGAAGTTTTCTCAGTTGTTCGTTGACCAGAGAGAACTCACGGTCACGGTACGCAACGAGGAAGAGTAATTGCCTAGAGCTGCGTAATTTACGAACCAATCATTCTCGTATGCAGATGTTACCAGCCTTCAGGGTTGCCCCGTGTTTTGTAAGATCCTTTTCACGCGTGTCGGATAACCGTCCGGCGTCGGATAGCAGATTTCGAAATGCGTAGGACAGTACGAGAGCTTTTTTAGTCGCGTTTTCATTTTTAAATATTAAATATAGAAAATGAAGCTCGAATTTAATATTGATATTTTTTTAGTCTCGATTCTTCATACATTCGTTCGCTATTAATTAAACGAATTCAAGTGAGAATTATAGTGACACTGACAATAATTGGGACATCTACCTTATACTCAGAATAAAAATTCGTGAAATATGTGCACGTCTGACATGCCTAGGCGCAGGATATGGTAAATGACCCACGTACTGTCACTGTTCCTATAGCTGCCACTTGAATTCGTTTATTTAATGGCAAAGTAATGTATAAAGAATCGTAAGTAAACAAATTTTCATACTAAACTTGGACTTTGATTTACGTAACAACACATAGACATTGTATATTCATTTGCACTTAATATTTATAAATAACTATTAGGAGGTAAACGTGCTGTTGAACATTCAAACGTGACGAATATAATTATAAAGTATGGAATGTGTCATAATTCAGTTAGGCGATACGTTTATTATATATCTTGTATCTGTTACACAAACTAACGTGTTAATATGTAGAAAACGTGTTTCTATTTAAATGAAAAGTTTTCGAGTAACAGTACGAAGGAAATTAGAATTTGTTGTGCATTTTCAGTTGATTAGTAATGAATTTACATATTATATTGAACGTATAGAAAAGATGTTCATAAATAAAAGGGATGTTAAACAATATTATGCTCGAAACTGGAACGATATTTATGCTAAATACGTTCTAAAATAGTTTAAGCGATAATTTTAAAGTGAATTGGTACGTCTACCCTACGTGTGAAACAGGCCTAAGAGAAGTGTTAGCCCGGGCCGACAACCCTTTTTTCCACCATTCGAGCCTGCTCTTCGGCGTCATCACACACGACTTAGCCGGACCTCCCGCGCGGCTCAACCGTGCTTCACAGTTTTATTGGCTTAACTCACTATTTTACAGTCGATAGTGGATTAAAGAGATTAAGCGCAAGGCTGGAGGGTCGTTCGTTCACGTTCGTTCTCACTGCGCTGCTACTTCCTATATAGAGACATAAACTCGCCGAGATACACACGCGGATTACCCTTCTTTTTTCCTGCTTACCTTTTTTTCTTTTCTTTTCTTGTAACGAACGAAGCGGTCTGTTGTTGCCACGGCTGACTTGCATACCGGCTTCGAGGCGTGTCCATACCGACGACCCCCCATAAAAAGTCGATTTACGCTGATGTACGTGGCCATTGCCAGTTGCTGAGGTTACGGTTTTAGCTGCGTGTAATGTTAATGGCGGCGGTGCCCGTAAGTGATCGCGTACTTACCCCTTTTCGTGCGCATGGCTTTGTTAAGAATTTAAACGGTTTTTGTGGATTTGACGAGGCGATTGGCGAGCGACCGCTTTTAATCGGGATAACCGTGAGTTTTCTTCTCTAGCCAGATTTTGCTCCCCTGTTATTTGATGTTTAACTGTTTTCTTGCATTACGAAGCTTCGTTCTTTTAGTATCATTACTGTAACGTCGAATAATTTCCACTAATTCTGCTATACATTTCATAAAATGATAATAATTATTATTGGTAATAATATAGGAACGAAGTAGCAGTATAACGTCAATAATAATTATAGCAATGTGAACCTACTATTTGTATCTATTATGGAAGATTAATATAGCAATTAATCATACAACAGCAGCAATTTAAGACTACAAATGTTCTGTCTTAGGAAGTTAAGTTTCTAATAAGTGCATTAAAATCCTGAGTCTAGTCGTTATTTATCGAATTAAAGTAGAAGACTATAATCAATTGTAATTTATTCCTCTTGGATGCTGATTAAATTCCCATCACTAACAATTATACATTTCTATTGTATGCGAAAACCATATTCGTGATTTATCGTACAGATCGCACATTACACAGTCTAATGTAAACTAATGGGTTATCCCGTTTATAGATTAAATAGACAAATAAAAATTTTCCAATCGATTACGAAGATTAGAGTCGCTCATAGGATTGTAGTTTATAAACTATACCTAACTGAATCTGGTAAAACCTAGTTTTCAGTCTTCTCATTCATCAACAAAATGTAAAATTGTCAGCTTCTCGCGTGTGCTCTAAATACTGGAAACGATTTTTCGGGTTTCCTGGACACGGCTCGCTTGTCATACTTTTGGGAAAGACGTCTGGACCTGTGACGATATCGGACCTATGGCCGAGAGAAGAACACAACTTATAGGAGAAAAAGAATTTAGGTCGTGCGAACGAAAACCGGTTAGCGATGCTGTTCTCTTGGAAAATTGAAAATTTTCCTGCAATCTCTGCGCTGTTACGAGTACATATGAATTTGCACTGTCTCTTTTCTCTATTTCATTTTTTTTTTTTATATTTTTTATTTCGTTCGATATCGACAGCAAACCAAAGAATCTCGCAAATTCGGTAAACAATGGAACTCGATTCGTTTCAATCCGCATCTCAAACACGCGAATCTTGTGTGTATTTGACGCGTTTAACCTGCACGAAATTGGCATTTAGGTATCAGCGGTTTTAAATGTTTAAACAACGACAGTGATCAAATACGACTTCACTCGCTGATTGGCAAATCCTTAGAAATCGTAAAAGAATTCTGTTTTTGTATAAAGGCGTGCAAAATCTAATTTATGCTTAACTATTTAAACCCTTAGCTTATGCTTATGCTTAGCAATTTAACCCTTTGCCTTATAATAACATGTCACACTCGTGTTATGAATTATGGCATATGTTCAACAAAAATGCATAACATTGAGGATGAAATTTAACTTCAACTCTAATTTTGGCTTTGTGTTATAAGAAAACTGCGAATTTTTATGTATTTATGGGGAATTTAACTGTCGAATAAAATTATTCACATATGTATTATTTCTATTGTCATTCGTACATATTATACTGTAATTCTTCAGATTATTGAAATATTTGTACTCATATCGTTTCCATATTAGTTAAAAATTGCCCTCATCTATGCATTGAGCAAGTTTTCAATTTTTAAGTGCCGTAGCGAAAGGGTTAATTAGTAAGTCAACATCATTATCATCTCCGTACAATTGAAGTCCGCTCATTAGCGATACAAGAGCAGAAGAATTATGAAAGAATCTTCTGAATCGTATACGATAAAATACAGTCCCGTTCTGGACAATCGGCTTCTGTAAGGCATCGTCATTTCTGCCGGACCACATAAATTATACGAGCAATTCGATGGCTTTTATTACATCCGCCTTCTTATCGCTCTGACCCATTTACAAGCACAATTACGCGAATCGGTTTTATCTATTTATACGTTTCCATATTTATCGGCTCATCCTCCACGATGGATAATTTAATCAAGACAGCTTTGAACTCAATTAACGAAGAGCATCGCTGTGAGGCCTACAGATAGTCCAGAAACGAAAGGAACACCACGATAGTATCATAATTTCTATTTAGATGTCGTTCCTTTACTCGTGTTCGTATGTCCGGTTTTTAATTAAATGCGCACTGAATATTTTTACTATCACCTTTCCACTTTTCTTTCTATTCAAATCAATATGCATTTTCAGCAGGATCAGATACCTATTCTATTTTATACGTAACTATTATTGTTCCGTAATATTTCACGTAATTATTATTGGAACCTATATGAATTTTTGATAAAACAAATTCATTCATTTATTTGATACTAAACGCACCGGCAACTAAAATATACATATTTATATCAAATAAGTAATAAAAGAAATAAAAATGATAGATTCTTTGAAACAATATATGATCCATATGAAGTATACCTTTATTTATGTTTTCTACAAAAAAAAATCATGGAATATTCTTAAAAATATACCACTGTAAGTTAATATGATTATTATGATAAATTACCAACCAGTCATTTTGACCAGCTTGGTAGTTTTAATGTTAAACACAGTGGATTACTTATGGATACATACATCTAATGTATGAAATGTCATAAGTAAAACACGGTATGTACATAGTAAAATAGATCTCTATTAAAGTCTCATTTTTTTAATTGTGCCTGTAAAGACATGAATTTGCCTAAAAATCCGCGATCTAATGATACACAATTCTCTTGCACAATTACCTCTTGTTGTCAGTTTACGCAGAAAGGAAGCGAGCAAAAAAAGGAGGACGTTCCTCTATCGTTTCACGATGTCAATACTTTTCTCCATGGTCGTTTTACGCACGAGCATTTGCGTTGCCCGGTGGCCCATTCAAGTCTCGTTACGCTAACCATTGACTCGTTAACTCTCTCTCTCTCTCTCTCTCTCTCTCTCTCCCTCAGTCATTAATTCGCGATGCATTACGAGGGCATTAAGTCGAGTGCGATTTCCGTGAATGGCGTGAAGCTGCTGTAGAGAAACGCTGCTGGAAGTAATTTGTGATCTTTCCCCTTTTCTTTTTACATTCTATTCATAAAAAGAAGAAGCAAGGGTATAAAGGCAGCAGCGTACATAAAAGAACTATAAGTAGAGTAGCAGCATAAAGCACTATCAAACCGGCGCGAAGTTAGTTGATAAAAGAAGTTTGCCCCGGTGAAATAAGAAGGGCACGGTGTCACGATACACGACGAGAATAGGCAAATGACCACGATAACTCTTTTGCAACGAATTTGTCACGGATAACGTTATCGATGCGACTGTTTCGATGAAAGTACTGTTTGCGCCGTCTCTGTTTCGAAGAAACGAGACTTTCCGACTGATTAAACAATCCCGTGTCAACGCCAAAGCACGATAGAATGCTACTCGAATTGAATTAAAAAGTGCTCTAACTTTTTATCGCGCTGGGTTTTTGTTTTTGATTTGTCACGTGATGGAGTTATGGACGCTGCGCTCTTTTCCTTCCTTCAATGTAAACAACATTGACTTCGCTCAGGATTCATGGCTTCGTGTCATTTTTGACGCTGCGGCGATGGGAATTTTGGCGTCGATTCGGTTTTTGGTTTTTGACGAGAGACTTTCGTATCGGATTTTGGAAATTCTATTTGAGGAAAATTCGATTTAGGTTGTTTGATGAATGGAGTAATGGATTTGATGATTGTAAAAATAATATTTGCTTTCGTACTTCGTGCAATTAATATACACATAATAACTTTATGGTATTATTATTGTTATTATACATAGAATAGCATTGTTCGTTTTGACATTTTTTGTTTTTGAGTTACTTGTTTATTATTAAATGTTTCAAATCACTGCAAAAAGAACATCCAAATCAGAGAAAATGTAGTACATTAATAAATCTTTCATTTTAGGATAACAAGGTAAATTGTTAATGTTATAAATGTTGAGATAACAAGGAAGAAGTACGAAATTTTCTACTATTATAAACAATAGGTCACAATGTTATTATTTTAAGTGATGGTAATTGAGGTCGATTAATACACGAATTTTTCTATTGAAAAATATATATGGAATTCTTGATTTCTTTATGCTTTACCTGCTAACGTTTCCAATACACAGATTGTATAATAATTGTAATAATAATTTGTGTTGTTAGTTTACTTATTTATTGACAGAGAAAATATACAAATAAATATCAATATATCCGCTTCTATTAATATAGAATCGTTTAATTGATAATTATTAGCACACTTCGTTTAACAATATCTTCCTTTTTTCTAAAAATACGAAACTATCGATACCTCAGACCACTCAGAAACCATTATAGAAAGAATTCACTGCGAAAGAAAATGTCTTTCAACGAATCATTCACACAGTAGCTATAAAATGGTTTTCAATCTTGCAACAGAAATTTTTTGCTCAAACTCTACATTTTATTTCTATATCACAAAAATTAATTACTATTATCACACAAAGCTATTTATTAAGAAAACCCATGAAAGTCAACTTTTGGCTCAAGCTTTATATAATCTTATGTTATTTTGCTTCTCAGTATTTCAAAGTCTGGTTAGTTAATATGAAACCGGTTTATATTTTGGGTTGTTTATTTAGTATACCCCACTTACAGAGTTTTTCGTATCCATTCTTCCATTATTCTATCTATTCTTATCATTCCACATAGAAACTTCAAATTTCACACGGCACTGAACGAATTAAACATCCGCGACGAGTCAATTTATCGCACCCACTGCGGGGGCGTCTTAAAGCAACCAGACAAGATCCATCTCCACTTTGACCGACAGAAATTTATTCTTATAAAAACAATCGTCTCGGTCCCTTCTGCTTTCTCCTGCTTAGACGTTCCACCGAACCAATCAACCAACTGAAAAACTTCTACACGCTTCCATTCTTAAAATACACCGCAATCGCTCCATTTTCAATCTAAAAGAGCTCCACTTTCACCGTAGTTTTCTTTTTACAAACACACTTTAACCCTTTGATGGAAGTCTGTATTTTAAACCGTTGTAAAATTATACCACAATTTCAAACTGAGTAGACAAAGTGAAACGCAGGAAGATAATAATGAAAATGACAATTTCATTTTGTTCTTTACTTTACGGCTACTTGGCAACAATTGTAATATTGAAATATAAATCGATAAGACATAATACAAATGAATACCTCCATTTTTTGAGGTTGATTAACTTCTGAACCTTCCACTTATTATACTTAATATTTTGTACATCTAAGTTATGTATATATTGGGTTATAACATAAGTTCGTTCCCTTTTCCTAGGACGTTTTTTAAGTTAAGGGAGGAACGCTTTAGTTTCCAGGAACATGAAAAGAAAATCACTGATTAATATAGTACTTCCGTTCATGATTGATTAAACTTATTTTTGAATTTACAAACAAATACTCTTAACTCCTTGTCCTACAATTTTTTATATTATTGTACTTATGTAAGGTATCATTAACAGATTATAGTTCTCACAATTGTTAAAAATATCAAAATATTCCGCATAATTTGTATTTAGTGATCCTCAATCTTCTGAAGCGAAACAAATAACATTGTATCGCAAACCGAACTTATCTTAAATAAGTCTATCTGTAATTTGTGACACGTCATTGTAAAGGGTTAAAGATACTAATCAAACTGGACGAATATATGTTACAACCCAATTTTTACACTTCTGACTATACAAATATTCCACAGCAACAATCACACGTATCTCAGCTCCGCAGTCAAAGGGTTAATCACACGACTTCTTTCCTTCCAAAAAAAAAACAACTCATGAAACGAGGAAAGCACGAGTAAAAAGGGAGACACAGGAAATTAAGCGAAGAGATATGGCGAAACGAGGTGCAAGAATCAAGAATCAAAAAGAAATAAGGCACGCACTGCATGCCACCATCTAACTAACTAAAAAGAAAAGGAAAGCGGATGTGAAGCAGCTCCGAAAACGTCTTCCGATGAATTCCACTGCAGCATCAGTGAAGTAGTGGTTGCTGTAATCGTCGAGGACCGGCTGTTGTCCTCCCCTTCCCCTTCTGTCGTTTCCGTACCCTTTCTGTACGCCCCCGAACAGAGTCCTACGGGAACCACCCCTTCCCTAAAAGATCTCCCTACCGCTCGTTTACTCCCCACTCTTCTTTCGGTTCCATCCGCCACAGTGTCGGGAGTCATCGGCTGGGGCCCTGTATCTTCAGTCTGTCAGTGACCGCGCAAGCGTGCGGTTCGTTTCCCTTTCGATTCACGCGTCTCTTATATACGTACACACGCATTACTCGGAACATCGCGGAGGGAACTAAAAATTCGAAACACTGACAACTACACGAAATACGATCGAATTTTAATTCGACTTCGATCGTGGGATTTTGCTATATTTTTGTAAATAAAAAGAGTGCGCCCGAAGAGAACTTCTACCGCGTTGCTGGTCAACGATACTGTAAATATCGCGAAAGTGAATTCAGTGAAAGTTGAATTCTTCTTGTTTGCAGTTGGAGAATCGTGTTGTACAGATTTCTTTCTTTTTTTTTGGTGGTTTATGGGATAATTTTGTTAGGAGTGCGATCGAAGTTTATAAAAGTGGAGTGGCTGGTACGAATGGAGTTTTCGGTGTCCAAGGGAAAGGATAGAAATCTCGACGTAGGAGGACGAACCGCTATCGATCAGCTGAACTTTCGGCACTGCGAATTTTCAACCCTTATCGCCTGGTAACGTTGGCGTACCGATTGGTGGTTGAATCGCATTGAAGAGTTTACCTCGTGGCGAATCTTCGAGTTCCGAATCGTCGATCATCCACGGATACACCGACAACGTTCTAATTCGAAAGGAAAAGTGTATGCATTACGCGTGTGACCCTTAAATTTGTTTATTTGCGCGATTAACGCGAAGTGAAATCGTGGAAAACAATTTACGTCAACGTCAACAAGAAAGAAAAAAGAAGTTCCTGTTTTGCTTTGCTAGTGTGGAAATCCTTGGAAAGAGTAGTGTGACTATTTAAGTGCAAATTCGAGCGATCTATGCAAATTCGCAGGATATTCGTGGATATTCAAATGGAAACAAAGTTCGCCAGTGTGCCAGGTGAGCGCGAGATTAAATCAATTCAGGATCACTCAACTTTCAACGATATTCAATGAAAAGAAACGAGAGAAAAAAAGAACAGGGTGGGAAACGCGGAATTAAACGAGAAAGGAGAAATAGTGTGTAATTGTGTGGCGTGAAGGAAAACGAACTATTTTTTGCCCCGGGTTCGAGCCGAAACATCGTTGGAAGCGGAGTATAACAGGTGCACGAGGGTAATTCAGCTCGCAACTTTCCACAGGCTCGTCGTATTTCACGTGAACACGCGACGACCAAGTTTAATTTGGGATTCGTGGCGGAGTTTCGTGTGTACTTTGTCGTACGTAGACGCTATCCATCGACGTCTCGTGGTGTGATCCCTTTGAAGTCCAAACCGGAAGGATCGTTTGTACGAAAGCTTCTGAAAATTCTCTGCTTTGCTTCCCGAGGCCCCCCTCTCTCTGTGCATATAGTTCTCTCAATATCATTGTGTGCAGTGTTTGTACATTTTGCGTGCTTGCGCTCGGAAACAAATTTGTCCGTGAAAAATCGTGCGTAGTGTTATCGAGCGTATTGGAACATGTTGGATCGTCAATGACGAAGGCCGATCAAAGTTCGTCTCGATGTGCGATCCCACGGCTTTGTTGGACCTAGTGCCGAGCGAAGGATTACTCAAGAGGCCATCCATGGACTATAACGAGTACACGTATTGCTACGGTGGTGGTCGAGGTGGGTGGTATTCTTCCCTTGCCTCTTCTTCTTGTCGGCTCTCGCGTAGTTTTTCTTTCGCCCAGAAACCAGTCCGTGCGGTCGCTCGAACGTGCAGGATTTTCCCCTGCTCGTTTCGTGCCGATTTCTTCCTTTCGCAGGGCTTGAAAGCACACAGCGGCAGCTTCCCTTTGCGGCATCTCCCATCGGGGAACACAAGGGGACGATTTTTATGAGGTTCGCGTACCACGAAGACCGGCACGGCGTAGAAATTGGACGTGACGCGATGCGCGTTGATCGGAACTTCTCTCTCGTCGTCGTCCGGCATTGTAGTCCGAGAATCGTCGTTGATCCCCGTGAATCTTGTTTTTCATTCTGCTAACGCGTCCGATACAAAAGGAAAGTTGTTCGTGCGACGGTTCATTGTTCCGAGGTAGCGCAATTTTCTCAGGGAATTCGTTAGCTTTGTCCGTGTTCGGTGGGAACAGATTATTCGATTAATTAACCGTTTAACTCTTTCAAGTGGTACGGAAAATGTGCATAAAGTGTCTCGTAGAGCAATTTTTATAATAGCAAAGTGTCTACAAAAAGTATTCGCACATATCTCAATTTTTTAATGAGTCGTTCTTTGATTAGGTTCTACGTATCATTTTCGTACACATAAAGTAAATGTAAAAAACAATAATACACATATAGTAAATACCAAGATAAACACAGTAGAGGGAGGATAAATATCCAAATTAGTATGTCTGTTTCTCTGTTCTAAATATTTACACTTTAATCACCTACTTATATTTTTATCCAGAAACAAATGCCAGTGTTAACTTCATTCGATGATAAATGAAAAAATCTTTGCAGAAAACAATGTTCAAGCCAAGAATTCTTCGTTCACCGGTTC
Source organism: Eucera pruinosa (assembly GCA_028830335.1). Taxonomy (NCBI): domain Eukaryota; kingdom Metazoa; phylum Arthropoda; class Insecta; order Hymenoptera; family Apidae; genus Eucera; species Eucera pruinosa. Next base: position 28,595,427 of record JAMYCR010000001.1, on the reverse strand, counting down.
ATTGTTCCGTGGCAGCGCAATTTTCTGATGGAATTCGTATCGTTTTCCGTGTTATCCGATTATTCGATTAATGCTGGCAGTGCAGCTTTTCGCCGATGAAACCGTCTATCGTCTGTGTACGTGTTTCCTTTTGTTGCGTGAGAATCAATGACCGATTCCTGTTTCTTTTTTTTTCTGCTGTTTGCTTTTTAGTTCTTTTGCTTGGCGGGGTCTATTGTGCTCTAGCATAGGTGTTTTATGCAGTTGAGAGAAAATATGCGCCCCGCCTAGGAGAGATACGGGGGTGTAGAGCGTGTATTTTTGACTAAAATTGATTGTGCCGCGCGAACGCGTACAAAAAAAGGAGCATAACGAAGAAAAGCATCCCTCTAGAGTAGCTAGGTGGTGTCACGCAACTGCATTATCACGCCGAACGTATTTGTCACGCTGACGTTTCCAAATCGTGACGCACGGAAATTTGTCATGCCCCGAAGTAGGAAATTGCGCGCATCGCGCTCCAAGAATTCGCAAGATTTCGGAACCGCGAAACTATTTAAATATTCTGAAGCTTATCTAAGAAGTGAAAGTGATAGATTCAGGATTTTTATGCATTCATGGAGAATTATTAACCCTTTGATCTAGAAATAATACTTTTATGTTAGGTGGTGATTAAAGTTACTATTATACTACGTACCTCTTTGTGTAGCATTGAACGGAATATTTATACTTCGTCCAGACATGCGTTTAGTTCGAACATCGATGATTCTAATTTCTGTCGCGTTTATAAAATAGAAACGTTTGCTAGAATGCATATAATATCTATTTCTTTTCTGAATTTCTAAAGACCGTGACTTTTGACGTTAGAATATTCGACATATTCAAGCAAAGGATAGTTTTTACGTACTCTAAAAATACGTACAGTGAGTCACAAAAATATCGGTGCAAAGGAAAAAAGTAAGAAATATATGAAAAATTAAAAGAATATTAATAAAATCTCTAATATTTTTCTATTTCATATCATCATCAGTTAAAAGTTGTTTATTAATGTACATTAACTTTCCAGTGAAACAACATTGAAAGTTTTAGTACTATTAGGTGTACCGATGATGTACCAATTACTTTAATATAATAAAATACTTGTCTTAAAAATTCCTACTAAAATGGAGGCTTGATTATTCGATAAAATAAAGTCATCAACTTGTTTTTATACCTGAGTAGCATATTTTAAAATTAAACTGAATTTATTTAAAATTTATTAAATGTTAAAGCTATACTTTTCATATGTCTATGATCTTTCCATTTACGCCAAAATCATTTCGTGACTAACTGCACATCTCTTACGAATAATATTTCCTTTCTACAACCACTTGATTTCGCGACGCTTTCTCAAGCTTCAACCACGCATACATCAAAAGGAATAAAGTTAGCGAAAAGTGTGAACATGTTCGGTGTGTCCGAAAGTGGTAACGTTTAATTCCCACGCGGGCGTGAATATGAAAATTCTTGCGAGCCCAAGCTGAAGAATCGCTAACCGATTCGGCCACATATTCGCTTGATAAATCATAAAGCTGTCAGCTGTCGAGACGCGAAGATTAAGTTAAATATTCAACGTGTCTAAGAGAACGGAAAACTTTTAAAGGAACCATCGTCGCAATTAAGACGGATGAAAAATGTGGAGACAACGCGGCGCAAAAAACTGGTATAGGCGAGCTATGCATTTTCCTTGGGGGCAGCTTAGGCACTTATCACTGCAGCGCATGCAAATCGCTATACGCTAAATTTATCCCCGTGTAAATTCATGCGCCGAGGCTCTAGACCGCGTGTATCGATTACCACCACGAAATCTCAGCTTATCCACCGATCGGCCTGTTGTTCGCGTGATAAAAGCTTCCCTCACCCTCACCATTCCTCTATTTCAAGCGTCGATCGATTTTCCCGAAGCAACACTTTCACCGGTTTAAAAACAACCCGAAGGACTTCCGTTTTAAGACTCGTCGAAGGAGAAGTGGAAGCGTAGAGTTCTAACAAATTTCTATTAGGCATTTTGCTGTTAGTTTTGAGGGACTATTCGCAAAAAGGAGGGAGGCTTAAAGTAAATTATATTTCAGTCGAAATATTTTCCATTGCTAGCCATAACTTTTTCCCATTTTTCTGAACAGGTAAATGAAATGTTCGTCCTTTAAAGTGACTCATCTTTTTACGTCGAAGTCAGTACTCATATGCTTTAATTAATGGTGAAATTGACGGGTTCCGTAGATTTAGTGTTAATGTAGTTGATATCGATTTACAGTGGGTGATCAAATTATTATGAACGCTACAAAATCACTTCTTTGTAGTTTGAACAAGTACACTTATGATGACATTAACTTTCATTAAAAAAAGTATCTGATGTTTTTAGTAACGCGTAATAACAATTTTGCAACTTTTACGAATTATTTCAAGTTTTTAAAGATACACTCAGCAGCAAAATTAAAGGATCACGAAATTTTCGCCGAAAAATGGGTGAAAAGTAGGAGAAGAACAATCATCTGTGCATGAGTGTATTTAATATGCTTAATGTCTGTTTAGGAGCAAGTACATATTATTGTGCAAAGGTAGCAAAATTTTTCTACAAATTTCCAACAATTCGTAAAAGTTTTACAACCATCGTTACGCATTATTAAAAACAGAGCAATATTGATTGTCTCATTTTTAACCCTTTGCCCTACAATAACGATTTTCACTTGTTTCATTAATTTCTACACAGATTCAACAAAGATGCCTATGATTAACGGCGAAATTTAATTTTTGCTGCAATTGTAATTTTGTATTACAAAATTGGAGGCTATTAAATAAAAATTGCCTAATTTATCCGTAACACGATCTAAAAATAGTGATCAACTAATACCAGCCTAAGTACATAGGTAATATAATAATCGTACTATCCTTGCATTTCTATTTTTGTTCGAATCTATAAACTAATAATGTTGACTGCTTTGATAATAATTTAATCGCCCACTGTTAGACAATATTTCCTAGCTACGAGTGGCGTTATAGTTAAAACGAAATCTCTGCTCTAGTCTCCGCGAGAAAAGAACGATGTTGTTGATGGGTGCTCGGCGTGTTTATCAGGCTGACATTTCCAAATGTCGCGCGGTTTATCAGGTGTTCTCCGGTCACACGCACGCGCGATCGTGAGTATGGGAACGGACGGGCGCGCGTGCATCGAATCGACGACGTCATTAAATTTACATAATAAGGCGTCGCGTGGTCGAGCCGGGGTTGCAACTACCGCTGCTACTGCTACTGCTGCTGTGTATCTATTGACACTCTGATGTTGGATATTCACGTGCAGCTGCAGCAGCGATGCTTGGCAATTGAGAACGAATCGAGTTCGGTTAGGGCACATCGAATTAAGACTAGGGAGATCCAATGGGCTTTTAAGGGGATATTAATGCGTTATTCAGAAACTCGACTTTAAACGTATAGAATAGTTACGTAATACGAATCGGGGTTATGTTCCCCCCTCGATTGTTCGTATTGATTCTGTTGCAGATGGAAAATAACCATGAATAGGTGAAAATTAGGTGTAGTGTTTTAGTGCACAAAAATTGAAGTGCTTAATTTTTAATGTATTTATTTGTACCGCGGAAATTAAAATAATAGGTGGCTAAAGAGTACGTAATCCAATGTAAGAGTATTTAATAGGTATTTAATAGAATGCAATTCAAACTTAAATCGTTCTGTTTATAGAAATTCACGGCTTTGCAAATATATATACATATTTCTTTGGGAAATTATCAATAGGTAACTTCGACTGCTTTGGTAGTTTTAATGTTAAATAATATTTTCTGTCATAAAAAGTACTGCGAGCTTTAAGATTACAATAGATTTAGGCAAACATACTTAATGAGTTATATATTGAATATAAAATATATTTAATAATCTTGGGAAGATATGAGTAAAATTTCATTTCAAGCGATTTTTACTTAAATATCTGTAAGGAAATTAAGAATCAGTAATATTAGCCTTTGGGTACTTATAAAATTATTGCAAACAATAGTTTCCCAATCTCTATTTAATATGAAACAACAATAGGTAACAAATGAAAACTTTAATTACATTTATTTTTATTATTAATTTTGATAGTAGAATCTTTTATAAGTCAAATATTTTGTATTTTTGAAGAAACTATCTGTTATACATTCTACTTTGTTTTAAAACAGTTGTATCATCTTACCGTTCAATAGACGTCGTTAATTAATTACATGTTCGTACTATTTTAATATTAGTTTACATTTTCTGGTAAGCAATATTGCAGAGAGATTTTTTACGACGTACAAGATTCAAATACCTTTTCATGATTTTTGTTGCTGGCAGTGATATTCATTGGAGGACACTCCGTATATTCGACTCGTTGGCGTGCGAACTAAGAGGGAAGCGGAGATTAATAATTTTCGCCGGGGCGAATCCCCAGCGTGCAAGATGAAAAAGTACAAACCTCGTCGATATTTTTCGGTCGTATCGAAACGCGATAATTGGAACCGTGATTTAGTTTCAATAGTTGCTCGCACGTTTGCGTACACCTTAATCGTTAATAATCGTTTCTTTTGTCCAATATTGAATCGAATACAAAGCGAAACAGAATAAAGGCGATGGAAAATGTTGAAAAATACAGGAAATTGAACATATAGGAAAATGAAGCGAATATTCTTTAACGTGAAAATATTAATCGAGTCGAAATGATCTGTTGATAAATTGACAAAAAACACAAAAATAAGTGTAATCATTAGACTGCGGATTTTTATGCAACTTCATATTTTTACAAACAAGTTTAAAGAAATGGGACTTAAATTAAGGGTTGCTTCATTCTCTGCACACCATAATTTCCACTGTACTTTGAATGTTTTGTATAATTTTAGAAATTAGGTATATACATTTTGTACCTTTAAATTCCAATAAATGCATCAAAATTCGCGCTCTAATAATCGTGTAAATCTTCTCCTTAACACTAGAACGCTAGAAATGAATTTCAAATTTTAGTGTAACGATTTCGTAATTTATATTACCTAATTATTTATATTTTTTCGTTGAAATTCAGTTTACCTGCTTTCTATAGCATTCTTAAGATGATCCGTAATTACTAAAAGGGTTTCAAAAATTCGTTTAATCCTCAAATTGTGCGCTATACGCCATCGAACTCGCGCTGGTTACTCGGACAAGCTTTAAACGAGATTTCACCCTTTCCCCTATTCCTGGCCACGCAACGTGTTCAAGTCATTCACTGAAACTATTTCAAGTTTCGGAGTGATCAACTCAACCCCGATCCACTAACCGGGACTATATTTCTGAATACATCGTAACGATCTCTCTGAAACGACAGGGCCACCAGTTTCCCTACTTCTTCCGCTTTCTCCGAGTTTCACGTCGACCAATTCACTGCAAAATTTTCGTTACAAATAATCCCTTGTAAAAATAAATCACGTGTATCGTGGATACTTTCAAGTTAGATTCTTTCTTATCTCTAGAAGAGGATTTACGGAGATTTATGATATTTAAAAAAATAGAAGAGTTTTGATCATTAATTTAGTTATTAAAGAGTTGTGCAGGTTATTAAAAAATGGTGATGTTTTGTCCATTTTTTCGCAACGAAACATATATTAATTTCTTAGAAATTAAAATCGTTTATTATGTAAAATCAGTCATAGAAATTTGGATATATCTCTAGATTTTAAATACGTGGAAAAGTAGAAGGGTTTCGATAATTTTGAGAACATTAACTCTTCTTTGAATTATGACGGTTGCAAAGTATTTATAAAAGTATTTAAAATATAGAAGAGTTCCGATTACTTCGAGAATTACTTTATTTTTAAATTTCTAATATTATTATTTGTCGCACATAATCCTTACCTTTCGACTTAGGATGACTTCCGGTTACAACTTTTAGCTTAAACTATCTAGATCTAACTTAACCACAACCATATTAAAATAATTAAAACAACCATTCCATTCGTTTGTAAGTTTATATCTGGTAATTATTTACCCTATTTTGATTATATTTTAAACTATGTCCTAAAATATATTAATATTTGAAATTTAAAGTATGTAGGTAGACTTTCACGACCGACTGTAGTATATCATTTTTTATCAATATCTTTGGATTGGGAGATTGATAGACGAAGTCCAGAACTTTGTTCAAGCGTACAGTTTATTGAGCGTAACGTGTAACATAATCGTGGGATGATGTGGAATGGAAGCAGAGTCTCACAGAAGATCCAGGAATTTGTAAGCTGATAAAGTGTGTTCTCGAAGCAGGCTGGCAAGTGTAGGTCTGGTTTGTTTCTTACTGTTTTTTCTTCGCGGTAGAGTTTCAAGTTCGCTTTCTGTGAAAAACGCCTTGGTAGCTTCAGCTTCTGGTGAATAAATAAGTACACGCGAGTATGTTTATACTTTCGTCGAGAAATTAAGAGTCTCTGGAAGGTTTTCAAAATTCACAAGTCAGTGGGAAAATAGAATTACTTAAATTTTTTCATTTTCGTTATGTTCCAGCAATTTATATATATTCTAGAAACCTGTCAAATTATACAATATCAATGTCAATAAACCCATTATTAACAAAAACAGAAATTCGCAATAAGATTAATCTCTCGCAATTAGATCCATCAGATGAATTTTGAATTTGATCAATCTCTTTCAATTAGATTTCATAGATTTAATTAATCCCTCGTAACAAGATTAAACAGATTAGTTTATTCACAATTTCGTCCACAATTTCTCGCATCTCCATCTCGTAACATAAGTCACTTAGCCTCACCCACGTCGTACAAAGTTCCCCATCGAATTCATCCCCGCGTTGTAAAACATCGTTTCCAGAATTGACATCGCGTCACGTAGCAAGCGACCCTCGAACATTTCTATTATCGAACAGTGCAACGGTAATGTGCTACCGTACGAAACAGACTTCTTGAATTACCCGGCATGTCGTGCCAGAGATTAACGTCTTCTAATAACAAGCGAACGAAAGCGAATGGAAGAGAGAATCGAAGGCAGGATAGGGAGGTATAAAATACAGCCGATTCTACGGTGAGAAACGATGCTGCGGCTTGATCGGAAGGTGCAACGCCGATTCCTCATTAGAGGCACGCGCGTGGTTATCGATTACTCCGCATCTATCGAGAGTCTAGGCTTAGACCCGTGGAATTTAATTGGCAAGCAGGGCAGAGGTTACTCCTTGATGCACACCGACCGCGACATCAAGGATCACGATGCCCCCCCTATCCTCTACCTTCGATAGAAGTTCGACGAGGCAATTACTGTGTCACAGGGTTTTACTACGACCGGTTGGACAGGTGATACGGGATGCGGTCATAGGTTGATTCACCGGCAGATTAAAAGGAGTATTAGTTAGGTGGAGTCGGGAATTGAAACGTTTCCCAAAGTAACCATTGTTCGAAATTCGTTACATGTCCGATTGTTAATATCGAATTTAGGCTTTCCGTTGGAAATAGTACAGAGCTGTTAATCGCGACATCTCCTACCGTATGCGAACAATACTTATTATGTAGGAAACCGTGCGACAGCTAACACGATGTAAAAATCATTTAATAGGGAGCCATCGGTCAGACTAGATCATTATACATTTATAGAGCATCGACATTTAATAAGCATTGTGAGAATAAAGAACACTTCGATACGCGCAAGTATAATAAATTTAATGTAGACTTGTATTCTTTAATACGCTGTACAATTTATCGGCTCGATGAGTGATTTGAACATACCGAGGACGCGTTAGACAGAATCTAACGAAGTTCACGCAAACACGCATACTTTACATACGATAACATAAGATGCGATTAGTATACAGATAAAGACGATCCTACAGTTAAACAAAACGAGATACAGTCATGGAAGTCTTCGTATACAGGTTTTTCAATAGAAATTCACCTTTTTTGCAAATCAAATTCACCCTTTTGCAGATTGAACTCATGCTTCTGCAAATCAGTCCTCCTCGCGAATTTGTTTTCTTAAACTATTGTAATGAAAACAAAATTCGATGTATTCGGAAATTCCGAATTTGATTGTATGTAACAATGAATATAATACACTTGTTTAACAGTAATTTCATATATATATATATATATTCATATAATAATTGTGACAATATATGGAGCTAATAGTTGCAACAGTATAATTAATAACATTCACCAAATGTTCATGGTTTGAAGAATCAGTCAAAATATATCTTGTACAGAATTTACTTTTCGAAAAAAGTTCTTCGATAGGGTTCATCATTGAAGAACATGAATTTGATTTACAAAAAGTTGAATACAATCTGCAACAGCATGAATTTGGAGTGCAAAACCTGTACAATTTAAATGTCATATCTTTACATAACCTATGATATATTTTAGAATAACAAAGAAGGTGTGAAATATTATAAAATACAAAATTAGAAATGAGGAAGATTTCTAGACAACGTTTCGTAGTCTGAATGATTAAATTATTGCTGAAACTGTAGAAGATGCTATTCTACTTATGCTAAACAAACTACAGCATGCGCATAGATTCATCGGAATAAAAACACAGACGAAGAACAAATATGAATCTAACAAAGTTCAGAATTAAAAAATTATGTTAATCTAAAGACACGATCGAATCATATAGAATGGAATACAGTAAGAGTGTCAATTGAATGATAATTTGCATTGTTCACTTGGCTTTCAATTTAACTGAATCAACCATTGCATCGTTCAATTCAAGTGAACGATGTAAGCTCGCCTTAAGGGGGTGGTTGTAAAAGGTTTATAAGCACAGTATAAGGAGGTATGCACGATTAAAGTAGATTTTGAAGTAGGTTGGTAAGAGAATGGTTAGCATGTGCGGTTTTAAGGTTCTCGTGTTTTACGGTACTTCAGATTACAGTGTTAATGTTCGAAATGAATGATATAAAGAAGCTTAGACTATCTAACTAAAGCAGTTTATGAGAATAAGCCCAAGTGTTGCGTAGTTAACTTCAACTCGGTTGCTTGCAATTTTTATAAAATACAAAATTAGTTCTCAGAGTTGTTCCTGATTAACATAATCGAGATTAAAAAGATTAAAACAATGCATACTTAAAGATAATTTCTCTTACTTTTTTACAGAATTATGGGATAATAATTCTTTATAGAAATTATGAATGGATCATTTTTATCACTTTGATAATTCCAATATTAAAATTCAATTATATTCGATAAACGGATCAAGCCCATTAATAAATAAGAATTAATTAATATGTCGATACAGTTCAGACTCAAGTCCAAATATGAAAATAATATACCTAAGTAAAATTTGGAATAATGAATGGAAAGTTTCGAGCAGTAATGTAGAACAAATAAACGTTTAAAAATAATTCCCCGACTGTCTTGCAAAGCCTATTAGGATACGCCACTCTGAGTTACCGTTATTCGAGCACACTATATTTAACTCATAACTTTTAACAAACAGTCTCACGTTCTCCTTGCCAATCACCGTGCCTCGTTTAATGAAAATGGATAGAAGACAAAATAGAAGAGCCCCGTTCTAACGAGAATTCAATTCTTATTGTAGCCTCTCTTGCATCATGTTATCGGTTATCCGTTCGCATTGCCGGAATATGATTGCTCCAGTAAAAATTGAAGAGAAAGGAAAAATCTCAGTAGCATAAGGACGAGAATCTGAGAATCCAGAAGACGACAAACTCGCTACCCTTAGAATCGTCTTCTATGACCTCGTCGGGCCTCCTTCCAATATCCACGATCTGCCAAACGCAGAGTTCCTCCCTCTGCTGCTGCTTTTTCCACCCTAAACTGCCTCAACTAGCGATGGGACTAAGGCATGTTTGATACTTTTGATACGTTTATGTTTAGAATTGATATTTGCGTATCAGTCTTACGTGCGATACGTTTGCAAACCATTTGAGGTGCATTGAAACAATTAACCATCGTATCGATACTTATCAATTGTATTATGTTTGGTACCTATTTGAAATTAGTGAAATTAGTTAAACAATTACAGCACCTTTCCTTTCCTTTGTCTTATTGGTTTCTCCATGAATACACGTAATTGTTTTGGATCGATACTGCTCGGGACGTCATCAAACATATTTTATCAATACCACGTATGTACAAATTATTTTGAGTAGCGTTTGATACTATATCAGGGTATTCGGGAATTGATACGTATTCCTAAGTAGGGCAAATGTACCACGTACTGCCACTTTAAGGTTATCGCGTAACTTTATTTAACTATTTTAGAACATATTTAACGTAAAGATCGTTCCAGTTTGGAGCATAATATTGTTTAACATCTCTTTTATTTATGAACATCTTTTTTATATGTTCAATATAATAAATTTATTACTACGTAATTGAAAATGTATACCAAAATCCAATGTCCTTCTTACTCTCACTTGAAAACTTCTCATTTAAATAGAAACAATTTTTACATATATATATTAACACCTCAGTTTGTGTAACGGATATAAGATATATAGTAAACGTATCGCTTCACTGAATTATCACACGTTCCATGCTTTATAATTATATTGGTCACGTTTCAATGTTCAACATCACGTTTACCTCCTAATATTTATTTATAAATATTAAGTGTACACGAATATACAATGTGTATGTGTTGTTACGTAAACCGAAGTCCAACTTTAGTATGAAAATTTCTTTACTTACGATTCTTTATACATTACGTTGCTATTAATTAAACGAAATCAAGTGACAGTTGTAGGAAGAGTAACAATACGTGGGTCATTTACCCTATGTCTCCGAATTTGTCCCATCGCTAACCTCAACCCTCTGCTTCTGCTACATCTTCCCATTTTCTTCCATCTTCGTTTACGAGTCTTCCTCTGCCGCCCCTGTTTAACGTCGTCTTCTTTCTGGTGGGCCAGCTAAACGACTACTGCATCGATTTTAACCTTGGCTTTGCGGATTTATTTTGACCCCGTTCCTTTGTGCGGAGGCAAGAATGGAGGTGCAGAGTGTCTTCATGAAGAAATGGCTCGCCTTTATCGCCGTCCAAGACAATGGATTCCGTGGAGTGACACGGGGCGGCAAGTTAACGAGACTTTAGAGTCTTAAGAAGCACGTGTTGTACTCCTCCAGTTGATGAAAGCTAAATACGAAAGTGTTTGATGATAACGTGTACGGTGGCTATAAAAGGTTTTAGGTTGAAATTAGATGAAACGTCGGTTCTATGGGTGTTGAAATTAGCAGCTGAATACTGTTTATTTAATTTTGTCAACTGGTTTAGTTGTTTAATTGTTCATTTTGGACGGGTAAAATTCTTTGGAATAGAATGAGAGATTACATGTAGGAAATGATCGTATGGAATAGTTGAGGGTTAAAATTAGCCGGAGTAGAAAAAAGTCAACAGCTTTACAATACTTATTAACACACGTTAGTTTGACAAATCTTATACTGAAAATACAAAACCTCGAAAATGTACCTTTGTGTACTGAAACGATTGGCAATGATAAACTAACAATTTTACTTAAATCTGATACTTACCAATGCTTTCGAACCATTGTACAAAAATTAGAAACTTGCTTTCTAATTAATTAATGAATAGGGCATTTTGGGCTACGTAAAATCGACCATTTTTAATTCTTATTTCGATTCGATTCGCCCAACTCTACCACACTTCTTCCACCCGAAAAAAAAAAAGAAAAGATATATCATTAAAGACAGAGTCGGTTTGGAAAGTTCTCGCGTGGATCGAAACGTTCCTAAATCACGGCTTTCTTCGCGTAGGTGAGTTAACGAGTCGACCTCCTCCGCAAAGCGGAAGGGCTTTAATTAATAGTTTGGCCGTGCTCTGAGACTCTATATCTACGGATTACGTTATAGGTGAGGCGAGTCGAGTCGAGTCGAAGCTAAGCGATCACGGAGCATAGATATTATAAGACGATAGCGTACGAGGCGAAAGCAACCGAACGAAACGACGATCGGAGTGCCTATCGACGATTCCTATCGACTGTTAATGGTAGCGATTAACGAGCGTCCATGTCAAAAGCACACCGGAGCCACTCGGCTTGCTAACGCCCACGCATTTCCGTTAATTAATTCCGCGAGGACCGTGTATCCCCGTGAATACGAGAGGCCAGGTAGCGTCGTTTCGCGTTCAGATCGTGGATTTATGAACGCGGAAAATGGAAAACGCTGTTCTACTTTCGACGGACGAAACGGTGAATAAGCTTCGGAACGAAGAGATATCCCATAGGGCGTTTGGACACATTGCTGTGTATCTCGTTAATTCGTTTCGACCGTACCGCTCCGCGTACCGTGTTTTTTGTTTCCCGCTTGCGGTTTTGGTTATGCGAGTTGAAGGGTCTAACAAGTAGATTATGAATGTTGCTGCAAGTAGATTACACATTCGGTAGCGCATATATTGTTGCCGGACAGTTTCTGATGGAGTTTTTGAGAGGCTTGCGCTATGCACAATGGATTACTTTTACATATTTTGACTTATTGTTAGTCGGATTAGGGAAGCTTGTCTCCGTGCAATTTTAACCTTTTTTACTGAGAAAGTCTTGTGTTTACGCCCAGTAAATTTTGTGTTATGCAACGCACATTAATTTTCTAGTTAATATTTAAAAGTCGATTTAACAGCTATGTATTAAGTTGTTCCAAAAGTTCCTTCCTTTCTGTTATTAGATATTAAGTGCACAAAGTTTAATAGACAATACAATTTATTAAAACATGTAGAGTTATTCTGATTAAGTGTAAGAATAGCTATAGACAAAGGGTTAATGTTATTTTATTCTCCCACTTGCTTTGGTCATTTATTGGTCAACTGACAAATTTTTTCATCGACTAAAATGGCAGCTTTAAATCGATGAAGTCTAGCTTAATGTTACAGCATCAATTTAAGTCGTACAGCTGATACCATAATTCTGAAATGGATTCGATGAATTACAGGTATATTCATTATAAATACAAATATGATTACAAATATATCACATATACGTTATCATTCCGTGTAATCGGAACAGTTCGAATGAAGCTTGATTATCAAAAAATGCTTGCGCTTAAAATATGCAGAAACGGTTTGAATTAAAGCTCGCGTTATTATCGATTCCACCTTAAAAATACCAAACTTGGCATCGTTATTTTTATACACACAAAAATAGTAGACACACTGTTTTTCTGTTTATCACGGAAGCTATTACCGTAGCTGATTCCATAAACCTCTGTACCGCGTTACACTTAACGTTACGTATTATTACTCGGCCGTTATCGCTTATTAAATTAAGCGTTTGAAGTTACGAGCCTCGGTGGTATTCGTGAAATCACGCATAAGTGAGAGCCGCGCTGGTAAAATGCTCGATATTAACGAAACGCAACATGATGTGGGTCAACGAGCATCGTAACAAGAAAACGTGCTCCGCTACACTAGAAAGAGAAAAAGGAACGGTAATTTTGATAACGGAGCGAAGTGGCAATGGTATCATGCACGCTTAGCCGCTTTCACATCTCACGGACACGTAAATCTGTTATCAAGAAGGATCGGTGGATGAAAAAATTAATTTTCGCACTTGGAGGGATGATTGAATTATAGTTATTATTATATGGGATGATGTAAAAGTAAAATTATAATTATCCTAGACTCAAAGACGGTTTTGTTACGAAGAAAATCCAAGAAGTAAATACTAAATTATTTTTTCATGATTATTAAGTTAAAATATTAGGTCAGCCATGAATAGTGCCGCTTCTTTGATTTCTTTAAGCAAGTGTAGGTATCCGAAATTGTTCGAAGAAGAAATTGAAAAATTTCCTACGAAATTGTAAAAATTATAGAGAACAATTTTCAACGAATCGGCGAATAAAAGCAAATGTAATAATTGTTAATAGCTTCCATTTAAAATGGAGTTAACGAAGAACAATACTTATGAGATAACCCAGTAATTATAGACGACAGTGTGCATCGTATTGATGAAAGTTCTCTACGATAATTGTTCAAATACTTTCGCGGGTAATCGAATAATAATATAATAATAATTTCGCGAACTTCATTTTTACGCCCTTTTTAGTATAATTACAACCACGCTGATAGATGATCTAGTAAATGCATGATCTAGAAGCATCGTTAAGTAATACATAGGACAAGTTGTTGGCGCCTACGCGAATCCGTCGCTTCCGATTAATTTTCATGTGAAGGTTATCCAGTCACAGGTTAGCGTACGGTGTTGTACGGTCAAATAAATCAACGATACGGATCGTCATTGACACCATTGCGGAATCGAACGAGTTACGTACTTAGTAGAGTACCTGTTCCGAAGTCTACGAACGCTGAACGTTGCTTTTCGTCGGCTGGAGGGCGATTAGGTAGGCAGAAGATAGAAGATAGAAGAATACCTTCATGTTAGAGCGCGTGACAGGTATATCAGATTATGCTGCGTATGATCCGATGAACGTTCGCCGAATAGTATATCATATGAGCGGGTTATGGTGGCTGAGCATAGTGATTCGAATGCCGGTGGAACAATGCGATATCGGAGCATCTGAAAGTTACAACGTGTAGATTCTTGTCTCTTGTTTGCGCAAACACGCGGAGGATAGTTGATTTAGTGCGGTGATGTATCGTAGAATCGTAGCTACTTTTTGCACTCTATTCGATAAAAAAAATGTTTGCAGTATAATGAACAGTCACACTCGTAATGCAAAATATGGTCTAACTACAATAAAAATGTACTTGTGGTTTTTAATAAACTTTAACTTTAATTCCAATAACAATTTCAATTTGTAAGAACGAAGACTATTAAATAAAAATTACTTATGTTATTTTAATGGCTTGCACTTGACACGCCATTAAAATAGAAACTAGCAAACGTTCCAATCTATAGCCTTTGAGTTTGTACGGCAAGGGGTTAATTGTGTACTTGTTTCTAGAAAAAATATTGGCGCATCTCTGTGGCTTTGCATTTAAATACCAGCTGTTGCTTAATTAATAGACTGAGGATTTCTATACAAATTCATTTCTTTTCAAATAAGAATAAAGAAGTGAAAGCTAAATAGAGGGTAGTTTAATTCGCAAAGTATTAAAATACGTTCTCTAATTTTATCGTCTTGATAATCGTCGTGATTGATGATTGATTATCTTATTTTATCTTCTATCTTCTATTCTTCTCTAATTTAAAGTATCTTTTGTACTTTGTTAAATATTTAATTTTATCCAAAATTTTACTTCTAGCAAATTTACATGTGCATAAAGAGATAAAAATGCATGTAGTATGCAAAACGGTACGGAACATTTAAAGTGCAGTAAAAATTAATGTAACAAGAGATGAATTTGCATAAAGATCCACAGTCTAGTAATAAACTTACCGAAAATATGCCACAATAATGGAACCTTAATTACTTTGAAGCTGCAACCGTAATCGATTTCCAATTAATATTAATCGAATCGATAGATCGGTAAATAATTAAATATGCTTCGCGTGTATTTGCATTAACATTTACAATCCAATTAGAAATAAAAACAAGATACCGACATTATTTCACCGAGATCATCGACCCTCGGTTCTTTAAAAACATTCCTCGCAGTGGATGGAACCTAATGTTTCTTTGTAAATCTGCAAGATTCCACAAGTTTACAAGTAGTCTGGTTGTAATCGTAAAAAGTAAGAGCAAGAGTTGTGGACGTCCGAACGAAGTGGTTACAGTGGTGTACCCATGTCCTTTTGAGGAGCGATATAACGCGAGACGAGGCGCGGGATTCGCGCTGAAAAGCGCCGATCCATGATTCCAACCTCCCACCCACGCAGCCTTGACATAGTCGACAAGACCGTTTTGTTTCAACGAGCAATTTATCAGCACCCCGCCCCTCGTAACACGAATATGCTGAGCCCATAACAATGCTGCAGACATCGGCGACGCATTGCGTCACCGTCCAAATCGCGGCTCGTTGTTGACCGTTCTCGATTGGTCCATTTGTGGACCAAAGATACGATGAGTACTTAGGGGAAAGGTGGGTGAAACTAGGTAGAGTATGCAAACTAATAGAGAGACAAATGCGGCTGAATAATAGATATTTCGAATAATAAAATAATCGCGTTGTTTTGGATTAAACTTCATTTACTGTCAAAAATTGGCTATACTTATATTATTGCTTAAGCCCTTGGTTCTACGATTATTTTGTTATCTATGTATGATGGAATTAGCTGATCAGTGCTTTCGTATTATGTCAAGTACAAATCACTTGAATATTATAGGCAATACTTGTTGAATAACCTCCAATCTTACAACAGAATGCCAAAGTGAGGGATCAAATTAAATTTTGTCCTTAATATTGTGCGCTTTATTTGAATCTGTGCCAATTTCAAAATTGCCACCTCCTGCGTTTATGTATGCTTCAGGTGAATTTTTATTTATGGGGAACTCTAAAGCAAAAAGTGTACACACAAGAGAAATAAATACTAATAATTCGGTTGCTGAGATGCAGCAGAATCCCGAAGAAATTCAGAATGCAATAAATCATAAATACCATTTTAAAACGATGCGAGGTGATCATTTTGAAATGACAATTTAAACGTTTTCAACAACCATCACGCATTAAGCAATAACGTAAGTATGGGCAGCTTTTTTACTATAACTTTATAATAAAACCTTTACAGGCAAACTTTATATAACTATATATATATACCATAAAATAGTTATATAAAATATATAGTGCTACTATGAGTTCCCTAATTTAAGTAAGGAACGCCCTGTTTTTAAAGTAGGGTTGGATAAAATCAGGTAGTTTGGTAAAATGGAATAGCGAAAAATTCGATAAACTAATACTTGATTTAAACTTTCTGGTATTTTAGTATTCTACAGAATGATATCGTACTATTTAATTCAGCACAAAACATTTATTTATATAAGTACAATACGAAACATATTTACATTAACATTTCTTCGTTTTACTTTAACAAAATTTGGTGGATCCAAAGTCTCCCTTGCCATTCTTTAAGGGTTAAAATAGGTTAGGTGTTTAAAGCGAAACTTGAATTTAACGAAAAACGCAGGTTACTTATTGCTGCATCTAACACTTTGAAGCAATACTAGTCGTCCTCTCAGCATCCCAAAAAGTCACACGTTTCGTCATGAAAGATGCTCACCGTGAGCAATCGTAGATATCGTTTATATTCACAATTTTGATTATGATATTTCGCGAAACAATCGGCCATTAAGATCGGCCCTCGACTTTCGCAGATACGATCGAGCCGAGATAATGATCGGACACGTGGGCGAGAAAACAAGTCTGCCTGCTTCTCAGCTTGTAAACGAGAAGAGGGCTCCCATCGTGGCGAGTTTACACAAGGAGAAGAGACGAGGCTGTCGGCCTCGCGTTACCGTTTATCGCACGCGAACCAAGCGTGGAAACCGGTCGCTACTCGAAGAAGCCGCGTCTCGCGTGGCCGATGTTTCAGTTTCTCACGTCATTGCAGCAGCATGGCAGCTCGCCAAAAAAAGGGAGCACCCACGGGCATTAATTATTCCGACGGTCGTTTCCGACTACGGGAATTACGTTCCGTGAGTTACGGGCATTATGAACGCTCCCGTCGATGGCTATTCTGGCCCATCGAATTTGCAAACGTATTCCCTTTTGGATTCTCAAGCGTTCAAATCTCCAAGCTTCCCGATTTCCTAAGCATTGGAATTTCTAAGCGTCTAACTTTATTGCAATCTTTTGGATTTCTAACCGTTTAAATTTGCAATCTTTGAATTCCCAAGCGTTAAAATTTCGAAGCTTTTGGATCTCCAAGCGTTTGAATTTCTAAGCTTTTAAAGTTTCAAGCGTTTAAATTTCCAAGCTTCATGATTTCTAAGCATTTAGGTTTGTAAGCCTTTCGATTTCGTGGCGCTTAAATTCCTAAGCATTGGAATTTCTAAGCGTCCAAATTTGTTGCAATCTTTTGGATTTCTAAGCGTTTAAATTTGCAATCTTTGAATTCCCAAGCGTTAAAATTTCCAAGCCTTTGGATCTCCAAGCGTTTGAATTTCTAAACTTTTAGATTTTCAAGCGTTTGAATTTCCAAGTTTTTAAAGTCTCAAGCGTTTAAATTTCCAAGCTTCATGATTTCTAAGGATTTAGGTTTCTAAGCCTTTCGATTTCCTGGCGCTTAAATTCCTAAGCATTGGAATTTCTAAGCGTCCAAATTTGTTGCAAGCTTTTGAATTTCTAAGCGTTTAAATTTGCAATCTTTGAATTCCCAAGCGTTAAAATTTCCAAGCCTTTGGATCTCCAAGCGTTTGAATTTCTAAACTTTTGGATTTCCAAGCGTTTGAATTTCCAAGCTTTTAAAGTCTCAAGCGTTTAAATTTCCAAGCTTCATGATTTCTAAGCATTTAGGTTTCTAAGCCTTTCGATTTCCTGGCGCTTAAATTCCTAAGCATTGGAATTTCTAAGCGTCCAAATTTGGTGCGAGCTTTTGGATTTCTAAGCGTTTAAATTCGCAAGCTTTGAATTCCCTTTCGTTTTATTCTTCCCGCGTTACTTGCAAGGAACGTTTGGCGACTCGAGAATTCGAACAAATCTGAAGCTTTGCACAAACGTTATTCAAGTATTCGGTGCTTTTGTTTTGGCAAAGAAGCGATCATAGGGATGGAAACAATGTCTTACGGAAAATTTAAGTTTTCATATTATTGTCGATATCTTGGGAACCGTATGAGCCGTTTATTTTGAAAGAGATATTTTGAAAGTCCATCTATGGCCACCAAAAACGTACCTTACTTTTTAAGTAACGATAATTAATAAATAAGGTGATTTACACACTTTTGGAAACACAAAAATATATTATCGTGTTATCACTGAAAACTTATCAGTTACCAATGTTTTTACATTAAATTAAATATCTGAATTTAAAGATAACTGCACTTAAGCCACTTTCCAAATAAACGGCTCATATATGATACGGAAAAAAAAGTTAAATTCAAAGTTTTATGGCATTTGATGAGACCTACGTAGAAGTAGTTCAAACAAAAATTACGTACTTTTGAATATTGAATTTAACTTTCGAAACAGTTCCATGTCTCTTGTGAGTCGAATACAAATGTTCATAGATTTTAGAAGGGATTGATGAACTTCAAATTGAATAAAGCAATTTTGTAGAGCTTCAACGTAACAAGATAACCTTTTCAATAGTAACGAAGACTAGTTTACTTGGAAGTAACGTTGGTAATATTGTAAATAAAGCATCTGCGTTCAAAAAACTAAAAAAAAGCGTTAAATTTCTAAGCCTTTGGATTTCAATGACTCTGAATTTCTAAGCTTCTGGATTTCAAAGCGTTCAAGTTTCTATGTTTTTGGATTTCTCAGCGTCTGAATTTCTAATCGTTTAAATTTGCAAACTTTGAATTCCAAAGCGTTAAAATTTCTAAGCCTTTGGATTTCCAAGCGTTCAAAAAATGATTGGGGGACTATTTTGCAAAGGGTTAAAGTGTTCAAAGATATTTCGTGTTTTTCTTGCTTTTGCATAAAATCGAATTTTATTGCTCGATAAAATTGTATTCTGTTTTTTGTAATAAAAGTAATAAACAGTCAATCAATTCGTAAGTAACGTTTACACATTTTTCCTGCGTATTTCATAACACTCGCTTCTCTTTTTATAAATCTTTTCGCTAGGAAGGACGCGCATTCATGTCGCGATAAAACAGCGCTTGTTTATGAAGCGCGAGCATATGCCGTATATTCTAAACAGCGGGTAAACTCGCGCTGTTGCACGCCGAGGAAAGTCTACGTAAAAAACTGAAACCAAGCTAAATCGCGTCACCCTTGCCAAGCAGCGTAAATCGCGAAATGCAGCTGTGAAACGCGCAAAAATCATCGCCGCGGAAGAATAGAATTATCATAGTTCAATGACTAGAAACTAGAGAGAGAATAAAATAAAAGGGATGCGAGAAAAAATGGCGAAAATATGCAAGATCTGAATCGTGTTTTAGGTACTTTTATTTTTGGCGAGGGCGAAATTTCTGTCTGCTTTTCGATTCCCAATTATTTGATTTTCTAAGCTTTCGAAGTCTCAAGCGTTTAAATTTTTACAAGCTTCCCGATTTCTAAGCATTCCAACTTCTAAGCCTTCGAATTTCTCAACGTTTAAATTTCTAACAAAGCATTGGAATTTCGAAGCGTCTAAGTTTGTTGCAAGCTTTTCGATTTCTAAGCGTTTAAATTTGCATGCTTTGAATTCCCAAGCGTCCAAATTTTTAAGCCTTTGGATTTTTAAACTTTTGAATTTCTAAGCTTTTGGATTTCCAAGCGTTTAAATTTTTAAGCATTTGAATTCTCAAACGTTTAAATTCCTAAGCTTTTGGATATCCGACCTTTTGATTCCTCAAGCTTTTATTTCCAAAGCTTTGAATTTCCAAAATTTTAAATTTCTGAACCCTTGGAGTTCCTAGCGTTTAAATTCCTAAGCGTTTGGATTTCAATTTATTAAGTTACTGACAATAAGAGCATCCACCAACTTTTGAAATCCTTTCAAATAATTACAATCAATACTCTAATATTTTATTCGCTTTTTATTTACTTTCAGCAACTTGCCAGCTCTCAATCGAATTAAAAAAAATTCAATTCAGTATACAATTCCCCCACAACAATTTCCCCTCTCTTAAAATAACCAAACCGTCGGAAACAAAGATGGCGGGGGCGTGGGTTGCGAAGCGGCAGAAAGCAGAAGGTATAAAAGTAATAACGATCCATTTCACGAGTCAGTAAATTCTAATCGACGATCGTTAATCGGTCAGGAGCGGAAGTCGAGCGTGTTCCGTTGCGTTTTTTCCTTGATCCAGCCAATCTTTCTCTTTTCTTTTTGCCACCCCCCCCCCCCCCCAAATAGACGCGCGTGCAGCGAAAAAGAGAAAACTCACCCCGTAGGATCGCAAGACGCGCTGTGCTCGAATTCACACGGACCAGCGCGCTTCTTTGATTTCGATCCCTTTCCAAGAAAAATTCCTCGCGAGAAGACCACCACCACCACCACCACCACCACAGTTGTCACCAACGCTTGCACAGCATTTCCACGGTCCGCTTGTCGTTTGGATCTCGAAGAAAAGAGGTGTAGGAATTGTGTACGGCGCGGCGGCGGGAAAAAGAGAAAGAACAGGCTTGGTGTCGTATCAAGCTGCTTGACTGAAGGTCTACTCGAATGCGCGTGCTTCAGCGGATCCGATCGTGAAGAACGACCGGCTTTTCGTGCCTGTTTTTCTCATTCTACTCTACCCATTTTCTCTTTCTGTGTGGAGTCGCGGCAGCGGGAGCACATAAAATCTAATGGGAAACGAATTAAACTCTGCTCCATTTCCCCGTGGACTCTCTTGCCGCGCGCTTCTGTTCCATTCTGCGAGCGCCGCTTTTCCTTCTTTATCATTCGGGATAATCATTCGAAGGGATATATCATTCGATTACCAGCCCATGAAAAGTGCTTCTCCCCGGTTTGCTTCTCGTTTCTTCGAACGGCGCTCTCCTTTCTTTTTCTTTTTTCCATTTCGTTGCTTATATATATCCCTGGCAAACGAACACGCTCATTTTTTTTCATCTTCAGGCATTATCGGCTCGTTAAGCGAGTTATTACGAGCGGCCCATCGTTTATCGGCTCTTCTACTACTCTTCGTCTCCCTCGTTTCGAACCTCCGACTCTTGTGTTCCCATTGTGCCTCTTGCAGTTCAGACGATTCGTTTGCACTCCACGTTCTTGCCGAGGCTCGTTGATTGAAGGCGGTTTTTCAGGAAAGTGTTCTTCGCTTACGATTGTGATGGGTGGAAATGGTGTTTTTCTGATTTAACACTGGATTCGAGGTTAGAGGAAAGTGTTGCCAGTATTTTGGTGAGTTGAAATTTGTCTGAAGTGTATTCGGATAATAGATTATCTGGATGTCTGGATAATGACGTCATAGATTATTTGTAATCTGAATTTTGAATATCCGACTTATTCAGCGATAATTTCGGATATCCGAATAACGATTGGATTTACATAATTACGTATTTAAGTAAAGATATGAATGTGTAAAGTAAATAAATATTCAATAATAATATATTAGTCTCTACATTAGTCACATTAATATATTAATTGTGTAATTAGTAATCCTCTGCTATTTATATTGCATTATAATAGTTGACTACTTATATTATTTATATTGTATTATTATAGTTGACTATTTACACTGTAATATAAATGAAAATTGAATGGGCAAAAATAGAATTATTAAGGAAACTTAAACCTTAACTTCTGATAAAATTTACGCATTTCTTCATTAATATGCTAACGAAGTGTAAAGGGATAAGTATTTGATGTACTTAAAATTGTCGTGTTTTTTCTTTAAATAGAATTTGAGCTATGGAAATTATTTCAAGCTTCAAAATTGTATTTGATTTCCCGTGAATATGCATTGAATTTTGCTAAAAGATCCTGAATTAATTTTTTCATCTAATAACAGTAAATAGCCTAAATTACTTTAAATATAATATATATTAAATATATATATTAATAATTTATTATATATATATATATATTATTTTGTAATTTAATTTATTTATTATTAATATATTAGATAATAAGAAGATATTGCAAGCTATTTTACATATGCTATTTATGTTACGTGATCCACAAATGAAATTCCAATTTGAATCGCGTTTAAAACGGTACCGAATTAACTTCTATAATTCAATATTCTAAGAACTCACGTGATACAACGTTGAACATTTTTAATAATTAATCAATCACGTGGCTGATTTAAGGCTTTCCCAATGAATGAATTTAACAGTCATAATATTATTTCAGTATTGAAGTAATACGTATTTTTCTCGGTGCCACCAAGTTCACAACAAAGATTAAAATTCTACGTAATCCTAGTTCTGTGCTTTTTTTTCTATTATCTTTTGGCACATTATCTCGAGCTCAGCCTTCGTTCTTAAACTATAACGACTTAACACGATAAATACTAGTATAGTGGATGACATCGTATTTTTCAACAGCAGCGGGGGTCATCAGTAATTGACGCCATTGAACTTGATTAAAACGCTCGCGACAAATGAGCTCCGCTGATATTTGTAATCGAATTATTTACATGCGTGTGTCGCAATACTGGAATGAAATTATATTAAACGGTGAATAAATCCGTGTCTGATCGCTAATGGAAAATTAAGAGTTCGAATTGATAGTAAACGAGCTTTCGAAACTTCGACTTCTTCTTTAGTTGCAAATGTAGATCTTCCGGTCCATTGAACCGTGTCTCTTAACTTGAAAACTGTGATTAAATTGAATCTTCGTCGTCGGATATTCAATGGAATATTCGATAAACGATTGCTTCGAATGTTCTTAAACGACTTAGGAAATCGGTAAGATATAGGTATGATAAAAATGTGTGTTTTAATTGAGAAAAAAGGAATATTACATTATATACTTTTTTTCTAATAGATCGAGTGACATTTATAGAAGCAGTTTTAGTAATACAAGCGAGAGTTAAATTGGTTTGAAAAGTATTAAAGACGAGAGAGGCGAAGTTTTATGAGGAAGTGTAGTTACTATAGTTGGCGACGATAGATAGCGCCACTCACAAGACCCAGTTTTTAGCCAGCGACTCCATATTGCCCTCTTTGTGCTAACGCCATTAATACGCAACTCGTCAAATTTATGGAAATTCATAATTAAACGTAACATTTTTTAAATTTTCTTCCTCCAAAATTTTACTTTTATGCTTTCGCAACTTTTTCCATATATAAATTTTTACTTTAAACTCCAACTGAAATATGGGATAATTTGTTGCTGCAGTTTTCTGCTTTATCACACATTTTCATTTAATAAATGAATGCTTTTATTTTGATATATTTGGGATGATATTTTTCAGACTTTAGAATGTATATAATACATGGAATAAATACATATATATATTATACATACATTTATGCATAATACATAAATACATTTAGAACGTATAAATACAGGTAGTAAATATACATATTATATGTATATTTATACATAATACATAAATACATTTAGAATGTATGTTGTCAAATTTGATATATGTAATAGCAAAAATGGATTTACTATAAGTACATTTAGGACGCTTATATAGATAGAAAATTAAGAAGTCATAGAAAATTATAGAAGTGGCCGAAGAAATAAAATCTGATCCGAGATATTTTTCGTGTTTAAATAGTTGATTGTCTGGTAATTACGTATATTTATTATAAAAAGTGTCTTAATAATCAGCTTTGCTTTATATTCGATGCTAAATGGATCACATTTTACCTCGATGTCCGAAATTTTGTTCAAATTGAAATATGCGTATGTTGGACTGTATATACGATATTAGATGGAGTTTAACCTCTTAGGCACGGCTGAATTTTGCGCGGGGCTGTTTCTCTGTACGGCAGAGTTCAACGCGAATTACGTGTAAATGATACGGCACTGCAATGCGTGACGGATAATGCTGTTCTTTACACGAGTACATTGGAATGAAGTGTTTGATGATTAAATTATAACTTTTCTTAAAGATATGATACACGCATTTTAACTTTAACAACTTATAAATACTTTAACAATTAAAGCCACTATAGTGGTGCGTCGTACAGAAAGATGACATCCGCGAAAGCCACTATAGTGGCGCATAGTGCCTAAGAGGTTAAGTCATCATTTTGCCAGTAACAAAATTGTTTAAAAAATCCAAGTCTTCGAAGTTCACGAACTTCGGCAACTTTTAGAAAGTCATCCTTCGCAAAAGTACTATCTTTATCTCTGAATCTATTAATAATACGAACTTCGCCTTGTTTTATTTGAATTGCGATGATTTCATTCGACTTGTATTTATTACACGTTTGCATTAATTCGCAATTTAACTTCGGCACACCCGTTTCAATTTCATCAACGGAATATCATTTTACAAAACCACGAGAAGCGCACCGTAAGAACGATAGGTATTTCTCCGACTATCGACCATACTTCCCGCCATCAGCTAGCGAAACACGTACCTAGAAACCGATAATTCGATCTCGATTTCACCCGATTCGCGCGAGTTACATCGTAGAAGCCCGTAAGCTCTGATTCTTCGAAGCTTCCTTCTTATTTCTCTGCCCGTGAAACGAAACGAATCGACGTACATAGCGGCAACCGTGTGTTGCGCCGCGCGTCACATCGACAAAGGTAATTTTATTTTCCGCGGTATTTCCTCGCCGCGAAATTCGATAGCTGCTAGACGGGGAAGAAAGACCACGCCACAGATTCTAATCCCCTTTTTTCCTTCCTCCCAACCCTTATACTTTCTTTCCCCGTTTGCGGTGGTATTAGCCACTCTTTATTCCCGCGGTGCGTAAATTCTAATGGGAAACGAATTAAGCTCTTTCCTTTTCCACCCCTAACGCGAACCGAGTCACTCTCGAAACTGAGGAGTTTCCATTTTGCTCGCTGAAAAAACTACCGCCCTTTTGCGCCATTTTATTGCAATTTAAGGCCACCGCGAGAAAGAGTCGAGGGAAAACGGGAGACTCGATTGTGTTGAAGTTACGTGCAAGCATTGGTACTACACGTGTGTGTTCTTCTACAATTTGCTCATATGCTAATACACAAGTGTACCGACATATAAAAGGAATTAAAGTAAGTGGAAAATGAAAAGAAATGAAATAATGGTAAACGTTGGTAATATAGAACACGTGAAATTAAAAGCTTGCCAAAAATAGTGGGATTTATCTTTTTTAATATTGTTAAACTATATGAGGTAATTAATAGTGTACCGATGAGTTTAACACTTATAATCACAGCTTTATTACAATAAATCATGGTTCAATCACGTGTGAGGCTTTACAATAGATCTTCGCTGATAATGTAATGCATGGATGCCCCGAAAATAAATCTAGAAACGCGCCTAAAATTCACCTGAAATTATTCACCACTTAAACGGTTAACCGTAACTCATTTTCAAAATATGTATCTAACATAAGATCAATAACTAAACAATCGAGTCGCCTTTTTTTCCTTTTCGAACTCAACACGAATTAAGTAGGGTAGATGTGTCCCAATTACTGTCAGTGTCCTTATAACCGACACTTTAATTATTTTATTTAGTGGCAAAGTAACGTACGAAGGATCGCAAGTAAACAAATTTTCATACTAAATTTATGTAACAATCCACAGACATTGTATATCCGTTAACACTTAATATTTCAAACGAAATATTAGCAGATAAATGAATACTGTTGGATATTAAAACGTGACCAGTGCAATAAGAAACTACCGGAATTGTTATAATTCATTGAAGGCGATACGTTGACTATACATCTTACATCTGTTACACAAATTGTATTGCTAATGCATGTAAACATTGTTTCTACTTAAATGAGAACTTTTCAAGGTACAGTACGGAGTACATTCGACTTCGTTGTACATTTTCAATTACGTAATAATTAATTCATTACATTGAACATACAAAAAAAATGTTCATAAATAAATTCGATATTGAACAATGTCACGCTCCAAACTGGAACAATTTTTAGATAAAATAATGTCTAAAATAGTTAAATAAAGTTACGCGTAATTGCGACATCTATCCTAACGTTTGCATGCAACGTTTCATTAGCTCCCAGCTTCCAGAAAATGATAAACAATTGAAATCTGTCAGCACCCTGTGGTCCACCCTGTACATACTCACACGTACACACACACACGCACAGTCCACGTAATACATTAGAACGCGTGCAAGGGCGTGTATGCGCGCGTGAAAATGTACGTAGAAGGTAAAGGGAAGAACGAACACGAGGGTAAAGAACCATCACAGCTATCGTCTCCCTTCCACCCCTCCAACCTTTCTTCAACCCCCTCACCCCACTGTTCGCCTCACCCTATCTGAAGCTTTGGCCAGGCAACGCTACCACCATCGTTTCCCCCCTCCGGCTTCCAATTAAAATCGTTTCGTCCATCACAGCCCTGTATTCTCTTTCTCTTTCGCTCACCCCTTAGTCTCTCTTTCTCTCTCTCTCTCTCTCTCTCTCCTTTTCCTCCCTTTCGCCACTCCTCCTCTTGCTGCTACGCTCTTGTGCAACGACGGCAGACCGCCCTTTCATTTTTCAAGATTTTCCTCTCCTCCAACGCCGGCAAGTCGACCGGGGAATCGGAAAAGGGAAGTCAAGAGAAGAGGATTTGCGCCCGGGTCACTCGGGGATGAAACTTTACACGCGCTCCTTGACGCGTTCGTCAACCGAAGGCCCACGTTTTCATATACAATTTTTCATCTTTTTTTTTTTGGACGGTTGATTGAGGGGACCTTTTTATCTGTGCTCGTTTGAGATTAATTTTTATTGAATCGGGGGAATCGATGAGGATGATGGGGAGATTGAAATTGGGAGATACGAAGCTATGTTGTTTGCTACGATAAAATTGTTATAATATTAATATATATAAAAATTAAATGTATATATATAGATTATTGAACCGTTTCGCTGCTATGGTATATATACGTCTTCGAGAATTGAACTGGCATTTGTTAAAAGCATACGTATACTTTTTCTGTAACGCAATATAATTCCTGGAATCATTCGTACGTCAATGTCACGGTACAATTAGTTATGTAAAGTATCCAAACATTTATACCTGTATCATTTTTATGTTAATGAACGTTATCGTTAGCTACGCTTTTAGTCTTTGGCTCCAAAGTGTTGGTAGCAAAAGGGTTACTAGCTCTAATTAATATTATTAATTAATTTATTTCGCTATTTAGCGAAATTAGTTTAGTAGTACTAATAAGTGCTACTTATCATTTATTTACTTATTTCACTTGAAGACCATTTGGTATACAATGTGTACGCTATAGTGAAGAATAACTATATGTAAAAAGAGATTAAGATAATTAACTAGAGCTATTATGAAGGAAAAGATAGCCGAGAATGATTCCGCTTAAAATTATTAAAAGAATCAAAAATGTCAAGAGATTAACCATACTTACTTACGTGTACTTCTAGTGTTAATAAAAGCTGCTCCGATTTATATGCATCAGACACGCTTTCGAGTATTAAGGCGATATAATGAAAGGGTTAAAATGATCTGTATCACGTTTCGTGGGGTGTTCAGAGTATAAAAGCTTGATTTCGCGCTATAGTAGTAGGTTGGGATTGATTTCGATGGAAAAATCGTTCTCCTTTTGTGACGGTTTCAATCAAACGAGCAACTCTCGATACTGCCACTTTAGGTGAACTGGTACATTTCATCGAAACGCAATTCAATTACGGCAAATTGATATAGTAGCCGCGTTCAACTTGCTACCGGCAAATTTTCACGAGGAACTTTGGAATACTAACCGATCAATCGGGCTGGCGATATTATTATACAACTAAATGTCGCGGTGTCATGTGGCCCATAAATTATCCGCTGTCCCATGGATTCTCACCTGTTCCTCATAAATTTCAAATTAATAGGCGAATAATGTATGCAGGAGATTTAATGCAATCTTGCTCGAAAGGTGTTATTACTGTATCTATTGTCTCGTAAACTTATGTTTGCTTAACACGTTTACTGCCACGCAAGTTTTTTTTTTATATTTTACTCGGAGGAACACAATTGAATTTAATACGATTCGATACAATAGATCGTAATGTTTAATGTGCGCAAAGTATTACGTTTTAAGAAGAATTCTTGCGTAATTGTTGAATAGTTTATTTTTTATTCCATAATATTAACTGATTATTTGATCGAGTTATATCATTTGGTTACCTATAATTAAAAATTTGTATGATCACTATGGCCACACTTAAAAAATAAACTCTCGTCCCAGGTCGATTATGATCAATCATGGCAGTGAACGTATTAAAAAAGGGGGTAAATTGTTATATATCGAATCCTTTGCACTGCAAATCTTTTTTTAATAATATGATACAACAGCAAGTGCAACTTCGATTCACTTTTATGATTTTTGTGGGAACACTTAACGTGTTACGTATTTCGGAAAGGTGAAATTTGCTTTGATTTCGACGAAACGAAAACGAAATTGGTAAAAATAGTGTTAAAAAATATTTGCAATGATATTCTCCCGTTAGTTGAGAGTCTCTAAAAATTTGCATGTGCATTATATATTTATTATTGAATTTATTTATTACATATTACTATTGAAACAAAGTGTGTATGTTTATATATATATATATATATATATATATATATATATATATATATATATATATATAGTTTCTTATGTTCAAATAGTAAAATCTTATAGAATAGCTAGAATAAACAATTCAATATTTCATATTAAATTTCTATCCTCCTTTTTTACATTGTATATTGTATTCATCTCTTATCGAAGTTTGTATTATATTAAACTAATAGCTTCAAGCTGCGGCTAGTTAATAGCGCAGCAACAAGATTACTCAATTGTAAATCAATCTGGCTTAGAATCTCTAATTATAACAAGATTTAAGTGCACGATATCCTGTAGGTTATCCAATAGAACACGCCGCTATAGGACCTAAATTATAGTAATCTAACAGGCCTCCGAAGTAGCCTGACACGAGTCGTATTCGCTGATAATGGGACCAGAAATATTCTTTCAATAATATTTTCACAGAGGGCCTGCTGCACGCGCCTGGTTGGATCTACGAGAATATAATTATCTCGACACGAGGCAGGATATAATTCATATCCTGCAGCAGAAGCCTTTCCGGAAGTACATTTTCAGAGTCGGGACACGTCGATTTTACCTTTTTTACAGCCACCGCCACATCTAACTCTCTTTCTCTCTTGTATCCCCCTCCTGGAAAGTTTCGCTGTCGAAGTTGGAAACTTTGATCGACTTTGATCGGTTGCTTCGAAAATTTACAGGCCAGACTATTCACGTTATTCGATGGTATACTTTCGAACAGAGTCCTTCCCTCCTCTCCGACGTTCGTT
The DNA here is from genome assembly GCA_028830335.1 of Eucera pruinosa. Taxonomy (NCBI): domain Eukaryota; kingdom Metazoa; phylum Arthropoda; class Insecta; order Hymenoptera; family Apidae; genus Eucera; species Eucera pruinosa. The sequence continues at coordinate 28,565,588 of JAMYCR010000001.1, read as the reverse complement.
CACGATGTATGAAAGGAAACTGTAATGTATAATCTAAAGCAATTTCTCTTTTTATGGGTATAACGCAGCTCTAGGTAATTATATAGCACGCAGTAAATTACAAAGCTCTTTTTATACCTATGCTTCTCCATTGTTCGATACGGTGTTGGAAGCAATCATTTATTTACGTCACTTTGACGATGAATGAAAGTTAATGTTTTAACAGGGTCGGTAATAAATAATTAATATAAATTATTAAAGTTTTAGCGACTTTCATTAATTAGATAAACGATATTGATTATGAAATTTTGGGTACTTGATATCTAGTAAAAGATACAAATGAACTTTTATAGTTGGTTAGGAGTCACTAAAATTAATACTACATATATACTCTGTCCGATGTAATTGTAATTAAATAGATATTACTTCTGAATTTTCCTAAGATATTACAAAATATTGTTAAACTATACGTTAAACATTCGGTCATTTGTTTTAAATTACGTGTCAAGGAAGGAAGAACAAATTGAATCCTGTTATTGTTATTAATACATATGAAAAGAATAGTTGAAGTTAGTAGAAAGTGTAACCATGAATTGTTTTTGTAATATCTTTCCTCCAGTTATGCTTTCCACTTTTTCTCTAGACTTTATATTAAAATTCAATAAATGTCGCAATAGCAATTAAACATATTTACGTTATTCTTTGTATATGTAAATACGCATCTTACTATTAGTTGTCGCAAATTTTTCAAAAACTGCACTTAAGCCACTTTACAGCCACAATACAACGACAATTAACCATAATAACCTGAATTACCAAACAGCAAAGCACAGAAACAAACCGTTCGACGCACGTAGATTTTTCCCATCAAACTTTATACAACCTAGGGTAAATGTACCACGTACTGCCACTTTAAGGTTTTCGCGTAACTTTATTTAACTATTTTAGAACGTATTTAACGTTCCAGTTGGGAGCATAATATTGTTCAACCGCTCTTTTATTTATGAACATTTTTTTATATGTTCAATATAACAATTACTAATTAAATTACTAATTAATTGAAGATATACAACAATGTCCAATGTCCTTCGTACTATCACTTGAAAACAATTTTTATTTAAATTGAAACACGTTTTCTATATATTAACACGTCGGTTTGTGTAACAGATATAAGATATATATTAAACGTTTCGCCTTACTGAATTATCACACGTTCCATACTTTATAATTATATGGATCACATTTCAATGTTCAACAGCACGTTTACCTTTTAATATTTATTTATAAATATTAAGTGTAAACGAATATACGATGTCTCTGTGGTGTTACGTAAATCGAAGTCCAAATTTACTATGAAAATTTCTTTACTTACGATTCTTTATACGTTACCTTGCTATTAAGTAAACGAATTCAAGTGGCAGTTATAGGAACAGTGGCAGTAATTGGGCCATTTACCATATGAATCGCGGAGCAAAATAACAGAGAAGGGGAGGAAAAAGGGAAATCGTAACATTTTATGCCCACTCTTGCCCGGCACGCATTTCGTATGCAATTGTTTCGCCGTGATCTCTATCCTATTACGCGCATTCGTTTTGGGATCGCGATTCCCATAGTTTGGTACACACGAATCGTGGACTTGGGCGGGGTGCATTTTTCCCCCAGCCTGCTCGATATAGTATTAATTCGTTCCGGTTCGAAAGCTAATCCAGACACCAGACTAACCCTTGTCCATTTTCCTCCGTTCCGCTCCCCAAAATACGTCGATTCCGGTCTGCCGATATACGTGACCTGGGCTTCGAATCGTTCGCTCACTTTTTCCCCTCCGCATCCAGAAACGCGCGACGTTAAACGTTGCAGCACCACGTCGACGTTCCTTCGCCTGGCGTTTTACTTCTGAACGATTTAACACGGTCCACGATTTCGTCGAAAAATTAATTCGCCCTCTCCTATTCTCTTTCGAATCGTATATATTTTATTCAGGAATTTGACCACGGCCGCTTTTTCGAATTCGCCTCGTCGAACGCTCGTGGCTCTTTTTTTTTTTTTTTTTGCGAACACAATGAAAATACACTGCCTCATGGTTTACAATCCGTCTCTGGCCCCCTTTGTTATTTTACCTTGTATCTAAAGTAAATTAAACTTGAAACATTGCCCGTTCTGGAATTTTTCGATCGACATTGTTAAAGCACCGCCACGCTCTCTTTCTGTGTTTGGAGTAAAAATTAATTTGATTTATCGCGCTTTCGTTCGTTTGGAAAGATTGCCGCGCAATCTTATAATTGAAGGTTTTTGGAAATTAGCACTTTTATCGGGTGTACAAAACGATTCGGTGTTTTTTTTGACAAGCTTGGCATTTATTTTCAACGAAATCAAGCAGCTGTTTTGTGTTGAATATAATTGCTAATGTTTTTGCGATACTTTACGCTGCGAAATATAGTAGTAAACGTGAAACTCGAATCTGAAAATTTGTATGGCTTCGAAATCCTCGACTTTTTGGAAACTCGAAACTTTCGAAACCCCAAGTGGTTATTTTGCATAAACTTCGTCAGATAATCATTCGTTATTCGTCATTCGTTAAAATTCCTAACAATGACCCCGTTTTTAATATAACACATTATTACAACAGACAATGGGTATTATTTCTTGTACACAATTTGATTCGTTGTTCGGTCGTAGTTTTGCGCCGTTTCCAATGCAGGACTGTGCTTAATGAGTTCTATACTTTAATTAGCCCATATTTGGACCAACTCCTCCAATTATTTACAACAGAAGAAACTATTAGCGATTAGGAGAAGCGCAGTTAATTTCCATATATCCCTTAACCACTTCGCTACTAAAAACGTACATATAGGTTCTCAAAAATGGGACAATCGTTTGGTAAAAATATACGTATCTGTTTTCTGTAACGAATACTATATTTACTATAATTTATATTTATTTTACCATAATTAATTATTCGAAATGTACCAATATTTATAATCCTACTGCTTTTGTAATAATAAAAATATCTTCCATCTGTGCATTGAGAATATATCTAGTTTTAGAATGCCGCAGTCGAAGGGTTAATAAATAGCAAACTAAAATAGCAGCGTAGCCAAGTAAATCCGTTGAAATACAAAAATCGTTTCTAGTTGCGTAAGAAGTGAAAACCGCGGCGTCGCCGAAGAGTTGAAACTTGAAGCGATCGTGAAACATGTGGTGCATTTTTCCAAAGCCACGAATCAAGCCGTAAATCAAAGTAGCGAACTGAAGTACCTCAGCCCATCGACTCACAAAGCGTTTCTCCACGCGACAACTAATCGTGAGTGCTAACAAGAGGGAGAGGAGACCTAAGAAAAGAGCTTGATTCCGCTGGAAGACGGGCGGCACGCGGAATGAAGCATCCGAAACGTAAAGAAAAGCTTCTGCAGGTATAAGTTGGAACCAGGGGTACCTTCTCTAATAAATTCCATTAGACATGGCCTCTTGCTCCCGAGGGTCCCGATATTATGTTACGCGTTTTGACGTGCATTCTCAATGGGCGCGCATCCATTACGCGGCCCGGTGCGACAACAACCGTCCTTGCCTGAACTCATTCATCGAAATCCTTTTTTTAGGGACCCCTCCTTTCTTTTTTCTCCTCCCTCCACCATCACCGATGCTAGATCACAGTGGTTCTTAACTTTTACGAAGCCACGGAACGCTGTTGATTAAGGGAATATTTTCGCGAAACGCTGCAATCACCGAGTCCATGAATCGAAGCGTTTGAACCTTTGACATGGGAACAGTTTTGGAAGATCGACGGGTTTCCGGATAATATATCACGAATTACGTGTACGCATCATCATTAGTCGCTACTGTCATCTTATTAATCATTGCAAAGGTTCTGAATTCATATTTTGTGTACGTCGAACGAACAGAGGTCAGCAACCTTTTTACTACGAAGAACATGTGACTAGTTTAGGACTAGACTGCAAATTTGTACGCATTTGGGGGAAATTTAAATTTGCAGAAAGGTGAAAAATGCACCTAATGCACAAAATTATGTGAAGTATTTAAAGGGAAGTTTATTATATTTAAAGGAAAGTTTATTATATTTAAAGGAAAGTAATATCTAGTCTAAGATAAAGTATACATTATATAAAGCAGGTCTGTATTAATGTCCAATTTCTTTAATTATGCTGCTCCGCTTATAACAAGCTCGCAGACCACTAATGTTCCACGGAACCCCGATTAAGAACCACTGTGCTAGAAAGTCTATGGCGCTGAGCCTCTTCAAAATGAAGGCACCCAAAACTGAACTGGGCCCACTAAGCTCAACCAGGCGAGGGTAATTCGATTCACAAGCAAAATTCAGTTGCCGGCCAACGGGCTATAGCACGAGACACTCATCCTGGATACTGGATTACCGGAGCCCAGGTCTGATCCCGTGACGCTCCTTTGTCGAGTTCCTCTGTTCATGGATGCTTTTCTACACCCCCCTCCCCCGTCTTCGTTGCTCTTTTCCTTCCTTTAACGCGACCCTGCCTCGCCGATCAGCGGCGAAAGGAGAAGAAAAGATCGGCTATGTAACGACCGGCACAATGACTACTCCCGCCGATCTATTAGGAAGAATAACGACGTGTCGTGAGGAGTCTTCTGCTTCGGTGGTTCGGTGAGAATGAACCGGGGGAGAACTATTTCTGCTTAGTTCTTTTCCGCGATTCGTGGACGCAACATTGCGTTGTCGATTGTGATGCGGCTCGTAGATTTCGGGAGTGGTTACTACAAGGGAATTGGTTCTATGGGAGAGGTTACTGCGAGTTCCTCGTCGAGTTCATTGACGAGCGAAGTGTGATTAATGGCAATAGTGACGCACAATGACACTTGCGGAGAAGGTGGAGATGTTAGAGTTCTTTCGACGATTGTTAAGTTATGTGCAGTCTTGAAGATCGTGGATTATAGACGAGGCGGTGTAAATATAGGCTAGTACTTTTGTTGGAGCAGGGTTTATGCGCAGGAAAAAATATGCTAATAAGTGCACTTTGAATCTTTCTTTATTTCTTACTGGCTGACGAAATCGTACTACAACGTGAAGCGTGAACAAGCACGTGTATACATATAAATGCTAAAACTAATTAGCATCAGGGGGCGCGTCGTCCGTTATCGATTATCGATCTTTCTAATTTATCAACAACTTTTATCTTAGAGTTTATCGTCGGACATGTTGAAGATACTTAAACTGTTACACGCCAGTGTGTATCTTCAACGTGTTAGCTTTCTGATGGACAATTAAAATATGCCGAAGAAAATAGTATATAATGTTTGTTACAAGTTACAAATTTGTATTAACAGTAAAGTTTTTTATTTTTGAACGTGTGGCCATTCGTAAGGTAGTCTAAAATGGAAATGGAAATTGTTCTTTGTTTTCAGAAAACTGTCCTTTTTATCGAGGGTAGGTAAATAAATGCTCTTGATGTCAGCGATATAGTGCATGTCAGCACTTAGCTAATTAATTCCTACTTCAACAGATGATTGTTAAAGAAACGAAACAAACGTACCTATGAAAATTTCTACAATCACGAAATTCGTAAGAATGGCACTGTTTTTAATAGAACACGTTAATACAAAGGTTACCAAAGTCTCTAACAGAGTTCCAACAGATCAATTCTAAAGTTAATTAAAACCGTATGAGTTTGAACTGCATATAGAAGAACCAAACGCAAAATTTTCTCCCAAAATTACCTACCTTCCTGTGGAAAAGTTGCCACCTTAAATTATAGTTTACTTAGCGTAAGCATAAATTCACCTGCAATCCAATCATATTACTCCAGATAATCAAAACAAGCTTCCTCTTCAAGAATTCAGCCCCTCTGCATCGTAATTCACCCATATTGGCCATAAACTTCACTTAACCTTCGCTTGCCGCACGCCAATCTACCACGGCGTATCCCGAAACAGTAGTAAGCGAAAATTCCGCGTCGTAAAAGTACGTTGGAAAGCATTGCAAGCATCGAAGAAAGCACGTTTGAAGCGAGATCATTGAATATCCTGGGTATCCTCATGGCTGAACCGTGTGTAGCCGTTCGAATCGCAGTAAAACCAATCCTCTCGGCGAGGTTTGCGAAACAATCTCACCCTAGTGGCCACCCTTTCGTTTCCTAGGCGTTACGCCGGTGTCACGGCAATTTACATGTTTGGGACTTCTTTGGCGAACCGATGCACGCCGCTGGTAACGCGAAATGGCAGCACACCCCAGGGGAAAATTCCGAAACTGGGAAAGTTCGTTCGTAAAAGAGTCGAGTGCTCTTGGCTGAAGCTTTTCGAGGCGGAGGGTGGGCTCGCAAACGGTGCACGAATTGAAATTCATCGTGCAAGGAAGAGAAAAAGATGGGGACGATCGACGTGTACAGCGATTTGTAGGATCTTTGTCGTCCGAAGGCGAATTTGTTTTATTGCAATGCCTTTAACCCTTTGCCCTCGAAATTTTTGTTTATCAGTATGATTATAGCGGTAATTCTAACACGTTTTGTAGCTTTTGTGAGGGTTTAAAGCATTACATATTTTGGAAAAGGGGAAAGTTGTTTTTAAGGAAATGGAGGTTGAACTTGCGAGGGTAAATTAAAATCTCGAATCTTGACTTTCGAGGATTTATGTGTGTCTCTTTAGTAAAGGGTTGATTATATACATCTCTGTTACGTAATTGGTGAACTAGAACAGGATTATCTTTTATGAGCTTTGGTTAAATAATAGCATTCTTAATTTGAGCAAATTCTGCTTCTCTTTGGGTCACTTAAAATCCAATAAATAATGGACGATGCATTGTTTCAGGCTGATTTTAATTGGTACGATTTCACCAATTTACTATAGGTAATCGTTTATACTGACAGCGAGGAAAAATAGAGCACACAAAAATAGGATTTTTGTAAGTTTCACTTAATTCCATTCACTAAGTTGATTTTCTACAAGCAATCTGTTAATATTTTAATCCCTAACAAACTGCTTAAAACGAAATGAGAAAAAAAGAAGCATTTAGAGTTTCGCAAGCTACGAAAACTTCGAGTGTCGAGAGTTTGGATGGTTTTGAAACCCCGCAAAATTTCACGTTCGAGTTTCGCGAATCTGGAAATTAATTTTCGACTCATCTTCAAATTACCCAGCTTACTCCGATGCCATTTCGAACCAGTTCAATTATTCCACGGAAACAGGACGAATCTAGCTAATGGCTGCAGCTCTAAAAACACTTCTAGCTGCCCTCCTATTTTCCGAAACACACGTCCAATTTTACTTCTGCTTCTTATCGTATCCGTACCCTTTTTTCTCTCATCTTCTTTCTTTGCGTCGCGTTCAAGGTTCCCCGGAGCACCTAGTCGCCCAATTCTTTATTCCTTCACGTTCCTCTGCTTCCTGTTGCGTAGCACTCGATCGAATGTCAGAAGGACGTTCTTCACAGGCGTAAAAAAGGGCTCGGAAAGGATCCAGTTCATTGGCTAATAGAGAACGTAAAAAGAGCATGGCTCGAGTTTCTCGAACCGGTCACTCTATCCGGGACCTCGGTCTGTCAGGCATTTTAGATTGTCAGCTTGACACAATGAAAGAGAAAGAGAGAGAGAGAGCGAGTGGAGCTCGGGGTGCTCCGAATCCGAAGCAGGCTTATAATCGACTTAAGGATCCTAGCAACTGCTCCACTTTCCAACTATCGACTTCGAGGAAATCTAAAAATGAGTCGCGAACCCCTCAACCTTTTCGTCCGTGTGCCTGTGTGAAAGTAAATTTATAGAGCAACGAATTCGATACGGGTTAACGTGGTAATGGGGTTACTTCAATTTTTAATTGCACTCGAGATCGTTTTGGGAGAGGCGTTAGAAGCTGCGATAAAAGTTAATTCGGAATTTAGTTCGTAAATTCTATTCTGTCTAAAAAAGAATGTCGGTTGTCCAAGAAATACAGTTTGTCGCAGAAGTCTACATACTTATTACGTACATGCATAATAATACATAATTATGGGATTTGAAACGCTTCGAATTGATTCGAATAGACATGTTGTGTATCAAGCAATAAATTCAAATCACTTCGAACATGAGTCGAAGCCTGATACACTTGAAAGTCTTAATTGTCTTGAAAGTCTTGATTGTGTTGAAAGTCTTGATTGTCTTGAAAGTTTTGATTGTCTTGAAAGTCTTGATTGTCTTGAAAGTTTAGATTGTCTTGAAAGTCTTGATTGTCTTGATAGTCTTGAAAGTCTTGAAATTCTTGAAAGGAAGATACGATAGTGTCTAGAGGAGTTGCACCACTTTAGGACTATGCAGATAACGCATAAATACGTTCTCTAATATCAATATAAGTATTCTTACTAATCATTCCAATGATCTTTGGATTCATGTATATTTATTATTTCATATGAATCTATTCTTATTGGAAAGGATTCGAATTTAGAAGCTTTATATATAGTCAGCCATAGTTGATCCATTTTAATACATTAGGGTTCCTTTAATGCAAATAAACCCTTTACCGTCGAATAGCGCAGGCAATTACCTCTCATACAAAAGTTAAACTAAAAATATTGATACTTATAAGGTGGTGCAATTTCTGCGACCATTTATACTTTCTTTCTTAAACAAAGAAGAATTCCAGTTCCAATGGATTAAGCTAACTAAACAAACCATAAAGACCTGTATCAAATCCTCTTTGCTAAAAAAAAACAAAGTATAGCAATATTCGCGAAGCTATTGTGTAGTACATTGCGATGTACCTTCTAACAAACACCAATCAATTCGTGTAAATCTAAAAATATTAATCTGAAAAATACTGCTCCACCGAAACCATCAATCGAAGCATCACAGAAAAACTGTAACAGAAATTCTCGATACTGCGGGTCACATAAAAAAAAAGCTAATACATTTTCCGTTATGGGCGAGAGCGTTTTTGAAAAAAAAAAAAAAGATGAAGGGAGAGAGGGGAAAAAAACGAGAGCGGTGACATTGTTGTACCAGAGGCAGCAGGGTATCGCGACAAAGCCGGGCTGCCTTCAAAAATTTTCATTTCGCACCGTTGCGCACAGGAGAACGTCCACGATTCTGGGTCAACTCACCCTCGTCGTGTAATCCCTATAGCAGCGGCGAATGCATGGCCGTGTGAAACGTGCCTAATCGCGAGATCGGCTCAACCCTTCTACCTCGGTGAAAACCGCACCTGGCCACCTGCCCAGGATTACGCGTAGCTATTGTTCGTCGTCGAGCCTCGCGAAGAAGACCTGGCCTAGGTTTGGTAATCTGGATCATAATGCTATTTTTGTGCGTTAGATCGATTCACTCTTCCTACGTGTGCTTTTAACAGCGTGGTTGGATTCGTGTGATGTAGTAGGGTCGTTTAGTATTTGTTTTGCGGTCAGAGAACGTGTATGATACAGTCGAACCTGTAATTCTTCGAATTTTTTTTTGAAAATTTAAGTTCGATGTTTATTGCTTTAACCCTTATTATTTGCTTCGACGCTGTGTCAGATACGAAATATTCAAATATTATACATACGGTATTTGTATTTGTTACAGTAATTATAGAAATTCCAAAGGAAATTAAAGGAGGTAAATTCAATATTGTTATAAATATCATAAGTATTTATCTGGTTCGTCTATAATCTGCGTCACGAGTAAGTCTCGTGGTTTTATAAGATTTCTTCCGATTTAAAAGTAGTACTTTTACATGAAACGCTAATTAATGTAACTGTCATATTTATTTATTTGCACAATATTAAGTATAATATTTCTACTTCTTCCTAACATTAATAATTTGTATTAATGTTGCGTTTATAAAATAGAACTCAAAGTGTTAAACCTCGTACTGAAAAACTTCGATGAATCGAAACTTCCAATCTCGAAGATTTTTTTAAATCTTCCCTTTAGATTTGGTTTATCTTTAAATAAACCTCTATTGAGGTTCTCTAATAATACATAGGTAACAGTTCCAAACTTCCAGCATTTTTACGTACGTCTATAACTCTATAAAAGGATATATTATTAGGTACATGCAAAATACCGTCGCTTGCGTTATGCATAGGTAATTCTATTTTCGTGAATTAATTCTGATAGACAGAACGTGATACTATTACAGGATATCTATAAACGTCATCCTATTAGGTAGCTGCATATGAAATGTCGTTTCCCCGAAGTTCCAAATTAGTAGGCAGATATTATATTATTAATTGAATCCGACAGTAATAGATATCCGAGTAGTAAAGATTCCAAGAATAGAAAGTTAGAATACAGCACTTATAAGTTGAAATATCTTATTTAGCATACGGATGCATCCATTAAAATTGAAGCTCAATTATATCCTTTGCGTCGTCTTTCTCCAAAATCATTTTTCAAATGCTCTGTTATTTTGTAGTGAAAGTAACATAATCGTTCATTTTGGCGTCATTTTATAATACAGTAACACTTTATTTACCGGGTACCAATAATAAGTTATAGCCCTTTCTCGAATAAATATTTGTCAATGATAATTCAATCAACAAGCAAAATAATATTTTAAATCTTTATATGTATTACTTCGTACATTTCAACAAGATGTTAAAAAAAGGGTTTCGAGACTTCGAAGAGTCTCTATAGTACTCACCAAGAGGAGTAAAATATGTCGAAACACGATGTTGGCAGAAATCTAACAAAAAGTTTCAATGTTGAATATCTCGAAACACGATTTTGGCAAAAATATAATGAAACAGTTTCAACGTTGAATAACTTGAAACACGAATTTATTTATTTATTTATTTATTTACGGACAAGGGACCACGATACATCACCATATGCAAGTGTGATATTACATAGAATAGAATAACTAAAATAATTACATAAAATAAAACAAAATAATATGAATAAAGCAAGTATTAGACACTTAGTAACAGTTAGTATTAGATGTAGGTAATTGTACTATATGCAATATGTGTGTAATTGCACTATATAAAAGTGTAAGATTCCATATAATAAAATAAAGTAAAAAGAACTAAACAGGAGTTAGTGTTAGGTGTAGATAATGTGAGCCCTTCTTCCAAAGATCATTCGAATCGCGGAAGCTTCGAACAACCCAATTAACGCGCATCCTTCTGTTGCTTGTTACAGGGTGTTTGTTGGACAATTCGGCGCCACGGGGCCCGCCCGATGTGCCACCCCGTAATCCTACAATGAGTCGCGTCAACGGAAGATTGCCAGGAAGTCACGCAGCCAGCGATCACGAGTGCGATCCCGATCTTCAGCCGTCCTGTCTCGTACGAAACGCATCCGGCGGCTTCCACTGTATGCCAAGTAAGTCTTCAGGGGTTGTTCGAGGCTATAGTGATTTGTAGCGTAGGAAACGGGTCAAAACGAAGACCCCTAGAAGTGAGAAAGCGGCTCACCTCCTTTGGTACGCGCATCGTATTCTTCTACTTGATCAGCTTGGCACTGATTACAGATTGATCGCTAGGTATTTGAGCTTATTAACGAATAAAGCTATAATCTAGGCTCGTGTGATGGTCATTGCGAAGACTGGGCAAAACATGTGAAATTATTGTAGGAGTAGAGTTATTTGCATTGCGTTACATATTTTAGGATTTAATATGCTGTTATGGCAAAGTAATTTTCGTAGATTTAGAGCATGATAATTAACCATTTCTATATAAATGTTACAAGTACAGGGGATTAAATTTTAAGCTTAGGTTTCGTTTTTGTTCGAGCTCTAGATTAATGATTAGCGTTATGTTTATGTATTATATATTACGTTTCATATTTCATATTTTGTGGTCAAGTTTATATTTGTGTTTATGGTTCGGTTGCGATTGAAATTATTATAAAATACAAGTTCAGGTTATTTAAGCAATGCCGTATAGTTAGGTTGTGTAAGAAATTAGGATAAAGACTCGATGCATTCGGAAGTCTTTCAAAACCGAAAGGGGTGTAAAAATAAAAATACTTCGAGGAGTAATAAAATCTTCGCGAGCATAAATTACATCTGTAGATTGCAAAAATCTCGTAGCATTAATGCAACAATGCGTCAAAGCAATTATCCAAACTCTGAATGTTAAAAATAAATAAAGAATTGGGTTAGAAAAATCTTTAACCAAGCGCACAAGGTGTAGTTTGATTGAAACACGAACCCTTTGACGTTGAAAATTGTCAATAAATATGTATAAACTATTATAGACGTTTAAAAGTGACAAATTTCGTACCATGACTTATCTTCCTATAAACGCAGCCTTCCAGAAACGCAAAAGCTAGAAGAGTTTGCCCAACGCAAAGACCTATACACAGCAAACAGAATTCTTATCTGCAGTCTCCTCTTAAGCGGTCAATCTTGCACTCTGGATATTTGTTTCTCAAACACTTTTAACCGATAGCGACTTGGGAAAGTTCTCGAAATCCTGGAAAAATGTCGATCGGTGTAAAGTTCGACTCCGTTTATCTGGAAATCGTTTATTTACCGCCAAACCGGGATCAGATACAAATATTCCCGAATGGACAAACCGTCGACTTTCGACGTTTGACGAGCGTGAAAGCGAAAGCAGAAATAAAAGCGAAAAGGAAAAAGAAAAAGAAAAATTACGATTCTTAGAAGAAGAAAAGTCGTTGGTATTTGGAGGAGGTGTGTCCACCGATAACGCGGACAGTGCTTCATCGAGGACCGTAATAGGAAGGCTTAGCTAAGAAATGGGGAAAGTGATTGACGTCCCTGACGAGGGTAGTACACGCTGTAATCAGCGGTAACCAATTGTGGGCGGGGGTGCGATAATTTTCCAAGACCAAGCCAGGTCTTCTTCTGGCCCCTATCTTATCAGCCAGCCAGGACTCTGCCTCTAGAAAAAGTTCGATGGTTACACTTCAAAACGTCCGAATGCTTAAGCTTTATTTAACGCTGCTGTTCTTTCTCACTTTTCACATTATATTCCTTCGATTTACGCTGAAATGATGAACGAATATTGCAGTTAGTATGAGAATTATATTGGGTTGTAACGTACATATATTCGTTTCACCCTTTTTTAGTGGTTTTAAAACCATTTATCTGTAAATTCGGAAATAAGTTTAATCAGTTAAATTTGTAACACTGTAATCGACGATCTTTTCTAAATGTTTAGTGGCTAAAAGGTTTTTCTCATGTAGAATTTCCGAAACTTCAAACATGTCTTGGAAAAACGGAACGAATATATATGTTACGATCTAATACAAATTTTAAATACATTGAATATCAAGGGGAAATATTTACAAATATAATACCAAATAAAGCAGATTGTCAACAAATAGTAAATAATAGTAAATATACATAAGTAGAAAATACGATTTCACGAGAATCTACGTACGTGTATATTAAAGTATACAAAACTTATTTTTACATTGTTAGACTTTTTAATGCATCTCTGGCGTGCTATAATTTGTTTAGCATAAAAAAATAACATCTCATTTGCATAACTAATAATGTTCACTTTATGGAACGTTGCCTAAGAGTCTTTCTCATTTATAATCTTATATTTTATGAATATCTGCCCCATTTTTATTATTCTAAAATATGTCCGAATATTTTTAACGAATCTCCAAACCTGATATAGTTATTACATAACATTTTCTGCTTACTTTATAGCTATAAAATATACCAATAAAATTTTGTGGAGAAAACCTTCAACACCAATATGGAAATATTTCATATTTAAAATGTGTATGTAGATATTTGTAATAACTAACTGTATATGGTTTTCCAAACAACAAAAGTTCTACGCATTCTCCAACCCCCATTGAACAAAGCTAACAGGCAACCGTTAGGAAAGATGAATGACGATGGAATTTCGCGTACAGTCACAGGAGGTTCGAAGAACCGTAAGATACTCTATCGACAAAACGCGACAAAAGACTCGAAAAAGATTGGTAGCAGTGTCGATGACCAGACAGGACGAACAAAAAGGAAGAGTCGCTAGAACCGAGTTGTATATCCGACGTTAGGCGGAGTCCAAACTATTCTATGGAAGATCATAAGCGTCACCCAGTGTCATAACCAAGGGTCAATAAGTCGAAAGGCCATAAATCACCGCGTTCGAAACTGTCCCACGCTTTGGAGAAACTGTACGCTTCGAAACGCTTTGAAGTGTTGCAAGGCTCCTCTAGCGTTGTAAACGGAACGTTAAGTATACAAATGGCAAAAGTCGTTTCTGGCGCCTGGACAGGACCGTGAAAAATTTCGAGTCTTCCCGGTCGAGTCTGTGTACAAGAAAGACGATTGTAAGAAAGAAGTTGTCCATGGTGCATCTTCCATGGCCACTTTTATCGGTCTCTTTTCCAGCACTCGAAACGTCAAGAAGCTCGGGATGGTTTTACCGTTGTTTTCCTTACAGTCGATACCCGGGGCTGCTAAAGCGTCTCGAAAACCCTGTTCCATGCTTTTCTTTTCTCAAGTGCATTCACTGCTGCCACGCCTGGTACACCCAACCGCGGCATTTTACGGGTTATCGTTTCTGAGGTACATTCAAGTGGCCAAGGTTCTTCCACAGACTCCACTTTGTGCGTCCCTTAGGGTAGTTTTTCGGTTATCAACCTTTCGCGTCCGATAAAGAAGCATGGAATACTGGCTGACAAAGACCGAAAGCGCTCCGGTGAGGTACAGAATAGACCTATCGTTTTATGAGATTTCGTGTCACGTGGTCTGAAATACGGACGTTTAAAGAAAATCAAAATTTTCGATCAGGAATATCTTCCTTATTATTACGCGAAGAGGATTGTAAACAGTTCTGAAGTACTTTAGTTTGCAGAATATAAAAGCAAACGCAATAACTGTGGATTTTGTGCAATTGAAAATGTAAACATGAATTTTTCGAAGAATATCTTCTTTCTTATTACATGAAGAGAATTGTAAACACTTCTGAAGTAGTTTAATATGCAAAATATAAATGAAAATGCAATAGCTGTGGATTTTATGCAATTGAAAAAGTAAGGATGAAAATGGTCGGGGTAAAGTACCTAATAATTAATCAACAGTAAACCAGTCATCGACACTTCTTACGATTTTAATTGGAAGTTAAGGTTCTAGTTTATAGTTAATTTCATCTATGAATTTGGCTAACTTTACAATTCTACGATTGATAACATTTAAGGACATTCCACTTAATAAATTAAGCTAGGGAATTATTAAATACCCATATTGATTGGAACAATGTGCGAAGGTTAAAATAAACTCGAATTAAACCTCGGGATTTTCAATCCTAAAACATGAAGGTTTATGATTGTCAAATGAAACAGGAATAAATGTCGATCAATTTTAGTTATGCAGCTAACAAATCCGCTTAAAGATTCTTAAAAAAATGTTTCGACTATCAAAATTAATCGTGACTATGCTTAGGTGTCACATCCACTAAATTTTCTCTGTATAAATATTTTTACGTATAATTTGCATCCATTAAATTGGTATGGTACATCCATAATATTGATTACACTACAAATTCATCATAATTATTGCACTCATCCAATATAATATACCCATAAAAAATTCTAAACTATAAATAATAAATACTAAAGCATTCAAAATAAGGAAATCCATCATAACTATTATTGCACTTATCCAATATATAGTATACTTACAAAAAATTCCAAACGATAAATAACGAATATCGAAACATTCAAAATAAGGAAATCTATCATATTTATTGCACTTATCCAATATAATGTACACGCAAAAAATTCCAAACGATAAATTAATAAATACTATAAAATTGAAAATAAGGAATGATAATATATTTTCGCATAAAATACTTTCGGTTCCAGTATTTGAAATATAATAAGATCCCCGTGCTTCTGCTTTTCCTTTTCATTGCGGAACGTCAAAAATATGATAGCCTAGGGCGGCAATAACTTAAATCCGCCCCTGTCTACAACCAGTATAAACCTTCAAAGATTTTTCGAAACGAACACGTCTATGATCTTCGGCTGTAAACCGCAACATCTTTTCAACCCTGATGATTTTTTATGGAAACGCATAAAAGGATCGAAATCGAATCGTCTTCGAAGCTCTTTGTTTTGCCGCGGTCGAAGAATTTGCTGGCTCACCCTTAACCCTAAGCTATATACCTGGTGAGCACGAAATCAGAGCGTGGGAAGACGAAGTTCCGCAAAGGCAGACCCCATGCCGCTAATTGTAGGTGTAGCCGCTCGTTCGGCCCCGAAATCCAATGATTATGGCATTTAGGCAGATATCCGTGATTACAGCGATTCTCGGTTTCCCTGTTGCTTATCCCTTTTGCTCCTCTTTTTGTGGCTATTGGCCGCACGAGACGGTCGCCTAATGCGCTAAAGGATAGAATAAGAAGGAGGGATACTTCCATGGTTGGCGTGTCGAAATTGCTTTTAATGACCGAGTAGACGAACATGGTTCTGCTGCGCGCAGTTAGGGGTATTTAAACATTTTCAAACGTTTCCATTTCTAAGCTCTTTGATTTCCAAGCGTCAGAATTTATAAGCTTTTGGATTTCTAAGCGTTGAAATTTCCAAGCCCTTACAATTCCTAAGCTTTTGGATACCCAAGGCTTTGGACTTCTAAGCGTTCAAATGTCCAAACCTTTCGATATCTAAGCTTCTGAATTTCTACACCTTTGGAATTCTAAGCTTTTGGATTCCCAAGTTTTTGAATTCCACGCCTTTAAATTTCCAATCTTTTGGACTTCTGAACGTCTGAATTTTGTAAAGTTTTGAATTCCCAAGCTTTCCAATTTCAATCCCTAGTGTTAAAATTAGCATAAATTAATACAGCAGTATTTTTAAGAACACAGCCACGAAGTCGTAAAAAAGCCCCATTTCATCACCACATAAATTACAAATCCCATAAAGCGACTCTAAACCACGTTCACCGCAACGAATACCGAGACGTGACCAGAAAAGCCAAATATTTAAATACAATCCATCCTTTTATATATCAGCATTCATTATACCGCGTCGTTTTCAATTACCCAGTCGAAAGAAAGTCCGTAGGATTGATGAGATGTCCCGTTGTACAAAAAAAAGCCACCATCGATTACACCGGGTGGACGATCTTGCGGTGTTACGATGGTGTACAGTTTTCCCTCGTACACCTTGCGACCTGGCAGCTTGAAATTCAAACCGAAACCGCGATGAATCATGTACTTATCGATTCAACACGGGCCTCGTTCACCGTCTCGCTTCTTCCTCTTTTTCCTTCGTCTTCGTGTATCGGAGAAACATGGTGAAAAGAAAAGGGCGTCGCGTCTGGCATCGCAAAACGCGCCTCGACGCGTTTTATCCCCGCGCCTTATTGTTGTAAGGCTAAAAAAAAGAGAGGCAAAAGAAACGCATCGTTGGTTAATTTATTTCTTTACACCAACCCCGCCCATATCATCTCATCACTTTAATTGTAGGTAATACTATTATATATTAAGTATTGGTAATACAGGGTAAATGACCCAATTACTGTCACTGTTCTTATAACTGCCACTTCAATTGGTTTATTTAATAACAAAGTAACGTATAAAGAATCGTAAGTAAAGAAATCTTCATACTAAATTTGGACTTCGGTTTACGTAACAACGCATACGCGTCGTATATTTGTTTACGCTTAATATTTATAAATAAATATTAGGAGGTAAACGTGCTGTTGAACATTGAAACGTGACCAATATAATTATAAAGCATGGAATGTGTTATAATTCAGTCAGGCGATACGTTTACTATATATCTTATATCTGTTACGCAAACTGACGTGTTAATATATGTAAAACGTGTTTCCATTTGAATGAAAAGTTCTCAAGTGACAGCACGAAGGACATTGGACTTTGTTGTACATTTTCGATTACGTAGTAATGAATTTATTATATTGAACATATAAAAAAAATGTTCATAAATAAAAGAGCGGTTGCACAATATTGTGCTCCAAACTGGAACGATCTTTATGCTAAATACGTTCTAAAATAGTTAAATAAAGTTACGCGATAACCTTAAAATGGCAGTAATTGGTACATTTACCCTATATGTGTAGAAGATAATACAAGAAATACAGGTACTGTTAATGGTACCAAAATAAAGTTTAATTAAAGTATCGTTCGCATGTTTGTTATCTAACGACAGACTCTTCCATACTCTTATCGCTCCACAGTGCTATCAATCACGATCTGCCTTAGTTAAATAAAGTTACGCGCGAACTTTAAAGTGGCAGTAATTAGTACATTTACCCTATAGGTAATAATAATAATAATTATGAACTCCTAATGAACTCACAGAATATTATTTCTTTAGATACTAGGAGAACTATAGCAGATCTATGTTTCCTTTATAAGGTTATTAGTGGTCTTGTGAATATTCCACTGGTTACATCTTGTATTAACCCTTTGCGGACGGGACAATATAATATTAATCTAATTTTCGTTGAATTATTAACCTTTTGAGATAGGGATTTAATAAATTCTTGTCTAATCATTAACAGCAGCGTCTTCGAATAATGTTAAGTTAAATCTGCTGCTCTAAAAATTGATATTATGTCCAAGAAACCAAAAACTTGAGCGTCTATTTGCGACACTCGTCCTCAAAGGGTTAACTTTAATGCCTCTTTCAGATTCTCTAAACATCCGTTATTGTTTCTCCCTACCTTCTGCTCTTCCAAAGTCAAATTGATCCGTTTTGCCGTGAACTTTATCGTTTTCTTTTTTTTATGTTAAACGATTTGTTCTCGCTCACTGTATGCTCTTTATGTTATCTTCCTTTATATGAAATGAATTTTTTGCCCGTAGAAATAAATAAAATAAAATAGAATAAAAATACGCTATTTTGTAAAATCTCGATAATTAAATAATAACTGGTAGGGTTACGAGTCTCGCTCAAGCACGAAGATCTATGTTTAGAGAGTGATTAGTTTAATGGTGGATGACTCGAAATGGTACGGATATTATCGGGTTCATATATTAATTGAAATCTTCGATGAGGGATTAATTAATGACGGAACATTGAGTGACTCTTGAATTTGTCGTCTTTATTAATTCAACGATTTCTAGATCCTCTAATTCTAATTTTACAAATTACGTATTTAGGACTTCCATTTCTAAATCTAATCTTCGTTAGTTAAACGCTTGGCTTGCAATAACGAATCTCACTCGTTCTATGAATTATGCTACACATAAAAAAAAAACAAATGCTATGGAGGGTGAAATTTAATTTCATCTCTAATTTTAACTTTATTTCATATGATTAAGATAAATATTGCTTACAATATTCGCATGATTTGTACCTGACGTAATATGAAAGTAGTGATCAACTAACATTATCAGCGTATGAAGCTAATAAAATAATCGTAGGACTAGGGATTAATTAAGAAGCGATTGAAGTTTACTTGCATATAATATTTTTATCATTGCTCGTAATAAAATTCAACAAAACGTAGATTGCGAATATTAAATACATTTATCATTTGGTAAAATTACTTATAAAGTAGCTAATGAATTTTAGTAAATATGATTAGACTGTGAATTTTTATGCATTTATGGGAAAATTGAATACGTTAAAAAATGCATAATATACGCAGTATACAAAAATATATAAAATAGTCAAATTACAGAAGATATTTTAATACTTAGATAAATTGTCTTTAGTCTTTAGTCTTTAGTATAATAATATCGACGCAATAAGATAACTTATCATCTATTTATCATACTTAGAAGATAAAAATACTCTCTATTTAGCTTCCACTTTATTTTTGTTCATGAAGAAATGAGTTTACATAAAAATCCACAGTCTAATAATGGCTGTTCTAACAATTTCGACCGAATGTATATACTTTCTATTAAAAATATCGTAACGCCTTTAAAATTTCATTTGAAACCAAGTAGATATCCTTGTCAACCGAAAGTAATACGTCGAAAATGGAATTCGCTCGATCTCCTTTCGAAGTCAACGCGAAACACGTCCATCCGCAACGGTACATTCTAACAAACGTTTAAATTGTTAATAGCACACGCTTGTAACGGTGTACACCGTTGGAATTTAAGGGAATTAGTTCGTCAGCTGTTGAATTGTTGCCTCGAGTGGGCAGCGTTTCTAACGTGCACGTTGATGAATTATTTCGCCTAGATACGACAACAAAGAGTGGCATGGGGTTAGTTTCGAAGGGAGGAGAAAACGCGATGATATTACAACAGAGCAGCGTGATAGGGGGATAGAGGGAGAGAAAGGCCGAATAAAAGTCAGGCTAGCAGGAAAGTAGGACAGCGTTTCCCACGAGAAATTTCGTCGATCTACACAACGTAACAAATTGTCTCTATCGTTGTGTTCTCTCTTTTTGCAGAGTTACCGAAGAATGAGTACAACAACAAGAATCAGTCCACAGGGAATAGTCCAATAAAGCTCGAGCTGCCGAACAACATGGACAGGTAAGCCTATTTCATTTTCTGCCTTGTATCGCCTCTGCTGTATCTCCCGTTTTTTGATCCCACGAAAACGCGACCGAAAAAAAAAGAAGAAGAAGGAAAATTGTGCAATGGGAGAGGAACGAAAGGCAATAAAGGAAAATTGCAACCGGTCGTGGAAATTTCGAAAACGAAACGAACTCTGGGTTGGATTGGAACGAATGAACCATTGCGATTCTTCCTGTTTTCTTGTCGAAGAAGAACATAGTAGTGAATCATCTATTCAGATGCTATCGGGACAATGAGTCAATGTTTGAAGGCGAAGTGTCATCCCATGGAGGAATGGTTTTTGTGCACGTGACACAGCGTTACCGTGGAAAATCGTGTTCTTTGGAGACCCTCGCTCTATGGGTCCTCGAGTGTGCACTTGAAATTTGCTAAACGGTCGTGAACTTCATCGCCACGGGGTTTCCAGTTTTCGTGGAAACCTTCTTCTTGTCTTGGATGCCACAGTGCACAGTTTTGACTAGTCGAAGCTACTAGGATCATAAATTACGGGCAGGAAGCTGACAAATTTTCTTTTAGAGTTAGCATTTATTGGAGAAAGGACTATTGGTTAAGGTACAGCTATTGTCTCACGCGATGACGCTAATTGTAAAGCAGCCTATAAAGGCTGATACGTTTCGTGATGCAGATATCGATACAACTAAGGCGTTTAACCCATTCACTGCCATGCAAATTTTGTGCGTCTTCCTGTGGGAGCCAAGACTTTATTTTGAAGCAAACATGGAATTTCACGAAATCTAATAATATTTGGTTGCAAATATAGTAAAGTAGTACAGTATAATATAGTATAGTATTAGTATAGTTTAGTATATAATACAATTTTATTTGCAGTTTTTAATTGCAGTCAACCTAAATTTGTAGCGTAAATTACGAGATATCTCCTAGTTGACAGTGAATGGGTTAAGACACTTACAAATGATACATCGATTTAAGTAATGGATATTTTTTCCACCGTTGGTATAAACTGAAATTATTATTATTATTATTATCAATAAATGATGTTGTTAGGCTTTCGCTCATAACAATTTGTGATTAGAGATTTATATAATTGTACACGGTCGACCAACTGTCGCATACTACTACATTTATAATCTTATAGTATACTTAAAACTAATAAAATATTAAAAATAATAATATATTTAAAACTAGCACTTACTTTTTAGTTTATAGAATCTTAATATATATTATTCGTTTAATATAAAGGCACGCAGCTTAAGGCTGTTTGTATTATAGTAAAAAATGTTTTTAATATGATTCATATCATAAAAAGATAATAGGAAAGAGACGAAGTTATGCGAAATATAAGCCTGTCTAATATAACTATAAATAGGGCACGTAGTTATTAGAAGGGTTTAATTAGGGCAAGAAGGGCACATAGTTATTTAGGTTAGGTTCTGGTTAGTTTCAATAATTGCATAAATTCTACGTTCTACAGCTTCATTATACCACAAACCCCAATTGTTTGAAAATATGAATTACGTAGTTTTGCATTACGCCCACAGATATTTAAGTTACCTTGTCTTGGATAAGTAACTTCAACCAAAAAAGTGTCCATCCAAAACCGTAGAAAAGGAAATTGTAGCTGTCCCTTAAAATTCTCCGTTGCCCAAACATCCTGCATCTCCAAATTTAAAACCGACTGAACACATAAACTTCCGTTTCTTTTCTCAACTTTTAATCCACACCGAACCAGCCTTAATTCCCGCCTCAAATATTTAGATCCAGAGAATCAAACCCGATCACAGTCGGCTTCGATAAAAGCACGCGACAAAAAGAAAAGAAAAAAAAAAAGAGAGAAAAAAAGAAATTCGCAGGATTTTCAATAGAAGGGTGGAAAGACGATGAAAGGGAAGAAAGACCTCCGCGAAGACGACGTCGGTACGTCTGGCTTTCGTTTTCCATTATCGCGTGATGCAACAAAAGCAAACAGGCGGCAGCCTCTCGCAGCTTGGAAGAACCCCGTGCAGCTCCTGTCCCGTTTAAATATTTTTGTTAGACGTTTCCGAGTTACTTGGAAGCTCGCGCGATGTTCAGCATAAACATACTCCGGAGCCGCCGCCGGTCCATGCTTTTGCGCGTGGAAGAAGCACGTGACGAGCACAAATATATTTGCCACGTATCAAACGACGCATTTCGCTCCCTTTGAAATCATCGTTCAGAGATAGCGAGGAAGCGTCGAACGCCACTTTACGACGCAGCCGTATCCTACCCGAAGTTTAATCGTTGAAACACAGAGAGAGAGAGAGAGAGAGAAAGAGAGAGAGAGAGAGAGAGAGAGAGAAAGAGAAATCGTATAATTTTATAATCGAGTTGGCGACGTGACTGGGAAAAGACACACGGATCTGCTAGGGGACACGAAAAGGGTTCTAAATGCATTTACAATAAGGGCGGTTGGAGTGAATTTTACGATTGATGTTTGGTGAGGGGAGAGTTAAGTAAATGCGGATGGTGAAACGCGATTCATTTGAATAGGTAATTATTATCAGGAAGATATATACAGATACTCGTGAAGTCTGTACATTTCTTGCAGTCAATTGTCGCAATTAGCAATCATGGTCACGATTAGATTTCGGATCTTTAATCATTAATATTTTTTTTATTTATAATTAATATTTAATATTATGATGAATAATTAATATTTTTGGAGATACGATTAAAGAGCCGGGATTGTGATAGAAATTCATTTTACTCTCTAAATATTGTAACTTGAACTGCATTTTGGATGTTTTGTAAATTTTTGTATATTACGTTGTATAAGTATTCTTTAAAGATTAAGATATCCCAAAAATGCATAAATGTTCGCAGTTTAATCGTGAAGTACACAACATTGTAACTTAATTGAATATACATAATTTTTCTCTAATACCGATCCAATTTATAAACTATCTAACACTGTTAATTCGTACTTTACTCGTGTACATTTTGATGTTTTGTAAATTTGGTTTTAACGTTTACTAAATCTTTATAATAATGTATATTAAGTTTTCCTATTTGCCTGCTCTGATTTCGGTCACTTTTCGCATCAGTGATTTGTATTTCTTGCAATAATGGGTTTTCCAGTGTATAAAATAAACGCTTCCAAAATATTCAAACGATCAACAAATATTATATTCGCTTTGAAAAGCATTTAATTTTTAAAGAAGGTTGCATAAACAAAGTTGCACTTCAGCTTTTTATAAAACATTTAAATAATTCTCCTTGAGAAAAAAAGATTCCACGACCTGTTGCACTATTTTCATTAATATTTCCATTACTAGACTGTGGATTTTTATGCAAATTCATATTTTTAAGGATATCCACAGGTGAGTGGAACTTAAATAGAAAATAGATTCTCCCTCTAAATGTAACAATACGTACTCCATTTCGGATATTGTATTATCCTCATCCTGTAATTTTTGTCGTAGTTGAATTTCTCATAAATGCATAAAATCCGCACTCTATTCATTACAAATGGTTGCATCTATTTTAGTTGCAACACGAACGCTGTGTAAGCAGTCGTTAAAGGGTGAAGCCGGAAGTGAAACGAGATTGATGTTGATTTCAGAGTACCTTTACCGTACGGCCACGCGCCCTCAATGATCCCAATGAGAAGACAAAGCATTCGTTGCCATTTTGTGAAAGGGGTCGATTGGTGCAGCTGGAAATTAATTGCAATGATACTGCTTATGGTCTCGCTGTGCATAACGGCAGCGCTAGCGTACATCGTAGGTAAGTCGTATTCCAATTTATATTCGACGTGCATATATCTAGATTAAACGGGAAACAAATGTTTATACCGCCGGCGAAATAATTCATCGCTAATTGATTTTGATATGCAATAACTTCATAAATAATTGAAACGCCTTTTGAATCATTTATGATTAGACTAGTGATGTTTATGCGTAACGTGATATTTCGAAAACAGGCGGATGATTAAAATATTTCTTATAGCGAATATAAGTAGCGTTTATTTATTATACATTTCCGTAATATAATACTAATAGTGTTTAATTTTATACACTTTTATTGCTTTATTCACCATCTTTTAAAGCATTAGTTAGCATTAACATTCGCAGACTATTTAACTACGTTTAAATTTAATATTCAATGTGTGAGATACTTTGAGAAAGTAAATTAATATTAGATTAAATAGATTAAACATTGAAGTTGAAACCAAGTGAATTATTAATCATATTTTACGGTTTGATTCTACAAGGCTAGCCTTTGGTGATTAAGTCGGAGTTTCATAAAATGCTCTACAAAATATCGAGTTTTTCAATAGAATTAAAAATTAACTGTTTCTATAATTATCATTCTACAATTATATTTGCTGTTTTTAATTCTTTACTATGTTCTTTACAATGTCTAGATACTTTTACAGCCATTATAAATTGGCTAAAGATAGTAACACGATATATCTCAGCAAGTAGTATAAAGTAAAATAAGGCATACTAGCATTCGTAGTTTCTTTCAAAGGCGAATTAAAATGCTTGTTTTAGTTAAAATAGTACAGTACCTAAGAAACAATGAATATTTGCACAATTTATGATAATTACATTCGGATTTTTATACACAATCAATAATTTGCAAACGCATTCAAAGAAATGGAACCTCAATACAAATTTGTTTCATTACTTAAAAATTACAAGTTTTATCGATATCGTATACATTCTTGCGCTTTTATTAAAGATTAATTTGAACATTTCTGCACCTTCAAACCCACAAGTGCATAAAATCCGCTGTGTAATCAAGATAGTTAATTAATCGTCCCGTCACGACAAAGTTGGTCATCGATGTGCTAAA
The DNA here is from genome assembly GCA_028830335.1 of Eucera pruinosa. Lineage (NCBI taxonomy): Eukaryota > Metazoa > Arthropoda > Insecta > Hymenoptera > Apidae > Eucera > Eucera pruinosa. The sequence continues at coordinate 28,540,459 of JAMYCR010000001.1, read as the reverse complement.
GCCACACAAGACAATTCAGTCGCTAGTTTACACTGTACCGTTTACTATTTTTCATATTATTAATTTGGTACTCAATATTTAATGAATACTAAACTACAATAGCTACTAGCTTAGAAATATCAAAATTATATTACCTACACTCAACCAAATCTTTTAACTAATGCGAAATTTCAACAGATGACTAGGGTAGATACATCAATTACTGCCACTTTAAGGTTCGCGCGTAACTTTATTTAACTATTTTAAAACATATTTAACATAAAGATCGTTCCAGTTTGCAGTATAATATTATTTAACCGCCGTTTTATTTATGAACATCTTTTGTATATGTTCAATATAATAAATTCATTACTACGTAACTGAAAATGTACAACAAAGTCCAATGTCCTTCGTACTGTCACTTGAAAACATTTCATTTAAATGGAAACACGTTTTACATATATTAACACGTCAGTTTGTGAAACAGATACAAGATATATAGTAAACGTATCACCCTAGTGAATTATGACAACACGTTCCATACTTTATAATTATATTGGTCACGTTTTAATGTTCAACAGCACGTTTACCTCCCAATATTTATTTATAAATATTAAATGTAAACCAATATACAATGTCTATGCGTTGTTACGTAAACCGAGGTCCAAATTTAGTATGAAAATTTCTTTACTTACGATTCTTTATACGTTACTTTGCTATTAAATAAACGAATTCAAGTGTCGGTTATAAGGACGCTGACATTAATTAGGACAATCTACCCTAGCTTCGAAAGGCCTTGGTAATATTGAATGTGTATATATTATTCTGTATACATTACTTCGCTGTTAAGTAAACGAATTAAAGCGGCAGTTATAGGAACAACGAGAGTACGTGGGTCATTTACCCTACAGTAGAGAGAGACACGAAAGAATTTTTCGAGAAACACGAAAAATATTAACAAAAGCTCGCTCTGATTGCAGTATCCAATATGGTGAAAGGTTCATACCATAGCACGAAAGCGTGCACGGTGCTGGTGGGCGAGAACGCGGACACGAAACCATTGTCGTCGGACGGGAACAAGACATCGTCGTCGACCGCGTCGTCGTCGCAGTCTAGCAGCCGAACACGGCAGCAGGGCTCCTCAGGAGGTAGTATTAACCCGTCGGCTAGCATGTTAGAGCACGTGTACGACCGTAAGCGTAGGGACACGTTTAACCAGCATGCATTGCACCAAACTCCCCGTGAACAAACCGGCGAGCTGTCCTCGTCGACCGTGACCGATGAACTTTCCTCAACCACGTCACGGTCCGAGCAGCGTTCGGTTCACTTCGACGAGGATCGTCCTCGTGGTGTGGTTGTTGTGCATGAAACGGAGCATGCGGATGATCCTCGAGCAAACGAAAACATTGGACATGCGGAGCTGCTCGAAGACGTACTCGAGTCTTCCTCGCATTCGTCGACTGGACCCACGACTCCAGTGGAAACGCTGCTTCGCGTCTCTGACTCGTCGATTACTAACTATTCGCACGATCGTTCGACTCGTATCGCTGCTGACCTCCAATCCTCTGCCTCTGTTGCCTCCGTTCATCCTGCTACTACCACTAGTGATCGTTCGTACGCCTCTTCTTCGTTCTCCTCTTCCATTTCGTCTAACGAACCGACCGAGCCGTCTTTAGAGACTCGAACCGACGCGGAATTTCCGGTGGATCGCGATTCGGTGGACGCGACTCGGCTAGTTACCATTGAGAAGCATCTTACCGAAGCTTCGATCGATCAGTTTACGAACGATTCGAACGTTGGCGGCGTTAACGTTGCGACTACGAAAACTTCCGACTTCCCTCGGGTTTACACCAGCACCGAAGTATCTTCGGTAGATATAGAATCGGAGGAGTTTCAGGGAAACGTCGAGCAATCGAAAACCGCGAGGGATTCCATAGATCTTGAGAAAAGTAGAATTAGTAATAGCGTAGAGCTTGTAAAGGAAAACGTAGAAAAGAGTGCAGTAGAATTGCTAGAAAACGAGAAAGTTAACGCCGCATCCTCGCCTATCGTCGCCAAGACTGACGTTACTGTAAACGTCGGCGAATCTTCGAATGTAAGTACGGTTAGTCCGATGAAACGCGATTCCGATGAGATTCTTGTACCGCCGCGAGTAGAACGCGTAGACTCGTTCGGATCGAAAGAAACGAAGAAGAATGAGGCGAGCGAGAAGGACGAGGAAAGCAAAGGCGAGGGTAAGAATCCGGAAAGTGAAAATACCGCGGAGAATCACAGGAATGCGAACTCTTCTGACAATTTTTCGGACGTGGTGAAGGAAATGCGAGAACTCTCCCGCGAGGAATCCTCGTCCGAATCGGATACTTGGAATCACGCGAAGAGTTCCGAGAAATCGGACGAGCTGCAACGTGACTACCCCGTACCGATTTACAATTACGGCCAAGAAGAAGTAGAAATCGTGAAGCTGAATCAGGGAAACGATGTGCCTGGCACCACCGCGAAAGCAAAGGACCATTCGGTGTCGTTCGCGAACGAATTGAAAACGAACGACGTTCCTCGATTGCATCACAGCAGCGATCTGCACGTGATCACTAGAGAGGAGAGCGACGAGGAGTTCATCCGCGAATTCAAAAGGAAGTTCCACGAGAAGCCATTGAAAGAATCCAATTCCCAATCAAAATCTCGCGAAGATTCGTCCAAAAAATTGCATGGCACTAACTACAACGCGGGACCTCCGATTAACTCTGGCTCGGAATCATCTTCGCCGCTGACGCAGCAGGTGAAGATCATCGAAGTACCCGTCGATCGTTCTCACCAATCTTCAACATCCTCATCTTCATCGACATCTTCGCATCGGGTGCTTGTGAACATTACGATAGCTTCCGGAGACTCCGCTTCCTCGGCTTCGAAACCGCTTTACGTGCTCTCGGTCTCGGTGCCTACCGGTGGTGACGCGGACCCAACTTCCGGGGTGAACGTGGAACAAGTGCACGAGCACCAAACGCCCGAAGAATCGGTTCCAAGCATGGTAAAAGTGGCGAATCCCGCGGAAGGGAACGACAATCGATTGCCTCCGCCACCGCAGCCTCCTTCCTCGCCGCCGCCGCCGATTTGGGCTGGCGGTGAATGCGAATGCTCGTGCCCGTGCATGGGATCGTCTTCTGACGAGTGGGACAACGTTTCAGCGAGCGGCGACAACGGGAACTTCGACCAAGACTCGCAGTATCCTAACTCGAATTTGTCCATGGAGGATTCTTTGGAGCATCGTACGGAAACTACGTCGGCTAAGGTAAAAACTACGGAGCAAGCGAAAGTTGCTAATGAATCCACGGTGGTTTCGGAGGAATCGGTGAACGGTGAAGAGAGTTCGAGTACGGATTATTTTACGACGACAGAGGAGATTAGCAGCTCTGTAGACTGGACCACTTCGAGTATTGAGACAGAATCGAGCAGCGTAGGCATGTCAGAGTGTTCTGGGACCACCCCTTTACCCCCAGAACCCACTATACTGATCCTAGAAGGTGAGGCCCCGTTTACGATTGTTTTCAAACACCTTTGCCTCTTAACTATCTATTTCTTTAACCTTAGATTTAAGTGACCAGGCGTCCACAATTGAGCTGTTTGTTCCAAATTGAAAATTATCGCGGAGAGTGTCTCGAATTGGATATTGATATGTTGGTAATTGGAATTGATTAAGTTTGCAAGAATATGTGTAAAATCGAAGTAAAACTCGGATACTTACATTTTCAAGTTCAAAAAGCGATTGATACGTATTTGATTTTCCTAGTTTATGAATTTTCAAGCATTTGAATTCCCAAGCATTCGAAATTCCAAGCTTTCGGATTCTCAAGCGTTTGAATTTCTAAGTTTTCAAATTTCCAAGCTTTTGAATTCCCAAGCATTTATATTTTCACGAACCTATTAAGCGATTTTGAAGGGCATAAAAAGAGTGAAATCTGTCGCTCATTTCGGCGTGAGACATCCGGTCACTTAACTTCAGATTTACAATCTTAACCGACTCGATCTTCTTTTTATAGCCTTGCTCTTTTATTGCTCTCTGGCTCTGTAATCTTGTAATCTTCTACATGCTGCTTCTTTTTTTTTATCACTTTCTCTATATTCTTATCGCTTATACATACACACATACTTTCGCCGATGCGAGCTTTCCTCTTCGCTTTTGAATAAAAGTAGCGGATACGCGAGGTAGTGGTACTTATTATCACGCTCGAACTTCTTTTGCCTGTGGAAGATTCGCAGCGGCGACATGTTTATAACGTGGGTAACTTGGTAGTGGTTAGAGAGTAGAGAAGTTTGTGGAGTAACATTGTGTAATAGTATGGTGATAGTGCATCGTGGAGTATACGCAACTACCGAGGTATCTTCTAATCAGCCATTGCACGGAATCGTTGAGAAAAAAATGTAAAGCGAAAGAAAGACGCGATGAAACTGTTGATAGTATTACGCTGACAGAGCGTGATGAGAATTCAAAGGAGGATCTAAATTTGTAGGAACGCCAACTCCCTTTTTCTATAATTCTTTTCCTCCTTTTTTCTTTTCTGATTTAACCCTTTACTATACGGATTTTAGTACCGTTCTTCGGACTAGAGATTATTGTATGAATGCATTTTATGAATTCTCATGCAATTGAATTTTTGTGTCAGATTTTGGTTTGGAAGAGATTTAAAATTTATCTGATCAAATTAATAGATTAAGATCATAATAACGTTTGTAATGTTACGTAGAAGCGAATGCATCGAAAAATAGCGTCGACTTTTAAAAGGTTGATAAAGGAGAAGGGATTTTAAAGTGGAGTTGACTGATTCTTACAGCTATATGTGATTAGAAATTAAAAATGAAACTTTTAACAGTTAGAAATTAGTCAGTGCGAAATAAAGTGACAAAGTTCGTTGTTGCGCAAGCTAAGCTGAATATAAAGCCATGCAATTTTTATGTACCTCTTATGCTTTATATTTAAGCAAGATTAATCAGTTTTCTGTCGAGAGATATTTGCTATTCCTATTATTAACAGAAATTAAAAGACGCTAATTAAATATAGTTTAACACTTTGAACTATTTCGAAAAATTTTACTGTTCAGTATAACTCTTGCAGTTAGATGAATTGGATTGCATTTCTACATTTTATTTGGACTCGTTTTTAGAAATTATTGATGGACTGATGAACGATTTTTCATCCCTTTTTGTCATACGATAATCTGAAAGCATAACCTGAGATCAATTATTCAATTATGATATTTAATCTCCAATCTTGCAGACAGATTCTATTTAATTATTTAGACTATTTTATTTTATTTCATTTCGAACGTCAGTGTTGGTCCATGAAATTGAAATGCTAAATTAATACAATTTATATAAGCGTATTACTTTAATATTTCCAAGCAGACGAATTATAAAAACAAAGGAATATCTAATATTAACATACTCGAATAACATAAATGAAAATAAGTAAAAAAATTGAAATATAATAGGTGATGAAAAATAATTTATTAATTAAATAAAAGACGTTCAAATATTCTTGATTTTGTATTCGATTATTCAAAAATACTCAGCTGTATATTCTGACGAAAAATAGTTGTAGATAGACAAATATTCAAATATCGCGGCGAAAAATAATTAAATAGAAAAATATTCTTGTTGCTATGTTCTAATATTAAAAAATATTCAGTTGTACATTGTGATTAAAAAAACAATTATCATAAAATAGAATTTTCCTTATGCTATTTGACACTTTTATTTTCTTCATATGTTCCTTTTTATCTTCACTTAAAGAAACAAAAAGAAAGCTGATTATAGTTCAACATCCTCAACACTCTCAAAAAAAAAAATAGTCCCGTGCATTCTTATCGATGCTGTAATCGGACTTTTAAGAAAGTGTTACAAAATTCCTGTCGCTTTTTTCAATGAAACTCGACAGAAAACTGATTGCCCATAAAAATGAAGTACATAGTTCATGCTGATGTTGGTTGTCTGCAATTATCCAGGTGCAAGAACTTTCCCCGCCAGGTCTTTCCCACCTGACGGCACGACTTTTGCCCAAGTGAGCTTGGGACAGAAACTCAGCAAAGAGATACCGCCGTATAGTTATTGGAACATGCAATTCTACCAGTCGGAAGCCGCGTACGTGCGGTTCGACTATAATATTCCACGAGGAGCTAGCATCGGTGTCTACGCGAGAAGAAACGCGCTTCCCACGCATACGCAATACGACCTGTTGGAAGTGCTGAGTGGATTCAAGGCGAGGACTACCAGGGCATCCCATGTTAGTGTTATTGTATGTGAAATTCCCCCATTTTTCTTTTTTTTTTGTACGGTAGATTCGTAGAGAAAGTAACGAAGATCCTAGAACAATTACACTCTAATCATTCGTTCCTGTTGTTTCTTGTTAGTTTGAATATATACCGTGAATCACGAAGTTACTGGCATATGTAAAACATTATTAGCGAGATGAAAAGTAAAAAGATAGTAAAGTATGTTTGGGGACCTGTTGTTTAAAGGGGTGTGGAGTTTTCAAACAAATTCATACGAAACATTCAATTTAGAAACCTTCACTCTTTAATACTAAGCACTGCGAGATAAAATTTTCATGCAGAACTAAATCTCATTACAATTATTCCACAATTAATCAAAACATGACACTTTATTTGTTTAATAGTTGGTAAATAAAATAATAGCTAAAATATTTCAGTCTTTCAACGACTAAAATATAATAAATAATAGCTGAAATATTTTAGTCTCTTAATAGCAAAAACATAACAAATAATAGCTTAAATATAACAAATAATAGCTGAGATGTTTAAGTCTCTTTTTAAGCTAACAGATAAGTTTGTGAAACAAACCTAAAAAGAGCTGAATAGGTGATTACTACGAAGTATCAAATTTGGCATTAAAGTGTTAAAGAGTCTAATTTTTCTAGGGTTAATAAAATTGCTTCCCTATTGTGCTGTCTTCAAGAAAATTATTTTTTTTATTATTTCTTTCTGTCAACCACACTGGGAGCGATTTTACTAATGAACATCGAACATTGAGGAAGAATTTTTTTTTATTTTTTTCCCTGGAGAACACGTGAATCTAACGAAAGAATTACCTAAGTGGAGTTGAAACGTTGTGGCTAAGCTTTGATTCAATTTTCATCCAGCCGTCAATCAAGAAACAAGTAACGCGTTACATGGAGCCTGGCCATTGGTTCCTTTCTCTGTATAACGACGATGGAGATCCTCAGGAGGTGTCGTTTATAGCTATAATCGCCGAAGATATGACGCACAATTGTCCGAATGGTTGTAGCGGAAAGGGTGAATGCTTATTGGGACATTGTCAATGTAATCCTGGCTTCGGGGGTGAAGATTGCAGCGAGAGCGTTTGTCCAGTCCTTTGTAGTCAACGTGGTAAGTCTAAATGCAAATATTACACGAAATCCGGACGGAAAACATCACAAACAGAGAAATAAACCCTCTTGTAAACGAATAATCTACAATAAAATTTATTTACGACTCGGTTAGCTTGATTAAAACTGTCAAATTAAAATTTAGATTAATATTCTGATTCTACAAGTATTACATTAACTCGTTCGGAGAATTGGCAGCGTTTTTAATCATTATTTGAGTTAGTGTACATTCTATTGTATATTTGAAGGAATTCGAGGGCGTGGTTTACGAACACTTTTTAAATTAAGAAATCGTGTTATCAGATGGATTAGTTAAACACAATTAAACAGTATGGAGGTAACTAAGAAAGAAAGGTGACATTTTGTAACGAAACGTCCAAAAATCGATAAAAATTGTTCAACTATTTCTGCAATATTTAATTCAATGTTGTCTGTTTATCAATCCATCTCATTATCATTAACTGTAATTTTCACGCAATTTTAGTAGTAGCCAAAATTAAAATAAACTGAACATTAAAAATATTCTATACAAATATCGATGAAAGTTTGTTGCAAAAAGAAATTCCAAAGCTACCGAGGAATGGTTGACTACTTGCAAAATAGTAAAAATTACATTATATTTTCTTCCACTTCAAACTTTTCATATCCTCTTACATTTAGTTATCTTCAAATCGCGTTGCTTCGTTTAATTCCAGGCGAATACATAAACGGAGAGTGCCAATGCAACCCCGGCTGGAAAGGAAAGGAGTGTTCGTTGCGACACGACGAGTGCGAAGTGCCTGATTGTAATGGACACGGCCATTGCACGAATGGAAAGTGCAATTGCGTGCGGGGGTACAAAGGAAAGTACTGCGAGGAAGTGGACTGTCCTCATCCGACTTGCTCCGGTCACGGTTTCTGCGCCGAAGGCACCTGCATCTGTAAGAAAGGCTGGAAAGGAGCAGACTGCAGCCAGATGGACAAGGAAGCGTTGCAATGTCTTCCGGACTGCAGCGGACACGGAAACTTTGATCTCGACACGCAGACCTGCCTATGCGAGCCTATGTGGTCTGGCGATGATTGCTCGAAAGGTAATAGATGCTGAGAAGCATATTAAAGAAACAGTATATTGTTATATTTCGAGATAGTATGAAATGAAATATGAAATTAATTGGCGATTGAAATATTAAAAGTATTAAATATTAGAAATAATTTCGCTACCGGCATCTTGGAACTGAAAATTAAAAACGTAGATAAGGGTGGCATTTATTAATAAGGAAATGATATAGGTATAAATATTTGGGTACCCTAATTGTACCGTAATATTGATGTACGAATGATGCTAGAAATTATATTGTATTATAGGAGAAATATATGTACGTATGAAATATACAAATGTCAGTCCAGTTCTTGAAGACATATATATACGTCAATGATAGCGAAAGGATTAATGGGAATTCATGGGATAATGGTTTCATAAGTATTTCCTTCTGAATTGTACTATAACTTCAAATCTATTTTATATAGATATTCTTTCTGAATTATTCTTATATTATATTATTATACATTAGTTAGAATTTAATTCATTCTGACTGATTAGCGGAACAGATTTGTCTCCCAATTAATTCGGATAATCGACGTTCCCACTGTATTCTATATTCTTTAGCTGAAACTTTCTAATTCCTCTTCGATTAATCGTTTCTTATGTTTCCAGGTGTATATCGCATCGATATCACATTTCAAATGTTAGTTTCCCCGTTTTTCACCCGTTTGTTACTTGTCGTTGATTCATTTCTCTATGTTCATTAATCTTTCCTAAATTTACATTTGCAAAAACCCATAAGTCGCTGTTTTCTCCCAGCTTTCTGTGCTTGCACACTAACATCTTCCAAAGACATCTTCCAATTGGCACATATTATTCCAATTGGCAGATTTTAATCCTACGCGACATAATTAATAATTTCGCCCATCTCTTTCCAGAATTATGCGATTTGGATTGCGGTCCCCACGGCCACTGCGTGGATAACGCTTGCGATTGTTTACCCGGATGGTCCGGAGAGTTGTGTAATTTGAAGCAATGCGATCCGCGATGCAACGAACACGGTCAATGTAAGAACGGGACTTGTCTGTGCGTGACTGGTTGGAATGGAAAACACTGCACCATGGAAGGTTGCCCGAATTCCTGTTCCGGACACGGTCAGTGCAGAGTCAGCTACGACGGCCAGTGGGAGTGCAGGTGTTACGATGGCTGGGATGGCAAGGACTGTAACGTGCTCCTCGAGCAGAACTGCAGTGACGGAAGAGACAATGACAAAGGTATAAAAGGAGTGCGGAGGAAGCGTGCGATTTTCGCGATGCTCTTTCTTCGATCACTAGATATATTAGGTTTATTAATCCTTCTTCGGATTATGGGGGTCGCAGAGATCACAGAAAAATTCAAGTGCGGCAAGTTTTGCAGGAGGTTAATATAATTATTTAAACATTTATTTAATCTTATGTTGTCGAACCAAGTATTGAATTCCGCTACGCCTTTAGTTTGAATTCATAATCGTGAATGAAGCGAATTGCGGACTAAATTTAGAAGCCCGAAGAAAGTTTGGGGGGAATTTCTATTCGAAGGAGTCAAAACACAGATTATTTATTTATTACAATTTCTTAAAATACGATATCTTGAGTGTCCATTTTTAAAATATGATCCCAAGTATAGAATTTTAGCTTCGGGTATTTAATAGTTTCCGAGATCAGAATTCCGAGGCAGAATTTAATGTATCGTATTTAATTTAATATACTGATAAGCTTTAAACGCGATTTTCTAAACGCCGTATCTTTCAAATTGGCCATTGTAATATCCCATGAAAAGAATGGACTGATAATCTTCAAATTTTACACACATTAAATAGATGTTCCTTTATCGCGTCGACCAAAATGGTGTCAATATTGTCAATAGCTTTTCTTTTATTACCTAGCAAAAGTTAAACGAGTTAACTCATAATATAATTAAACACGTATGCAACGTTTCGTTCGTACGTTCAAGCTCTTCATTTCGAAAGCTGGTATCTGGAAATCTAAATTCGTATACCTAAAGCTAATAAACTAATAAGATTTCCGAGTTAGATTCCACGTTTCTGTCATCGCATTTCGTTTGCGTATTACCTGTCGCTTTAAATCATAAGGGTGCGGTTTATGTCAGCCATTTGGAATATTAAACTCACATCAGATATGAAGGAGCTATCGGTAGAGATCCCTTAACATTGAACAGAAGCTCGAGATTTTATTCGAATGCAACCGATGCAACCGCAATATTTAATTCGATAAATTAGCAACGCGATCTATAGCAATAATTGGAGACGAGACTTTTTAATTACGGCATAATGTACTTTCCAGACGGTCTCATCGATTGCGCGGATCCGGAATGTTGCTCGAATCATATATGTCGTACCAGCCAGCTTTGCGTGTCAGCACCGAAGCCGATCGATATACTTCTGCGAAAGCAACCACCGGCCATCACCGCTTCCTTCTTCGAGAGGATGAAATTTTTAATCGACGAAGGCAGCCTTCAAAACTACGCCCGCCAGGAAACCTTCAACGAGAGGTGAGTTACACGGCTGTCAACACGTTCATGCCACAATTCTCCTTCGACGCGGCCGTTGTCTCGTTCTTTACCGAATTTACTCTTTATTACAATGATGCTATTTTGAACGCGTTACAATTAATATTACTCGTACGATTTGATGCAAAATTTCGTCGACTTGAACGTGTACGTGTTCGTCCGTCCGTTCGTTCGTTGGTCCGTCTCGACTATTTGATGTTACGTACAGTTTTCTTTACATATGTTGAATCCGACAGAATTACAGATAGAAAAGTTCACGATCAGTAGCCACCATGGTATATACTATCCACGTTTATATAATGGCTCACTATTGAAACTCTTTCGCCAGCTTTGATGCTCCAACTTTATTCATGTGTGACATTCGCGATAATTTCAAATAAATTCCACCTGAATTCTTTTTTTGGCTGAATGCGAAAAGTAATATGAAATTTTCTGTAAGAGTAAGGGAAAAATTAATATATTAAAAGTACATTGAAAGTTGTCCACTTGTGATATTCGAGAATTTTCTAATTTAAAAAATGATCAACAGTGTTGTTAATTATTATTGCTGTTTAGTATTTGTTCTTTATTAATCGTTAGTATAGTATTATTTTATTGCACTGCGTATTTGCGACGCTTTTGATAAAATAAAAGATTAAAGGAAGCAAAATACGATGAAAAATTGGAACATGCTATTTTTCCATTACAATTAGGGGAAATTCCAAAATTTCAAATTGAAATCGCACTATAGTAACAAATACAATCAGTCACGAAAGACTACGTACGCAATCTAAATTTCAAACATTTCCATACTTTGGGACATATTTTAAAAAAGCAAAAGTGACGTGAAGATTCGTAAACTATAAAATTGCAAATCATTGTCTTACATAAATAAAAATACTTCTAAAATGTAGAAGATGTTACTTTATCTGTACTAAACAAATTATAGAACATCACAAATGTATCCAAAAATATAAGAAAGTACAAATATGCTTATAACAATAAGTTTCACGTACTTCAATACACGTACGTAGATTTTCGTGAAATCGCGTTTCAAGTTTACATATATATTACATCAAATAATTAAAAAAAAACGTCCACTTTTCAACACTGCATCCAACTTTGATAAATCCCTTAACAAATAATATTCGTAAAATTCGCCCCTATAAGAAAGAAACAAGAAATAAGTCAAAATCAAGCAAAAGAAATTAAAGCAAAAGAGCGGACCTGTTATTATCCTTTTATTTTATTCACATCTAGCGTATTTCGCACGCACAAAGCAAGAATAACAAATGATTTTCAGTGTGAGCCATTTCATATAATACATAGTTATACAAATGGTGAATACTTCCGAAAAGAATGCATGTCTTGCGGGACGCCTAAAGGTTATTAAGGATGTTTCGCACTCCTCGTGCGTGAAATATATAAAGAGATTTGTTCGCGCGAATGATCGATTGCGCGACAAGCCTAAACTTGGCTGATGGCTGTTTAGAATATGAAAAGGCTCGCGAAACCCTAGGGGCCCTATAGTAATCTTTAGCTGCCTCGACCCATACAAGACACATGCATATATATGTACATCTTTATGTATCTCTTTATTATATACGTTTTTATATACACAAAAGACACGAAGGCGTTATATACATAGATATGATATATTCTCTGCGTTGTTGTGACCCGTGTGAAATCACATCCCAAAAGTTTTATACATATGTTTGTACGTACGTGTGCGCGAGCGTGTGCCCTGCACTTGAACCCCCCGTTCTCCATTCTTTTTTCTCTCACTCTTTCTCTCATTCTAATACTTCTCTTCTATCTTCTGTCGCTATTTATCATTATCGATCCGATCGATGATATTCCTATAAATATCTACCACTACATTCTTCTTTCTTTCTACTTCTCTTTCATCGTGTTCGTCCGAGTGGAGCTTGCGTGAATGTGTGACTCCATGTTCGAGCCTCGAAGCTTTTGTGCCCATATCACATCGATTGAGGAGAAAATAATTACACGCTGATCAACAAACTTTCGATAATAATTTTCATCTATCCCTTTATAATTAAGCTTTTTTTTTACGTATTCTATACAGTTAGGAAATGACAAAGGAAAAACTTATTTGGCTGTGGTTATAACACTTAGCAATACGTAAAATTCAAGATAAATTACATAATTTGAACATGAAATTAATTAATGAAATTAAGGAATGAATAACGTGTTTTAGCATCGTTTTAAAATATGGTAACTTTCGAAACAAATAATTTGATGCAATGGTGCATTGCAATACTGATAGATAGATCTTGTATAGACACTTGTTTCACTTAGCTATCAACTAAACTTTTTTAATAGATTTGATTAAAAATTGTGTTTTACAACAACAGAAGAGCTATTTGATGTATTGCGAATAATTCCAGTCCAAGACTGATGAAAAATAGAAGGAAAAACAAAGAAAATAAAAGGCAACGCGTTGCTAAACTAAACATGAGAAATGTTCCCAGTCGGTTGGCTAAGTGTTAATATCGCGTATCTACAGTTCTTTTAAAAATACTTCGAGAAGCTTGCAAATCTTCTTTGCAAAAAAACCCTTTCATTCACAGGATTTTTCTAAAGACGAAATTTCTCTACCACATCTTCTAAATTCCTTTTCTATTCTTCTACCTACCTAGGAAAAATTCCTATTCCTATTAGGAAAAAGATTTTCCTAAATTAATGAAACTATATTCGACTTATTAATCTTCTTTCTCTATCTTCCCCATCTTTTTCTCTTTTTCTCCCTACTCTCTAATTCTATTTCATCTACTCTCTATTTCTCTCTCTCTCTCTCTTTCTCTCTCTCTCTTCTTTATCTCTTCCGTCTAGTTTTGCCTTTAATCACATCATTTTAACTCGGCTCTGTTTTATCCGTGCTGCCCGTTCAGTATGTTCTGGAATCACTTCAACACAAGGTAAGAAAGCCATTACGAACAAGAAAAACCAGTAACGAAATTTAATTTAAAACAAAAGAAAAGTATAAACACAAAAACCGAGTAAGAGTTGATTCGTAGAGCGTAAGCGGTTGAATAGCTGCTGATGCTGTTTGACCAATATTTTCCGTGCATTCATATATTGTGTAATACATAATAAAGTAATATGTACAAATCCTGCATCCGATCGGAAGTTGTACGCGTGCGTTCACCGGAATTTTCGAGAACGAGAGTCTCTTCACTTTGCCGCCATTTAATCACCGATCACCTGATTAAAGTTGTCGACAAACGATGGAAGAACCTCCCTCGAAAATTGTGACACGCGACGCGTGCGACTGACCGCAGAAAAAAAAAAGAGGGAAACTCACAACACCAACCCCTTTGTTATCCCCTTCTCATCATTGTTCGAATCTCTTTCTCGTTGCATGGTTTGGTTACCTTATTATTCCTACGTTGTCTTTCGTGCCTTTTAAGTTGAGCTTCTGACTTTGTGTTACTCGTGTATATGTGTATGTATATATATGTATTGATAGCAGTTCGACCGATGCTTTCTTCAGTGCCAACGAGGCATCGATGGATCGTAATTTCACGTTTCACGTGAGAAACCAAAGTATAATTGGTGGAAAATAAATGGTTATATGTTTCGTTATGTTGGTGCATATGAAATTACCGATTTTAGGTTGTAAGTATATTTTAATATTTTATTCATAATAGTCCATAGTGTTCCACTTTTATGGTAAGAGTATAGTAATTATAAGTGGCTAGATTAAAAATATTATAAGTGATTTAACTTGGGATGGAAAGCATTTTAACACGTGTGGATTATTTTTATGAAATACTTTAATTAGAAAAAATTTCGAATGTTTAGGAATTCAAAAGCTTGGAAATTCGAAACTTTGGAAATTGGGGAGCTCGAAAATTCCACGATTTAAAAATCATTTTAATCAGATAAAATACTTAAAGAGTAAAGAATATTTTGCTTGAAACTTTTCTATTTGAAATGGCAATTTCATATGTACAAACCTAATATCTTCAACTATAATGTAGAATGCATACTTTTCAGTGCTGTCCGAAAATAGGAGTGTTTTTAGGAATAGGAATTTATATGATTTTTGCAGAAAAGTCAATCTATTGACTTGCGTATAATTGTTTAGTAGTCATAATTTAATATTGTATCAAATCACTGTATAATATACTAAACACAAGTTTTACGTGGAATTTATACGTTTAATAGTTCTCAATTTTATAAATTGAAACTATAGTTAGAAACGAAGTTCTTACTTCGAACTTATTGCAGATTTATCCTATCTAATTTATAATATTCACCACGAACGTGTCTCACGATTACAAGGTAAGGACTTAACATGCTCGTCGGTGTAAATTTCTAACTTCTACGTAATTCATTTAACACTAGAACTACCGATGATTAAAGTATACTTATTTGCACCAAAGGAATAAATGTGGTAGAAATTTCCAAAGCGCATGTGATTGAAGTAAAATAAATCTTCATCTATATTTTGCAACAGAAAATCACGGAATATGTTAAAGAATGCACCGTTGCAAATTTGTATTATATATATTGGTAAATTTACAACCAGTTCTAGTTTTAATATAGTAAAAAAACTATTTCTACTAATTGCAATTTTAGCCACGATGTTAAAGAAAAAATAGCGTAATCGTAATTGCAACCGTTGCAATAGTGAAGAGAAGGAAAGCTCTGGAAGGAAGAGAAGTTTGCGAGGACAGCACTGATTACTACGAGAAACAAATGACCAGCAATAGAAACGCAGTTAACCCCTTAAGGTCCACCCCGTAAATACTACGTTTGTCGCGCACTAACTTAAAGTTCCATCTCTGTAATAATACGTGCCATTCCCTTTTGTACCACTCGCGTATTGTATTATTACCATACGCATTACTTTCGAGAAGATTAACGATACCTTTACGGACATTGATTATACAATTTGACAGGCTTCTGAAAATATAGGTATAGTGTACATAAATATTCGAAATTAGAAAATTCAGGGGGATGGAGGTGAAATAGAATATATATCCGTATCGTTAAATAATTTGAATTCACCATAAATTGCTGAAAAATAATAATACTTATAATCTCTGTAACATTTCAAATTGACGCGTTTCGTAAATCTAGTATTAACCCTTTTGCTATCACGCACGCATGTACGCGTTTTCGAAAATTAAGCAATCATTTGCTAAAAACATACATAAAATTTCTCTATCGTACGATATTATTTTAATTTTCATTCATATATATTACACTTTGATCAATTATACAGAACTTCTGAATGTTTCTGTTCATACTATATACTTGTATAATAATGAAAATTAATCTCATATAAATATCACGAGTGCCTTTAGTTTAAAGAGTGCGTAGTGAAAGGGTTAATAAAATTAATTTAGCAACTATCTCTACTACTAATGAAAAATATCAGTTTCGGTGCACGACAGACGAAATTTAGTGAACTCTTAAGGGGTTAATAATTCTTATTCGAGTTAAGCCTCCTCTTTAGCACTGAAAAGCAACGTTGGCGAGACTCAAGTCGCATTCAGTGAATTTCTCGCGAATTCGAGTTCGATTCTGAGACATGGTCCGTTATACGCACGGTGTGTAATCATTCGATTACTCAAACGAGGAGGTACTGTCACGAGCAAAGGAAGTTTGCGTAAATCTCGTTATCTGTTAAGATGTTGCATAACGATTATCCATAAATTGTAATAATAGCTTCTTAATAGGACTTCAATTCAGTCGATTTAATCCTGTAACGAACCTCGAGTCATTTTTTACCCAGACGCGGTCTTATTTTTCAAAAACATTGGTAACTTTGAGACAAACGCAAAAAAGTTGTTACTACTATTCGTAAATTTAAATTTCAATGTACATACTAAAGTCATTTTTTCTTGCAATTTTAAAGCGTTTCTAAAAGAAACATGATGCAATTGAATTTAATACGATCTTGAAGATCGCATCAGGGTTAAAAGTCTAATGAAATTCAACAATCGAGTTATATTTTTACAAACGACGCACAGAGTTCGAAAATTCAGATTTTTAAAATGCTAAATAATTAGAGCAAGATGTTGACTAAATATAAATCTAGAAACATAATAATAATTACTAAAAATAACTATATATTTGCACAATTTCCACAAACTAAATTCAGCTATATCACGCTGATCTTTCAAAATTGCTTAACACTCAAAACTGGTTAATTCTTTCTATTCGACCTTTGCTCAAGTTTCTTACATTCCCGTAAAACAGGGGAACGTACCTATATACATATTCGACAGTACATTTTCGTTTTCTATTATTTGACTCTACAAATGCAAGACAAAAGAACGAAGAGTAATACTGCGGTAGATTGGAATTAGATTAGAATGATAGCAAGTTGCTTTGTTGTTAGCGTGCCACGAGGCACAGTGGTAAAAAAAAAAAAAGTAATCACGTTAGTTGACACGACGCGACCTGATAACCATTGGATCGTTAACGTTATTGTTTCCTGACAGCCGATCGGCCGTTGTTCGTGGCCGAGTTGTCACACATCTTGGCACCGGTTTGATGGGTGTGCGAGTCAGCACCAGCACACCCCTGGAAGGCTTCACCCTGACGAGAGACGACGGCTGGTTCGATCTCCTAGTGAACGGTGGTGGTGCGGTCACCCTGCAGTTCGGCAGATCGCCCTTCAAGCCGCAAAGCCACATCGTCTTTGTACCGTGGAATGAGGTAAAATTATATTACACCATCTTAATCCTTTGCCCTATCAATCTTTCAATCGCTCAAAAGTTTAAATTATTTAAAATATTTAACCGTTTTAACATCGTATCGGGTATAAAACGTTGATATATTGTACACGCGTAATTTCTATTCCATAAATATTAACCCTTTGGAGACGAGTGTCGACAAAGTTTTCGTTTTCTGAACCCATGTCAACTTGTAACTCTTTGCCCTACAATAACGAGCCACACTCGTTCTACGAATCATGCCACAGATTCAACAAAAACACCTATTATTCCGAATGAAATTTAATTCAAGATCAACTTTTACCTTTGTATTATAAGATCGTCGGATAGTTATTAAATAAACATTAACTATAATATTCAAATGATTTCTACCTTACGTGATATAAAAATAGTGGTCAACTAATGCTAGCTTACGTAATGAATAAAATAATCGTAGGACAAGGGGTTAAAGCAGAAAACTGAATGTAATGAATATTTGACACATTAATCAAAATTTGAAATCGTTGGAAATTAAATGGTTTGGAACTAGAAAGCTTGAAAATTCGAAGACGTAAAATTCGCAACTAAAGTACTCCCATAAGTGTTACTACTTTTCGTCCGCAAAGGGTTAATTTTTCAATTGCTGAAAGGTTTAAGTTATTTAAGATATTTACCGTTTCAACATCGTATCGGATATGAAACGTTGATATATTGTACACGTAATTTGTATTCCGTAAATATTAATCTTATAGTTTGATAAGCATTCTAGTAGCACCATCAAAAACATTCTAAATTCAAAATGAAAAGGAAAAATTGAGTAACAGTTTATTGAAGTATATTACTTTTTCAATTATATGGAGTGTAAAAGAAAGTGTATGGTTTTGGATTAAAAACGCTGGTGTTAATGTAGCTACGATTCATAGTAAGAAGTAACTATATGTAAATATTATGAAAAGTTAAAGAATAGACACAGAGTATAATTGAAAGAATATTATACATAAGAATTAAAAGAATTGAACGTAAATACGAATCTTTTTCATTGTCTATCTATTAATTTACTTTGGAAATTTTTTATATTTTTGGGACAATTTTGCTTGAATTCGAATCATATATTAATGAAATTCATATTACAAACACCATAATACGTAATGCGTTTATGTAATCAGCTTCCATTGTGAACTATTCTCCATTTGGATAATATTATATCACAGTAAAATTATATTTCTTCGAAGTGTTTTAGCAGTCACTGCATTTGATGGAAAATTTGAATATATTTTTCAAGCGATTATAACAACTGTTACAACATTAAATAACTACGTTTTTGTATTGTGAAATATAGCTTAGAATATTATTATTCTTTATTGCGATGTTAAATAATTCTGATCAATTCGGTAGACCGAAGAAATATACTTACTTCTTTCCTTTCCAACTGCAAAATCACGCAATATTAAATCACTATTGTTTATGCATAGTTTAATAATACCTACTGTAGACGTAAAAAAGTATTTATAAATCTGCAGATTTAATCCTTTGACGTATAACATCGAGTCACACCCGTGGCATGAAATATGATTCGAACGTGACCAACGTGTGCTACGTCCACGATAAAGTTTAATTACAACCTTGAGTTACAATTTTAATTCAAGATTAAACAATATTAATAATTGCTTAACACAAACTGCATATAATATTTTAATATCCTTCGTGTATCATAGAGTTTCACCCATAAATAACTCCAATTAATTGTTACTAGAATTTTAAAATACAAATTCAACTACCGGGTTCTTAATTTTCATTGTGTTACATCCTGCTATATTATTTTTGTTAAAAATTACATTTTGTTACGTATTGTTACGTTACCTTTTAAGAAATATTTGATTCGAGAAGTATTAATACCGCTAAATGGTACTAATTCCTATAAAATTGAGATTACGAATTGGAAATTATTCAACAATGATTCATTTTAGGCTCGTTATTAAATGAATGCGTCATAGTATGTTACACATACTTCCAAAACGTATGTATATTGATTTTTATACCTCATCGTTAGATTAATCTTTACGAAAATATCTTGGTCACGTTCTTATTAAACAGTCTATACGTGTGTCGCTACAAAATAGCAATTTTATTCTACAGAAAATATAACAGAATCGTGTTTCGTGTTTCTTATTAAAGGTCGTAATAATAGACAGGATAGTGATGAGCACCGCGGAAGAGAAGACACCCACGCATATTCCCCATGCTTGTGCAGCTCACGATTACGACCTGATGAAGCCGGTGGTACTGGCAACGTGGAAACACGGTTTCCAAGGTGCGTGCCCGGACAAGAGCGCTATTTTGGCAGAATCCCAGGTCATACAAGAAAGCCTGCAAATACCTGGCACAGGATTGAATCTCGTCTACCATAGCTCTAGAGCAGCCGGCTATCTGTCCACTATACAATTGCAATTGACTCCGCAAGTCATTCCACCGGCTCTTAATCTGATCCATCTTAGAATTACGATCGAGGGAATACTCTTCGAGAAGACTTTCGAGGCGGACCCGATAATAAAGTTCACCTACGCGTGGAATCGGTTAAACGTCTACAGGCAACGAGTTTACGGTGTCACCACGGCCATGGTGAAAGTGGGATACGAGTACAGCGATTGCAAAGATATTATCTGGGACGTGCAGACGACGAAACTTAGCGGCCACGATATGTCCATCTCTGAAGTCGGTGGTTGGAACTTGGACATTCATCATAGATACAATTTCCACGAGGGAATTCTACAGAAAGGAGATGGCTCGAATATTTATCTGAAACAGAAACCAAGAGTTATCCTTACGACTATGGGCGATGGGCTTCAGAGATCTTTGGATTGTTACGACTGCAATGGACAAGCTTCCAAGCAGAGACTTCTCGCGCCGGTCGCTCTAGCTACTGCTCCGGATGGGTCCATCTTCGTGGGAGATTTCAATCTTGTCAGGAAGATCCTCGTCGATGGCACTGTTAGGACTGTCGTCCGACTCAAGTAAGTTTCATACCCTTTTACGACATGTTTTGAATTTTAAGTCGAAATGGAGTAGACCAACTGTTCTCAAACTTTAATTGCTATTCACTGGTGGATCGTGACTCGCGTCAAATATTAACCCTTTCACTATTATTATCGTTTGCGGGCGTACGGTGATAAAAATGCTTAGGGTCAGTCTAGTTGGCCAAAATTTTTATAATATAAATTGTAGCTTTTCGGCACTTGGTAATTGTAATTTCATTGTCAAAATACATTTTCTTGTTATTAGTAAGGAATTAGGGGTGAAAGTTGTAATATAGGAACTATTTTTTTAAGTTTATAGATACATTTATTGCTTGACATCAGTAAAGAATGAAGATTTCAAGCATACATTATATATATACGTTCTACGTATACATATCTTATATACGCTTAATATATACATATTATATCTTTTTGTAATATATAATTTAATAGTTATTTTAATAATTATAGTTTAATATATATATATTTGTGTTTCTTTTCGCTTCTTTTCACCGAGAAAGATTTATTATCTCACTCGTTTACCTACTGCTATTTATCTACGGAGATCTTATAAAAGTACAACGCGTTACAATCTTCCCAAATCACTTTTTTACAGCGCAACAAGAGTTTCCTACCGCTACCACATAGCCCTCAGTCCGTTGGACGGTTCCCTCTACATATCGGACCCCGAATCTCACCAAATCATCCGCGTTCGCGATATCAACGACTACTCTGACCCCGACCACAACTGGGAAACCGTAGTAGGATCCGGAGAACGTTGTCTACCTGGCGACGAAGCTCACTGCGGCGACGGAGCTCTCGCAAGGGACGCGAAACTCGCCTATCCCAAAGGAGTAGCCGTATCCGCTGACAACGTCTTATATTTCGCCGATGGAACCAACATCCGAATGGTCGACAGAGACGGTATCATCACGACAGTAATTGGCAACCACATGCACAAATCCCACTGGAAACCAATCCCCTGCGAAGGAACCTTAAACGTAGAAGAGGTCCATCTTCGTTGGCCCACGGAACTCGCAATTAATCCTCTGGATAATTCCTTGCATATGATTGATGATCACATGGTGCTTCAATTGGCTCCGGATGGTCGCGTTAAAGTGGTCGCTGGTCGTCCTCTTCATTGTGCGTCTCCATCTTCCTCGTTCGACTCGGAGCTCGCGACGCACGCTACTTTGGTTATGCCTCAGAGCATCGCGTTCGGGCCTTCTGGAAATCTGTACATCGCTGAGAGCGATTCGCAGAGGATCAATCGGGTGAGAGTGATCGGAACCGATGGAAAGATTTCGCCGTACGCTGGCGCGGAATCCAAATGCAATTGTTTGGAACGCGGATGTGAATGCTTCGAACCGGATCATTACCTGGCCTCTACTTCTAAATTCAATACTATATCCGCTGTTGCTGTGTCTCCCGACGGTGTGGTTCATATCGGTGATCAGGCAAATTATAGAATTAGGTCCGTGATGGCGAGCATTCCCGATGCTAGCGGCGCCAGGGAATACGAGATCTATTCTCCGGATACTCAAGAAATCTACGTGTTTAATCGGTTCGGTCAACACGTAGCCACGAAGAATATTCTGACGGGTGAAACGGTTTATCAGTTCGCGTACAACGTGAATACTAGCAACGGGAAACTTAGCACTGTGACGGATGCTGCGGGTAACAAAGTGTTCTTATTGAGAGACTACAGCAGCCAGGTGAACTCTATTGAGAACACCAAAGGGCAGAAGTGCAGGCTCAGGATGTCCAGAATGAAGATGTTGCACGAGTTAAGTACTCCGGATAATTATAACGTTACGTTCGATTATCATGGACCGACCGGATTATTGAAGACCAAATTGGACAGCACTGGAAGAAGTTACGTTTATAATTACGACGAATTCGGAAGGCTCACAACTGCGGTTACTCCGACAGGGAAAGTGATCAGCTTGACTTTCGATTTGAGTCTAAATGGAGCGGTGGTAAAGGTTGGACAAAATAACAGGAGACCTATTTCGATGCTGATTAAGGGATCTTCGGTGGTCACGAAGGTTGGAGAAGCTGAACAGAGAACGATGGTTCTTCCCGATGGTTCCGTGGGTCAAGCCACACCATGGAGTCACACTATTAGCACGGATACTTTACCATACTCGGTGTTAGCTGAAATCGAGCCTCTTTTAGGTGAAAGTTACCCGGTTCCTTCAAAACAAAGAACAGAAATCGCTGGAGATCTAGCGAACAGATTCGAATGGAGATACTTCTTGAGGAAGCTTCAGGGTAATAAAAATAGAGGCAACTCGAAAACCGTGGCGCAAGTCGGCAGGAAGCTTCGAGTGAATGGGGATATTTTATTATCCCTCGAATACGATAGAGAAACTAATAGCGTGGCTGTATTTATGGACGACGTGGAGCTTCTAAACGTTACGTACGACAGAACAGCTAGACCTGTTAAATGGGGACCGAGAAATGGAATCTTCTCTGGCGTGGAACTCGAATACGATCGGTTTAGTCGATTGACTAGCTGGATCTGGGGAGACATCAGCGAAACTTACGGCTTTGATAGAGCTGGAAGATTGTTCGAGATTAAATATAGCGATGGAACATCCATGGTGTACGCGTTTAAGGATATGTTTAGCAGTCTTCCTCTAAAAGTGACGACACCAAGAGGAAGCGATTATTTGTTGCAATACGACGAAGCTGGAGCCTTGCAATCGTTGACTACGCCGAGAGGACACATACATGCCTTCTCCTTGCAGACTTCTTTAGGATTTTATAAGTATCAGTACTATTCGCCGATGAATAGACATCCGTATGAAATTTTGTATAACGACGATGGACAGATCTTGGCCAAGGTTTATCCTCATCAGAGCGGCAAGGTTGCTTACGTTTATGATCACACTGGGAAGCTGGAAACTACCCTTGCTGGTGAGTGTCGTCATTTATTTTATAATTAATTATTAACATGTTCGTTGCACGAAATTTTTGTTCACACAAAAGTTATTCGGAATCTCGTCTTGTATAATATACTTAAAAAGCATCGGGATTAGTCCACGCATTCTGCAGTTCTTTCAATTATTTTCCATAAATAATTATTTCACATTATAAGATATGTAAATTTTCTGTTTTCCCAATTACTTCCAAAAATGGATTTACATCACTTTCGAAATAAACGATCCATTTACAAATAGACTTTATGTTAAATGATACTTTAAATCAATAAAATATAATAGTTTTCGTATTTCTTTTGATATCTATCATGTTTTATCGGACTCCTAACTTGTCTGTTCGCAGGTTTGTCTTCGATTCACTATACGTACCAAGAAGTAACGAGCTTAGTGCACAGCATCGACATCAACGAGCCGAACTTCGAGATGCGAATCGAATACAGATACCACGCCGGAATCGTTAAAGACGAGAAGGTGAAATTCGGCAGCAAGAGTGGTTTGGACAATGCCCGTTATCGTTATCAGTACGACGGCAATGCTCGAATATCAGGCATCGAAGTCGATATTAATGGCAAACAGCTTCCTCAATTGCGCTTAAAATACAATCAAAACCTCGGAATACTGGAAGGTGTGGGTGATCTCCGAATATACAGAAACCTGTTCAATAGATCCGTCATGCAAGATAGCAGCAAACAATTCTTCACGGTTACGGATTACGACGAACACGGTCGCGTTAAGACAGT
The DNA here is from genome assembly GCA_028830335.1 of Eucera pruinosa. Lineage (NCBI taxonomy): Eukaryota > Metazoa > Arthropoda > Insecta > Hymenoptera > Apidae > Eucera > Eucera pruinosa. The sequence continues at coordinate 28,516,125 of JAMYCR010000001.1, read as the reverse complement.
TCTGATGAACATTCGATCGCTGGACGTATTCCGTATGGAACTGGAATACGACAATCGAAATCGTATAAAGATGAGGAAGCTGTACATTGGAAAAGAAGCGATGGAGAAGAAAGAGTGGAGCAAGATGGAGAAAATTACTTACAACGCTGATGGTCACGTATTGGAAGTAGCGGATACGGAGAATAATTGGCAATACGCGTACGACGAAAATGGTAACGTGATCGGTGTCACGGAACATAACGAGAAGATCGCGTTAGGGTATGATAGTGGAGATCGGGTGGTTCAGTATGGCGACGTTGAGTTTAATTCGTACGATGGTCGAGGATTCGTTGTGATTCGAGGAGAGCATAAATACAGGTTTGTTGTTTTACTATTTATATTCATAGAAGCACTACTACTAAATTTATAAATTAATTTGCTATCTATATCCTTAACCATTTCGATACGACTCTTTTCAACTGAAAACTAGAACCATAAACACGAAATAATTTTAATATATATTAAATTAAAGTACTTTCAAGGGAAGCTTTAATATTGAATGTTTTATATCATGTTTCAATTTATGTACAATTTAAATTGTACGAGTAAGTTATCGTAAAATAAATGTCATATTTTCTTATGTAGTTTATATGAAGCATTTATTAGTCATTCAATTTTTACTTTAATTCAATTGCATCCCCCTCGCTCTGCGCCAAGAATTGTTTTTATTAAGGGTTGCTTTTCCAAGCTTCAAAAATGTTAATGCAACCCTTATCTAATATATATATATATATATATATATAAATTATTACTACTCGTAGAATATGAGATAACAATAATTTTATTCTGTTCAGGTACAATTCACGCGGTCAACTAATCCACGCATCGGAGCACAAGAAGTTCCAAATCTGGTACTTCTACGACGACCGTGGCCGACTGGTAGCCTGGAACGATGATCGGGAAAACATTACCCAATTCTTCTACGCGAATCCAAAGACGCCAGATTTAATCACTCACATTCACTTCCCGAAGTCAGCGAAGACCTTCCGGTTCCTCTACGATTCTCGCAACTTCCTAATGACAGTGGAAACATCCGAGCAAAGATTCTACGTGGCAACCGACCAAAACGGTTCTCCTCTGGCATTGTTCGACACCAATGGAAACCTGATCAAAGAAATGAGACGCACGCCGTTCGGAAAGATAATCAAAGACACCAACCCTGACTTCTATCTACCCATCGATTTCCACGGTGGCCTCCTAGATCCTAACACCAAATTAATCTACCTGAACAAGAGATTATACGATCCAACCGTGGGCCAGTGGATGACGCCAGCTTGGGAACAAATGGCGAACGAACTCACAACACCCACAGACATCTTCATCTATCGTTTCCGGAACAACGATCCAATCAATTTCAAACAGAACGTCGAGTACATGACCGATCTGAGCAGCTGGCTGAATCTCTATGGCTACGACATCTCCGCAATGCTCGGTTCTGAATACACGAAACAAATGGTGTACCAACCCAGCGCAATGGTCACGTCTCCCCAATTGACTCCAGATTTCGGTGTGATGTCCGGTTTACAGTGCATCGTAAACCGAGTGCATGAGAAGTTCTCCGACTTAGGCTTCGTTCCTAAACCATTACTAAAACTGGAACCAAAGACGAGGAACCTTCTTCCTAGAGTGGCTCATCGTCGCGCAGTTTTTGGTGAAGGAATCCTGGTATCTCGTGTCGGCGGACGAGCTCTCGTTAGTGTCGTAGACGGTGTGAACAGTGTCGTCCAGGACGTGGTGACTTCAGTGTTCAACAACTCGTACTTCCTTCCGTTGCACTTCAGCGTGCACGATCAAGACGTGTTCTATTTCGTGAAAGACAACGCTCTGAAGATTCGCGACGACATGGAAGAGCTGCGTAGATTAGGCGGCATGTTTAACGTGTCCACTCACGAGACAACGGAACACGGCGCGGGTACTTGGAAAGAATTGCGATTACATAATCCGGACGCTGCTGTGGTGATCAAATACGGAGCGGATCCTGAACAGGAAAGGCATAGGATACTTAAACACGCTCACAAACGAGCAGTTGAAAGGGCATGGGAGATAGAGAAGCAGTTAGTAATGGCTGGTTTTCAAGGAAGAGGCGACTGGTCGAAGGAAGAGAAAGACGAACTGATTAGTCGCGGTACTGTTAGTGGATACGAAGGTGTGGATATTCATAGTGTGCACAGATATCCGCAATTAGCCGACGATCCGGGTAACGTGGCGTTCACCAGGGACACGAAGAGGAAACGAAGGAAGAGCGGGAATAGGCGGAACAGGATTCACAGGCATGACTCGTGATTCGAGGATGTGACGCGGGATCGTAACGCTATTTGGGACTTGGTTCATGCACCCACGTGAATCACATCGCGGACATAATGAAAGAACAATGAAGAGAGACACAAGACTAACGTTCGTTCCAGTGAGCCGGTTACTGTAAAAAACAAGGCTCGCTTACGTGCCGTCTATTCTCTATCCTCCACACGATCGTTCTCTCTGTTCTCTTCTCAAAAATGCACTCGTGATCAAAGATACGAAAAAGAAGGGGGGAAGAAAATAAGAAACACGTGTCTTCTCGATCAACCGCGATCGATGTTGATTGGATTAATCTTTGCCCGTAGGAAAAAAAAACCCGCTCGGTGTGCCATAAAAATAGCGTTGCTTGTGATTCAGTCGTGTTCGTAATCGTTTCTTTTGTCAACGTCTGATCGAAGACAGTAGATTCGAGGAAAAGACACGGATTCGGATCTCTTCGAATCGTCGTGACGCGTCGAAAATTTGAGCTAGTCACCAAGTTATCTTACTAACAAAGAAAAAAAAAGAGACACGAATGTAAAAGGGAAAGTTTATGGTTACGTGGTGATGAAAATACGATATATGGCGTTCGTACTCGAAGTAATCAAAGGGAAAAGTCGACCGACTGACGTGTGTTTAATTACGAAGCCGAAAAGGAGTGCATGAACGTTTAAGGTGCCGTCCGTGAAATTGAAATTCGAAGGGAAAGGAAAATACTTGAAAACAAATGGAAGGCTATATTGCGTGAAAGGAAGAACGAGAGAGAGGAGAGAAAGTGGCTCTCGTAGGCTCGTTCAGAGTGATCGATCGGTCCGGAGCTTGGTGTATTCATGCAACACAGGGTCTAATGAGACGTGCACGTGAACGGGACGCTTCGAGGCCGACGTATCCGAGGCGTTTTCCGTTCTTCGTCGGATTCAAAAAACGCGTACACAGACGATGATACTTCGCTATTCGTAGCATCATCTGTGTAGTCCGTTTTCGCGAAACATACGCGAACGAACGAAAGAAAGAAAACGGGGGGGGGGGGAAGGGGGGAATGCAAAAGAAAGAAAGGAAAAAACAGATACGTCGACAACAAATATACAGCAGATATTTTTAACATGACGCAAATGGTGTGCTAGTGCGAGGCGTGCGATTGTAAATATAGCTACTCGATTAATCGTAACGTGTAGATAATATATAATATATATAAAAAAAAAAAATATATATATATAAATATACGACTAAAAGAACCGGTTAAACTAAGTGGAAACTGTCGATAATGCTTTTATATATGTATACATGTACACACATACACGGGTCGCGTTCGTACATGTGTGTACACGCGACACACGCACACGCACACACACAGACACATGAAATATATACACACACATACGAACAACACGCGAGACACCTACACCCACGATATTGGTAGGAAAAAAGTATCAGCAACCGCGCGTTAACTCTTCAGCCCGAATAACTTCTCGAGACGCAAGGGAAAATGGCGGCGGGTAGCATAGAAGTATCGCCCGCCATTAATACGGTGCTAGAAGTTAAGGAAACTTCTGCGCTGACTTTCGCTGCTTCGGGTTGAACGTGTTAACGCGGAAAATTCGTAATACGAAGGATACACTTAAGACAGAAGGAGATATCGAATGGAAGAAGCGAGTAAGACTCAGGTGCGTGATTCACGCAAAGGAGTAAAAAACGCACGTGTATTACTGTTGAAAAGATATCCGCCTAGATTCTAGGCTCTAGCATTAGAGAATCGAGGGATCGTTCGAAAAAAAGAGATTGAATCGATTACATTATTATAGAGAGAGAGAGAGAGAGAGAGAGAGAGAGAAAGAGGGAGAAGAAAGAAAAAAAGGAAAAACACAAGAAAAAACATGTAAATAGATTTGATAGATATGAAAAACCGTTTGCGTGTCATACCGTACGTAATAATAACCTGGCGAGGAGGAATTTGTAACGTTGTATTTTATGCCTCGTGTCAGTACTTCGCGTGATCTGGTAGCAATGACGACATGACGTAACGAGACGAGCAATAGTCGAGGAAAGTGTCGGGACGAGACACGTCAAGGTAATAATGTCCAGGTGGAATAACGATATAATAATAATAATAATAACGATAATAATAATGATACAATGATAACAGTATAATAATACTAATAATAATAATGATAACGTAATAATAATAGGAATAACGGTATGATAATACTAACACTAATAATAGTAATAAACTAATAAAAAGGAGTAATATTAATAATACGATATAATATACTATTGTACGGAAATACCCCGCCTATCTTTCTACTAAAAATGAAAAAGTATTTTTTGAATTGTGTCGTCAAAGATGTCCTATGTAACCGTGTGTCTGTGGGATCGTCCCGTGGAAAATCAACCCTTTGCGCCCCCGTAACCGAGATACGAAAACCTCTTTAATAATACAAGGAAGAAAAAAAAAAATACAAAAAACCTCCTCTCTATCAGTAAGAGTATAAACTGAACTCGTCGATGTTTATTGGTATCGGGTAAAATTCGCAAAGTCATTCGAAAGGGAGAAAGAAAAAAAAAATGAAAGATAGCAGAGATATCGAGCCCTCAAAAGAAAAACGTATTCGAAACGAGGCGAAATAAAAAAAAAGGGGGAGGGGGGAAAGAATGAAAATGTCATAGAAAGTAAAGAACGCTAAAGAAAAAAGAAATGACGCGATATAATACGTACATTATAAATAAATATAAAATATAGGAATAGCGAGCCAACGTGCGAGCCACGTCGCTCAACCACGTTGTGTTCCAAGTAGCTGTACGATGGATTTAAAGCAGAAAAAAAAACACATACAAAACACACACACGCATACATACATAATCATAATTAACAAAGTAAACGTACACTAGTTGACGAGTTTAAAACGAGGGATTTAGTAAACGGTGTTAAGAAAAAGTGTGTAACTAGGTGAACATTAAAACAATAAATGATAAAAAAATTGATTAAAAGCCGCTGTACATATCTGTTATGTATAGCCAGTGTGTCGCAAATCCCACGCAAATTATAAGTAGATTCGCGTCCACGTTGCAAGAACAATGCATTTTTCTACGAAGTAACGGAAAGTAATGGTGTTAGAGACGTGTGTATCTTGTTCAATACTTCTTTCAAACATCTCGCGACTGTCTTATCGAATTTATTTTTCCATCTAAAGGAGTGGGATCTTTTGATTAGCATTAGACGTAATGGATTCAATTGCATGCGTTTGACGCTTATAAAAAATTCCACCTTAACAATTGAAGACTATAGGAGAAAAACTTGACAAGTCCATTTTTATTCACTTTCTATTTTTGATGTTATCTGGTAAATAAATAAAAGTACTTTTATGTGACATAGATAGGAAGACAAAAATCTTGACAAGTTCTAAGATTTGGCCATCTTTTAAATAATTACACAAACATAATTTGTACAAAGAAATAATTTGACCAGTCATGTAAAATAAGAGAAGGATTTTATAACTCCATGAGAAGTGAAAACAAAAATTAGTCATTTTTTTGATCATTTTAAAGATTCTTACACTTTGAAGGAAACGTATATGCAACCTAAAAATAAATTATAAAATAGCCTTATCAGATTTGATTTAGAATGTTTCGAACATTAAAATTGCTTTCCTATAAAATTTCGAAAAGGTGACTTATTAATAGACTACGGATTTTTATGCATTTCTGCGAAATTTAAATGCGCAAAGAGGATTTAATATGCGAAATAATTAAAGTAAAATTAAAGTTAGTATATTTTGAAGCTAAAAGAATCCTTTATTTGAGTCCCATTTTCGTAATTCTATTAATAAAAATATAAGTTTGCATAAGTCAAAGTTCTTCTCCTGTGATCTTCAATTGTTATGTTAAACGTCTAAAAATTATGAAGGATGATTTGATCTCTCTAAACGCGACAGAGTTCCATTTCCGTTTACTGAATTGCCTCCATTTTGCGTCGATAGATCGTTTGATCGTGATTTTTGCTTTCTCTCGATCGATGGGACGAAGCCCGGGGTAACACGAGGCATATCAGTCTGTGATCCACTGTTTCTCTCATATTATTCGCGAATCACCAAGCTCGTATCGTAAACATTACACGGATTTTACATTCGTTCCTATCTTTCGAAGTTCTTCAGCCCATTCACAGCCTCGGGCTCTACTCATCACGGTTCACCAACAATAATCAAATCGGTTTCTTTTCAAGCTTTTTCTTCTTTCAACTTTACGAGTCATTTTCACGGTCATTTCTTTCTCCAGAGTATTACGCTATAAGTAAAAAGACACGTAGGGATGGAACAGTCGAAACTTCGAAACCCTTCGAAACTTAAAAAAGATTCGAGTTTCGAGAACTCGAAACTTTAGGCTACTTTTATAACTGGAAACTTTCGAAACCTAGTTGAATAATAATTTGGATATGTAAGGAGAATATTGTCAATAATAATAATAATAATTGTCCATTAACGGGAATGGGTTCCTTCGGCATGCAACAAATTTTAAGCAAGCTTTTATAATTAATTTATAGCTTGTGAAGCTATAAATTCCTATTCGAGAGGAAGCTTACTTTTTTGATAAAGTAAATTCATCAAGCCAATTACAAATAATGGATTACTTATTGGTACACCTAATACATTTATGTTTCAATTTAATCATATTAATATATATACAAATAATTCGATCTTCTAAAATAACATTTGTTAAGGCCTTAATTCTCAACAAAATGGATGCTGGTATAAGAAAAAAATGAAGAAAACAAGGATTCATGGTTTCGAAAGTTCCGAGAATTTCGAGGGTGTCGAAGTCTTATCAAGTTTCGAACTCGAGTTTCGCGAATATAAAAATTAGGTTTCCATCTATCCCTGGTAATATGTACACGTAATGCTTGTCTAATTTGTCCGTTAACTCGCCGTTACCTGCCATCCGCAATGTAATAGCGTTCTAGATGCTCCACATGCAACATAAGTAGTATGTGTAAACTCTTAGTTTAAAAAAAAAGAAAACGGAGCTGCTAAATACCACGCGAAAAGTAAGAAACACTTTGTGTTCTCGTCTATACACGAAATGATACGTAAAGGAGAAGAGAATAAATGGAGAGAGAAAAAGAAACACCAGAGAAACGATTATAACGTGTTTTTTAGAAGGTCTTGTGTACTCCAGTTAACTTTACGCTTAGCGCATGATGGTCACCTTCGAGCGAAACAGCCCCGCGAGAATTCTGCTTACGCCAAAAATGTATAGCAAACAATAGGAACATCTAGCTCCATAGTGATTGCAAAACACGTCCAAAGTGAAGCAGAGTTGGGCAAAAAATTAATCGACGACCGACGAGTGTGAATTACTAGTGTTAGTCATTAACCGCAATTAACGATTACATCCTTTTTAATGATGAATCGCAATTAGAAATTAAATTTCTTTCAATTGTTAGCTGCGATTATATCGTTAATTGCGATTAATGATTAGAGAGAATGTAATTGTTAACCGGGAGTAAGAATTAATAGTAGTGATTCGATTGATTAAAAATTAGTCACTCATATGAACCATTAACCATCTCATATGAATGTTTTTCAAAAGTATTCAGGCATTTAAATTACGTCACGATTATATTTTATTAATTGACTACTTCAATCAACGATTGACGATTAATTTAATTAATTGATTAATTCAGCAATGGATTTTCCCGCGATTAATTTCTTTACTCAACGATTCACGATTACTTTCATCAATAGATTAATACAATCGTCGATTTTTTTACTATTAATTCTTTCAATCATTTTCGTCAGTCGTTTAATCGAATTAAGAATATTAATCGATTGATGCTCAACACTGTTTCAAAGCCAGCGTTTCTACTTTGCTTGTACGCATTGTATTAAGTTTTCTTGTCGTGCTCAGAAAAATTTTCTAGCGCAATGCGTTACATATTTCCGTAACACGTATTTGTTAATACAATGATTTACCTATTTGTTGTTACGTTCACGTGTACCGGAAGTCGCAGAATTCTCGCGGTGGCTCGATCCCCGTGGCAAGGTGCGAAATTTATTATTGTTACGCTCGACACGAATCTTAGCCGTCGACGGGAAACCGTCCACTACGATTGGAAGGCGAACCGCGATCGGCACGCAACTAAAAGAAAGCAATACTTCGTAACTATCGTGTATGTCTTTAAAGAAAAATAAAAATAAAAGGATCTAATGTGTCTGATGAGAGAAAGAGAAGCGAAAAAGTGTCCGTATCAAGTGAAAAAGAGGAGCGCGTTCGTGTGATGAACAAAGAGTGAGTGACGAAGAGTGTGCGAGAGCTGTTAGTATAAATTAATATATAAACGAATTGTGTTTAAAGAAAATAGCTGTGGGGGAAGTGGGTGCGCGTTCTTTAGTTTTCATTCTATTTTCCTTGGTAGCGAAACGAAAAAGAAAAATTCTCGTAGACCTCGCGTCGCCGCAATAATCAGCGGCTATGAGAGAATATATATATTTGTTCGTAACCGGTATCTCGTTGTGTTTTTCCTTCTTTATAATAAAGCGACGCGGCGAAAAACCTCGCGATAGGTTTTTCGCGCGTCACCGTGTCTTTTTGTACATATACGTATTATAAAAACCACTGCACATCGTCCAATCGATTCGATGCGTTTCTTTCCCTTTTTCGATTGCATTTAAATATTGCGGTTGAAATCCGAACGCGTTTAACATATATGTGTATAATCAATGAAATGGTGACGCTTTTTTCTATTGCTCACGAATCAATGCGAATCGGACATACGCGGCATCGATGTTGACGATTTTTAGGGTACATGTATCGTGTAGCGATAATTTCATGCAGAAAACAGCCACACATCAGCGCGAATAAACGAGAAGAACCAGTCACTTCGATTACATAGCACCCTTTATACTTTCGTATAGAGTACGGTTGATCTTTAAATGCGATGTGAAAAAAGAAAGAAAGAAAAGGGAAGCAAAAGAAGAGCAAAAAAAAGAAAGCAACATTGATTCCTTCCTCACGATTCGTAATCGGCGAGTGCGGAACACGGATGAATTTAATAATAATAGGAGGAAAAGTTCCATGGGACGCGCCTCCTTTAATCGAGCCGCGTTTTATAGGGCGATCATTCATCGCAGTTCGTCCGTTTTTCTTGTAAACCTTTTTCTGTTTGTGTCCTTTCGTAAAGAAGTGTACATATATTAATTATTGCGATCATTATGTAAATACTCTTCGACAACACAAAAGAAAATGAGAATGAGAAGTGAAAAGTGAAAAATGAAAAGAAAACACACACAACAACACGCGCAGTCTGTCCGCGCGAGGTTTATTTTAAAGACTACATCATTATATAATGATTACCATGTAATGATATTTAACTGATAAGGTAACATATATTCTATACTCTTACACGCTAAGTACTCAATAAATATATCTATAAAATTTCCCCGTGTTTGTGATTGTCTACCCTTTGACCCATCCCGTGAAATCCCGTCGTGTTCGTGGCGTCTAAAACAACACCCACCAAAACTGCCAATTTTGTAAAAAAAAAACTGATTGTTTCACAAACCTCTGTTTAACCCATTTTTTTGAAGAATCCGTGTTCGGGTCCGTTTGTACGACGTTTGTAAGGATCCCTCAAATCGGAGTTGGGCAAAAATGAATCAACGATTAACGATTAAATACTTATTTTAAACGTTAATTGCAACCAACGATTAAATTCATACTTTAATCGTGAATCGGAATTACCGATCAAATACCTTTTAATCGCTAGTTACGATTAACAATTAAATTCATGGTTTAGTCGTTAATTGCGATGAACGAATAAAAATGCAATGTTGATTAATTATAATTGGATAATTAACTAACGATTAACTACTGCAATTCTTTTTGTAGTTAATATTTTGTAGAAATTAGAAGCTCACTCAAGTGTTATTCAAATTTATTCGAACGATAAAAATAATGTTCAATGGAATTGCAATTATATCGAAATTTTATTCAAATTCCATTTACGATCAGCATTTAATAATTAATTCATTTTTTCGATTAACGATTAACAATTTCGTTAATCGATTAAATCAATCACAGATTTGTCGATGATTGATTTCTTTAATTAACGATTGACGATTAATTTCATCAATCGATTAAATCAATCATCGATTTTTCGACAGTTAATTTTTCTAATCGTTAGCATTAAACATTTTAATCGATTGATGCCCAACTCTGCTTCAGACTAATGCGAAACATTTGCAGCGTTGGCGAATTTTTTGTGATACCTTTTTCACAATAATATCAATTTGTATTCGTTCATTGCATAATCTTTATCATACTTCAACATTTCGTAATAGTCGCTAAAATAATTCAAGCAGAACTTGTGTTGAATTCTTTGTTTATTATTTCTTTATTGTGTTTGTGATTTTACAAAATTCTGGTGGTTTAAATTTTGGTTGTAAATTTAAATTTAACTCAAAAATATAACAGAAATTATGTAAGAACCTAATACGTTTGTTTTTCCTAATTTACTATGAATTTGCAGCTTTTGCAAATGTTTCACGTGAATTTATGGGATCCTATAAATGTCTCTCACCTCGCCTTTCTCATCTTATACCTGTCGTACAGTTTTCTCCTCCAAAAAACAATAGCGAGAGGCTTTTAGACATATGTGTATAAATACTTACTACTATATATATATATATGTATATATATATATATATATATATATTGCGTATGTGTATATATATATAAGTATTATATATATTAAGTATATATACATATACATACATATAAATATAAATGTATCTGGTGCTCTCGCTACAAATTCGAAGGTCTGATAAAGTACATATGAATGTGTGATGTGATAAAAGTTGTTTCTCTCTAACGAAATAATGATGAAAAAAAATTAATTAAAGACTTTTAGTAACATCACTGACAAAAGTTGTTGTCCTTCTTTATTTCTCACTTTTTTGTACATTTTTATACGTGTCCGAGATTCTTATCCTCCCGTTATTAGACCCCATACCTGTCTTGGCACACCTTTATAACAACTAAATTAAATTATAAAGAGTAAATATGGATTCCTTCGTGTACGGTTTTTCGTGTGAGAAGAATACGATACATACGATTCATCGATGAGGAATCATAGCATTTAACGTATATCAATCCCTAGATTCGTCGTATGCACGTTTCCATTGTGAGAATCTTCTGTTATTCTGCAAAAGGTAGTAGAAAATGAAACGAAGAAAATGTTACCAAAAAAAAACGAGCCTAAATAAAAGTACTCTTTAATCTGTTTGACGAACAGCGTGGAAACTATGAGACGAGGAGAGATTGCAAATGGAATGGTAAAGATCTGACGCTTAAAAAGTAAATTCTAATTGTTAACTGTTCCTACCGATCGACTGTTTTATAATCTTTATTGATGAGAAATAAATTTTACATGAACTTGGTATATATTTTTGTACATCATTTATTTATACGGAACAACTTTCTCTTGTTCGTGTGTCTCGAATTTTTACAATTTGTATCGTATAATTCCCTTTTTCGAAATATATTTACAATGGTCGCGCAATTGCCTGTGTTCGATTTTTTTTTTTTTTTTTTATAAAAAGAGTTGACAAAAAAATTGATGCATTTAGTTTTCTTGAATGATCTTATGAAAATTCGATCGCCGCGGTGATCGAATTTTCAACTTTCGTTTTGTACAATATATAATATGTACAATGTGAACACATTTCTCTTTACATTACAATAGTACAATGATTTGTACACGCGTTTCTCTAGAAATTTCTTTGTCAAATGGCGACGATACGTGCTAGCTTTATTTCTTACCAAATCGAATCCTCTTTGGTTGAGCAAAGCTTTGCGTTATTTTTAAGAATTACTTCGACAACCGCAAAGAATTTTTCTTGCCAAGGTCTATTGTTATAGAAATTTCGATATATACGTACGCGAAGCATACGATTGCATTAAAATTTTAAAAGGCGAGCTATTCCAACGTTTGACTCTCTTTTGATCTTCCATTTCACTACTTCTCTCACGTATGAAAATATCCAAGTGCGAAACTATTTTGCCAGTATAGTAATAATGAGAATAAAGGGATAATAGTAACAGTGCATTTGTAAATATTTTATAGAATAAAAAGAGATGCATTATATGCGAAATAATACTTATAGAAATATCACAAATAATATAGTTCTATTGCTAAATATCATTTTCTTAACAACTTGCTGCTTCGCCGAGAGTTTAGTTTCATTAAATAAAATTTTCCTTTTCGAATACAACAAAGCTTACCCGATTAGAACTAGCAAACTCTTAAGAAATATCTTAATTTACTCTAACGTACACGACAGTGTCGTAAGTTTAAAATTTACAAATATTGTTACAATTAGCAAGTGGAGAAGTGCGAGAACCCAAAATCGTGAGTATTCGATTTTCGAGATGAGCCGGCAAGTAATCGAACCGAATTTACTCTGATACCCAAAAATATGTCGCTACGAAAGAATGTAGAAGTTTGCGAAATTGTAAGAACCCAAATACAGACAATATTATTACTGCATTGTTGATAAATGATTTGCGTTAAGTTTATTGAACATCACTTTCCTATGAATCTGTACTCATTTCCCATTGCGTACAAGTTACTTTCTTTTTTCTATACTTTCCGCGCTGTACCTTTTACGTAGGTTGCAAATAATCGTAATTAATTTATCGTTCGTTAATTTTGTTATATTGTTTATATTTTTGTTACCACAAGCGACATTTAAATTACTCGACAATAAGATACAGTACTGACGAAAAAGATATAGTCTTTTAATTTTGTCAACATAAATTTGTTTAAAGCCATTCAGCCTGGTTAAAATGCATCCAAAATGAATCCATATTTTTTCAAACTTTCTAAGACTGATATTTTCGATCTTTTTGCTTACGATTTTCGTACTAGTTTTGCCAAAAATATAAATGTCTTGCTACATTTCTTTTAATTTTATTTGTATAGTTTATTGTATCCCTTATTTCAGATTGATTCTTAAAATTCAACAAATCTAATGCGAAAAAACATATAGTGCTGTTTTTATTATTTCCATTGATTATTTTACTGTTTTAAATATTTGTACATATATATCGTGTATAAAATTCGTTCGAATCCAAACACTATCTTTTTGCCCACACTGATGATGCTTAAGCTCAACATATTCAACAATAATTATATTCTTTTAATAATTTTCATCGAACGAGATTAGTAATACAAATAAGAAAAATATGATATGACGGATACAAAGTAAATTTAATTAACCCTTTTGCTACTAAAGACGTATATATACATCCGGAAAAATTGGGCAGTCGCTTGGTAAAAATATATGTATTCGTTTTCTGTAACAAAGTGCTATTTTTACTATAATTTACACTTAGTCCACCATAATTAATTATACGAAATATGTAAATATTTGTAGCCATATTGCTTTCATAACAATAAAAATAATCCCCATCTGTGCATTAATGTTTTTATTTTTAGAGTGCGGCAGCGAAAGGGTTAAACAAAGTATGGAAACACAAAAGCTCGCCGCGAAATGTGAATCGAGCACTAAAAATTCCAGAAATCCCGACATTCTAATGTCGCGAGATATATTTGGGATCCCGATTCGATTCCGAAAAAAATTGCCGACTCGACCCGATCTAATTTTTTCGGGTTCTCACACTCTCCTATTAGCAACAGATTAATAATAGACAGAATACAGTTAGTGCATACCTTTAGAAAGGGTTAATAATAACTTGATTAATTAGAACGGAAACTTAGTATGACTAGCTTGAACGAGGAAGTGGAATGACCAAAGAAACGACGTAGGAAACTCCTATCATTCTTGTATCAATTCAGAATATTTCTACACATACAATACAATGAAATGTTTCAGTATAGATTATCCGAATTAAGCTTCTCTCGATGCAAAACGCCTCACGCTATATTTATGCTTTTCATATCATTTAATAATACTCAAGTACAAATGCGGAGTAGGATTCTTTTCTATTGTCGACATTTTTTCCTTTATAATGCAAAACTTGGAATTATGCGTTACAATTATTATGCTAGGTTAAATTTCAATTAATTCGGATAACCACATTTCGTCAAAATGTCTGCATTTGGAAATGCGTATTTCAATTGAAATATATTATGTAATTAATATTGTACAATCATTTAAAGAAATGAATTATTAATGTGTATATATATATATGTGCAATTAATTAAAGGAGATTATAAAAATTTGCAATCCTGTACTTTGGAAAAATGTTTTTTTGGAAGAATTGTTATTATTTTAAGTGTTATGCAAGTTGTAAAAATTTGTTCAAGTACAGAAGGAATAGCATTGTATGTCTTTACATTATGCATAGTGGCAAAAACAATTCTGACCATATAAAATAAATTACTTTGAACGTTGCAACATGAAACTAACATATTGAATTTGTTTAACACTTTGATCACAAATTTCGACTGTAATTATACACATGCGTCTAAATAGAATTCGTTGTTATAAATAACAAATATAATAATATAGTGGTTATGTGTAGAAAAATAAAACCAACTGCTTGTTGACATGTATAAATCATTAGTTTTTCAGAAACACAATCGCGTGTTCTAAGTGCAATTCAATTACCCTATTACAATACTACTTACTCGAGGCCTAGGCCCCAATTGATACATTGAACGAGAAACAAAATTAATGGTTGCCAAGCAACCAGCCACCTAATCCAGTCTAATAGCTGACCATATAAAACATGAGGTCGTTCCCATCTTTATTATATTATTAAGGTGCATACAAATCTATCAATGAAACTTCAAATTTATCAGCGAATAATCGCAGTAATCACGGCTCTCTCTAATATACAGACCGGACCATGCGACGTGACAACGCCCCAAACATAAAAACGGACTCCGATTAGTCGATTCAATTCGATCGAAATATTACATATGACAATTATTACATGCAGAATACTTTTTAATATTTTTTTATTAACTCCCCAGCCATTAAATTCTTTAATATCGCGTAATATTGCACGATCTTGTAAAATACTGAAATACCAAATATTTCCTCAATTTATCAATACATTTCTCCGATTTGTTAAAGATACAAAAAGTGTTTGAAACTTCTCTGAAATTAATGCGTTCATTAAACAAAACATGTGTTCACTTATTCAGATAAAAAGTTCAAGGGAGAATTTTAAATTTCCTCCAGATATTTCATTAAAACAATTATCAGGTGCTTTGCAATTAATGCTTAATAAGTACTAGAGAAGGCCGTGTAGTAATATAAGAAATGATTTAAAAAAGGATACGGATTGCAAAACATTTTTTTGAGATCGACTTTTTCCTTACAGTAAGGACACGTTTGTTTTTTCCCTACAATGCACCATCCTCTGATACAAAACTCGTGAAACACATGTTCACAACTGAGTTTGTACGTGTTTTCAATGACACCAGGTTCATTTTCCGACACTAAAAGTCTATTCCCACATACCGCACATACACCAGGTTCTAATGTCCTTGTCGGCATGTGGCCTGGTACATAATACTGCAAATTATTAAATATGTTGCACTATCTAGTTAATATATAACTAGAGATATGCGAGAACCCGAAAATATCTGAGCTTCGGAAATATTGTGATTCTTGAGGATTTTGGGATTCTCCAAAAAATTGAAATTCCCGAGATTTTCGGGATTCTTGGGAACTATAGAATTATTAAAAATGGAGCATGAAACGGAAATAGTAACCAATTACAATGGAACCACCTTTATCCGACTCAAATCGGGTCTGATCCGAATAATAGGAAAAATTCGTTAACGAGCTACATAACACAGTTTATGTACGTTTTATTTTATTGATATAGACTCCATAAAATATTGAAGATAACTGAAAATCAGCAACACGTCGCTAAATAAATGCATCGAAATAAAAATGCGAGATAGAGAATGACGACTCGAACACATTGGTGTAAACACATAGATTCAGAATATTAATTAATTAGCAGAACAAAAAAATTCCCATTCCCGAATATGAAAATTTCGTTTACATATTTTTATATTTCTGAGATAAAGAAAATGTTTTATAATCCGGATAAATTGGAAATCCGAATAAACGGAGTTCCAATGGATGTGATATATATATATATATATATATATATATATATATATATATATATATATATATATATACATTTTTCGTAATGTTAAAACAGTTCAAATAACAACAATTGGTTTTATTAAAATTTAAGGTTCCTCTAATTTTCTGAATGAATCCCGAAATATTATTCGGGTTTTCGAAATTTTCGGAAATCCTGACGATCTCGAATGAAGGGATTCTTTCGGGAACCTGAATATTTTCGGGTTCTTGCATATCTCTATTTTTAGCATAAATACAATATTTCGTTACTTTATACATACCCCGATATGCGAAGCCATTTTATCCGCGCATATCTCTGCAATATCTCTTCCTAACACCCCAAAATAAAGACCATAAAACAACAGAAGCATACCACAATCAATCCATACTTGTGGCTTCACTTCAAATGCAAGATTTAAACCAAAGAATGTGGCTAACATTATCGTGTAACTTATCATGCCCAACACATAAGTTAATTTATAGATAAAAAGGAACCATTTGTACACTAATCTGTAAGGAAAAAAATTGAGTAAGTTATTAGACTATTAGGTTCATATTAATGTACAAATAGTAAATTTGCCAGAAACAGGCATACCTTGGTGTTGTACCTGCTATAGGCTTTTGAATTGCTTTTCTCACTATCAATCCTGTTATGCAGGATGATACTAACCAAAGAAATATAAACCTCCACCAACGATTTTTTAAACTTAACCCAAATGGAATAATCCACATAGCTATTAAGGTAACAAGCTGAAAAAATGCATTATATGTTTCTAATAGACCAAATATTACCTTATATCCTAAATATTGATTTTTATTTACCTGATATGATTTGTAATGCATTTTTTTCCATTCAACTAATATGACCTGTGCCACCAGCAATGTTACAAATAATATAAGTAACATTTCTGCATGCATCAATTCGTGGCCTTGATGCTCTTCGTGCATCTTTATATGTTCCACCCTAGAATTTTTGAAAACATACTCCTTAACCCATGTTTTGATGCAAGATTTCATTTGCAACCTTTGTTAATCAATTTACATTGCTGAATTCAACTTTTGAACATGTGTAGTTATAAATGGGAATTCTAAGGATTTGCATAATTCATTTGTTATAATATTTTATAAAGGTTTAAAAAACTATAAATGAAATGTTGGATTAATGCAACATTGTTCCGTAATGGTTTAATGTCAACGTTGAAGAATAATTGCACTCCCTAAATATCTCTTTCTAATAAAAATAAAATTGTGTCTAACATTTCTTGACCCTAGTTATATGCAAAATTTCATAAAAATCAACATGTTTCAGTTAAGTAATGTTTCTTTTAACATATTACATTGAATTAATGAAGATTAAGAGGTAAAGGTTTCAAATATGATTGATCATATCATACTACAGGCTAATTAAACTTTAATATTAAAAACTCTTGTAGATCTTGAGATACAATAAATTACATTAATTTCTAGTGATGTTTATTTACCTCCATTTTTCTTCCACAGTCATCTCATCTTCACTCTAAAATAAAATATACATGCATTCACTGTAAGAAGCTTAAATTAATGTAAATGTATAAAAAGTATAATTGTTTCACATTTAAAATATTGATAATCGAACGATACAAGTAATAAATATCTCGCAATGAATAACCGACACTAATCGTACGCGTAATATCATAATTAACGAGACATATAAATTTATGTTCTTCCAAGAACGATTATTATCCTTGGAGGTTATATTTGCGTAAGCATGGTTTACGTGTGAATTATTCTTACGCATAATATCAATATACTACCACTTGAAGTAACATTGTACCTTATTTGGTAGTACGTGCGAATGCATACTTAACGGTATAGTAAACTATTAACTATAAAATAAATTTTAATAAACCGACATAATGCAGTGAAGAGACTTTTGTGACATTGTCAAGTGCTATTCACATCAGTGCAATTCTGACACGTTGATAATCGGCAACGATAAATCCTACTTTACCTTAATTGTAGTGAATTGTGTGAAAACTAAATAAGCATTTTATTACGCAATTATTATATTATACGAAACAGAATTAACTCCTATCAAAAATTAACTATCAAAGTTCGTACACCTTGAATTTTTGCATAACATTAATTTTCCGTCATACTGATGGCAGTATGTTTAACTTTTCGACTTTTAGTATTGTAAATATTATTCAAATTATAAGAATTGTAACTGATAAAATTAATAGGCAACAGCAGAAACCACGTCAATTTGTAATAAATGAAATTTTCGAACAAATTATATTATTAAAATCTTTGCGATAAAATGATAAACTATAACATAATGCCTACACTTATGATCGGAAAGTTCTCAACGTTTTTAATAATATAAAGTTTTGTTATGTTTTAGAGAATTGGGACAGATTTATTGTTTATGAACTCTTGTTAAATAATAATATTCTTAATTTGAGCAAATAGAGTTTATGGTTGAACCGGTTTAATGCAACAATTAAAGAAGAGAAATGCTTTTTTATTCGGCAAATCTAGACCTTATGTTTCGACAAAGAATCAACAAAAATTCTTAGCCATTGTCTGGAAAATTCTATTCATATCATATCTTATAATTACTGTACTGAAGTGTCATTAGGGACCAAAATTTAAAACTCTAGTAGCTTGCAAAATTGTTTGCAAGAATTTACTTCGAACAACGATGCAAATTTTTCAAATTTTTCATAATACCTCCTGATAATCATAGAATTATCAAAAAATTAATGTTATAAGCAAAACTATTCAATAAAACGATAATTATACACATATGGTCCCTAAATGTTGCTCAAATTTGGTTACAAATTTTCGGAGCAAACTAATCCAATAAATATTTGGTTCAAATTTCACGCGGAACTTTGATTCGCTATAAATATCGCGTGCAACTGTGAATCGATCTACGGATCTACCAATGTACGACAATCGTGCAGATTCGTGTGCTTTCGTACTTCGACGGAGTTAAACCACGCCCATCGCTGCTGGTCAGAGAGGGAAGCTGGTAATTCACTCTGCGAAGCAGCAATATGAGCGTTTGTACCGTTTCTTGAGAAAACGCGCGACGTGACGAAATTCCAGAGCCGTAAAATCGCGTGTCGAAAGTGTCATCCGATCGCGCGCTGTTTGCGGATTCAGTGAGTGATACAGTGTCGTGATTGGTTCCGCTTCCTACACGGGGATACGATTTTTGGTTAGTTTCGGAGCACCGAAAGGATATCGCCGCTCGTCGGTTCATTTGCCTCGAGGAATTGCCTTCGGTGAGTAAAGAACACGGCACACGGAAAGTGTGCGCGTCTTTCGCCAACATTTTTTGCGCCTGTCAAGTTGTCGCACATATTGCCGACAGATTGTGCGAGGATTGTCGCCAATGAACTCACATGTCGCCTCTTGAACGTGAAAATAGCTATGTGTGTGCGTGTGTGTGAACGTCTGCTGTGTGCCTGTATGCATCGTTCAGTCGAAATTTTCCAGGAAAATGAATTTCCGTATTCAGTTAGGCATATTTATGACAAACGCGTAAAATACGAAAAAAATGTATATCACGTATTTAACGCTTCGTCGAAAATTATCATTTCAAGATGAAGTTTTTCCGTGTTTATCGTTTGCATTGTTGTAAAAAATAATTCAATTTTAGACTACAGTCATGCGGGCGTTTTCTTGACGAACGTCCATACGTCATCCCTTTTCCTTTCAGCCTAATAAGGAAAAGAAAAACATATAAACGTCCGTCAAGAAAACGCTCGCGTGTTGTTAGGCTTAATTAACGATATATAAAACTGATTTTGTAAGTAGAATTGTGTTTAGGTTTCGTATTAGTTGCCCGTCCTTTCCGGTGTAATTTCGTTTCTCAGAAGAGACAGTTCGAATCAAAGTCGTATTCTTTCCTTGTGTAACTCAATCATGCGACTTATAATAGATAGCAGACACTTTTTTGTTCATCTCGTTTAACAGGTAGTCTCGGTACGAATAAGAACCGAGTGTTGTCAGTAAATACGATCCTTCGGCGAAGGAACAGAGGTAAAATAGGTCGACAATTTTACCTTTGATTTCCACCTGCTTACTAGAACAAACATCGAATCGTAAATCATGTTTATCTATCGTTATCTTGGATTTTTTTGCTAAGAAGCCTGCCTTGTCATTGACGTGTACGAATCGTGCTGACTTTAATCGGTATTTAAATGGACGTGTACGTACACTGATTCAATTAGCGTTAGGTTGTAGTTATTAATAATGAATGTCGTAATTCATATCAGTAATACAGGGGCGGGGGGGGGGGGGGGATAAAATTTAAGCGGGAAAATGTTTAATGGTAATTTTTGAAATACATTGTTGTCGGAAAGAGAATAAAGTAAAGCTTAATTCGATTTAGATCACAGAGGAAAAAGTGTTGAATGTAAGTTACGCGGTTTCTATTTTACGCTGCATCAGTCAAAGAACTCGAAAGGAGCAAAATCCTCATAGCTCGGCCGTTTGGATGTTGTATAAATTGGCGACTATCCAAGTTTCCGTACTCTCACCACGTTCTCGGTCTTCGGTTCACGCTATCACATTCCTTGTTAGTATACGAACGTCGTGTCTTTCCGCATGATTTTGTGCGAACCACTTTTACCGACTCGTACACAGTGGACGTGTTACTTGTAAACAAATACAAATGGTCCTATGTCAGGAGACGCTTTTTTTAAATGTACAGCGTGTAATCGTATTATTATAAACACTTCATTATCATCGCTTTTCAAATTCAAAGAATAATGGAAGCGAAATACCTTTAAAATGAAACCTCTTTTAATAAAAGAAATATTGCTATCGCTTTAATAATACAACTATTCAGTAAATACAGGATAAACCACACATTTATAGAAAATATTATTAATTGTGTGTCTGGTCAGTCTTGGACTAGACTTATTTCAAAAAATTGTATAGAAGGTCACCAAATCGAATGATTGAATTAGCATTAAATAAAGGGGGGTTTAATCATTATTAACATTCGGAAAAAAATAATAGTTTTGACTAGTTACATGATGAGACTTTGAAGATTTCTCGTGAAAAACACTGCAAGTGCCAAACTATACAAAATTTTGTATTTTTTTTTGTTTTTTTTAATTAAAATATGCTTTGCGTGTCTATTCAAATAGTATAGTAAATAATACAAACATCATTTTAACACTATAACTACCAAGATGATTAAAATGGTCGATTTGTAATTTTTTATAAAGATTGTAGGTATTTATAAACTTACAGCAATGTATTTTTGAAGATTAGCAAAGATTCTTTGTAAATAGTGTAGATGGAGATTTATTTTTCTTGCATTATGTATCTTTTCAAACTTCTTATCATATTAATCGCTTTGCTGCAAGTAAGTACACTTTAATTGTCGGTAGTTTTAGTGGTAAATTATGTAGTTTATAACAGTGCTCAAATACCAGTAGCATCACTGGTATTTTACAACCTTGCTTGGTGCTAATTCGAGTATTAGCTCATTTTAAATGAGAACTGATTATACATACTGGTTAAATCAAATTATCCGAGTCCTTCATTATAGCTTTGTTATGTAAAAATAAATATTTGTTAGAAATATTTTAAAATAGTAGTATAATGTAACCTCATGTACATATATGTATTATGGATAAATTAGTTACTGTGAGTTTGAAACAAGATATTTGCTAGAAATATTCTAAAATAATAGTAGATATTGTAACGTTGTTATTCGAGTTTATTGTAATAGAGTTTTTTAATCTATTTCGAGATATTTTCCTTTCTGGTGATTTCACTTTAGTATTCAATATTTTATTTCTTATTAGAGAGGAGAATTTAAACAAATATAGTTTTGATTTGCTAGACGACTTTGCTGAAAAAAGAAACAGGATTGGCACTTGCAGTGTTCGCAAATGTAAATGAATAAATAAATTCTACAATAAATAGTTCTACAAATAAATTTTACCGTTCTATAAATTTGACCTAAATTAATGCAATAAATATACGTAATCATTTTTTAATAATAGTAAAGTAGTATGTAATTTCGAATTGATAAAGATTCTAAGACTTTAAAGACAAAGGATCTAAATTAATTTGTGCACTTAATATTTCCGATACAATTAAGTTTCGTTTGCAATAGATTCAGGTTTCTCGTCTCTGTCGTCGTTGTAGAAATAAATATTCATTCCTCCTTTGCTTTTATTGCATATATATATTAATCGGTGACTAATGTGACCACAGCGTTATGTGATTTCTTCGTTGATCGAATTAGCTTATGCAACAATAGTCGTTTTTCGTAATCGCATGATACCTTAGAAGCTGCTTTCATTTTAGAGGTCATGGTCGAAGTTCTAGTTTCATTTTTACGTCAAAAATTTGCACCATTAGCTTGCGAAATAATTCTAATAATAAATCCAGTACGAATATAATTTCTATAAATAACTAATATTCATATATCATCCAATTTATATTTTTAAGATGAAAATAGTATCCAAAATTAAAATTTCATATGAATGATGTTCTTCAAATAATACTTTTTTTTGTGTTCTTAGTACGCGATTTCATTCTGGAAAAATGTAAAGAATATATTACAACGCTATATTTTGTATTTGTATCGAGTACTTTCATAAAACAACAAAATCTCCAATGACTCGCAGTCTCCAAGCAATAAATTAATTAACGATAAGAGATCATTCTACCCGTGGAATAGAAATTTGAAAGTAATATTTACCGCGAGCACGAAAGTGAATATGATATGCTGAATACATCGAAATAGTCTTTGCGGTTTGCTCGTGGCGATAGTAATTCTGGAAATGAGAGGAACGCAT
Organism: Eucera pruinosa; assembly: GCA_028830335.1. Taxonomy (NCBI): domain Eukaryota; kingdom Metazoa; phylum Arthropoda; class Insecta; order Hymenoptera; family Apidae; genus Eucera; species Eucera pruinosa. The sequence goes on along the minus strand of JAMYCR010000001.1, from coordinate 28,492,868 downwards.
GGATATATATACCCTTGTGAATCGCGATACTGTTTACTATATCGAAAGATACATATTAACTGTTTGCAAGAACCTCAATGGATACTATTCCAAACACGCATGTAATTCGGGAGTATGAGCATTCATCAATCTATTGGTTCACATCTAAATCGCTTCTATTTTTAGCCATTTTTATGCGACTGTTAGATCATAAAATTTTATTTGTTATTGTCATAATGCTAAACTCAGATGTAGATAAGTAACTTTAGAGTTATTTTTGGTCATTTATTTTGGAGAATTCAATAAAGTGTTACAATTAGTACGTTTTACATACACTACCGTGCATACAGTGACTGAAAAAAGTATCCGTACACTGTGAATTCTTCATTTTTATTGAAAATACCCTTGTTCAAAGCAACATCAAGCTAAAATCTAGTTATCACGTAATAATTTCTAAGGATCTGATTCTCAATCCTAATGCTTTCAGGTATAAATTACTTAACTTTTAAAATTGCATAGGCAAAAAATGTTTTCGATAGAAATCAGAAATTTGCAGAAGTATGAATACTTTTTTCGATTACTGTAAGTATTTGGACACTTATACGTTATTGTAAACATGTGGATTACACTATTAGTACAAGTCTCTATTATAAGTTTGGTTCACGTTTGCTTTCATTTTATTGTTATATGACCATAGAATGTCTATACACAAAAAATGTTGTTTGACATACATTTGGACACCTAAAAAAGCATTAGTTAAAATGGATGGAAAATTGATTCTGTAAAGACGCTTAAGTTTGTCCACTGTATGTGCTCCTCAACTGCTTTTTATTATTTGGACCTTCGCGTTGAATTGTATAATGTTTCCTGTTACATCCTACAAGCCGAGGTTGTTCTGAAATTTGATGATTTTATCAAAATAATTTAATCGATATTTAATTATTTGCATTAACTTATTACGAAGTTGTTTCATCTATCACACATTATCTACATTGCAACAAAATTCATCAATGTTCATTGCAAGTGAATATGTAGCAATATAATAAAGTTATAAAACTTTTAGTCATATTGTGTATAGTGTCCAAATATTTATGCATGGTAGTGTACGCGTTTATTCACAACAATTTCGTTTGCTATGGTTAGTATACAAATATTTTCTAAACATTTTTCGTATCATTTAGCTTTCCTCGTACAACTTAGAAAGCCCACCTGTTGAAATCGGCATCCTATTGTTTCACAGCCACGTATAAAACCCATAAAAAGTGAAAATCCAACGTGTAGAGCTTATTAGATCCTTGCACGCTCCTTTAAACATTTTAACGTTACCGAAAATGTGCAGCGAGAAAGTTGTGGCCTGAGAATAGACACGATCTTCTAAATTGTATCACCTGCTTTTCCAATCTTCGTTTTACTTTCCTTAGATAATGTAGATTTCTTTTTCTTTTTACAATGTACTTTTTATATCGCAGAATAAATAATAATGGGTATTGGTAAAAGGTTGAAATTCTTAATCCGTATAAAACTTAATAAAAGAAAATTATGGGGTTGACATGATAAATGATGCTGTATATACATTTTCTCGACGAGAACGCGTTCCAAAATATTTTAAAAAAATATCTCTATATGCATACACCATTAATGATCAGTTTTTTTATCAATTGCATAAAAAACTATGCCTAACTTTTTTAAAGTTTAGGTAATTTTTATTATAGGAAAATGGGGTTGCTACTAGAATAACAGGAAAGAGTTATGGAAAATAATAGAGATTCTCTGATTGATTCAATAAATTACTTCGAATACAATAATGTAGATAGTAGATAGTTTATTAATTTCAACCCTTAAGGCCAAAAATTCTTTGCTTTTCTTTTCTCTACATTTTTCAACTATTTCAGTATCTCCTCGTTTTCTCTGCCCTTAGCTACTTTGTTCTAAACCAAAGGCACACCTTTCTACCTTCTCGCATCCTTCTACTAAATGTTTTAGCGTTTCGGAATACAATAATATAATTATTTGTAGTTAAACCCATCGAGATCTCTTGCACGCGTCTAATATCAATTTTTCTATGAAAATATGAACTCGCATAGAAATCCACACTCTACGGATCAGTATCGAATTCCACTCGCAAAAGACGGCCTAAAGCACGGGTTTTATACGCCTCTCGGTATTTTTAATCGATTTCCCAACAAATTGTTTCGCGTGACAATAGTTTCGAGACACCTTGTACATGTTCGTATCACGTAACGCGCATTAACTATCCGAATGTACGTTACGTGAGTAATGTTGAGCACGACGTCGAATAGAATGTCCGATGGTATGCGAAGTCTCTTTAAAACATTAATGCGGGTACCCAATTCCATTGGGATTCCATCTTTTTCGATCGATCGCATCGCCGCGATTTGCCCAGGGGAGAGATTGCTACCGTGAACCATCACGGCAATTAGACACCAAACAAAATCCATCTTTCCATTTTCTCACAGATGCTTGGGTTCTTTCGTAAGCAGGGAAAGATCGTTGTCGGGTGTTGGAAAGTGAAAAGAAGAAGGGATCCACTGTTACGATCGAATTTTATTTTGTCAGCGCCTTGATCACACGCCGTGTCGCATACAATCCTCATGACATCGTGACGTAATTATTAAGCAGTTGTATTGGGAAAATTGGCATTACATGTGTGAGAGTAGTATATCTGTGTTGAAATTCAGGAGCTTCCTATAATACGGAATGTATTTGCCAAAATTGTGCAAATATTCACAGTTCAAATCTTCTTTCAATCATAGAAAAATATTATGAGAATAGAAAAAATAATAGTGCATATATATACATATATTATATAGGGATATATTTCACATATTGACTTAAGGTGCATGTAAATCGTCGAAATGATTTATAGAATTTGTCTTTAAATATTTATTGAATAAAATATAAATATGACCATTGATTTGTAAGAAAAGCAATTTGCATAAAGTTCCGCAGTCTAATCATAATATTTCATCCTCAAGTATCATCGTATATAATTTCGAGGAAGCATAGGTGCTTCAGTATTGATATTCAATGCACATTCATTCGTGATAGCAGCATATTACACGGATGCGGACAAAAAAAAAATGGTAATTCAAGGAATGCGGAACATTTGCGCGATTAGCACCTATGAAGTCATTAAATGCCAACCACCGGTCGCTATCGCAATTGGCTACTTTCAGTTCAAAACTACACGTAATCCGAATCATTCAGCTTCTTGACTCTCGAAATTACTTTCGTTTTCCATCGACCGTGATTTATTTATTTTTACCAGCCACCAGATGAAAACCGTTTGTCATTGCGTAATAACACCAATCTAGATTTATTGCTCGCGCATTTCCTTTCTCTGTATATGGGATGCATACATGCAGCTGTATTCAGGAAATAAAATTGCTTTTGTTTCGTGAAAATGAATTATGAACGATTTCTTTTACTGAATAAACGCAATAAGGAAATATTCCGAATTATTCGCCCTTATACAGAATTAAATTGAGTCAAATTGATCCAATATCGTGTATAAGTAAAGAAAGATAAAATCTAGTTCATTTAATTGTCACGGTTCAATATTGGAGTGATTTATTAAACTTGTGAACTTTTTACGTGTACAGGTTTTGGGTTAAATTGACCCAGGTTTCGTGCAAGGATTAAAGATTTAGATTTGTAGGAAGGTCGATGGTGGTGACTATTGATCATCCACGTGAAAATGTTGAAGCAAATACACATCGTATATATGTATACAAGATTAGTAAAGAATCTTAGAATATCGAAAAATTCTATTAATCCTGCTACACGTTTTTCAATCATTAGGTCCGTATTAAGTTGTTCGAAAAGTTTGTAGTGATATATAGTTGCAATTTTATTGAATTTGTAGTGATATATAGTTGCATAGTTATATATATATATATAATCATATATTTAATATGTTTATATATAATCATATATTTAATATATTTATATATAATCATATATTTAATATATTTATATATAGTCATATATTTAATATATTTATATATAATCATATATTTAATATATTTATATATACAATATATTTTTAAGATAACAAAACATGCTTCATGGTACATGTAGATGTTATAAAATTTTTGTACGGCAATGTAAATATCGTAACTGCCATAATCGTATGCTACACAGTGGAATCGCGAGTCACGGTATGACAGTGATACAATAAACACAGGTGATCCGGGACTTTCGTGCAACGCCGTAAAGTGGTCCCAGTCAGATCAATGGAACGAAACCATAAATCTGTGGAAACGATGACATGTCTTTCCGAAGACGGTACGTGCATACCGTGGAACGAAAGTAGGTTATCCGAATGGAACGGTGTATAGTCGTGGCTGTTCGATTTTCTCTTGCAGTTCTTCCTGGCTAATCCATTGCACTCTCTCCAAAACGAGCGCCGTATCGAAATCGCCATCGATGTGTAAAATTGCAGCTCCTTCGTACGAGCTTGCCTTTATCCGAACTTATAATTACGGAAGAATTATCGCGGACTCTAAGAAAGCGCGGCACGCTGTTACTCATTACTAGATTGTAGATATTTATGCATTCCTGGGGAATTTAAATATGCAAAAAAGCTACAGAATGCGCACAGTAGAATGCGTTGAAATATTTAGAGAGTAAAGTAAATTCCTACATTTCGGTCTCCTTCTTTTAGTTGGATTTATTGATATACATACGTCTGGGCTAGTTTTACTTTAAACTAGAGTGGAAGCATTTGGTGCAATAACATTAACTTTAACTTTGATGTTGTTAAAAGAAGAAACTTTGTACTTTATATTTTGTTTGGTTTTATATACTCTAGTTTATTTCTTTCTCGTTGGCATAGTTTGTTATACTCTGTTATTGTTTCATTAGTTAACTTCTGCAATTTTAGTTGAGATGCTGTCACAATTACACCACTATGAATTATATAGTATTTTTTGGCCATAATTAACTTTCCCATAAATGTATAAACATCCACAGTTTAATCGTAATATTGATCAGAAGGTTAATATAAAACTTATAACCTAATCTAATATATACATATATAAATTTATCTGTGAAATAAGAACTGATATCTGTAGACAATTTCCAAAATGTTACATTCATTTATGAATTCGCATAATGTTAATATTAAATCACATATTCTTGGAATTGACCTAAGGAAACTCATATAATATTAAGTAATTAATAAACTGTAGATTTTTATACAAATTCTAATATTTATTAACAAAATTAAAGCAATAGAACCTGAATGAAGGATTCTTTCCTCTTTTAAATAAAACAATATGTATTTTACTTTGGATAGTTTGTACATTCTTCACTTCTTGCAATCTTCCCTAATTTTGCATATTTGAATTCTCCGTGAATTCATCGAAATTCGCAGTCTAGTAATTAGTCTAACATTGAAGTGTGTGAGGTTGTATAGTGGTAGTCGGGAAGAGTTAATGATAGATCGAAACTAATGTTTCATGCGGTAGAAACGTGCCAAGAACATTGTTCGAACCCGAATCGTTTGTTTACCGGCTTCCTGCATAGAAATTCTGATGCACGAAACAAGGCACGAATACTTGAATAGAAAGGTAAACGAGCACCAACTTATATTAGAAGTCACGCGTGAACACACGTCAATCAAATCAGGTATTAATCTTACGGTAAGAACGTATTATTTCATCGTGGATATGTGAAAGCAGAATTAGCGGATCGCCTACGCAAATTATTCCGAGTCCAAAGAAATTTTTCGTTGGTAATTCAACATTGTACAAGTTTAGTGTTCTTAATTTCACTGTAATCTAAGTATCTCTTTCATCTCGGTGGTACTTTAATTCGTTTCTTTTTTGTGACGCGAAGTTAAAGATAGCATTAGGTATAATACGATAAGTAATCCACTGTTTTTAAATGGATTGATGAGTTCGTTTCATCAAAAGATAAAAATTTAAATTGCAATGTCAATGTAAAATAAGTACAACGCGTTAGAACATTAATAATTACATTTAAGATAGGACAGATATTTGATTGCCTTAAAAATACACTAACACTTTACTATAGAGAAATTGTCCAATTTTCGAGGACGTCGAAAATTCAATTCGTCTTAAAATTAAATTCACTGTATTATTTTTCAACGTCTCAAGTTTTAATAGCGTATTGTGTAAAACAAATCAGAGATGCACATTTTGTTTATTTTCCTGCTTATCAGCCTATCTTTTGAGAGTCATGGTGCTTTCAAACTTTCTAATTAAGGTGTAGCGTAGATGATTAACCCGTCGAAAATTTTCAACAGCAAAGCAAAAAGACTTTTATTTGACTTTTACTTTTATTCAATTTCGCTGCGGTCTCTAAAGCTTTCTAAATACGAATAACTTCATTCGATTCACTAGTTTCAGAGTATCTATTGTATTTAATTAGTTGGTCGATAGTTGCTCTTCAGATATGACAAATGAAATGTCAACCGGTAATATAACATAGTAATTACGCGGATAATTAGAACATTACAACCGAACGCGTTATTAATCTGGTTAATTAGATTAGTAATTTAATTTATACGGGAGTAAAGTACTTTAATTACCGTTGAAAATCGACGGTGCGGTAATAGGTACTCGAATGTGTTTAACGTTCACCAGAAAATTTCCTGCTTCATCAGCGACACACAGCGTGCATGATTTAATATTGATGAGGAAGTACAAGGAGAGACCAGGTCTTCTTGTTTCGTTTCCTCGTTTTAGTTTTCATTAGCCATTGTTTCCATTGACTTCGCTTTGATTCTTCACCGTTTAATCGTTCCTTTTATCTCCGCGATGTATTTCTCTTAATTACAATAGTAAAATCGGCGAAATCTTGGAGTTACAATGAAATGAAACAGAGAAGGCTGAATACGTTGATAGAATCAGGCATTTTCACAGTTCCTTGAGACTCGGTTTCTTCTGAGTATATTGATTACTAGACTACGGATTTTTATGCGTTTATGGGAAATTGAAAGGTGTAAAATGGCTTAGAATGCGCGTAACTTGCAAAGGTATACCAAATGCTCAATGTAAAGTACAAATTATTCTTTTTAGAGTAGAGCAACCCTTCATTTAGGTTCTATTTGTGTTTAACTTTGTTACTAACAATATAAATATCTGTAAAGATGCACAGTCTATTAACTCTTTCGCTACTTGAAAATTGTAAGCATTTTCAATGCATAAATGAGAGCATTTGTTATTAATATGGAAAGCCTATGAGCATAAATATTTTAATGCTCTGAATAATTATAATATAATATATACGAATGACCATAGAAATAATACTAATTGTAAGTTATAAAATTATTGTACGTACACTTTTAGCAAATGATAGCCCATCTATGAAAGCGTATATATACGACTTGCTGCGAATACTGTTGCAATCGCATGATTTGCCGAAAATTATTGCACAGCAAAGTATGCAGTTTCTCGCAGCAAAAAAATATTAGTTAAAACAAAGATACCTGTAATAAAAAAGGATAACGGTTAAAAGAATAACGAGTACAAGTTGGTTTTGAACATCTGATAGCGACGGTTAGGTATGACGCCTACGAAGTAAAAGATCAAATCGAAACGTAAAATGCAAGGAAAAGAAAGAAACTAATTAAAAGCTGTTCGCATCAGCAATTCTCTTCTGAGAATCAGCTTGATTAATGCACGATAGACATCTAGACTATTTCAATGATACCGTGACCGGATGGTAAAAGGAGAAATTAATGGAATTTGACGGAGTTGCATTGATAATTGCGATTATTTAATTGAAGATCTACTTTTCCATCCTACTCCGGTGCATTTTCTTGCAATTCACCGACATTCGTATGTGCTTTAATTTTTTGAATTGTAGCAAATGAATACGCCAGAGTAGAACGGAAACAGTGGCCTGAAGTAAAGTATGATCTATGTTTCTACTCTGTGGTTAACGAGAATGTTTTCTGAATAGATATGCGGGGGAAAAGAATTATGTACTCTTGTGGCTTTTCCCGCAAACTAAAAATAATATTTAATATATTGTCGACCCTTAAACCTCACGAGTTTAAAGTGCGTGGGATCGCTTCTTACGCGCGGATTTTATTTCAGTAAAGGGTATAGCCGATTAAGGGGGTCAAATGTGCCCTTCAGCCGATTTTGATCGTGCATGGATCATTCGATAGGTTATCAAAAATAAACAGCTCACCTAAATTTTTAACCCCAAATCTCACTCAGGGGGGTAGTTACGGGGAAAATTCGATTTTTCAGTTTTTGGCCAGTTTTTCCCATATACTAACAGCAAAAATTCTGAAAAAAATCTGATATATTGCTAATAATGTGGTACATGTTATGGAATTTTTTCAGATTGTTTCCTTTTAAATCAGAGGCGTGAAAATTACAAAACGCAAAAAAAATGACAAAAAGTGCAGATTTCGCATTAATGCAAAGACCGACTACTTTTATAAAATTATGGTAACAACACACTATCATAACTATTATCCTCGATTTTTTTCAGATTTTTTGCTCAGCTGCGCCATAGTCAAAAAAATCAATAACCGTGTTTCGCAGGGATTATCGTGCGAAATAACCGCTTATAATTGACATTTTAATATTTCTTGTATATAGTGAGCAGATTAAGTGTTCTTTAGTATTTCCTCATTCATACGAATGGTACATAAATAAAAATAAGTAAGTTAATTAGATAAATTAAAAAAATGTCAATTCTATATACCATAAAATTGAACAGAACACCATGAGTGACTGTGGCGTGGTGGTAAGAGGCGGGGTTGTGAACCGCTAGGAATACTCTTTTGTCACAGGTTCAAATCCCGCTCGACTTCACTTTTCCTTTACAATTTTTTTTCCTCTTTTTCTCAATTATAACTACATACGACTCAAGAATATTTATACAAAAAATGTTTAAATCATTTTAATATTATTTTAACTTAAAATAACAAAAACCAAATTTTATTTCATTAGCCACTTATCCTCTTAATTATGGTATTTCTTATCATCTTCTATACGTAATGGACACATAATTTGATTTTATATTGTTTTCAAAATTCAAATACAAGTTCAATATTAAATCTTATACCTTTTAAACGTTATGTGGTTTGCACATAAGTTGATGTCTTAAATGTTTCTTATTGTTTCTTCGCTTCCGCTTTCACGTATCCTGTAAAGTGATAAAGTACCGTGATTGACCTCACGGTACTTACCCCAGAATTTCCTTAAAACGACCTTCTCCGCGAATTTCTAACATGCGCATCGTAATCTGAATCCCAATCATGTTATTAATAAACGAATTAGAGCTCACTCTTCTATTTGACGCTAATCTTGGTTGTTAACAGAAAACATTGCATGTTCTCGCTAGGTACCGTATATTAAAAATGGAAAATTCATAAAATAATAGTTTCAAAACTGAAAAAGATTTTTTCCCTTCAGGAATACTACTTACCATTGTTCAAATACCATAATTAAGAGGATAAGTGGCTAATGAAATAAAAATTGTTTTTTGTTATTTTAAGTTAAAATAATATTAAAATGATTTAAACATTTTTTGTATAAATATTCTTGAGTCGTATGTAGTTATAATTGAGAAAAAGAGGAAAAAAAATTGTAAAGGAAAAGTGAAGTCGAGCGGGATTTGAACCTGTGACAAAAGAGTATTCCTAGCGGTTCACAACCCCGCCTCTTACCACCACGCCACAGTCACTCATGGTGTTCTGTTCAATTTTATGGTATATAGAATTGACATTTTTTTAATTTATCTAATTAACTTACTTATTTTTATTTATGTACCATTCGTATGAATGAGGAAATACTAAAGAACACTTAATCTGCTCATTATATACAAGAAATATTAAAATGTCAATTATAAGCGGTTATTTCGCACGATAATCCCTGCGAAACACGGTTATTGATTTTTTTGACTATGGCGCAGCTGAGCAAAAAATCTGAAAAAAATCGAGGATAATAGTTATGATAGTGTGTTGTTACCATAATTTTATAAAAGTAGTCGGTCTTTGCATTAATGCGAAATCTGCACTTTTTGTCATTTTTTTTGCGTTTTGTAATTTTCACGCCTCTGATTTAAAAGGAAACAATCTGAAAAAATTCCATAACATGTACCACATTATTAGCAATATATCAGATTTTTTTCAGAATTTTTGCTGTTAGTATATGGGAAAAACTGGCCAAAAACTGAAAAATCGAATTTTCCCCGTAACTACCCCCCTGAGTGAGATTTGGGGTTAAAAATTTAGGTGAGCTGTTTATTTTTGATAACCTATCGAATGATCCATGCACGATCAAAATCGGCTGAAGGGCACATTTGACCCCCTTAATCGGCTATACCCTTTGTTGGCTTGGTCAAATAGTAATGTGGGAATTTTTAATAAGAAACAGCGACTAATTTTTAGCCTCTTGCGCTACAATTATTTTATTTCCTTTATATGCTAGCGTTAGTTAATCATTGTTTCTATATCATGTTATTTGAATATTATAGACAATTCTTATTGAATAATTTCCACCATTATAATACAATCTTAAAATTAGAGTTCAAATTAAATTCCACCGTCAATAATATTCATTTTTATCGAATCTACACCAGAATTCATAGAACGAGTGCGATTCTTTATTGTAGCACAAGAGGTTAAGTACTTATGTAGCCTGTTCATTGAGTGGAGGGAGTAGATAAAGATAAGAATTGAGTTTATATTTCTGTACCTGAGGACCAGACAAGTCTAACTTCATTTTTGTTAAAATTGTGTTACACACACCATCTTATTGTTCTTTTTTAACTTTATCTGGACAATTTTTATTTTGATCCGACTCGGCTTGGTCTATCCTAATTTAAAGTTCATTATTGTATACAGCCGTCGCGAATTAAAATTAATAAAATCAAGCGAAGCGTAACAATCAATCTTAGAAGTTGGCAGTGTAATAAAATCGCATATAGGTGTTGCATTAACATTAATTCACAATTTGCATGATCAATAAAGTGCATTATGTCCGATAAACATCCCCGTCAAGTGATTATGAATACATTAGCCTCGCGAGATTATAAATATTTCATACTGTAACGCGCTTCAAACACGATCTCTTTTTTAAACTATTTCTTTAATCATTATATAATCATTCAAGTATGTAGCTGAATATGAGTCACAAATTTTTCTTTAGAATACTTATTGCATCAAAGTTAATCAGCATATCCTTCAATTTACTTGAGGCTTAACTTAACACATTGCGGACGAATTACGAGAATTCTCGTGTTTTCTACTCTAGAGCTCGTGGCCAATCACGAGAATTTTCGAATTTTTATTGTTGTCATTTAGAGTGGAGCAATGTAACGGAAAACGCATTCGATGAGGTTATGAGTTCCATATGGAATTAAAAGTGATTAATCTCTTGTTCTTAGTAATAAAACTAACTTCATTTTTATATCACGTTGATATTTTATAGCGTTCAATAAGCATGGAGAACAATAAAGAACGTGATAAAATTTTGGATATATTTGCTAACAATTTATCAGATATTCCAAGTGAAAGTGAGGATATTGATCATTGTGAGGATGACATTGAAAGTGAAGGAAGTGAGGAGGATCACAGTGATAGCGATAAAAGCTCTGACAGTGGTCTTACAGTACAGTTTTACATTACAGAGTGTTTTACAAAGTATCATACTTCAAAAATATATCAGCTTGCAAGAATATGTAATAAATAACTTCAAAATGTAATTGGTATTTAATTTTAAAACGTGCCTTTGAAATTTATGTAAAACCATTTTTGTATTCATTCACCAAAAACATAGTTGGCCACTGGGTAAAGCTAACAATAAAACTACTTGTCTGCAATGTGTTAATATTGAGAAAGAAGGAATGAGTTACAATAATTCTTCAATAATGCTTAAGTGATTAGAATAGGTGATTAGGATAATTCTTAAGTAATTAGGATATCTTTGAATTTTCTCGAGTTGGACAATTGCTCAGCTTAACTTTTCATTATTATATTCTGTAAATACCATAGGTCTCTAATTTAACATTTGGCAAGATTTAGCATATTTTAAATGATAGTTGACGGCAGGTGAGAGGCCACGTGTTAACATAAACTCTTTACACGGATGGCGTAGTATGCGCGAGAAATTGCAGACATAGTGAAAGGGTTCTTCCAACTTACATTTTTCCGCACGATCTTCGAACGTGACGCATCGATGCCATCATTTGTTATTTCCAGTCTCGCATGCCCTATTTCAGTCGAATCGGTAGATGCTCGTTTTCTTCCGGATGACATTGCTTCAGCTCTAGAATACCAAGGTGAAATGATCGATGTTCTTTACCTAGCGTGGGGTCCTTTAACCCCTTCACGACGAACACTGGGTAGCAAAAAATCAATGTAGAATTAAATTCTGCGACAACTATTTTATGATTAACAAAAAATGACAATCTGCTTCCTTAACACTAAAATTACCAACCCGGTTAAAATGACCGGTTAGCAATTTACTAGAAAAGTTATATAAATGTCCAGTAATGCATTTTTAAGAATATTTTACAATTTTCTACGCAAAAGATAAATGAAGATTTACTTCATTTGTAACATACATTTTTCACAAGTGTTTATTATTTTTATTTGTTTGATACAAGTAGATTCAATATTTAGGTGGTGAAGCAACCACCTATTTATGTTCTTCTTCTTTATCATTAATTTTGCATAAAGATCCACAGTCTAATAATAACAGTCTATATGAAAAATGATATCTCGATGCTCGACTCTATATATTAAAATTTGTTTTTTAATATATTTCTGTATTCAATATTACGTTCATTGCGATTTATACGATATATTAGGTTGTGTATTTTGGTCCACAAAAGAACAAAGGTTGCTCGTAAATGATCTAAACAATTGTATTATTTTGATATTGCTTCGACATTGTCTCTGCACCATTAATTAACCAGATATTAATTATATCCAACACTTAACACTGCCTGAATCCGTCTTCCATATTCGATTTTCGCGGATATACGCGCCGTTAAGTTTCACCAATTAGCATGGCTCGTGTTCATCCCGTTTCTTTTCAGTATAGCAGAGGGTACGCTAAAATATATTTTTTCGTTTATTTTTACCAGTTCGTCGTTAATAAAGTTATTTTTTAACTGTATTTACAACCGCGATATCCATCGATTACATTGTTGTTGTTCGAACATTTAATCCCGTTTCGTTTTCTGATCCGGAATGAATTTATGGAAATTCATGGCAAAGCTAATGGAATTTATACGCGTCGTAAAAGAGGCTGGATAATAATCCATCGAGTGTAACGAAGCACAGAACGGTGCAAAGAATAGGAGCATATCTTTGTTGGATAGAATGGACAAAAAATGCGTAGTATAAAAGGAATACTTTAATTCAGGGGTCGACAAACTTCCTTTATGAAGGACTGCCCTTTAGATTATTTTTAGGCTTTGTTGTCTATGAGCTGAAATCAAAATTGTTCTTCAGCTAGGTATTCATAGAATAAAAGAATGTTTCCACAATTCCTTTATCGAAGAGATTAAATACAATTATAGTTGTAACAATTTGATGTAGACTTCTGCTCTTTAATTATGCTCGTCAGATTAAATTATTATTAGCTTTCTGTCTGTTAATTAACGTGGAAGGAGAAATGTCTTACTGTTCATTAATACTTTACTGCATTTTTTTGTGACAAGTTATGGACAGAGCTGATTGTGAATACAATTGATGGAAAAAATATTTCCGATACTATTTTAAATAATAGATTCATTGCAATTCGAATAAAATAGTGTTTCAAATAAGCAGGAAATTTTCCGAATATAAAATATTTTATTTTGGTAACCTAGAGCATAAAATAAAATATTTACCTAATATGAAACCTAATTTCAAGTATTCAAGTGTGAACATTTTTTTATACATGTATATGTACGAAGTTTCCATTTGGGAACAGTCATAAAATTCAATAAATAACATTGTTTATCAATATTTTGTTATTTATTTAAATAGAATAACAGCCATATATATTTTTCTTAACTTGTCATGAAAATTCATGCAATAAAGGGTTAATGTAATAAATTGAACTTTCAAAGAATAACGAAGCGTTCATAATAATTTTCGATCGCTCGCTGTAAATACAGTAGTCGAGACGATAGCGAGTTAACAGCGATCGCAAGAAATATAAATTTCGCTAGGGGAAAAAATTGTTCTGGCTTAACAGGTTCTCTCTTTTCACCTTCGACCTTCCCGAACATCTTCTTGCAACTTCTATCCTCGCGACTTGCTTAGACATTTGCTTGTTGCTGGTGAACTTGTCCTAAATTCCCTCGAGCACACTAGTCACGATCCTTGATCTCTGCAAGGCGTAATTAGCTCTCTGTCGATCCATTTCCGTGCACGACCTTCCGCGGAAAGATCGATCATACTGGTCACAAGTATGTTGTTATACAGTTCGACAAATCGGAAACTCGTTACGGTGGAACGTTGCGCTGAAGCAGACTTTGACTTCTTCTTTATCGTGGCTGGTAACAGGTGGAGAAAAGGGTGTTTGATTTATACTACTGGAAACTCGTCGAACTTCAAACTTCCGTAACTTTGTTAAAATTCATCCGAAACTATTGGCAGGAAAACTGGATTAAAGCTTGAACTTTTTACTTGTTCTTCCTTTTACATGGTTTCATTTAACTCTGTTACAATCTTCAGGATTTTATTCAACTGAATTACATCCCCGTTTCTGTGGAAAAGTTTTGTAATTGTAAGAAAAAGAATCTTGAAGGTAGAAATTGAAACTTAGATTTAGGATTATTAATGGTGGGACTAAGACCTGTTTGATATTATTGACTAATAGTGTTTGATGTTGTTAGTGATATATAATTCGATATTGTACATTATTAAATAGCTTGGATGAATTTTAATAAAAGTACTAAACTGTGAAGTTTGACAATTTCTCAGCAATATTTGAACTATACTGTAAATCGTTGCAATAGTGCAGATATTAATTTTACTTTCTGAGATAGCAATTAATGAGATCTTGTGCTTTTATTGTATTTTTTGGGAGTTCAAATAAACATTCAAGTAAAGATTGTGGAAGAAAAATAAAATAAAGTAACATATTTTATTATTTTTAGCATGTTAAAAGTTTGATCTGTTTATTAGTGTATTTTAGTAGGAAATCCTTCTAGCACTTGTTTGTAGAACTCATTGTGAAAATAGTTCTAAAATTATGCAGCAAAGATAAATGGTTAAACTTTTTATCACTTTAATATTAGATAGAGTAGATATAATATACAGATAAAGTATAAAGTGTTTTATTTAAACTATTTCAAGATAAGTTAAAGGTATTATCAGTCTTAAAACTTGTTGCTAATTTCGTTTCCTTATACGATCAGTTTTTCAATTAATCAGTATTAGAATAATTTAAAGTTCTTCAATAATTTAATATCTCTGACATGTTAGACCTTGAAAGCAAACCAAACATAACAAAAAGACCTTGATAGAAACTTAACAGATGTATTTTAATCCTTCGTACTCCAAACTTTAAACTTTAACAGTTTGATTTTCTACTAATTTTAGCACACTTTTGTGAGACTTTAATAATTGTTATCATGAAGTATCGAGGAATGAAAATATATATTACCTAATACTAACGATACGAATTATTAAAATTCCTCGCAACAAAGTTCTTGAAATTTGTTTGCAAATTTAACGGTAATTAAAGTGAGCCAACCGTTAATGCAACAAACCGTAACGAGTTTCAATGTTAACAGTATAAACTCGTTAAGATTGTTGAGAAGAGACGTATACTTCTCACAGTGAGGCAAGTTTTCGTAGGAAGATAAATTCGAGTCATTATACAACCGCGAGAATACTGTTTTCAGTACGATAGACGAGTGTCGCGACTCGTTTTGCGTTAATATAGAACCTCAAACGTGACTCATGTCTGAGTCACTTGGATGTTTAAAAATATTTTCAGTGATAACAGCACGATTATCATGCGCGTATCGTAATCGTATTCAGACGAATAATAATCTTCTAGCTATGTTACCTGTTTTACTAGAAGCTATTTTGTACAATTCTTTTAGGAGCTATTGTATTGAGCAATTTTGTGGAAAATTATCTATTTTATTTGTTTAATTTAACAGAGCTTTAGCGTACATAAATGGTACATACAAAACCAAGCACGCACATTACAATTACGTTCTTAAAGATGGCTGAAGATTTCGCTTAAGGGTGTGATCTGGTGCAAAGAAATCTAAAGTGTTGCAATAATTATTTAGATTTGCAAAAATGCGGTTCAATTAGGTTCATTTATTATGTAAAATTCTGCGAAACTTACATTTGAGTCTCGAGAAAAGAAATGGTGTCTTCAAGTACACGCAAATTAACCCTTTCACTACGACACCATAGAATTGAAAAGCGTTTCTGATGCTTAGATAAGGATAATTTTTATTAATTTAGGAATTGTTTATATGCCAATAATTAGATATTGTGTAGCATTAATTAACGTGCAGTGTAGACTAACAATAATAGAAGTGCTATTGTGATTTAAAAAGAAAAGTGTAGATATATTTTAACAAGTGATTCGCCGAGTTTTTAGGACGTACAGTATACTCGTCCTTTGTAGCGAAAGAGTTAAAGAGACTAATTGTAAGAATTTCAGGAGATATAACTAGACTGAGGATTTTTATGCAAATTCATATTTTTAAAAGCACGGACCAGAGGAATGGAGTCTAGGTAGAAATTAATTTTACCCCCTAAGTATAATAATAATGTATGATCTATTTTGTATATTTTAGGTGGTTTTGTGTATTATGCGAATCCTGCATTTTTTCGTATAGATAAATTTCCTATATCCGCAGTCTAAATATAACATTAATATTATTATAAGTAAACCGCGAATTATTATGCAAATTCATACTTCTAAAAGCACAACTAATGAAATGCAACCTAAATAAAGATTACTTTCACCTTGTGAATATAACAATATGTGCTATTTTCGCATATTATATGCATCTTTTAGCTTTTAATGTAGTTAAATTTTATGTAGATAAATGCATAAAATTTCGCAGTCTAATTATAAGCAATTATATAGTGAATAATAGGCGCTAAAATAAAGTGCCAAATAACGAGCCAATCGCATTTCTATTTTAATGGCAGTCGATGACAAATAAGCATCTATAATCCATTAAAAATTGTGCATAACTTATGAGATGTTTACAATTAAAATATTTCCGTTTCGGTAGAAAGCATACTACAGTCGCATTCGCTAAAGCATTCGCGAAAGCATTACTCAGTCGTTTTCCTTCAACGTGCAATGTTTTCCGATTAGATTCCATCGTCTCAAGTCCATCCGGCTGCGGAAATAACTTTTCTTAGCCATGCAAGGAAATATGCGAATGTTACTGTACAAAAAACCGTACTTAGCGAGCGCTTAATTTATCTTGCTCTTTCTTCTGCATGCATTTGCTGCGCTTACAATCTAACTGATTATAATTCCACTCGTAATGGAAATGAAAATTTTGCACTGATATAAGTACACGTTATGAAATGTGAAACGTAAATGGTTCACAATATGTAATTGAATAATACAATATTACTATTCTATTAATGTAGAACATTAATATTACTATATAATTGTCGTTCAAAAGTTTGGAGTATGATAGGATCTCAAAGAGCAAAATTTTTGCTTCAAACTGTGTCTGTTTGTATGATTATTAAAATTTTGGTAAAATCCTACGCTACATATATGAATGACAGATTTTTGTGTAGAAGTAAATAAGAATTTTTCATTTTTTAGCAAATGCTTGCCAGAATAATTTGCAGATATTTAGCAATCTTTTTACAGCTTTTAAAAATTACAAAATAAAGGTAAAAGTTGCATTTATATTTTCTGTAAAAGTCTATGTCTTTCATTTAGTAATTATCTATGAATAAACTAGTCAAACTTTACTTGTTTTCGGTCGCCATATGATGATATAAATCAGGACTCGTTTTTTTTTTTTAAAGAATATTCGTAATAAAATGCATTTTCAATCTTAATTGGAATGATATTGCATACTTATGCAATATCATTTTGATACGTAAGTAGAACAGTTCTAATGAAAAAGCGCGATACTTTAAATATTTTATTAGAATAGCGAAGGCTTTTCTGTACTTTTGGACGATGCTGTATACAGCAAGCTGATAGGTTTACTATGAAAGAGATATACTTCAGTACAGTTAAAGAGTTCGACGTAACGAGATTTCATTCTATATACGAGGAGTCTTTGAACGGAGAAGAAACGGAGGCTTCTTTCGCTTCCATGCAGTACCGTTCTAACAATTTGTGCGACCTACATTGCAACTGTTACGTAAGAGTACACGTACTATTATCAGTTCACGCAAAGAATGCTTTTCTTATACAGATCGCATTGTAACATTCTTGTCGATAGACACGGTGGCCTAAAAGTATTAACACGGACCGACTATACTGAATAAAGCGGTGTTCCTAAAACTTTTGGACCCGTGACCTATTTTTGGAAACGATGTGTACTGAAAACTGTATTTATAACAATGTATTATCAAATTGTAAGATTGAGGATTATTAAATAATAATTAGGTTTAATATTTGAATATTGTTGGTATCACATAGTGTAAAATCAGTAAACAGCTAACAATAAGTGAAACTTTCCAACAAGTGAAAAATTAGTATGGTAAAGGGTTAATGAGTTTAATGTTCACAATTTTTGCACGTAGCTCAATGTTATAGTTTCCACATGATTTTGATTTTGACTAATTTTTCAACACTGTAAGCACTTGTTAGCAGACACAGTATACGTATACTCATCTCTTATACAATATTGTTGTTTCTCAACAATGGAAACATTAGTAAATATTTGAAAATAAGTGCGTTATTTTAAAAATAAAAACATTGTTATTTTAATCCTTTCGCTACGAAGTCCGTATGTACATATATACGCTCTCAAAAATTGCAGAACCGTTTGTTAACAGCACAGATATTACTTCTCTATAGTACATTATTGCATCTGTCTTCATTCGTATAATAAAATTAACACCATAATTAATGATACAAAGGATTTAAACATTTATACTTATCCCACTTTCAAATAAAAATTATTTCTTATTTATGGTTTTGGTTCTCAGTACTAAGTAGCGAAAGGGTTAAATACTGATGAAATAAAAATTGTAATGCCTCAAAATGAATGTCTATCTTGAAATTGTCACGCGTCTTACATTTTGCGTGTTCCTTTCGCAGATATCGGAAATACGCTCTTGTGGGATTAACTCCGTACACGTTATTTGTCTTTTGCATAAGATTCCGTAAGAGAGGAAAAAATTTTACTCGTCACGAAAGTGAATCGATTGGCAGAGAGAACAAATGTCGAAGCTGGAGAACAATGCGGGAACGCGATCAAATGCGCACCCTTATCAAGAGGTTCTCCTCATTTCGCGACGTGGTATTTCGAGAGATGACCTTAGGGAAAAATCGATGCCAGCTGCTGTATCTACACTTTTGTAGGACACGAAGCTAGCGAGTGATTCGTGATATGTAGGAAATGTTCTTTTTCGACTATTGTAGTCTTGTATTTTTACCTGTGCATTTGTTACAAAGAAAGAATGCTATCTTTAAGTTTTCGCGTATTGTACATACACTGCCGCCGCTCAATACTTTAGAGCACCCTTTGCTGTTTGAATAAAATATTAGGTTGAACGAAAAGTTCGTGAGCTTTTTTTACGAGATAATTTTGTGTCGTTCTGCTATATACTGTTATTATTCCAATTCGTTAGTAATTATTTTTCTGTGTTTAATACTCAAAAAAAAAAATATTTAGTTAAATATAGTAGAAAATAATTTCTGTAAATAAGTCATAAATTTATAATTAAGAATAATCTTTAAACTGCTGTAACTTTGTAAAGAAGCATCGTACGACGATTAACTTGGGCTCATTTTAAAGCTTGAAGTTTCTACTTTCACATAAGTGAACAGATGTTTTTCGAAATCTTCTTACTTCGAAGAATAGCTAGAGTATCTTTCATCAAAATGTGGGTTATATTTTTTCATGAAAAAATTAGCATAATCGTATGCATCGAAGCATATCTATTTTTTTCATTCACCAATTGGATACTTTATGAATTTAGTAGATATAATTCCTTTCTTTTTTTGTCTAGCAAACAGGCTAATATTTTTTTTTTGATTGTGCTGTGCACACCGCAAGCTAAAACCAAAGGTTCAATTTAATCGCACAATCATAAGTTCTAAATGTTAGCTTTTTATAATCTTATTGACAACAGTAAGCATTCTTTGACCTTTGATGTAGTAGAAAAAAAACACCGGCTGTACAAAGAAAAAGAAAATGCAACTAAAGGCAATAGAATATTGACGTTGAAGTTTTGTGATTTCTTGCATGTTGAAATCACAGAATCAATAATAAACCTTTAAACAGTGTCGTTCTTGTGAAACATAGATAAATCGTCGAAGAATGTTTCGTTATCTAGAATTCTTCCAGTATTTATGAACTCGTATCAGTCTGGATAACACGAACTGCAATATTCAGTAGTGAAACAATACATCCATTCAACCATTAAAAGCACGTAAATTATATAATATAATATAATAGGTAGCTCGTGCATTTAATTGAATAATCTTCTTTAGATTCAAATTGTATTTTCATTCACGTTTAAAAGCAACTTTATCAAAAAATATAAGCTGGAGAACATTTTTTAGTAACGATAAATTGCTTGGCAATTATAAATTATCTCTAGAATTAGAAGTTCTATTTAAACTAATTCTCTTATTGGAAATATGTTCAATAAAATTACTAACAATAAAATGCCACCCACTTTGGCTTCAATTAAATATAAGAAGCAAAATATAGGTCTAAAATTGAAACTACACAAAGATTAATGTTCCTATATTTAAAAAATTCAATATCAAAGATTAGGAGTTACTTGAAATAATACATACCGTATTGTTTCCACTAAACTAAGCATTTCATTGCAACTCGGCAAAAATATAATAGAATGTATGATAAAAACTTAAATCTGCCTCAGATTACAGCCAACGAATGAATCAGATGGAAACAATAAAAATGCAACAAGTGCACAATGAATCCTAATAAATCATTCACATTGCCACTATGTATTTCACCATTGGAAGTAAACACGCCAAAGTGCACGATAAATCGATCTATTCTTACCGAAATTAGACTTCTCGGCACGATACAAAGGCCTTAGTCATTCGATGACTGCTAATGCGTACAGAAGATATTGACGCTGGTGCGCGGTGTGCATAATAATGAGCAATCAAAAGATAATAGAGGTACATTCCCTGGCAGACAGAGATATTTCACCGCGTGCATAGTTAGCACGGAGACTCTCTCGAAAGTGAACTCGGGTCGCGGCGACCCCCTTTAAATCGTACGGAGAACTTTCGTCTGAATAATTTCTCCGTGTGTGCGCTGAAAACTTTTCACGTGCTCTCACTCGTGTTCATTCTCACCGAGCGTGTTGAATCAATCATTCCTTAGTCTCTATTTTATTCGTATTCACGACTGATACGAAACATTTCTTCGCCGCATAATGCGCCGTCGAACTGCAGAAAGTTTGGCAGCATTAGTATTTCATAAGATATTTCGCAAAAGGGATTTTTTATTGTTAGATGTATTGGTAAACAATTCACTACCTTTTTTTAATAAATATAGTAAATTTATAGGTAGTCCTATATTGATTAAAAAATAGTGAGTTATTTACTTGGTTAGGTTTCAAGATATTTCGCTAAACGGATTTTTCAGTATTAGGTGTTCTGGTAAGCAATCCACTATTTTTTTTTTAATAAATATAGTCAATTTTTAGGTAGTTCTATATTGATTAAAAAGTAGTGGATTATTTACTTGGTTCATCTAATAATGAAATATGAACAATTGAGCCGCCCATATACTATATGTATACAGCTAGCAAAAGATTTCAATTAAATTGTAATTTTATCTTAATTCAATTTATACAGTGGTGCCTCCAGTATTCGAATACTTTAACGCACTGACTCGTAATTACGAATCTTTTTGTAATATATGGAATATAAAGGATTATGTTAGAAATTTGTCTAATATTCATGTGATAATGTGTTAAAGAATTAATGTGTATGCTAATCAAGCACAGGTCAAAGAAAAATGGCTATTATTCAAGATAAAAGTTGTTTTGAACTCTTAATTTTAATTTTGTATTATAATATTGAAGGTTATTAAAGAAAAATTGCCTACAATTTATATTTGTATGTGACATGATACAAAAATAGTAATCAACTAATGCTAGCCTAAGTAGGTAATAAAATAATCGTAGGACACGAAAAATTATCTATAGTTTCGAATGCTAGAGATAACTTAAAGTTCAGTAATGAACATCACTATTAATGTTATTAATTCAGAGATATAATATATAGAGTAGATTAACTGAACGTGAAGTAAAATCGATCATGTCGCGTTTTACAAAGCTATTTATTATTCGCCAGCATATTATAATTTTTGGTTGAAATGCCGCAAAATGAACTTCATTAATTCTGCTTCCTTTTGCGTATTTTTATCACTGACCTATTCTTTAAGAGCCATAGTGTTTCGAAACTTTCTGTTGGTAGCGTATATTACGTACGTCGAGAAAACGATAATGGCGGATAGTCGTGGTTGGTTATATGTACTTAGTGAATAAACCAACGAATATACTGCAAACTACTTACGTGTTCTGGTCTATAGCTGCTTCAAAATGACTGGGTGATTATTATGGTAAAGTGCTGCTGTAGTATGCAAGTTATAAAAAGCCACTGCGCGTAAGCTTCAAAGAAGTTTTATACGAAGTTGATAACATTTGGCGTAATAATAGGAAATTGTAACTTTCAGTTGTTTTATTGTTAATACTTGGAAATATTTTGTGGATAAATTGGTTCAAATATATAGCTGGAGAAAATTAATTATTAACTTTTATGAGCAGCTTTTGCATCAAATCTTTCAATTATAGTATTACGGTATATTGCATTCTGTGTTATTATAGTAGTGAATAGTTAATTTAACTATTTTATTATTTATTGCACATAATTTTTACCTTTCGGCGTAGGATGACTTTCAGTTACAACTTTCACCTTAAACTATCTAGATCCAACCATATTGACTTATCACTTTTCGCATATTAATACAAAAATGGAGTATTTTTATAAAATGTATAGTTAATTTAATTATTTGTACGGTAAAAAAATTGTATGGTAAGGGGTTAAGGACAAATATCTTTGAATAGTTGATATAGGATACAGGATAACTGTTGCAGGAATGATCTCAGATTTATCGAAACTATTCAAGTTATTTAAATGGTGAAGAACGATGTGTTTGTAAAACGAGTTTCGTTCCACTTGAATATGGAGCGGTCAAGCAACTTACTTGTTATCATTGGCATAAATTATTTAACTTCGATTGATTTCTTGTGGAATTAGAAGAAGGAAGTAGAATTCCATCGAAACAAAAATTAATTGTTACTTTGTTATAGTTAGTTGTTCTGTGAAAATTCGAGTACTGAGCGAAACAATAAGTAATTTACTATTTTTTTTAATAAATTAAATATTTTATTGACGATTTATCTTTTAAGATTAAATCAGTATCTATAGAAGGATTGGAAAGTTTGCAGATTTAAACGATTGGAAATTCAAAGGACTGAAGAATTTGTAACTTAGAAAACCAAATGTTTAGAAATCCCAAAAGGTCGAAATTACAATGGTTTCAGAATTTTTCAATTTGGATAATAAATGGACAATGGATAAAAGTTTGAAACTTCAAAGCTTTGAAAATCCTACAATTCAGAATTTTATATAGAATTCTCTGTTAAGATAATCAATTTTAATCCTAAAATTGGCTTTTAATCTTAGAATTCTTTATAGATTTATTTACCCCTCCTCGCCATCATTATTTTGCCTCTCATTTCATTAGCAGTTTGATTTCAAGATTTAGAGGAACTTTCTTTTGTGATTTAATCATTTTTTAAATTAATTATCAGGAAAATGGATTCAAATTAAAGGTTGCATTCCTTCCCCACGAATGACCATGACTTTCGACCTGAAATCAGCTCGGAGTGCGTTCACCCTGATTCGATTCATTGACGCCTTTCTAAGCGGTCTGACATTCCAGCCGCGTACGACTCTGTCAGTTCGCTCCAATCTAGATTGCGTTTTCTTCGTACTGCTCTCTTTACTTTCATCTGAAAAATCTGCACGTGGTATGTACCTGATCGATATTACCATGAGAATCAAGTATCGGGTCGATCAAATTTTACAATATTCTGTAGTCTTAGATATCCTAATCCTTCTTAGGCAACACATATTTGTTCGCATTTCAGCGGCAGACTCTTCCAGCTTCAAGTTCTTAGGCTTTCGAGAAGCCTGAAATAGTTGTGAGATACTTATCAACGTCTCTACTATAATTGAATAGTTGAAATTGTTTTTAATAAAAATAAAAATTCCTACGTAGACCCATGAAAGTCTTTAAATTGTATCCCGTATAGTGAATGAAAAGATATTTATGTTGAACATTTTGTTGCTTTTCTAAGCTTGCAAATGGCGACTGCGCTAAATTGTGTGCACAGTGAATGGATTAACACAAAACTACAAACGACTGAAGTATACTTATCTGTATCAAAGAAATAAGAATGATAGACACAAAAAAAACAAACTATACGTTGCAAGTAAAATAAATCTCGATTCATATTTCGTATAGAATATCGTGCAATATTCTCAAAAAAATGCACTACTGGAAGTTTAAATAATTTCAGTGGTAAATTACCAACCGATCGTTTTGACCGGTTTGATAGTTTTAGCGTCGTTAAAAACCATAAGAATTGTGTAATTGTGTAGCGGATCGAACTACGCATTTCCGACATCGAAGAAGGTTAATCGATCGATACATTATCTGGCCTTATCGCGTTCCTTTGGTACGTAATAATTCAGTTTAGATAACACGGTGCACCTCTTAGGTGGTTCATTATATGCCGTCGCACAATTATCAACGAATCAATCACTTCCTAGCCCTCGATACGTCAGCATCCCAGCAGGAGGCATAAAAGGCTTTAATACGCTTAACTACGCGCCCCAACTAAGTTATATGCCCACAATCACCTTGTACGTAATTGACGAATAGCGTGCGTTGGTAAATAAATTTCTTATTTGCCGCGCGCATTTAGGTGCCGGCTTGCGCAATTGACAACGATCGGTCTTCTTCGCGTTAAGTGTATTATCAGTAAAATGCTATCGTGAAATAAACGTGATAATCTATAGATTAGATGTTGTAAGCTGTTCGATTACTTCGATAGAATTTTTGGTTGATCATTTGGAAATGTTCGAATCATTATTGTGGCAATAAATGGTTTGGTTGAGTGTCGTCAATAATTTTAAACGCGCAATACTAAGCTCGAATAATGGCTGGTTAAGAGAGAGCATAGTGATAAATGAAATTAGTGTTGACAAATTTTACGACTCAGTGGCGACGTTGTATTTTTATGAATCATGTAGGTACATATAAGTGATTATAAATTTTGAGGGATCGAAAAGTATGGTTATTACGCTGATGTGAGTCAGAAAATTATTGGCACGTGTAAACAGGAAACAGAGTTAGGAAGAATGGTGGAAATATTAAACAAGTGTCCTAGAATAAGCTTTCCTCTACTTTGATACTACTATCTAATAACGTATAATACAACAATTTGGATATCCATGTTGCACTCGTTGAGGGATAGTTGATCCTGTACCACGTCCGTGTTGGAACATTTCCTATAACAAAATTTCTCGGCTTTCAGTGGGCCCATTTCGATGCTCGTTGGCTTAAATTAAAGGGGAAAGTCCCGAGAATGTTATTCTACAGTCTTTTGCAACTAGCCCTTGTAGTTCATTTGTTATAAACAAATATATCGCGCCATGGTAGATTACTCAGATAGTATTCAAAGAAAAATATTAATTTCACGGCTACTAGACGTCCGATTTCAATGCCCCTTAACTTGAATTAAAGGTGAAGGACCCAGGAATGTTACCCCCTTGCCAATTTGCCGATACACATTGCGGTTCATTTGTTATAAACAAATATTTCCTATTTTTTGCAAGCACTCAAAAACTATACTTGGGAAGGCTTTAAAGTTATATCGAGAGCGTTCCTTCGACTTTTCCCTTTAGTTTGAGTCACGAATGATCAAAATCAGACTGAAATTTGCAAACTTCAATGGCCTGCAATTTTTAAATAATTTCATTATCGGCAAAATGTTGACTTAAATCCGCCATAATTTCGCATAGACTACAACGTATTTCAATTTGAACAAAATCCCAGACATCGAGGGAAGAAAATGAACGATTTGGCGTGGAATAGCCCTTAGGGGATTTTTCAAACCAGCTGTGAATTGTTGTTCAGAGGAATGCTTTATCTTCTGGCAAACAAACTCATCGATTCATTTAAAAATATCGGATTATTTATTGGTACACCTAACAGTATAAATATTTTGCAACTAATTTAGAGCAGGAAATGCTAAGTGACACCCGATGTAACACTGGAAACGAAGTTTATTGATTTCTACAAAATCGTTCTCAACACTTTCAATTGTCTCCAAACCTGCTTAGCCTATATCTAAAGTGACCACCACAATTACTTTTGTCATTAGCAGACTGATCAAAGCTTCGCTATCACGGATTATACTAATCTAATTTATTCAATTGAAATTCTGCTTACGAGTTGAAAAATTGTTATGAAAAATGTCTATGTTAATTGAAGAGGGCGGAGTAATGAAAAGAATTTTGCTAATTAGGTAGATTGACGTATCGACGTACATAAATGAAAATCAATAGCAAGTGATGTGGCACATGGCACAGCTGCATTGACAATACCTTGTACGATGTGTCCCCGATACGTTTCCATTATTCACAAGGTTTCGTGTTCCAAATTAAACGTGCACAAAGCATCACGCAAAAAAAAGCACCCCCAGCTGAGCGATTAACAAATTAGGCCGTACGCAAATGTACGCGTTAAAATAGAAATCAACGTCAACCAATTATAATAGCGTACGTCCCATAATTACAGATATTCAGAATCCCTCAGCACGAATTTTTCAATTTCGCTTTAGGTTCTATTGTAATTACACAGTACAAAATCATCCGCTTTTAATTAATTAAAGACGGCAGATTTTCATGCTTTTGTGTTTAAACGTGCAATAGATTGTAGAATATCCTCGATATGCAAAACTATATAAGTATCTATAGTAATGTACGCATCATTGTATTTAGGGGATGAAATTAATTTCTATTTAGGTTCTGTTTTGCCAGTCGCACTTTTAATAATATGAATTCGCATAAAAGACTACAGTCTATTAATAAACATCTGTACATCGTGTAAAGTAAGTCACAAAATTATTAACACACTCAAGAAGGTAGCAGAGGTATAAAATATAAAAAAATAATAGTAAAAACTTTCGGATATGGTTTTATTGAAAAAATATACACGTGGTCATAACAACTTTTTTTTGTTGATATCGTATATCGATAATGAAAAGAACTGATTTGAAATCCAATGTTGGCGTCTATAAAACGTCTATTTCAATAAAAATATGAAACGTTGGAATCGAACAAACATTATAACATACATAAATGAACGATAAATAGACAAAGTTTTATCAATTGCGTAAAACGGTCGAATACCTTTGTGATTAACTGTATGTATATTAATAAACAATTTTTAACCAATCATTATACGAAACAAATCGGTATTGAAGGATTTGTTAAAAGACACCTAAAAAGCGATATTACTTATAAGATGAGCTAACAGTAATTAAGTCACGCGTCTCTTTTTTTACTGGACCCCACAATTTTTAATACTAGGATACGTAATGTCCAAAACGTTATAAATCGCGAGTCTCGAATAGCACAGGTTTTAATAACACGTTTGGATAATTAGTCGCATTATTAGCTATACAATTTCTTGGTTGTACTTTGCATTTAATTCCAACTTCATGTGTGCCATCACATGTAATAACACGTAGCAAAGGTACAAAATTGCAGTGCTTCGCAAAAGAACAGTGTTTGAAATGAAACCAGCCTTATAAGCAGGAAACTTTCCCAATCTTTTACTCAAGGATTTGAAACTCTCAGTCGCTTTGATCATTACACGAAATGATAGTGCTTTA
Source organism: Eucera pruinosa (assembly GCA_028830335.1). NCBI lineage: Eukaryota > Metazoa > Arthropoda > Insecta > Hymenoptera > Apidae > Eucera > Eucera pruinosa. The sequence continues at coordinate 28,464,724 of JAMYCR010000001.1, read as the reverse complement.
CTATTCAAAAGGCTCGTATCATTTCCACTGAATACGAAATGATAGTAGGTAACTGGAATCATCGTTGCGACACTCTGCTAATCCAAATGTAAATGTTGTAAGCACATACGGAATCGATTATGCAATTTGAACCCTATGGGAAGTTACGCTGCATGTATCAGCTGATAGTCGACCCCGATTTTCAGATTCCAATCACGGTATTCCAAATGGCCGATCTACTTCTCTTGCCCTAAATATTCCACCGAATACTTCAAATACAGTATCAACAATTTTTCGCTTAAATAAGCGGGTTGTTGCCGAGCAACGTTACTCTTGTGAAGTTATTTATAAAATTTCTGTCAGATATAGTATTCACCGACAGCTTCTAAGTAAAGAATTTTTAAATATAATTTCTATTATGGTACGTTTTATTTTAATGTTTCCATACTATTTTTCTAGTCGGGAGTATTTATAGTGTTTATGAATGGGAAGATATTAAGCCTCGTTTCTGATAAGTAGACTGCGGATTTTTATGCCTTTACGAGAAATTTAAATTTGCAAAGAGATATGGAATGCACGTAATATGCAAAAATATACAAAATATTTAATGTAAAGTACAAGTTAGTGTATGTATATATATCTTTATGAGTTTCTTGTGAGAATTACAATGCTTCCGTTGTCTTAAAAATAAATTCTGTCCTCCTTAGCATCATACCTATTATTACCTATTATTTATCTGTGTATACTACAAGTTAGTGTACTTTGGTTCCACATCTTTAATTTCGTTAATAAAAATATGAATTGGCTTAATAAACATTCGGAATCTAATAATAATAAGTATCCTAAGATTTTTAGGCCACAGTGCAAAAGCCATAATCGATGCAATATTTTATTGTAATCGTTGTGCATCGTTTACACTAAAAGGAATAGAAGACTGTTTCATCGCGATGACGTCTAAAGTTATTTTGAGCAAAACGAGAGGCACGGAAGAACATTTCGAGTAACTGGCGGAGAACTAACAATGGCACCGTGTTGTAAAGGGTTTACGTGGCCCCGTAAGGGCGATAAAATCGTCCAACTAACTGTGAATTAGCATCAACGACCCGTCTAAAACGTTTATGAACGCAATTAAGACGCCAGACGTTGCTCCGCCTCGCGCCCGGCAATTTAATCCAGTTATTTTTATGTTTTTCTTCATTAATCATCTTTCTTTCGTCCTGTTAAACGCGCTTCTGGAAAACAACCAACCGTTTCCAGTGCAGCTTACGTAACTGAACCTATGTTAATCTCGTAATAATTACCGACCCGCTGTAATTATTTCACTTAACTTCAACGCGCCGTATATTATTGGATTCTATATTTTCATCGAAGTTTCTTACCATAAACATACGTTATCTTTCTAATGAGAAGTCGGCATTGATGGGGAGCTTAAAAGATAATACGGCCAATAGAATGTATGTATTTATTAATTGTTTTTTAGACCTGTAGCCTATTACAATCTTTGGATATAATTTGCACGTTTTTAATTTACTTTACATGTTCTTTACTTTCTAATAATATTTACCTCGCACTTATATTATTAATTGTGGAATAAGTAAATATAATACAGTATTAATGGTTAAGGTAATGCTGCTAGGTGTGATAATAATAATAATAATAATAGGAATAACGCTAAAAAATATATAATACGGCCAATAGAATACGTGTAAGAGAGTAAAATGTAGTTTATGGAAGCTTGAGTTAATACTTTGATGTCGAGTGACGTAGTAATGCGTTCTTTTTAGAAGTAAAAGCTGAGAGTGGCTGAAATATACGGAAGAGGATATTATAGGGAATATTTTTAGTAGAAATGGAAATAGAAAAAGGTCAAACGATCATATGTAAATGGCACAGTACCACGCAATCACTGATAAAATCTTGTTTTTGCATCACGTATGATGAATAGAAGCAAGTCAGCCATTTACTGAAACAAAAAATCGATTTTCCCTTTCACGAAACCTCTTCAACATTCCATGCAACATTGTAGTATTCAGTCATGTATATTGCAAAGTTTCCAACGCGTGTTTCTATTTATGCCAAAACGAAGAATGCGCAGCTTTTCATTGTTCGAGTAAAAGTGTGGGATTAAGTAGAAGAATGCGGTTAAAAATTATTTTAAAATTAAGTAAATGATACTTCGAAGTAAAAACTAATATCCGCAGGAAACGTTTAAAAAGTTCGAAATGGAATTCAAATTTTGCAGGTAAAATTGTCTGGTTAAAAATGAAAACGAAGGAAAATATATTAATGGTATAATATATAAAAATATATATAATATATTAATATGTTTGTAATTAATTTCATACGATTGTTGGAAAGTTGCTTTACGTTTCATTTTTTAAAAGCAGTATTGGAATAAGGGAAAGTATATACCATAATTAAATGGTGATATACATATACCCATATTAAATCATATCTATAATACGGTTTTCGTAGTTAGGGTTTAATTTGCCTGCAATTATTCAGCAAAAGGACAGCTCCTTAATTGCTTCCTGCAATAATTCTAATAATATATTAAGCAGATAATAGTCTATAATTACCATGTAATTCAATGATCAAAAACCGGTTAACAATTTGACCTTCTACACATTCAGACTTATTTCATGGTGTATATTAATCACTAAAACTAGAAGCTAAACAGTAGGTACATTAAAAGGTAGAATACTGTCAACACGAGATACATAATAAAAGAATATTTTATCATCAACATTATTCCAGTATGTGTAATAATTAGACCGCGAATTTTTATGCAAATTCATTTCTTTGTACACAAATATAAATAAGTGGAAACTAAATAGAGGGTAGTTTACTTCTTCAAGTATTAAAATATCTTCTCCAATTTTACTATTTCATATATTTTTGTACACTGCGCATATTCTATACCTTTTTATCTATTGAATCTTTCCACAAGTGGAAATAAAGACCCGCAGTTTGATAATAATCGCTAAAAATACTAGACACTATGTACACTAGAAGATATAGAACACTGTTAACACGATACAAATAATAAAAGTATATTTTATCATCAGAGTTATTCCATTAGGTATAGGTAATTATTAGACTGCGAATTTTTATTTAAACTTATTTCTTTATAACCAATAATAAAGAAGCGGAAGCTAAATAGGGAGTAGCTTACTCCTCTAACGATAAGTATTAAAATATTTTCTCTAATTTGATTATTTGATATATTTTTATACACTGCATATATTCTGTACCTTTTTACCCATTTAAAATCGGCAGTCTGATAATCGTTAAAAATACTAAACAGCTGCACTAAAAGATATAGAATACTGTTAACACGGTACAAGATAATAAAAGAATATTTGATCATATTTGCTACACGGGTGTTGACGATTAGGTTGATCGATCGATCGACTTCCGTGAGAAGAGGAACCGGGGCTATCAGATCCATCAATTACACGAAACACCATGCATTACGTGCTTGTCAGGGTCGATCAGACGATCCAGATGTCTCGACGTAGTCGAATGGGTATATTCAGGTCTCTAAACCCCATTCCCAATAAGGGAACAGACCCCCCGGTCTCTAGAACCGGTCTCGAGTTGTCCTACCTGTACAGATTTACCGATATCAGCTTGCGTGCGTTAATACATAATCTTGTATACTCGTGCTCTCGACCCCGGCTTACCCTTAAGGAATCTGTTTAATTTAACGATGTTCAGGAGTTATTTTAACAAAACTGCTAAACATAACAACAGTGGACAATTATGTGATCGAGAAGCATTTTTTAAAGGTCCGTGTTAACTAATCTTTAAAATTACATACAATTTAAAATAAATGTGTATTGAATTTATTTTATATTTATAATTACTGCAAAAAAATTAGAGTTAGAGTGTACTTTGTCATAAGTAGAGTGCGGATTTTTGCTAGTACAATTAAAGAAATTGGACATTAATCCCTTGCTCTATTAATTTTTCACTTGTTGAGAAATTTAAGTTGGATATTTACTGCTTCAAGAGCGTATCGAATATAGAACAGTGATATACGATATGTAATTTGCTTTCCATAAATATTAATCTTATAGTTTCATAATGCATTTGGAGTTAAAATTATAATTCATTAGAAGCGCAGCGTGTATCTGTTGTAATTAATCGACAATTCAATTCAATTAATCTAAAATAATTAAACGAAGTTTTTTAAAGCGATAAGCTTAAAGTGGCAGTAATTGGGGTATCTACCTTACGAAAGAAGAAATAGATTTTTATTAAACACTCATTTGTTTAAGTGGGCTAGTCAATATATGAATTTGCATAAAAATCCGCAGTCTACTCATCATATTCTTCCATACTCTCTTCCTCCATTGCACTTTTGCTTATCTTCCTTTTTATAACCAGCCAATATCAGCATTAACTAGGGCGCTTTACAGAAGCCGCGTAAATTATGAATAAAAGTTTTCATCGCGTGCCTAGTAAACCTGACCCCTGCGTTCTAAGATGAAATTCTTCGGCATACTTTGAAAACTCTCGTGGGAATGAACTGACTGACCGAGTGAATCCAACCATTCGAGTATGGACTTTCTTGGAATGTGTGTCGAGACGCTTTTGTTTGAGCCTCTCTTTCCCTTTCCTTCGCTCCTCTCCTCTACGTCTCTTTTTTCTTCTTTGCACTTGAATTAGACATTGGAGTTTTGTATGCGCTGTGATTAGTGGATGAAACGTCCTTGACTGTGTTTTTAGATACCGTATCGTCGCGAGTCGCGCAAGGTTCTCGCATGATACGATCTAATTTACTTAGGCATTCGTCGGCTACCGATTTTATGGGCCGTCGACGGGTTGGTATCACGAAATATTTATGGTAGCGTCGTTGTTCTTCAAGGAGAAAGGTCTCGGATAAGATAATGTTTGCAGTTGATACGGTTCGGGACTTCCGGGTTCAGAGAGAACGATTTTGGAAGATAGTTTTGATGTTTTGCCAGCGAATATATACGTATAATGTTAGAATGAGAGCACGCGTTTAAATAAAGGGCAAATAGAAAGCACGCCTCTGTATCGCGTCCTTAGATCATTGATGCAGCCAAGTGCAATGTTGGCAGCATTTCAGAAACCTTTTCCAAAAGGACACGATTTACGCGAAGCCTCTAAACGCGGAGAATTGTGTGAATGGTTTTAATCGTACGAATATTGACTTTCCTCTACAATTTCACTAAGAGTCCTATAAAAACTTCAATACTTTTTCATAGCGGGAATTCGTTGGTAGTAGGATACAATGCACATCAAATAGTGACAATTATTGAGACTGATAAACAGGTATTTGATTTTGTGCAAGAAGATAGTAGATAGATACATATATAGTTTATTAATTTCAGCCTTTGAGGCCAAAAAATGGACTTGGTTAATAATTATTATTTCACGCGTTCACACACATCCGTGAAAGAAGATAGTAAATGAATTAAATTGATATTAAAATAATATAAGTCCTATAGCTAGTATTATTAACCCTTTTGCTACGGAACTTTATAAGTAGAAGAATTCTCAATAGACGAAAGGAATTTTTATTATTAGAGAAGTAGTATGAGTGGAAATATTTATATATTGTACAATAAATAATTATGGTAGAGTATGTATCAATCGTAATAGAAATAATATACTCTATACTAATAATACTACTACTATACTAATATAATATACTATAATAGAGATAATATACTGCGAAATAATAATACTAAATAATTATTCAATTTTTTAGTATGTACATACATATATCGTCTTCGTAACGAAAGGGTTAAAAATATAATCGTGGACAATGTTACAGGGATTATGCGTAGAATGCGTAATTGTATTTTTTCAAATTTTATTGTGTTATTCATTTTATGCTTTCTTCGATACGTACAATATTCTTCCCCAACATTATTATGCAAGCATGGGGACGAATGATAGAGTTACGCTTACAATCATCAATGATTCATACAACTTTATCATGCGCAACCTGTAAGACACAATTTCCATTGATAGCGTTCATTCATTTTCCAAACAGAAGCTTTTCAATAGAATGTCCATTCATCTGATTCCATTCACGAATCAGCTTTTATGAAGCGAGAGTCTTTCATTCACTGACCAAAATTTTAACACGTGTATTCACTTCCTTCCTTTCTATTGTCTAGTAACTTTTATTATAGATAAATAGATAATCTTTACTTTCGACTTCAGAAAAGTGGACTCGGTTTACATTTCTTTGCTTGTATTCTCTGCTCTTTTGTACTTTTTACCTAGAAATTCATTATTAATAACCTTGATCCTAATCCTAGTTGCACGTATGATTCCTAACTTATTGATCCAATTTCCTACTCTAGAAATATGGTAACAAATTGCCGCTTTCCGTCTTTGGTATTCTTCTCACTTTTTATGTCTCTACTGTCTGACATCTTTGGCCTTGTAACTTTTATCGTATTTTACTACTATCTTTTACTTTTTTAAATTATAATTTATTTTTTCCTTGCAACAGGCTAATCTTTTATTCGGTATTAAAAATAAGCGAAAACAGATTTTTATCAACGATGATAATCTTTTGTTTTCGATGATTATTGTTCTCGACATTTGTCACACTTCTGTTTCTCACTTCGTGAGAAAGTTTTTCGTCCGAAGAATCGTAGTTTTGAAGTCTATGCATTCATACAAAAGAAGATTTTATTTCGCAACATTCATTTTCTAGATAGAGACGAATGTTAGATCCGTTCTATAGTTCCCATGAAGCGACTTCGAGTGGCTTCCTGTTTAACAGAGAGAAACAGTTGTGTGATATTTTTGTAGCCCTTCATTGTGGCGTTTCTCAATTCTCGTTTAACATAAGGAGGATACCATAGGGTAGATGGTTCAATTACTGCCACTTTAAGTTTATCGCGTAACTTTATTCAACTATTTTACAAATCATTTAACCTACAAATCGTTCCAGGTTGGAGCATAATATTGTTCAACATCTCTTCTATTTATGAACATTTTTTTACACGTTGAATATAACGAATTAATTACTAATTCATTGAAAATGTACAACAAAGTCCAATGTCCCTATTACAGTCACTTGAAAAGTTGTCATTTAAATAGAAACACGTTTTACATATATTAGCACGTCAGTTTTGTGTGACAGATATAACATGTATAGTAAATGTATCGACTTTACTGAATTATGACACGCTCCGTACTTTATAATTATATTTGTCACGTTTTAATATTCAACAGCACATTTATCTCCTAATATTAATTTTTACATATTAAGTGTAGACGAATATATAATGCCTATGTGTTGTTACGTAAACCGAAATCCAAATTTAGTATGAAAAGTTTATTTACGATTCTTCGTACATTGCTTTGCTATTAAATAAAATAATTGAAATGTCGGTTATAGGGATGCTGACAGTAATTAGGACACCCTAGCTTCGTAATATCTTGATAATATTGAATGTACTGTGTAAGTGCAATGATTGATTGTCCAATTTCAAAATCGTATATCGAGGTATTTTAATGCATCATCATTTGAATTATAGAGATATGAATTATGATACATCAGAATGCAAATTCATCACAGATGCGTATAACCGTTCTTCTATGTGAAAACAAAACCTGCAAAATTATTATTATTAGAAAGTTTTAGAAACGCATCTGAAAGTGTTTTATTAAATTAAATTAAATAGTAATAAGTAATGAATTGAATGAAACTCAATTTACAATAATAGCTTGTGAAATTACAGTGACTATAACAAGTATCGACATTCAACTTTATTTTTCAATGGAACGTTTCTCAAGTCGATTCTGTATCTTCTGTATTAAAATATTTAATACAGAGTATTTCTGTGGTACAGAAAATTCCATACATGGATGTAAAAGTAGAGGTTTTGCCCTTTAAAACGAGCTCAAGTGGAAAATTGTACTACTTTTTTTTTTTTAATGAAGTTGCAGCAGTTCAAAGATTGAATATAATAATTTTGAATGTACGTAATAATTTTTTGGTCACTGTCACTTCGAGGACCGTAGAAAATATCGTACAACTTTTTGCTATTAAACGCTATTAAATGTTGACAAGCTGCGCTTTTTGCAGTTCCTATGTAGGATAGACAGGATTTTATATCTGTTACAATATATGTATATCTATATGAACGCTCATTTATCATCCACGTTATGTGATACGTCTCACAAATTACGTTCGTAGACGTTACAGAGTAAATTGCATAAAAAAGTTCCCGACGTAAGAACGATAACCCTGACATACACATCTGTCTTAGTGATGAATCTGAGAAATAAAAGTAGCAAAAAGAAAGTTTATGCAGGCTACGTCAAGTTATGAAAATTTGTACAAATTTATCCGTGCTAAGTGAATCAAAACAATGGTTCATGATTGAAGTCGATATCAGTTCGTATTAAGAAATATAATGTAATGATTTTTATATTTTATAGCTCATGTCTTTGTACAAAAATCTAAAGTCTAATAATTAATTAATTTGATAATGATAAGCAGTAATTTTAATCACACGCGAAATATAAAATAGACCACTCATTCGATGCCATTTTGTGTAACTCGGATTTGGTGTACATTATGAGCCCTATTACCACGTTTATTTATACCATAAAATAATATCATAATATACATTATTCTTATTTATTAATTTTATATCAGGCATTTGCCCATTACAACTTGATATCACAAGTAGTGTTTACATTTTTATTTAGGATTTGTTGTTTAGTACATTTTACTTGACCTAATTAGTTGGTCTTAAATATAAAATATTATAATAAATACCGTAAAATAGTACAGCTTTTGTGCTTGCACTTCTTACCTTTCGCATATCAAAATACTTTAGAAGTAGTTTGTATCTCCATTCAGCTACTAAAAAGATGTCAGAGAAACTGTTAAAGAATTTAGAATGTCGGTAGTTCGAAATCATGCGACGCGATGTCTCGTAAAGATGATAGGTGTATTCTACACCACCTCGCCTGTGATTTCAATGGTAGCGTCTTCCGACGATAAAAAGAATGCTATGTGCGAGAGTATCGCTTTCACCGGCAGCTATAATCTCTGTCACTTCCGGAATAGCGTGCATTCTTACCGTAAGTGGTGCGTTTACCTGTAGAACTAAATTTCATTTTTCTTTCTCAACGTCGCGTCGCGTCGCGTCGCAACGATGCGATCTAGCGTTATTAAACTAGATCGTGAATAACGGTGTTCGCACGTTTCAATAAGGAGATCGTGTCCCTGCAACGCTTCTGTGCCTTATGCAACTCGGCTGGATTTCAAAATACTCGAGCTAACGGTTCCATGCCGATCTCCATGTGTCGCATACGTATGTGCATACACGCATGCTTATTTAGACATTGTTAGGTTTGTTGCACAACTTCTGTCCTTTAATTTTGTCGAGTAAAAGATTGTAATTATTTTCCACGTGTTTTTGGATTAACTCTAGAATCAGGGTAGATGTACCAATGCCATTTTAAGCTTATCGCTTTAAGTAACATTATTTAACTATTTTAACTAAATTATTCAACTTAAAAATCGTTCCAGTTTGGAGTATAATATTATTCAACGTCTCCTTTATTAATGAACATTTTTTTATATGTTGAATATAATGAATTAATTACTAATTGTTTGAAAATATACAAGAAAGTCCAATGTCCCTATTACTGTCACTCGAAAAGTTGTCATTTGGATGGAAATAATTTTTTCGTATATTATACAATATATACGCGAACAAACGTCGTTGAAAAGTAATTACGATACGCCGCAAAATAAGTGCCTCGTATCGGTATAATAAGCGAAAATTGCACTCGATTAGCAAATACGTACAACCGAACAGGAATTAAATACGATCGGCTATTCTTTTCGAAACACGCGGCAACCGAGAAATATTACATCCTATGCGTCTTTATATTTCGAATGCAGTAGCTTATTTCAAACTTTTAACAATACTTTTGCACACACGTAATAAATCATCGGTTTCCGCTGTGATGCGGATTGTGGCCAGCGCAGCGTTGCTTCCTCTGTGCACCCGCCATTGTGAACCCGTCCAATTATCAAGAAAAAGAGTTATCCAAGAGTAACAAACTTCCAATACTCTATACTAGCGATCCCGCAACATTTCCAAGCGAAATGCACCGTATTGAAATCGCATATTTCACCGTCACGACGAACGCGTGACTCCCTACAGACCGGAAGTTTCTCGATCCTTTTGAAACGGAAAATTTTCCCGCAAGAACGATGAAAAACTCCCTTTCGGATTACGCGGATTCTAATTACAGAGCGCGCGGCGGTTTACCAAAAGAAAACGAATAAAAGTGGCGTTGACTCGCGTCCCGACACCAAGTGCCATTATAATCGTGTCCTCCGCAAAGAACGACTTCGCGTGGTAACGAGAAACGCTACGGTGATCGCAGTTAAAAGCATTCGCGCTCGTGCAAAGTAGAGGCAGGTCGAGGAAAAAGAGGAAAATCGGTCGGCGCGGATTTTCAGATACTCGGATTGTGACTTGACTATAACTCGGCTATGGTTGCTCTAACCTCGGCACCGATAATCGTTTCGCGTGCCATACGGGGAATAGTTAACGATTCTATTGAACTGTTCCACTGTGCGGAATACTAGCGCGCTGTCGCGGAAAACGTAACGTAGTACAATTATTCTATAGCGAGATTGTGAATTAATGTGTAATAGGTTAGTTATACAAATGATATATCGAGGTTGTACATTTAACCCCTTGCCCTACAAATTTTTCGAATACCATACATTGGGCACGTTGGCTCTTTTCTATTTTAACGCTGTATCGGAAATACTAAAATGTTACACGTAATTTGTTGTTTGGTGGTAGTCTTCAAGCTTACAAATTGGAACTATAGTTGTAATTGAAATTAAACTATGGAAACGGTACAGGGTGCTTTTGTTGCAATTAGACTATAGTTTGCACTCCGTTGTTATGAGTCAAGGGGTTAAATTTTGTTCATCTAGTCGAAGCAATGTAACATGATAGAATGTCAATGAATTGGCATCGATTGATGTTGCGGTACTCATGTAACGTTACAGCTAGTTATGGGACAGAGGCGTGTTTCATACTATTGATGCGTTTATGTTTAGAATTGATATTTGCGTATCGATACCATGTTCGATAGGTTTTCAAACGTTTTGACATGTATTGAACCAATTAACTATCGTATCGATACGTAGGGTAGATATCCCTATAGCAGACATTTTAATTATTTTATGTAACAGCAAAGTAATGAATGAAGAATTCAGACTAAAAAATTTTCATACTAAATTTGGACTTCGGTATACGTAACAACACATAGACACCGTATATTCGTTTACACTTAATAAACATTAAGAGCTAAATGTGTTGTTGAGTATTAAAATCCAGTAAATTTTAAGATCACGTATCGATCTTGTGAAAAATTCCTGCCCTCTTCGAGATACTGTACACATTTAATAATATTGGTGTGTAAGTACGTGTGTACTATTCAAGTATACATTCTTGCAGGTAATTCATGATGCCACGTGCTGGCTGTATCTCGTAAGACACACGTAGGCGCCAGCGTGGTCTTTAAACTTCGATAAAAGTCGAAATACGGAGGCGCGGTTGCACCTGTGCGTTTAAGATCTTACTGTGGGTGGTTGATGTGTTGGAGTTATTAAACAGGTTATTTAATACATGTTTCGTATTTTCTTAGCAGAAAAGTAAAGGTTTCTGTACAACTTTAAGATGTAACATTCAAGTTGCATTAAAAAATTCAATTGGAAAATTTCTAACACAGAAATCTTAATATAGCAGTTACAGAAAGTATTTATTTAATTAACCCCTTGGCCTATAATAACGAGTCACACTCGTTCTATAAATTACACCATAGATTCAACAGAAACTATTATTAAGGGTGGAATTTAATTTGAACTTTAATTTCAGCTTTATGCAAGAAGTTTGGAAATGATTAAATAAAAGTTACCTACAATATTTGAACGATTTGTTCGTGATATGAACAGTTCATATTTATGAGTATTGAATATTGAGAGATATGACTATTACTTTATCAATGCAGTAATCAGCTAACGTTAGCATAAGCATGTAACTAAGTAATCGTAGGGCAAATGGTTAACCTGGTTCAATTAAATTATATTTCCCATCATTTAATAATAACCTATACAATTATCAAGTTTTCTTATGGTAGGATTAAAATGTAGAACCTGATTAAAAAAACCGTCAAACTGGAAAATGTAGGTACATATGTACAAATATTTCTTGTAGTCGTTATATTAATTGAAGTCACGAATTGCAAAACGACACAAGTTTGCACAACCATCAGTTTGGGGGAAACAGATTTCTCTTTTCCTATCTTCTTTAATTCCCCATTAATTTTAATGGTTCTTGTAAGTGTCGTTAGAAGCGTCTTTAAAGAAGAAAGGTCATGTTATTTTATACGTTATCGGACAGCATATCAACCTTTGATTCTCGAATGGACTTCGCTATCATAGGGCGTAGCTCTCAAGTTTAGTTAATATGTTAATATGTACATTCGATTAGAATGAAAGATAAAACAGTTCTGTTTGCATTTGCCAAGTGAAAATAGACTAATCGATTGATTTTTAAAGTGCACGGTGCGTCCAGTATTTCCCCGCGTGACAAGAACGAACAAGGTTACTGAAAATGTTATCGTATTGAATTGTCAACGCTTATTCGCTTTAACCTGTCGATACTATTTGCGTCATAAGCCACGACGCTGAAAGAATATTATTTTAATAAATAATGGAAGTTAAAATAATAGTAAAGCTCATCTATTGCTTGGAAACATGATTTTCTGTTAAGTTGTCGAACAAAACGCTACATTTGTAACTTCCTAAGCTCGTAGCTTTTATTCTTATATTAAATATTGTCAAATTTTTCTGGAAAAAATTAATAGTTATTATAGAATATATGAGCCGTTATTTTTGAAAGTGGTATAAGTCTATTCTTTCATCCATCGAGATATTTAAGGGAATAAAAAGAGGATATCTATATCTTACTAAAATTACCATTAACTCATTTTTTTCCAAAAGTGGACTTATATCACTTTTAAAAATAACGGCTCAATGTATATTAGGTATACTTAATTTTACCTAATTTAAACCTAATATTTTAGATATTATATAATATATTTATATTAGGTGTTACATATAGTAGATTTGGAACAATATTTTTTAAGAGTTCATGAGTCATTTTCATCAATATTCTTATTCATGAATATTATTGCGATGTTCTTCTGCTCCTGGAAAAACTCAGCCTCCAACTATAGTAATTTTACTTTTTAACCTACTTGTGAGAAGTTTAAATAAAACAAGTGACATTGTCCGCTCTAAATTTAACGTTAATCGAAGGTTCAAATTTCAATTAACATAAAGTTTCTATTTCTGTTACAGGTGAGTGGTGTACAGATATCGCAGAATTGTTTCTGTTATTTCGAGATCCATTTCGATGCAAGGAATCGGGTAATAAACTTTATTTTTAAAAGGGTATATCCGATTAAGGGGGTCAAATGTGCACTTCAGTCGATTTTGATCGAGCATGGATCATTCGATAGTTCATCAGAAAGGAACAGCTCACCTAAATTTTCAATCCCGAATCTCACTCAGGGGGGTAGTTACGTAATTTTCACGGGGGTAGTTTTGTAATTTTCACGCCTCTGATTTAAAAGGAAAAAATCTGAAAAAATTCTATAACATGTACCACATTATTAGCAATGTATCAGATTTTTTTCAGAATTTTTTCTGTTAGTATATGGGAAAAACGGGCCAAAAACTGAAAAATCGAATTTTCCCCGTAACTACACCCCTGAGTGAGATTTGGGGTTGAAAATTTAGGTGAGCTGTTCCTTTTTGATAAACTATCGAATGATCCGTGCACAATCAAAATCGTCTGAAGGGCACATTTGACCTCCTTAATCGGCTATACCCTTCCTCTTCTTTTACGCGACTCTGCTATCGTGCCAACAAAACTTATTTCACACATCGTCACTTTCTCTCAAAAACGTTCGCGTGATTTCGTGTTACGTTAAAAGCGAATGCAAAAAAAAAAAAGAAATAGTAGACTATGTTTAAATTACGTTTCTCAGTGTACCACGCTACAAATGGAACACTACGCGACTTGGTATTTATAGAGATTGAAACACTGTGCGTGCACGTTATTAATAGCTTGTCGTTTCTTCTTTCGTGTCGCTAATTGTTCGCGAAAAAAAGTAGAATTCATTCAACGTTGGCGGTCACTTCGATTCATACCAACTCGAATCATCGCGAATTGTGGCACACCTACACATATACAAGGACTAACAAACTGTTCCAAAAATTACTGTACACTTAATATTTTGCTTAGAGTAAACGTAGATAATGTGGAACCTTCTAAAATTTCGATGATTAAATAGCAAATTTTTTACCGACAGTCATGTATGTGAATTCCTTATAAATAATAACGAATCATAGCGACAATTAAGCGTCGTATATATATATATTAAGTTAAGTTTAAATTTGTATGATTCATCATTAACTACAACTAAAAACAGTTTAAATAAATATTCGTTTTTCATAACACAAATACAGTTTCCCAAGTTTTCTTTAGAAATGTTTTAAGTATTCCATATTAGATATCTCATCTTCAAACCCTCGAATTTTACGTTTGGTAGTTGTCTCACTATACTTTCAAATCATTTGAATTGTTTCACACTTAACCAATTAAATATGTTATACATTAGTTTGTTCCTCCAATCGCCTTGATTTTATTAAAAAGGATAAACTCCCAATAAAAAGGATAAAATGTGTTCCCAGTAAGAATCAAAATTCTACGGTCAGTCCACAAAACTTCCATATTTTATTTGGGTCATAAAGGATCCAAGTTGCCTTCAAATGGTTAAACAATAGAACAGGAACAAACAAAAGAACGTGCAGCGACACGTGCAGTATTAATATCGACATTTATATGGCGTATGGAGACGTTGAGCGCGCGAGCGCGTAATTTGCACTCGTCGTACAGAAGGAGTACATCCTCATTAAGCCGATCAAACTGAGTTTGCATGCATTATCTATATGCATAGTGCTTAGCGAGAAGCTGCTGAATGGTCAATCAGGAAGCTGGTCAGCTTCCGCGGAACAATGATCGCCGAAAAATAAATTATACATAGGATGAAATTACCCGGAGTATTTGGAGCGGGAAGCATCCCGTTGCCCCGTTCTTTTTCGCGGCTTTTACTGAAACAGTTAGATCGTGTAGTTTCTGTTCCATCGGCGGAACGGACGTGGCTATACTGTTGCGAGACCATTATTGATGCCATTTTACAAACTTTTCAACGTTTTCGTTAGCAGCGGAAAAAAGTTTAACCCTTTTTGGCGGTGAAAAGTTGAAGCTTTTTCGTTTTCTGGACGCACGGCGATTTTTAACCCTTTGAGCGCGAAACTCTTTCGATTTAAAAGTAGTACTTTTACGTAAAGCGCTGATTAAAGTTTTTTTTTTTTTTTTTTTTTTACTGCTGATTAGGCTGCGTATTTTTTATACCAAATGGAAGTTAAATAAGAATTAGTTTCGCCCTGCAAATATAATAGCATATGCTTTAATTTCAAATATTGTATATAATTTGAAATTCTAGGTGCATCCTGTATTTTTTGCTATAGCTGAATTTCTTATAAATGCATACAGATACGCAGTCTATTTATTGTTATATTTATTTATTTACGTAACATTAAATAGAATATTGATACTTTTACTAAACACGTGTTTCTTTCAAATATTGATCATTTTTATTCGTGTAATTTTTTATACATAAAATAGAAATATTCGTTAACGCAAATATGCGTTCATAACACTCAAAGGGTTAAATCGAGAAATTTAAATTATTATCATTAGTAAACGCTTTGGTTAATAATTGGACGAAAATCTATTAAGTTCTTTCAAAAAGGGACTAATAATTGGGTGAAAATTCGTTAAGTCACGTTTGAAAACTCGAAAACTTGACAATTTAAAGGCTTGAATATTTCAAAAACTTGAACACTTGCAAATTCAATGGTTTTCAAATTTGAAGATTTAAAAAATACTTTTCGTAATTAAATTTCTTCTTAAACTTCTGTTCTCGAAGCAACGATACTTTCATATGCACCAATCCACTAATTCTCAAGATTTCTTATCGCGGACAGATAAAAGCGAGATTTTATATGGCTTAACAGGCTGTTCAATTTTTATAGTACGTAAAAGTGTCGTAATGTAATAAAATTTTAAGAACCCAGATTACTTTCACGACTGACAATCATTACTGGAGCTTCGTGTAGTAGCGTAAAGTGTCCGAACACGTAGATCGTTTGTTCCGACAAGAGTTCGTTAACCGTGGATATATAACACTAATATGTATGTATGTAAAGTGCAAGTATGTATTTACACGTACGGTCCTTCTTCCACCTGCAATATAATCATCGTCAGATTTATAACAGGATTGAACACAAATATGGCCTCTCGACCCATCAAGCTGCTACACTCGACGTGGAAGCCAACCTCTTTGTACGCTCCATCGGTAACTTAATCAATAGAGACAAGAAACAGTACACTTTTTCCTTACCACATCCCTCTGCTCTCGTAAATTAATTTACGCACGATTACTGACAGCAACAATCAAATAGCAACAAATCGTTTTTTAACCCCTTGCGCTAAAATACCGAGCCACACTCTCGTGCTATGAATTATGGCGTAGATTCGACAGAAACGGATAATATTGACGGTGAAATTTAATTTGAACTTTAATCTTGGCTTTCCATTATAATATTGGGAGTTATTAAATAAAAATAATTTGTACGTAACAGAATTCGAAAGCAGCGATTAGTTCTAGTGGATAAATGTTATATGTGTGTATACAGTGAATGATGAAAATATGCTAGCGATGGTAAATAATTCGTTATGTAAAAAGCGCGGACAATATGTTGCAATTTAGTGGAATAATTTATATGTGTTCTGGTATACAATAGCTAGCATATAAGTCGGGAAACGCTTTTAAATTCAGTCAATTATACAATTGTAGATTGCGTTTCTATTCGCTTCTGCAATATCCCATTTCATTGTTTTTTTACATTGATTAAAAAACTATTGACGTTATTATTGACCGTTACCTACAAATGTAAACGAAATTGAATTTCGCGTATTGATTTTCCCTATTTATATACTAGTCACTGTATGTTCGTGAAGTTTGCGCATGCAAACTGGAGAAAAAATTAAACAAGTAGGTAACAGCAGTTATGCAACATTTATTGGGTGTTGCCGCTCCAATACTTCCGCTACTCACTGCAATTATAAGGAATTTATCCTCAAAAACCATACGATTTTATCCGCTTTCTATTCCTTTTAAACTTCATATATTAACCCTTTGCGCACCGAAACGTTTGTAATAGTATGATCTAGCGATAATTCTATCACGTTTTTATGACTCTTGTAAGAATTTAAAGTATATATTAAGTATTTCGGAAAAATGAAAAGTTGTTTATAATTTGCTTCATTTTGAAAGAAATCAGAGTTGAATTGGTGAAAAGAAATTCCTAAAAATCTTAAATTTTTACAAATTTTTTTTGAGGTTTATGCGTATCTTCATAGTAAATAAACTGTAAAGGGTTAACTTATAGATCCATAATATGATTAGTGACATTTTAATAATGTCATAGCGTGTTGATTAATATTACGTTGATATTGCAGACATGTAAATGCAACTTTATAAAATATGGTGATGATTTATGATTAGCCTTTTGCCATACGAACTTTTCGAAGAATATCCACAGTTTAACATAAAAAATATTAAAATATGGTAGGGAATTTATGCTTACAATACTAAACCTTGCAAACTATAATTACAGGTAGAAATGAAATAGAAATTTCTTAAGAAATACAATGTATCTTTATTGCAAGCAGGCCATTTATTCACAAAATGTGAATATCGCTGTCGTAAATTGAAGATATTTCTTGGAGCATTTGTACCTACTTAAAATTGCGACGATCGGATTAAAATTTTATTGCCATAATGATACGTCGGAATAAGTTGGAGGAAATTTGAACGCGATAAGAATATATGTATAAGGAAAAACGAGAAATAACCTCTGGGCGAAACAAGCTTTCTAACTGCTTATGGTAACGAATTTAGTTGGCTTCGGATAAACTGACCAACATTGCCCGTATTATAGCATCCATAGCACGTGCTAGTCCAGTTTGATTAAGCTTCAGTTGCACTTCGCGTTGCATTATACAAGCGAAATGGCACGCTTTCTTCGAATTCGCGAATTAATTTTGTCAGAGAAACCGAACTGTGTTATTGAAATTCTTTTGTAACCGGGACAATGTTAGGCGTGCAATATAAAATAGGGAAAGACTTGATATATCCTATTATTACCCCATAAATGGATAAAAGTATAACTTTATTCAATTTTATGGTGTAGCAATATTACAATGATTTTTCTTATTTTTTTTATATAATAACACGTTCACTGTCGAAACTTTCTGCGTAATCATTAATATGATTCGCTATCTTGTTTATCAATACAATATATTTTAATTTCTTCATGATTGTTGCTTACTTCAATTATAAGGTAGAAATCAGATACAGAAAACAAATTTTATTAAGAAGTCCGAATGTCTTTTGTGCGTCATATATGACGTATAATGATCGCAAAATTATATATCACTATACACGTTATTTCTTGTTTATACATGTAGCAACATTTATACAACGTTTTTCCGCATTTTGTAAGACAAAATTAGTGTAAAAATTTTGTCTATTTTACTGAGTGGTATTATTATAAAGGTTTTTCCCACTTTGTAATGCAACGTTAATACAAAGTTTTCCCCTATTTTGTAATGCAGCATTCCCAAAGGAATTTTCCTTATTTATTATCAAACAGTGTGCTGAAAATATTAGATAAGTGCAAAAATTGTACGTCGTTTACTTTTAAAATGGTCCCACGATGGTTATTAGACCGTTTTTAGTGCACTATACCAAAAGATATAAAATATTCCAGCTCTGTTTAAAAAATGAAACGTATGTGAAGTTGCAAGTATTTTTAAAAAGAATAGGTAAATAGGACATTTCAGTTAAAGAGAGCAGAATATTAATATGAAACGAGAAGCGACTACGTATTAATTTTACATTTCATATTTCCGAATTAATCGCACATGCAAATTATAATTACACGATTTAAATAATGCGGTTATATTCGAAGACTAATTATTCTTCTTTGTACAAATTGTTTCGCGGCATTACAAATGCCCATCGTTAAATTATTGTTAATTTATTGTACTTTAGTTCGAATTTGCATGAAAATCCCTTTTGCGCGTTTGCTGTGTCCTAATTATATTTTAACTGAGTATTTGCATACCTTTAATCCGTTTGCAAATTAATACTTTTTCGAATAAATGAAATCATCTATTCGCTTGCTTAAAATTACATTCACAATTTAAGAAACGATATGTTATTATTACTATGTTTATTCATACAGTCTTACAGTTCTCTTATATTGTACTTTTACTTTTAATTAAGAAACTGTATAATTTTAATCATTTCAGAGTTTATGACTTTAACACGCGGACTCTATAACTAGTAGTGGCTAGACTTATAGTTTGTTAACGAATTAACGCGAAATTTATACCAAAGAGTATTCATCCTTGACCAATTTGGAATACAAGAGTATAATAACGTTGACGGGTTAGTTAGCAGCGCAAGCAAATAAATTTTTACGACACATGGACTGGTGGTTACGCAGGTTCTCTTCTGTTCTTCGTCGATTAGCGGTCGAAGCGTGCTCCAAGTATAGCCATTTTCTTTCCGAGAACGTCACGTCGAAGATTCATTGATTCGTCATCCTGTTGCTTTGGAATAAATACGCAGTTTAATGCTTGTAACTTTACCAAGGAGAATTGTCAATGATCCAACACGTTGTTTAAACAAAATTCCTTTTCCTCTATGGTTCACTGCTTAGAATAGACGATTAACTAACCGAGTGATTCTATCGCTTATTATGTCTTTCATTTATTACGTAATATTTATATATTATAATTTGATTGCGGATTTTTATGCAAATTTAGACATTTACAAGTAAAACTAAACAAAAAAGATCTCAATAAGGGGTTCTTTTACCACCCTATAGGAATTTGAAAAGTTAACCCTTTCGCGAGCGAAATATTTTCTAAAAAGGACATCCAAATTTCACTGCTATTCATGGTTCATTTTATTTTTGCTATCCGCCAATTTTATTTGGAACATGTGACGATTTGTCAGTAATGTTAAATTCAGCAAGCTTCAAGTTTTATGTATGTATGTGCAAACTAAGCACCGTTTAGTATTATTTCTAATTAACCGATGGTCAAAGTACTTTGGGCTATATAAAATCGGTCATTTCATATGCAACAATTTAATAATAAGCGCTAAATTGTGATTTGGAATATTCTAGCGAGGCATGTGCGTCCCATTAGTCGCGAAAAGAGTTAAAGCAACTAGCAATTTCTCCAAAGCTACAACGCTGGTCGTTTATTTCGCTCGCTGAGTGTTTTCGTTTCTCAAGCTTGACATTAATATCGATTTGAAAGGGTTAATTCCTTGCTAAAGATCGGATTAAGTCGCAGAAAATCGCATGAGGTGTTGCCTATTATTATCGTTTCGCCTAATTGCACGTCCTTTCTGGCGAATGCGTAACAACGTTGACTAAGTATAGGATAGACCATCCATTTATAGGAAACATCATAAATTTCAAACTGAAATTCGGATTGTGTATAAAAGCACAGGTTTTTCTTACGTCCCTTACGATTTAGAATAATTGTTATAAGAATAATATTCAATCCGATCAACAAAGTTGGTAGTTTCTTATTATCACAGGTACTAGTTAAATAATTGCCAGCGCAAGTAGTTAACACATTGCGTACGGATCACGAGGTCTCTCGTTTTAATACTTTTTTATACACGCCTACAAAATGCCGAAAGAGTGGAAAAAAATAATCAGTATCACTATTCTATTGAGAAGAATTTCATCCGATTGTGTATCGTGCTGTATAAAGCATTCGATTAATCTTGTTGTATGAAAGCCAGTGTTTTCATTGACTCGTATCATCTGTATTAAATTTTTAATACAGAGCGCCGTACGCAATGTGTTGAATTAGTAATGTCGCATGCGACGCTAAAATAGTAATATAAGAATGATTCCGTGTAAGAATGGTTAGTTTACCCTATGCTTTGTCGATGGTTACGCTGTGTGTATACTTTTTCCATTCGAGCCAAGCTTCGAGCAGGCAGCCGCAGAGAGAGGACGTCAGTTCACTTCCGACCGTCGTCTCGCGCGGATTTCGCGTTCACCGCGTCTCTCGACTGCGACTCGTTATTTATAAACGTAAGTCCAATTCAACAGGCTTTCTCAAGCTATTAAAGTATGTGGTGATTCAGTGGCGGATTTCAGTGATACCAAGTGATTTTATTTGCCTTGTGTGTGTTAAGGAATTCGTGCTTCGTTTCGCGAGGTTCGTTATTCAACCATGCCATCCTATCAAGGTAAAAATCCTGCGCTGTTATATCGGTGAACTCTCCTTTTATCTGAACACATCGGGAGACAAAACGCAATTTGGATAACTGACCAACGATTTTCTCTTCTATCGCCATTTATTATTACTCGAATTCTTATTTGTTTCACTGGTCGGATAGAAGGAAGAATGTATTATTATTATTTTGTTGACTAGGCATTTGCCTATAACAATTTGCCAAGTGTTACTTGGCTACAAGTATATGGATGAGCAACCATTATAATAGTGATCGGTCGATTGTCGAGAGACAAAACAAAATTTGGGTAACTAGATTTTACCCTCCATCATCATGTAGTGCTGCCCGGATTCTTATTTGTTTCAAGTTATTTGTGTTGGACAGTAGAAAGAACGTGTGCTACCCCTAGCAAAATGTTTTTCGTCAAACTTAAGAACGTGGAACTAACTAAGAACACTATAATTTTTACTGTTGCGCAAACAAACCCATTGCTTAAAGCTATTATCGTGAAAAATTTATTGTTTTCTACAGAATTAAAATATTATTAACAAATTAAAAATATATTTAACCAGTTGCTTTTCAATTATGAGCGTAACTTATGACGTATATTATTATCTAAATAAGTTAGTTACATACTGTGTATTTGTAACAAATTGTAACCTGGATACTAACTGTAATATGAAAGTGTAAGATGGAGGATCATCAAACATAAATCACACGTAATATTTTAAAGCTCTACGTTTGATAAGCGTTGAAGTAGTAAACATCCAGCTGAGACTTTGCAGTAGTTGAAAAATTAATAAGGCAAGGGGTTAATTTATAAAAGGCAGGGATGTTAAAGTTGATTTAAACTCGAAACAAATTATCGGAAAAATAATTGCGAAGCTGAAAGCATCATAATTGATCCCCTTAAACCTCAGAAGAATTATAAAAATAATTAAAGAGGTATTGTTATACAGTCAAGTTGATATAATAGATTTAATAGATTAATATATTTATATATATTAATCTATAGATTATTAATAACAGATTTATATATATAGAATTGATATAATAGAATTGAATTCATCTGAATAGTTCGATTATGATTCGATATCCATTCAAATTCATACTTATCATCCGATAAGTGTACTTAGGAAATTTAAATCAGAATAGCTTTTCCCGGTATATAATTCGCTATATTGATTGAAAGTGTTCGTGTATTATGATTACGTCACATTATTGATAGGCACTCTGCTGTCAGACATCTGTTCAAACAATCAAGCACTCTTCGCTTCTTCGCAATCTCAATTTCTCCGGAACTTTCATGTATTCCAAGAGATGTCTTCTAGGGACTTTATTAGTTTATAATTTAATTTTTTATGAATCATCACCCTATCATGATCACTCTTAAATATATTAATGTTCAAAATTTAAAATACGTATGTACGTACGCTTTCGTGACTGGCTGCATGTTTTAGTTGCTAATAGCTCTAATGTCAGTATTGAAGAAATCAATATCAGATTCGTTCTATGCACGATATAAATTACTCCATTTTCTATCGGCTCTTTCCAACAGCATCATTCGAAAGTGACTGATCAAAGCCTTTCAAAGACTTTCGATTTAAATATCCCGGGCGATAGAAAGTGCGATCCATAAGGTCCTTTGATGTTTCTAATCGTGTAAACGCATGGTAACCGTGTGATTTTATATCGATAGCAATTAAAGCTCGATCAGAAAGGTTCGCAGGTATTATCTTATATACTCATGATCATACATTGCACACACATACATGTACATCCTGTGGCTGGTTATATGCGTAGACTTGTGCACCACGTAACTACGCATCTATTCATCAGAGCGTATCCTTGATTCACTCCCCTATACATAAATATATCCAACATTCTTTTCTACGCACATTTTATGGGCAAACCCGCAGTTTCCACGTTCATGTTTGTTCGTTCACGTGTGAATCATTCAATGAATTCAACGTACAATGCTTTACTGACCCTGTAAATGCAATTTCTGAGTGGAAACGTTATTGCCAATAGCGGAAGCCAGCGTCGTAACTTATTTTGTAAGAACCGTGCTAGGTGTTGCTAATTCTTCCGCTATAGATTCCGAATGTTACGCGGCTTTTTTAATGAAAATTCGAGGACTTTTGCAACAGGTATTGTTAGAGGCAAGATAAATACATATGTATATATAGGATTTTGAGATTACCATTTTTTATCCTTCTATTAGGTGCATTATAAATAATAGATGAGAACAGTTCACGAATAATCGCCTATTATTGTATATTGAGAATTTTCGCTTCTTCGATTTTTAACCCTTCGCGGACGTATGTTCATTCAAGAAAAATTAGCTGTATAAAAATTTCCTCATAAAACTAAATCTAACTTAGATATACATCGGTGTCTCACTTAAAAGAGGCTACCTAACTGTCTTCTTTAATTGTAATAGTGCAACAAATAAATTAATTCCCTATCACAAACTTTTTTTTTTTTTTATAGTTTTCAACTTCTTACACGAACACATAACTCGACTGCGTATTTTTATGCAAATTCTACTTTTTGTAAATAAGAATAACAATTGGTTTCGTGTGTTAAAACTTACAAGGTAATATTTTGCGTGCTTTTGCACGTTGTCTGCATTTTATAGTTTCGTGTACATTTGAATTTGCCATGAATGCATAAATATTCGCAGTCTACGTATAATACTTCATGTGCTTTTGTTCATGTTATGCTTTTGTATAATCTTACTTTTTACTACCTGTCAGTATTTTAATAAATAAATAATATGAAAAATAATTACCTGGCCTATTCAAGGTAGGAGATTCTGTATATTTAAGTTTTATGTTTTCATATGTAATCCTTTTACGCGATACGTTTTATTGTGTGATTTATTACTGAATTTCAAATAATTTGTGCACAACCGGTTGTGCGATACATTGAAAAATTAGTTATTAATTCCCAATGGAGATTAATTAAACGTACTTTCAAAATAATAGTACAACTTGTTCATCGCGTGAAACATTATTTAGAGTATATTGAAATATGGCTCTTAATACATAGCGCAGCTGCACGTAGTTACTAATTGCCTGTAACGAAAATGAAAATAAACGTACAGTATATACACAGTATCAATAAATATCATACATCTCCATTATGATAGAAACAAAATTCAAATAGCTATTATTCATTACTCGAGGCCTGTACGTTAATGATAAACATCAAATCCAAACATAATGGCAATTACGCAAATACGTGCTAATTAACTACGGCAAATTAAAGTACAAATGCCGTACGAAGTATCGTTAAATATCATGCACCTCCATCGAGATACGAACGAAATTTTAATTCAAACACCTATTATTCATTGTCAGCACGCTGAAATAATAGATTAATAATAAATAGCAAGTCCAACCGCAATAATAAGACTACGGAGCTTTATGCATTTATGGGGAATTAAAATGTGCTAAAAGGCACAGAGTGTAGATAATATGTAAAAATATTCTTTAATTTTGTTGATAAAAATCCGCAGTCTTCTAATAATAATAAATGGTGCAGTTTAACTCTTTGCATTCTAAAACTATTTTAAATTTCGCGAGTGTTGCGAAGAATGAAAAGTGTTATTTCGATGCGAGGGAAAATTGACCATTAATTTACCTTGCTGTAGAAGAGAATGAAAATTGAATTGATGAAAAAGATGAAGAATCGTTACTTGAAGGGTAATTTTTGGAAAAGGGCTAGCAAAATTAAGTAATTGCAATAAAAATTGCAAAAGGGTCGTGATATAGAGTCAGTCACAAAGATCTTCCTATATCTCTGAATATTAAGCATTCTCTTCCTATTTTGAAAGAATAATTCTTTCAAAATGCATTACATCAGTTGACTTAATTGTCATACGATATTATCTTCATATTCATTGAAACGTCTGCAATTTCTTTCTTTAACACAGCGTCGAATGCAAAATGCTAAATACAAAACGTAATTTGTACTTGGTAGTCCTCCGTCTTACAAATTGAAGTTGCATTTAGAATCGAAGCTGAGGTTCATAAAAAAATACAGGGTGTTTTTGTTGTAATTAAACAATAGTTAGCGCCGCGATTGTAACTCGACATTATGTTAAAGGTGCAATTAGTATTTTTATAAAACGAAACTAAACGACCGAATATCATTACGATGGTGATATTCTAAATAAGCCGAGATCACCATACCAGACCCTATGCTTTTCTCGTCGAATTGTAGTAAAACCGCTAGCCACGCTCTTTTACCAGCTGCGTTCGAAATTAACTGTATCCTTGGCAGAGAAAACGCAGTCTCTCGAGGCTCGCCTACCTCATCTTTACTATGTAATTTCCCTCTTCTCTATTTTATTTTTGCTCGCGCGAACATAATCTGCTCGGTATACCAGAGTTAGGATCGAGCTCGGAGAACTGACGCGCGTCATTATGCCGCGGGAACGCCTGGAATGCGTATTCCAATGCTAATTCATTATCGAGCGAATGCAAATATTGCGAAATATCGTCTGTAATCACGATGCGTCGATATTGATCAGGAAAAGCGACTATGTTATTAGTTAAATGCGCTATGGCACTCGTAACTTTGCGAAAGCTATAATTAAATGGTGTGAAAGCTGTACGAACGTTCAATGAAAAGTAATACCACCTATTCTATAAGTTACAGGTTTTGTGCCTACTCCAAATTCAACCTTCTGCAAATCAAGTTATTCTACAAAAAATTGTAGAATACAATTAACTGGAAAAAGATTGTAGACTATTAACTGAAACGTTAACAATAAAAATAAAGTTGGGCGTGAATGTATTGCTAAGAAATTCAAGACGTGGTTGTAATATAAAGGTGCGCGTAAAAATACTTTTTCTTTATAGTAATTCTATTACAATTCATCATATGAAATTCACAATTATAAGTGTAGAAGGTTTCATTCCTTAGAATTATAAAACTTTTTTAAGTATAAAGAGTGTGACTAAATTCAATAAATTCTTGAAGACCGCAGCATGGTTAATGCATAACTTACAATATTGCAAAGGTCGATGAACTGTTTTTCTTTTCTGAAGAGTTAAATATTAGATATTTTTGAGCTTTGCAGACCAAATAATAAGATTGAGATTATTATGTAGGTAGACACTTGCAAGATAAAAAATGTCCAAATAAATTCTTTATTGATTCGATTAAAATGTATTTATTAGTATTTAATTAATTTAATTAATTAATTAGTGATTAATGAGATGGAAACGAATGAATTTGATTTGCCAAAGATTGAATTTAATTTCTAAAAGGACGAATTTGATTTGCAAAAGGTCGAATTTTTCATCGATTACAGCAATAAACTGCTGTTAATTCTAATCCGTGTATCTCAGAAGCTAAAAAATTGCAAATGATTACTTTGTTTCTTAACGAAATTTCTTCTTATTCGCCTAATTATTCTAGAGATTATTCTAGAGATACTTTGTTTCTTAACTTTTGTCAGTAACCATATTTATGTATAAAAACATCGAAGAGCACCAAAAATTAAAGCGACAACTCAGGAGCAACGATTTTGTAGTATGTTTCATATCTTATTTATATTACTGAAGTTAAGTTTGTGACATTTGTTATGCTATCGCCAAAAATAAAAAAACCATTAGGTGGCCTATTTTAAACGGCACATTGAGTATACTATGAGTAGGTACGAGTTACGTTAATTTCCAAATTAAATTCATCTTGAATCTTGTAGCTTCTAATTCGCATTAATGAAAAGCGAAAAAAAGATGGCGGAGAATGAAGAGTGGAAAGGCTCAATTATCCTGATTTTTAAAAAAACTTTAAAGTTCCTCGAGTGACAGACACACCGCGCGCACAAGCTCTTAATTTGTAGAAGCTGAAAAGTGAAGAGAGGCAGCCGCGTTGAATGCTGGCAACGCGTTAACTTTTGTTTCGTTATTTTCGTATGTTATTACGTGTGCAGACGCATGTTACCGACACGCTTCGTTGCACGCATCCACGCACACACGTACTCCGCTGTGCTTTCTTGTGCGTCCCTCTTCCCTTTTTTTCATTTCCTTCCTTTTTTCGTTGCAAACGCAAGGTATTCGTTTTTATTCCGCGCGAAAGCCAAGTCTGATTTAATAAGGTTTTAAAGAACACGGAAAATATTTCCCTGGAAATCTTCAGAAATTCCACGCAAAATGCACCTCGAAGATTTCGATTTCTTCTCCCGAAGCATTTTTGTTTCGAAGCATACGCGGAGCTTTCTTTATTTGCGAATCGCGATGACAATCGCGGAGTTGAACGAACTTTTCGAATGTTGGGTGGGAACGAAGTTCTCGAGCGTTAGATGTAGGTGACAAGTGCCTGGAATGGTGTGGAAGTGAAGCGAAGTTAAAATGAAATGCGTGTCTGATGAATAGTTTTCAGAGGGACGCGTCGTATTCTAGGTTTCGCCTGTATAGTTGATTTAGAATAAAAATGACACGATTCTTCACTCTTCTAATTCGAATTTCATGGTATAGAATTTCATATTTCAATGTTTTTGAAGTTGTATCGATATTTTACCACTGTTGCTCATAAACGTTCAACCGAATTAATTCCAACTTTATCAATATAATTGTGTTTCATTACACTGCTAATCAAATTTGGGAAAGTTTTATTTAGCACGTATAATATATTCATCAACTCTGAATATATTACATAGAAGTAAAAGGTTATCCAAAATAGACTATAGGAACACCTACCTTCACTTTTTTTTTCTTTTCCTTTCTGCGTTATCCTTTTCTAATCTGCTTTTTATTTCTATTATCTTTGTTCTTTCTCGTTTCAATTTTTATTTTTTTCACCTGTATTTTACTAACAAACATAGCGTTTGACAGATATTTATTTATTTATTCATTATTATTATTTACGGATGACAAATCCTTTGGTTTACAATAACAACAGAGAGATTAATAGGTGAATAGGGTTTCGTATAAACAGCGTTTAAAAGAATGAAAAGATAAGAAAGAATCCACAGAGTATATAATTAACTATTATTATAATGTAACTATTATATAGAACTCTGTAAGTTACTGTATAGTACCAACCATAAAAACAACCATCGTATTTCCACAAACACCAGTAAATAGTAATTTGCATTCTAATTGTAAGTAATTCTTCATTGGTCCCCACACACAGAAACGAGAGTGCACGCGATGCATAGAAGTAGTCGCTGAAGGGTTAATGAAATGCATATCCGTGAATACAAATGAAGCGACGTAGAAGTGGTTTTAAATCGATAAATAATGACATATTTCGCGAAGGCAGCGTTGAGTGACGGCACCCAACTTTGATTCAGGTCAACCTTAACGTTAATCGAGCTCTCACGGTACCTTAATACCGATCATTAACCTTGGCTTTTCTCGGCTACGAGCTAATTTGATCATCGCTCATGGAATAAGTGTCCCTACGTATCGGGGATCTGACCCTGTTTACAGGCAGGGAGATGACGATAATTGCCGCTATCTAAATAAGCGACATTGTAACTTGTATATATAGTTTTCTCGTATTTTTTTTTTTTTTTTTCATATCGAGAACAACGATGGTGGTTCGTGATAATTTGGCAATTAAGCTAAAAGGGTAGTATGTGGAAAAATAATTAGGATAAGAGGTAACTTTCGCTGAAATTGAAACGCAAAGTAAAGGATTAACCCATAACCCTTCCGCTACGAGGGACGTATATGTACGCCGCCACAAATTGAGCCATAAATTGTTAAAGACATACACATGTATGTTTTTTATGATTTTGTACCATTTCTATTATCATTCGTGTCTATGACACTATAATATAATTATTGGTACAGAGTATAGAAATATTTATGCTGATATTTCTTGCATATTAATAAAAATTCCCATTAATTCTGCATTTAGAATGCTTTTCATCTTTTAGTGTTGCAGCGAAAGGGTTAAGGGTGTAGTAATTTTACAAATTATTATAATCTTAGACAGAATCATAATTTAAGCATGAAAAAATTTACGTTCATCGTTGAAACACCGATAAATAAAATTAAACAATTTTAATTTAATATGTATATTAGTTTTGTTGAAAGAAAATCTCGGAAAATCATCAATACCATGAATGTATAATTCGACAAAATATATAAATTCACAATTAAAACAATTATTCAGAGTACAATAATTCCAAAGATAAAAATATATGAAAATCTCTTTCAGAGGTCAGCTTTTGTATCCGATTTGTATTCAGGTATAAAATAATTCTGCATATTCATGATCCTGATATAAATGTAGCGATAGCACGCATAAAAATATTTCAAATCTGAAATTGATCCGAACATTTAGCGAATAAAATATCGATACTCGGGCTGTGAAACAATTTCCCATATTTTTATCGAAGTTATCAAGATGTTGCAAGCTGGCTCGGTCGCGTAGATCTTGGTGAAACGTCCGCAAAAATGAAATCTCAGCCACGGGGAGTAACTTTACTGTCTCGGGATGAAACACGGGACTGAAATTTGTCGGAACCTTTACGCCCCGAATATTTCAAGCCCCACCTTCTATGTCACTCCGTCCGCCATTCTCATCCATTTTCCAAGCTTTTGTTGGAATTTCAGTTACCCGCAAACTTACTTAATGCTCGCGGTGAAAAGAATTTGGAAAACAGGAAGTGGCTGAAAAAAAAGAGGGAAGAAAGATTGGCTGTTATAACCGTGGTACTCAGTTCGCTCTCTTGGCTTGCAACTCTAAATTTGTCATACTACGATGCTTCCAGTAATTAAAAGATCGTGGTTAATTCGATGATTTTAGTCGTAGTGCTATGCGTGTATTTGTGTCGTTTAATAGTAATCGTTAAAAGTTGCAATGCGTTATATTAACCCTTTTGCTATAACACTTTAGAACTAAAAACATTCTCAGCGCATAGATGGCAGCAATTTTTATTTATGAAGAGATTATATATATAATAAATAGTTATATACTTTGCATAATTAATTGTGGTAGAATATATATCAATCGTAACAGAAACAGTGCTGTGTCATAGAGAAGTAATACATGTAATTTATGCAAATACTTGTTTAATTTTTTAGGGCGTATATATACGTCCTTTGGAACGAAAGAGTTAACTGTTACAGTAAAGTGAAATATTACAATAAAGTAAGTTATTTCATTGCCTGGACACAAAATTCAATGAGCATTTAGGGAAAATCAAAGACGATTTTGAAAGTCAAAATAATTTTCATTATTCGATCTCAATTGTAAGCGTTTTATAAATTCCATTGTAATAAAAAAGGATGACGATTTTGAGCGAATAAAATCATGAATATTTTAAGCATAAAGGCACCGAATTAATTTATACATCTAATATTAACATATATAAATCGGGTCATTTTTTACCTAATCGTGTTCTTAATTTTAAAAAACATTCCACAGTTTTCTAAAACAAACTACGATAGAGCTGTTATAAATACTTGGGAATTTCAGTTTCAATCTTCTTCGATTAAAGAAGATGTCTTTTCCGCAGCAAAAGATGAAACTGAGTTCAATATAAAATCTCGAAGATCGCAGCAGGATTAAAAGAGGAAAGAAATTCGTGATATGGATTGCGTCAGAAGTGTGCCATTGAAAATGGAAGAAGGAAGTGAAAGAAACATCGTGAACGTTCGATAAAAAGAACTCGAAAAAAATCGCCCATAAAAACTTACAAGAGGAAACGTCCGACACTTTACATATATACATATATAGATTCGGAAGAAGGGTTCCGAACCTAAAGAAAGGATTTGGTTTTCGATCGATGCTGAAACGAGTCTTGACAGAAAGTTCTTTTGTTTGGTAAGACAGCCGCTCGTATTGAAGATGTCCCCACAACCATGCATTTGCTGCGTCAATTTCTATAGTATTGTGCAAAAATCTTAGACCGCTTGTGTTACTGGTTTTGTAGTGGCAATTAAGGGTCTACGCCATCCAGACGGCCTATAAAAATCAGTAAATTTTAAGTTTCTTTCCCGAGACAAGTATTACGTAGAATAGCGAAATGTATTTTTGACATGAATTTTTTTAAACGTTTGAAAATCTGGCAATTTGCTTGAAAGCTTTCAACATTCAACCTGTAAAGTTGCAGCCTAAAGAAATACGGACGAAAGCGGAAGCCAAGGGAACATTATATCGTAATATTTCGTGTATTCATAGAATTTTACAACCGAGAATTGAGCAATGAAGAAACAAACAAATACCAAAATAGATAGCAAATAAAATAGAGAAAATGGAAATTAAAATTGAAACTTTTAATTGAAATAAATTTAGCCGCATATAATGGGATCGCATTCGATCCCAATGTGTGAACTATGTATGTCATATAACAACCTCAAGAGATTATTTGATTCTATCGTGTCCTAAATTCAATGTCTATCGTAGCAAATACAAAATAGGAACCACAATTAATCTTTTGAGGGATACTGATACATATGTGTGCTTTTTAGTTTACCTTAAGTTCGGCCTAGTAACATTAATTCTCAGTGGCTATATATATGTACCTTATACTTCTCAAACATTTTATAATAATTATTCGCTTTACACCATTTCTTTTAATATGTATTAAATAAATAAATGGGAAACATTGAATAGAATAATTTTATCCGGTCTTCAAAAATTCGTCCCTCAAAAGGTTAAAGGTAACATGGAAACCAAGAAGATTCTTCATCTCCTTGAGTTCGTTAATGAAACCAAAATTAGTATAATTTAACGATACCGTCGCTAATAACGTAGTTGTTGAAGCGACGTTAAACTCCCCATTAAAAAAAAAGAAAGGTTGAGCATGCAAACACGTTTGACTTTCGATCTCTTTATTAAAATGAAGAAGAAAATGCATTAATCCATTTATTTCGATCGTAGCGTAAAATTGGGTGTATTATACGGATACCGCACATAAATTCAAGGACGTAATGAAAACCGTAACTGGGTCGATCCCCGGTAGCGTCGTGTCGTTGACATATCGTCTATTGTAATGTTTCATTGTCAAACGCAGCCGTTTTGCCTGTTATGAAATTATAACTTATACCAGGTCATTGACGCTCTTCCTTCGTATTTATGGATCGTTATTTAATCCTTTCGCTACCACGGACGTATTATATACGACGTCGAAAATTAGGCAATCGTTTACTAAAAGCATAGGGTGAAGCAACCAGTGAGTGAGTGGCCAAATTGTTGAATCAATGCACGTTTTGAGGAAAGTTATTTATGACTATAAAACAACTGTTGAGATTGAACTTAGAAATAGTGTTTCTTTAAATATTCATACAAATATAATTATTTTTTCGTTCTATTATCTATATTATTTTTTAATTAATTATGAAGTGTGCAATACCTGTAAAAGTCTAATAAATATCCATATGCAACTATGATTCAAGATTAGGTAAAAATTCGGTCGTTGTTTTCAAAAACAATTATATTTCATTGAAAATGCGAATGTGATCTATTTATAAACATTTAATCATTTTTTAGCTTATAATTTACATTTCTTTGCCTAATGGCCATTCACTGATATTCGCCAATTACACAACGTACAAGTTTTCGATAGTACACTATCATTTTTTTTCATTCATATATTTTATAGTTTATATATAGAATCTGTAAAATGATACAAAATATCCAAACTATAATATAAATTATGATATTTAGTGGGTGAAATCCCAATTAAAAATTGCAATTATTATTGGGTAACGTTTTTGTTTTAAAGTTAAGGAACTAAATTCATTTTGCATTGAATAATTGATTCCAAATGTTTTAGGTCCCAATTCTTTATTTCTATTTATAAGAATATATGAATTTGCACAAATATTGACAATCTATTAATAAGATTTTCTTGACGAATCAATGATAAAGTATTGAACCGATGGGAAAAATTTCCTTGGCGCCTGTTTGTTCAGTATGTTGACTCGCTAGCATATGTTGAAGTTTCGCTCAAAGACACCACATCATACTCCGTTGGAGACGATTCCTTCAACGACACGCACTTACACGTTTCCATCGTTTGCGAATCTATTCCGTTGCACGAAGGTATTGAAAACATGAATTGCCCAACGTGTTGCTATAGAGAGTGCCTCATTTCCCTACACAATCATGTTGCTCATGAGGCTCTTTGAGGTGCTGTAGAGAGCTACTTCGAGGAACCAGTTAAGAACTTGGGGCGAGAGGTCAACTTGTACCCTATTTCCTCTAAACTCTAAAATAGTGCACTTTATAGTCAAAGTTATTAAATGGATCGAAAGGTTTTATCGTTTTTCTATCGACGAAAACGAAACCATTTTTTCAATTAAAATCTTTACTAATTAA
Source organism: Eucera pruinosa (assembly GCA_028830335.1). Taxonomy (NCBI): domain Eukaryota; kingdom Metazoa; phylum Arthropoda; class Insecta; order Hymenoptera; family Apidae; genus Eucera; species Eucera pruinosa. The sequence continues at coordinate 28,430,929 of JAMYCR010000001.1, read as the reverse complement.
TGTTCTTTGTTTGCAATTTTATATGTAATAATTAGACTGTGGATTTTTATGCAATTTATGGGAAATGTCGATGTTCCAAGCAGCGCAAAATCAATATAATGTGCAATACTATACAAACCGTACAAAGTAAAGTGTATTTTAAAATGCGTAGGGGATGAAATAAATCTGTGCTTGTGTTTTATTTCTTCAGAATATTATGAATTTATATCAACATCTGCAGTCTAGTTATCACATTTGTACATACTTTAATAGATGTACTATCTTTTTTAAGAACATTCATATTGTCATAAGCTTGCCCCTTTAGCTTCTCCTTTATTTTATTTACATACATATTTTCTAATAATTCTTGCAGTGAACTCGCATAAAAGATAAAACGTATGCTTCGATTAATAGTAATTAGCTATGAATTTTAATCGTTTGACCCCAAATATAATTACCATAATAATATCAATAACCGAAGTTTGATTACAATAGGCGAATTATTTTTAATCAATTTTATATAGAATTGTTGAAATACAACGACTCAACGCCATACGGGCCAGCGTGGGCACGCCAGAAATCACGTCGTCATGGAAACGTGTTTGGTACAGTCATTTGTTTTTTTCTGCTTTCCTTGCAGACGCGACTGTAGCCGTTCAGTTTTGTTTCTTTGCTAGACCTCGCCGCGTGATTATTATTGTAAAACCTTTTATTAAAATATATAGAAGTTTATTTCTAAAAAACCAATTATATTTCCTACAAAAATATATTTTATCCGAACATGATCCGTGGTTATAATAACTGGATCCCACTGTATCTTTCTCCTTTTCTTATTTTTTATGTAGAAGTTAACAAAGTAGTGAAATAAATTATAAATGTCTTCTTAGAGGAGACGGCAAGAGTGCAAAGGGTTAAAAGTAATCCCAAACTTACAGGCAACGACGTACATGTCGTTTCTTTTTATCATCGATGTAGTTTTGACTGGAATTAGGTCACAAAGTTATTTCCTGTCGATCCGAAAAGACGTGGACGAGGCGAATAGTTGGATACAAAAGGAATTCGATGCACGTAAAGTTCTTACTTCTTCGTCTGCGATTCGCGTTGTTATATACGAGGTTGCTTTTAAGGCCATCCATTTCCTCGGCTGTTGTATTCTCAGTATTGTTCCTACACTGCATCACGACACGAATTCCTGTCTCGAGATTTGTGATCTCCAGGAATCACTTGTGCCTTAGCTAACAATCTGTTTAAAAGTACTTTGGCTTCTCGTCTTCTCCCTTCTTGCCGACAGCTTTACGCACAGCTTTTAACCGAGAGCACGGAAAACCATACGCGAGATTATCTATTTAGATAGGAAAAGAAATTTTATTTTTAATCTGTAAATCAATGATAGGGGGAAATGATTGATTAATAATAATATCGATGTGTGTTTCCTGTTTTTGGTACTAAATTTGCAGTAATATCTTTTATATACATAGGTTGTATTAGATTGTGGATTTTGATGTATTTATGGGAAACTTGAATTGGTAAAAAGGAATAGAATGCGTTTAACCCTTTCGCTGCGGCGGAAATTAATATTAATATAAAATAATTATGTAAATATGTACTTATATGAGACATATATACTATTTAGTCAAAGAATGTGGAAAAGTGGTCAAAATATTAAATTACATTACATTAATTTCATGTTCTTCTTCCGATTATTGATGTTGAGAAATTTAATACAATAGAAGAATGGAGGAACTATTTGGTAGAATTTATTTCAAAGAAACATGAAAATTTATTCCTCATCATATCCGAGTCATTCTATCATTATTCATTCGTCATATTCACAGAGCTGATATTAATTTCCTACCAACCCAATAAATAACTGTTGTGAATTACTTTAAGGCCAATACTTGAAAAATAATCATATTTCAGGAAACAAGATATAGATTAAAATGCGAAAATTTCATTGAAATACGTATCTTATGTGTTTATTCTTGCAAAATTCGATAAAAGATAAAATGCGTATCTGAGGAAAGAAAAACAATTATTAAATTACCAGCAATGATTTATTGCAGACTTAAAACATCAGATTACCGAATAAAAATAGATATAGCATAAGTAGTAAACGAATGGCTTCTCCATGTTTTAATATATCACAGTAAAAAAACATAAAATTTTTACTCGAAATAGCAATTTAACCCTTGGCTTACGGATTTTTCAAAGATTATCCACTGAAATGTTGACAATTTGTTACTATAACACTGTATCCAATCCAAAACACTGAAATATTATACGTGATTCTTACCTAGTAATCCTCAATCTCGCGATCTTACAAATTGAAATACAAATAAATTCAAATTTATTACAAAATACACAATGTTTTTATTGTACGTGGTCCGTAGGCTAAACCACGAGTGTAGCTCGTTGTTATAACCCAAAGGGTTAATAATTATATCACACTACTTTTAATAGAATCTTATTTTTATATTGAAATATTTAAAGATAAGTTTACGGGTATTTTTAAATGCTTTGCATAATAATTTGCAGGAAGTAAATATTTTTCCGCTGTAATGGCTTTATAAAGAGAAAAGTGAGCACACATAAAAGTTTCTTTATCATACTCACGCCATAAATATAACATAAAAATAACTATATCTGTATCCTCGTTACTGTGATAATGTACAATTATTAACCCTTTAAGTGCTTACTAAAATTAGAAAAAGTGGTAAACAAAGACACCTATTTTTTTTTTCTATGAAGGAAATCGCTTCTAACTATCGTAAATAACAGAAAATTAGGTATGTATATGTATCTCCCAGATATTTTATTTATTTTCTTATTTATCTTTTAACCCGCATAACGCATTGATTAAACATTTTAGGCACATAAAGGATCAATGGTTTGCGATAAAGCAATTAAAGGGTTAATGATTTGCAGATCTTTATATAAATTTTATATAATATTTTTATGGAAAAACAGTAAAAGAATGAGAGCAAAACGGAGATTTATTTCGTATTGCATGTGGTTGTTAGCTGATTATTAACAATATTTCGAATCTCGTTATTTTCCATTAATTTATTTATGTAGGATTATTATTTGATCGGTTGCACCACACATTACGTAATACCACCCTATATAAAAATTAACATTGTCATTAGTTTAATTCTTCTTTAGATTATAGGAATTTTTGTGGCCCCGTACAATTTTAATTTAAACATCTTTTGTAGTACAGGTTGGCCCATGATTTGCAAATATATTAAGTTTGTTATAACTTCTTTATTTGTTAAAATAAAGAAGTTATAACAATTTCCAACTGTTTCTTAAATTATATGGACCACTCTGTATAACTGAAAATTTGTATAATCATCTATTCCATATCTCGTTAAGCTTTTAAACGTTGCACAGCAAATGAATTTGTTTTTATCCAAAACGAAGAGAAAGAAAACTGTAGAGCCTTAATTAGAAGCTGCAGAGAAGAGTTAAAGTTGAAATAAAAGTGGGAGCAATCTAGATCCAGCGTGATCTAGATTTCAAAATGACTCTCGAGGATTATTTTGCACATCTACGAGGACGTTAGTCACGTTTATTCGCGACGCTCTACATCTTATCAGCGTTCTTTTTCATGCTCGCAACACGCGTCGACGTTTTATCGAAGAAAGTAAGCATGATGTCATCGATATCAAAAAAACGATCGAAAAAAGAAGTACGGCAATTAAACGTTCGCGTTTTTTTTTCTTCTCTTTTCCATTTTTATCGGATTAACGATCTCGACGATGGTATTAGTACCTTCGATCATTTTATCGAGATATCGTGTACTTGGATATTATTTTTAAATTTGGAAAATTACTAACCATCGACCAGACGATTTTAACTTTAACCCTTTCGCTGCGGCACCCTTAGCATTAAAATCGTTTGGTATACAAAATGCAGGATAATTTCTGTTCATACAAAAATTAGCATGTAAACATTTAGATACTACAATTATGTAATTAACACTTTGAGTACTATGAACGCATGTATGCGGCCAATTTTAAATATAATACGTAGAATTTACAAATTCGAGTCTTTCAAACACGATAAATAATACTACGCGAAAGTTCTTGTCTTTTAGCCTAATTTCGAATGGTAGCCTAATTTCTGAGAACGTACATAATACGTATTTCGTAGCGAAATGATTAACGAATGCAAATTTGCTTTTACTGTTGGAGCAGCAGACTGAGATAATCATGACGCAACAAAACAAAACGGGTACAGTGATTCATTGAGAATTGTCTTTCGTCGACTCTTTTTTTTCTTCTTCGCAGCGGATTATGTAAAGACGATGATTAACCGCTGACGTTCGTTACACGGTTTCGTCCGAGCGTTGCACAGAATCGATGCATCGGCAAATTGCATTTGAAGCGTGCGATTGCGTGTATTTTTAACGATTTCTAAGTGGGCCTGTCGGCTACTTTCTCTGCTTTTAAATTTATATCCTCGATTAGCCATTAATTAGTGTTATGCAATGAAAATTAATACAGTTGGGACTCGATTAAGTAGCTTTGTAAAAGGAGATCGATCAAAAATCAAGTTTTTTGTTAAATAATTGACAAGTAATCATCATGTTGGTTTATACGATTCTTATTGACTCTGCTTTGAAGTAGGAGTTTTATTTAGGGGTTGAATTCTGTCCAGAAACGTTTATAAGAATATAGGATTTATAAAAGATCATATAAGTATCAAGTTTGTAAGAAATATTGGATGCAAACAAATTTTATATCAACTGTAGAAGTATAAAAAATACCATAAGAAGTAAAACAGCAAAAAATCCAAAAATGTTTCCTTAAAGTGAAGTTCAGCCAATATATGTAGCAAGTATAGTAACGTAAAAATGACATAAATGTGTATTTATGGAAATATTTGTTTTATCGAATCTTTTGCATTATCATACAAATATCAGTTCCACGTATCAAAATAATTCAACTTTTTTTTTTAGGAGCAGTAGCAAATAATGTTGTTTTGTTTTGTTCAAATATTAATTATTTAGCATCTGTTGCAAAACAAAGAAAAAATTGTTTTTAATATTTCCGGACGTGTTCGAATTTGTAGCTTCTATTGGACGGGAGTATTTCATTATGGATGACATTCAGTATTTTTAGAAGCAGAAACAATCGTATCGTTAGTGATATTTTCTATTTATATATACTGCTGTATTATGCAATTGGATTGAATAACGAAAGCCTTGAACGACTAGTGCTCGCGTAATTCGTTCGTTAAAAAATCGAAATCTGGTTGATCGAGATCCCACTGTACAGGATTTTCAAGTCCACCGTGATACCTGTAATTTCAACCCGGTTCATTCACTTTGATCATTTGTATTCAGGTTCGAATGACTATAAGGCAGGAGTTGTAAATACAGTCATCTAATAGTCTTGAAGACACAAGTTTAATTATTTAAAACACGTTAGCTTACGCAGATATAAAAATTTACGGAATTAATAAAATCCTCTTCTTTTGAGAAATTATAAAAATGTACTGTATTGTACGCGTGTGGAATATTAAGAATAACTATAATAAATTTGTGGAAATTTTAGTATTCCACGTAATGAATAATCAGAATGTTTCCGTGTATGAAATTGAGGAAATACAAAGCTAATAGTTAAAGCAGCTTACGTAAATATTGGAATAATTTAATGTCGATTTGTAAAATTCGAGGCTGATAACTTTCCATTCAACTGTAAGTCAAATAGAGCAGACTAATGAAACTAGATAATAATTATATAAAATAATTAAGAGTGCTTCGTAGTCCAACTGTGAAACCCATACTAAAAACAAAACTATAATGTAATTATTTAGGTATTAATATAAATGAAATAATTATTAAATCGCAGAGATTATTTTAATGAAATAAGTACTTACAGTATTCTCTAATCTGTTTGTATTCAAAGTTCCACTTTAAAGAACGAAGTTTCACCTGCGCTAACCTAATTTAATAGTAAATCAAAGAGAAGATGAGAAATTTCCAAAACTTGCTATCTTTATAAATGTAAAATAACGTAACTAGGATAATTATTGGGAACCCATATCAACTATTTCAACTAAATATATACCTATAGTATTCTGAAAAATCTATCGTGTAGTGTTAGATATAAGAATATATTATTTACTAGGATTAAAGATTATATAATGTTACAATACTGTGTCTAGACTAAAACGCAACTACTCTCTCTCGACTCGTAACAACACCCTAGATTCTCTTTAAAACTCTGTCTGCTTTTCGCCAGAGAAAAACCCTTGTTAGCCCTTTTCTTTTCTCCCACCACGCTCTTAGAAGCATCGGCCGATCGCCCGGTCGTTGAGTTTGGGCTTTTGTCCGTCAACGCTCTGTCTCTTTTACGACACTCTTCCTGTTCTTAAAACTAAAGTCCTACGAAACTATGATACTACACTATTTCTACTCAAAGTCCTAGCTTGAAAAAACGAAGTTCCATGTGCATTGATCCTACGTGTACATTATCTCATATCCATCCCATCTACTGAGTGTTACGTATTACCAGTGCGTAAGCCAACCCCATTCAATCTAAAGGGTCTTTCTAAACCCACAAATAACTCGTCCAGTAGCAATAACGCTGGAATCGACTAATCAGCACAAGTCATGGCGCCTACGAGATCTCTGTGGTACCAAAGTGCTTATCGAGCTGGTAGAGCAACATTCCACCGTACGGAATGACCGCACTCATTCCTCCGTGCTCTCCTGCGAAAGGATTCTTCAGAAGGAAGGCGTGCAGTGCACCTCGTCACGCTTATGCTCTACCATGCGTGCACAGCTACACGCTCCCGTGGATGTGCACGTGTGAACGTGCAAGGAGAAACAGGAAACCATTTCGTTCACCTGTTCCTCGCTCTCAAGACGCCGAAAATCGAACTCCACGAAGCCTTGATCCGACCTTCTCCTCCTCCACCGGTGAAACGTTAAAGGCCTCTTCGGTTCTCTGGCCTGGTAGCATTCCTCGACCCACGCTTCTTTAACTTCTTTCGTCCTTTCGCTTGTCTTTTTACCGGTTTACTTGTTTTTTTTTCTTCTCTTTGTTTTTGTTTACTCATCGTTCACTTCTGCTTTTCGTGCTTCAGGAAGATTTAGTCTTTTATTTGGGTTTCAGATGGATGGTTGAGGTAATCTATGGGAAATTAGTTCGTTATCGGTAAATGATTAACTCTTTAACGGTGTTTGACGAGCATACTTGTCGTAAGGTAATTAGCAGTGTTGGACTAATGACACGAGTATCAGTTGAATTAATTCGGTTTCTAGCCTGATCGCGATTAGTAGTCATATGTTTTGTTAGTTTTAAGTGAGTGAAACCGATACTCTGAAAATATTATATTTTTACTATAATATTATATTATGCAACACTCTAATAGTGTTTGCAAAAATTAGTTTAGTAATTTAATAGTGGTTACAAAAAGTGTTTGCACATCACTGCATTTATTTTTGCATTCAAGTATTAACTAATTAGACCAAAATATATTCAATTCCCTCGCATTAAACAATACTCTTATGCGATTATACAAACCTATCGCTTTGATATTAAAAACATTCACCTAAAAAGATTGTTAACAAATTCAAGTATGTGCAAATACTTTTTCTTGATTATTTTTCCTTTTTTCTTTTTACTTTGAATCTTAAAGAAAGGGGTAATAGTAGATGTACCTGTTTCAAAAACTGTATTTTAAATTAATTTATAATAACCTAACTTACAAGTAACTAACTATACTATAATATATAATTAATTAGTAACTAACTATACTATCACTACAAATAACTATAATCTAACTTACATTTGCACAACACTATAACAGGTACATTCCATATAAATCATTCTTCCTCTTTTTATTTCAAAAGGCGGTAAAATCTGCTTCCTATAAGTTATTTTAAAAAGGATTTATAAGGGATATGCAATAAAAAATAACTTTCTGCAATCGAAGATGTTTAACCCTTTCACAGTGTAACAAAGTTGGTGAATGATTGAAGAAAGGATGATATAAAAAATATTAAAATTGTTTCCTTTATTGAAACATTTTCATTATTTCGATTACCAGATGCAAAACTACATAATTTCAGCTATTTCTACGCAATACATTTTAATAGCAATATTAAGTGTATAATACAATTCAAGCTATTCAATTTAATGCGCTATATTCGACAACTTATCCGAGCTTCTCTAGTATTAAACCGCGACAGGGTTAAATGAACAAACACGCGTAATTTTGCTCTTATAAATCACGCGAATCTCGTCGCAACTGTATAAATCATGCGCGGAAATTCATGTGGGTACAAAGCACGTGAATTGTGCTCGTGTTATGTACAATTTTGAAACTAATTGGAATTCATCGCATGCAGATTACTATAGAAGACAAGCGTTCCATGCTACAAATGCTGCATTTTATCGCGTTTTACACCACCGCATCATTCAATCCTTGGTTTACTGCAGTATACATTTTTTAACGACATTATTAACCACTTGCGCTAGAATAACATATGCACGTCGATTAGTAATCACTAGGTATACTGAAAACCTTAGAATTTCTCAAATTAATAAATATGCAGTGAATTAAGAATCGTCACGAGTACGTTTTATGCATTAACTCTAAAAATCGGTCTGAAACTGTTATAGAAATAATTAATACTTTATTGGTTTCTTTTCGGATTACAAGTGTTCCGATTGCCACACAACATGATCTTATTATACGTCTCCATATATATACATATCATACTCTATTTCCTTATCCTAAAATTAACAAAGCCTAGCTTGTAATCTATATAAAATATCACATATGAAACAAAAACAAAAACGCAAATTATAACCTGTATATAATATCCTACTTCAAACAAACAAATATACAAGGTGTGTCATTTAACTGTTCCACCTAAATTTGCTTGTAAATTATTTGTTTCGCGGACTTTGTGAAATAGCGAAAAGATAAATTATTGCACTATATTTTCTCCACGATAACAAAGAACCTTCGTTTGAAACATTTTCTTAATATAATAAATCGTTAACAAGCAAGTTTAGGTGACAAAGTTAAATGATTCACCCTGTATATTATTCCTTACGCTGTGGAAATAATTTCAAGTATCAAATCACTGCAAATTGCTATAGATGGGTTTATCATAGGTACTCGTTAAATAATTGCCAGCGCAAGTGATTAAATAACCCATAGCATACAGACGAACACACATGAAGTGTTAAGGTCGTTAAAAGCCTGAACTTACAGCACATTCCCTTATAATCTGTTAAAGGTAGATTGATTGCAGATACCCTCGGAATTCATTAACAGTAGAACTACCATCGATTAGAGTATATTTATTTGCACCGAGGTGATCGATATGATGGCATATTTGCAAAAATACATCATGCAAGGAACATAAATTTTCATTTACACCATTTGCGAAAAAATCTTCCAAAATACACTCTTCTGAACTTGTACAATTTTTATAAGAACTTGCAAATGGATCATTTTGTCCACCTTAGTAGTTTTAGTGTTAAACAAATAAAATTATTAAATAATGCTTGGACAATAGAATTGCAAACAACTGTAATGTATAAAGACCGGAGGAGTAATCTTGGCTGGCAATTTACATCTAAAGAGCATAATTTGTTCCTCCCGTATAAATCATGGTTTAAAAATAAAAGGCGAATGGGAAATTATGGAAATTAAATTTGCGAGTATAATGAGGGGCGTGTTGAATGGTCACTTTAAAGTGGAAAATAAAGCGAGAGTTGTCTGAAGTATCTCTAGGGAGACGAGTAGCGGAGCATCGATCGATAGAAAGTTCATCATTATTTTTACAAAACGAAACATGTGTCGCATTAGTTATAAATGGTTAGCCAAGTTTAATCCTATATCGTCAGGAATTTGTTCGCTTCAGAGGATCGAGTTATAATTAGATACACTTATGGAATAAAGGCGCAGAATAGAATATGAAACGCCTAAATATGAGACGTACGAATTAATTCGGTTCCATTATGTTTAGTCTTTCAGATTTTATTAACCCCTTGCCTCACAAATTTTTCGAACACTTTTCATTGCAACACTATTTACCATTTCACACCGTTTAAAATGCGAAACGTTGAAATATTCTAAAGAACTTGTATTTGAAAATCCTCAATCTTGCAACCTGAAGTTACAATTAGAATTAAAATTAAAGTTCGTTAATATATAATATAATATAGTAATGCTATTTTCTTTATATCTTTCGTATCCTTTGGTTCTTCGTCACTTTGTTATATAATTTAGAACGTTTCGAGTATTATTCAGTAAATCTTATATAGTCCTTCAAATTGTCCTTCGTATCACATAATTTGCGTACGAAAGAAGACATTATATATTGCATCGCGACCTCGATAAAACGCGAAATATAAAAACGTATAAATTAAAAGGTGCAATGCACTTGAATGCATTTCATCACGATTAATATAACCGTTATGCATAGCGGTTGCGTAATTGCGTTTAACCCTGGTAATATTGATACAACATGGCCCCATTAACGACCGCTTTGTTTCAATGAAACAGCTGAGCTTGCAATCCAAACATCTTGATTACATCGCGTTGACGAAGCATTCGACTTTGCAAGTATCCTGTTGATCGCATAATTCGCTGAAATTGATACTTGAGACACGACGCTTACGCGGATCCTTTAATAAGATAATTTACGTTCACTGAAATGGTGCAATCTACACTTTAGATATCTATGTAACAGTCGTCTTGTTTAAATAGCAGTTTAAAAAAAAAAAAAAAAAAAAGAAGAAAAACGATGACGGGGTGCTTATGAAAACAATAAGAGAGAAATGAAGAATGAAATATAAGAATGGTTAATTCTTTTCATATTTTAAATAGATGCTTTTTAATTTCGTGATCCTTTGGTTATTTTTAATTCTCTTTCTACTTTACTGTTTTATTTACTACCAATATTAACACTAAGTTTACGGAACGCGTCACGTTGACGCATTTCAGATTTCATACCTAAAATTATAGAGACCATAAATATTATTTTTCAATACTTTATGTTGACTTTAATTAATACAATGGTATGAATATGTATTCTAATTGATTCTCTTCATCCTCACGCTTCTACGTTCGAATATTTATATGCAGTATACGTATTTTTCCGGAAGCCTGTCGAATTATACAATTAACGTCCGTAAAGCTAGTGTTAAGAATGAATAGAGAAAGAATAATTCAAGTGTTCATGTTTTCAAGTTACATTAGTCATTTTTAAGATAGTGTAACCATAAAGTGGCACAAAAACTTATTACAATAAGATGTTATATATAATAATATGTAATAATAAAACTATATAATATATAATAATAATAATACGTAATAATAAAAATAATGTGATTGAAATAAAGGAAAACAAAATAGCAAAAGACGAGGATAAAAAACAGGATAATAAAATTAAAAAACTATTTAAAAATTACTTAACACAGAACAGGAAATTAATTTATACTTATTTTGCGAGCATTGAAATAGCACATCAAAATAGATGTTACTATCAAAAAGTAGAAGCAAAACAAATTTTCATGTTTTTAAGTTAGATTAATCGTTTCGAAGATAACATAATTATCATAAAACCTACAAACGGCTGCAGGATTACAAACGTTGTAACATAAATACAATATACCCTATTTAGCATAAATTTTCTTTGCTGGAATTAGATTTCTACCTTTCACATTGCGTAACCGTTTCTAAAAGTACCATATCTCACATAAATCTTAATCCCGGATGATTAACTTGGCAATTATAATCGTATTTTCTACCTCTTTGATATTGTTGCTAAAAATGGTACAGTGAACTTGATTATGATTAATGAGAGGCAAGAGAATGAATTCCTCCTTGCGTTTCTTTTCTATACCGAGAAGTCTACAATAATTCACGGGACAGTGGTTCTCGACTCTCGACAGCGGATTCAATTCCTCTCTACTTTCTCCAAAGCTTTCAAACCAAACATTTCTTGGCAACGTGCCGATAATGCTTTCGTGCACGTCGATGGTAAAACTCCGTCATGCATGTTACTTATAAATTCGGCGGTGAAATTTTCTTCAACTTACACGGCACGCCATGTTACACATGTAACGTATGAGCGACACCAAGGCTCCGCGCGAACCATCATCATTCTTATTTGATTGACATTAAAAGAAGGGAGTGTATATTGTGTCAAACAAGCTTAGACGGTACCGCAGTTTAACTCTTTCGCTACGAGCGACGTGCATGTGGGCTCTCGAAGATTGGACAATCGATTCGTTTATTTATATTACACCATAATTAATTACACGAAATATCCAGACATTTGTATTGGTTATACCGTGTCCATGTCGATAAAAAAATTCCTAAACAATGCAATGAGACTTAAGATCTTTATGTTTGCAAGACTGAAGATGTAATCGCGAAGCTAATTTATAAAACGAAGACAATAGAATTTACTTGTTAAAAGAAATTTGATAGGTATGGGATAGATTGAAAGTTAGCACTTTTAAAGGAAAACGATAAGCATTTACAGTTTCGAGAGTTTAAAGAGATTCGCAACCTTGCAAAGTTTCGAATTCGAGTTTCGCGATTCTGTAATTATATTTACTATATCTATATAGCTTTACTATCTCTGCTATATCTATCTATAACTATAAATCGTTATTTTAAAGTTAATATTAATCAATAGAGGAAATGGAACCGTGTCACAGTGAAAGCACGAAATGTTTTATAAGAATTTATTGGTCAATAAAAGAAGCACAAAGAAACTGATAGCAAGTTAACGTAATCGTGCGGCCACTTCGAGTGAAAAATACTTTGTAGCACCGTTAAATAATAGAAAGCTATGCGTCTAATGAATTTTTTACTCGACCGTTAGAATTTACGAATTAAATTTCGCGTCTGAAATTTATTCTCCTTTTTACGAGGAATACTTCTTAATAACCACAAACTAATACTAAAAACCTTAATTACCCTTATACCTAAGGAACTGCTTTCTACGTATTAGAAGTGGTTAAGTGGGTTAAGAAAAAGGCAATTAAGAAGACGTTGATAATAACGTAGTTAATAACAGATTATCTACGTGCGTCAAATTATTAAATAACCACTTTCGATGAAAGTAGACTAATAAATTTCAACTAGATTAATCAAGAGTGTTTTTTACTTTATCCATAGAAAATAATTCATATTTCTATTGGGTATTGGAATAAAGTTTGTGTAAATTGGATACTTGACAGTATTAAATTTGCTGGATCGAAGCATATGATACAAAGTACAGCACTTTGAACGGCAACGCGAAGAAAAATTTGTATGTCAGGAGGTTAACCCCTAGCCACACAATAACGAGTCACACTCGTGGTATGAATTATAGCACTGATTCAATAAAAAGAGATTCCATTTCTAAGAAAGCTAAATTTTTACTCGATTTTTAGTTTCAGTTTATAAGATTGAGAATCGTTAGATAAAAATGACATATAATTGAATATTTTTGAACATTTTGGACATATAATTGAATATACGGCGTACTATGTATTATTTTACATACAACATACCACACTTATGTAGCACGTGTAGCTAATGAAAAAAAAAATTGCATGGCAAGGGGTTAATGCTATTTACTCGTACGAAAACATAAATTCACGTACGTAATTTAGAAGCAGTGAAACACAAGCGATGGACGCAGTAACATGTGCAATTGCCACGGCGTGTAGAAGCTATTGCAGTTCGATTATGGAAGCCATAAAGTCTGGCTGGAATAACTATGCAACCACAATCGAGTACAGTATAGAATCAAATTTGCGCGCGTGCCAGATTTAGGGGATGCAACGAGTCCACCGAGCCATTTCAGCTAATTGTCAGCTCTGTTGACTCAATCAGGCTACACATACATATTTCGGTATCACAACTAGACGAGATTTTCATTACAATTGTAACCAACGTACCAATGCTAAATAACCTTTGAAGTATCCAACTTGCAGTTTAATAGTCTCTCATTTATGGCTGGTGCGTCCTATATCGTGAAAGTTAATTAAATAGTGGTTCGCGGTATGATTGAAAGAGAAGAGGATTTCGAAACGGCTGACAGTCGTTTGTCGTAACACGTATATAATCTTCGCTTCTATCTTGTAATCGAAAGAAGTATTAACGACTATATATATATAGTTGGCCGCTGATTTGTTACAATTGTTGCAAATTGGATATCGAATCGGGACGGTCGTCGATACGTAATCTAATTAACCGTTTGCCCTAGATTATTTCTGTAATGGGACGCAAATAAGAGACCTGCGATCGCGCTTTCGTGTTACGGGATATAGTATGGCTTATTTCATCGGATCTGATGAATTACTTCTTTGCGATATTGCAAAGAAAGTAATTTAATGGTATTAGACGCACGAACATTAATGGACAGGGATTACAAAGAGTATTTACAATGTATCTACATTTTTCAATATGACGTTTCTTGATAGGTTGAATATTTTATTTCGGTGACTCTAAATTTTTGTAATCGCCGAAGGGTATTATTATATAGTTGGAAAGTAATATTTAAGTTCCACTTGATTTTCAAGCATTTGAATTTTCAAGCCTTGGAATTCCTAAGCTTTCAAACTTCCATGCTTTTGGATTTTCAAGGGTTTGAATTTCTAAGCATTCGAAATCCTAAGCGTATAAATTTTCAAGCATTTGGATTTCCAAGCGTTTGAATTTCCAAGTCTTCGAATTCCAAAGCTTTGAAACTTCCAAACTTTTGGATTTCTAAGCCTTCGAATTTCTAAGCATTTAAATTTCAAAGCCTTCAAACTCCCAAGGATTTGAATTTCTAAGCATTCGAAATCCTAAGCGTATAAATTTTCAAGCATTTGGATTTCCAAGTGTTTGAATTTCCAAGTCTTCGAATTCCAAAGCTTTGAAATTTCCAAACTTTTGGATTTCTAAGCCTTCGAATTTCTAAGCATTTACATTTCAAAGCCTTCAAACTCCCAAGCGTTTGAATTTACAAGCATTTGAATTTTCAAGCCTTTCAATTCCTACGCATTTAAATTCCCAAGCGTTTGAATCTACAAGCCTTTAAACTCTCAAGCTTTTGAATTTCCACACGTTGAAACCTTTAATCTTTGGATTTGTAAGCATTTGCATTTCCAAGCGTTTCAATTATAATACTAAAATGCATTACGCGAAATCAATTATCTATTTTAAAACTGTACGTACCACTCTTTATACAACTATTTACGAATTATCAATGGATACGATAGTGCTACTAACAGTATCGTGTTTTATTTGTTTCAGGTAAAAGGAATTTCTCGACTTAGGCTAGGATGTCACATCACAGCGACGACAACATGCTGATAGCAACCTCGGACTCCTTCTGGGAGCCAGGCAACTATAAACGGACGACCAAAAGGATCGAGGACGGGCACAAGCTTTGCGACAGCTTAATAGCTTTAGTTCAAGAAAGGGCAGAGATCGAGAAGAGTTACGCGAAAGCGTTGAAGAATTGGTCGAAAAATTGGAACGACAAGATCGAGAAAGGACCGGAATATGGGACCACAGAAGCTGCGTGGAAAGGTGTTCTCGTCGAGTCAGAGAGGCTGTGCGATCTTCACCTTAGGGTCAAAGAGAATCTCTGCAACGACATCATTCAGCAGGTGAAAACGTGGCAGAAGGAGACCTATCACAAGGTGCGATTATACGCAATTACTAAACGAGATACATAGAATAAACCTATCATCGAATGTATTTTTCTTTCACATGGTTCTGCGATCTCGAGACCCCATTACTATTTTCAGTTTTACCTTCTCGATTGCGTAAAGTGTACAGCTTCTGCATTTGATTTCACATTTTCGATATCAACATACTTTAGTGGGTAGTATATACTTTATCTTTTGGGATACATAGCTTAGAATTGAAAATAGCATGAGAAGATAACATCACTTACACGAATAAACAATAAATTACTCTACTTTTAATTACAATATCTACGACACGAAGTCCCATAGGATAATATGTTTATCCTATACCTTATTTGTGCATGATTCTTGATGAACATTCTTCGACCTATCGAGATGAAAATTAGCTTCTACTTTTTTTTTTTGAGGTTTCGAGAATATTGTTTCAATTATTTTGCATGCTCGTTCTACGTGGAAATTCTGATTATTGAAAAAATGTAAAAAGTGTAGTAAGTACTAGGTCGTGTCATATGAAATATTCATTTGAAGCTTTTGTATTCTGTAACATTTAATCCCCTGCGCTACGATTATTTTATTACTTACCTATACTAGCGTTAACTAATCATTGCTTTCTTATTATGTTAAGTACAAATTATTTGAATATTATGATCAATTTTTATTTAGTAACCCCTAATATTATAATACAATGCTGAAATTATCATTCAAATTAAATTGTCTCGCCAGCAGTATTCATTTTTGTCAAATCTACACCATAATCCATAGAACGAGTGTGACTCGTTATTCTAGTGCAGGGGGTTAAGAATTACACTTATGAATCCTGTATCCTAAAACCATACTCATGCATTATTGGATGTGATTGGATTGCAGTCGATGATGACGCTGAAGGAACGAAAAGAGATGGAGGACGCGTTCAAGAAGGCGCAAAAACCGTGGGCGAAGCTTTTGCAAAAGGTGGAAAAGGCAAAGTCCGAGTACCATAATAGCTGCAAAACGGAGCGAACTGCGGCGAACATGGAGAGGAACGCCTCGGCAGACAGTTCGCTTTCCCCTGACCAGGTAAAACGATGGTTGTCCCTCTATGTCGATTACAGTAATGAATAGTTACATCATTCCTTGCTCATTCGTTATCGACGATTAACGCAATTGTTCCGTTACGTAACATATTTGAATCACGATTGTCATCGTGCTCGCTTTCAAATGGTACTCTTTCCGAGCAATCGTTGCCACGAATGAAGTAGTTTAAACGAATGATTCGAGTGATTAAGGTGTTGTGCTGCTAAAAATGGTTGGAGGAATGTAGTTCATAAATCTACTTCATTTGCTAAGAAATTCAAATGTTAGGTGTATAGAAAAATTTTATTTTTTATTTTTAATAGGTATTCTTTTATTTATATTATACGATATAAGTATTACAAATTGATTTTTTAAATAATTTCTTTCATTTTGTGCGATTTTTTGCGCTGCTAAAAATGGTTGGAGGACTGTTTGTTACTCTGAGTATCTTTCATAAAGTCTAATTCGTTCACTAAGAAATTTGAATGTTAGGTGTATACAAAAGTTATATTTTTTTATTTTTAATAGGTATTCTTTTATTTATATTATATAAGTATTACAGATTGACCTTTGAAATATTTTTCTTCATTTTGTGCGATCTTTTGCCACCTTTCTGTCAAATTGCAAATTCTGCCTGTTTGCCTTTTTATGGATATTCATATTTATATTAGAAATATATTATATCAAATTTGTACATATATAATTATACCTATAAATTAAAATTAATCTACCTAAAAGGTGTCCCTTTCTATTTATTTTGAAATCTGCATCTATACGAATTGTTTTGGGACAAAAAGGTAACCTGGCTAATAAGGTAATGGGAAAGATAGTTTTTTTTTTAATATAGCGTTTTTTATCTGTGAAGTAAAATCATTATGCAAATCCTCGAAAAATTTACAATGGTATTTTATACCTCGGTATTAAGTAAAAAGGAAATTTCTCTGAATACAAATTGATGTTAAATAATTTATCAAACGATCTGCACCTTAGAATTAAAGGGAACGTTTCCGTAATTATATTTTTTTCATACTGCGTTTAATCCTCCTGAATACCTTGAACGCATTGAATAAGAAATCTAGATAAAATCGAGGTTGGACTAATTGCAAATTTTTCTGTATTTATAAGGAATAATAATTCTAGGAAATGGGACTCACAATCAGTTATGTCATAGTAATAATCTTTTACAACTTATTACAAAAATTTCACTACTTGCTGTGTAAGAATTAAATAGATGATTATCCTAAATTATTGCAAATTATATAAATATTGTAAAGCACAGTCTTCACAGTTAAAATTCACTAATATTTCACACATCGTGACAAATAAAGCTCTTCATTATGTTTTACATTTAAAAAAAATGCATAACGTATCAGAAATATTCATTAAAGGAATTATTTAAGAGCAATCGAATAAAAAACCACCCTTAGTTATTTTTTAAAATTTGATTCGACGGCACTGTCATTAATATTCGAAGCAATGCTTAAAGCAAATAACTCCTTAAAGAAAGCTGATAATAAAAAGGGATAAATTTTACACAGCTATGTTTCATTATATTATAAAGTAATCCTCTAACTATTTTAAGCAGTGCAATACTTGAAAAGAAAAATAATGATTTGTCGTAACGTATAGTCTTTTTCTTGTTACATCATACGTATTTGTCACAGCGTGAATTAGTAGTTTGTCCAATAAAAGTTCATCTTTGAAGCGACAGTACTCTTGACAAAACATACGCGAAAACAAACAACGCCCTACACACATAATGGTATATAATGTGTACATGTGTGCGTGTAATACTAATATATTGTTAGAGTGCATCTCGATCACGCCATTCGCGGCCCAATACGAAAGTAGATACTGTTTTTCTTTAGCAAGTATTATTTTCAGATGGCCCGAGGCTCCGAAAACGTATGTTAAAAAATCTCGTGTTTAATCTTTATCGAAAAATCTGCATGCCATGTTGTCCTGTGTCCTCGACATTTTTATCGATATTTCTATCTATTCTGTGTCACGAAACGCTTTACCAGATTTTCGTGGATGTCTGAATGATTCTATTCCTGCACGTTTCGGTCACAAATTAGTAGAAACAAATCTGTTATACGTTTCCTTACCTACCTCGTTAAATAGTTACAAACTTTAATATTACAAACATCTTTAGTTGCGAAATGGTTGAAACTTTACCCATTAAAATTTTTACATAAGGGTAAAAATTCTTTATGCTAAATTAAACGTTATTATATATTTTTTTATTAATAGAAACAAATCGTAGTATGCACGAAATTATTTTCGTTCTAGTTATTTGCATTTCGCGATTATTATTTTATGGACATTTCGAAACCTGTTTTGACATATTGTTAATCATGGAAACGAATTAAACGGGATAAATTCGATATTGGAAAGACGATAAATCGCCAAACGATGGGCGATGATCTGAAAAAAGGCTAACGACGTTTTTAGATGACAGTTTGTGGATGTGATGCATGGGGCCTCAGATTACGAAAAGCCTTTAGGAATTCTAAAATAGGAGACGTTCAGCTTGTATGTATAATAATACTGCATGCGGCATGTATATCAATTAACGTTCTCTCATTTTTTATTACAGAAAGCTCTGCTGGTAAGCAAACTCTCTGTCTAAAGCTTTCCATCGTAATTGGGAATAATTCTATAATGCAAACATCGAGCTCTTAAATACTGTATTCATTATAACAGAGTTTATTCGGGCATTTCAATAATTTAACGAGATTTATAGCTTTAAATATCTCTTTCATTTAATAGTCCTTCGAGAACCATTAAAATTAAAAGAAATTCATTTTTTTGGTAATAGAAAATGTTCTAAATTCGATGAAATCAATTTTATTCAACGTCAATACAAGATTTTAAACTGTTTAAAATTCTCATGGGTGAAGTTTTGCATTTTTATTGAGAAAGAAAATTCGTAACAATCATTTTTTTGTGTATTGAATGAAACTTTCATGCATTTGTTTTTTTTTTTAAGAGTTGAGCAACTTTGCAAATTTAAAAGCATTTGTACGATCGTTTGATTACTTTATTAGGTACCGTAAAAAATTGATGTGGATTTTTTTGTAGTAGAAAAAAAGAAAAGCATAAATAGATTACAAATTTTTATATTGCCTTATTTCATAAATTCTTAATCCATATCTAATCTATATGTAATCCATAGATTATCTAGTTTAAATAGAGTTTACTATAAATCCCTCATAAGATTTTTCCAGTACCTAATAGAAAATCCTATTTAATTAACAGAACGATCTATCTGATTAGCAAAGTGAAATATTAATAAAAGGATCGTTTCAGTTGTTAAAAAATATACCTACAATAATTAAGAAACGAATACGCTACGTTGAAAATCTTTAAACAAGAACTATATCGTTTCTAACGGGATTAAAAATTATTTGTCTAGATTCCAATGCAATAACTTCTTCCATATCGAATTCTGAAACTTATTTTATCGTGCTCGATGATTGCTCGTTATCTCCGCTTAGAAGTAAATTGCAGTATCCTAATACGTTTCAGTATATTCGCGCTCTTTCTCTCTCTCTCTCTCTCTCTCTCTCTCTCACTCTATGTGCATATTTTCTAAATTCTTCTTGCGAACCAGTATACTATGTACTTAATTGCTTGGCCAGTTATATATACTTTCTTTAACTGTAGATTTGCAGTTTCATAAAGCTACCGGTTAATCTACTTAAACCGTTCTTTCTCGTCGAAACCAAATTACACTCATTACTACAATTAACTGTTATACCATGGAAATTATTATTACTCTGTATGTAATACAGAATTCCATCCCTAAAATGAATCTGCTCACTCCAGAATCCTTCTTTATATAATCTGTGTGTGTGTACGTTGCTGCTCGTAAATATTCAGACATTAGCATTCATTTATAGTAATAGTATACACGTGGAATATTATTAAGAGGATCAATTAACAGAAGCAATATTTACTACACGAATACAATAAAATTGAATACGAGATTCGTCGAGGTACTAATAGCAAGCTCATATTTCATTGTTTTAATCTGGATGTTCAGTGTTTAATTAAAATTGTAATTTCAATGCTTTTGTTCAACTCTTTCGCAGTTTAATACGAGAGAATTATGAGTAAATTTCCCCATGTAGCAATATTAAATTTAGTAGATAGATAGATAGATACGTTTATTTGCTTACGTTAAATTATGTTACACGTAATATTGTTGATAAAATGTATTACATATAAATATAGCTGAAATTATATATTTTCCATATTTGGCAATCAAAATATAGAGGTTCTATTAAAAAAATTAATTTGCATACAAATCCGCAGTCTAATCGTTATTAATTGATAATGCATCATAAAAGAACAGCGGTGAAAATTACGTGTGAAAATATTACTTTTTTTTAGTACATTTCATGTATTTTTAATCATGTAAGAATGCCTAAATACTTATAGACAGCAGCGTATATTTAACAATGCCTTATGTTATATTACACATTTTTGTTTGTCCATACACAATACTATTTATATATAGAAGATGTCCCACTTTTTTTCGTAAAATTTTATCAATATGTTCTGTAATTATAATTATACAGAAAATGTTATACAAAGATCGGTTAATTTGATACCGTATTCAAAAGTTACAACAAAAATATGAAATACGAAAGAAAATATAATACGAGACAAAAATGAGTTGACAACTAATATAATCATTAATCATTAATATCTCATTTTAAGACGTTCACTGCTCTTATCAATATAATACTAATGGCGTTAAAAAGTTGAATTTGTTACTTTGCGAAATTCATTTCAGTGAATAAATCGACTTATCATACTACCATTATTTTATTATTTAGCATCTAGTTTTGTGTCCAATGTGATTCTAATTAAATTCCTTGATAGTGTATTAATACTAATTTCATAGAAACATGAATAACTTTAGAGTTTATCAACAGATTATTAAGATTGTTGAGAATTATTACTTTCCAATCGATCCAATATTTTTATCGTAACCTTTTAATGAAGCCCCAAATGACCTATAGTTATACATTTTCTGATTATTTATAGTTATAAAATATACTGACAAAGTTTTACGAAAAAAGTCGTGAGGTTTCTTGTATATCCCACAATTTTTCAATATTTACAATTTACACACGTCTCACAAATTACAACATCCTACCGTATAATTATTACAGGAAATGTTAGAATTATTTTTATCGCACGCGTAGATCATATTACCTATCGTTTAATTATTATATATACCTTATAGAGATTGCGCTTACTTTTTCAAAGGTATTCTTTTGCCATCACGATTGTACGCTAGGTAAGCTTGAGGGTAAAGAATTGGAATTATCGTCATTGACTGATACATTATTCAGAACACGTTTCGACACTCGATTACTGAAACAACAAAGTATATCTTCTATATAATATTCTATAAAACGTGAATCGCGCTGCATCGATCGATTGCTTCCATTATTCAATTGGAAATTAAGAGCGACGTTTTCTCTAGCTTACCAACGCGTTGGGTTTGTACCAAAATCTTTACCTTCAATGTAGCCCGTGCAACTCTGTTCCATACACGCGAATAGACATTTGAGATTATTCTATTCTATATTTAATTGACAGGTGAAGAAAATGCAAGATAGGGTTCAAAAGACGAAAGAGGAAGTGCAGAAGGCGAAAGAAAAGTATGAGGTTGCGTTACAAGATATTAATCAGTACAACCCGAAATACATGGAGGATATGACTCAGGTGTTCGAGAAGTGTCAAGAAATGGAAGCGCAGCGGTTGCAATTCTTCAAGGATGTTCTCTTTGGCATTCACAAATGCCTCAATATATCTCAGGATCCAATGTACGTACATATTCTTTTAGTATACGGGGTGTCTCGCTTAAAATAGTCCAGCTTCTTCGTCGGTGATGAGTAAACCGGGGATTTTTATGCAAATTCGTATACAGTCGAACCTCCGTAACTCGAGTCTCAAGGGAAGACTAACTTATAACTAAAATCTTCGAGTTATAAAGATTTCGACTTATCGAAGCTTTCATTTATTTGACAAATTACCTCTCAAGTATACGTACAGTGATCCACAAAATTGTTGGAACAGAATATAACAGATAATAGAGGTATGTAAGATAAAAAAGATAGTAACAGAAATTTTAATATTCGTCTCTTTTATATTACTGAATATTAATTCAGAGTTTAATGTATAGGTTTTATCAACGTATATATATATATATATATTTATCAATAGACGAATTTGCATGAAAATCCGATGGCTAGTTACGAATTAAGTAATTGAGTCTAATTAAAGAGATAACGATAATGGAGGCAGTGATTAAATAATTCATTGAAAAAGTCGAAAACTTGGAATAATAGAAATTAAAAATTGAACCGTAAATTTGATACCGCAAAATATGACGAAGTTTAGAGTTTAATATTAGGTCTTGTACAATTTAAAATAGTATACGTAACTATTAGATATCGAAAAAGATATTTTCAATAATTAGATTTGTATTCTTGATTGTAATATTTGATAGCACAAACAATGACAAATTTTAAGGTTCAGTATTAGATCTTGTACAATGTAAAACATTATACGTAACTATTAGATGCTAAAAAAGATATTTTTAATATTTTCAATAATAAGGTTTGTATTTTTATTTGTACTAATTTTCAGTCTTCCACAAATATACGAAGAATTCTATCACACAATTAACAACGCGGACCATGAAAAGGATCTGAAATGGTGGTCGAATAATCACGGTGTAAATATGGCTATGAACTGGCCGCAGTTCGAGGTAAGATAATAAAATATAAGTGTACGCTTTGCAATTACTCTTTTTTATCGCATGAAAAATCCTTGCTCATAGTTGGAGATCTGATGTTAGAGAATCATAGGCGTAGCGTGTACTTGAATATTATTCTTGTTCCTTCTCTTTTATAACTGCATTAATATCATCCGTTAGTTACGATTTGTATGTTTGGATATTTTCTAATTTTTCGTACGATATGTAATACGATTTCGCTGTAAATCGTGATATACGTTCTCTATATGGACACCTAAAGTATAATATAATTTTTACATTTATATTATTTATAAATTAAAATCTTTTAAAAGTTAATACCATTAAAATTAACATTTTTTTATTAGTATGTTAATTTATAATGACTGGAAAAATTATCGATGCTTCTATAGATTATATTTATACATAATATTTCTTTCTGTGCAACAGCAAATTGAAATCTTAATAAAATTTAGATGTATTTTGATTAAGAGTTAGATTTGTTTTGATTACTATTTTTAATTAGATTTTACTTAGGCATTGTTTGAAAAAAAATTGACAGTTCGTAATATTATATTACGCCACTTTCAGCCACTAAATGGTATAATTTAAAAAGGTAGAGTCAAAGGATAAATATGCATTCTTAACCCAGCGTTTTTAACCCTTAATGTTTCTTGTAATTTCTTGTTTCGATATCCTTACGCGCTTTTATGTGAAATTATTGCGAATGGTTTGCTTGAAACATAAAATTTTTGTCTACCCGTTGATTTGGAGGCTTGTTGATCCATAAGCGATATAATGAAAACGTATACAAAATAAAAAACACTAACTACGTTTCATCTTCGTAAAAATAAAGAGGAAAGTAATATGACTAATTAAAAACAGGCAATACATTACAAAACAAATATCTTATTTTATTCTACGTTTGTAATTAATACGGAACTTAACTTATAGAGCTAAAATTAGAAATCCAAAGAAGGATTAATAAAACTTTCTAAAGTGATTAGGACAACCATATTATAGATTATTTCAGAAACCTCAAAAAATACACACACACACTCAGAATATTTTATCACTACTTAAAAAGTAAAGAACATGGTAAATCTCAAATATTTTAAAACACCCTGTAAAATATAAAATTAATGTACAGAGGGAGAAAATTATTCATCAACAATTTTTTTGCTACACAACACGTTCTACCATTGCTTAAAAGGTAAAAAAATTAAAACATCTTATAAAATAGAAAATTAATATACAGAAGGGTAAAATTATTCGTCGCAAAATTTCCCCCAATTTTTCTGCTATGCAACATATAATTATAATCGTAATTTTCATTATGTCGCTTTAAGAAATCCACCTATCCCGCAATTCGCCGAAGCCACTATTTTTTCAAAAATTCTTACCCAATGTTCGCAGTAAATTGACATGTGTGTTCTTTAAGGGTTAAACTCGTTGGAAATTCTTTTTTTCTTTTCATAATTGTCACGATAATGAAAGAAACCCTTTTCCCTCGACCATGCACCGTAAAAAAGAACCCCGTACTACGATACCAAACTCCTTTCGAAAAGCTTCTAAAAAAGGAAACGCGCGTACATAATGAAAATAGTATCCCCCGAGACGATCGACCAATTTTCCGGAATGCATGCATGTGATTGTTCTTTTTTTTGGGCATTGCTATTACGCAGGACTACACAGAGGAGTTCCGTGACATCACCAAGGGCTCGAAGTCGAAGGAGGCACTTCCGGCTGGCTCCATCACGCTCATCAATCAACGCCCGGTCGGCGAGGATGTGCATGTAAAGTTTTGTTATGTTTTACACTATCGATTCCGCCTTCCTAAGGTCTACATACACGTATACACGCCACATATTACATATATATACGTAGAAAAAAAAGCGAAAATCAAGCTTTTCTTTTAACTTGTCCAAGAACCACGAAATAGTGTTGTAACGGGCAAACACGACGAGGTCACCGAGGATGGGTTTCCTTTTTCAGCTTCTGGTTCGCCTAACTTAACTGAATTAACCATAACCCGCTATGCGCTTGTTCTTGCACGTAATCGCAGATCTGTATCGCGAATACGCCTGCATATGTGTTCGCTGTTCGATACTAGAGCGAATTTGCGACGAAATTAAATATAGGTTTGTTTGTGTTGGACGAGTAAAAATATCCAATTTCGTACGGAAAAGACTTGGGACTTAAAATATCGAATTAAAACTTTCAGAGGCTTATCTTGGTGATTAAGCATTTCTTTCCGCGTGTAATTTGATCCACAACACCTCTTCAAATTTTCTAATTTGTAATATCTTGCAATTTAAAATCCAAATTGAAATGTACGTAATGAAAACAGGTAAAGAATTTTTAGGTCCCTTTACACAATTATACATTAGTGTACATTGTCCCCATATTAGATTACTATATATTATTACACATATATTTAGATATATTACTATACATACCAATATTACATTACTACACACTGTCCCTATACAATTTCTTAATCACTTCCGTAAAATATGATTTCATTTCTTGAAATTAAAGGAACTTACAGTAAAATGAAAAATAATAATTATTATTATTACTATTTATTTCCTTGTTATCACTTAATTTATATTTATATGGTGCCCCTCTTTATTTGATGTCCTAATTTTATTTTGCTTATTGATTAACCCAGCACTGATTAGTAAACGCGAACAGTAAAAGTAATGAGACTAAATTTACAAATAACAATAACAGATAACGTTATTTTGCTCGACTAATTCAAGTATCTTGGAAGATAAACAATAGGATATAAAAATTTGCAAATGTCTTTTGTCAATAAGTGGAGATATCGCAAGATACAGACAACATTAAAATTAGAATGAAATTATACTTGCTATAATTATATAAATCGGGTACAGATCGTTATACTTTTCCATTGCACGACATGCTGGATTAATTTGTAGAATGAAGCAAGGTTTTTATAAGGTGTGCAAAGAATATTTAAACGTCTGTAAAGACGTAGCTATGTGATATCATTGAAGGCCATTTTAAATCACTTTTCCTATTTATAATACGCGCCGATGACGCGAATCGAACGTGTGTCGATTATGCTAGCAATCGTAAATTAGTAAGACTCATAAATTGATGTTCCATACCAAATAATGCTATAATATAATAGCTGGAAAGAATTTTAATACATTTGAAATATTGATCGGTACATAATGAAATCTTTCTCGTACCGTATTATTCTAAACAATTTAATTCACAATAGAGTTGTGTAAAATAGATACTTGAAATAATTACAGTTAATAAAAACAATAAAAATATTCGAACGGTATAAAAATTGCTGTTGTAAAATGAATATTTCGATCCTGAATCAATGTAATAGATTTTACATAATACATCATAAATTAATTTCTTAATTTACCATTATTATAACAATATTTCGTTTAGCAAGGTTTATTTTAACAGCAGTGTAGCTGTTTATTATTTTGCACTTCATCTTAACTATTTTGTAGATGTAAACTATGCGTGCATTTCTAATTATACCGATTCTTCATAGCGGCGTTGATCGCCCTAATATTGCGTCGCATTCAAAGAATTAATCACGGATGCAATTTTAATATTATGTTCACTGTATACTTAATTAAAGTATCGAATATAAAAGACAAAACTATGGTAACCAGATATGTATATCTATTTCAATTACCTATTTGCATCCAACTCTGATTCACAGTAATTATTCAATAAATAAACAAAAGTTAATAACTACTAAGATATTCCATATTATGGTAAGTGTGAAAATTAATTCGGACTCTTTTTTTAAAAAGTTTACGAAATCGAAAATTTATTTATGGACCATGCAATATTCGTACGATCAAAATTCGTTGATCTCGTCAAGTATGATTTTCTTAGTACTTTAGAAACGATTACTGAAGACTAATTTGCTACTCAAAATGATTATTTTATGTATGAGAAATTATTCGCATATTCTTAAAGTAAAATAGTTACACTTGTTTTTAATAAATTGCAACTATTCTTAATAAAACTTGTAATTTCGTCCAATTCGACAATGAGTCACTTTGGCATGAACAATTTTTCTATGATCGAAATAATCACCATTATTTCATTCTTGAGTATTTTATTATTATCATATTTTATCATTTATCATAATCATATCATCGTATCGTATCTTATTATTTGCTATTATAATCTTTCAGCATTGATGCACTTTTTAATAAGACAGTAAAAAGAATGAATATAAAATGTTACAAACGACTAAATCTAAAAATACCGAATTAATTTGCACACCTAATACATTATTGAATAATCTGAACCACATTACAAATTTTACTACACTTTTTGAGTTTTCCAAAGTCGTACGCAAATTCGCTCAGTATTTGTGTCGGTAATTATGAAAGTAGTCTAAATGAAAGTAAAATGCTTCCATATTTTTTAATATAAATCCACATAGCACAAAACACATAATAAATTCAGTATTGTTTTTAAACCTTTTATTTAGATCATTGTCATAATCGCTGGCACGTTTATTCGTTCGCTTACAAATACAGTATTATTGCATCGTGTCTCGCTACCTTTTGATACTTAATTGTTTACTGTTAAATAGAATCGA
This sequence comes from Eucera pruinosa, assembly GCA_028830335.1. Lineage (NCBI taxonomy): Eukaryota > Metazoa > Arthropoda > Insecta > Hymenoptera > Apidae > Eucera > Eucera pruinosa. Next base: position 28,402,827 of record JAMYCR010000001.1, on the reverse strand, counting down.
AGTGAGATAATAGTAAATCAACCATGCTTGCAACCAGAAATCGTCTGCACACAGTAATTCACACCGTAATAAAACTGTCACGTCAAAAACGCGAATTACATTCGTCCATTGTAGTAATGAATATATATTGCCACATTCGTTATCGCATGATGTATGGCAGCAATCAGCACTTGGGAAGGAAATTCGCTTATTAAAAATAATAATCTTAGGCACCTTTACGGCGCCTAAATCTTCACTCATTTTCAATTCCATTCATTTCCATTTCAATTTCACGTCCACTTAATTTATTTTTTTACATTCGCATTTTTTTAATGTAAAATAATATATAACATATTAATCAAATATTACCACGCGCAAAATTCATTGTCGGCTTAAAAATAACAAATTATACGAGTATTGTTGGTAATTGTACATAAGTGCTTATGTCATTTTCACATTATACAGAATGGTTTTATAACTAATGGTACAATCTCTTCTACCGGTAAAAAATAAATCAGAAACATGAAATAAATTTTTTTATAGCAGACTTTGTGGTGTAGAAAATCGATTTTTTTTATCTTCGAGATATTATTCGATTAATCATTTGTTTTATTAATTTTTCCAAGATTATTTACTGTACTGTTGACTATTTTCTACTAAAACATTGTATCGAATGCAAAACGCTAAAATATTATATGTAATTTGTACTTACAATTAGTAATCTTCAATCTCATAATCTGCAAGAATTTTATTGCACGTTTTCGATTATTTTTTTCACGTAAAATCACACACTTTTCATAGTGGTTGTACCATTAGTTTAATGGCACTTTGTATATCATAATATCGTAGCATATTCAGTATAATAAGTGTGTAAATAAACATTCAACGAATCACGTAAATATTTGGTTGCACGCATGATTTAAGACAATATTGTAGATATTTAAAATTACTTTACTATTTAAGAATTATATAAAATACTTACTATTTAAGAAGAAGGTGTACGTGGAGTTGTATTTAATTTGGTGATTTTTCATCGATATAGGAATATCCACCGGTTAATAATAAATCAAAATCCAAACCCAGTTCCCGGGTAATACCAACAGACGTTGGCCATGGGGATAGTAAAACCGATACAATTAGTTCCGGCAAACATTCTTCGGAAAAGAATAATCACGATGGCAATTCCGTAAACAGGACCTCTACGATTACGTGAGTATTCGAAGTAATTTAATAATCATTTTTAATTTTAGATAAATTCAACTATATTTTATACTTCTGAATATTTTTAAAAATCTTATTAAATTTTATTATTCCACTTATTAAAGTAGTCCCAATTTTTCCAATAACTTTTCACGCATTTTCATGACATTTCATAGAATAAAGGATAACGATCTTAAACTATAAATCACATTTTAGTCTAAAACCACCCTAATGGTAAGGATACGGGGTTGTAACTTGGCAAAGATGGTTTTCTTTGAAAGATCTATCGATTAATATATCATAAATTCAATTTGATTTGGCAATATTTTTACTATTCTTATTAGTATCAAATTTTTAGTATAAAATTCGGCCCGAACTTATGAGATGACCTGATACATTCAATGTATAGTTTCTCGTGAATGACGAGAACGTATATATTTATATTTACTTTGCTATAAGAAAGAAATCCTCCGATTTTTCGAATACCTCGGATTATCCAACCAAGTCCTCGTCTCTACTAAATCGGACAATCAAGGGACGCATAAATTTCTTCTTTCAGTAATGGTACAAATGCTAAGCAAGAATCGAATCCATTCGAAGAAGAAGAATGGGATGAAGACAGTGGTGAACCTTTGGTAGATAATGGAGAACCTGGTGTTCTTGTACGTGCGTTATACGATTACGAAGGAGCAGAAGCAGATGAACTTAGCTTTAAACAAGGTATGCGAGGAACCGCAATTCCATTTACTTATTATCGCTTTAACCCTTTCAAAACTTACGAAACAATACGCCACTAATTGACACTATTCACTTAAACATTTGAACAAGTAATAAAGTGTTAGTTTCCAGTTACTGATTTTCTTTTATATTGTTTTTACTATTCCTATTGTTTTTCTATTGTTTATTGCTTTATCTACGTATTTTTTCTCTATTCTATTCACCACTCTGTCGTTTCACATTATTATTACCATTACTATCATAATTGTTACTTTTATTATCTTTACTATCATTTATTTTAGGTCGCATATTTCGTAATATAAACTAATCGGCTGACTTCTGATCTGCTCCCCATTACATACGCTTGTTTTGTTTCGCAGGCGACCTATTCGATAAATTAGAGGACGAAGACGAGCAAGGATGGTGTAAAGGACGGAAAGACGGCAGAGTGGGTCTTTATCCCGCAAACTACGTAGAACTTGTGTCTCCGTAAAAAATTACCATGTGAAGCCAAATTTCATGAACACTGTTAGTTACTTAAACACGTAAAAAAAAACAAAAACAAAACGAAACAAGGGAAGAAAACAAAATTTTTTATTTTGTTGTTTATCGTTTGTCTATGGAATAGCGCATTCGTTAAAAAAAGAAATTTGTAAATGTCACGTTAGATAAGAGTTACATGAGACTCTATATTAGAGATCGTTCATTTTGTGTAATATACGATGATCGCTATAACGAAAAAAAAAGAAGATACGACAAATCTTATACAGTTCGATGTTGTTACGAGTAAATGATTGAAATTCAAAAGCGTGAAAATGAAAATCGGTATGCCTGTGTTTGGTTTCTTTTTTCTGTTGTTTTTTTTTTTCTTTTTTGGTTCTCGGATCGATGTAGAAGCAATGAAGAGATAGCAATGAAACGAATAGCAATTGAAACGAGACTTTTACTCCGACGGGTAAAAATGTTTTTCATAGATAGCTAGGAATCCTCCATGCGTCCATCTTTATAAATTTGTGAAGCTAAATGAGAAGATGAACGGAAGACACGCATACACATTACACCACGAATACGTTGTAAGTTTAGATTTTTGAGATAATGTACAATCATACATTTTTCGACTCATTATTACTATTAGCATACTGTTGCTATGAAAAGATTTCGGCGAACGTGACGAGAGAGGTATATTTAATTTATTGTTATTCAAATGATACTATTAAAACCTATTCTTTTCAAATGGTATCGTTGTATATAATAGATTTAAGAACGTAAACGACGGTGTGTAAAGTTGCGATCGTTTAACGAAGTTGAGATTTTATAATGTTCGAAGTACATCGGCATGAAACGCGATAAAAACAGAGGGGAAAAATAAGATACGTACATGAAATGTACCGAGCAAACGAATTAAATTGGGACCCAAGATTGTCCAGTATATTTACTTTCTTTCGAATATATTATGATATTCTAAATGTTGAATGAGAAAAAAAGAGAGCAAAATTATTTACACGTATATAAGATATAAAATTTCGATTATAATTAGAGAAAATTCGAAATTCTTCGAAACTCAAAAAGTTTCGCGTTCTCGAAACTCGAAACTTTGCGCTACTTTTATGATTCGAAATTCTCGATACTTTGGTAAGTAATAATTTGTATAAATAACAAAAATATTGTCTAATAGATTTACCTTAATTTATTACATAGTTATTTATATCGAGAAACAATAAAACATACAGAAACTAATAATTTAATAAAATTGAAATAATAATTATCACACGAAGTTTTTCCGTGTATTCGTTCATTCAAATTATATCTAAATTTAAGTTTTATTTAACTAGATTCAATAAATATTAAGTCATTCCACGAATAATGTTGTTATTTAAATTTTCTTTAAACAAGCGTATCCAAAATCTTGTAATGAAACGAATGCGACAGTTTCCTTAGAAATCATAAAGATAATTAAATTGTAGTATATACAATAAAATTTAAGTAGTAATGGCATGCATTTAAAATTAAGTTAAAAAATAACATTACTTATGGGATGACATAATAGATTAGTTTCGAGGCTTCGCAAAGTTTCGAATTCAAGTTTCGCGAATCTAGAAATTAGGTTTCGAGTCGTCTCTAATTATAATTAGACATTATAGTAAGAAGAAGATGCTTGCTTTGAACTATAATGAAAAATTAACGTTATTGGTTGGTTATGCTTTTTGTACATAATTTCTTCTATTGAAACAATGTTCAACTATTGTTTACAGAAATAAACCTATACTACCCCCTTTTTAATTAAACGAGAAATTTTATATATATGAAACTAAGTATATAGGATTGAAGATACTTCATATAATCACTACTCGTTTTTTAATACACATAACACACGACCTAAGAAAAAATGTGAAAACAAGATGAAAGCGCAAAAGGTATTGAAAAGCGATGTTCGATTATTATATTGGTTCGTATTCTAATTAAATTACTACGAGTTTAAGTTATTCACCATCGATCGATGTACCTTCACGAATACATGCTTTCAAAGTATCTTTAGTATAGAAAGAGAGGAACTCTTTTAAGTTAATATAAAGGAACAACGTTGCGGAGTAATTGTGAAACCAAACGAACTGTGTAGATTTTAAATGGTTCGAGAAAAAGCATTTATATAGTTTTCAATACGACAAGAGATACGAATTTTGAACGGAACAATATTAACGAAAGAGTCGGCTTTAACGGAATCAGTTGTTATTTATATATATTTTGATTTCGTGTAAAGCGCTCAGAACGAAGTCGACTTAAACAAGAGAAACAACCAAGTCAAGTTTTCATGGTATATAGGGATAAAATGCTAGTTATTCTTCACGAGTAAATAACAAACATGTCTCACTATACACAGTATTTATGTAAATATAGTAGAATATAATAACATTTACAATTCAGCCAGTGACTGATTTTTGTAATTGTTTACATCATTAGTCCTCCAAAATTATTTTCTGTAAAGAGTGTTCGCGATTCCATAATGTTGTTATATAGATTCTAGTTTGTGTATAAAATTTATTATGTATAACTTAATAAATAGCATATATACGGAATACTACATAGTTCATGATGCAGCGACTATTTTCACTTACATAAATAATAACACGGTAGTGCTTGCTTAAATTTAAGTAAATCGGCGATCGGTGTATGATATTAATCCTTTACCTTACGATAACTAATCACATTCATGCTGCGAATTATGGCACATATTCAATATACAATATAATGTTGAGGATAAAATTTAATTTGAATCCTAATTTTCGCTTTGTGTTGCACAATTGGAAGTTATAAACTCTTTTGCAGTGTAATAAAATGACGAAGAGTAAAAGAAACGCGATATATATATATAATGTTGATCTTATGTACTTTGATTTCTTGATAAAAAAAATACGTAACTTCACATATTCGTGATACGTTAAGGCTAATGTACTTTGGTAATAAAATAATCGTAGGACAAAGGGTTAATGCGGAGCAGGTAGCAATTTTGTTACGAAAATTGTCGAATAAATTATTTAATTCTTTAATAAATTAGTTGGGTAAATTTCTTGAATAATACCTCGAACAAAATATGAAGAAATATTTTTCGAGTATAATATGCCTAACTCCACTTTATAGAGATGAGAAAATTGTGTTACGTTTTTTATAGCTTCGATTATTTTCTTGCTTTAAATATATTTAATTGCTACTTCCTCTTTGAAGATCATTCAAATAAAATATTATTCGAGCAAAATTTATTTGAAATGTAGTTCAAATAAAATTTTATTCGAAAAATTTATTGGAATAAGGTTTTATTATACTCAGCTCGAGAAATTCTAATTAAATTTAAGCAAACATTACTGTACAACGCGCCGGATCAATTTTTTAAACGCTAATTAAGTTTGCAAAGAATTTGGACGTGGTAAATGCGTATACAGCGAAAATGAATTTTATATAACAATTATATGCTTTGACCCGAATAATTAAAATGTGTACATTATTCGGGTAAACATTGTTAAAAGGTAAAATTACTTGTACACCATTAGGCCGTATAAAAACATATATTTGCATACTCGTTAAATTTCATACATATTAAAAATTTCAGTCAACTAAACATGTAATTTACACACAACTTGTTTATTTAACCACTCCTATTTTCTAATCCAACTTACTGAATATTTACCGAAACCTTATATTACAGTTCGTGTACGTTGAAAATAAAACTATATACTTCATTTATGCATAAACGAATAGTACTTACTAAATATGAACTGTATTTTATTAAGTATTACTATATACACATAAATTCAATGCATGTGTATGTACATATGAAATATATGTTAGATGTTATTACATATGTATATGCAAATGAATCTCTTTTATAAACTGCTAAAAAATTATATGACGATTACAATAATTAAATTGCTCATGTTTTACTTACGTGTAATCTGCGTATTATTCATTGTTCACCTGAATTTTCAATATCTGTAAATCGTATCTGAACATGCAGATATATTATCGATATTGAAAGTATTTAAACATCGTTTGCAAATCGAGTGTAGTAAAGTTTGACGGATAATGAAACGGAAACAATCTATAAAAATTTGAAATTATTCTTAAAGTCCAATATATGTATATATCTATATTATTATTATACATATTTATATTTACTACATCAACGATATCTTTCGAATTTATAATTATAAACAATATGACTATTAAACCAAAGTAATATTGTATTAAACCTTTGCTTCGTCGTACCATAAATTGAAAACTCCAGAATGATTACACACACAAATATACGGACAGTCACAAAAGTTTATATACGTATTTTATATTATTAACAGTAATATATTTTTGGGTATATTTTAGAATAATCAAGACGGGGCGGAAATTCACAAAATAGGAAACTACGTGAAAAATTATGTGAAATTATTTCAACTAAATATCCGTATTGTGTTTTAAAGAATTCACTTACTTTACTAGCTTGTTACTTCGAAAAAATGACATTTAATATGCATCAACCTAATATGTAGACTTCTGCGACTGACCGTATGCAAATATTTAATACCTTATTTAATATACAGAACATACTTAACTCCAACATATATCTGTTTCAAAGTAGTAACTTTAAAATTAGCGATTACGTCAGTGAGTCGCAACATGCTTTTGCAAATCCTCAAGACTGGAGAACGGTTTATCGCACAACTGGCAAACATGCGTGTTCCTATTATGTATATCTAAATGTTCCGATAAATCATCCTCCGTTTCGAAAAGTTCATCACAAATCATACACTGAAACTCGTACGCTTTTATTCCTTGCTTCTCCCACTCTGCTATCGCGGCTTCTTCCTCGTGCGCTTGCATGTGCATTTCTAGTAACATTTCTGAATTAAATGTTTCCGCGCACTGCAGGCATTGATAAGTCTCGTTCTTCGACTTATCGCTTTCGTTCGCGATATTAATGAGATTAGGATTATCGTCTTCTTCGTCGAACAAATGTTTTTCGACGTGTGCCTCGAGCGCGTCTTCCGATTCCAGTGAATCTCCACAAATTGCACATTGAAACTGTTCTTTACCAGGACTCTGATCATCCTCGCTCATATCATCGCAATGCTTCTGCAAATGATCCTTTAATATTTCCTCATCGGTGAATATTTTATCGCACACGAAGCAATTGTACGTTTTCTTTGGTTTCTCTATTCCCGACACGCTTCCGTTTCCTTTGGTTATTATCCCGCCTTTCTCCGCTTGAACGGTGCTCGCTTCTATCCGAGAGTTATCCGACTTCGCAACCAAACTATCTTCGGCCTTCGAAAGCTGCGCCTTTTCAAACGATAAATAAACGCTTTCCGTAGAGTTTTGCGCCGCATTTGCGTTTAATTTCTGCGACTCTCCTTTCGTTATGTTTTCTATATTAAACTCGGATTGATCGTGGCTCTCCAAATGACGCACCAAGAGTTTCTCCGTTCGAAACGTGGAATTGCACACGTAACATTTGTGAATCTGTTGCTTGGTAGATTTACAAACGTGAGCTTTCACAAATCTAGCTTCCACTATTTCGTGGCATCTTTTACATCGCATCATCTTATGCTTGTGTCGCGATATGGAATCTGTTTTGTGCATGCGAACGTGTGCAACTGCATCACTACGATTGTTAAACGTTTGCTCGCATACGCCGCACATGTGCTTCTCGCCATTAGCAGAAGCTATTTGGAAAACATTCTCCTGGGCTTCCACTTTAACGTTAGTAGAATCTGCAACTTTCCAGTCGTCCGCCTCCTTCTTATTTTCTTGCGGTTTCTGTACATTATTTTCAGTCTTAGAGGTTTCAGATGTTCCTACTTCGTCCGATAAATACGAATCCGAGTCCAAAGCTGAAGTGTTATAGTCGTTGTATCTTATTGGCGGCACGCTTTGTCTTTTATGAGAAACCATACTGAATGGCCCGCCAAGTTTTACCGTGCGTTTAACCAAAGCATGCATATTATTAATATTTCGTAGTTTGCTTTCTTTTCCTATATCCAAACGTTTCAGTATAACTTTGGGTTGGTACTTTTTGGAACTCATTGCATCCTTTACGAATTCTGGTGAAACTCTTCCGGGTTGCTGAGAATACGAATTGTTATCGAAGCCGCAAATCCCCATCATAGATGACTCGAAATTTTTCTTTATAGTCTTCTCTATAATGTTCTTCAATTGCTGATCTAAAGCTTGAAAAGAATTTTTGCAAACGTTTTTTAGTTCGTTTTTCTTTACATCGTTACCCGTTCCGAACAGTTTGTGTTTCATTTCTTTCTCCACGAAACCGGCTAATTCGAGTTGCACGCATTTCAAAGCTTCTATCTCCGTGCCTTCGACTTCTATGTTCAAACATCTTTCGATGCACTTTTTGTCGTGAGTGTCTGTTGGAAGCGGATTTATTCTACGAAGTTGTACAGCATCGATGATATCGGTATTCTTTTCTTGAGAATTTTGTTCAATGTTGCCGTTTTTAAACACCTTCGATAGAGTATTTAGATTCACTTTATTCAAGTAATGAGGCTCTGCGAGCATTAACGTGGACGTGACAATATATGTAGCATCTCCAACTTCTATTTCTGATTTTACTGAACATGGAGTAAACGATTCTTCGATAATTTCCATTTCTCCTTTCTTCGAAGATTTTCCTTTGAGAGTTTTCTCTGGCAGAGATACAGAAGAATGTTCTTTTTCTTTCGAATCTTCTAATAATTTATCCTTCTTCGTTCCATCTTGTTCGGTAGACTCTTTCAAAGACACGTCTTTACTTTCACGTAGCGATACGTCGGAATCGATATCTTTGAGAAATCTTGATCGATGCAGATCAGAATCGCTATCCACGCTCATAAAATCATTCCTATCGTGTTTAATACCATATTTATCTGTCATATTAATATCCAATTTTTTTAATGTTCTGGACAGTAGTTTATGCTTTTCCGTGTCTTTATCCGTGTCTATTTTTGATCTTCCTTTTTGTACCGTTAATAATTGTACCTCATCCGATTCCGTGGAATCTGTATCTGAAACGCTCTCTCCTGCTGCTGCCAAAAGCGCCTTCTTTCTCGCGACCCATCTTTTGGTCGACGCTTTCCTTCGTTCGGTTATATTACGTCTTCCGGTTAACGGTTTAATCTTCATTGGAACCAAGGTTGGCTTTAATTGCAGCTTACTTTTATTCTCTTGTTCCTCGTCATTTTTACATTTCTCGTCATTGGAAGCATCGCGAGCTCTTTGCGAAGAGTCTTTCGAAGATGTAACATCATCCTCGGATATATACATGTTCTTAAGTATCGTTTGATCCGTCACATTTTCTGTATTTGTTAATTCTAAAGGTATTAAGGGTGGCATATCAGCCTTTGATTTTTTCTGAAATATTTATTCTTTTCTGAAATTTTCGGATTATTAAAAATGAATAGGAAGCCAAATTGATTAACTTTACTTTTTTTTTATAGGTACTTGAATTGTATTATCCAGGTACATCATTAGTAGGGCTAATTTTTTATTATTCGGATAATGTGGATAATCGAATATTCGGAGTAATAAAATAATCCGGATAGTTAAAAATATCCGGATAATTCCGATAGTTCGGATACTGATAAGAAAAGAAGCAAAATACGTAGAACTGCGGTTTTAGTTTAAATCTATTGTGTTATCACGTTTCAGAAAGTAATATAAAATAATAAGTCTACAGCTATTATAATACAATACAATTATAAGGTGTACCAATAAATAATCCACTATTTTTAAACGAGCTGATGAATTCAGTTTACGTTTCCTTTGAACAGAAATCTATGATAGCCTGAAAGATACGTGTAATAATTTGTGCTAATTATTTTTTATTTTAAGTAACGCGAATTATTTATTATACCTCAGATCGAAATTTACAATTAATCAATTTGGCTTAATCCGATTGTGGGTGGCACAATTAGTATTATACCTTATCGGAAGAATCGGAAAGACTATCGTCTCCACTTTGTTGTAAACTATTGCATACTCTTTTGGACTGTTTTTTCTAATACAAAATGTAGAGGAAAATATATTTTAAAATATATTAGCGTGTATAATGTACACATACAGAAAATAATATTTCTTATACTAATATTGGGTGTGCAAATAGGATTTCATAATATTTAATATTTATTTACAACAGTATTAAATACAATTGTAACTCTTCCTCAGACTTTCTAGTTTAATTCATAGTTCATTTTTTTCTTTAATCTTATTGTCATGTTGGTAAGCAGTATTCAAAATTTGATGAAAAAATACAGAATTAAATAAATATTCAAGTAATTATATCAACACCCATTAAAAAGTAATTAAAAAAAGAGTTAATATTAAAAATTTACAGTATTTTTTAATTTATGAACTAAATTCGTCACTTAAAAAATAGAAATGTAGCAATTTTAAATTGATAAGATATCAAGATTTTATAGATAAAGGCTCTAAATTAATTTGTATACTAATAAAATAAATTAAAAGCAATAAATAAGTAAAAAGCAGGTAATATTTTAACAACCAATTAGGTATTTAAAAACTATAAAAAAAACTCATATAAGCATATATCTTATTTGACCTTGCTTATAAGAGACAGCAACCTCTGTGCTTTGTTGGTTTATATTTCCTTGCTTTCAAAGAAAATACTCAAAATGACCTGCTTGCATTACAACACATTCTAAAGAGGATTTAAAAAATAATGAAGAAAGGCATCAGACATTATTACACCCAGTTAAGTACAATGAGTGACACTCTAGTTATCGCAAAGATTATTATGATACAAAACTTCCTATATCTTGTAAACATGGTCAAATGAAACATATATGTTTATAGAAACTTTTTTCATTATCTTTAGATGTTGAATCATCTCCTGAAATATTACTCTTTTACTACAAAGTGTTCCAACATATAGCACTGTATTTTTGCATTTAAGTACCATTTAGATTCAACCACACCAAAATTTTTATCATTAAATATACATGTGATCACATAAAGTACCATTAAATAATAGAAAATTTATCACAACTAAATCTGTTTAAGCAGTACTTAAATGTAAAGATAAAATGGTGTGCTAATATTTTTTATAGCCATCATATATACACTACCGCTCAAAAGTATCCGGACACTTGCTTTTGTTCTATAAAACATAATTTAACTTTGTACAAAAGGTATTTAAACGATTTTATCAATTGTAATTATTATTGTTATCTTTTTTGCGGTATCATAGCATAATAGAATTAATTTTTATGTACAAATTATATAATAAGTATGAAGAAATAAAATTCCTGCACAGAAGTACAAAATCTAATGAAACGATCTCGACGCTTAAAAGAATCTCAAGTTCCACTTTGTTTCATCTCTATGGTGCAGAACGAGTTCAGAGAGTTCTTCAATACGTATTAAGTGTCTGTAAACTGTTGATGATATGTTTATGTTCTCTCGATATAGATAAGAATGGAGGTAACGCTATGCACTCGCTAGCGTCGCTTTAGTTCGTCTGTAGCTTCTTTTCCATGAAGATATGAATTCGAAACGAGAATTATCGGTTCAAAAACGTGCCAGTATCCTTACACTTGCGGAAGAAGGGTATACAGTTAGAGAAATTGCACTGCGTCAGAAAATTGCAAAGTCAACAGTACATGACACTATTAAAAAGTATGCAACAAGTAAAGATTGCTCATCAAAAAAAAGAACAGGACGACCAGCAAAAACTACAAAATCCGAAGACCGATTTATTGAAACCATAAGTAAACGTAACAGACGTCTTACTGCATCGGAAATCACTGCCGAAGTTAATAGGACAAGGCAAGATCCCATCAGCATGGCGACGATCAAACGGCGGCTAGTGAATGTTGGTCTCCATGGATGTGTGGCTGTTAAAAAACCACTTTTAAGACCAATAAATAAGAGAAAACGACTTAATTGGGCAAAAGAACACAAAAATTGGACCATCTCAGAATGGGAAAACTTGTTGTGGACGGATGAGTCCAAGTTCGAAGTTTTTGGCAGCAAAAGACGTCAATTCGTTCGCAGAAAACCCAACGAAAAACTCTTAGACGATTGTGTAGTGCCAATGGTGAAACATGGGGGTAGTTCAGTTATTGTGTGGGGTTGTTTTGGCAAAAATGTGGTGGGTGATATAGTAAAAATAGACGGCATATTACGCAAGGAAAAATATTTAAATATTCTAATTGAACATGCTGTGCCCTCCAGTAGTAGGTTAATAGTTAATATAATAATAAATAAATTGTGTAAAAACTATTTAGAGACATTAGAAAGGGAAAATGTACTAAAAATTATGCAATGGCCACCACAATCCCTGGACCTCAACCCCATTGAAAAATTATGGGATGAATTGGACAGAAAAGTACGTGAAAAGTGCCCAACATCGCAAAAGGACTTATGTAAGTGTTTGCAAGAAACGTGGAAAATGATTTCCACAGAAACAATGAGGAAACTGGTAGAAAGATTGCCAAGATTAGTGCAAGCGGTAATATCTAACCGCGGCGGATACGTCGATGAATCTCGTATTTAATTTTAGTGTAGTATTGGTAAGTTTCACATATGTAATTTTTAATTTAAAACGTTAGATATTTCATAAGAAATGAGAAATTTCATAAAAAATTGGTTTTAGTCACTATTTTAGGCACTTAAATAACTTTTATCCAATGTTAATACGAATTTCGCAAGTGTCCGGATACTTTTGAGCGGTAGTGTACATGACTATATTTATGTAATTAACATTAAAATTACCAATTAAAATGTACCAATTTGTATCATAGAAATAAAAATAGTACTTGAAAAAATAGTACTTATTTATATTTCCTACAAAAAATCATGGAATATTCCTAAAACTTCGCCGCTGCAAGTATATATAAGTATTTACGATGAATTCCTAATCAGTCAATTAACCAGCTTGGTAATTTTAATGTTAATGAGTTGATTAAGTTTAGATTTCAAAAGAGTACTAGTTCCTTTAGGTGAACCAATTTTACCTCATTATCGGATGTTTGTACAAGTTCTAGCTGACTCAACAACATCTGATTTGACCGTATGAATTGCTCTTTGAATTCATTCCATGTCTCCAACTTGTAGAGACATATATGGCAGATAATATTTGGCAAACCGTGCTCATCCTTGATCTAGAAAGGAACAATGCAAAGTTGCAAAAACGGTGAAAGACCAAAAAATGAAACGTCTAAATAAAAAAAGATGATGTAAACATACACTGATAGAAGCGCATTTACTTAAATCGCTTAGTTTCAATTGCACGACCTCGTCGGATAGACTGGTCATACAGCCGTGATCGGTAAGACAAATACGGCATTTCTCTTTTATATCTAATAATTTACGTTTCCTTGGCATCTTCTTTCACTTGTACAAATTATAAGGTGCAATTATACGTATCTCTATTATGATACCGAATACACTGAAGTTAGGTGCAACTAACTATGGCGGGTGCCGGGTGCCGTGACAAGCTATCGATACATTATCGAAGTGAATTGCGCGAAAATTTGTATTTATAAGAGTTCATTTATGGCAGCCGATTTACTCACCCTTCTTTTCAGGCCAACATTCATATGTTTGCAACATTGTGCAACATTACGAGTCGCAACATAGCAGGCTATACATCATAGTATAATAATTTGAAACATAAAACTCAAAACCTAACGCGGATTGAAAGTTGAATATGACTAAATTACAGCAAAGTTAATATTATTACAGTGAAGTAAATATTATAAATAAAATGAATTAAACAGGATAAATCTACTAGAAATTAAAAAGAAACAAGATAATTAAGAAACAAAATAATCATCTGTAAATTTCTGCATATTCTTTATCTTCTGAGATACGTAGCTTAAAATTAAAAACAGCATGCGAAGCTAATATTAATAAACAATAAGTTATCGTATTTTTAATTCTAGTCCATGTATCGAAACAAATAAAGAGTGTACAGAATTTCGCTGATTGCTTTGTTTCTTAACTTTTGTTAATAGTCTAGTAATAATGCAATGGTAATAATTATATTAATGTAATGTAACCATAATACAATAGTAATATAATTGTAATAATAGTACAATAGTAATATAATAGTATATATAATATAATAATAGATTATACAATTATAGTTTACATCGCATCTAACCCCAACTTTGTCTGAATTTCACGACACGAGTTGCGCAGACGCAGAAAGTATCCCCACTCCGCAAAATTCAGCAGCGTAATTCATGAACGTTGTGGGGGAAGGATATGTAAGTCGCCTGAAGTAAATATGTTTCTCTCATACTTCTTGCGTAGTATTTCCGGCACGATTCGAATACATAGCTCATATTCTTAGCTTTAATTTATTAACATGCGTTTCGTTAACGTATTATTCGATATCACGATTATCACCTTAACAATCTTCACGACTTTGTTTGCTATGCTTTATTTGGTTAGCTTTGTAAATATATTTCTATCACACTTTCTGCATAGTATTTCCAACGCGATTCGAATGACGTGGTATCATTAGCTTTAATTTATTAACGTGCGTTTCTTTAACGCGTTCCTTTATTATTCGTTATGACGATTATTAACTTAACAATCTTCAAGACTTTATTTCCTATCTTTTTAATTGGTTAGCTTGGTAAATATATATTTCGTATATGTCTTATACGTAGCATTTCCGCCATGATTCGAATAACGTAGTACAATCAGTAACTTTATTTTGTTAACACGTGTTTTGTTAACGAATTATTTAATATCACCATTCTTACCTTGACAATTTTCAAGATTTTGCTTCCCCTTTCTTATTTGGTTTGCTTCGTTCAATTCATTAACTTGTTTTGATAAATTCGATTTAAACTTGGACTCTTATTTTGTTATAGATGACTGATTAATTTGGAAACTATACACGGTGACAATGGAGCTTAAAGTATGACTGCGAGGACTACAAATGGATGGTAAGAAAAATTTAATTTGCAATAACAAAGAATATTGTACACATTCGTTAACTTTTCGTTTTATATCGTAAATTTTATTATTCTAAATCATTTTAATTTTGCAATTTAATTTTGAGATAAATTAAGAAGAGGTTAAAATTATATCTTTCTCACATTATTTCCATTATCGAATTATTAACTTTTTTAACGCTAGCTTCGCTATAACAACAAATTCTAAATTTCTTAAAGGTTTTATATTCATTTTCATTTCAATCTCATTTTCATTTCTTTCGAAATAAATAAAATTTAAAGTAAATTTTCTCCCGTTCATGATAAAGTCTCTCAAAAGTGTGTTAAAATTAATCGGAGATCATGCTATTAAAGTAATTTGGAATCCAATGGGTTTTAAAAGGTTACGAATAATGTTAGAGTCGTAGTTTATTGTATTTTAGAGTCAGTAACTTGTTTAGAACAAACGTTCGCTATTCGCGCGCAGCCTCTCAACTTGTAAACAAAAAACTTGTCGAGGAAATCCGCGTAGCCTTACTCATCCTACTCGGACGTGTTTTTGTGCCAAACTTCCAGTTGGACACGCAATTTCGAGAATCTTATGCGAGAGGACGATGTTTACGTTTAGGACGAGTGAACGTAAGTACTTTATATACATAGCTCCGATTGCAAATATTCATAATACACTTCTTACACGTGAATACTAGTCTATAATTATTCTATTTCACATTGAGATATTAACTCTTACAACTGTTATAACTTTTTATTAGAGAACCGGAAAGTTAATATATTGGCTCTATTCAAATTAACAAGAGATTCGTCTATGAAATACACTTTATCTACTGTATCTATCTTTATCTTTTTTATCTTTCATCTATTATCTACATTATCTACTATAAATTTTTTGTCTACGAATATATTGATTTTTAATTAACAAAAATTATAAATTAAATATTATAAATAATTAAAAAACAATAAAATAATTAACAATAAGAGTCTCTTCACATTGTCCGGATTTCATCGTCTAGATTCGAAAATAAATGAAATGCTATATTTCTGCTTTCGTTGTTTATAATTAAAGGAAGAAGAATCGCTATAGGTATTTATTTTCAATCGGATAATAGAAATTAATCTAAACTAATCGAATGTTACAACCATTTATTTAATGATTACAATATTATCTATATCTATTATCTAAGGATTACAATTACCATTACATTGACACATTCAAAGTAATGATATTTCTGAATAAATGCTCGATAAGAATAATAATATGATTAAATTTGTGTTTCAGAGAATTTGTGACCGCGCGCAATGCGATTGGTAGAGTCAGTGCTTGTATCGAAAATATATTTGATTTTTCTAAAGAGCAGAGCTGCTTTAATTAAATTTAATCGTAGTAATTATTCGGGAAAGTAAAGTCAGTGTTTGCTCGGCGAATACAATTCACACGGTCGCGCAATCTTTTACTTTTCTTTTTCTTTTCATTTATTCAAATATTCATATCCGGTATTAGAGTCGATCTACGGCTGTCGGCAAATGATCTCGCTCGGTTCCCGAAGCCCGCAATGTAAGTATCTTTGCATTCTATTTCCACTTTCAGTAACTAAAAAATATAGAAGCCAATAAAGTAATTTGTCAAACAATTTATTATTAGATTCCATCTATTAAAAATTCGTAGAGTTCCAATCCTTTCTTGTTGTTGAACGAAAGAGTAGAATTGCTTAATTTGGAATTCGTCAAACTTCCGATTTTCTTAATCTCAATTATGCCAAATAATGAATGAGCAACAGATTTAAGAATAAGTTGTAATCTTCTCGCTCTCTTTTTATCTTTTACAGATCTTGCACAGATCTTCTTGTCCATGGGACTATTGGACATGGCATCACAGCTTTACGGCTTCGCCACATCATTTTCATGGTTTTATGATCTCAAGGCTTCACGACTTCACGACTTCACAGCTTTACTTGACGACGATGTCAGCAGGTTTTCATCCGCCTGGCTGCAGCAGATGACAGCGTAGTCGTCCATCGGCGAGTCGCATGCTTTTCGATCCCTCTGGTCGCTCAATCATGTCGTAGGATTAAAGTTCCGGATCGGCACGGGTGACTGGTTGTATTCGTAGATTTTTCTTAAACGAACACGGTGACCACGGGTATACATTCTACCCGTGGATACATACACTTCATATATTTATTTATTAGATTAGGCTAGGCCTTCTTGTGCATCGCGGTTTTAAATACTACAATATATTTTTAATTAATGAAAAGATTGAGTTGATTAGTATTAATATTATTCTAGATGTCGGTGCAATTAAAAATAAATATTTATTAAAGTCGGATATCTATAGGAATAAATGTACCATGTAATGTCGTAGAACGATTTCGATTTGAGTAACTTGTGATTTTTAATTTATAGCGGTGATGTCGGACACCATTCGACTTCGTTGCATTTTTTAATAATTGTATTTGTTGCACAATCGTAATGAGAATGTATTACAATTACCATATGCATGTATAGATACATGTCTAATGCGTACGCAATAATAATATTTTATGAGAATCCACTATTCAGTCCACAATTATTGAAAGTATTAATTTTTACAGTAGCTTCAATGTAATTAAAGATATAGAGATAGTAAATTTCTTATTTTTTTGTATAAAAATTATGTTAAATAAAATGCGCAAGAAGACATTTCGGGATGGCCAAATTTCTAAATCAAAGTACAAACTTTAATACCATTTTAATATTATAAAAAATATGCTTTGATGACGGAATCGCCCAAGTTATTGTACTTAAAGTTTTAATTTAAAGTCACTTGTTTCACTTTATCAATCTTAATTTCAATTTAGCGTCGATTGTTTGATTTTATTATTCTCAGCTCCAAATTACATTTAATTTCCACTAGAGTTTTGTTAGTTTCTCTGTTTCACAAATAAATGAGCTTTTTTCAATTAAATGGGTAGAATTTCATAGTTTCTTTGTTTATAAATACATTGATTTTCCTCAATTAAATTAGTAGAGTCCTTTCTAGTTAAAGTCAAATCGAAAATAGAGTCACACATCGTTAGTCTATTAGATATGTTAGTAATCATTTTTTAGACAGGATTTTCAGGTTTGATTCTTTCCGTGTCGATTGCCAGGAGCCCAATCACGTGCTCAGGTGCTACTTGGGTGAGCGAAAGGTAATCGGCACGATGACCATGATTTATAAATTTATAATAATTGTGTAGCGACTGACTATGGGTTAGTGAACCCTGCACGACGTATTTTCCACATCGTGTGTGCGTTTGTGTTAGGCTGTGGAATTGCGTCGTTTCGATTCGAATTGTTGCATTATAATCGCGTAATTTATTCTTCGCAATAGTAGTAACAAAAATTTATGATCCTTCACAAAATGGTACATCGTAAATATATTTTCTAATTTTAAATTCCATAAATGCTTGAAATATATCGTAATGCATGGATATACGCGCGCTTTAAAACGCGTAACACGCAATGGTCGCTACCTATAGTCAGGCGATTTCAGAAAATTGCTATGCATTTTAGAGCGTGACCGGTTGTATGCTAAAAACTCGGGTGTCAGAGGCGTCCCGGGACGTTCACTCTAGTGCAAGCTTATTGCATCCGGGTTGTATACGTGAGAATCGTGGAGTGTCTGTGTTTGTGTGCCTGTTTTGCCATTTTTTAAATATAGGGTTAGATAGGATAGGTAGTATACTTTCTGGTGTGTCTGCTAAATATAATTAGGTAGAGCCGGGTAGGTTGACACAGTCTCAGGTCGGGTAGGCAAATTTTCGGTGTCAACCTGTTTCAAGAAATTTGATTTGAACGATCCACGATAAAGCTAGTCTGAACGGAGAATGCTCTTCACTTCTAGCTTTGCGTTGTCTATTTTTCGAATATGGCAACTTAACCGTTAACAATCGAGAGACGGGATATACCAAGCACAGTAATTTTACAATTTCAATAAAAAGTCTGGATATACCCATCACTCACTACGGTCGTATCTTTACTCTGGCTTATGTTAAGTGTGTCGCATTCTATCCTGCTTCTGTTCGACGTGTTCTATGCAGTGATTCCAGTCTTCGGATCATTGTTTTCATTAATTAAACAATTTCCCAAACGATCGAAGTGTTAGACTTTTCTGTTCACATTTCTGTGCTATATTTCATTTTTATTCCTTGTTTTATTGCAGTAGACAGTTGTTAGCATGTTCTGGTTTTTGATTTGTTTAGAGAACTCTTGTTTTCTTTTGTCATTTCCATTCGTCTTTTACATGTCTCGCAATTTCATGCGAGTCTGGTTAGTGGTCATTCTAGACCAGTGTTTCCCAACTTTTTTTGTGCCATGCCCCACCTAAGCCTTTCTAAAATTCTTATGCCTCCTATGTAACATATACATAATTTTTAATTTTCAAAAATTCAATTGTTCGCTGAAGAAACTTAAATGGTAGGTTTTAAGAAGAAATCACTAGGAAATTGTTGAGGAAACACAGTAAGTAAATTTTCGAAACTTATAATGGAGAACTGAAATTCAAGTACAAATAATTTTAATGAAAGATTTTTCGATATTATTTTAATTATTACTACGTATTTCGTTTTTAAATTTAGTGAGATCCTTGCGCTTGATGCTTGCTGCAAAGAGATTTTATGTTAGGTTCCAATTTAGTTATAAGAATTATTACTATATATGAGTATTATTACTGAGAGTCGCCATACGGTTAACTTAAACTCTGGACGAGTCCATTTTCGAATTGCCCCCCTTAACAATCAAATTGCCTCCCTGTGGGGCGTGGGCCCCACGTTGGGAAACACTGGTCTATACTGTTTCTACTTCTTCTTCATTTATACTTTTGTTCAACCATTGACTAAGGACAGGATAGACCATTCATTTATAGGAAATATCATAAATTTCAAACTGAAATTCCAGTCGTGTAAAAAAGCAGAGATTTTTTACGCCTTTTGTGATTTCAAATGGTTATTTTAAGAATTATATTAAATTTGACCATCAAAGTTAGTAAAGTTAACCTTCTATAATGCCATCGTAAAAATAAGTTAAATTCGGGTTATAGGTGATTAAATGATAGACGTGCAATACGAATCGAGATATAGTTCTATTCACATTATTATAGACGTGGATTTTACAGACTAATTATGTCGAAGATAATTCGGTATCGTAATATTTATTTATAATTCCCATCGTTTTAAAAACACTGTTGTCTTATTATAGTCTAAATTACTAATTTATCATGATGTGACATTAAAATAAGGGAGCTAAGTAGCCGCCAGATGATTCTATATAAGAATGGATAATCTATCCTATGCTTCGTCGATGGTTCAACATTTCTCTACGATTGAATTGAAGCGCTTTTATGGAACAATTTCTGAGTAAGCATATATGATGCTCTACTTGTTCCAAGGTGTTACTATCAGTGCGTGTATGTCTCCGTTCATTAAGGGTTAAACTTGCCATTGCAGTCGTGGTCGCGAGGATAAGTTTGAAACGAACGTAGAGTTCGACGTTTAGCACGTTTGCACGAACATCGATTTTTAAAATCGTTGGTCGTCTACGTGTATCACTTACATTTTTATATCACCTTTATGAGTGATATTTTAGATTGCGATTAGAGAACCTCGAGTCTAGATATAAGTTCCATTGTCATTGCACCTGAAGAAAAGAAGAGGCCCGACAATTTGTCATAGAAGAGGGCTGCAACTAATGGCTATCCATCTTTTTTGGTTTGAAAAAGCATGGATGGTGATTTTTATTATTACTTTGTCACTGTGTTCGTAATCAGCTTTGCACGCTGTAGAAATTTCAGGTCTTCAGTTCCACTGGACAAATCGCGGTTTTTCCATTAGCGTTGCGGGAAATTAATTACGGGTTGAAGTAGCGTCGCGCGGAATTACTTACGGTTTAAATTAGTATTGCGGGAAAAGGAAATCGCGGGTTGTTTGATTCTAGAGTTGCGAATAAATAGTACGCTTTTATTATTAGGGTTGCGAAGAAATGATTGTCGTGTTTGACTTAGCGTTGCGAATTATAAAATGTCGCGATTGCTTTTAGTGTCTTTTGTATTAATCCCAAATATGTATGATAGTATATTTGCTTGTAGTTTTGCGATAACAATTACTTTCTCGATTGTCTTTCTTTTCTGCTTAGAATATATTATAAAATTAATTAATTAACACGTTTGTTACTACCTTTTTATTACCTAAAAAGGAATGTAAACACTTTCAAGGCATTTCTATATGCAACATGTAGAAGCAAACGCAAAATTATAGATTGTTCGTAATCGAAAATATAAAAAATGGGGCTACGTAGTCCGCGGATTGTGTGACAAAAAAATTGCATTAGATGATAGGTCTATTCTATACCTCGTCTATGACTGTGATACGAAAAATACCTGTTTCATCGACACAATGGTCCTCTTTACCAACTTGAATGGTTAGATTGAATGAAGTTCTGAAACTCACCGCTTGAAATCGCAGGGTCACAAACTCCTATAAGATAAAAAGTCTGTTTTGTACTTCGTTTGTGACATAATAAGATTATTTTGTACTTTACTGCGTGGCTATGCGATACATATTTTTTCCAAATCAATATATTAGTTTTCCAACTTATTTGTGGTTCATTTGTACGACAAATAGTTCATTTTTCCACTTCTTCATACGAATCTACATTATCATCGTTCGATCGCACGGATATCTAGTTTAGCTACTTTACTTTGTCAATTTTTAATTCATCCGCGCAGTAAACAAAATAGTCTTACTTATCACGATCTGTTCTGTAACAATTACCAAAGTCAGCCTTCAATTTAATAACAATAGTGTTACTAATTAATAGTTAGTAATAACCCGTGGCCAACAGATGGCTGAATATGTTCCCCGAAAGTAGCGCACCGTTCAAACACGAATATGCATTGTTTCCCACGTAAAAACAATTACTTCCTATTTGTACCTGTTTTGCAAACAAAAGAATCTTTTTACTACTCGCATCATACCGATCTTTTCCTTTCATTTAACGCTTTATCGCGACAATGAGAAATCGCAAGTTAAATGAATAAAATTAGAAAGTATGTTGCAAAAAAATCAACGATGTTCCGCGCATCAGAGCGCAATTTCCATAATACATCGAACACGAAAGCAACTGCGGACGTGTTTTAACCTATCTATCTGCTACTTATGTTAATGATGGACACATCGGTCGAGGAACTAGCTAATGGCAAGCGGTCATGATTATCTTGATGAGTCGGCCAAGCTCGGGATTTCTTTGTACACAACAAGGTTGCCTTTTGCTCTTTATTACAACACAAAAACATCTTCGCGTCGTTCCATTCCAAGCGATTAGAGACTGTATTGCATACAAGTCGGAGAACATCGTGTACAATGAAATTCGCAATTAACGTACGTATGCAGCTTGAAGATGCGGATGGAAAATAGCTTCGAGTGTAATGCAGATTTTTTGCGGAGGTATTGCATTGTTCCCTTATAATTTAAAGTTGAAAGTAATTTAGTTGAATTATCGTAGGCTTATTAAGGAATCATTGTGGGAATATTTTGCATTAGGACGTCTAATAAATTTCTGCTGAATTTTATACCGAAAGGATAGAGCCAAACATGAGATTGGAGATGTAATATGTTAGTCGAGTTAAGAAAATTTTACATCTCCCAAAAAAATCCTTTCTGTCAAGTTTCAATCATCTGTTCTTAGTGTTAGAGTAGTTATAAGTAGGCTGAAATTATTTAAGCTTCGATTTCTCTTGTCTTATCACGTAAAAAGATGTGAAAACAAATTAGAGATACTTTACTCAGTGGGAATTTGATCAGATTTTTTGGATACAGAGTCGAATTTTAAAAAATTTAAGAAACTCTTAAATTATCAGGTTACTGTGTTTAACCGAATATTTATGTATTTATTTTGAAATAATTCTGTATTATTTTGTTACGTAATTAGTTAACAGCTTTTCTTTTGTTTTCGTATCCTCAGTTAGTATTTTGAAAATGGTGGAAATAAGTACAAACTCAATATAGATATCTAAGCTATCAAATATCCAAGGCTTTGAAGCGTTTATTTAACGATATCAATTAAAATACTTTATTTTAACAATCGACACGTATCCAGAAAATTGAAAATGGTTAGGCGGCTATTTGCTAGCATTAAAGGGTTAACCCATTGCCTTATTAATTGCTTTAGTTCTTGAAAAGTCCAACTGCTTCAACACCATATCAGATCCAAAACGCTGATATATTATAAGTAATTGTATTCGATAAAACAAAACCTTACAATTTGGCAATACAATTACAATAAAATTTCAATTAATGAGAAATACAACGTGTACTTGTTGTATCCGTGAACCAAAATCAACTTCACGATCCACACTCGTTATTATAATCCAAGGGTTTAGATAACTCTCCTTTGGCGATTCGATTAAAAATTCCCAAATCCAAAGAATTAGAAAACTCTCTCACAGAAAACCTCCTATTCGTCGCGCGAGTGATCGAAACGAAAGCTCTTTCGCTAACGGAGACCACTCGAAGCAATCGAGCACGGCGAAGAAACAGAAGTAAAATCAAGTGGCTCGTACTTACTCGGTGCACCTACATATATACATTGTCGGACGCGATAGCTGGCAAGTCCCGTGGCAAAGAGGAAAGTCTAGCTAACGAGGGAGCCAAGAACAGCTTACTTGGCGGAGGCAGACCATTTTCGAAAGTTCGCCGAGTTGTGTAACAAACTTTACTCAGGATTGGTTGCCCGAAGGGACGGGTGGAGCCGATAGAAACGCGACAGACAAGGATAGACCCGTAGACGCAGACGTACCGAAGTATAATGCGCAGAAGGGAGAAAGACGGTTGGCGGCAAAGGAAGGGAAACGAGAAAGGGATGAAGACAAGGTGAAAGGAAACGACAAAGATAGAGCGTAAACGTATACTGTGCGGTGTGTGGTGGCAAGCAGAGGAGGAAGGGAACCAACGAGAAGAGATCTCCTCGGAGAGAAGAGATTCAGTTAGGATTCTATATAACCGATCCACCGTTAGACGTCCGTCGAAATACGTGCAACTTCGTAATGATAAGCGATACCTCGAGGATGATGCCTCTGGGAGCCCCGTAAACCTACGAACTAAAAAGAAAAGGAGGTTTTGGTTCGGAGTTTCGCTTGTTCGACGGGCAGAAGGATGTTGATCGTTGTCGATTGGCCTCTTGACTCAGGGGAAGTTTTCGAGATGCAGAGATAGCGATCAGAAAAAAAGAGAGCCGTAGTAACGATAAGTGTATTTAACCTTTTAACGGCGGCGTGGTGAATCGGTTCTTGACGCCAAAGATGCTTTATTTTTGACCGCGTGATTTCTGCGTGCGAAGAGAACTTGGTAGACAAGATGAAGCCAGTTGATCTTTGATGGCTAAAGGCAAATTTACATGGTTCGCGTCGCTTGAACTGTATGGTTAATTTAACACTGGGTCTATGGAACTCGGAAATTTGACGGGTTTCAGGTTTCGTGTTTAAAGTTACAGAAATTATAAATATTATTTTTAAGCTATTTATGTTGTTTCTCATTGGAATATTGATATGAATAGCTATTATAGTTCAAGATATTGTCGTCTTTAACTTTGCAACATCTATTTTTTAAGGAAACCTTTCAAATTGTACAATCAGTAACCATAAACCTAGTGTGAGATTGAAAGTAAAGCGAAAGGTGCGCATTGCTATTCGATTAAAGTGTTTTGATTGAATTAAACATTAAAGGAAATCGATAGAAGTTTTATCAATCGTAGGTATAGGATAAGTTCATATGACTTTTCTATCGCAGTTAACCCTTTACCCTCTATTTCCGCTTCTATGGCGACACGCGTAAATTTCTCCACGAGTTAAGATTTAATTGTAAAAATATTGTAAAAATATTCCAAATTATTCATGAGATGCAAAAATATTCCAAATGTTTTGCGCGATATTGTAAAAATATTCCAAACTCATTGTGCAGTATTGTAAAAATATTCCAAACTCTTTACGCGATATTGCAAAAGTATTAGAAATTTTCTGTGAGATATAAAAATATTCCAAACTCTTCGCGAGGAGTGTATATGAAATTCCTTAAACAGGGAGCACTGCACCAAAGCCAATGGTACACCAGAAAATTAGAATATGAAAATGGAGAACGATCTACGCAACGAGCGAGAATAAAAATGCGAAAAAAAGGGGACAGGTTTTTCTTTCGACGTGGTGTAGAATTGCTCGAAGCGGAAGTGCAGCGGTCGAAGAAGAGAGAGAGAGTACAACGGAGTAGGGTTCGAGTAAAGAATCGCGAACGTTCCTTGGCTGCGTTGCCGAATGCAGATCACAGAGCGCGCAGGATGTGGCTGCAGTTGCTTGGCCGACGTTCCTAATTCCGTCGGTCGCGCGGACGTCAAACAAACAACCGGCAATTAAATGCAAATACGGCTAATGCGTTCTGGGTCGAATGTGCAAGTCACCGGGCTCGTTATGGAGATCCACCCGCGGCCATGTTGTTTCCATTCCCGGCCTGTATGCGTTTACACGGCCCTCTCCGACTGTTTCTCTCTTTCCCTCTTTATACGCCCGATCGATATCGACGCGTTTTATACTACACGCACCAGAGATCAAGCAACTCGAAAAGCAACCAAAGAGAGATGCCGCCTTTCGGATAGTGCGGCACGAACAAATACATGAAAATATCGATCGATGATCCGACGAATTTCACCGTCGTGCCACTCCTTTTGTGCATTTCTCAGCCGCCTCTTCTCGAGGGAAACGGATAGTGGTTTGACGGACACGGGGTTGCTTGATGGAGAATCGAAAGCCAACCTCACGCGTTAGCAATATATTGTTTTATTGGGGTACGTTGGATCTTGAAATGTAAAACGTCGGATGATGACGGGTTACGTATTGTTTTACAGCTTGCTATAGTGTTTTAGCGTATTCGATTATTTTATTAGGTGTACCAATAAATGATTGACTACTTTTAACCCTTTATGTCCGGACAAAATAGTATGTAACTGATGTTCGCCCAATTATTTATCCTTTGAAGGCGGAACTTGGCGAATTCTTGTCCAGTTATTAACAGTAGGATCTATCAAGGATATTAAGTTGAGTTTCTTACTTTAAAAATTGACGTGTGCCTAAGAAATTTAATAAACTTGGACAATTTTTGCCAAAATGTTAAAAAGTTTTGTGACAATCGTCTGTAAAGGGTTAAATGTGGCGATGGGTTTGTTGGATCGAAAGATGAAGATTTCTTTCAAGCAGGAGTCCATAGCTTGCATCAAAAGTAACGTTAAATATTATAGAATAAAAGAAATTATGATTAAGATGGGATAAATACTGGATATGCGTAAAAACAAATGTAGCATTTAACACAAAAAGTGAATTATTCATTGTATAATATTCTATACACCTAGTATGAAACTTCTGTGAACCATATAGGGCTAAATTAACCCCAATTGTTTTAAAATTGTTTTGTACTTCGTTCATATTCTTCGTTCACAGCATGATATATTTTAACCCTTTGCGAACGAGGAATAATAACAGTTAAAGGGAGTATTTTGGTTTTGAATTAGTAGCTTTTAAATTTCCAAGCTTTCAAATTCTATGCCCCCAAATTTCCAAAACTTCCAAGCGTTTATTAACGATATTAATTTAAATTCCCTGCTGTAAAACATGATTAGGCGGCTATTTGCAGACACTCGTCCGCAAAGGGTTAACAACAATAACGTATAATATTAGCAATATCACGTATGACTTCTGAGACCATTCTATTTCTCTCTGCAGCCAGAAAAGCCTTTAAAAACTCCGTACTATCCCGTACGCAATCAGTAATCCGCCAATCCGTTCCAATCGTCTGCGCGCGACCAACAGTATCTACGTCGAGCGACTATATGGCGTCGCTAGAACGAATCCCAAGCTTTCGATGGCTTGCAGATATTCCAATTTCCTTCTACAAGATCAACGGGGATAAAGACGGAGGAGCAGTCTCGAAGGACATCGAATCACAGTCCTCCATTCAAAGCACACCGATCGGTAGGGTAAACCGAACCGAAGACGTGGATCAGTCAGGGTCTTCCTTTTTACTTTTTCGCGTTCATAACGCATTGAACTTCGTGTATAACCCGGAGAAGAAATTACAGCAAGATCATAAACATTCAGGATCAGGATCATACGCGGTATTTTATTTTTAATTCGAATAGTGTTAACTCATAAACGTCCGTATATTTATCTTGCAACTATGTCGAAATATCCAGCAATAATTTACAAATTATAAGAATATTTTATAATACCCCAAGGGTTTTAAAATTATTGCTGTAATATGTTAAAAATGTACGTATTTTTTCTGAGTTCTTGTGTAGCTGGTGTTGAGACGTTTCCGTTTCGAATTAACTGCTATATTGTAGATGGACGTTTAGGGTAAAATGAACCCAAAATGATTCACAACGCGACTCTTATTCACCTAATTCGCAAAGGGATAAGGAAAATCGTTTCTCTCGAAACACGAGTTTGTCGAGTTCATCGTCAATTACAATTGCACGATTTTGTACCGTACATAATAAAACCTAAAGCGAAATTATCCCTAAAAACCGCTGCCCTAGGCTACAGTCTACTTAGTCTATACCTAAATCCGCCTCTGCACCTATTGCAATATTTTCGCTGTCCACAACTAATTCCACAGTCTTGTAATACTTCTTCGACTTATTGTACGTTCTGTCGAAGGGATGGACGGGCGTTACGGGTGTTCGGGAGGGTGGAACGTGCAAGTTCGCGTACACATCGAACATGTATCCACATTATGGACCGCGCACGTATATTACGGGGTCTGGATACACGAAGCCGCGGCGTATCGCGCAGAATAGACCAGCGGATTACGGGTTATACACAGTCTGCGGGATTTGAGGGATGTATAGAATCATGGATCTGCGCGGGGCGCAAGTGTGCGTGCGCGCACGCGCCCCGTTGCTGCGTGTGCTCTCTGCTCGCGACTCGATTACGGAAGCTGGGATGAAGCCATCTCGGAAATCCCGGGGGAGACTGATTCGCCCGCCCTGCCTCCAGCCTCAGACGTATCATTGAAAAATCGAAACCCAAAAGCTGAATCGAAATCGCAGGGATCAGCGTTAATCGTTTTCGCGGCTAATGAAATTACGAGCTCGTGGCTGGTTTTAGTTTGCTTTCGAACTAATCGTGAGTTTGCAATGGGGAATTTTTATCCTTGGCAATAGAAGACTTCGCGAGCTTTTGTATAATTTGGTTGAGTTTCATTTAGTGTTGATTTTGCGTAATTTTTATGATATAGAAATGATACAGATTAGTGGCCGGGGCATTGGAATCACTTCCTAGATTGTTCTTACTTGCTGGATCGAATCTTGTGCATGTCTTTTTATTAATCCAACATTAACCCTTTCAATGTTCGATAAATTGACGATATGATTGCAATTAAAGACGACCGTAAGTAGTATAAAACTTGCAGAACAAAGTTTATAAATACCACGCGTTTTCATAGCAAATAAGGGAAGTATAAACATTCCGAAAATTCGTCTTTTAAGATCCAACCTTAATTAATAATTTCTAATTTAAAAGTTTCAACAGTGAAACGGTTAATATTACGCGTTACTCATAGTTCGCATGTGAGAATAAAGTTAATTCTTCATTCAGAATTTTATACCGGCAAGATCAAATCAAAATAAATATTTCCGTATTACTTGCATATTTCTTACTATTTGATACTTGTGATTAGTAAATTTCAAGTCGGATTTGTTCACAAAATTTAGCAATAAGTACAGCTCATCGATTACTTTTGCTCCTAATGAAATACTTTAAATTGCGAGTAACGATTGGAAGATTTAATACACATTTTGCCACGATTAATGAGTAAATAGAAACCGGTCTCAATCAAGCCTCATTGATCATTTTCAACGAAGTGAAACCGATGTAATTTGCGCCACTGATCTGTGAAAACTCGTTCACGGACACTCCTACGATTTGCTTAAATAAACGCGCGCGTGCTACACATTTACGCGTAAAACAGCACGTGGCGGGAACAATATAGAAATCTTGATCCTTGCAACGATCGAGCGTCATTCGTCAAGGTATACAAGCACCCTATGAAATCATGATGGCAATCTCGTTGTATTAAGCCAGCGAGTCACGTGACTAGGATCGCTTGTCATGTTTCATGACATATGTTTCGATAGCAATAGCGCAACATGGATATCTGTATCCGAAGTGTTTACGTTTTTCTCGGTCACTCGTGTTCGTTTTTACTTATTAAACTTATGAAAAAGAGGTTTAATTACACGTTAGAGCTTTGATAAGAAGTTTAATTAAGTCGTGTCATGTGACAGTTAGATGAGAATAAGTTTTTAATTAGTAGACTGAGGATTTTTATGCATTTATGGGGA
Organism: Eucera pruinosa; assembly: GCA_028830335.1. Lineage (NCBI taxonomy): Eukaryota > Metazoa > Arthropoda > Insecta > Hymenoptera > Apidae > Eucera > Eucera pruinosa. Next base: position 28,373,077 of record JAMYCR010000001.1, on the reverse strand, counting down.
AATTAATTCTGTTACGGTCTTATGGTCATTCTTGACTGAATCATGTTCTTAATTTTCTAACATATTCGTCAATTTTTGAACATATTCCAGATTTAATCTCTATGTTGGAGGTTCCTCTTCTCAGAATTATAACACTTTTTATTTAATGTATTATTATAATATAGTATAAACTTTTTCTTTAATTATTATTTTAATAATTATAAAAGAGTACAGGATGTAACCGAATACAATAAAATTTAGAAGAACGTAGCAGGGTTAAATAGGAAAAAAAATACAAGAAAAGATTGGCAGTCTATTAATTATACTATTATTTTATATATTTTTTTAAAATGTTCCGCATGTCGCTTTACGTATACGTATTAAATTTAACATAAACCACTGTAAAATGTTATCTATGATCTCTGTAACTAAAATAAAACAGCCTGTACATGTTATTACCGAACTCCTACATTTTTCATTATTTTGTACTAACAAAATTAGTGTGTAACCTCAAAACATTAATAAGAAACGGAGTGAAACACTTGTATTGAAAAGTCTCATGGTTTCTCTGTAAAAAAATTCACAAAGAATGCCTATTTTGCCGCCAAGTTCAAGTATGAACTCTGAAATTCGTCAAATCAAACGCGTTCCGTAAATCTAGTGCAAAAAATCTTCCCTCTACCCAACGTCTCTTTTCCTCCATCGCACCCCTTAAACTCTATACCTTTCACCCCTCAGCCCAATTTAACCATACAAAGTTACCTCGCTAAAGACACCCCGTCGTATCAAATTAGTTTGCCCAACGTACCCCATATACGATGGAATCGGTATCGTGATCCCTTAAACGCGTACACGCGAAATGGACACACAGCGAAGGGGGTGGATCCAGCGCAAGCGATTCGATTGAAAACCGTCGGCGGTAGGATCCAGCGAATCGCGAGAGGCCGCGAGAGAACCTGGCAACACGGAACAATGCGACCACTCGAGCGCGAGCATTTAATTGTTTCCGTTTCTGTCCGCCGTCGTTTTCATTTCTGCGGAGCGTCTCTAAGCGTCTCCCCGCTCGTTAGGCAGTTCCTTTCGGAACCGGAAGATGTCGATGCTAAGCCACCCTTTCACCCTCGTGCCCTGTGTTAGGTGCCCTCACCCCCTATTCACTCCCTCGAGTCTCTCGAAAGACCGCCGGGACAACTTAATTCACTTGTTTCGACCGACGAACTTTTGTGGCAACGAGCTCGCGATAACGATTCTCCACAGCAGAGATCGGCAACCTTTTCACTGTAAGAAGAGCGCTCTGAATTATTGCTTTGTGACTTTTTAAGCATTTACGCGTAATTTAAATGTACGGATAGGCGTAGAATGCACGAGGTATGCAAAAATATACGTAATACAATCGAATCCTAAGGGGAGAGCTAAAATCTTACAGTTATAGAGGTTTTGACTTATCGGAGTTTTTGAATAACAGAGGTTAATACACACGAGGAAATACGAATTACGAGAAGTACAGATATAGCAAGTTTCATCTTATTGATAGAAGTGTTTATTAGCGATAATAATCCAATTTTTTTACTTTAGTATTAGGTTTAAGGACAATGATTGTATAATTTAACGGGCTAGTGGAAAAATAGGTATTATAGAGTCAGGGATGAAAAAATGGTGCATTAGGATAATTAATCATATTGTTACATCAATCAAAGACAATATAAATTGCTTAAAAATAATACTTATGATTCCTGTAATTTTAAGCATGAAATTCGAAATCCGTAAAATTATCTGTCTTCGTAAACCTAGCGTTAAAACTTGATATGTACCCAGAAAATAAAAAAGCTTGGTCTGCTATTTATCTATCCGCAAAGGGTTAAAACAAAGTACAGATTATTGTACATCCGAACATGCAAATCAATTAATATAAGATCTTAAGTTAATAATTATATTAAACACGTTAATCATTATTCAATTTTTTACCCAATTTATCAGAAACAAATCGTTAGTTTATTAAACAGAAAATCTGTATTTGGATTGTAAAACGTTTAGATGTTTATTTCTACGCGTACAAGGATATGTGGAATTTGTTAGGAAATACAGATAGAAAGGAATTGGATGAATTTTCGCATGGTTTCGCGAAATGTTATACAGGTAGAACGGAACGCTGATGGAAGTTGGATCTGCCAGCTCGCGGTTGGGTTTTCATAAGCCGGGGAATAACGGCTGGCAAAATGTTCCAGACACTTTGTACACATTTGCATACTGCGGCCCGTTTATGCGCGGCATACATAATTTAACCCTTGCTCTCCATTGACGGTTTTGCATTCGCCAAATACGTATAATGCTAGCGGCGGGGTGGTTGTATTCTCGAACGAGCGTTTGCGTTATGCTACTACACGTTAAAATCGTTGCTTATTCCACCACAATTTTTTTACCTACCTTCTAATTACTTTAAAACCAAACCCCACGCGTTTTCCATGTATCATACTTTTATATGCTGCAAAACGATAGACCAACAAATGAGAATATCAAGTATCATCATTTATAATTATTTGAATTACACCATAATGCATTACTGGACTGTGGATGATCACGTAAATTCATATTTGAATATTTACTTGCTTTTTTACCTATTTTTATTTTTGTTTCTTTCATCTTAAACATCTTAAGCCAGTTTTGTATAGTTGAGAATTTTTCTTATGTTTAAGACGTAGGAAATAAAGATAAAAATAAAGGTATTTGAATAATTGAAGAAAAGATTTGATCGCATCAGTTTTGCACCTAACTGTAACTCTGTGTTCAGGGAAAATGATCACTAAAAAAAGTTCAGGCTCCCGAAATTTTCTGCAACCCGGAGATCCTTGCATTTGCAATTTTGCAAACACGCAAGCGTAGTTTACATTCAAACTATTATTCCACCCCTTTTTCTTTTATTAGGGATAAAACTTATAGCTTCATTTGGAATACGAGCTAGTCGATTCCATCCTTAAAAATCAGTCGATGTTAGGGTAAAGTACCCAGTAATCGACACTTCCTATGATGTCATTCATTAATAACTTAAATTGTTGTTACGATTGATACTCGACAAAATGTAATCGATTGTACTTCGCAAGAAAAATAATAGATATGACATTAACTTTAAAGTAGCATCTTAATTTATAATTAAACTCATAGAAAGTGTCGATGTCTAGTTTAATGTCGTTTACTGGGTACTTTAACCTTACAGTAACGAAGGTACAAAATTGGAAAGAAGTGAACTATTTATTGCCACATACATACTACACACGTGTAAAAATTTCTTCCTCGAATTACCACGAAAGTACTGTTCTAAAAGCATCGGATACTGACATACGCTTAGCGGAACGGCGAAAAGAGGAAGGACCTAGGTAGGATTTCACACGTCGCCACGCGTAACGTACGCGAAACACGGTATGCAAATGTGTACAAAGCAGACAAGAACATTTTGCAACACCTCTGGCTTTCTCTCTTTTTCGCCGTGTTCTCCGTTTCGCTCGCACGTCGCGCATGCACACGCGCAAACACAAACACGCGGTTCTCCGGAGGAAGAGGTAGAGGGCCGCGTCTCGGAGCATCGGCCAACCCCATCGACCGCCTCGTGTTCCCCGTGCAACGACCGTACCCCAGGCGTTACGCGGCCCGCGGCGGCGAGCCAACGAAAGTCGCCGTTCTACGGTGTATGAATAAAATATTATTTTCGCGCGTACACGCCCGCCGGACGTGACGCCCTTCTGGCCGCGATTAAAGTGGTCTTTACGCGGTAAAACAGCGACTAATTGGCTTACTCGCAACGGGTGATATAGGGGAATTATGTTGCACCTCGTGTATATCCGTTCCAGAAGAATTCTGGAATAAAAGTTGACTTTTTTCTTTAGGGCTGAAAGGGGTGCCATGAGGTTTGTTGCTCAGTGTAGAGTTGAAGAGGGTAGCGAGGCTCTTTTAACACTTTGCACAAGAGAGCTTTCAATACTGGTTCACTTTTGGCGACTTAATGTTGCATGTCGCGTGCAAAGGGTTGTTTTTATTAGTTATCGTTGATTTTATTTAGTTACTATTCTATTTAAGTAGTTATCTGTCTATATATTAGTTATTAGTCATTAGTTGTCACGTGCAGAGGGCTAATTATTAGTTATGAATTTTTAGTGAAACAATTAGTCTCCGAATTATAGCAAAAATTGCGGTATCGTTTAGTAATTCAATATCACTCGAGAGATTTAAAAGCTGGTTCATTTTGGTGAGTTAGAATCATTTCTATCAACGCTCAATATCATTCATTTGATATTTCCTTGTCAACTTTGCTAAAGGGTAATTGTAGTTCAAAGTTTATAGGCCACTTCAAATTAAACTCGAAAAATTTGCGAGCACCATAAGAATTTTGAGCGAAGATAATAAATAGACAATGGAATTTTGTGCAAATTCGTATCTATTTTTGCAAGCACAATTAAAAAACTAGGTCTCAAATAAGTACATATATTTATTTGTCGGTCTAAATATTATGGTGTATTCTTTGCTTTGTATATTTCGTATCTCTTCGATAATCATGTGTATTAATACGCTTAAATTGTTCCTAAATGCATACAAATCCATAGACCAGTATCAAACAGCAACCCGAAATATTCAATCAAGCAACCGTTCCTTCGAAGTCTACCAAATAATAAAAACAGTTAACCCAACTCATTAACCTACTTCCCTGTCTATAGCGATAAAAGACATCTTACGATAATTATTGTCAAGTCATAAAGTGGTAATATAATTAATCGAGGACATTTCTACCCCTTCCCCCGTGTCCCATAGACAAAGAGACATCGAAAAAGAGAGCAAGAGAGAGAGAGAGAGAGATGCTCTAATTTGATCCCGTAGGAAGCGTTCTCCCGTTTTTCGATCGCGATTCTAGGCAAGGAGCAGGTTCGCAGAAAGGGCAAATAACGTCGTTAGGAGCGACTAATGGAAGAGCCGCGAAAATTATTGCTCAAACGTAGCGTATTTATCGCGTCTGCTATCTCTACTCTCCGCGCGCTCCCCTGACGTGGGCCGGCCTGCCAGCGTGTAATGTATTTTAAAAGCGTGCCTTCCGAGGGCGGCATCAAAAGCCGATATAAAATATGATCAAATAAAGCGAGCGAGAATTAAATTTGCCGGGCTCTTTCTTCGCATCACGGCACCGCCTCGCTCCGTCAAGGAAATTGAGTGAAAACCTTCATTCTGCATACTAGCGAACATCCTCATTCGCACCCCACCGCAAATTCGCCCCTCTGCCCCCTGTGCGGTTCGTTTTTGGATATTTTGGTGGAAATTTGGTATTTATTTGTCGATTAGGCATGGTTTAACACTTTGAGTGCGGTGTCCTTCTGACTTAAAAGTAGTATTTCCATAGAAAGTGCTGATTAAAGTAAAATAAAACTATTGTAGTTATTTATTATTTGCGCAGCGTTGAATGGAATATTTATACGTTTTTCGAGCATGTGTTTATTTCGAACGTCGATCATATTAATTCATGTCGAGTTTATAAGATACTTAAGACACTCAAAGGGTTAAGAATGATCAACCAAGGGATTGATGGTAAAAACAACCCTTGTCAAAATTAGCAAAGTTAGAGTTGGTTACAGGACTCACCATTTTGCTATTCAATTGGACCATATAATTAGAGATAAGTAGACTGCGGATGTTTATGCAAATTCACATTTTTCTGAGCAAAAAGGATGGACTCCGAATAGAGACTTGATTCGCCTATTAAACATCTATTATAATTTGTACCTCATTTCTAATGATTCGCGTATTTCTGCATATCATTTGCATTTTGTAGCTTTTTGCGCATTTAATTTTCCTGTAATAACAACGGGGACAAATTGTTCTAAAAAATAAAACCCCATAAAATAGCCTAACCCAAATGATTATATATTCCATATGTAGTATAAAGTAATCAAAAAATGATTCAGCAATACCTACCAAATCAAATCAACCCGCTTAAGTCACTCTACCCATCGAATCCATTGATCTAACATTCAAACAAATTTAACAAACCAACCCCCAATCAGGTATCCACCTTTTTCTGCCCATTCTCTTATCTATTCTTCAATTAACCCCGTCGTAACTCTTAACGGATCACCAGAGCCACGGTATCAATGAGGCGAAAAATTACAGAGATTTCAGGCAAAGATTCAAAGCTTCAGTCCTTCGTAGAGTCGTCGAAAGGATTTTCCTTTGGCCTTCGATGCTCAGTAAGCGACCGGTGGAAAAGGGAGCAAAAACGATCGTCTCTGGCGGTGTGCTAAACGCGAGAGAGCTCGCGCCGCCGCTGGTACCGTAAAGAGAAAGAGAGCAAGCGAGATGCTGGTACATGTTAGCACGCTAGAATGTAGCACGAAGACACAGGCGGGAAGCGAACGAACACGTATACGTATATATGCAAATGTGTATCGGTGTACGTGTGAACGCGTGTGCTCGGCGAGGATGCCTGCATGGCAGGTTAATACAGTAGCCGCGTAGAGTGGAGGGTGGCTGCTGATGTAATTTTTGCCCGTTTGATGTCTTTAATGGAATCAGGCGCGTATCTAGCAGGCGCCACTCAATTTGCAGGGTGCGACTAATGGCTGCCGAGAGGTAGACACGAACGGACCGACGAATGCTCGGCCAACCCCTCGCTGCTTCGTTTGGTCACTTGCGCGAGCTTGGCCCATACCTGTCATCCCCGGCCTACTGCTACCTATTTCCACCCTGCACCGCTTTAAACACCCTCCCCTCCCTCGTGATGTTTCGTCTTCTTTCTGTATCCACCGTCACGTCGTTTCAGGTGAATATTCCTTTTAAGGGACATTTTGTATCTTACGTGTTTTTGTTAATTGATGTTAATACAAATAGTGTTGCTTGATTTTAAGTTTTAACCTTAGTATGATCTTCGGGTCATTTTGGACCCAAACATGGTCTTATTTTTTGTAAAATAAGGTTTGACAGGTTTGAGATAAATGTTAAGAAGTTGTTGTTAATATTTGTATATTATACGTATTATGTACATGTTATACATTGCAGTTTCAATATTGAAGTAGTTTCTTCTTACCAGTATAAAACATTTTTGAAGAAAGGATGCGATTGAGTTAAGTAGAATCATGGAGATCGTAGCAGGGTAAAGGCTATTGGTCTTATATAGCAATATTGTTTTTGGAGAGTTTTTAGGTTGGTCACAAAATTCTGTCGTATTTTAAACACTTCTAGAAAGAACACTTTGTTAGGCAAGGTATCACTGAGGTTTTCAACAACCTTTTGCTATATTAGGCAGGTTTATTATATTATCCTCGAAGAAATCTAATTTTTTCGGCAAAGATTTCATATTTCCAATTATCTTCCAATTCACTAATCTGTTAGGATTAATATATTCTATCATTTACACTATCTTTTCCCAGTTTGCACTGCATTTTTACATTTATAGTAGCAATATAATACGGTGTATACATCAACGAAAATGCATCTTAATTTCTTCCATTTCGAGGTAATGTTAACCACTTTGCAAAGAAATTGCAGGACATTTTAGTCAAACTAATAATTCACACATACTTTAAGTTGATAGCGTTTCAACTTAACCAGAGGCACACTTGGGAAAGTCTAACATGCATTAAAACTTGCCGTACGCGAGATCTTAAAACCAGCCACGAATGGCTAGTACTCGCTTGGTAAAATATATTACGTTCCGCTCATTATCGCGCTATTCTTCGCGAGCGATCGCGCGGAATGATAGGCGAGCAACGAGTGAGTGTATTTAGTCGAACGCTTCGACCTAAATGTTTGACATTAGCGAGAGACGCAGGGTCGGGGGTTAGTAGGTGGCGTTTCACCCCCTCTGGAAACGTCCCTGCCCCTCGAAATGCGTTTTCACGCCAATTTGTCTCTCCGGAAGCTTTCACGAGTCTTTACGCTTCCCTCTCGATGGTCGCGCGTTTCTCCATGTAACCACGCACAAGCGCGACATTTTGTCGTCCGACGTGTATAACCGCGTGCCCCGTCGATGCCATCCGCTGAATCTCGCGAGAGAACAAAATCGGCAATTTAAAGATTGTCCGTAGTTCCCTCTTTGTCCTCTTCGTGGTCCTTTTTTTGGTTGAAGGTTGGTGCCCTTAACAATTTTTTAACGATTCCATAGTTTCAGTTTCGATAGATGAGAGTGGAGAGGAAATTAGGATTGTTTTCATGCCGACTTTTGCTATAAATTCTGTCCTATTTTTTACTATAATTACTCGTCGTTGTACATTTATATTAAAGGCGGTTGTAGTAGTAGCAAAGGATGGGATAGTTCATCATAAAGAATTTAGTTTCTTCCTTTTCCATTCCGATATCCATTTATCGATGGAAATAATAACAGCTAATACTAATGATACTAATTACCTGAGGTGGTGCAAAGTTCTTCTCAAATAATATGAAGAATATAATAGCAATCCAAACTTAACTCATACTTCTGTAATGTTATTTTAATGCGTATGTAGGTAGAATATTTCTATTAAAACAACTGCGTACATATAAACACTATATTTTGGACACTTTATCCGAATAGCAAAAGGTGCTCCAAAGTTTCAAACCGTATCAAAATGATTCGAGTTAAAGCGAGATTTATTTCGATTCATAGAGGCTTTCGCATCGAACAAAATTATCGTGTTATCGAGGTTCGGCTGTATTACCGTGTAATCACTTTCCATCTCGATCCCGTCGTTTCAAAATACCGCATAAATCTGCTCGAGTTTTGCCTCTTCAAAGGAAGAGTCGCGGAACCCCGTGGCTTATAAGCGGACACGCGGGCTTCGCGTAGGCTAATCGCATTAATCGCGCGAAACCACAACGGTTTCTTAATATTATAGGAACAGCGTATTCAGGAAGGATAATAGATCGGACGAGAAGTAGCGATTCGATCGGTGGCGCGTGTGTATAATAACGAGAGGAAACCCGGAGGAGCTTTATTTCCCTCGGGAGCTTAAAAGGCCGCTCTTTGGAGCCCATTCGGGAAGAGGCGAGCAAGAGCAAAGATGCGGAAGATCATATCGAAGCAGATAATTGGTCGGTGATCCTCTCTCGAAACCCTAAGCGTCTCGTTCTCTTCTTCGTCGACGGTTCAACTCGTTTCGTCGACGAAGAAGTCTAGGGGAAAGGGGGACACCATGGAATCCGTGGATTGCTTTAATTAAAAGCAATCTCAGCTACCGTTCCTCTTTCTTTTTCTCTTTTTTTTTTGTCGTCCCTTCTGTTCTTCGCGTTGGAAGAACAAAATTGCTTCATAGATATCTGATTATCCGCTATCGGTCTACTTCTCGGCTGTGTTTGATATTGATCAAAATTGGAACAATTAGAATATGTATATCCAGGTACTTATTGGGCCGGTGCATTTTTGGTGTATTTTCAATGGAATTCGTTTATTCTTTGAAGAAATAATTGGTGGCTTCGTGGTTGGACAAAGTGATGGGCAAAGATTGTGAAGATATAGCAAAGGTCTGATTAATTAAGCGAATTATAGTGCAATTTATTCATTTACGATCGAACCCATTAACAAAATTTTACACTCATCTAATATTTTGGTTTTTGATAGAATACAATTGAAATTATAAATTGAAGTTAACAATAAGCATTAAAATTTCTGAGGAGTTAAGTTTACGAACTTTCCGAGTAACCCAATATATTATGGAATGTTAACATCCATTACAGTATAATAACGAGTTTTTACAATTAATGTACCGCTCCAATTGAAAGGTACAAAGAAACTCTGTTAAGACAGGCAATAAGAAGAATTTTTATTTTTATCGAGTTTGTAAAACTTTCTTTGCATAGATCGATACACATATGTATGTGGAAATTGAAAGCTATTCAGTTGGATTCAATTTAGAATGTTCGCTTCATTAAAGCGTGACTATCAGGATTTAGAATCAATTTCGTAACCCCTTAAGCAGGGAAAGCGAATATCATTCGTCATAGCAAGTCATTTACACGGTCGGTCGGGCAGACATATGTAGTATGTTCGACTACATCTCTATCCACTATTACAAACGCGTGTAACTTCTAGATTAATATGTACGTATCCGTAGTAACAATGTAAACTATAATTGTACATTTCATCGATAATTGATTACATACGTTTTTACGTTGTATGCGATACCGTAGATTTTGCTTTATTTGCATTTACGAGAAAACAATTTATTTATTTTATTCATTTACCGCGAAGACTTTTTAAGTTTAGAGTTTCAAAGGGTACCGATTTAGGATAGCATAATATCAATCAAAAAATAATTAATACCTATCAAGCACAGAAATTGCTTTAGCTGATAGAATTAATTATGCTAATCATAGAGAAGACTCTGCTTTGTTAAAGTTTCTCTATTCCAGTACGAAAATTACAATTAACGTATTTACGATTTTCCGTGTACTTGTGAACTCTATCGATATAAAGTATTTGAATTTAACACTAGAACTAAGCGGTCAAAATGACTAGTTACAAATTTACCATAAAAGTTATATAAATTTGCAGCAGTGCATTTTTTAAGATACTCCCTGCTTTTCTGTACAAAATATAAGTCAAGATTTATTGTACTTCAATCACGTGGGCTTTGCAAATGTCTACCATTATTATTTCATTGGTACAAATAAGTATACTTTAGTCGTCGGTAGTTCTAGTGTTAAAAAAGGAAGGAGCTAAATTTAAAAGCAGTCTTTTTACTGTATAAAATGCAAAGTTCCTTCGGTAAAAATAGGTATTTACAAAAGAGCGGTAAAAATAGTGTTAAAAACTTGGAAATGTCTAAAGCTTCTCTCGATGCACGATCGCGACGTTACGTTAGCGTGAGCGACGGTATCTCAGGTTCTATGATGACGGCGGCATCGCAGGGTGATTACAGGCCTCGTCTCATCGGTTGAGTTGCAAGGTCGAAAGCTCGATGAATCAAAAGGAGAAAAGAAAAGAAGCTCGTGAACAGCTCGGCAAGGTATCTACGGATAGCGCAAGCGGATAGCGATCAAAACCTGCATTCGACTTCGTGAAGAGGGTACAAATTTAGCTTTTACGATGGCCGAGGGTGAAAAAGATCATTGATAAAGGCGCAGTAAACAGTACACGGTGGATAGAAATAAGATGCAAGATGATTAAATTGCGAAGTAAGGAGAACGAGTCTGCTTTCACTGCGAGAGATAAAAATAAGAATATAACAAATTGTAAACGTGGAAATTAGAATTTTAATGGTACCTATCATAGTTTGGCACTACTTCAACTCGTGAATTTTAATGCTAGCGCATTTATTTTACGCAGTAATTTACTTTTCTGTACTTCTTTCTATAAAGTATGCATCAGATTCTGAGATTCTGGCGAATTACAGTGCCCACCCCCAATTACCGGATAATGAACACATTTCTAAAAAATTAAAATTAATCCTTGATTAATTAAGAAACATGCAATAGTAATTTTTTTCTTTCTTTTTTAATAAGCTTCATGAATATATTTACGAATGCAAATAAAAAGCATTGCAGTAGCTTTTGTTTCTTATTTAATTTTTCAGAAATGTATCCATTGTTTGGTAATTGGGTAGTTATCCTATATAAAATATCTAGATCTTTATTCGGGTTCTACTTCTAAATACAATGATTTCTGCCTTACGAATAATCGACTCAAATTAGGATACAAATTATTGCGTACCAGTTGTCCCTCAATTTTCAACGCGTATTAACAAATTGTTCTTTCCTAAATTATTTATAAAATTGAACTAGTGTGCCCGTGAAACAGTAAATAAATAAATTGCAACATTCTTCGATACAAATGAAAGTTCAGAAAAGAGTCCAAGAAAGTTTTCGTTGCTTACGAAGTATACTCACATATTAAATAACATTCGCAAGAAAGAGGAAATCAGAATTCTACAACAGCATATTCCAACCAATTTCCAACTTAACTCTTCGAGGCATAAGATATTTTTTTCTAATTTTAACCCTTTACGGATGATGCCGGCAAATAGCTAAAGATTATTTAAATCTTTTTGGACACAAATCGGTGTTGAAACCAAAGTGTTGCAGTTAACGTTAGTAATAGACAATATTGTTAATAATCGGACGAGAATTTGATATCTTTCGTACGCAAATAGTTAATAATTGCAGGAAAATTCGTTCAACATTATCGTGCTCCGTCCGTAAAGGGTTCAAATTTATAAGTAGGTTTAAACAAAAATCCCATGTCCAATGCAAGTTGGACATTTTCCATACAGCTTCAAAGAGTGAAGCAGACACGCATATCAATCGTGCCGAAAATGTCAATTTCCTAAAATAATCGAACCGCGCGTCGAGCCCGTTCCTTTCGCCCTGTCCATAAAAGACAAAGTTTACACTCGAGAGCAGAAACGAAAGAGAACAATGGGACACAATGCTGGCTAGCAGAGCCGCGGTTCGACTGAAAGAGGCTCGTGTGGACGAGACCAAAGAAGAACGGAGGAACAACCAAAAGAAACGAAGCTGAAGAGCAGTCCAGTCGATGAAGACACGGAACAGAGAAGAGAAAAAGAGCTTGACCAAAGGGCAGTAGGAGGAACTCGAGGAGGATAAACCCCGCATTGGCGGAGAAGGGACGGAGCAAGAAAGGTGCAAGAAAGGGAAGATGGAAAAAGAAGTAGGAGGTGGAGGCGCAGGATTTGAGTCTCGGAGCAGGCAGGATAAATAAACGCAACGCGCCGCCCTCTCATCTCGAACACCTCTATTTCGCCGCTGTTCGAGACGCAAGTCATCCTTCGTTTCACTGACCGTGAATACACGGAGGAAGGGAAGATGAAGAGGAACACAAGAGAACCATCTTCTTCAGCTTTCGTTACTCGCTATGGCTGCTCGTCATTAACCTTTTCTCGATGATAGTAGGCGCGGCGACGCGATACTCGCCGATGAAGATATCACGCGAGTTTTGTGCATTTTGATGAAATATTGTTTTAACCTCGTAAGGCTGAAACTTTTCTTCCGGTTTCCTAATAAACCGATCGAATTTTGTGGCACAAATTCATTAATTTGGAATTTTCCGATTTTAATCAGCTGCCACTAAAATAGAGGAAACTAAGAAGATGCGACGTATATTGAAATTATTAATTAACGGTGATGTACAACTGTCTAAAAGAACACAGTTTACTTGAAACCGTCCTGCAATAACGAGTTACACTTGTTCTAAATATTATGGTTTAGATTCAACAAAAACTGATGGTGAAATTGAATTTTTAACTCTAACTTTATCTTTGCCTTATAAAGTTGGGGGTTATTAAATAAAAATTGCCGATGATATTTAAATGACTTGTACGTGACATGATATAAAAGCACCACGCATCTAACACTAGTAAGCAATAAAGTAATCGTAGGGCAATTAGTTGAGAGATTAATGGATTTGATCATAAATTAATAGATTTGTACGCTCCTTAAAATTCTGAATATTTAAAAGGACGTCGTTATGTCGAATTTTCCACTTTTGTACATTTCCTTCTAAAGAAGCATAAGAAAATAGCCATTGTTTTAAATTGCGTTCAATTTTAGCAAACAAACAGAATAAGTGGCTTCAAAATGTTCACAAGTCATGTATATTATCTATACTATCTAATAATATATTATCTAACTCTTTATGTTATCTTTATTTATATGAAATGAGGTTTTTTACTCGTAGAAATAAATATAAGTATAAATATAAATAAATATCTATAAATATAAATGAATAAATATATTGAAATGGATAGGTGTACAAAGATTTTCGTGAGTGACTATATCTATGAAAACAAAGAGTAGCCTAAAAAAATATTTAAAGATCGTTTAGAATCTAGCAATTACTATCCGAGCTTTCAAATAGAAAAGAAAGGAAGACAGTTATGAGGATATTTCTGGCGTTACTAATGCATATTCCAAGAAAATCCATTAAACTCCGTTTCCAAAAGGGTTGAAGAAGTTGGACGTAAATCTGGAGTAACGACGACGCAGCGCACCTGTCCAATCGCCATAGATGGTGGCTAAGATGTTTGTAATGCGACCAAGTATCGCAAGGTCACGAGGCCAGCGGTACCTGCTGCAAATTTGACAGTTTCAACCTGGCGATCTGCGAGCTTTTCGTAACGAAGAATGACCTGCGCCCTTTCGGAATAAAGCCGCCCCCATCAAATCGGCTTTGCCGGAACAGTAAATCGGCCTGGAAAATCTAAAAGAGGTAATCCACCAAACAAACCTCATTTTACTAGCGCAGTGACAAGAAAAGAAGCGTCTGATTCGGCTTTACTAATTTCTTAACTTTCCTGCCTCCCGCGTACCTTACCCCCCGGAGCAACCCCCGTAACTGCTCGAGATTCCAGATAACTTATAGTTGAAATTGCCTTCGCGAATTGATATTCCTTTTTAAAAGGAAATACATATTTTCGGTAGGTGGAGTGAAGGAATGTGATAAATAGGAAAAATTGGGGGTGCGATTGGAATGTAGGAAGATAACATAAAACATGAGAATATACAGCAAACATATAATTAAGTTAATAAAATATGTCGTAACTATCGGCTTCGAGAAAATTGGTTTTCATCGATGGATATTCTTCTAGTATTACTTAACACTTTGCAGGGTTTTATTTGCAACAAAGAGCGATGCCAATTTTAAGATACGAATTATTAATATTAACCGTTTCATTAATTTACATTAACGCGATTTAACGAATTAGTAAGACAGTTACAACATTCTTAACTCTTTGAAGCACAGAAGTATGGAAAATATCCCACCTTTTTCTTTATACCCAACTCGCATGGTGGCACTTTTTTTAAACTTACATACAAATTTTAAAATAAAAGAAGTAGATTGTGCTTCGAAAAGTTAACATATGAAAATCATCGCTACATCGATCAGAAATTCATAAATTAACACCAGCGTGCTTTGTTGTGCGATAATGTAAATATAAAATAATAATGTCATTAATAAATCTAGGATTAATGTTTATCATGACATTAATCATTCACCATTACTATAAACATCAAGCTTGAGAATAGTTAAGTGCACGCTTACTCCATAAATCTTCAAATTCAGTTTCGTCGAAAACTAAGGTTCCCATAAACAAATTTTATTCCACATTTTCTGTTCAACTTTCCACCTACATTTATTCCCCTCTGGGTTGTGCCACGATTAATATGGCACATGTGCCGTTTTTTTAATGTCTCAATTATATTCGTTATACTCCCGTTATTTTCTATTAAACATTATAATAAAACAGGAAAGTCAAAGGGTAGAAATTGCAGTCGTACATACGAGAACGATAGAAAGGCGAGACAAAAGAGTAGTTCTCGAGAAAAGATGCGAAACTGGTTGCGGAGGGCCAGTGGATTTTCTGGATCGTGCCACATAGGGCGGTTCGCGCGTGATTTGCGCGATTACCTGTAATGACGCTCGATCTCTCACGGGGGTCGTGACCGATCCCCGTGTGTGGGTACAGCTTCGTGACAATGGTCGCTCATTATCGGCTCGCTATTGGCCTATTGTTGCCGGTGAGAGAGCCGGAACGGCCTTACCGACTGCGGCGAGGAGTGATACCGGCTCCACCGCATCGGTGACTCGTCCTTTTTCGACTTGTCGCCAACCGAATCGTATTCCAAATGCTGCACGCCGCGAATCGGCGGTGAATGATAAAAGGCGAATTTCAAACGATCTATGATTTTAATGCCACCTACGCCAATCCCCTCCACGGATCGCGAGCCACGAGTACTATTCGAGAGATAATGCGATGACACGCGGTGAATATGATGCCGGTCTTGTTGCTAGATAGACGCCACTTTTGAAGAATTTTTAGTAAGTAGATTGCGCACCTTTGTGCGAATTTGTTCTTTCGTAAACAGAAATAAGGAAGTGGAAGATAAATATAGGGTAGTTTCACCGTTTAAACATTATAACGTCATCTTTAGTTTCAACATAGGAAAGTGAAACTTAATGTTAGGAATATTAATAAGAATTTGTTTATACTTGTCTCAGAATTAGGGATCGTTTGATTTCTTCCCGGTCTGTTGCAGTTATCATTTAATACTCGGGGTAGTTTGTATTACTTATTGGTACTCTTATGTGTCACACTTATGAAAGACATTGCATAATGTGCGAGTGGTGCAGTGAATAAATATATGAGCCGTTGAATGCAGTTACGGTATAAGTCAAGAGAATATTGAATATCATACACCTATCACGATTCCCTCGCAAAAATGATATTACTATCTCAATTGAAGCTTCATCAAAATGGCACACAAGAAAAATGTGCAACTACTTTTTATATTATTGTATCTTACAGAATTGTATCTACATAATTTTTAACCCTTTGTTCTACAATTTTTTAACTACTGTACTTATGTAAGATATCGTTAACAGACCACAGTTCCCACGTCTGTTCGAAATATTAAAATATTCTGCATAATTCGTATTTAGCGATCCTTAATCTTCTGAAGTGAAATTAAAGCTAAAATAAAAATATTGTTGTATTGCAAACAGAATTTATCTTGAATTCGTGCCACGAGTGTGGCTCGTTATTGTAAATCAAGGGGGTTAATTATCCAGAAATTAACTTCTTTAACTTACACGACACTTTTGCATTCAACGGTTCATATAATGTCGTCCGAAAACTAGTTTGCAATAGAAATTCAATTCCAGTTCAAAATGTCCCTGCATTCCTCTCTCGCGTCTGTCGAAACCCATTCGACTTGCCGTGGTTAAGTGTTATTATTCCCGGTCCGTAACAAGTTAAAAACGTCCACAGTGCCTCCCTCGCTCTACGTCTTTACGACCGATTAATATTCCACTGTTTCGCCTCGGCTGTTCGCCGAGAAAAACCAAGAAAAATAATTTCCCATCTCATGGAGGCCGACGTGGCTTGTCCCTGTAACCTCCCAGCTCGCAACCCCTTCGCGCCACCCCCGGCTGGGGCTGGCTGCAGCCAGAAAAGCAAGCAGAAAACGTAGGCAGAAAGCTGAAACCCGATGGGCGCAGCCAGGACGCGCTAAAACATGCAAAATCATGCAAATTGCGTTCGTTCGAACACCCTCCGCCTCGTGCACCTCCACCTCCACCCTACATCGGCTTCCTCCGCGTTTTACCGATCCCATCGTATCTCTCTCTCTCTCTCTCTCTCTTTCTCTTCGTCGCGCCGCGTCTTTTTCTCTTTTCCCTTTCTCTATTTTCCCGTCGTTTGCTTCATCTCTTTTTCGCCACGTTTTTCCTCCGCTTTCGCTGTCCTTCTTCAACCCCCGCCCCGTTTGATTCCGCACCGCTTCTGGAACTAACGTTCCTGTCTCACTCTTCTTCACCGTGAAACCCCCTCGTACAAGCGAGTGCCAGCGTCAAAAATGTTTCGACGATTGCGTGCCGCAGCGTTTGTTCCTTTATTTTTGCCGAGGGGTGGAATAGCAGGCTGGGCGGGGCCGCTGCCCCCGGGACACAAAAGGGGATGAAACTTCGCCCGCCATATTTACGTCTCTACGCCGAGTGGGAAACGAAAAAAGCTCCGGAAAATCGTTGTTGAGCCATTCAACCCTTTTTTCGTTCTTTACTGTCATCGGGGACGGTAAGGGTTGCCGTGTCGCCGGCTGTGAAAGGGTCGAGAATCATTTTTTCAGGAAACTGTTTTTAGAGAAGCGTAGAGGAACGGTGGAAAGACTGGAAATAATTCTTGTTGGGTTTGATGTTTTCTTTGTTCAATGTATTGGGTTGTAACATGAATTCGTCCCATTTTCCCGTCCTGTCTTCGGACGTTTTTTAAATTCCAGAAATTCTACGAGAAAAAAACGCTTCGTCTGCTAGAAAAATGGAAAGAAAATCATTTGCCAATGTGGCACGTATATAATTAATTTAACTTACTTGTGAATTTATAACTAAATGATCTTAAACACATTAATAAAATGAATATATGTTACAACTCAATAGATATGGTGTATCGTTCATGTACTGTTTTGTTTCTTGTTCATTATTTATAGTTATTGGTAGTTTTCCTTTTTGGAGATTTAAAAGTCAGATTAGTTACCTTTCTGTTTAATGTAGGTGTATTAAGTATTTATTATAGCTATAAATATGTAATAAACATTTATTACATACATTTCATTAGAGAAATAGAAATCTGTTAAATGAAAATCAAACGCAAACGAAAGGAAAAAGTTGGCGAGGATTGCTTTTGTTATGAACTCTTCAATTGTATTAAACTTGCTACGGTCTATAAGATTTCATTCCATTTGATGATACTCTTTGTTCTTTAGAAGAGTTGTAGAATTAGGAGAAATAGTCGTTCGATATAAAGATTGAAGCGAAAAATTATTTACAATTTTCTAAAGTATAATTTGTTTATACTTCAAGACTAGAAAATTTCTTACAGAAGTAAGAACAGTAACGAATCACAAGTATTTCAAGGGAAACAACAGGATTATGATTGTAAAGATTAACGCGTTAGTAACTAAATTAACGCTAAAGCTACCGGCAACTGAAACATACTTATTTATACCGAAGAAATCAAAATGACAGATGATTGGAAAAAATATATGGTGCAACTGAAATGAATTTTTATTCACACTTTGTAAAGGAAATCATGGAATTTTCTCAAAAATGTATCGCTGCAAATTTATATAATTTTTATGGTAAAATTAGTGATCTGTCATTTTGATAGCCTTTGTAGTTTTAGCGTTAATTATAATATTGACCTCGTCTATAAAATGAGAATCAAGAATGAGTATACTGTTTACAAAAGTAATATTACAATACAACTTGTTCATTATAAATTATTTCGTAACTATATTATAATTTATTTATCCTAATTACCCATTTACCATTTAAAGGGTTGAAAGATGAAAACACAATGAGTTCCAAATATTTTACAGTTCCCTAAAAATAGTAAAATTAATAATAGTAGATAATAAATATATTAGGAAACTAATTTTCTAAAAGTTACCAAAGCTATCATCGTCACATTTTATATTAATTCAACTTACAAATTGCGTCCTGTGTCGACGTTAAATTCGACAGCACAAATTGTTTATTTTCGCGGCTGGACAAAACGGAATTTAATTTTTCTAAAGTGTGCACTTTTGATTCGTATTGCAACTCGAATTCATAAGGCAAGAGATTTGAATTACCGTATCTCTTATTTCACCCCAAAAATCGCGTCATTTTACCGACTTCATACCTTTTTCAGTGATCCTCTGATATCCAACGTACCTGTCGCCGTTCCTCTGCATATCTTTTGCATTTTGTCGCAGTTTTCCCGAGCTTTGATAATCCCGAAGCGACATCCGTCCGCGTAATCCGACTGCTGTTCGCTAATGAAATTAACAAAAAAAAAAAAACGGGAAATAAGAAAAATGGCGGAAATAAAGAGGAGATACTCGATGGACTAGCAAAAAAAAAAAAAAAAAAAAAAATATGAAAGAGTCGACGCCAAGGGGATTTGCAGTGGCGTTGATTAAAACTGCGACGATGTATGGCTGCATTTGACGAACTGGTGAATTCGCGGCCGGCTGTTGCGAGTATAGTCGATAATACGCGCGTGGGCGTTCATTCGAGCTGGTGCAATCTTTTTTTCCCTCTCTTTCCTGTTTTTTTCTCGATTTGTTATTTTTTTTTTTTTTTTTTTTTTTTTTTGGTTGGTTGGTTGGTCGTTGCTCGTCGACTACAAAAGAAACGGAATGGCAAATTCCTGAGAGTGCAGCCGCCACTATAATTGAACACGCATTAGTCTTCATGCATAAAGGATATTTAATATAGAGACCATCCCTCGCGAGTCCGCGTATCTTCATTATCAGATTAATTAGAATTATTAATTAAACCCCCTCCCCTTTTTTCGTTGCACCACTCGTAGAACGTGGTACTTATTTTTTAATGCATCGGATCAGCAGCTTCTTCCTGTATTAAGCCTTTTGTGGAAAATTAAAGAAGCTGTTTCCATCTCGATTATTTCGAATGTTCGGAATGTTTTAATATCGGCGTGTTAAGAATAGATTTTTGTTAGAAAGTAATTCTTAGCGAAGAATTTACTTAACCGAAGTTTTCAAGTTTCGAATTCTTTCATTTTCTTCTGGTAGAAGAATTGTGCAGGGACTCAAAAATTGTGACAACTGGATTGCGGGTATTTATGCAAATTTATATTTTTGTAACCATAGTTAGAGAAACGAGACCAAAATGGAGATTAATTTCACTCTTTAAATATTGTAACATGTGCCTTATTTTAGATATTTGATGCCTTTTAACGCATCATTTGCATTGCGTGCCTTTTGGCATATTCAATACTAAAACTACCAAGGCGGCCAAAATTACCGGTTGGTAATTTAGTATAACAATTATACAATTTTGCAGCGGTGCATTGTTTCGAATATTTCACGATTTTCTGCACGAAATAGAAACAAAGACTTACTTGATTTGCGCCATATATCTGTTTCAAGTGTCTATCATTTTTTCTTATCTATCACAAATTAGTATAATTTAGTCGTTGGTAGTTTTAGTGTTAAGTTCTCTATATAAGTGCATAAAAATCCTCAGTCTAGTGATAACTTTTCAATATTAACCCTTTCCGGACGAGAAGTAGTAACATTTGTGAGAGTACTTTAGTTTTTAATTCCACGACTTTGAGTTTTCACGCTTTTGAGTTCGAAACCATTTCATTTCCAACGATTTCAAATGTTTATTATTACGTTAAGTATTCATTGCATTAAGTTTTGTGCTTTAATAGTCGACATGGGTTCGGAAAACCAAAAAATCATTGGGCGATTATTTGTCGACGCTCGTCCGCAAAGGGTTAATTCCTTCATTATTCTTATTCATAATATTATTCTTTATACATACATTACTATACTATGTAATGTATGTTACAACATATACATATATATATATGGTACATGTATGTATGTATTACTACATACATACGTACATTAATATTATTCCTTCACGATGGTAATAAGAAGTAACGTGTCAAAAACGTATTCTATTTTCTTTCATTTCGAAGCTGCGTTAATCATAATAAACATAATCCTCCGTTAAGATCATTTTTCAAATAATAAATTTTAGTGTCTGCTATCAAATCCTATTCATATGAGTATTGCTATTTAAGCGCTGCGTAGTAGAAAAGCTACAAGACTTTTTGGCTAACCTAATATTTAACAAAACTGCTACATCGCCACTTGACGATATCCCCAAAAAGCTCGAGTCAATTTCTAGAGCGTGTTCGAAACAACGAAAATCCTCTCGAGTGGATGTTTACGAGGTTTACACAGAGAGAGGACAGAGTTTCTGGCGGAGAGGTGAGAATCGAAGGGAAGAGTCTGGAAAAAGAAGCAGACTGACGAGAATGAAGAAGTACCGTTTCGAAACCGAGCAGAATCATCCGACTCATCGCGCGAAATTACCCAGTCGAGTGGGTTCCATCTCGTCGAATTAGTTGAAATTTTCTTTTCGTTCCATTGTACCTGGTCCCCGATCTGACACTGATATAAGCCCGCTTTTCAGACGTTCACAATGGAGATACGAGCCGGCTAGAAATACCAACGGACCGTCCTCAGTAAATCCTTCTCTTCTGCTTGTGTTTCATTTCGAATAAAAATAACAGCGCAACAATATTGTCGGTGATTCGACGTTTATTGAACGCGCGTTGTCTGGATCGGTTTCCAACATGAGTCGTTCGCCCCGACCGTTGCTATCATTTACGACATATAATTATGATATTATCCGGCTCTTTTAATTTCGATCTTAAGCCGAATGCCACGCCAGCCCGCGTTCGCCTGTTATTAGCCACGGAATTGTAGAAGCCGAATTATCGTTCCATTTGTGCTTCCAAGGTGTTTGCTTCGATGCTTTCTAATTTTGCTTAGTGGCGCGAAAAATAGTTTGAATTTTTCAGAGTCGTTTAATAGGGGAACCTATTAAGCGTACGAATATAAATTCACTATTGTTGAATGAGTTAACAAATTTGTTTTATCAATAATTCAATTAGACACCTACAATTTTAGAATCACAATAATTATACATAAAATAAAATAGCTATTTGATTTTGTGCATAATAAATACCGATTTGAATAGAAAAGGTGGATTATTCATTGGTATACCTAATATTTTCAATGATAGTTAGAATAATATTATTAGTAGATTGCGGAAAAATAAACGACCGGTAGAAAAGTACAGAAAAAGAGAAGAAACAAGAAATTACCTCGAAGATATTGAACTCTTATATTAACATCAAGAATTATCACGAGTGACCATAGATTTTGTGTATCTCTCATTACATCATTAGCGGATGCCATGAATGAGTTTAGAGAGTTGTTGAAAAAATCTAAATTATGACAGGCACGGTTAAAACTATTGTAATGACAAGATTGTGGATGTTTATGCACGTGCACCTCTTATAATCGAAAATAATGAAATAGAATTTAAGTACAACTTGCTGTTACCTTTTAAATACTATAAGTTGCATTTTACTTTGGCTATTTCACACACTTTTGAACACCATATGCATTCTGCAATTTTTTGCACATTTATGTTTCCTATAAATGCATAAAGATCCATAGTTTATTAATGATTGTAAAGATTTTATCCCATATTATTCTTCATTATTCGAGTCGAATAAAAGTCGTACCGCGTCTGAAGCAGTTGGAAACACAATACACCTTTGATCCCCATTATAGAAGCATTTCAACACATATTCTCCGACTCTTTTTTCCTTTACTCCCGCTGAAAACTTGTCGATGAGTGTTTTTTTCAAAGAAAAGCATTCCTGTCGCAAAGGAGCAGCCGATATTTGCTCTCGACCGCATTTCTGACGCTTGCAACATCAACCCTTTAATCTTTTCGATATCTAAACCAAACTCATCGCCGAAGCAACGTTCCCCTATTGGTATTTCAGAAGTTCTTACCGCGAAGAAAAACGATACCAATGGGTGCTAAGATGTTTCGCGATGCCTGCTCGTCGAGAATGTAGTATGATTCGTAACAATAGGGGCCGATGTTGTTGGACGCGGAGCAACTTTTCGATGTTTATTTAACTAACAAACCACGATGCGCGTATCGAGCTCACGAGCTACCGACGTCACTCTTTGTCGATCATACTGTACTATACTTATGCACGTACATGGATCGAAATGCCAACAACGCGACGCGATATTCGCGGAGGAAAAGACAGACACGAAGATGAATTAATCTTACGCGGATAATATAATGGGAGAATGGAGCAATCGCTGTGAAGTGTGTGCAATATGTAGAATAGTTTTCTTTTAGTAGGGAGGGTTAAAAATATGCAAATGTTATGAAGTATCAGGCGTAACGCAGGCGAGCGATTCTTTTCTTATTTTTCCAATTGAAAACAACGAATATAATATACGATCGTGAGGCATAAAGTCGATCTTCTGCACCGAGTCTTAGATTGTTCGGAAAATTTGTAGAGATATTTGAGGAATGTTTAAAAGCAATACAGAGGAATGAATATATTGTATATTATCGTATATTGTTGCGTATAGCATTGAGTAGCTTTATACACTCTTCTTCTTAACCAAAATTTTGGTATTTCTCGGAAATGAAGTCAGTCCGAGTAATTTTTCTATTCTTCTAATGTATTAGGTTCTGGTCATTACAAAAAAATGTTCATTGTTAGTAACTGAAATAAACGATAGCATAATATGGCTACGTTTAGAATATTTCAGAATCAGTTAAGTTTTAAACATTTTTCTCAACGCTTCATCAATACGTTTCCTTAAAAAACGTTCTCCTTTCACCAGTTCCAGATGTTTCCCTGAATTATTGCACTTAAGATCTCCAACCAGATACGATATTCACCTGAATTAATAATAATAATAATAATCGAATAATTAGAGTATTAAGGACTTGATCGATTTAACAAACATCTCAGGGTTCTTTGCTTTTCACGCCAGATTTGCCGCGTCTCACAAAATGTTCTCACCTCCGTAGCATCTTTCTAATGCAACTAATTCTTTTCACCAAGCCATAGGATTAGTTTTAACGGCCTTACGAGATCTCCTTAGAGGTCCTTACGGTTGGTTAGCTCCGTCAACGTAAATCCTTGTTAACAATGCGACAACAAGCCGAATCTAATCTCTTTGCTTCCGTTTTTCACGGCTTTGCGCAGATGTCTATGCAAATCTTTGCCACTAAATGGTAACAGTAGAACACAGTATTTTGACTATCCTATAACAGTTATGAATATATGATTAATAGGCTGCGGGTCTTCATGCAAATTCAAATATGTACAAACATCTAATTGTTATAACCATTTAAATAAAAATGTGTTTTACTCTCTAAGTATTATAATACGTATTGGATTTTAAATTATGTATGATTATTTTGTACAATTTCCCCATATAAATTCAATCATTCTCAATTCCCTATAAATGCATAAAGGTCTGCAGTCCAACGATTAATTATCGTAATTCTGACGTGAAATACTTTTTCATGTTAGTAAATTTATCACGCAATTTTGTAATTATTGTATTTTGCATCATCTTAATTTATATCTGATTTTTTGTACATTTCAATTCCCCTTAAATACACAAAGATCTGCGGTCTAATGATTAAATATCGCAATTCTGTCGTGAAATAGTTTTCATGTTAGTTAATTTATCGTATAATTTTTTAATTGTTGTATTTTGCGTTAATTTTGTGGAAGGTTTAGCCATCCCACAATTTTATTTCGCCTCACAACAAAACCGTCTACCTTTGTCCAACAGACAAGCAAAGGCCGTTGATAATGTTTCTTTATATACCCGTGAAATTCTGAAGTGTGGACACTCCATTACGCGGCGGTAGCAGCAACGAAAATGACAAACGGTCCATTTTGGTCGAGTTTGTGTACTCACGCATATACACTGGGTCCAAAAAGTATTCATAAACCCGGTGAAAAAGTCGTGTTTCAATGAACTTGTCATTTTTGCGAATCACCAATACTCAATGATGAATTCAAATTTATTATGCTTTTAGAAGCTATACACGTATTCTACGCGATCAAACATAGTTACAAACTTGATGTTAATCGATATAGGTCAGCATATTTATTTGAACGTATTAACCATTTGAATTTTTGTGGTACATCAAAGAAAGTGCATTCCATAGTGGCATGAATTTTTCCATAGTAATACACAGGAGAAAGTTAGAGTTAATGAAAATAGCGCGAAGAAATTAAATCTTGACCAAGTAGATTATTAAGTGTACCAATGAATAATTCACTTTTTGTATCAAATGCTGCATTTATTTTTAAGAATTTCAAACTCTTATCCTATATTATACATAATTTCTTATATTCTGTAACGTTTAACGTTACTTTTGTATCAAACCGTGAACTCTTGCTTGAAAGAAATCTTGATCTTTCGATCAAATACAGTGGCTACAAAAAACATTCATCTATCGTCGTCTTTATTGTGATATTTAGGTATTCATTAATTATGTCCAATGATATTAAGTTTCTTAAAATTTAACAGTACTCTTATGCTATAATATAAGATTATATATACATATATAAATTATGTCATGTAAAAATCTGCTATCATTGAAATGAAATATAGAACTTGATTAAAAAGCGTCAGCGTGAAAGAATGCAAGTATGCACGAATAATTTCTTATAGCCAGTGTAAACTCATCGACGCGTTTAAAAATAGTGGATCATTTATTGGTACGCTTACTTTTTTGATTCAGTGTATGCACATGCATACATACACGATGATATTTTCGGACCACGCGCAATTTGAATCATTTCGCCACGTCCTTCGCTCTTCAACCTATTCCCAGAAAATTCAACAAGAAGCGAGAGTGCGCGCAAGCATTACCAAACATAAGTTTGTGAGCGTGTACTCGGTACACATAGCGAGCTGCTGGGATCGTTTACAAAAACTTCGACGTTCGTCCACTCGATGGGTTTCTGGGATTTCGGGGATCCTTAAATTTTGAGGCTGACTACCGAATTTGTGTCAACTAATTAACATACCTTCGTAGTTATTGTCCAACGGTTAGGTGAGTGGTTACTAGAAATGGGAAATTTTAGAAACTTATAAGGAGAATATTTATAGGAATTACAGGTGCGATGGAATGAAATTGAAAGCCTTCTTGCGAAGGTCTTCTTATAGATAACGTTGAATGTAAAAAAAAGTGAAAGCAAGTGAGTGAATAGAAACGAGAAAGAAACGGCTGCATAAATGGTGTTGGAATTTTTAATAGGGCCATGATTAAGAAGGTGAATATTGAGATTGTTTCATGTTTTGGCAAACATTTTGCATTATATTGGTTCATATTTGTTACATCGCCATGGAAACGAACATTTTAATTATTTGTATTATCTCACTCTTCTTTCATGCAGTTAACTCGGTAGCCTGTCAATTGTTCTATCAACTGAATTTTTATTTTTATTCGATTCGCCTCGGTCTACTATATTGGTAATTTACTACTTGTTAATTTTTAACGAAATGCTTGCTGAATTAAATTTCCAGTAGTATCTTAAATTATTAGCTACGGTATTTTTCAGTTAGAATCTTCTTCATTCGTGGAAACAAAAATGAATGAGTAGCAGTAAATATTGTTTGAAGGGATTTCAATTGCTACGAATGTAAATGTAAAATAACCTGTTTCTGGTATGAATATAAAGATACGTTAGAAAATAAGGAATTTGAAATTTGAAACTTTCACAGGAGTTTTAAAAACGTGTTAGAATTATCGCTAGATCATACCTATTACTATTAAAAAATTACTATTCATATTAATTACTATTGAAAGAGTTTTGGAACGTAAAGTTATGTAATATAATTCGACCATGCCATAGAAATACTCATATTGTCCAGTCACTGCAATAAATTATAATAAACTACACCAAATTCATTCCACTGATTTCGTTTGTAATTATTCATAATAGCTGAGAATTTTAAACAATGCCCGTATTAATCGCTTAAAATTAGTCACTCCACGACGTACACATATACGCGTTTCGCAGTCAAAGGGTTAACGGTTAACCTCTTAGGCACTATGCGCCACTATAGTGGTTTTCGCGGATGTCATCTTTCTGTACGACGCACCACTATAGTGGCTTTAATTGTTAAAGTACTTATAAATTGTTAAAGTTAAAATGCGTGTATCATATCTTTAAGAAAAATTATAATTTAATCATCAAACACTTCATTCCAATGTACTCGTGTAAAGAACAGCATTATCCGCCACACATTGCAGTGCCGTATCATTTACACGTAATACGCGTTGAACTCTGCCGTACAGAGAAACAGCCCCGCGCAAAATTCAGCCGTGCCTAAGAGGTTAAAACTCGCATTGTTTCAACCTGCGCATCCACCAGAATCGCAATCCCCTAACTTAGCCAGTCTAGTAATCGTGGCCGATTCCGGGGGTTGCGAAATTAGTATTCAAGGGCGAATCCGCGAGCGTTTATTTTCCAAAGACAGGCAAATAGGACTGGTCTGACGGTGGCGGTAGTGGTAGAGTCACCGGGGGTCTTCCACCGTGCTACGTACTTTCCTTCCGCGAAAAGCACGGCCCGGTGTAATGGGCATGCTGTCGCAAACTGTTGGGACGCTTAACCGACACAAGCGTCGCGACGAAACGCGCCGCGTCGCCGTGGAGAATCCTCGCCAGTCCCGTCTTCCAAAGGGCAAGGCCGTGAGGGAAGAAGAAGAAGGACGATCCACGGAGGGGGATGCTGCGAGAGGGAGAGGAAACCGGATGAAACGGGAGACAGAGTCAGGGGCGGTGCATGTCGGGAGCAAACTACAGCCGCCATCTTGCACGTGAACGGAATTTCTAAGGGTATATACGCGGTGGCGGCCAGAACGTGCCATCCTCGACGATGTCGCGTCCCATCGACACGATACGGTGACTCGTCACTCGATTTTTAGCTTGCTTTTATTAGGTATGCGGTTCAACCCTTTTTCGATTAGTTTCTAGTTTCAGTTTACGGTTTATTTCCTTTTTTTTAATCCTTAGAGGAATGGAAAACCAATTCATTTGGCTCCATTCCTCTTCCGTTGGCTCCATTCATATTAAAAATAAGAGGTTTGACTATGAAATATTTACGTCAGATGTGAATGCATTCGTGAGCAAAATTAACCCTTTAAGTACTATGCGTTGACGAATGTTTCTTAATAATCTTAATAATCTTGGGAACGCGATACGCGTAAAAATGATCAATGTTTGATGTAAACACATGTTTGGGGGAAGGTATAAATATTATATTTAGTGCTATGTAAATATGTAAGTGTAATAGTAACTTTAATCAGCACATTATGTTAAAATACTACTTACTTTTAAATTAGAAAGCTCCGCACTTAAAGGGTGAAAGGATCAAAAATTCTAGTGGAAAAATAGTCAATATTTGAACTGCTGTTACTTCGTGAGGAATCATCGTGTGACGATCAACTTGAACTCATTTTAAAGCTTAAAGTCTCTAGTTTCACACGGACGATCAGACATTTTGCGAAATTTTTGTTACATCGATGAGTAGAGTCAAAAACTGAAGGTATTAATGTTTTAAAAAGTATAACAAACTCAAATCATTCTACGGATCTTAATAATGTTTTTCTGCTAACAATAAGCGTTCTAAGGGACTTTTGTATTTATTAAAATTCTTTAGAGATGGAGTTTGATGTAAATTTTGAACAATACTGCAACAACAAAAGTATGCAACAAGCCACAACAAAACACCGAAATACAAAATATATGTCGGTGATTATGAAAATAATGCAAATCAAACGAAACAATGGAAAAAGCTTCGATAACTTTGTGATACAAATCAATGCACTTAATACGAAATAAGTGAGAAGCTCAAACTTTTTTGTTTATTAACTTACGACTTACACTGTCCCCATGATTACCAGCACGCATGAAAGTTTTACATTAATGTAACTTCATCGCAATCGCTCAAACGTCAGCCATTATCTTCACCCATTAGATCACCCAAATTATCGTAACCAAAACTCAATTTCTAAGCCCTATATAGATGCAACCCGTTGTAAGCTCAACTCGCATTCAAACGGATCCTTTATTTCTGTGGAACCGCTCGATGCTTGAACGTGTTTCTCCGAAACAATAGCGAAACCGGCGACAGGCCACCCTTCGAAAAGTTCCGCGTGCGCGCGTATGTCCTTACACAGTGGCGGCGATTAGCATTGGGTCCACGTAGGCTCTCCCTAAACACTATACCCTATTTAGGCTAACTTGGTAATCACTGAGGGACTGCTAATCGCTAGCAGGGGTAACCGTTTCCTCGTGCTCGCCAGCTTGCGGGTAATTACAGGACCAGTGACGTTGAATAAGCTCATTAAATTTTTTTTTTCTTATTTCATTTTTCTTTCTTTTCTCGTCGTTCGTTTTTATTTTTTTTCTTTCTTTTTCCTTTTTTCGTATATCGAAGAACACAGGAGTGGTTCGATCGGGTATAAAGACGTTAATATTAATTACCTACATGCCAGTATTAATTGTGACGCCGGTAAATGTCACCTTCTGCAAGAGAGAGGATGATTATGGCATCTGCAGCAGGTGCGAGTTGTCGCTTCGTTAGAACACGGTGACAAGCGACATTTTGACGCAACGGTGGAACGGGTGAATTGAAAGAGGCGAAGGAGCTTCGTGAACTTTAAGGGATATCAAAGGGATATCGATTGCGAATAGCGTAGAATAGAAAAGTATGGTTGTATAGACGTTTCTAACAAGGTGGTTATGGACAGATTCTAGTTAAACAGTTTCAGTACGGGGAAATGAATAATAGGAGATTATATAGTGGGAATTGTGACTCGAATTATTTAACCCTTTCACCGTTGATTAATCCTTAACTAACTATTAAAACTTACACCTGTAAGATCGCCAATAATTACTCATTTATATAAAATTTCCCAAGTTCGAAAGAATTTTATTAAGGTACAATTTAAATTGAAATAGAATTATAGTCTGACCGGAAATTATATTATATTTATATACATAGTTTACATTGATATAAAAATTGGTCAACTAAATATACAAATTATTTTTATTTAATCGTAAGTTAAAACATATTCAAACTGTGAATATATTCAACCACTTCTAATGAAAACTATTTTTCATCCAAGAATTTATCGCTCGATAAATTCTATCCAGATAAAATCCATTAATTAATACTAACTATCCGTGCAATAGCTTTTCACGTAATTTTTCGAAATGCACGTAAGATAAATGACTGAAACGTCGGAGAATTCAAGAGATAATCACAAGTGTGATTACACGGCGTTTAACGGGAATCATTTAGAAGATTCTGAGTATCGTGGAACACACTATTCTCCAGCGGCAGCGCAATGACATCGAATTCATTAATTATGCCTCGTGCAACAACGCGCAATCAGAATCGATCGAGAAATGCCACACGGGAAATCTTATCTAAGTGAATTGCATCATATTCGATAACACATACCTATAATATCTTCCCTTTTATAAACGAATGCATTAAGTTACTTTACTTTTCAAAAAATCGCGAGATATCCGCGGAAAAAGTTAACAGCCATTTTGCATTGCAGATGTTATTTGGATAGTTGATCAACTGAAAATATTAAGAAAAACTTGATTTCTCCTTAACAGTGCAAATATATGGAAATTGCATTCTTCGCTTATTTTTACCTTTGACTAGTATCAAGTCCCACTTATTCATCTTTGTACAAATATTTTGAATAGGAAGTACTTACTTACATACTTTTAGTTTCGTAACGGAAAATACTTCGTCGATTGCAACATACGTAGTTTGTCTTATCTTAGATTTTTTATCGTTGTTTAACGTTACTTTAAAACGATATTGTTTAATCCCCGTTATTATATTGATTATGTTATTTATAATTATTTATGATTTAATATAATCGAAATATTTCACATCAAATCGTTCATCATTCTATGACCAAAAGCGTCTTTCACATTTCGTCGTGTTATGCTCGATTATTAAGAAAATTTATCGTGAATATAAAAAGTTAAGTGTCAATATTGATACCTACCAATATTGATATTTAAATGCTTTGGTACCAAATTTTTAAAAAATTCCAAAAGTGGAGTTACTCAATTTGACTTGTAAATGGCTCATTTAAAAGAGGAACAAGCTTTTGATTGTATCCCTTTCTTTAAACGCGTTTCTAAAAATGTGCATTTGCATAAACATCCTGAATTTTTAAACATCTTCGATTCTAAAGAATGTTAACATGTATTGTAAATCCATCGACTTCTTTTTCACGCTCGCTAGCTTAAAATCTCAATTATTACGTTATCTAAACTCTTACGATTAATCTCAACTTTTCTTTGTACTCTAAAGGGTTTACCTCCGTTAATAAATAAATAATATAAATATACATATATCGTGTCATTGTTCCTTAAACGACCGAGGCTCTAGAAGGGGTTAATTCTATAGAGCAGAAGCGAGTAGGTTCAAAGAATAGCTCAAGGCACAAAGTAGCAAGGTTGCTATAATGCGGGTATTAATAGGGTAAATGCTGGTTGCTCAGCCTGTCCCAAGAGAGCAGAGGGTAAAATTTTGCCCGAAGGCTCGGCAACCATCTTCCCTAGGGACACGATCGGCACCTCGATTCTGAATCGGACTATCGAGTTTCGTCTGGGCCAACCTGGCAAAACTAGCGACTCTCCGATTACCAACCCCATTGCTCGCCTATCAATCGAAGATTAGAAACTTGGCTTTCCCGAAGATTCTTAACCCAAACCTAACCCGGAAATTTCTGATATTCCCGGAAACTTCGACAATTCGAATGTTGTTTTAATATTCGTTTTCTTCAATATCCATAATAATCTATTGATTATATATTATATATTATATATTGTAATAATAATGTAGTATTTTATATCAATGATATATACATACGTATATATTGTATATCAATGTAAATATTATATATCAATCATATATATATATTATAATATCGTATATGGTTTTTAGACATGTTTTAGACAATTAGAATTCGAAAATATGGAATCGAGACCAGACGATAACTATTTTCAAGTTTTTTAAAATATCGAACAATATAATAAATATTAGGTGTACGCAAAAGTTTCAGTCTCTCTTTGAGGATTTCATTATCTTGATATGAATTTCATTCTTCCGTGACAGAATCCGAAACTTGGCAGAAAAATAATTGAATGCAAGTAATATAAAATGAGTGAAAATCCTTCAAAGATTAATTTGTGATAGTTATATTTAGACTGCGGATTTATATGCGTTTATGAGAGATTTAAGTATTCGCAAAATTGGAGGGAACGCATAATATGCAAGATTATACCACATAACCAAAGTAAAATACTTATTATTCTATTTGGAAAGTGAAACAACCCCGTACTTGGATTCCATTTCTTTAATTTAATTCAGAAATATCTGAATTTCCATAAAATCCCCAGTCTACTTATATTAGACCTAAATAAAAGAAAATTCATTAATAAATTTTACAACGTATATAACATACAGTTCGTTCTAGTTTGGAGCATAATATTGTTTAACATCTCTTTTATTTATGAGCATCTTTTTTATATGTTCAATATAATAAATTCATCACTACGTAATTGAAAATTTACAACAATGATCAATGTTCTTCGTACTGTCACTTGAAAACCTTTCATTTAAATTGAAACAATTTTTACGTATATTAACACGTCAGTTTGTGTAACAGATATAAAATATATAGTAAACGTATCGCCTTACTGAATTATAACACGTTCCATACTTTGTAATTATATTGGTCACGTTTCAATGTTCAACAGCACGTTTATCTCTTAATATTAATTTATAAATATTAAGTGTAAACGAATATACAACGTGTATGTGTTGTTGCGTAAACCAAAAGCCAAATTTCGTATGAAAATTTGTTTACTTACGATTCTTTTTACATTACTTTCCTATTAAATAAACGAATTCAAGTGGCAGTTATAGGAACAGCGACAGTAATTGGGTCATTTACCCTATTTACCGAATTACCTTTAACCCTTTGCGGACGAGAAGTAGTAACACTTGTGAGAGTACTTTAGTTTTTAATTCCACGACTTTCAGTTTTCACGCTTTTCAGTTCTAAACCATTTAATTTCCAACGATTTCAAATGTTTATTATTACGTTAAGTATTCATTGCATTAAGTTTTGTGCTTTAATAGTCGACATGGGTACGGAAAGCCGAAGAATGATTGGGCGATTATTTGTCGACGCTCGTCCGCAAAGTGTTAAGCTTCAAACTCTTCTCGCTGCGGAAAATTAAAGTAACTTGCCCTTGTAGTCACATGCCAGTTATTCGTGCCTTGCCCTTGCCGAGCTCCGATCCGAACCATAACTATCGAAGCAAACTTTCGATCAATATCTCTCTCGATTCCCTGTTGTCACTCGCAAATTACAATACCAAAAGAAGCTGTCGTCGCCGTTCTATAGAAAGATCAAGTTTCGCGAACGGATAAAACAGTCCCGATGCGTAATCGTGAAGTAGTTTTCGGTGGCAAGAGGCATCAGGAAGCGAAGAAGAAGGAGTCTCAGGTAAGGGGGAGTCAGAGAAGAGAAGGTAAGAAGAGGCAAGAGTCGCGGATGGGTTTTCAAGAAACGTCGTCGATGTTTGCGGCGGCCAAAGTGGTCTCGAGTGGCGTCCATTAGCCGGCCACGCGGTTGCGTTCGACCTCTCGATCCTGGCGAGCGCGTGGAAAAGTACACGCTCGAGGGGCAAAGAAAGCCGTGCGTGTGCAAAGAAATACCATGGAAGACACCTCGATTGCATGGCTACCGGCAGCCGCACAGCAAACATAGGGCAAAAGCAGCGCGCCATGTGTGCATATATATCTCGTACAAGTGGCGTTCGGAGTCTTTTGCTCGCTTTTTGAAACGTCTCGAGTAGCCAGCATAGCCATTCCCAACTGCACACGTCGAGACGCAGCTCCCTACGGCTCTTCTTTCGCCGATTGCGAGATCGATTTCTCGGGTTCGGGTTTGGAGACCTGGTTAATCGCTTTGTTGTGTGAACGGGTTGAGTGGAGACTGGTATTTTCATTTTTATGCTTCTTTTGAAAAGAATTATAGAGAATGATTTCATCTACCTTGCGTACATTACTGAAAATTGTTGTGCTTCCGTATTGGAAAATATTATAATAATTGATTGTGTAATAAGTGGTTTCGCGTCTTGATATTAATTCAATGGTATTAATCATTTGAAAAATAATAACACACTACACAGTTATTATAGCGGATATTTATGCGTTTATGGGAAATGTAACTGTGGGAGGAAATACAGGTTGCATATAGAATGCAAAAATATATGAAATGTCCGAAGTAGAGTGCAAGTTAGAATAGTTAGAGGATAAAACAATCTGTAATATAGATCTTACTTCTTTCGACAGATGTGAATTTGTATAGAAATTCAGAATATAATTATTAGACGTACGAATAAATAATTTACTATTTTTAAATGGATCAATGAATTTGTTTTATCAAAAGATATAGTAATATTAATATTAGTATTGGTATTGGTATTGGTATTGGTATTAGTATTAGCATTAGTAGGTATTAGTATTAGTTTTAACTTAAAGTAGTGACCTATAACAATGTAATTATGATGCTATTATATTACGGAAAAAATCTAAAACACAGTAAGAAAAGCATATTTATGTTGTTAATTGGTACATTATCTAACTCAATGATTTCTAATTGTAAGATCGCACGTCTATGTTAACGTGAATATTTCCACATATAAATATGATTACGAATTAACATTAGACTACTATGGACGTGTATATACGCCTTCAAGTATTGGACAGCCATATGCTAAAAGTATACAATTTCTAGTATCATTCGTACATCAATATTACGGTACAATTAATAATGTAGGATATCCAAACATTTATACCTATATTATTTCCGTATTAATAAATGTTACCCTTATCTACGTTTTTAGTTTTCAGTTCCAAGTGAAAGGGTTAACATTTTGAAGTCGAAGCACTCCTCACAAGCATTGCCAAAGTTTGGCGTTGTACTCGAAGCGTGCCTCTCACTGCCCTTTTACAAAATGTTCACATTATGATAATAATAAAATAACGTTAAAAATATCTTGCCCTTTAAATTTTGCCTTCAAGTAAATCGCATATTATATAGCTAGATAAAGCCAAAAAAGTCTGAGCTGCTGAAAGTTTTAGCCGAGGAAAAGTTCGAATGCAAAGGGTTAATACTTGACGAAATGTTCCTAAAATCACGATATATACTACTGCATTTCAGTATAGGGTAAATGACCCAATTACTGTCACTGTTTCTATAACTGTTACTTGAATTCGTTTATTTAATAGCAAAGTAATGTATAAAGAATCGTAAGTAAAAAAATGTTCATACTAAACTTGGACTTCGGTTCACATAACAACACATAGACATTATATATTCGTTTACACATAACATTTATAAATAAATATCAGGAGGTAAACAGGCTGTTGAACATTAAAACGTGACCAATGTAATTATAAAGTATGGAACGTGTCACAATTCAGTAAGGCGCGACGTTTACTATATATCTTATATTTGTTACACAAACTGACGTGTTAATATATGTAAAAGCGTGTTTCTATTTAAATGAAAAGTCTTCAAGTGACAGTACGAAGGACATTGGACTTTGTTGTACATTTTCAATTACGTAGTAATGAATTTATTATATTGAACATATAAAAAAAAATGTTCATACATAAAAGAGCGATTGAACAATATTACGCTCCAAACTGGAACGATCTTTGTGTTAAATCCGTTCTAAAATAGTTAAATAAAGTTACTCGGGAACCTTAAAGTGGCAATAATTGGTACATCCGCCCTATCTCTACAATTTCCACCTTCCTTCACTTCAACCTCGCTAAGTCTCTTTAAATCTTCCCTCTGACATATGATCGTCGTGTACGTCTCCTCCTTTCTCGAATGTCCAATACAGCATGGCGACAGGACACGTAGGCGTCTTAATACACTGGGGTGTTTACGGGAATTGGAAATTCAGGTTGCATAGAAGCGGCGTCCGGGACAATCGGGCTGCGGCGTGTTGCCCTCTCGAGACGCTTTCCACGGGCCACTTTGAATCTAGTCAGGCAGCTTCACGCACGGTCGAATGACATTATGTCGTCGCACGAGACAATCCGTGTCTGTGGCCCTGTACGGCATAGTAGGCCCTTCCACGTCGAATTTGTTTCCGATTTATTCGCCCGGCCCGACAGACGAGAGTCCTCGAGGACGAGCCAGGCCGCAGTTCGATCATGCGCTCGGTTACACCCTTAAGTACGGTGGCCAATCGAGTGTCCTCGAATACCTCACGAGTGCCCACTTCCCGCTGCTGCAATCATGGTGGAACAGTCGAATCTAGGGGTTTCATCGGTGACTTGTAAGAACGGTTTAATATTTCGCAAGCGTTGATTCGAAGCATTTTAGTCCCTTGCCTTGCGATTATTATAATATCGTTTTCGTGTTTCTATTGTTGTACGTGCCGAAATCAAATTCGAAATTTATTGTAAAGGCCGCGCATCGTATAATCTAATGTAAACTAATGGGTTATCCCGTTTATTGATTAAATTAAATTATCTATTGTGTACTAACATTAGGTGATCACAGATTTCTTATCATGTCGCGTACATATCATTTAAATATCGTAGGTAATATTTAGTCAATAACCTCGAATCTTACAACACAGAGTCAACATTATAATTCGTAGCACATTTTATTTTAGAAATAAAGTGTTAAGCATCTTTCAAATGGTTTGGCACAAAAATTTGAAGAAATTCGAAAAGTGGAGTTAATCACGTTGGCCTGTGCGTTGGCCTTGGCTTATGCGTAAAAATAATTGAAAACCCGCTATACTGTCACGACAATGCATTGCCACGTGAAAGCGAGTCTTAAATATCGCGAGTTTTACTGTCAAATCCAACACAAATGAAACAATAGAATGCTTCGAAATACTGCAAATCGTGGACATTGTGTGGAAATTAACTAGCATTTCATCTGCAGCGACAGAATCGGTCAAATTCCCCTAAATCTCTGCGTGCGGATGGGCCAGCGTTATACACTGCTGTTAGCAAATATTTTCGAGCGACATCCGCATTATGAAACGGCGTCGCGTTTTGCGAGAATTTGCCTGTTTTCTGTCCGGCGAGAGAACTCCGAAACGAGCCCCGGTATCGGGATCGTTTATTTATTTGTAGCCGGCGTTAGATCGCATGAATCAATCAATGGCTGCGTTCAATTCGAAACGCGCATTTGTCCACGACGCAACAATGCGCCGCTGTGTATCCTGTGTGTGGAACTTTTAACAGAGGACGCACGGCCGCAGCAACCGGATTTCAAATTCGGGAAACCTTTATGCCACCTATTATCAATACGTTAATGCACCCCCTCAAAGGGGCGCACAGTTGTGTGTTTTTCGATTGCACGGCGCTCGCGTGTGCGAATTATAATATCTTTTATTGGGAAGAGTTGTTACACGCGTGTATCGTTGTGTATTTGCTTATCGCGTATTACGAGTTTATGGTGTTCGAGTGTTACTCCTAGGTTTCTTTTATTTCGTTAATATCGCGGTGTTCTCACACTGTTAAACATTTCTAACCCTTTAAATTTTAATTTCATATGTTGTACGAGAATAACGGAAAATATGAATTGTTAAGCTGACGACGATATATAAGATAACAGAAGGGTTTCAAGACTGTTTATATTGTTACAATTTGTATTGGAAACGCAGAGAATTTGTAAATCCTTTTTTAAGTACTTTTTAAGTTTTATACTTTTTAATTTTTTTTTATATTTTAATATAAGGTAGAAAATTTGTCGCACGCAATTTAATCCTTTCGCTACGGCTTCTTGGAATTAAAAACTGAATCCATAGATAACAAGCAGCTTTTATTGATACGAAAATAGGATAACTATAATTATTTAGAAGATTTATGTTATCAATTATGATCATAATTTTATTATACAAATGAAGATAGATGCAATAATCTATTATAGACAAACAATACGTATGCTCTTAACAAATAATTGTCCAACTTTTGAGGGCGTATATGTACGTCCTTCGTAGCGAATGGGTTAACTATTCTACTCTCATTCTGTATATAAAAACTTGCAAAGCAGTAGGTAAATATTTGCAAAATGCAAAGCAGTAGGTAAACGCTTCGCTCTTTCGTTATTGAACTTCAATCGGATATTTTTGCTCAAAGAAAGAATAAGCAATTATCGATATATTTCCCTTCTCATACTTAAAACAATTATTTCTCTATATTTCTCATTGATAATTTACAAAAGCTAAGAAGCAACGAATTGTGGAATTGAATTTCCACCTATAGGACAGTATAGTCGAGGAATGGAATTTTTATTGCGATTTTCTGATACACTTGCAAATGGAAGCCAATTCGAACCAGAAGCGTGAAGCGTTCCTTACTTTTTCGCGTTGGACGGTAGAGCACGGTAACATTTCACAGAGGAATCATACGGGCGATGAAATTGGACACTGTAAGATAATGCACGCAGTTTCAACGTGGCGCCATTGCTGAACCCGATTTTCCCCCATGCGGAGGAAATTTAGCATGCAACTATTGTTATGAAATTATGGCTAGCCTCGGTATAGCAACGGCTTATGAAAATAGAGTTTATTACGCGTGTACGCTCGCGTAACCGTGTAACAAAACAGCAGAAACTTGTAAATACATCGCAATCCGCCTAAAAACTTTTCTATTATCTTTATACACTTTCTATTACTTTTTCATTCATTTATTTGAATATACATATATGCCGATATTAGTCCATTACGCAAACAATTGTGCATACGTATGTATATTATTTACATACGTCGTTAAAAATAAAATATAGCATATTTCATAAACCTAGATTAAAATTAATACGAAACAATTGGAAGAAGTGAAGGGAAAAAGGAAAATAAATGACCTACTTTAAATTTAATTGTAGTTATACAATTTTTATATATTATACTTTATATTATTTCATTGATCAAGCATAGGATTTTAGTGTCACATGCGATACTAGTTTAGACTAGCATAAAACAACAGAGCATTTAAACGATGGGAATTGTAACTAAATATTGCGATAACCAGTTGTTTTCGATATAACTAATCTCTAAAATCCAGATCTTTAATAATGCGTAGAGTTTACAAGTTCGAGTGTTTCAATACAATAAATATTTAGTGTAAAATAAGAATATAGAAGCATCGTAGTGATTAATAAAGATCACAATATTCATATTAAATATCATGTATCCGCTTGATCCGTGAAAATAAATCCAGAAACGCGCCAGTCTCCTGAAATTACTTAACGCTCAAAGGGTTTACATAACATTTCCTTCTAAATTAATGCCTTTGTCATTAGTAATTCCCAGTGTTCTAGTTTTCAGTACATGATTTCTTTTTTTTGTCCATGCATTTGACATCTCTAACGGTAATATAGGGTAGATGTACCAATTACTGCCACTTTAAGGTTACGCGTAACTTTGTTCAACTATTTTAGAGCGTATTTAATATAAAGATCATTCCAGTTTGAAGCGTAATATTGTTCAGCCGCTCATTTATTTATGTTCAATATAATAAATTCATTACTACATAATTGAAAATGTACAACAAAGTCCAATGTTCTTATTACTGTCACTTGAAAACTTTTCATTTAAATAGAAACAATCTTACATATGTAAAGACGTTAGTCTGTGTAACAGATACAAGATATATAGTACACGTATCGCCTTACTGAATTATCACACGTTCCATACTTTATAATTATATTGGTCACGTTTCAATGTTCAACAGCACATTTACCTCCCAATATTTATTTATAAATATTAAGCGTAAATGAATATACAACATCTATGCGTTGTTACGTAAACCGAAGTCAAAATTTAGTATGAAAATTTCGTTACGTACGATTCTTTATACGTTACTTCGCTATTAAATAAACGAATTCGAGTGGCAGTTATAGGAACAGTGACAGTAATTGGGTCATTTACCCTATACTGAAATGCAGTAATATATATCGTGATTTTAGGAACATTTCCTCAAGTATTAACCCTTTGCATTCGAACTTTTCCTCGGCTAAAACTTTCAGCAGCTCAGACTTTTTTGGCTTTATCTAGCTACATAATATGCGATTTACTTGAAGGCAAAATTTAAAGGGCAAGATATTTTTAACGTTATTTTATTATTATCATAATGTGAACATTTTGTAAAAGGGCAGTGAGAGGCACGCTTCGAGTACAACGCCAAACTTTGGCAATGCTTGTGAGGAGTGCTTCGACTTCAAAATGTTAACCCTTTCACTTGGAACTGAAAACTAAAAACGTAGATAAGGGTAACATTTATTAATACGGAAATAATATAGGTATCAATGTTTGGATACCCTACATCTAGCAAGCTTCGTTTCCTCGCTGCAAAAGAAAGCTACGAGATTCAAAGTGAAAATGAAAGTCGAGGAAAGAAGTTACGAAGGGCGCTAGATGGTTACGGCAATAATGTCTCACGTTTGCATTCAACGCCGTCAAATCACAATATTGTTAATTGGACGCGTTGAAGCGGGGAAAGCGTAGCGTCGTGTTCACGCGTGCCACCACGGCTGCTTTTGTCGCGTACAGGCATTAACGCTCGAATTTCGCGCAATTATTTTTCCTCCAGAGTGATTTCGTTGCCTCGATACCTCCGAACAATCGAGTCGTTGCGGACTTGCGAGGGAATCGCGCGGACGAACCCCGCGGCGGCGACAGCTGCCTCCACGAATATTTCTTCGTCTCGCGATACAAATACACCAAACGTCGACACAATAGAGCGAAAAACATTTCAACGAGTCCAGCGCCAGGACTGTTGCAAACCACTTTATTATCGTTCGTTCGTCTCGAAGTAATTTCACCCCGCGGCTGGCGACTCGGAGCTTCGTTTCGTTGAAGCCGAGCTCCGGTAAACGAAAATCCGATTTTTAGATCAGAGATTTCTGAGCAGTAGGGTGGTAAATAGGTTTCAATTATGTTTCGCG
Source organism: Eucera pruinosa (assembly GCA_028830335.1). NCBI lineage: Eukaryota > Metazoa > Arthropoda > Insecta > Hymenoptera > Apidae > Eucera > Eucera pruinosa. The sequence continues at coordinate 28,332,157 of JAMYCR010000001.1, read as the reverse complement.
TTTTTTTATTTATTTATTATTATTAACGGGTTCTCCCTTATATACAATTAGTACAGTAGAGTATTATATTGTAAATTTAATAAACATTATACTGTAAAGCTGTTATTTTTGTAAAATAATAGCTTTACACTATAAGACCGTATAAAATAGCGTGTAAGTTAGAGACAAAGAAGATCTTACAAATTAAAATGAAATAAAATACATTGGTTAGTCTGGGTTAGAGAATCTTAATCTATTTGTTATTGAAAGGATCTCAACACTAATCGTATCGGTATTTTACATATACTTATTCGATCAATCATTTTTACGAGGAAAAAGAAGCAAAAGGGAACACAAAATAAGGAAAAGTGATTAGTTGGATAATGTGAGAATTGTTATAGTGTTAAATGAAGGAAGGAAATAACGATAAATGTGGAAACTTAAATTAATTATTTCAAAACCGGTTATAGTTAAAGAGGATAACAAACCTTTCTTATGAACTAATGTATGCATGTATATAAACTAAATTACAATAAAATACCGTACAATATAATAACATAGCAATCAACATAAACAATATACAATGAGTAACATAACCATTCATTTCTATATCCTATAATATGGTAATAAAAATATAATATAAATAATAATCGATTAGCAGTTAAAATTTTATTTAAATGATATCCAATACTGATTCAACCACACCGGAAGTTCCATCCACCTTTCCAAGAAAAATCCTAGCCCTCTTTAAAAACCCATATCGATCCACAAAATATCAAATGTTTAACCATTTCCCCCTGTTCCACTTTATATTTTTCCTTCTCGCCCTGGTCGTTTACATTTAGCACCCTACTTTCGTCGACCATTTCATTACGTCCACGATCCTTTTGTAGCGCACTCGTGCACCGGAAACGCGCAAATAGGCAGATGAATGTCTCGATTCCCGAATCACGATCTATTTGCCGATCCTAAGAATACATCACAGGACACCCCGAGCCAACTGGTCGCTATAAATGGATTATTAGGCGTTGGAATTGCATGCAACACCTGACACGAATAAGAGAGAAAGGCCAGGTCGGTTGGTCGAGTTCACGCCACGGCATTCCAAAGATCGACCGGCGAGATCCCATTTTACGCGCTCTGTCCGCCACTCCAAGGATCGGCTAATATTTTACCTGCAACGGGACAAAAGTGTTGACCGAAGCCCTTCGCGTTCATTCGTATCCCAAGGGAAAGCGCGCGCGCTCGAGATATCCGAGTGGGAATCGTGTTGGATGAGTTAGCGACGATTGCAGTTGGAAGATTGGAAGAAATATCTTCATTCGTCAGTGTTCATGTTGTTCTTTTTAAATTAATCTTCATTGAGCCACACGTATTTATTTCGAACTATTTTTCAGTTCATAAAACATTTCTAGAATTCATTTTGTAGTATAGTCTTCATTCAGTGGAAGAAATGTGTTCATTCATCGGTGTTCATGTTGTTATTTTTAAATTAATCTTCATTGAACCACGCGTATTTATTTCGAATCATTTTTCAATTTTTAAAACATTTCTGGAATTCATTTTGCAGTATTGTCTTCATTCAGTGAAAGAAATGTCTTCATTCATCGGTATTCATGTTGTTATCCTTAAATTAATCTTCATTGAACTACACGTCGAACTATTATTCTGCTCATAAAACATTTCTGGAATTCATTTTATAGTATAGCTTTCCTTTAGTTCATTCAGCGATTCTTATTGTTTGATGTCTTTCATAATCACAAAACAATGTCCCCTAATGATTCTATTTTATTTTTAGAAAAAGAAGAAGGGAAAAGGTGTTAATACTTGGTGAATAATGTTTTTATTACGTTGTTATTATTATGGTGTTATTTCTGGACAAAAATTCTCGACCGACAAGTGTCCAAGTTGTTGCGTTATCGTGGAGCAATTTAAAAAATTACAGATAATATTCAAATGATTTGTACGTGACATGGTACGAAAGCAGTGATCAGCTAACGTTAGCATGAGTAGATAATAAAATAATCGTACGATAAAGGGTTAAACCTAAACCACGCGTCAAATATGGTCACAAATTTAAGCAAATGTTAGGGACAGGTACAACAGCATCGCAAAATAAGTATTATTCAATCGAACGCCTCTATCGTGAGAAATAAACAAATTGCGAAATAAACGAACTTATTAACCAAACTTCGTAGCGGTAATACAATGTCCAACGAGAAGACTATGCGCCATGTTGAAATCCTGCTTTGAATGGCAATAGAAATTCCGCGTGACGAAGCTGTAACTTTAGTTCTCTTGGACATACTAATGTTTTCGGCGGAATGTAAAACCACAGAAATAACACGTCTGCGTTACGCGAGGCTCGCAACGAGAAAAAGAATAACAACTACGCACCAACAAATACAAAACTAAATATTCTAATAACGATGTACTACGTTAGATGAATCGATTAGGCTTATCGGTTTTCAACCCACCAACACTTAATAAGTTTCTCTGCATCTCCTTCAAAAAACCAATAACCTCTTCCCTATGATGCACTACGATCCACCCTTTTATTCCCAATTCATATCATCCAAAAGCCTCCCCCCCCACCCTAACCTAATCCACAAATAATCCAAACCGCATTCTCCCACCAGCTGAAAGGGTGTTCCGTAACACAACGCCATCGTCTGCAACGCTCTCCTCATGAGAGAAGCGGAAAGCATCCTTGGCGTCCGGTGCATAGGCGATCCTAATCCGCGCAGCCGCAAATCCATTTGCAGAGTAACAACTATCGAGGTAACAAGATCACCAGCCGATTCTGCTGTCCTGTCCCTCGACCATCTGCAATGGTGTATGATCAAACTGTGTACGCTTACTACGTACACGTATCCTTCTTCGTGTCCGCAACGCACGAGCACAAGCGTGCATCCGGTGCGATGTATCGATAGCCAGTTTCAACTGCACACACGCACAGCGTTGAACCCCGGCTAGGCTGCATCATCGGTTATGTGCATGTATATGCATGACGCGTTGCAAGCGTGTAGCAAACAACGCGAACGAACGCGGTCGATCCGGCAATCTGATCTAAATACGTCCGGCGACGATACGTATCGCGACTAACGTTGATTTCCAAGGGGTTTTGTCGGCTTTTATCTGCGGTACGTGATCTTTCCGTGAATCGGAGAACTTTCCAAGGGTTACCGGGATTGAGAGACGTGAAAATGGGCCGGGTTTGACAGTCGCCTTCCTGTTTTTCGAAGTGTTTCTTTGGTGCGAGATATTGAAATAGGTGGATATTCGTGGTTAGAAGAGGCTTTTTTGAGGGTTTTGGGAATTTTTCCTCTATAGCTGAGGATCAACTAAAGTGGGATTTGAATTTTGGAGTAGGTTCGAGGGAAAGATGGAGATGTTAGAGATACTGGGTTTGGGAAAAGTTTGCAAATATTTGCGTTAGTGATTTCAGGGAAATTAATAGCGATTTAATAGGGGAAATTGGCAAGCTTTCTTTTAAAACGCTGTTATGACAGACCTGGGCATTATCCAAATAAATTAATTGGAAAATATATAATCATTAACCCTGCTATATTTCTTATTAACTTTTCACGTTTATACTTCCACTATATACATTGACATGATAAACGAATATACGACACTACGTGAACATTATTGTTTGTATAAGACTTATCAAAATTTCAAATACATTGAATACGAGGAAGAAATATTTAGAAATATAATACGAAATAAAATATAATCTTTACATTGGATTATATACACCCAAGGATAACAGCAGGGTTAAGATAATATATTATTTTATTTGGTTACATGTTATTTGAAATAACTATGCGCCAGTTTATTCGAATGGTCAAATCATTTTAATCTTCTTTGAGTGATAACAAATATTTCAAAATAATTTATTTAAACTGAACACAAAACAAAGGCAGTTGTCTATATCATTTGCGATGTAAAAATAAGAAAGTGTTTGAAATAATCTGATTACATCAAATGACTATGTCTTATCTTATTTCAAACAAAATGTACCCAGGCTTAAATACGTACTCACAATTATTCGAACTACTTAATAGAAAAATCGGCGAACATTTCTACTAATTCAAAGGCACGAAATTTGAATGTTTGATAATTGGAAACGCATCATTCGATGAATTTCGTGAATCACTGTATATCAAAGGCTTACATTTATAACATAATACAAGGGTCAAGAAATCTCTGTGGTAATAATTTAAACCACTCAGCATTGGCAGAAAATAGTTTCGATCTATCATTCCGGAACAAAGAGTCATTGAAAAAACGTGTTTCTCTTCGATCCATCTTGAAGCTCGTGATTTCGTTTCACGGGTAACATAACGAAACGTTGCTACGTCATTATTTGTTAAATATTCGAAAACTCGGAACGATAGTTCGCTTAGTGGGTTTGGAACAACAAACCAGAGCGACGTTTGCATAGCTCGAATGGGCCATCGAGCAAGCAAACGCTGCTCTGACTGTTTTTCTAACACCCTGCCCAGGATCCGGCGTCGCAGTAGATCCTTCTGGGAACTTTGATCGCAAAGAACTATAGAGTATAAATAGTTCAAAACGGATACGAGAAAGAATCTCTTCTACGTTAACACAAAATTCTTTCACTGCTCAAGAATGTTTGCAATCGTTTTCTACAATTCGGTGTTCGGCAACTTTTAGTCCAGATAACGAGTAAAAAAATAACGAATAAGTTTGACGGAATTGTCATTCGTAAATAAAACTATAGATATAAGTTATTTGTTATTCGCGAATAATAAATAAATCGAAGTGATTCGTAATTTTTGTATTCGCAAAGATATGAAAACTTGAACGATAAACGCGAATAAAAAATAGTTAATAATAAATAATGAATACAAGCTCTATAAACAAGTAACGAATAATATTGGGATAACGAATAATTCGAATAATAAATAATCGACTAACAATTCATTATTTATTAGTAATTTTTGGTGGAATAAAATTTTATCTGAATGATGCCTAACACTGCTATAATTTTAAAATAAAATCTATGAAATTAAACGTGATACTTTTATTCTTCCAACAAATAAATTATAAAAGTTACCACGAATCAGATTAATATAATATAAATGAAAGAGTAGCTTAGTGTAAAAACTTAAACAGATTACAAGCTTAAATTACATTTGCCGAAAGTAAAAGAATAATTTGCGATTACTTGCTAAATTGGTGCTTGAATAATACATTGAATAAGATTTGAAGAAACAGAAGGTTGCAGAAATCAGAAGCAAGTTAGATTAATAAAAAAAAGATGGCTATAAGTGGAAGAAGTATTTACTGATGCGAGGGAATTAGACGAGTATTTCTTTTGCGATGATGTTCTTTGTTAGCAACAATGCAAGATTTACAAGATCTTGTGACAAAGTGTCCTATTGTCTCTCAATTCATCAAATGAAACCTTAAATGATCGCATTTGGAGAGTGAACTTAATCCTCAATGGGACGCCGGCACAGAGTAGGGAAACCTGATCATGGAAACGAAAGCAATTTGTTAAATATTGCTTCCGACGGTGGTAAACGACACGGATGCCAGACAAGACGTTTCTCTTCGCTTTAAGATTGCGAGACGTAAATGCGAACAAAATTCTGTGATAAGGAAATTCGAAGAAATTAAAAAGAGGTATCTGTTATAAATAAAAATAAAACATCTTCAGTAGCGAGTTCTTTGAAACATCGTTATTAGCATTAAAAGATTATTAGATTTTTATGCATTTGTGGGAGACTTAAATATGCGGAAGGACACAGAATACGCGTTAAACGTAATACTGTGTAAATTATTCAAAGCGTAAACTTAGTTGCAAAACTACTCAAAGTGTAACCATTCGTAAATTATTCAAAACACAAATTATTATATTTTAAAGGCGAAGCAATCCTCATTTGAATTTCATATCTTTAGTTTAGTTAATAGAAGTATGAATTTGCAGAAAGATTCGCAGTCTAATTATTCGGTAAATGGAGGTTCGAATTTTGTTAAATTCTTGTTCTCTAAATTACCGAATCATTTATTAGAAAATAATAGAAAATTTGTGACTGATAAAGCTAGATGAGAAAGTTGTAAATTTACCCTAAACTTATCAGTAAACATTTCTAGGAAAATTAATGGTTTTGTAGCAATATATTCACGTTAGTCTCCTTATATATTAAATACTCGTCGAAGAAAATTATGTTTTAAAGTTAATCGATTCCTGGTACGACATTAGGACTCGATTGAGAGTGCACAAAGAAAACTATCCTGTCCATTGTGAATGAAATATCTAAGAAATGTCTAAGGAAAACAGATTATCCGATTAGCGGGCCGTCGGATTTGTCTTATGGGTCTTCGAACAGTGGGACAAGTGTGTTGCCATTAGAGCAGATTTACCTACGGTATTATTTGTGATAAACAGATCGCAAATCGCCAAACAAGAACCAGGTGTCCAAGCCTCGAATAATCTTGAACAGATGATTTTCAGACAATAGAAATTACTTTCAGAAACAACTTGAAAAACGTTATATTAATAGTATAGCGTTTTCTCAAATAATAATAATAGTAATTTTTTGGGTAAAAGCTTTTGTAAAATTTGTGGATAGATAAATAGTTGGGATTTTTCTAATCGTATCTGTATTGAATAAATATTTTTTTAAACAGTTTCATTATGCTTGGACGGAATATAATTAATAATAGTATAGCTGTGGGTTTAAAGGATTGTAAGTTGGTAACGTATACAAAAATTAGATTAATAATAATAATAGCATTAATTTGGCGAAGTGAATAGAATAGAATTTCGTTACCCTAATATAATAAATCTGTTCTGCTATTATTATTATTACTAGATTGAATATTTTTATGCAAATTTATAATTTTATAAGCATACATAGTTAAAGGATATAAAGCATTAGAACATAAGCAAGTTTTTGCTTCGTCGACTAAATATTATAACGTGTATTTTACTAGAAATACTTTATATATTTTTACGAATCGCGCGCATTTTGTACATTTTCCATAAATGCATAAGAATCTGCATTCTAGTTATTATTATTCAAATCTAGCACAAGCTTCGATTTTTAGTCTATTCGACGAGTGAAGAAATACTTCACGAGAAATTTAAAAAAAAGCAAAGTGTTTTCATCCACGAAATAAATTAAAATTGGCAGGCAGTGGATGGAATAAAATATGAATTATTGTTTAAAATTTTTCTAGTTTTTTCGGGATTATCGAAGAGTTAGAATTCGATTTCAGGTGAAAATTTGAATGGTAGCTGAGATTGATATTTAGTAGAACGAGAACGCCGCGGCTCGGTTAATTACGAATTTTAACGCTATATCTTGAACGCGATTCCGCCGGTGCTGGCCAAATTGTTCGCAAAACTTTTAATAGCGAACGGTTAAAATCAAAAACTCGGCTAAAAGCTGAAGCGAACAAAATGATTATATTCTTGAAAGCGCGTTAATATCACCGTTACATTATCATTATCAAACACCTGCAAAATAGCGTCGATTTTTATTCATTTTAAACGCCATTATAACTACTTAACGTGCATTATAATAGCAATTCCTAAAACGCCATGTAATGTCACAGTAAAATGGGGAAAATTAAACGTAATATCAGCTACCTTTTTTTGTGTCAAATCAAATTTTATTCGAAAGAAGGAGAGCTGCTTAAAAAGTTACATTAAAATATTTACCTTATAGAGATGAGAAAATTTTGTTATGTTTCTCATAGTTTTGGTTATTTTCTTTCTTCGAATATGTATCATTGATACCTCCTCTTCTAAGATTATTCGAAACGTTCGAATAAAATTTTATTTATATCGTGCACAACTCTAATATGAATACTTACGAACTTTTTCCGCCATCTAATAATTTGGAGATTATTGAGTATTATTGAGTTTCATTATTACTTTTTCATGCTCTGCAAATATCGTAGAATTACCAAGAAACTTAATTCTTACTAGAATAAAGTATCAATCCTTCCCGAGTTTTATACTAAATTTATTTACTGTATGAAATTTCCACAAGAAATTTAAAATTCTTATATAATGAAATGCAATAGATTTCAAGTCAAATTCATTGCGTTCTACAGTCTTAACTGGTCTTTCTCCTAATTGCTGTATCATTTAAACGAAACGATTGAATTTAGATATAAAGTAAGATTAATACAGCTAGGAAATAAATGACCGATTTATATTTTTCTATTGAGTTCAAAACCATTTCGTTCCAAGTATTCCACTTGTTTAATGCTTCAATATATTATGAAAAATCACTGTGTCGTGATAAGGCAGGTTTAAACCAATCGTTTAAAACGTTGCTTTTATCTACTAAAACTACTAGTATGCTTATCAAGCTCGTACTTCGATAGAATTATCTAAACGAAACAGGTTACGATTTAGTTTACTGATTAAAAGTATAATAAGCAACTGAACGATCGATTAGCGATGACTTCGCACAGTAATGGAAGCAAAAATACTAAGAACATTGACATATTTCCTTTTTCCTTAAGTGGATGCAAATTTTTATTGCGAAGTAACAATATTCATAGTATTTGTATCGCCGTGTGGTTTAAATAACGGATTCAAGCGATGATTTGTGGAAAAACCTGATGACAATGTGAAGATTTTATCGTTACACACACTTGCAGGCATTACGTACAAATTAATCCATTTTTTCTCTTTTTCTGTTGGATCTCCTGTAATAAAAATGACAAAAATGCAAAAGTAATTCAGAGATAAATAAGTAAATAAAATATTTTCAATGTTAGGAATTTTAGCAAAATCTTTTAATCCTCAGATTTTTTATATGACTTGTAGAAATTCCAAAATTATATTTTTCTTATATTTTATGACAATTTTGCTATTTTAGAATTATTGGTAGAATTTTGCTACTATTAGAAAATTGCTGCTTTTTTAGGATCATTGTTACTGTTAAAAGTTGTTTTAACGCATTATTAAAAGTTGGTGCAATAATATAATTTACTATTAGAATTTTTCTGTTTTCTTAGAATTATTGCTATTATTAGAATCTTGTCGTTTTTTTTCTAGAATTATGGCTGCTATTAGAATATTGCTGCTGTTTTAGAATTAATCTTACTATTACAAATTAATTAAACGCATTCTTAAATGTTAGCGCAATAATATTAAAATTACGATACTGAATTATGTATAACCTGTTCTACAAATATTAAAGATACATTAGGATAAATTAATCCAGAAATATTATTCAACCAAAATTTTAATCCATGAAGTAATTTAGTCCATCTTCAATTTTACAAATATAAATACGAAATCTTTCCGCTATTTCCTATTATTAACATTCCGGTAATTTCCATGATATTTTCGTGCCTTGTTTTGTCATCCGCGGCACATTTGCACATTTCCAATACGCGTTGCAAAACTTTTCTTCCAGACCTTTACGCAAGACAACAGTTCATCTTTACCCACGAATCTTTGCCGTTTCTCGGCAAGGACTGCATTAACTAAATGGGCGTTTGTTATTACAACAAATAATATGCCCGTTCACCTGTCGTTTCCCATTGGCGCGGAATGTTTGTGTCAATTTTTTTCTCATTTTTCCCAACGCGGTTACGGAACTCGTTTGTAAAAAAAAACCGTTTGAGAAAAATAGCAGAAGGTATTCGTGTTAAGAGTGGCATTGCGTATTGGTTTGCGTCTCGAAGCACTTCTCTCGACAGCCTGAAACTACGGATGATTGGTTCCCGTCAGGAAACATCATCCAGCATAAATTTAACGCACTTCCAACCTATTAACGCGATTAATTATTCAACGCCGTGTTGTTTATGGGTTTTGGCGTCGGCTTGAATAAACTCGTTTCAATAAATTCTTCCATTTCTATCCTATCAGTAAGTAAATTATTTTTTTTGCCTTCGAAAACAGTATTCAAACATCTTTTCGCATCTTTTACATAAATTTGAAACCTCAATAGTGTTAATAAATATTGGTTTATTTGATCTGTCAAGTAAATTACCCTTCAAAACAGTACCAATATGTAATCCACGGGTTTATTAATTTATTTTATCAAAGTAGCTCTCGAATAGGAATTTTTTAGCTTCGAAAAGTACAGTAAATAACAGCAATTATATTTAACCCTTTACCATACAGTAACAAATCAAATTAAGTAAATGAAAAGTGAACAAAAACGCATTCGATTTGTACTCTAATTTCAGCTTTGCGTTACATGATTGGAGATTATTGAACAAATACTATCCACAATATTTAAGTGATTTGTATGTGATGCGATATGAGAGCGATGATGAAGTAAAGCTATCATACTTAAATAGCAAAATTTATATTATATTATTAATTTAGTGGGGCTGAATCTAAGATCTCTTAGAGTTACGTTGTTCTTCCAAAGTGTTGTATTTGACGAGCACAGAAGCTAATTTATTGCATTACGGCAACTGTTTGCAAAGCACAGGTTTCTAGCATTGCGATGAGTTAATTTCGTATTAACGTAAAGATAATCATGCGCAAGTGTTTAAATTACATAGCTGGAATACTATACTTATTAGGCAAAGTTCACTGAATTCATATTTCAGAACATTATCAACTCTTCGGTGAAGTGAAGCATGTATTTTAATTGTTTTAACCTTCAACCATGCCAAATAAACAATTTTTGCGGCATATTTTTGTATCCCGTATTTGTTTAAGTTTTTTATCGATCGGTGAATAACCACGTTTCGTTTTAAACGTAAAAAGAGAATAATAAAATTCAGGGAATAATAATATTTGCTTAATGTTTCATCTTTCATTCTTGTTTCATTATTGACAATTTGATTTGGAAGTATCTACTTTTATTATTCTTATTTTACTAAACCTTTTGATATAAAATTTGTCACGAATTTATGAGATAACGTAATCATAATACTACCTAATTATAATACCTAATAATATCAGAAGATAAATATATGCTGTCACAAATAAGGAATTCAATTCAAAAGATATCATGAAATGCACGAAATCAAGCAAAGTGCAATTAAGAAGTTGTCATCGTTCTTTAACATTAAATAAAAATATAAAATTATTGTTTGTAGTGACAGATCCCGTAAATGTGCAAAAAATTAACATTGTCAGTAGATTGTAGATCTTTATGCAAATTCGTATTTTAACAAGCACAATTAGAAGAACTCATACTTTAATAGAGATTCGTTTCTCTTTCTAAATAAAACACCATGTAATTTACTTTAGGTACTTTATACATTTTATATTATATTTTACATTTATATATTTCATATATTTATTATATATTTATTTATATATTCTTTTCTATGTATGCTATACGCATAGTACAACTTCTTGCAAATTTGAATCACCCACAAATGCACAAAAATCTGCACTCTATTCATTTTAATTCCAAAATACTCAGCTCTCTAAGATTGTGTCTATTCGTATACCTAATTATTACATTTCTTTAATTGACACGTAGAAGAGGGCAAGGTAAAGAGTGAAACGACTAAATAAATTCATGGGAACAGAAACTTTATTCAGCTTCAATTGCATCGAGATGCGGCAGTTCCGCCTTGTGAATCACGGGAGACAGGTCGACGACGTATCCGTATTACGTGTGATAATCTTTAAAAAATCGTGTGTATTATTATTTTCTCCATTTTTTTCCCCCTTACGAGCCAATCGTGCCACGATCCATCTTGTCTTCATAATGTTCATTTGATGAATGTGTATTTGTATGTGTCTGTACGTTTTTTAACCGTCATACATCTCAATTATACGTAGGCACGTATATATAGGTACATATACATACATACATACATACAGAAGTTGGGGGGGGGGGCGAAATGTTGCACAGAATATATCTTCGTACATCGTTTGTATCGTTCGAGACGATAATATGGGATTATAATAAAGACGAGACTATCGATACACACCTTCGAACGATTTATATTACACTTTGAACAGGTGGGTCCGCTTTTCTGATGTAATGCCCCATATTGGAATTTCATACTTTCGCGAAATTGTATGAAATTGCGATTATCGAGCTACATCGTTCCCTTCGTCACTTATTCACCGTTTTCTTCTTTCTATTTACACGAGAATTTTCTTAAAACTTCCGCGGATAGAATCCCACGATATTGGCACGAATTACAATCGATTGTTCATCGATATAAGTAGATTAGATCGTGACTGACAATATTCGTCTCGTTTTCTCGCGTTACTTTTCGAATATCGAGAATCATATAAGGGCTGAAGAAGAGTTCTTCAGCTACCAACAAGATCGGAGAACATTATCGATCAAAATCATATACATACAGGTAGTCGACGAAGCTTATTTCTGAACTTACAAATAAATGAGTTCAAAAATAATAGCGAAGTAGGACGATTATATGTTACAATCCAAAATATCGGTATTTGTGTTGCGTTAACCCTGATACATTATTAACCCTTTGCACTGAAGAGGCAATTTCTAAATTTTTCTCCAACAAAACGAGGCAATGGATTGAATATAAATTTTTGTAAAACTTGCAGTGAATTGTAATGACCTTGAAATAGAAAAGAAGTTGTTCAATTTTGTACGTAATAAACTATCTTTCTTAAAATGTGTGGAAGATCAGGTTAACTTTAACCCTTTCGCTACGAAGAGCGTATATATATATACGCAATAAAATATTAGGTAATCATTTGTTAAGAGTATACTTATTGTTTTTTTTATATATCGTTTCTGTTTTCATTCGTCCAATAGTATTAGACCATGTTTGATAATACAAAGCATGTAAATATTTATATTTATCCTATTTTCGTATTAATAAAAACTATTGTTTATTAATAGTTTTAGTTTTCAATATCAAGAAGTCGTAGCAATAAGGTTAAACTTTTCGTGCGCAGAGGATTAATCCAGGATTTTTTCTTAACCCTTTTAGTACCAAACGATCCGTACAAAATACATTTAATCATAGTTTAAACTAAACTGGAAATTTCCTATAAACAAAATGCAGTTTCTTCTGTTTCGCTAAAGAAGATTCAATACACAAATTTCCAATTAATTTCACTACCAGTTTTGCTAAAACGTTTATCGTTTACTTCTACAGAAATAAAATACAATGTTGCATTTATGCATCGGGTCTGAAAGTGTTAAATCGCAACATTAATTTAGTCACCAGTTTTCTCTTCATTAAATTACGATTAACATGGTATATTCCGCAAAAGTAACGAAACAAAAATATTTGTGCTAAAGGTCATCTGCTCGTAGTTAACAGAATTTAAGGTAATCGATACGTTAATATTTTACACTGTTAATTAATTATTAATAAACGGACTGCGGTTCTTTATGCAAATTCATATTTTTTCAAATGACGCTGATGAAATATAATCTAAGTTTCGGGTTGTTTCATCCCGTAACTATTCTAACTTGTGCTTTACTTTGGATATTTTATATATTTCTGCATCATATTATATGCGTCCTGTATTTTTGTTCACAACTAAATTTCCCATAAATGCATAAATATCCGCAGTCTATTAAACGTTTGCGCTTCAAAGCTTTTTTAACGGTACGATTCAGCGGCAATTCTAACACGTTTTCATTGCTCTTGTGACAATTTAAAGTATTACGTATTTACGAAAGGGAAAAAGTTATCTTGAATTTGCTTCGGTTTGAAAGAAATCAGAATTGAAATTGCGAAAGTAAATGAAAATCTTAAATCTAGTCTTTCAAGGAAATTTATGCTTGTCTCCATAGCAACGCTAATCTGTGCAAATTGTTAATAAGCGATTCAATTTAGTTTTATTTTTACTTTAATTCGATTTGCAAAATTGGTTCGTGTTGCGTGTGCAAAAGGTTAACGATCACCGAGTTCAGAATAATGTTGGCTCATTTCCGCGAACACTGTGTGGAATTCTACCCGAAAAGTCTCCGGACTACACGTATGATACGCCCCTTATACACTTATATTTATATAGTACACATAGACTCGTTCCCTAACACGTGTTGCGCGATATATGGATTCAAGTACCGGACTCGAACTCAGAAAAACGTCGGACTCAGTTCCGCAAGCGATGGTGCGATTAATTAGACGAGGAACGGGGAATTCGTTGTTCGAAATACGCGTAAAAGAGAATGAATTCGTAAAGAAATTATCCAGCGTATTGCACCGTGTCTGAATGAAAAACGATCGTACATATATACAAAGACGATAATTATACTGCGGATCTTTATGCAAATTCGTATTTTCGTTAACCAAAATTCAAGAAATGGGGAAGTATTTCATCATTAAAATGTACGCTAATTTGAATAGTTTATACAGTTTTCCATCTAACGTCCATTTTGTGCTTTCTTGCAGATTCAAATTTCCCATGAATGCATAAAAGTCCGCAGTCTAACGATAATAATTGAACCGATTGCAGTAATAATTAGTCAACTCCATTTTTAACCCTTTGAATGCGGCAAAATATTTAAGTACCGTGATCGTAACAATTTAACCTGAAGTGTAAAATGTTGGTGTGTATAAAACGTTTTTTTTTCGAAATTTGAGATAAATGGATGGATACTATATTCTTTCAATATTGTAAAATTGTCAATTACAGTGAATAAGAAGGAAACAATTGTAATACTAAACTTAGAATTAAACGTTATAGTAAAAGAAAAGAGTTAGAACGAAAGTTTAATGTTTCCTGGAGAAGATTATTGCTACCAATGTATTAATTAACTATAAATTGATCGCGTTTGAAAAAGGGCTCGAATTTCAAATGCTTTCGTTTCGATTTACTTAAAAAATGGCCGGAAAGCGGAGCTGTTTACTTATAACTGCAAATCGTTTTAATTATTCCAAGACTGCGAATCTTTATGCAAATTCATTTCTTTACAGACAAAAATAAATAAGCGATAGCTAAATTAGAATTAGCTTCGCGTTCTAAACATTCAAATATTGTTCTGTAATTTGAGTGTATTTTACGTATTCTCGCTTTATATACTTGATTGCATATTTATCTTTCCCACGAATGCATCAAAATCCGCAGTCTAATTATTATTACACGAGCCATGGAAATCTTCCAAAGAGAATCTTACTGGCGTAGTAATCGAAGGAACTAAAACAGTCTCGCAATTTGGCACGACTAGTTAGCACCCATCTATCTGCAAACTAAACTTCCAACGAACGTGAGACGAAGCTTGCCGTCAAAAGGAACCACCGATCCGAACCAAAGAAATTCTCAAAAATCGTGTGTTCGCTTTAAAAGAATTCCCGACCTCGAAAAGCCCTCGCGTATCACCTTGGTCACTTCCGAGTCTCCTTCACGCGAGCTTCCAACTTCACGATCATTGAAACAGCCTTCGGATATTCCTCACGACGACGTTGCAATCGTCTCGGACGAGGACGACGATTTACTCGCTTACGAAAAACTCCAAGTCGAGAAACATCGACGCGAGCTTGCATTAAACGCTGGGCCCGGTACTCGATGTCGCCGGTACATAATAATTCCTCGCCTGTAGATGATTCTGAAGGTGCAACGTGGATATCTGTTGACTCGTGTTGATGCCCTGATTGGTCCAGTGACCAGTGGAAGAGATAACCTTCGAATCGGGACTAGCCGACGGCGTGTTCGGCGACGGTAAAGCATTCGTTTCTGCAACCACGTCCACGTCCACGTCCTCTTCGTCTTGGTCCGCTTCCTGGAGATCGTGCAGCTCGTCCTCGCTGCAGCTGAACCTCCTCGATTTAGCTGGCCTCAAATCGGACTCGATTTCGTGTTGATCGTCCGGTGCGAGAAGAGAGGCCACGTCGAATTGCCTCTTTCTCGACGGCTGAAACGACGAGGATTGTCGCAGAGTCTGACTCTGAAACGTCTGCTGTTGCTGCTGCTGTTGTTGATGATGAGGATGATGATGATGAGGCGTCCAGATTCCTGGAAGAGGCTGCGAAGCTACCGGTGGTCCAAGCGTCGCTGGTGGAGGAGGAGTTGCCGGTAACGGTGGAGGACTCGGACTATCCGGTTCCTCGTCCACAGCTAAACCCATGTGTCTACGAACTTTTCGCTGAGCTTTGCGTCTTCTGAAGTCTCCGCGGCGAAAGTCTTCGAGATTAGCCGGGTGAATTGCCCAGTAATGCCCCTTGCCATTGGCGCTTCGGCCAGATTTAACGAAACAATCGTTCAAAGATAAATTGTGCCTGATGGAATTTCTCCAGCCTGGACCGCGAGTTCGAAAGTAAGGATAATGTTCCAAGATGTGTTGATAGATGTCCGAGAGCACCAGTTTCTTCTCCGGGGAGGATAAAATGGCCATGGCGATGAGGCCGATGTAACTGTGTTGCGGTTTCGGTTCCTCTGGTAAACGTTGGTGATGAGGATGCAGCAAAGCCATGGATAAAGCCAATCGACTCGGATATCCGGCCGCGGCCGCTGCTGCCGGATACAATGGCAAGGGTGCGGGAAACCCTGGACCTATTCCGAGATGAGTCGGAGCGCTGGAAGGCGGGTGGCCGACTCCTGGATGCTGAGGGTGCAATTGTTGAGCTAACCTCAACCTCTCGGCCATCGCGTAATGGTACAATTGGAGACGATAGTGTTCGAGACCAGGCAAGAAGCCGGTCATAGGGCTGCCTAACCCGACGGCTAGCGGCTCCTTCGCTGGCGGTGGACTCTCGTTACTACACATGGTACTTTCCCAAAGAAACCAATATTCAATTTTCCACAAACTGTTGCAAATGTCTCCGTTTCACTTCGACTTCTCGTTCACAAGTGTTTCACAATATCAAACTTCACGTGTTCTTTCCATCTGCGTGTTATCTTAAAGGAACCGATAATTCAAAACGAAAGAGAGTATCACTGTGAAAAATTGGAATGCGAAACACGAGTAAGCCTTAAAGTAACCGTAGACGGAAGAAGAGGCGATCGCGAAAGAGCGATTAGGCGAAACGAAATTACAGAGATCGGTCGTCGGTCGCGAGTCGATCGATCGCGGGCGCGATGTTTTGCAACGGTTTTCAGCCTGTTTGTCACGATGCGCTCCGAGCGACCGACTGGTCATGATTTACGATTCAGCCGTCTGCCAGGAGAGCACCGATGGCTTCTCCCCACTAGGTCCTAGGGGAGAAACGGCAAGCTCCGCCCGTTTACCCAGAACGGTGCACAGGCTTCAGGCACTCCGGCCTGAACCCGTGTACCGATCCTCCGACCAATAAGCACCGAGAGGACGGTCGAAGATGGAACCCTCCGCCATCCGCCACACCTACCACCATGGATATTGATCCTGAATTCCGTAATCTAGGGGTGCGGGGGCGGTGGTGACGTCGCGACTTTCCGATGCTGGCCGACCACCGGGTTCCCGTTGTCTCTTATCTTTGGCTACAAAGCTCGATATCATAGCCAGCGATCGTAGACCGACCGGAGAGTAGCGACGCGATGCGTTTCCAACACCCCCTTCTACACCTCGTTTGCAACCCCCTTGGAATCATGCAGCTTTACGGAGGTAGCGCTAGTTTGCTCGGCTTCGGTTAATAGTCGCCTTCCTCGTCCAGTGACGAGAATCGCTGCCTGTGAAGGTATACATGTTCGGTTGACTCGTTTTGAGAAGAGAATAGTCGAGAGTAATGTTTGAGTTATTACAGAAGACTTCGTTTCGTTTGTTGCTGGTGAATCTCTGTGGTCATTGGTAGAAGAGTTCTTTTATATAGTTTGTAATAGGTACACGCCTAATTACTGTTGACTCGTTTTGAGAAAAGAATAATGTTTAAAGAGTAGTGTTTGAGTTATTATAGGAGATTACTTTTTGTTCGTTACTGGTGGCTCGTGACGGGTTTTAATAGAAGAGAGATATCTTTTATATAGGGAACTCGTAATATAGTTTATAATAGGTATACACCTAAGTATTGTTCATTCGTTTTGAGAAAAGAATAATGTTGAAAGAGTAATATTTGAGTTATTATAGGAGATTACTTTTTGTTCGTTATTGGTGGATCTTGATGGGTTTTGGTAGAAGAGAGATATCTTTCATATATGGTACCCGAAATATAGCTTATAATAGGTATACACCAAACAAGGAAGGTTTGCGAACCCGAAAATACAGAAAATTCTGAAACTCGGTACACAAGTAGTGTAGATCCCTGCTAACGCCAAACGATCTTTTGTTTGTGCTAATTTCCACTTTAAGGAGGTGAAATCGACACCCGAAGTTTTAGCATTCTTTAGCTTTTTTTCAGTATGACTTTGTAACTGTAAGAGACATGACAAAACTTTCAATGGACAAGTTGTTTAGTTTTTCATGCTCTACAACCCTACTTCAATAAAAGTTATTCTCGTCGTGTAATGTGTTTAAATAAACAATTCTTTTGTTTATTTGCATAACGGTAGTGATAGAAATGTTTTCATTTTGGACGATCTAATGAAGTATAAAACAAATTTTATTGTTTGCGTATTTGTTAGAAGCAATGAATTACCATTATACGCATGCGACTATGTTTTTGTTCGATTCTTCATTCTATTTATATTTTTCACCATAAAATATGTATTTTTTATTATACCTCGAGGTCGAATGTATATTCCACACTTAAAAATTGATTTAAAAAACTTTGTTGCACGTGTATATGAAACATATTGCAAGAACGCGTATTCTCGAGTAATTATTCGGAACTATCGCGATCACTTTCTTCCACGTATCAAATATTGCTTTATTTCTCGCATATTTGTTCATTTATTTAATTCATACTTTTTCTACATATACGTATACACGCATATTTCTTGAAATTATATTTTGTTAGACCGGTTTGCACAACTCGTGCAATCGCATGGATTAATCTACACAATTTCAAGTTATCGCGTTCATTACGAGTTAAGACTTTTCGATCCGTTTGTTTACACGCTTTACGCAGCTATATTTGTAGCTAACATTATCTTCCAAATCTCGAGATACCTATGTAAGGTCTTCTCTAGGTATCTCTCATTTGTAAGATAATATTATTTATAAATATAACTGCGTCAAGCAGTGTTCACAAATGATTCCGAATTTTCGAGTTTGCAAGCCATCCGTAGCCAAAGGATCTCCATTAACTACCGAAACGCAAATCAATCTCCAGTTCCTCGATAATCCTCTGCCATTCCAAACGACTCGTTATACAAGAACTTTTCTCTTACCAAACTTACCAGAAAACTTAAAAAAAAAGCCTTAATACTTAATTTCCTTAATTGACCATCTCCAACAAAGAATCCCATTCCCGTAGAGGCCCGGACAACAATCAAAACTCCAACCTCAGGGTCGACCATTTAGTCATTGGGGTAATTTAAAAGGGGAGGTCCACGGAACACTACTTCCCTCCGGGGTTGCGTGCAACAACGAGGAGAGCCTCTTGTTCAACAGAATCCTTTTTCGTCGGTTGCTCGGTCGTCGAATCGTGTATAACAAAAGATGGTAGAATGAAGGAAAGAGACAGTGAAAGGGAAAAAGAAGAGAGACAGGGAGTACGCGCATTTATATGGAGGCGCCGCCCTGCAACTATTTGTAAGCATCCGCCATGCTGGTTTCATATCTGCCGTTTCGGCTTGCACAAAAACACTATTTTTCACGACCGGCCCAGCTGCAATATGGCGCGTTTACGGGACACGTTGACGGCGTGCATCGACTCCGATTGCAATTGTTGCGTTTCATTGCAAATAACAGCTTCGCGCCCCTCCGCGACCCCTCGTTTCATCCTCTCCCCCTTTTTGGATACCGCCCCTCTGCTCTCCTCTGATATCGTCCCTACTACCCAATGCGTTCCCGCGTTCTTCCGTTTCTCTGTATCGTCCACGGAAATACGGCCTCCGTATCAATTGAAACGGACATGTGCGCCGAATGTAATTGGGATATTTCTGCGGACGGACTTCGGTTTATCGGTCGACTTTATTGAAAAAAAAAACGATATACGTACGTCGAATCGCGGCATCTGTTTCAGTTTAATCGAATTTATCAACTGATTAAGCGTGAACCCTTGAAACTTAACGCCTTACAACGACGCAAAATGCGTGCGAAGATTGCGTCTGAAACATGCAAGTGAAATAGAAAGATCCATTAAATCTTTGAGATTATTGATATTAATTGAAATACGATTTATAGTGGTACAGTGTTATTAGAATGACTATACCTTGTCCAACGAGACTAGATAACAAGTGGATGGTTCTGTCTTTGTTCCTCGACAGTTAATATTAATGTACAATCTGTTTCATCGCTTGGACGTCTGCTCTTGTTTAGTATCTCGTTTTGTTGGACAATGTATAGATTTGTATTTGGAGTAGTGCTATTGTTTTGAACCGGGTATCCTTGAAATACTCGAGTAGACAAAAATTACACGATTATCCGAGTATTCAATGAGACTCATGGATCGATGGGTTAGCTGTGGATTTTGACACAAGAATCGATCATCGTTTTTCATCATTACCGACGTTAGTCGCAAATGATCGAAAAGAGACGATAAAATTTCTGTTTCCTATTATCTAATTTTCATATTATTTCTTGTCATTTTTTAAATTTTGGCAGATACGTACACGGTTTGCAGTAAAATAAATTATTGGATACTATCGATCAAAGTGTACTGTGTAAGTAGTGTATTTCGTGTGCTTAGCAAGCCTATCCAGACAGAAGTGTGACTATTGTCATACATCTTGTTTCGAGTCAATACGTGGAGCAAAACGAGGACATTTATATACGTATTTATTAATTCGTAGGTAAAAAGGTATCAAATTATTCTTGTTATTATTAATTTTGATCAGGATAAGGAAAAGCAAAAGAAACAAAGAAAAGGGAGAAAGAAACGGTAGAAATAATTTACGCTAGTGGAGCTAAGCTAAACGAAGAATTAAACAAAGAATAGAAATCGGTGAGACGAAATATTTGTTGATAATTGATTCTAAATACTCGAATGCGTTTGGCAAGGAAGTAAAGAAGACGGTGCAAATAATTCAGCGTGGAGAAGATAAGCTAAACGAAGAATTAAGGGGAGAATAAAAATCGGTGGAATTAAATATTTGTTAATAAACTAATTAATTCAAAATATCCGAATGTATTTGGCAAAGAAGTAAAGAAGACGGTACAAATAATTCAGCGTGGAGAAGATAAGCTAAACGAAGAATTAAGGGGAGAATAAAAATCGGTGGAATTAAATATTTGTTAATAAACTAATTAATTCAAAATATCCGAATGTATTTGGCAAAGAAGTAAAGAAGACGGTACAAATAATTCAGCGTGGAGAAGATAAGCTAAACGAAGAATTAAATAAAGAATAGAAATCAGTGAAACGAAATATTTGTTGATAATTGATTGTAAATATTCGAATGCGCTTAGTAAAGAAGAAAAAAAAGACGGTGCAAATAATTAAGCGTGGAGGAGATAAGCTAAACGAAGAATAGAAATAGGTGAAATGAAATGTTTGTTGATAATTAATTCAAAATACTCGAATTGCATTTGGCAAAGAAGTAAAGAAGACGGTACAAATAATTCAGCGTGGAGAAGATAAGCTAAACGAAGAATTAAAGGGAGAATAGAAATCGGTATGGAGCGCGGAAAGAAATTGGAGAAGCTGTCAATCGAGCGCCATGCATCTGCCACTTACTGGGCTCGCCAGCCTCTATCGTTACAGTACCTTTTTTCCCACAATGACGCTCCATTTCGTCACAATTATCGCCATTATTCGCCGCGAGAAGAGCATTTTAGCAACGCCGCACAATGGACCGGTATCTATATACATTCAGCCTATATGTGTACACACACATTTACATTCATACTTAGCCAACCTATACAGGTTCACCAACACTTGATAAATCCTCATGGTGTATTGCGTACGGCGGTCGCAAAGGAACGGGCAAAAATCGATCACCGATCATCTTCCGTCGATCGCGTCTCGTTTTATTGTGTTTTGACAGCAGGTTTCGTGTGGCCACCGTTGCTTTCTTCGGGACAAATGATACACGGTTTTCTTAGCTACTGCCCCTAAGAGGTCCCATCTTATCCAAACTATTTGGTTCATCGTGCGAAAATATTGGGACGGTTCAACGCTTCTTATTATGCTGCTTCGAACGCTGATAATCGTATCTGATCGCACTGAATATAGAGTTACTGGAACATCGGGATAACATAGATAGGCTTCGTTTTTGTAATAAGACTTCAATATTAGGTTCGTCGAAGAAGTTGGAGGCTCTTTTTAAGAGGTCTATTTTACGGTGAATGTAGGAGACAGTTTTTGGTTCAATATTTTGGGGCGGTTTGTGGCATGGTACAAGATTAGGATAAATCGGAGATCAGATTTGCTAAGGAGAAATATGTTTCTGCGATTTTAGTTAACAGGACAAAATGATGGATATTTAGATGATAGGTTTTTACATAGAAAATGTTATGAATTTCCTGAACCACCTAATATTTTGTTCATTCGTCAACCTTTTTTTTTATTCCTTGGATACAAATAAGCATAGTTTAATCGCTGGTAGTTTTAATATTAATTTAGTTACTAGTGTGCTGGTTTTTACGATGTTAATCTGGAACATTTTTTGTTTAATAGCGTTCTAATTGCCGTAAACAATTTCGTAGCTTTGAGATAAGTATAAAGAAGTGGCTAGAAAGTGTAATTTTTCGTTTCAATTTTTGTATCGAAATTCTACATGTTTTTTCGCAAATACACATTGTATTTTATGAAGAGGCACCGAATTAATTGGCAAATCTAATAACTCTTGATTTTTAGACTGAAATTGAGCTCATAATATTATTTAAACTTCGCATGGGACGAAAATTATTAAATTCTTTGTACGAACCTTCGAAGTCGTCCAATTTCCAAGCATTTAGATTTCCAAGCATTTGGATTTCCAAGCTTCTAATTTTCAAACTTTCCAATTTTTCCCAGATAATCTTTAAAATATAACTCGCAATGCTATTCCTTTGCAACATGATTAACAATTTTACTCCGCGTTGAAAACACTCTACATTTCATAATTTATCCATTTAAACTTACAATTTAATATAATTAGATTAATACAAACAGGTGCAACTATAATTCGCTTAAAAATTAGTAACATACGTTGTATAGTCGTATAGTTTTCTTGAACAATTTCCAAAGAAATCATTCGATGTCGTGTTAAATCTGGAATACAGGGGTACGCTATTTAGAACAATGAATTTTATTGTTCGATGGTGATTCGTTTATAAGTTGGCGAAATTGTGTAGCGTTAATCTCTGCTTTGCCGATACTCTAGGTATAATCCAGAGGTATAGAACGGATACTTGTAACTCCGATGGCAGGGTTAATAAATGTCGTAGTAGAGGCGACCAGCCCGGCAACTTCGAAGCACGGACGGTCGAGTTTCGTACAGCCGGACTGCACAAGGTATCTGTTAGTTTTGATGCTTCCAAATACACTCCTAATCGGTTTTCAAACTCCCCTCTAAACGCTCGCGAGAATGTAGGATCCGATAAACCAAACTTGAAGATTTCACGTCTACGCGACGGAAACGAGCTTTCGAAATCCCAGAAAATCCAACTAACCATGCAACTCTAATTTAAGTCTCAATGCACGGATGAAGATTGTTTATATTATTACTAGACTGCGGATCTTTACGCGAATTCGAATATTTATAACCACAACTAAAAGCGTGGAATCAAAATAAAGTTCTCTAATGTGTCTAAAAGTCTCTAAATATTGTAAAGAGTTTCATAATTTCAATATTCGATGCATTTTTACACGTTATTTAATTATTACACTAATTCCACCCTCCAAATATTGTAAATATTTTCCTAGTTCTATTATTCGATGCATTTTGCAACGATATTTAATTATAACACTAATTCCACCCTCTAAATATTATAACGAGTTTCCTAGTTTTAATATTCCATACAATTTTCCCCTGAATGCATAAACATCCTCAGTCTACAAAAGCAATACGGTCTAATAAATATTTGTAGGTATATTTCGCGTAATTAATATTACGATAGGATAAGTGTAAGTTGCAATAGAAATTATATTGTGTTACGGAAAACAAATATATGTTCTTTTCGTAAACGATTGGCAAAATTTTTTTAGGACTTATGATTATAAAATTTAATTGAAATTTGTGATATAACTTATGTATAAGTTGGTTAAAACTAAATATTCCAAAAAATTAATCGAGGAATTAGGGGAAACAATTATAAATTACTAAAGTTGTGAATACTGATTGAAATTTTATTCAGAGTTGGTAGAAAATTCAACTGTTCAAAAATGAGATATGTTTGACTATATATCTTATACTGTGCGAATAAAAACATGGCAATGCGTAACAAAGAATGCTAAAAGAAGTGCTGAAAGAATTTATAATTTGTCCAAGGGATTTGGGAGCGGAACAGGAGGCAAAGTAAATAGAGCAGGGAAAATGATTAAAATTGCAGGCACGTTGCATTCTTTGATTTATAATTTAAAACGCATTCGTTTACAGGAAATCGTTTATTATTAACAAGTAGTACACATGCAAAAATACTTCGCAAAGCTATAGTTTTTAATCTGTTGCAATTTTTGATTTGCCATATTGCTTTTGTTTTATTTTGCAAGTAACATTGCGGCGTTTATATTAGTAAATGCAAACAAGCAAAAATATATTTCACAGAGCCATTCTATTAATATTCTGTTCAAACATCACCAGGTTTTACTTTTATCTTTTTCAACCACTCGTATTTTAATCTATTTCATTTCTACATTATTAACCATTTAACGACCATATTTGTGTTAATACGGTTTCAATCTTCTGTCAAATTTCCTTTATCCCGCGTTTACGCAAAATTGAAGTAATACAAAACTGAGTATACTCGTATAATACAACAAACAATATATAAAAACTAATCTTAAACATGAGAACCTGTAGCAAACTTTACAATCAGATACCACTAATAAAATTTCCAATAAACATTGAATATTTGTCTAACAATTCCCTACCTATGTTTGCAAACGGTTTGAGATGTATTGCAACATTTAACTATCGTATTTATACGTGCCAATTATATTATGCTTGATACCAGTATTCAAGTATAATTACGAAGACTCGAATACGATTCGAACAAAATTTTATTACTTTTCATACGAAAAAGTTCAACCACTTTGTTTACCTATTCTTGCAATTACCCAATTAGGTCCTTAAAGGGTTAATAACGTTACGTTTACACGTCTAAAAAAATTCAACCGAGCAAAAATACAATAAATACAACTCTGTAGAACCGTTCTATAATACAATTTGCACCCAAAATTGCTCCAATTTTCATCCTTATCTTCTCTGAACCGTGCTGCGCGTTCTCCTTCCCCCCCCCCCCCCCCGTATATTTCAATCCTCGGTAATACCTTACAACTGCAGGTATTATTTCGCATACAACCTCATATTCCTCGCGCCTAATTAATTTCCCTTACCCTTCCTCCCTCTCCGTCATCATTTCATGAGAAACCCGTTCTACAGAATCGAGCGACACCAGCAACGTTTCTGCGGCTGCACGCGTGTTCAGACACAGCAGAAGAGATGAGAGCAAGCCACACGCATCCATTAAACTCACCCCGGCATCCCGTGTGCTGCAAAGAGAAAGAGCATTTAACAACGATGCTTTATGCATATTCTAACGAGCTTGCAATCAACTGGTACTAAACATTAGCAAGGCTTCTGGGACTCGGCCCTCGTGACCCGAGCCTTTGTGACGAAATAGAGAGAGCGAGAGAGAGAAAGAGAGAATGGGGCGAGGAACCGCGGCAAGGGAAAAGGGAAGGAACAGAGACAAGAAAAGGAGGAGAGAAACCGGTACAAGGCGCAGAGAAACACGATAGAATCCCTCTGTGGAGAAGAGAGAAGGTCCATTAGCTTTGACGCTCCTCTCAAAGGGATGCTCGCGTTTTAGCGACGTGTACCATCCTGTTTCCTAAGCATCCCTTTTACGTTACGCGACGCTATTGCACTGAGATAGGAAAATATCGTTTCCCGGCTACACACCGGCAGCCCCGGCCTCCGTCTCGTTCTCTCTGCTTAAATATTCATAATTTATAAACTCTATCGTGCCAGTCCCGGCGGGGGCTTCATTGTTTCCCGACTTGAGATTTCGCAAGATTCTTGTATCTTCTTTCGGTAATAGTCGCGTTATATAACGGTGCGTCGCGACAGTTTACGGGGGTGAGCTACTTTTGAGGATTTCAAGGGATTGAAACAAACGATAATCCGTGTAACGTATTATCAACGTGTAACTTAAATATTTTTGCGGGTTTGACGTCGCGTGGAATATACAGCGATGACGGGGATAATTCGGAATAAAATTCTTCTTCTATAGTGGATATCTTTTTATTCGATTGGGTACTGAATTCTTAATTCGTATTAATTCTTTGCCTGTGGTAATTTTAATTCTGTGGAAATTGATCGCGCAATATTGTATAGAATAATATTTGTAGACTGCTGCATTATTTGTTCCCGAATTCAATTATCTGCGATCCAATCACAGCTTCATTCATCGCATTATTATTCATGAATTTTCAAAATATACTATCTCTCTGTGTTTCTATTGCTTTTTATAATAAATTATATCGGCCCAGCAAAATTTCTTCTCTTTCTTCTGGACCCACTTCTAAAAAGGTTTGCTTTAACCCTTCATCAACCATCAACAGATATTTACCAAACATCTTCACCGACCGCTTTAACAAAACTACCATCCCTGCTGCTAAAAAAAAAAAGAGAACCCTAAAAGAAGCGCCATTACCATCGATTATTAATTCGCTCCGAAGGCGTCGAAGTGTCGGAGGGAGAATTGGTGAAGAAGTGCCCTCGAAGAGGCGATGACGCGCGTAACGACGAAATAACGAATCCGCCACTCGAAAACGGAAGCTGTGCCGCTCCACGGGACGCCATTTGTGTTTACACCAACGACCCTTCGAGATTTAACGAGGCATGATAGACTCTTCTGGGGTAAACGCCGCGAAGAACGAATTATCCAGCCACGAATTATCGAGGAGCCCATTGTGGTTGCTTAGAATGCGGACGAAGAAACGAGGACCAATAGTACAACCATTCACGAAACATAGACTATCCGTTCTTACATGGAATCATCAGGGGGCTACCTATTCGTGTTAACATTTTAATGTCACGTGCAAGATTACCGGTTTCGACTAAAATAAAACAACGGAGTGTTTAAAACGATGGGAATTATAAATAGATACCGCGCGAATTAATTGTTTCCTGTATGATTGATCTGTAATAGCCGAATCTAGGGTAAATGACCCACGCACTGTCACTGTTCCTATAACTGCCACTTGAATTCGTTTATTTAATAGCAACGTAATGTATAAAGAGTCGTAAGTAAAGAAATTTTCATACTAAATTTGGACTTCGATTTACGTAACAACACGTAGACATTGTATATTCGTTTACGCTTAATATTTATAAATAAATATTAGGAGGTAAACGTGCTGTTGAACATTAAAACGTGACGAATATAATTATAAAGTATGGAACGTGTCGTAATTCAATAAGGCGATACGTTTATTATATATCTTATATCTGTTACACAAACTGACGTGTTAATAAATGTAAAAATAGTTTCTATTTAAATGAAAAGTTTTCAAGTAACAGTACGAAGGACATTGGACTTTCAATTAATTAGCAATGAATTTATTCTATTGAACATATAGAAAAAAGTGTTCATAAGTAAAAGAGATGTTGAACAATATTATGCTCCAAACTGGAACGATCTTTATGTTAAATACGTTCTGATATAGTTAAATAAAGTTACGCGATAACCTTAAAATGGCAGTAATTGGTACATCTACTCTATAATAACGTGTATAGAAGTATATCTTGATATGTATTGGACTTCTATCATTTAATCTTCTGCAACACGAATTGAATTTACTTTTACGATGAACAATATTTTTTTTTGTGGCTGGTTAACGTCGCATCGACATCTGGGTCATTAGCGACGATATTCCTGATGTGGACCGTCTAAATTTTGTGAAAGAGACTTGAGTCGAGTAAATATTGTATGGTGTTCTTGATGTGCCTGTTCGATGTGAGTGCAGTGTTAGGGTTTATTTCGTGCTTCCGCCTATGAACTTCGAATCTTCTACATTCATATAGAAGGTGGTGAACAGTAATTTGTCTACGGCAGGTGTTGCAAACCGGAGGTTCCGTTTTTCAGAGTATATGTGATGAACAATATTATCGACCTGGAGATCAGGAATTAATACGTATACTGTATAAGTGACTGATGTTAATATAACCGAAAAGGAACAAAAATGGGAATCCCACAATGATACGCTAATGAGATAAAATTCAACAAAGTTAAATACATGAATAGAGGCTGAACTTTATTAATTTCGATGGTCGGATTGAATATAATTCTTACAATAACCATTCTAAATCGCAAGGGGAGTAAATACCTCTGCTTTTTTTTTACCAAACTCAAATTTCAGTTTGAAATTTACGATGTTTCCTATAAATAAATGGTCTATCCTGTACTTAGTCAGAATTGTGGGAATGGGAGTGGAACACGCGTGTAGGTTTCTTATTTTAATAAGGTATATCGCACGACACACTTGGTTTCGAACGATCACCTTATATTTGTAACTGGCTTTCGGCTTAGGCTGCGTCCTAATTGCATGTTGTACAGCGACAAAATCGTTCCTTCGTCCAATCGACCGATATCGGTCCTTTCACATCAAACAATCTAGTATACAAATGTGACACTATTGCATAGCATGCGTTGCCAATTTAGACACGATCATAGAATATCCTGTGTTTCTTTTTTATCGTATTGATTGATCGGTCGAATTTATCGCTATACGACATGCAATTAGGACGCAGCTTGACATGCGTGCGTATTACGTAGCAGCTCAATCGCGACTGACTTTTCGTGGTTCACCGATCCACCTGTTAATCATCCGATCTATCTGTTGTTAACAGATGGCGTCGTCGCCTGTATTAAATCTATGTATGCCGACAAGAATAAATATGGTAGATACACCAATCACTGTCACTTTAAGGTTATCTCGTAACTTTATTTAACTATATCAGAACGTATTTAACATAAAGATCGTTCCAGTTTGCAGCATAATATTGTTTAACATCTCCTTTATTTATGAACATCTTTCTTATATATCCAATATAATAAATTCGTTACTACGTAATTGAAAATGTACAACAAAGTCCAATGTCTTCGTTACTGTCATTTGAAAACATTTCATTTAAATAGAAACAACTTTTACATATATCAACACGTCAGTTTGTGTAACAGTTACAAGATATATGGTAAACGTATCGTCTTACTGAATTATGACACGTCCGATACTTTTACAATTATATTTGTCACGTTTTACTGTTCAACAGTACATTTACCTCTTAATATTTATTTATAAATATTACGTGTAACTGAATATGCAATGTCTATGTGTTGTCACGTAAACCGAAGTCGAAATTTCGTATGAAAATTTGTTTACTTACGATTCTTTATACATTACTTTGCTATTAAATAAACGAATTAAAGTGACAGTTATAGGAACAGTGACAGTGATTGGGTCATTTACCTTAGTCCATGCTTCGTCGACGATACAACTATGAGTGACCAAGTCTCGAAACAAGGTTCACAATTCTGCGTTCGCGTGGGCGCGCCAAAAGCGGAAGTCCTCGAGATCTCGAGGAGAGCACCTTTTTGATTCCGGTCGCGGACGATGCGGCTGAAACGTGACCGTTTGGCCGTGTAACAAGATTAGAGGAAAGGGGGATAGATTAAATTTCGAGATATTTAGCCGGACCGTTGCGCCGGACCCCCTTGTACTACTCCACTCTTTTTTCATTCTTTCGAGCGACTATCGGAGAGAACACAGTAGGATTTTCGCCAATATTTTGGGTGTTTAGCCTTTGTCGCCGGACACTGGCCATTGTCGCGTGAAACGATGGGCGTGGAGTCGCTAGAGTGAAAAGGGAACCAGCCACCTTCTTGCCCGTTCTCTTTCCTTCTTTCCCTTTAACGACGTCCCTTGAGTTCGTCTTTTTCCAGCGACGACAAAAGGCCGGTGGGCCGATACTTAATTTGTGCTGCACGCGTTCGGATGACTCTCGAATTTGCCACACTTTTGTGGCCTCTCTTCTGGCCTATGCGCGGCAACGCGATGATTGTCGAGGAAGCGGTCTTTGAAGTGCTGTTGAATCGTGCATGCGAGCCAGGGTTATTGTTGAAATGTATTGTTGGTGGTTTGGCCGAATTTTGGGGAAACGGTAAAAGAACATTTTTATTTACCGTTTCGTTGTAATTGTGATTGCGGGTAAAATTGAACTTGCAATGAAAAATTGTTCTTTGTATAGAGACTTTAGACTGTAGAAATAATTGAAATTTAAGGAACGGGTTGTTTCGATCTCAAAGTACAATAATTTGTGCTTTAGTTTGAATGTTTCGTATATTTTTAAATGTTACGTGCTTTCTGCATCTTTCTCCGCATCTAAATTTCACGTAAGTAAATGCAACAAAATTCGCAGTCTAGTAATGGATATATATTTTAGCATTTGTGTTGGTGTTTGTATTCGAAAAATTAATTAGAAGTTTAGCTTTCCAAACCTCGGTTGGCAAGCATATTTTTGCATCTTTTCTGTATAAACTAATTTCTTTGCTGTTCTAGAGTCTCAGATATTTTGGTACTTTTGCTACTTAAAAATTGCTTCCAAATGTTATCTGAACATTAGTGATAGTATGTTCTGTAGTTTATAGTTATTTACTATCATTTCAACAATTTGGGAATACTGAAATATTATAATCAGAAACTATATTGCAATATTAAGTGTTTGCAAGACCAAAATCAATTTTACATTCCTCCAAATTCTTTCTTGTAGTCTTTATTATCGGAAGATATTTTTCCAAGTGTAATTCTGTTGCTGTTTCTAAATCAATTACAGAGAGAGCTGAGAAAAAGGGAACAATATTCTCGAGAGAATAAAAACAAGAAAGAAAAAGAAGCTTTTAAAGAAAAACTAAAAACTAAAAAGGAAACTGTTTCCTAACACGTTCCAAAACCAATAAAAATAAAAGAAAGTACCTACCTTCTACTTTCAACTATAGTATCTTCCAAATAATTCCAAATTAGCTTCCAGCAGCGAAGAAAAGAAAAGTCGAGCATTACAAAATTCCAAATCATCTGCATCGCTTAAGAAGCTAGTGTACAGCGAAGAGTTTATAATTATCCCGAAATTATCCCCCGAAGAAAATAACACTCACCCATGGAGTAGCAATCATTTCCAATTTGTAGACCGCGGTAATTTGCTTTCATTTCCCAGCATGACACGTTCTGTCTGCTCGAGGTTGTTGCTCCGCGAACGAACGAGAGGAGAGCCGCTTATTCGAAAGAATCATGACACCATCGGGGTAAATACACGTTATTATTAACGGACTAGGCCCGAGAATACAAAGCATTGGAACGATCTGAAACATAGACACGGTTGTGGACGGCTGTCGCAACAGCTCGAGTGTTTTCGTAGGGTCTCTAAATACGGACCATAGTGGAGGCTTCAGTTGGCGAACAGTGTCAACGGAGGCATCCAAAGTTCCTACGGAATAACAATTTTCTAGACCTCCATGCGTTTCATTTGATCGTTCAACGTGGCTATGTATTTAGAAATCGAATCATTAGATTGAGGATTTTTATGCAAATTCATTTCATTAACCCATTGTCATACAAATTTCTTGAAGACCATCCATCGATGTGTTCGTTGTTTTTTATTTTAACGTTGTGACGAACGCGAAAAAATTGAAATATTATTGTACGCAATTTTTAGTTGATAGTCTTCAGCTGTAATTAGAATTAAGCTTAAAGCTTATTATAAAGTACAGGGTGTTTTTGTTATAATTAGACCACGAGAGTTTGCATCACGAGTTTCACTTGACATTATATGGCTAGGGGTTAACACTTTGAGTTAATAATTGCTGTATAAGTGACTCGCGTCAGTACAACGATAAAGAAACAAAATTGGAATAATGCAGCAAAATTCAACAAATTTAAATAAATTTACATGGATATATAATTCTTAAGTCGAATAGCATTATAGAATGTTGACTTTATCAACATTGATGATTGAATTGAACATAATTCATAAAATTACCATTCTAAATCGTGAAAGACGTGAAAAGCCTATTTCTTTACACGATTGGAATTTCAGTTTGAAATTTATGATGTTTCTTATAAATAGGTGTATTTTGTACTTATTGTTAGTCAGTGTCAATAGTATTAATTTAAATGCTTCGTTTTGGAAAGCGATATTCGTTGCATATATACCGTACATTACATTTATGCCGCACGTAATTGTAACATATTCATAAATTTAATTCTCACGATTTGCGCATTCCGCAGAATTGAAATCGAATAAAACGAACTTCATTCGTAGATCTCGTAATCGGTGGAGTTTCATGAAAGAATTCCAAGCCATTACATAAATCATTTTCAACGAGGAGACTAGAATATAAGAAGGAAATCTGATTAACGAACGAATAGGAATAATTCATCGATGATCTTTGAGATGTAAACGTGATTTACATGTGTAGCGACGTAGTACCCCATTCCCAACTTAACAAATCGCTTAAGCACCTCACGCGAGCGACAAAAGGGTTTCATCCTTTAAAGTCCAGGACGTACTGATAGATTACACAAATGCTCTTTGCGGGAACAACATGGGGAGGATTGAAGCATCAACGGGATCCCATCGACGACGATTACTCTGAAATATTCATTCGAAACTTACCAATGTTGGCGACATTTGGACGTTAATCGTGACGGTGCAGTGGCTTTGATCTTGCATTCTTAAATCATAGATCGTTACGTATGAATATAAAATACGATCGCTGATTTTCTTTTTTCTCCCTCGCTATCCCCTCCAATCAGTCGTCGTATTTAATATTCTTCGTTAGGGGAAGCTAGACAATACGACTTGGCGTACGTTCATGATGGAATATTTTTGTTTTGTGCGCAAAGGCAATGACGATACTTGTGGCTGTAGTCCAAATAGAAAACAAGTACTACTTGGAAATACTACCTTATATTATTATACTAAAGGGCGTTAGTTCGTTGGATAAACTAAACTAAACTAAGTATACGCAATATTTATAATAATGTTTGATTTAACTCCTCTAACTTGTCTTAAATCTTAAAGAAACTAATGATCGAACTAACTAACGGAACTATAATGTTTGAATATTTTGCATCTGGCGCAAAGTTAAACCAGTACATTTTTTTCATTAACGTGCGCGGCTACAGAAAATTTCGCAAGGCAATGAGTTCATATCGAACCTTCAAGATTAACGTGTTAAACGTTTCCATCCGCACACGGTTAAGCCCGTATACAAGAAATAAAGAAATGAAAGAAAGCTAGGGAACACAGAGGAATAGAAAAAAAAGAAGCAGGTAAGGGTCGATAAGGGATGACGGAACAAAAGAATGGATATGACAATAAGTAATAATAATTTGTAGCGGGCATCTCGATATCAAGATTGAAGGACATCGATATTATCGAGCAGCTGTCGCGTGGCGTGGTGGTCGTCTCCGTGGCCAAAGTCGACAACAAAGGGGATCCCCTGTTTTGTTAATCGTTCTTCATAATGGAAACTGAAAGGGGTCCTCGTGCGAGTCGCAACGCAACGTTAAATATGTACATGTAAACGGACGTATCGCGGGGTGCAGCCAAACCACGCGTAGTATTCTTTGTAATAGAATACGAGATTGAAGTATTACCAGTAGGCAAGTACCGGTGATTAAATGACCCGAGGATTTAGTTGAGCATGAGGTTATCGGTAATGATGTTGGAGATAGTTGCTGGTTATGGGGTTGAAATTCAATGTTCGAATAAATTTGAATTGTGCAGGCTCTTCTGCACCTACCACTAGAGGGACATACGAAATAGGATTTTCTCGAAAGCATTGGCTCCAACTACCTCGTCCATATATATACCGCCTTTAACTTTTCTTCCAATATTCCAACGTCTAAGTCAGGACCTGCTATGTAACCTTACTGATGGGTCCACTAGCAGGCCCAGGACGAAACGCAAATACCCTTCCTTTTCCTATCCTATCCCCTCTCCACAGCTCCACGGAATGAATAATTAAGGGTGATCTTTTTTTAGATATTATTTTAGCTGTGTTGCAATATTATGTATAGTACAGAGGATATAAGATACAGAGAAATTATTATGTTGATGTACCAATGAATAATTCGCTTTTTAGTTAAACATGATATTTATTTTAACAAAATCAAATAGGTTATGCTGCGGTCTTCAAAATTCTATTCAATTCAATCACATCCTTTTCTTTCCGTTAGGAAAGATTCGTAATTCTGAGGGGAAGAAACTTCAACATAGAAATTGGGACTCAAGTTTGCAGACGTTAACAACAAATACTTTATAGTTGTTTCAATACTAAGAAATGCAGGAATGTAGGAAAATAGGAATATGATTGAAACGAAAATGGCCTGAGAAACGCAGCAGGGTTAAATACAACTGTTCTTTACTTCAATCATTTTTGTGGTAAGCTATGAATTCATACTGAAAAAGGTGCTTCATTTTTTGATGAAACAAATATTTCAATGCAATTTAAAAATACAGCATTATTTACTCGTACGCCTAATATTCTGCATATGTTACAAATATTAAGCTAGTAATTTCAATTATGAAATAGTAATGCTAAATGGGTAAATTTAATATTGACAGTAATTGAAGATTTCATATCAAATACAATCCTTGTCAAAATTAGCAATCGTGATCACGAGAAAGGGTGAAATTATGGAATCTAACGTTAAAGTTCTTCTTTGACAAGTGTGCAAAAGAACATAAAAATATTTATTGTTCAAGAGTTGAAGTACACAATAAAATTTTGACCAAAGAGACTGAAACAAATAGATCATTTTATTGCACGGAAAATCGATCTGTCGATACATTTCTATGCGAAGGGATGCAAAGTTATGATTGAAGAGCAGCTGTAAAAATGATGTTACGGTGGGAAAAGTTCGTGGAAACAGTTGTCATATGATGGTCGGTTGTAAGGTGCTTATGTTCTTGAGGTTGGTGTTTCGTGCAAAAGTGTAAGGCAGGTAGACTTTACGTAGAAGCGGATTGGATTAGGATTTGGCAGAAAGGGCGGCAGAGGAGGTTGAACCCAATTTGCATGCCATAAACCACGTCGGCTCGTGAGATTCAATTTGAGAAAGAGTAACGAAAAACCTGCTGTGCACACACACACACACACACACACACACACACACGAATACACGCGGAACGCTTTTCTTCTTTAGACATTTTTCACGCCATTTAGGTTACCGAATTGCACTGAAGATTCCTAGAATAGTATTCAGAATAATAGCGAATATTTATATTTATGTTGAATTCATGACGATCGATTGTAAAATGAATTAACTTTCCTACGATTATTTTATTACCTAGTTAGGCTAGCGTTAGCTGATCGCTATTTTTGTATCTTGTTATGAACAAATCGTTTGAATATTGTGGGAAATCTTTATTCAATAGCCTTCAATCTTGTAATAGAAAATTAAGATTAGAGTCATTCTAATTAACTCCTTGACAACGAGTCACACTTGTGGCACGAATTATGGTGTTGGTTTGATAGAAAGGGATTCTACTTGCAACATAGTTAAATTTTAACTTGATTTCTGCTTTCAGTTCATAAGATTGGGAATCGCTAATTAAAAATTACATGTATCTAACATTTTAATACTTTGCATGTAATATTGAATAAAACTAATGGGTAACTTACGTGGTATTAATAATAAAAAAAATAGTATGTCAAGGGATTAATGTTTACATTCACTAAACTATACCTCTGTAATCATTGATAATACAACATAAATTAATTTCGTAACTTATCATTACATAGTAATATTTTAATAGTCATTTAACATTATATTATTTTAAACATCAGATTAATTTATTCAGAAGTAAGTATTTCGCATACTTAAACTATGCATTAAAATGTGCATTTTTTATTATCAAATCTCTACGTGTGATTATTGCGCCACAGCCAAAAGGTTAAATGAATTCTTCAGCGACCAAAAATATCCCAAAATCTACTAAGTATCAGAAACATAACGAATACTTCTACGTAACACTTGTTCCACATAGTTTCGCCCTTTGGCGAAGGGGTAAATCGACGTTGGAAACGAGCTCAGCAGGGAACAAATAGCACGTGAGCATCGTAAGTGAATAATAAACATCTCAAATAGGGTTAGATACTTGGGGTTCCGCGTTTAAGGTGGCCATATTGGTCCCCTAGCCTCCGGCCTCGGTTCTTATTTATCCGACTAGCGTACGTCGCGGCCACCCTCCTCGCAAAAATGATTATTCGGCTATTATACGATGATTACCCGATGGTACGTGGGTGTAACACGAGAAATAAGTGTGCAGTTTCATGTCACCAGATCCGGTGACAGACCGAATAAACCGAACCAGTGTTACCGCGTATTTAACGCCGCGCTGAAACACATGTTCGTACATCTGTACACGTATTCTACTACGTATTTTCCTTATCAGTGTCCCCTCGAGCTATTATAAATAACTACCGGTTTCTCTTATTGTTAGAAAAGAAAATCAGTAATAGGAAAATAATGTACAGGCGAATAGATGTTGAAGACCGATGGATAAGTTTAATCGCGTTATCGTAATTAGTGTATATTAAGATGCGTGTTTGTTGTTGCGTGCGACGTGTTAGAAAATCACGGAATGTTTTCAAAAATAGCTAACTGCAAGTTTATATCATTTTTGTGGCAAATTAGCGACCAATCATTTTGACTGTGTTGGCAGTTCGAGTGTTAATAGTTTAAAAGTGATTAATATTAATAAGAATTCAATTTTGTGGTGTGTCAACCATTTAACCCTTTGTTTTATAATATGGTGCTTCACTCGCGATAGATTTATAGACTAAATGTAATAAAACTACACGGTATTTGTAATTGAGTTTAATTTTAAGTTGACGCTAATAAATCTTCATCATTATATGAATTATATAAATATTCGAAATGTTGAATTCCAGAATTATTAAATTTGTCTGCTTTCACTTCCTTTCGAATATTGCAAACAAATTTATTGCGAATATAAAATATAGTAATCGATATGAATCGAGAAAATTCGTTAATATCTTCAAATGATTTATAGTAGTGTAGCTATTTTCGCGTTGATCGCGTTGAAATATTTCACGTTAAGATTCTTTTTACACGCGCAACCGAAACTTATGAGTACTTTTTGGTCTGTTTATAGACTACCCCGCCAATAATTAGTTTTCAATCATGAATGATAAATTTGTACGAAAATATTGCTAACAGTACTGGATTCGATTATGTGCGTTATTACCTTGAACCAAACTTGTAATTGACAAAACTACAAAATTCCATAACATGGAATACAATCGTGAACCATGTCCTTGGAGAATTGTGGACGATTGTGGAGGCGCCTTCACTATGGGTGCGATTTGTGGCACGCTCTTTCAAGTGAGATATTTTATTACGTATAATACACAATATTTATATATCAGCTACAAACATCAAACACTTAAACCATCTAATTATAAATTTGAAGGAATTTCTTTTCATTGGACATATCAACAATTATAATATGCAAATATCCAAAAATAAAAATTCTATTCAAGTCTAAAAACTCTTAAATTATGTTTTTAAACGAGTTATGCTGTGGCGTACGAAAGTATTAAATCAGGACCCTTATTTGTAATATATTTTAATATGAAATTATTTTGTTCGATAAGAATAATTTATGTTAAGACATCAGTGTATAGGAATCACAAATTCATGGAAAAGAAATGTAAGGTCTGTTTTGAATTATGGATACTTGTATGTATACTTGTATGGATACTTCTATGTATTGTGGTTCAATACTTTTGCACCCCACTGTAACTTTGAAATCATTTCTTTTCATTCATCCCTCCCATAAAATACTAATAATTCTAATATTCAAAGATTCAAAGATAAAAAATTTTCAACCCCTTTCAAGTCTAGAAACAACAAACCTTTAAATCATCCTCTTCAACAAGTTATGAATTTGAAGATATTACTTGTCATTCAGTCTTCACATAAAACACCAACAATTTCAATATCCAAAGACACAAAGATCCAGAAATTTCAACCCCCTTCAAGTATACAAACATCAAACCCTTAAACCATTTTCATTAACGAGTTATAAATTTGAAGGCATTACTTTTCATAATATCCACAGATTCAAACGTTTCAATTCCTTTCAAGTCTAAAAATACCAAACCCTTAAACTATCCTCTTCGATGAACTATAAACTTGAAGACGTTACTTGTCATTCAATCTCCATATAAAACACCAACAATTCCAATAACCATAAATGCAAGGATCAAAATATTTCAACCTTCTTCAAGTCTACGAACACCGAATCTTGAAACCATCTTCTTCAACAAGTTACAAATTTGAAGGCACTACTCTTCATTCAATCCTCACATAAAACACCGACAATTCCAATATCCAAAGATATAAACATCCGAAACCTTCTGAAATCTGCAAGCACCAAACTTGTAAACTTCTTCAAGCAGAGTGCCATCGGTTTCCGGAATGCACCATCGGGGATCCATCGAAGATTATTCGGCGGCATGACAGCAGTAAAAAACCGCGTGCCTCAGGTCGCCGGTAACTTTGCCATTTGGGGTGGCCTTTTCTCCGCAATCGAATGTACTTTGATTCGCTGTCGATCGAAAGAAGACCCTTGGAACTCCATATTAAGCGGCGCTCTCACCGGAGGAGTTTTGGCAGCCAGAACCGGAATTCCATCGATGATTGGCAGTGCCACAGTTGGCGGCGTGTTTCTGGCGCTAGTAGAAGGATTCGGAATAATGGCGACGCGGTTACACGCGGATTCGTTCGCTCAACACATGCAGATGTACGAAATGGAGAATCTTCCGGAGTTCCATGGACTTCCGCCTAGAGCGAGATTAGGTTTCACTGGAGCGCCTGTAAAGTCAGAAGTCCCGATGCAGGTGAACGGCACTGGCGTCGAGGTTGATAGGATTAGTAAGGGTAGATGAGCGGAATCGAAAAATCTTTCCTCCTCTATTTTTAACCGTGAACTTTTACATTCGGATATATTGATGGGGTATAGTGATATTGCTGTACACATGTTTGCTCTTCTTTTGTGATTTTGTATCTTGTGAAAGAAATGGTCTATATAAATTTCTCTTGTGGATCACTGAACTTGGACCAATGTACATTCTTTGTAACTTTAAATGTCTTATCATGATAATGAATATTCGAGTTAAGGTTTAATAAGGAAAATTTTATTTACGAGTAGGTGAAAATTAATTTTTTTAAATAGGCGGTGTTGCTTTGTAAGACATTCAAATTTAATGAGATTAAATTTCGTATATAAGGGATTTTATGTGTTAGGATATATTATGGCGATATCGGGGAGTAATTTATATGTATTATACTTTTATACGTGATATGAATTAAACTTCTATTTTGTTAATAAACCATTGGGAAATCTGATTATTTTCCCATTGTAAGCAGCACTTAAGCTTACCACATTTTTTAGTAGCATTAATTTAAAAGAGAAACAATGTTTAAATAAAATTTATTTACCTTGAATATTTATCTAAATGGCTTTCATCTTTTTACATTATTCAAATGACTATATATTGCAAGTATCATTTATAAGGCATAAAGTATTAAGCTTAAATTATACAATGCATTCGATGTGTATTGTTTTATACTAATAGTGCAGTACAATTTCTTCAAAGAGGGACATTGTACTAAATTTATATTTAACCCATTCGCTACTGTATCCTCAAAACAGAAAACATTCACTATGTTCTTCTTATTGCTACCATGCTCCAAATATACTTGTTATAGTACAATGTATCCTACTATCTATAGTGTTATTTAGGACGCATATTATTAACAAATTATATGCAATTTCACTTTACAATTTTCAAATAGTAAACATCTTACAAAATGTCAGAGTTATTCATTATTTCCAAAACTTTTTTTAATATCCATTGTTAGTCATTCAAGTGCATTATACTTGTATTTTCATATTTTCATATTTCGATTTAAATTTTATCAAATGTTCCATCATTTGCCTCCTTTCTTTGAAAAATAATACCAAGCTAAGAACCACTCATTA
Organism: Eucera pruinosa; assembly: GCA_028830335.1. Classification (NCBI taxonomy): domain Eukaryota; kingdom Metazoa; phylum Arthropoda; class Insecta; order Hymenoptera; family Apidae; genus Eucera; species Eucera pruinosa. The sequence continues at coordinate 28,292,076 of JAMYCR010000001.1, read as the reverse complement.
AATTAAAAATATTTACGTTATATTTTTACAATAGGTATATTGGCTGAGTGTAAATGTCATTAATTGGTTATCGATAAGTTGCATAAAAAAACTACGTCCCATTATTTTTTGAAAGTTTAGGTAATTTTTATACCGGTGAAATGCGATTGCTACCAGTACAATAAACACAAGTTATTGAAAATAGTTGCGATTCTCTAACAGATTAAATAAATCATTTCAACTATAATAATAATAGTCGAACCAATTAAAACTTTTGCGTGCACCTAATACCTAATACTTTTCCAAACCTCTCTCATTCCATCATCCTACACACGTCTATTTGCAAGAAAAAAAAAAAAAAAAAACAAACACAATAACATTAAGAACCCCACCACTGAAGCCGCACTCGTCTGTTCCAATTGATTCCTCCGTTATCTTCCACATCTCTCGTCGACCATCGCTGGACACAGATCCGATAGATAAGCCGGAAGAGGTCCAGTCGTTTATTGCAAGGTGGTAATGACTGTTTTGACAGCGGTTTGCGCTCGGACCATCGTGGACTCTGTTCGAAACGATGCCTCTTGCAACCCCATTGTCGTCGACACCAGATTGGAATCAATATTTACACTCAAGCCTGCGTAAGCCGCGGATTACCAGAGGCTCAGCCGATCCTTCTAACCCTTTCTCGATTGAGTCAGCAGCGGTCGTTCACGAAGAGATTTCGCTTGAAAAGGGTCCCGTTCGCAGCGACGATCTCTCTTCAGTTGGTAACCAGCCTTTTTCGAAGCCACTCGAAACAGTGAACCCCCAAAGAGAGTCGAGGCCACTCTTATGCTTCTAAACGATTTTTCACGCTTCTAGAAAGGGAGCCGATTCAGGGGTGTCTCTCAAGGTTGGGTATTTAGCTTAGGGTGGGCATTGAACGACGACAATATGAGAATTCGATCGTTATTGTAGCTTGTTCGACTGGACGACGATCGGACAGTGGTGCACGCGCGTGAAAGCTGCCCGAATTAAGCTGTGGATAATTCGCAATTGGATTATCGTGGTCGATCTCTGGGAATCCATACTCGTTCTTTAACCATTCAGAGGCGGCGCGGGCTTTCTAGTCCATGCAACTAGAAGATATTTCTGAATTTCGACAAATTTATTGCATCACGCTACTAATTTAGTTCGCTATTTGTAAAATACGGAGAATAACGAGGCTTCGTATGATCGCTGATAAATAGTTCTGCCTGTTCCAAATAATTATTCATCATTTTATACTAATTATAAAAAGAAACTAGGATACCGTCTCTGAGGGTTAAACACTAATCGTACCGTCATTTTGCATACACTTATCCAATAAATATTCCTCGGTAGAAAGAGGAGCAAAAGAAAATCCAAACTGCGGGAAAGTTATTAGTTGGACAACGTAAGAATTGACATAAAGTTAAATGAACGAAAGAGGTAATAATGAATGTGGAATCTGAAATCAAATATTTTAAGACCGATCATTTGATCGGTTATGGTATGAGTAGTGTTAGTTGAATAGCAGTAAGGTAGTTCTGGGATCATTTAAGGTGACCATGGTGATCATGATCACATAAGGTAAATTAAGATGAAGTTACTATTAGGTATTAGTTAAGCAGACAAAAATGTAAATACGTAAAGAAACGGAGTTCACTTGTAGTCCTTTATTTATAAATTCTTTTATCTTATGATTTATGAAACATATTGGTCATATGCATGTCATGAAACATTATGAAACATGCATCGTATTATTTAATATGTACTATATTTGTACTATATATGTACTATAATCGAGACTTTGTTTAGACCACGTTAATTTTATGGAATCAAAAGAAGCTACAAAAGAAAAGAAAATGACTGAACGACACAACGTTTTTGTTTCTTGTGGCTTTTATATCACTTTGTGGTTTCATTTAAACGAAAGAGCACCATTTCATGATAGAGAAACTACCCCTAAACTACTGTCCCTTATGATAATTACCGATTGAGTTAAATAAGAAATATATGAGAATTTACAATCTTTTATCAATTATACATGACGTATACAAATTAATACATAAAATATAGAAAATATAATAATATATAGTAGATTGCTTATTATGGGTGTAGAACATTTTTATTAAACGCTGATGCTAAGTTACCTTCAGATGCAACAAGCACAGACGAGGTACAGGATAAACCGATCATCTTATGGGACTTCGCGTCACATGCTCTGAAATACCGATAACCTAAAAATTAAGACTTTTCGTAAGAATATCTTTCGTTTTATTATCTGACAAAGAATGTAAACACTTCTAAAGCATTTTAATATACAAAATGTAAGAGCAAACGCAAAGGTTATACATTTTAGACAATCGAAAACGTAAAAATGAAAACGGATTTGGGACTCATGAGCCTCAAATTCGGGTGACACAGGAAAGCATTGGATAAGTAGTCTATCCTGTCCTTAGTCAATGCAACAAGTATGTACTAATTGTAGGTACATCACCCATTTTTAATAGTTACCGAGACGTACACTAAATTTATAAAATTATAAATAAAATATAGGTACTTGGCAATCGCAGACAAAATATTTCTATATTTATTCTATTTTCTATATTTATTAATTTTCTAAAAGAACTTTTTAGATTTAAACTATAACGTAAATATTTTTAATTTAATGAGTGGTTCTTAGCTTGGTATTGTTTTTCAAAGAAAGGAGGCAAATGATGGAACATTTGATAAAATTTAAATCAAAAACACCAAATGCGAGATTTTATCATTTTCGTGTCGCTTCCGATGTTACCGATTCAACGTAGAATACGATTACAGCGTTTATAATGGTTGGAATTAAAACTAAATTCAAATTTAGTTTTGAAATCGTAAATTGCACCACCTTCTTGATGAAGGCAGTATAGCAAAGTGATAATAGATAGACGATGACTATCCAAAACGGTGTGTTGACCGAAACAATGGCATCTGCTAATCTCATGTGTTACAAAGAATGCAAGACATGTTTGAATCTAGTGGGATTGAACAATACAGAAGATAACACTGTCGAATTTAAGAGTGTTAAAGGTAGGGTAACGTGGAGGAAACGAAAAATTCCTCTTGAATCTGTTCCATTTTGAGTGCAAACTCTTGAACTCCGCATAGAAGTTATAAAGATCGATTTATATTAACCTCTTGCCTTACGAATCTTTTATGAATCATACTTTGTAGCGTCAAGTGTTTATTATTGCAATATACTATCGCATGCAAAACATTGAACTGTTATACGTAATTTATAATTGGCAATCATTAACCTTTTGAATTAGAATTATTGTTGCAGTTAAAATTAAAGTGTACGAACACGCGTTCCAACTTGAAACGTAAGTTTAAAACGTGACGTGTTCCAACTGAACCGTAACGCTGTATTGTATAAATATTCCTATCTTTCTGCCTAACTATAAGAATATTTGAACCGAATCGCGTTGAAAACGTCTCGTGTTTGAATGGACAATATAAATCGACTATAATTCGCTTGCCTTGCCTTTATAACTGTGTTAGAGAATGTGGTTCTGTAAGTAATCAGATTTGCATTCCTTTCGAATGCCTTCTTTGCAACGCTGCACGGTACTACGTAATTCCAGTCGCGAATATTTATAGTACAGTTGTTATACACGAGTAGGACTTTAGAATTCTATTTCATTTGGAGACATTCATATTCGTTAACAAATTGAAAGCAACGCGGTATTTCCAAACTGACGCACGACAGCAATGAAAATAAGAATAATACTTATTATGGAATTTATGCTTTTGTAGGAAATTTAAATATGTAACAACTTACAGAATGCAAATGGTATTAGAAAACACAGAACACATTTAATGTAAAATGCAAATTGTAGTATTTAGAGGGTGAAACAACCCCTTATTTATATCTCCGTTCTTTAATTTTATTTATAAAGATCTGAATTTGCATAATGATCCAAAGTTTCCTAATAACATTCGATGATAAGGTTTATTCTGTACCTGGTCCACAGACGAGGTACAAGATAGACCGATTATCTTATGGAACTTCGTGTCACATGCTCTGAAATACCGATAACCTAAAAATTCAGACTTTTCGGAAGAATATCTTTAGATTTATTATCTGACAAATAATGTAAAAGCTTCTAAAGTATTTTAATATACGAAATGTAGGAGCAAACGCAAAGGTTATACATTTTAGACAATCGAAAAGGTAAAAATGAAAACGCATTTGGGGCTCATGAGCCCCAAATCCGAGTGACAAAGAAAGGCATTGGATAAGTGGTCTATCCTGTTCTTAGTCAATGCCTGGTCTATAGTTTCATAGCACGATAAGTCTATCCTGTACCTCGTGTCTGGTGCATTTCATTGCAGAACAGTCGGTAATATCAGTACGAAACAGTATGTACCGCTTGTTGGACGCACCAGTAGACATTTACCTGCGCTGCCTGACCACATACTGTCCTACACTACTGCCAGATGTCCGCTTAATCGTTTACCTATCGCCTGTTGCTCGCTTTAATTAAGGGTTATCCAAAAGTACCTTTAGGATTTTGAATGAGAATATCTGTCAAACGCCATGTTTGTTAATAAAATAGAGGTGACAAAAATAAAAATTGAAACGAGAAGGAACGAAGATAATAGAAATGAAAAACAGATTAGAAAAGGGTAAAGCAGAAAGGGAAAGAAAAAAAAGTGAAGGTAGGTGTTCCTATAGTCTATTTTAGATTACCCTATAGTATGAACCCTTTTCTCAACAGACCCAATCTTTAGCGCTATTAGTCCATCCTTTCTATGGAAGCCAATGGATAAGTATTTCTGTACCTCAGAGCCGCACCGTCCTAAGTCTTGTATTGTACATTGACAATCGAGCGAAAAGAAAAATTAAACCTACGTAAGACAACATTGTATTTGAAGTAGTGACTACAATTAAATCGTCGTTATGTATTATGTCTGTGCATATTTCTATTAGTTCTACTGTAACACTGTTTCGTGGCTCTGGTAATGTTAGAAAACAACAATAGGATGGTGTATTGTAAGAGTATGTATGTTTATGCACGGTGGGACAGCTTGGCCCAGGTTTACGATAGGTCAACCCTAACGGGAAGGTTGTCATAAGCCTGTCGTGAACCGGGGCTCTGTCCCAAACATTTGGTATTCAGACGGGAAATATTCCGAGGGAAAACCCGCAACCTTTCCCCACGCGCGCGATGCCAGAGGGCCCAGCGTCGAGACCCGTAACGTTGGGGGTAACAGCGGCTAGGGAAGGGCGCAGGGCATATAAATATTCCGCACGACGAGTCAATTAGAGAATTTTTTGGTCACGAAGACACGACAAGCAAAGCAAAAACGGAGTGGTTGAGTTCAAGAGAGCCATCCTTACAGTATATAACACAATTTTAACAAAAATAGATTTGTGCTGATCTGGCTCCCAAAAGTGTAAGTTTATATTTTTTTTCTTTCTTTGCATCAAGTTTAAGTTGATCAAGTTGTGACACTTACTTTATATAACATCGTTTCACAACACCGCAAAATTGTTTCGAGTTTCCTCTTCTTCCTGCGAAAATTACACACCTTGGCTAATCGTCGATGCAGTTAACATGATTTTTGGTCCTGATTCATCCGGTTATTTTGTTCACGCGTGGAATGATAAATTTTTGCCCACTTTTCTTTCTCACCGTGGGTCAGATGTCAATTGGCCTTAATTTACAACTGCATAATCCTGCCCGATTCGTAGATTTATCGCCGTCCGACTCGTAAATTCTGCGCTGAGCGATTATGCGGACTTATCTTTCTACTGTGGTACAGAGAATTCTCAGCTGCTAGATTATACCTACGTTTTGTTTAAATCTTCGAAGTATCGAGATCGAAATGAAGCGTACAGGATTCTTCTTCGCTTCCAATTCTCAACGCTCTTGTTAAAAAAAGATAATAACTCTAGAATACTTAAGGTTTTGGAAGATTATTTATTTGGTGTCCACAAAAGGGAAAATGATAAAACTGTATTTCCTTCTTCTCTATTTATGTTTAATTATGCAGTAAAGTAATGGGAATTATTTGCATATCTCTTATTACGAAAATAATATATTAATGTAAGAGATAATGTAAGAAAAAGCAACAAATATTTCATGGCTTCAAATACCAAGGCCATTTTATTACTCTCTCTAAAACGTAATAAGGTTAATTACGTATTGCTTTAATTTCGTTGATATAAATAAATACAGCTTAAAGATCGGCAATTCTAATATTAATAAACATTACAATAATATGCTTGTATACCATTCAATCATTTGGTATACGAGTAAAATAAAACTTATTGCTTTTTATGAAAAAAATGTAGAAAATTAAAATACTTGCCGTTTCGGAGATGTCAATGTTTACAATAACTTATTTTACTTATTACTTATGTTTACAGTGATTACTAATGACTTACGTTTACAATGATTACACTGTGCAACACGAATTTGGGCCTCTAATAATGAATAGACAATTCTCGTAGATTTTTGTGCGCTGAATACGAATCCGCAAACCGTTTTCCTCCTACACGTACAGTTTTTGAGAAATTTGATTTTGAAAAAAAATGCAAATTTTCAACTTTGAAATGATTTTGTGGTTAAACGATAAGAGTTTTTCGGTTTCAATCAACGCAGAATTATTCTAGGAACTCTCCCAAATAAAATGATATAAGTTACTGTTACATCCAAGACATGTAAATATGTTTAAACAATGATCAAAGTGAAAATGACACCCGAAACGCAGCAATTTTCGCGGATATTCTTCAATTTATTTTCAAAACTAAAGCTGTAGGAGGGAATCCAATCACTCCACGCGATAGAGCAGACATTTTTCTTACGGAAACGACCAAAGAATACTGTTGGCCCGCTTTTGTTTCGAATACAGAATCAAAATAGTTTGGCAAAACGCGTGAGACCGGCAGTGATCCTCATCGCCGGCCAGCGCCTCTCCTGTCGCTCAACGTAACAGAACCGACAAACGCGTGCGCCGCTCTCATTTAGATACAGCATTGTACTTATTATTTATGTATTATTACTTTTTTTATCTATGAACTATTTGTTGACAAAAATACGAATTTTAAAGTGTATATACCTAAAAGTGCTTTCTTCTTGCCTGACGTTTATGTGACCCTTTTGCCTCCCTTTTTAACTGCCAACAGTAATCTGCTAACATTGCAGCACTATCTTATCCATAATAGCGGTTTTCTATCACAGATATACCTATAGATACATAATATTTCAACTGCATAAATTTTCACATTGACACTTCGTATACTAAGACACAGATATATTGATACATCATTCCATTTATGAAAACGTCTGTTAATTTAAAATAAACAGGATTTCCGTATTTTCGAAAACAGTATAAGAATGATCTGTCTTCGCTAATATAATTTCTAGTTTATGTAGCAGCGTCAAACACTTTAGCTATCTTCAGTACATTAAAAAATAACAGACTGTGTACACCTAGCACGACCAGCATGTGCATTTCCCATAAATATATTCTCAATAAGAATCAAACACAAAAGTCCAATGTTTTACGTGTAACTGTCGAAGGATTTATGATAGGGTCAAGCAGCTTCACGTGTTCCAGACACGTTGATTTCCATTATTGCTTCAAATTCCAACGAAAACACATCTGAAGAAACCGATGAAACATCTTCGTCAAAGGGTCACGTTCATTTCATTAATCAAGCTGATTTAAATGACTTGGTACGTGATTTAAATTTACCAAAAACAGGCGCCGAATTATTGGCTTCTAGATTGCAACAATGGAATCTTCTTGCACCAAATACACATGTTACGCATTACCGTAAAAGATGTGAAATATTTAAACCATATTTTCTTTCGCAACAAAATTTATGCTATTGCCCTGATGCTGATACCTTATTGAAAAAATTAGGTTTTAAACATACAGCCGCAGAATGGAGACTTTTTATAGATTCCTCTAAAAAAAGTCTAAAAGCAGTTTTATTGCACAATGGCAACACTTATCCTTCTGTGCCAATTGCATACGGTATAAGAATGAGGGAAACGTACGAAATTTTTAAAATGTTATTAAATAATATAAATTATAAAGAATACAATTGGCACATATGTGGTGATTTAAAGGTCATAGGTTTATTAATGGGACTTCAAAGCGGCTATACAAAATATTGTTGTTTTATGTGCGAATGGGACAGTCGGGCAAGGTCAGACCATACAAAGTTAAGAAATGGCCAATGAGAAGAAATTTCAATCCAGGAGAAAAAAACATAAAATATCCTAATTTAGATGATCAAAACAATATATATTTACCGCCATTACACATCAAATTAGGAATTATGAAAAATTTTGTAAAAGCCATGGACAAAAACGGAGCCGCATTTCAGTATTTAAAGACAAAATTTCCAGATTTATCGCAGGCAAAGATCAAAGAAGGTATCTTCATAGGACCGCAAATACGAACACTAATGCAGGATACACAATTCGATTGTAAAATGGTACATGAAGAAACAGAAGTATGGAATGCATTTAAAGAAGTGTGCACGCATTTTCTTGGGACACATCGATCACCGGATTACGCCCAAATAGTAGGAAAATTAATTAAAGCCTGCGAAAAATTGGGATGCAATATGTCCCTCAAAATACATTTCCTACATTCGCATTTGGACTTCTTCCCTGAAAACCTTGGTGACGTAAGTGACGAACATGGCGAACGATTTCATCAAGATATATCTGTGATAGAAAAACGCTATTATGGAAAAGATAGTGCTGCAATGTTAGCAGATTACTGTTGGCAGTTAAAAAGGGAGGCAAAAGGGTCACATAAACGTCAGGCAAGAAGAAAGCACTTTTAGGTATATATACTTTAAAATTCGTATTTTTGTCAACAAATAGGTCATAGATAAAAAAAGTAATAATACATAAATAATAAGTACAATGCTGTATCTAAATGAGAGCGGCGCACGCATTTGTCGGTTCTGTTACGTTGAGCGACAGGAGAGGCGCTGGCCGGCGATGAGGATCACTGCTGGTCTCACGCGTTTTGCCAAACTATTTTGATTCTGTATTCGAAACAAAAGCGGGCCAACAGTATTCTTTGGCCGTTTCCGTAGGAAAAATGTCTGCTCTATCGCGTGGTGTGATTGGATTCCCTCCTACAGCTTCAGTTTTGAAAATAAATTGAAGAATATCCGCGAAAATTGCTGCGTTTCGGGTGTCATTTTCACTTTTATCATTGTTTAAACATATTTACATGTCTTGGATGTAACAATAACTTATATCATTTTATTTGGGAGAGTTCCTAGAATAATTCTGCGTTGATTGAAACCGAAAAACTCTTATCGCTTAACCACAAAATCATTTCAAAGTTGAAAATTTGCATTTTTTTTCAAAATCAAATTTCTCAAAAACTGTACGTGTAGGAGGAAAACGGTTTGCGGATTCGTATTCAGCACACAAAAATCTACGAGAATTGTCTATTCATTATTAGAGGCCTAAAAAAAAGTTAAAATTTGTTGCACAGTGTTATTAATGATTTATGTTTACACTGGTTACGTCAAGGGGTTAATTAGTGTAGCGCGTAATAGTTTAATTATATTATAAAATAATACTATTATTCGAGGGAAATGCGAAAGATATTAAAGTACGTATCGCGTAAAAAGACATGAACAAATCTTTCATTCCTCGTATTTTTCAATCACTCGATACGCGTAAGGTGAATTTCCTTTTATACACATAGTTTAATTTCTTTCTTTTCCACTTGATTGTTTGCATATCGAGAAAGATCTACACGGAATTTATCGTGGCTGGTATAATTAAAGCGATAGCGCAATAAAATCGTAGCACATACGCAAACGGGATTTGCCTTCACGAATTTACGATATCCGCTTACGCCACGACATCCGGACTGATAAAAGTAGGGATACGCGAATTATCGTTGCCGAATTTATCGACCATTCGGTTATCGCGATCGACGTATTGACAAAGCGTATATCACGATCTCCCTTGGCGCGAATCGCTCCCTGCAACCCTTTCCAATAACTTCTTATAAAATCATTTCGTTTTAATTGCTACGTAGCTTTTGTTATCCTTTCTATGAATTTTTATTTTATTTTTTTTAAAACTCTCTTTTTGGGTATTTGGGATATTTAGTTATTCATTTTTATTTGTTTACTTCCTTCACGAGCTATACATCATTACACAGATATAAGATAATATGATAAAATACAAATATAAATAATATTAAGTGTACTAATACATAATTAATTTTCTCATAATTTTTCAGAGCTTTGCTACTTTAACATACACTGATTTTTAAGGCCAAAATTGATTATGTTACACATGAAGCTATGAATTGGCCCTAATAAACAAAAAAGAAGTGGAATAATAAATTGAATGTAAACTGCAGTCAATGTTAAAAGAATAATCCGATACTTATTGGCACACGTAATACAACAAGTGGATGCAGGTAGGAGTATTTTTTAGGTAAAAAATCTGACAAAAATGGGGATTAATATTTACGATAATACGTTGTTTCTATAAAAACATAAAAATAGTACTCATAACTTAACTATAAGAAAATAAGAGTACAAGTAAGAAAATAGGTACAAGTAACAAGAAACCTGTACTTTTGACATTTGTTAAAGTTTTTCATTTATTACATTGAAAGATTTGCAACGAAAAAAAATCTGACAATGAAATTGCGCAAAAACCAATAATTAATTTTTTCTTTATTACTATTCCTTAGATCCTTATCATTTAAGCATAAGGTAAAGACATAGGTATGTATATTAAAATTTTCAAAGCGATTTTATCAACTAAATTAATTATTCCCGTTTCAATTTGTAAAGTAAGGAGATTAATTTTAAAATAATTCAATGCAGAAATTCTGGTAAGAAGATCGTGCTAAAAACTCGTAGATATTAAGGAACAAGTTTATTTTTTGAGTTACGGTACTCATTTCCATGCACTTTGTTGGAGCACAGAGATCTGTGATTATGGTAAGCCGAGCTTAATATTTGCTACACGCGAATCTCACATGACCGTGTTTGCGCGACAAATGATTATAGGACTATGATAAAGCTGACGTTTTATTTAATAAACTACATTCTACATTTTCTGCGCTGCATTATGTTGCAGTGGAATTATTTTACATGAATTAAAACTTAAAAATTATGTCTCGAAGGGTGAAAGGAAAATTAAATCGAGGAAATATGATACTGTTAAAAGTTTTTAATTAAACTATGTAGAATTTACTAGTAATTTTAATTTAAATTATACGGTAATGAAACTTCGTTTACAAACAATTTGATAAGCTGATGGTTTATAAGCTGCGCTAAGAAATATAATCCAAAATAATAATGAATAAAAGTAGTAAATTAATGCAAACACATGACAAATTGTTGTAACATATCAATGACAATTTGTTGTAAATGACGACTTTTCAAGTGACGGTAATAGGGACATTGCACTTTGTTGTATATTTCAAATTACATAGTAATTAATTAATTGTATTCAACGTATAAAAATATGTTCATAAATAAAAGAGACGTTGAACAATACTATGCTGCAAACTGGAACGAATTTATGTTAAATACGTTCTAAAATAGTTAAATAAAGTTACGCGATAAGCTTAAAGTAGCAGTAATTGGTACATCTACCCTATACACATTTGCAGTATACACGGTGGTTATTCAGGCTGTATGCAGCAAATACTGAAATATTCAAATCGAAGATCGCAAATCGAAATTTATTCCCTTTGTCGCGGAACGCCAAACGTTTTCACTAACAACGCGAAAGCAGAAGGAATAAACGATAAGGTAGGATTACAGTCGATTTATCATCGAATCGAAAATTTTCATCTGTTCATAAAATATTTCGTTCGATATCAGGAGCACACGCGTGTTACTGTTTCCTCTGGCGTTTCGGTACTTGAAAAATACGTTATACCGAACGAAAATTCATTTCGCTCGGCCCGCGTCACAATTAATATACTATTGCACTTGTGCAATTTTAAGTATCGAATTCGATGCTTTGTCACACGGCCCGAGTATTTCGTTGATTAATGCATGCAGAAATTTCGAAGCAATGACGAAACGCCAGCGAAATCTAGCAGACGGTGAATCATGACGGTGCATGGTTCGATAAATCACGGCTTTGCTCGCGCTATAATCCACGATTTTTCACCCCGTTTCAACAGCTTCTTCATACATTGGAAAACGCAAAGAACCGTCGCGTCGCGTTCAAACCTCCGTGAGATCCGATAAATCACGATCCTTATCGTGTTCCAATTTCGTTGACACACGGGTGCGTTTGAGAAATGACAGTCCTTTGTAGGCAAGCAAGATGATACGGAAATTAATATCATAAACAGGAATCAAAATTGGCTCCGAGATTATTACGGGATCTTGATGCATTTATGGCGAATTTAGATATGCAAAGAGACATCATTTATACACACATATTCTAAGTATAAGCCACTGGTTTCAATATTTAAAAGGGTGTAATCAACCAATATTTTGATCTCGTTTATTTAATTGTGGTTGCAAAAATAGAAATTTGCACAAACGTTCGTAATTTAGTTATTACTTCTTGTGCAAATCAAAGTGATAGAGGTATTGTAACTCAAATATTACATTTTTTTGCATTTAAATTTTGTCTCATTTGCTTACTACTCTAATATTGTATTTTATTTTCTTGCAATCCTATAGATTTCAAACATCAAGTAATTATAATAATTAAGCCTTAGTTTTCAAATTGAAGCGAAAATTACAAGTAATTATAAGGCCTTTTCTGTTGTAAAACTAAATAATATTCAGCTTATAAAGGGTTAATCCATTAACGGCTAACGTAATTTAAAACGTTACTTTATTTGCATTTTTTTATAACCAACTTGCATTGCTGAATTTCATTTTTCATCAATGTACTTACAAAAATAAATTTTAAGAATTTATGTAATCACTCTTTCATTACTATTTCTTCTTCGACATAAAGTTTGAAGAAGTTGCAATGAAATAATTCGTTAATGCAACGTTGGTCTTCGGTGGGTCAATCATTACAATGTTTTTAAATTCATATTTAGTGAACGTTTTGTACGAATTAGTA